>OZ038372.1:148969810-150219810 GCA_964036015.1 Leptarthrus brevirostris
ACAGTACATGCATTCCGCAGAGCCTGTCTTTCTAACCCGGTGAAGGTACGATCGAAAGTATCCGTGAGCGCTCAACAGCTGTGTGAGGGAGTAGTTGAGTTCATCATTTTTTCTGTCTACCCAGAGGCTTCTATTTTTTATTAGCCTAGCGGTCCGCCGTCTTCCGCTCTCCTCATTCCACATCTTTTCCCATTTTTCTAGTGTGTGGAGCCTATTTTCTCTGCTCGCGGTCAATCTCCGATTGCGTCTTCCTTCCCTGTTCTGGAAGTAGTTCGACGAGTATGACTCCGGCGACAACCAGTACGGCTGGTGGCTCGGAAACAGTGCGATATATTTTGTTTAGGGCTTCCGCGCCATATAGCAAAGTTGCCCGAACTGCTGAAAAAGGGAGCCGGAGTTTGCTAGACTTGCACCCTCCGACCTTTGCCATCAGTCTGCTAAGTGCTGTGACGTCCTTGGCCGCTTTATCCGAAGTCCGCTTGATGTTTTCGAAAAAGATCAACTTTCTTACTTTCATTACTCCCTGATATCTGTATGCAGTGTGAAGCCGGCGTCTACACTACAGTCTCCTGTTCTACCCTCACAGGGAGGTTGGAGAGGATCCGACTTTTTTGTTAGAATCTCAATCTCTATTTCATTTAAAGCTAGTGTAAGGCCATGAGCGGCCATCCAGTGATCGATTCTCCGCATGGCCTGATTTAATGTTATGTCCTGCGCTACCCTTCGTTGGTGGAGTTAAGGAGTACTGAATTCCTCAGATAATCGTCCAGCAGTCGAAGGAGATATCTCGGCACCTGGAAGATCTCCTTCAATGCCAGCAGTATATCGCCGAAATGAAGGCGTTTTTAACATCTATAGTGACCACTCAGCCGGAAAGACGGTTGTGCTCTTCTGCCTTTCTTACCATTTCTGAAACCTCCAGGTCCACTTCTACTGTCGATCATCCATTTCTAAATCCGTATTGTCTGGGACATAAGTCTCCTGCCGACTGTATGGGCGCTTTCAACCTCGCCCTGATAAGTTCTTCTAGTAACTTGCCAGCCTTGTCCAGCATACATAAAGGTCATTATGGTTGGTTGGTTCTACACAGTTCATCTATTCTTCTGTGGCATTCCCACAGCAGCTTAGATCTGGTGGTAGATGAAGCAATTTCTGCAATTGCGGCTTAGCAATCCGAGAAGATGAAGATGCTCTTGTTCTTATGTGATCTTCTTAGGTTCAGGTATAGCAAAGATCACATCCTTGAATACCGTGGTGTACATTCCCAGGGCCATCTGTATACCATACTAGTTCCCCTGAACGGACAGCTGGAAACTTCCAGGTCTCTTGATTCTCTACATGTATTAGGGGTGATTGGATTCTCACCATAATATTGCCGGCATCTGATCGGTTACCATGGCCAACTTAGGTGTGGCTTCAAGAATCTCCCTTATTGTCGTGTGGCCCACACCTATGTTTCTCCCAAGGAGATCCTCTCCATCAACTTTGAAAGCTCCAAAAAGAGCCAGGCCCTCGAACGGTATGACGAAGGTTGTCTCTCTATTACTTTCTTCTTGACTATAGTGTAAGGACTAGGCGTGTGACCTTTAACTTGCTATAGAAGACCCCTGCTGACAGGCACGCGCTGTACATACCCAGAAGCAGATATGGGTTGTGCTGGAAAACAATCGTTAGTACTTCGCTGGGGATACCATCGGCCCCGGGTGCTATCTTGTTACTTGGCCTAGAAATCTAATTTGTTAGAGGTTAGTGTAAATGGGGTCGCCAATTATTATCAACCACAAAGTTTTCTTATTTATTTTTTTAACTTAAAAAATGAACATATCTTTTTCCTAGTACTTATATACGTAAGTCTTGCAGACGATGACGTCATTTGTGAAGACTACTAGACCAGAACACGTCTTTTAGAGTCTCACAAGAAGTTGAACAGATGCGGCTTTTACAACTAACTATTAAAACTAAGCGAAACGGGAATGAAAATCACGCTTATCTCTTCATTTTACAAGTAATAGCTGCCTTAGAAAATACGAGGAGTTATAAAATTGTAGTCGTCAAATGCAGTTCATGTAAGGTGCAACACCATTATTACCAGGTAAATTGTTGTCAAGCATCTCTTTAATAGCCGAATGATAGCAATTTCGCATTAATCGCTCTTTAATTGCCCTAAATGGATAGTTACCTTCTTGACATTCGCATGAAAAACAGCTCAAAACGGTCGGATTTGAGTCTAATAGTAGACACGAGAAATTGACTCCATCCGTTCAGGTGAGGTTCATTCGTTAGCGCTACAATAATTGCGAAGTCATGATCATCTGTGCCATTTTAGAATACTGTTTTGCACTCAAACACTGAGCAAAAATAGTCTTCATCGTTAAACGGTGCAATGTTAGAGATGATCTACGTCAAAGCCTCCGATGAAAACAGTGTCAAGGCCGAGCTCACCTTTCTTCTTCTTCGTTAGCAATTTCTCTTTCTTCTCGAAGTGAAGTTTTCTTTTGCAACTTGCATATCCGCAAAAATTGTGTTTCCCTTGCTTGGTTTTTTGTCTTACATCGCATTTGGGCGTTGTGGCTCCACACGCATATGGACATCTTCCTTTTACGGCAAGTTTTTCAGTTTCAAGCAATTAGCAACCGACTTGGAGTCTGCTTAGTTAGATAAAACCATGACCCACTTCAGCAGTCAAGCGGGTGGCACTTACTTACTGAAATTTATTTTTTAAACGAAAAGATCAAACACAGCCACTAGAAGATGGGAGCTTGGTTAATTTCTTACGATTAAGAATTTGCTGACATAAAGTTAGTGCAGAGTGCTATTAGTCACCCATTCTAATGGAGACGTACCGCATCCAGTGCCATTCATTATGACCTACCACGCTCGTTCCCGGCTTCACTCCTCCACTGCATATAAATGCTTGGTAATTGTTGACACTATTATAGCCTTAAAGACCTCTACTTAATGACTAATTGTTGCGCGATGCAATGAGAGTTCCCAGCTAAGTGCCCGGATTCCTCTGGAGTTACGCTTGAGGGAACGCTAAAAACATCCCTGTGCGAATGCAAGTTCAATTCGTCCTTCAAATTAGCTTTACTACGAATGAGTTGTGGGAGGAAATTTAAAGGATATATTCAAATTAGCGTTGTGAAATTAACCCGTCAGGATGCAGTTAGTGCGGCAGGGAATACAAACCTTTTAACGAACGACCTTATCAAGTCTAAATGTCAACCTTGGAAGAGATTTTTTTTGCTTCAGAATGTTTTAAGTGATAATTTGTTGTTACTAACGAGCATTAACTTTGACCTTCTGTGAAAATATTGTGAAGAACAGAATATTTACGTATAGAGATGTTGTGGCAATCACTTCGCAAGGTGAGAGAGGCGGTGAGGCAACAATATGCTTAGTGGCATTTTTGCTCGTAAAAATAGCGGAAATAGGTAATTTTATGGAGACACGGAAACCGTCAAAATGTGCGTGAAGGGAAGGTCTAAATAGATAAAACTAGATGTCTACTGAGTATATGCTAGAGATCAGACGAAGGTTTGAATGGAATTCTATTATCCCCGTGGGCTTCACCATTGCTTCGTAGAACTTTAATGTTCTGATCCTGTTTCTTGTAAATAGTGGTTGCCATCAAGAACACTATACCAATCCTTCACTTTGTCGAATTCTAAATCATCTTACCTGCTTCTTACTTTTTTACAGTTCTTAACCACGTGCAATGCCATCGTGTTTTGTAGGTTTAAACTTTGAGCATTCCCATCTACCTGCTTACTTTCTTCCGTAACGTATTTTACCTTTAAATCTATCCTGTTTCCTTCCTTTGCGGTTCCTGTTGAATTGAATTAAGAACCAACCAACAAGAACCAACAAATAAATTAAAATCTTAATTAAGTTGACCCCTAGCAAGGCTCCTAGATAGCCGGAAGTCATAATGATGATTGAAGAGACGAATCATTGGTGGTATCAAGCCATTACTGCTGCTGGTGATGGTGAGAAATATGGAAAAATGCATGCCTCTTCAAGGAGGACGAAGGAAGCGAAACTTTAAAAGATCCCAGAAGTTAAGGATTTGGTATGCAACCGTTTGGAAAATATAACGTCTATCTTTAAGAGTTTGAGCCTTTTTACATATGGTGGTAGGACAAAAGAGTTGCTGCAGGGAAGCCCTCGAAAAATTAACCGGAAGAATCGTCGCTAGACCGCCTTAATGCGATTCATAACATGTGTTGTACAGAAGGGGGGGGGGGCAAACAAAGCAAGCGTACTCCAAAATCGGACTGACGAAAGTATAATACAGTACAGTAGCCTCGTGATATAATGATTCTTCAATTCTTTACAGCCCCATTTAATGAATCCTAGAGTCGCATTATCCCTATTAACAGGTTTATTATCATTATTAGGTTATCCATATGGTGGGTACTGCGACCAAGCAAGGGAGTCGTTTGTGCCAGAATCCCCACTACTACAAAACTACAAAAGCCAGGCTCAGCAATTCCCGACTGCAGATCCCTCTTTTCGTCGATGGAGTGAGTGATAACGTGTCCGCCTATCAATTCGGTGGTTTCAGGTTCGAATCCCACCGACGGCGACCCATGGTTGTTCTCTACTGACAATAGATTACGATAATAAGAAATCTACTTTAAATTGTCGTTGTCTCGAGACGGGTGAAGTTATTCTTCCAACCCATACTCAAAAGGGGTTACGGGAACTAGAGAGAGAGAGTGTGGTTTCGTCGCCTTCCGGACAGAGGCGGCACTCCGTCTCGCTCGACAGACCTATCCGGTGCAGATGAAATCTTATCCCGCAGTGGTCAGATAGGTAGTCTAAGGGCAACCTTAGATCTGCCTTGTGAGGTGGTATCGATGAAAGAATTGGGTCTAACAAGTTCTTTAGCTTAAGTGAGTCCGGGAACATTACTTCAATATAACAGCTGCTGACCCCTAGCTCAGTCTTCAATCACAGCTCGTGCTAATGACCAGCTGAGGCTGCAAAAGCTCTCAGGACTTTGGCACCGATAGGAAGAATCTTTCCTGGCCAGTTCATCCGCGGTCTCTTTATCTTCGAAACCTGACTGATCAGGTATCTAACAGAGCGTGACCCTGTTATAGGTGTTCAATTGTTGGAGGGTGTCGAAGCACAACTTCGTTAGCCTCCAAGAAAACATTACGAGGATAGAGCCTTAACCTATTAACTGTTGCGTAGATGTGATATTCAAAGCAGAAATGAGCGGTTAACCAAACGCCCAAGTCTTCGATCTTGTCAAGTCTAGCAAGATAGCGTCCGTGGTGTCGTTAAAAACTAGTGGGGTTATCTTACGTGATAAGAAAATAGTGGTGCACTTGTCAATATTAAAAGGTAGCAAGCTAATAGAGCACCCCTTCCAGGCCGGTATGCAGGAGGGTACAATCAGACACTTCAGAAATTGTCCGTTTAGGATGTTGGCATCGTCAGCATGACAAAGAAGGGCCTAGAACGATTCACAACAGCTGATATGTCATTAATATAAATGATGTAAAGTTGTGGTCCCAGATATCTGCCATGTGGAACACCTAAGGTGTTAAGATAGTGTCAGAAATAACGCCCTGAAGTTAAACTCGGCCAATCGGCTGGGCTCTAAAGTCAGTAAAAAACGAATTAACCTCAAGGCTCTTTCAACTTGCTAATAAAAAATGGAGTAAGCTTACAACATGCAGTATATCGAGGCAATTCTAATTGGGCCTGATTGGGACATTAGGAAAATGACTAAAGAAAAATCGCACGAATCTTCGAAATATTGTCGCAGCATCTACTGGTCACTCTCTTTTTGGTAGACCCGCAAAACGTTTATACATTCCACTAACGTCTTTGGCAGAAGTTTTATGTACAAGGAAGAAGTGGAAAACATTCATCATTTACATTGCGAATGTCCAGGCCCAGGCCAGCCAGGTCAGGATACAAATCATTAGGAGGCTTATACTTCTTGGGGGGTCTGGACGATGCTGCCAACATAGGACTGAAGCAATTTCTTAAGTTTATTAACAGCTGGTTCTAAATAAACCCAAAATTACAATTGCAGTCCAACGGATAACACCCGGACCATTCTATGTGAGGCTGATCGGCGGTCGGTTTGACAGCTATCAACTACGGGCATTCCTCTGTTTTCATTAACACCTTGTGGGGTAATGGGCTTCTAATGCACCGATCCTTCAACTGATCCGCTTCTACATGAACACCTTCTACTACTTCCGCGATTTGAGTATTTAGGTACATTTTTTCTCAACCGATCTCCACGTGTTGGGTGATCTTCTTTTGATTCCGTTCTGCCGAACGATGTTGTTTGGGTCTTTTCTAATTGTGCGTCCTATCCACTGCCACTTTCGTCTTCGAATGCTGATGCATGTTTCACCTTGACCTGTGAGTCTATGTAGATTTTCGTTAGTAATAACCTCCGACCAATGCATGCTCAGCAGACACCGTCCACAAAAGCTTCTAGCTTAGGTCTGCTCTTCGACCTTCTCTACTCAGGGCTTATGGCAGTTCACCTTGGTGACTTTGCTTATTGTATAGAAGACATGCATTGTCAGCTTAGTATAAGTGCGTAAGGTGTTTAAAAAACTTCTATCTAACTCCTCACGATAGGTGGTTATTTATGGCGCTGTACATTACGACATGGATGACTATTAAGAATAGCAAAGGTGACAATATGTATCCATGTGTCAATCCATTCAGCAGGTTTCTTTTGTGAAGTACGTAACATTGCACCCCTGTGTAGAAATTCTTTATGATGATTGTAATTTTTTCTCCCACGTTAAGCTGCCCATATGTGCTCGCGATTAACGCTATTGGACGTCTTTCCGAAATCGCCAATTGGTTGCGGCCATGACACTGGTAAAATTAATGTACAAGCAAATAAGAATGAGCAATTATTTGACATATTAGCAATGTGACTGTGACTTATGTCATTTGTTTCAAACTTAAATCTATCGTGTTTCGGATAAATTTTCTACTTTAATGCTTCCCAAATCTCCGAAGGCTTTCGACTAAGGTGATTGTGAAATGCTCATGCGGAAGCTTCCCAACTATTTAAATTAAGATATGTATATCAACGAATTGCGTGCTAAATAATTTCCTTTCGGAACGAAACCAATGAGTCAAGTTTGGTAACATAATTTTCATACCGCATGGGGTCTCTGAAAGATCAATTTTGGGCCCTTTGCTTTTTAAGTAAGTCCTGTCGTGTTGACCTTCCGAAGGTGCCACGTTTGAAACCCACTGTTTGTTTGGGAATATTAAAGGAAGCTATCCTTAAGACCGTATTGTTCTTGTATTTTCAGTTTATAGAGATTTTACAACGTTTTGAGCGCAGCTTGTTAAAATGTCCTTGGTGAGTATTTCTGTGGGGTATTGTTGCTAATTCTTTATCGAAGGTCATGTGTAAAAGTTATCATTTTTCTTAGGCCCTGGTATTTACATGTACCCCGTTGTGCGGAAACGATTTTTAGTGACAGCCACTCTTCTGGCTGATCATAATGAGAACGTAACCGCAATTTCTGTGACTGCTATGGGTGTTTCGTTATAATTACTTTCAATGCAAGTGTTTGTCTTCTTCAGTACTGAGATTATAAACAACATACTTGAGCCGACAACAACAACTCCTTTTCTATATTTAAGCAGTTATTCGATATTCTCATTATTCCTTTGGAATCATGGTGGGGGTCATTAAAAATAATTTCCCTGCAGACATAGACATTGATCCGTTGACCTGAACTCTGCTGTCAATCAAATTATCTAAGAATTCAATTATGTCTTCCTACGCCAAGTTTTTATTATTAGTATTATTTTCGGAGGATTTCATGCACGACGTCCTAGATTTGAGCCCGCAGGATGCCTTCGCTCTATATGACTCCTACATACCACTTGGGTGTAAACAAGGTAAAATTTATGGAAGACAAAAGCCGTCTAAACCACTCAGAGGTGAAAAGTAAACACCGCCGAAAAGCTGTTAAGCCTAACAAAAGATCATATCGTTTTGACAGGTCACCTTGAAATCCCGACTTTGCATCTTTGATGTAACAAAATATGGAGTCTCCCACTCAATTCGATAGCAACCTAATTTCTAGATTTAATTATGTCTCATGGATGTTTTCCATTTGCAGATGAGAGAGGAGTTTTCTGTTTTCAAGAACCTAATCGAGTACCATGGGACTTGGAACGAGTTACCATAATCGAGGGCACCCACATGTTTATCTAACGTTTTTCTATTTTCCCGTACAAATTGCGTGCTGTGATATTTCCCTCGATATCGTAGAAGTCAAAGGAGTCCTTGCATGCTCTTCTCAAATGTCCTTAGTGTATACAGTAGTGACAAGTATGCATATACTGTGCTCGGTGGTAGGTCAGCTGCGAAGTTAGGTGAACATGTCCTTTGTTCTAAAATTCAATTTACCCAGCAGGAACTTTGTGTTTCCCTTCGAATGTTTAATATTTAAACAGGAGCAAAACTGCATTGCTCTTATGTTGCCACAGAATCAATGTTAAATGCATTTAGCCCTAGGGGGACTTACACATGCTTGAATTTTCCACTTGTTAATCCCTTCAAGGTTAAACGAATCCTTTTTATTGCATGTCGCATGCAACCAATCTGCCCTCAGTACTACTCCTTTTTGATGAAGGAAATTAAAGCCATTTCGGAAAGAATGTTAAAGTTAATTGGAGAAATTGTACTCAAGGGAAAGTGACATGTTCGAGTTGTTTGTGCAATTGGAGTTGTAATCGGGTTCCGATTTAGAAGTATATACAAAAAAATTAAAGGAAATTTTACTACACATTGTTTGGGTGATATATTTAAAAAAAAACATTGCTTGAAGGTCACGTTGTTCCTTGTCGTCAATGCATTAATAAATGATTCATCGAAAACTCTTTCCTAACATTTTCCAAGTGCATTCAAGGAGACCGCCACCAACGTCAGCTCCTCGTAAATTTTCTAATCGAAGCTCTATTAATTATCATGTTACATGCAATATTCTGTGACAAAATTCAACTATTGTTAATATTTTCTTTGTTTTCTATCTAATTACAGGTCTGCAATAGAACGATGGTGGGGATGGTATCATCCTTGACGAATCATAAATTACAATCTCATTGCCATCGATAGGTGTGCAGCAGATTTCAACCAGATAACATCGCTTCCTCTAACATTACTCAACTGCCTTTTCTTGTGATTCGTAGATTTATAAAAAAAATGAAAGATTGCCAGTGACAAAGGTATAGTCATCCAGATGCCAGCAGGTGTAAGTTTATCTTTCTTCAAAATTAGTTGAATGTAATCGAGGCGATATTATAATCAGTGTTACCAGATATTAATTATTACGGTTTATGTGTGGACCGTGTGGAATATTTCTACGAATAGTGTTTTATCCAGTTTTCATGGAATATGTTTAAATATTCGTTGAAATTTTTAAGTGTTAGTCAAATTAAGTGGTTTTTAACTGCGTGCAATTTTTAAAAAAAGAATAAGTTAAGTAAGAAATGCAATAAGTGTTGCATCAGTTTTATTGGATTAATCGTTTCTGCATGGGCGGATATTATACACAGCGAAGAATTAAACATTTAGCTTTGGGTAAGTTTATATTTTTTTTTGTCGTTATTTTTTATAATTTTCGTTAATTTTGTTTGAAGTCAAAAAATATATTGAAAGCGAATTCGAAGAACAGTTTAGTGGACTGATTTTCGACAGTTCTAGTTACCACATTCGTGGAAACGCACTGTAATGTTGGATTTATTTAGAACCAGCGGCAGCTATTAGTTAACTTAAAAAACCGCCTCAGCCCTATGTTGGCAGCATCGTTCAGACACCCGAAGCATGGCAATCCTCCTAATGATTTGTACCCTCTCCTGGCTGGCCTGTGCCCGGTAATTTTCAAAGTAAATGATGAATGTTTTCCACTTTCTCCTTCCACTTCCTCCTTGACTGCTACAATATTTCGGAGATCCTAGCGATCTCTCTTTAACCGTTTTTCTAATACCCTAATCAGGCCACAGGTGCCTTAATATACTGCATATTATAAGCTTACTTCATTTTCCTTAGTAAATCAAAATAGCCTTTAGGTCAATACTTTTTATTGTTTCTACAGCCCAGCCCTGTCTATACAGAAAGCATTCAATTCAGAACCGTCCTTTGCAAGCGCATCAGTGGAATCATTCCCTGGAACTGTAACCTTATTACTTTTGAGTTCAGTGCATTTATTCTCGCTAGACTGTAGATTAATATCCTATGTCGCTACCATTAGGTAGTTTTGGAAGTGCCAAACCGCATTTTCTTTGACCAGGATGTATGCTAATGTAGTAATCGAAAACGATTCTCAGATTGTATTCTCATTGGGTAGGATTGCAGGAGTTCTATACGCTATAGGATTTCATGGACACTACGACTGTATTAAGCGGAGGTATTAATAGTAAAGCAAAGAAAAATTACTGGAAGAAGAAAATATCAATGAAGAAGACGAAACAAAATGGTTAAAACCAGACTAAGAAAACAAGATCGCAGTAAGCTAGATCCTAGCAACCCAGTCCCCGTATAAGAACCTAAGAACCTTACCTTAACCTTAATTCCTTTCCTGCCAAGGCTGTGCTTTACCATCATAGGGCATCCCCTGGGCTTTGGCAACATCATATATATAAAAAAAAAAAAGAAGGAAACAGCGAAAGTTGACATGGGTCGACAGGGAGAATCTACTTTCGAACTTCACTTTTAACTTCTTGTTTAGGAAGTAAGTGTGAGAGTCAAGCCATCGAATGTCATCTCGGAGATAAGGGTACCAAAAGTAGGAACAAGATCAGCATACAAAATGACCGAAAAAATAGAGATCAGCAAGACTAATATTCAGCAGATACTTCAAATCCAAGGCCCTGACGCCTCAACGAGGATTCGGAAGGTGGTAGTTTCAGAAGAGCAAAAAAACAAGGAATAGGGGGCTTCATAAAGCTTTTCTTACACACAAGCCTCACATCCCCGGGCTTACCTCCCTTTTTGTTGACTGACTATGTTCCTTGTATCGTCATTAAAAGCGAGTTTAATTTCAAATCGTTCTCTCTGACACTATCTGTAATACTTCAGGTGTTCCACAGGGCAGACATCTGGGACCACTACTTTTCACCATTTATATTAATGACATATCGACTGTTGTGAATCGTTCTAAGTTTCTTTGTTATGCCAACGACGCAAATATTCTAAACGGACAATTTCTGAAGTATCTGATTGTGCCCTCTTGTAGTCCTTCCCGGGCACTTGCATAATATCGATAAGTGAGTCGTCAACATGTTTCATTTTTCCTATAGTCCTACAAAGGCACAAGAAAATTATTCCTTTTATTCCCAGTTGTCATTCCATCTACTATTTCTTTTAAAATTGTTGGTATTTATACCAATTCCAACAACCTTGCATTTTTGAATAAGTAAACTATGAATATTTTTCTGCAGAGCTTTAGTAAGATCATCCTTCAATGACAGGCACGTAATGCTGTATACGCTGGTTATCTTGTGAGGTCAATTACAAGATTCAAGAATGACTAGTGAACGAAACCACTTAGCAATTCACCACACTGTCAAAACTATTTCTTGACCATGCAAAAGTCATATTGCGGCTGGTATCCTATAAGTGTATTGCAATCAAACGTTTTTGACGATCGTTACCTGTTGCCGTATATTATCTACTTCTTTTCACACATTACCAATATACACTAAATCTGAGTTGACTTATTTTGAATTTCATTCATTTATTATTGAACTCCTTCGAGCCTAAGCCGTTCTGGAAATTTGTTTTGCGCTTAGGCGAGGAGCAGAGCAGTGATTTTTTATCCAACTATCTTGGTGCCTTTTAAAGCACTGTTTTTCCGATTTTGACTTTGATATTAGTTCAACTGATTTTAATCATCTGACGAAGTTTTCAATCAACCTCCTTAGAGATAAACGATCTTGTTTTTAATGAAAGTCTAATTTTGAAGTGGATTTCTATCGTATCTATAGACAGTTTCTCGGCTAATCCTGATAATGTCATTACATTAGGCTAGAATCGAGGAGTTTGATGCTGAATCACCGCTGCAAGCAAGGTTTATTGTTCTAAACCTTCCTACTCCTTTAGTTAAGCTGGTTCCTGTGAACGGGGATATCAACTCGTTTAGTGAACTCTCTGAGATCCAACAAGGGCTTCCTAAAGATAGAATGCTACGCCACGCAATAGCCGGGCACTTGCATATAGTGTAAGAAGAAGGTTCGTCCTCCCTCAGATATACCCTTGCTCTGCCACTTTTTCCATGTGCTTTCTTGTTGACAATGATCCGTGATCAAGCTGGTGATCAGTCTCACGTCCACTATGCCAAATCTTTGGAACTCCTTAGCTCTACTCAGTGATGAAGCTGACATCATGCCTCTAGAGGGCCCAGCAAAAAAAGTACTTGTGCTTCAAAAAGTACTTGTGCTTTTCAGATGTCCAATTGTGTAAAGCCTTTTTAGCAATGCAGTTCCAAATCCCCCACGTCAGCTGGGGGGCGCACAAGTGTCATGGCAAAGCCATGTTTGGTCAATTCATTATCCTTTTCCTTTTCAGGGAAACCCTAATACCACGGTATCCCAACCAAGTCAACTCTTTTTATTCTTCTCAGCTCATCCAGAAATTCTTGACGTTCCCGGACCAATTAAAGATTTGGCTATGGAAGATCCGATTGCTTTGATCGCCGCCTAATGGTCATATTTTTGTTGAAGTTAGTCCTTTTAAGATTTCGTCTGTACCTAGGGAAACAGTGACAAGTTTATTTAGTGGCAGTCATGCGTTTTTAGATGACTCGCTCTACCTGCGCACACCTTCACATTGTGTTCCGAACCATCATTTGACCGTCAATGTCGAACCAGATAAGGCCTCCCTGGGGATTAGGGGAAGAATCAGGGTTTACTTTTCTCCACCATTTTGATGTGTAAAATATTGACAGCCTGTCCGATATGACTTCTGCTACCAGTTTAACGCTTAGACAAGTTATCCAAGTTTCCTTTATTTTCAAGAAGCACTTTCCTTAAGTCGCGCCTAGAATTCCTGCCCCTACCAACCTGCAGGTAATACTCAACCTCAATGTAAGGTAAGATGTCAGATGTTTAAGGTAAAAAATTCAAATGCTGCAGCCAGTCACGTGCTTCAGTCATACTTAGGCAGGTCATCGGTTGTATTCTCAATTTTCCTCTGATAATATTGAGGCTAGTTCTGTCCTACCATAGGAAGGAAGGATTTCCTCGGTTATGTTATCCTGGTATAATCCCATATATCCAATATAATTTGATACTTCCAATATTTTACAACTTAATTTGTAACTTCCAAAGACTCCCAATGAGTTTTCGTTATCTAAACATTTTGTCTTTCCATTAACAGAAGGTCTCGCTGAGATTCCTAGCGCTTAGGGTTCAAATAATTAAATCAGAAGATGTGCTGTCAAACGCATCCTCAATGTCATGGAAAATAGCTACTTCTATTTCAATATTGCAGACAGCTCCTCCTAATATGTTCTGAAGCTCTATTAGCGTAGATAGCTTGTTTTACAACTTTTCCATCATATGCAAAAAACCGAGGTAAGGCTTATAATGAAGAACAAATGGGGTTCGTCCCTTAGTTCAATTTTGTATTATATTTGCCATTCCGAAGATATGGAACATCTCTGTTATCATTCCTGTATTCAAAAGTGGTAGAAAGGATGATGTTTCTAATTATTAACCCATTACCAATCTTTCTGCATTGCTAAGGTTTTTAAAGCCATGATTTCTGATATATATTAAAGATTCATTGCAAACCGATTATGGTTTCTTTCCAACATAGGCTGACGAAAGGTAAAAAGTCCTTATTACGCTACAAAGAGTTCACATTGAGCAGCTTTATGGACAAAGAGGGTGCCATTAATGATGCAACCACCGAGGCTATTGTAAACACTCTAGAAATGACAAAGGTGCTTAGCATTAGAGTTACAACCTTTGATTGGGATGGAATCACCCTCAATAAGGCGATACATCCAGGCACACCATAAGGGGAAATTCTTTCACCTTCACGTGGTTGTTAGTCCTGACCGAAATACTTGTGAAGCTTGGTATAGAGGTCGTAAATATGGGTCCGTACGCCGACTTGGTTATATTAGTACCAGGTAAGTGCCTGAACACGATAAGCAAACTCACGGAAAGAGCTCTAAGAAAGCTGCCAGGAACCAGGTAGCTCAACATTAATCTGCGTAAAGCGGAAATGGTATTAGTCACAACAACGTATAAGGTACCTACGTTAAGAACAGCAAGTCTGAAAAGAGCTCAAGTCCCATGCCAAATACTTGGGACTTATAAAGACAGAAACCTGTACTGGAAACTGAATGTAGAAGACAGTGTTGCTAAAGCCAACAAAACCTTCTGCGCATGCAAAAGACTCTTTGACTGGAAGTGGGGTTTAATGCCCCAATATAACGCACTGGATGTGTACGATGAAAATGCGACCAATTCTGTTTTATAGTGTTATGGTTTGGTGGCAAGAAAACCTATCTTTCCAGATAAGAACATATCCTCGCTTAAGTTCAAACACCACGTAAGTCATTTTTGGCTCTTTTGGTATTTTGATGCCATTCACTAAAGAATCGAAATACGCTTTGTTTCGGCCAATCAGAAACAATAAATGTCCAATAGAAACACGTAAAAGGAGTAGAAAGAAACAGTAACAGCAATGGTATCCATGCAAGTTGCCAATTTTGACTTACGTGGTGTTAGAACTTGAGCGACGATATGCAACGACTGCCAGGAGTCGCTATGACGGTTGCATTTGATTTTATGCCCTCCCGTACTCTAGGTACAATCCTTCATTTCCCTCCTATGTATAGACAAAGAACGTCGCGTGCTGTGCCTTAGGGAAGCAAAACTCCACAAGACACGGAGGTACGGCCACAGCAGCCTGCAAGAAAGTTCCACCACTGTCATCTACCACATACTACCGATAAGGGACTTCAACAGGAAGTTCAGAGTGGTAATACCAGACAGGATATTTTGGGAATCGAGAACAGAAGAACCTGAAAAGACTGTTAATATCTACACAGAGGGCTCTAAAACGACTGTCAAGAGCTGCATGTACACATGTCCTACAGACTTTCCTGCGATTGTAGCATATTTTCAGCCAAAGCTGTGGCTATACACAAGGCGGTTGAAATATTTCACAAATTGGTGGAGACAGATTGCTCGATCAATATCTATGTCGACAGCTTAGCAGCTTTGTAAGCTCTTAAGTTCAACGAATTCAAATCCAAAACACTGCTCAGCTGCTATAGAGTCGTGCAGAGTCTTAGCACGAGCAGGAAGTGGCAACTTTGCTGGGTACCATAAAGAGTCATAGAGATGAGCTCACAAAAAGGTACCGAATGGGAGGCTTAGAAAACAGAGAAAATACTATCTCCGATATATGTCGTTATCAATCAACTTAGGAACGACCATGCGAATTGACAGGTAACTCAGTCTAACTAGAACTCTATGCGAAACCCTGGTATAAGTATCCATCGGCCATTGCCTGACGGGTGTGCATGCGGACAGAATTGGTGTCTCGAGATCCGACCTGTGCGACGATAGAACATCTTCTGCGTCATTGTCTTGTAAGAACAATGTACACACTGCTAGAAAGGTAGATTCTTCTAGAGAAAGCTTCTAAGATCAACATGGGTGGTATTGCGAAATTCGTACTGCTTTCCTTTAACTAAAGCAAAGGTAGTGTACCGACGTACGATATACGAGATTAAAATGATGTAGGACACCGTACTGTAATAACACTATGGAACCGGTGCGGTGTATTCCAGGCTTTCAATGCCTACCTAAAATTAACTAGACCGTGTGATAGACCGGAGATATTTCAGTTAGAGGGAGAGGGGAATATCTTAAAATTATCCCAAGCCGGGCAAGTGTATGTCGAACATCCGTCCAACATATTTGCCTGTCCATTTATTGTATTAACAATAATACCCTAACCTCTGCCGCGGCGCGCCGTTCACAATTGATATTCTGAAAACTACGGTGTTCCGATGATGTGTTTTTCTATTTGAATGTTGGAAATGGAATGGAATGTTGATCCGGAACCGTAGAACTATTCGTTATTGCATAAATAGACGTACATATGTATGTTATCCAGAGTTTTTAAATAATACCCAATAAGGCTAATACTGCGCTTAGCTTTATAGAGGGATGGTCTTGTAAGTTTGGCGATTAATTTACATATCGATTTATTATTCGTTTGTAAGACCTCGAACTTTGAATATACCTACCTCCTTGGTTGCCTTTTTTTCTGTCAACCCATCTAGCATAAGTTTCTATCAAACAGCTTTCGGAAGGCACCAAATTGATTTATTTACTCGTTCCGAATACTCCCTTTATTCCTTTCCGTATTTCTTTTGTTTTATAATTATTTCTTTCTTCCTTCCTTCCGTTCCTAACAGAGAATGAATAAAGAAAAACACGCTTAAACGTAGATTTCCTAGAGAAGAGACGTGAAACTTTAAAAAGTGCTCTGTATCAACTCTCACTTTCACCTACGTCACAAAGCAGACTAATTTTATGTAAAGTGAATCCATTAATATTCTGAAAAAAAAAACTTTTAACATCAAAGATGACACTTTGAAAATCAACCTTTTCTGAAACCCATCCACTTCTACCCTAAAAGCGCTTGAGAAGATATAAGGCGCCTGCTCAATTAGGAGCTTCTGCAAGTATGAATGAGATGCATCCGCCGGCAGAATTACAAATTGCGACTTGTCAGGCAACACAATTTTCCCATCATCATGCAGACGACATGGCTATAGAATGATGAAAGCAACACCAGATGAACAGGGCCGTCATTACATGATGAACTAACCTAGGCCAGGCTCACACGAGACTCCTACATAAGATAACGTGAATATTCGCATTTGGCAGAGGTGAAACCACCTTAAACCGCAAAATTCTAATCAGAGCCACTACCAAAGTTTAAAGAGTTCCTAGTCATGCGGACTAT
Organism: Leptarthrus brevirostris; assembly: GCA_964036015.1. NCBI lineage: Eukaryota > Metazoa > Arthropoda > Insecta > Diptera > Asilidae > Leptarthrus > Leptarthrus brevirostris. The sequence continues at coordinate 148,986,825 of OZ038372.1, forward strand.
CCCCTCGGGCAGGTAACTCACGACATTTATTGGATTTCAGAAGGAATTTATGACCTGCAGCATTATCTGTCATTAGAGCCTCCAGCATAACATGAGACTGTCTAACCTGGCCACTATAGAAGATGTTTTTTTTTATAGACAAAAACTATAGAACTACCTGATGGGAAAAAGGCAGAAGATAGCAACGGTTAGGCAGCAATCAAGATGCAGGCAAAGCCAACAGGTGTCTGCACGTAATTTGTGGTTTGCTTGAAAAATATGCGCGTACAGTCTATCTGCCTGTCAACGATTCACCGGCCGATTTCAACTGTCTTCTTTTATTTCGCACATTTTATTGTCAATTTACTATTCCGCTACTCATTTGCATACACATTGGGGTCCTAGTCGAAGCGAACATGATGGGCGAATTGTTTATGGCAGCAAGTTATGTGAATTTGTGTCCACTTTGAAAAAAAAAAATAAAAATAAAAAATCAAAGAAAGAAAAATGACGACCATGGGACAGCAACCAATCGTGACACTCGACCAGGTAGGCGGGAGCAGCAACCAGGTGAGATATTTATAGTATAAACAGGCAGCAGCTTAGTGGCAGTGTGGTGATCACCTGCAATTGATTTTTGCTCGTTTCTTAGAATTTTCTAGGTTAAAGAACTCTTGGCGAGTGGTTTCTTTATGGTGAATGGGATTGAGCTAGTTTTTTTGTTTGCTTTACTCTCGGGCTAGGGGTTTCTATCGTAAACGTAATGGAGTGTGAAACATGCTAATTTTCGAAGGATCAGACCGTGAAGTTAATCGCAAATAAAATTTTGTAAAATGAAACTTATGATTCTTGGATGTGACATTGAATTAAGAACGTAAAGATGATGATTTCACACAGAATCTTGGTAGGGCCAATCTGAAGCCCGGCTAGCTCAGTCGGTAGAGCATGAGACTCTTAATCTCAGGGTCGTGGGTTCGAGCCCCACGTTGGGCGCACATTTTTTTAGAAGATTCAAGTTTGATTTGATTTCATCACGTTTTTTATTTATATGTTTTATCTTATTAGTTTCGTATATATTTTTTTACTTTGATTGAGATGTTTAATAGGTGGAAAGGCAAAATAAGAATCGCATTTGACTACGCTACATTGCATTTGCTTGGGATGGAATGTTGAAATTTCATGACACATTCAACCATCAGAAACCAAGAAAAAATCTTTGTAAATTTGTTTAACTGTGTGTAAGCTCTCCTCGATATTCGCAGACTGTTAGCGCGTAATGTTTCCTCAAAATCTTATTTCACTCAGGCACGGCCATTTTTTATTCGAATAAAGACAAAAGCTAAAAAATCAAATAAATTGAAAATCCAATAAAAATTTATTTGTTATTTGGTGATCCCTCTTTGAATTTCAAATAATTATTTGTTATTTGATCGTGCATTATTTGATAATCAAATAATTATTTGTTATATGTTTAATTATTTGTTATTCGATTATCAAAGTAATACAAAATAACTTGTATCTTAAGCAGATCGCTTCTAGAAGAATGGCAATGCAATAAGCCCTTTTATTAACTAGAGTAACACATAAAATGGAATTTCCAGTTAATGCATATTTTGGTAAGGAAAAAAAAAGAACGTCCCTGTTCGCTATCCTCGTTAAAAATTAAAATAAATTATTACTTTATCAATCACGTACATGATTCGTTGGTGTCCCTCGGTGGCTACACATGCTTTAGGAATGATAGAATTGACAGAGGGTGGTGGGGTCGCGTTATTTTTAAAAAAACAATTACCGCGGAAAAATTGTCTCACAATCTGCACCGGGCTCGCAAATTGAATATATTTTTCTGGATTTCATCGTGGATTCTGAAAGAGTTCTGGTTGATGTTATATACAAACCCCCACATATTACTGATATTAGCCCTCTGGAAGAAGTTTTTTTTAGATCTATGTCGGCAATGTAATCATTTAATCATTGCCGGAGACTTGAACTGCAATTTGCTTCAGGCATGTCATGGTACTAGTGCTTTCCTTGAATTAACGGATTGTTTTGGCTTATCTGTTGTGAATTCGACTTTACGTACAAATTTCATGGAGACCTCTTCTACTCTATTAGATTTGGTTCTTGTGTCTAACCCTGGTCTTGTGTTATTTTATAACCAAATTATGTTACCTGCTTTCTCCAGACATGACCTGATTTTAGTTATCTATGATATTGAACCTGGTAATAGTATCGGGCATTATTTCGTGTATAGGGATTTCAAAAATGTGGATTTAAATAGCCTTCTCATCGAAACTATGGGCATCGACTGGGGCAACCTTTACCTTACTCCTAATGCTGAATCACAACTGTTGCTATTTAATAACAATCTAGATAACCTCTTCAATAGGTATGTTCCACTAAAAAATTTTTTTGTTCCAAATATAAAATGTCCATGGATTACTTCAAGGATTTTAGCCTTAAATGGCAAACGAGACAACGCTTACAGAAGATGGAAACGCTTTCGAACAACTTTCGTTAGGGATGAATACCGTAAGCTGCGCAATAGCGTTACCAATGTTATTTTTAAGTCTAAAGTGAACTATCATAGAACTAAATTCAACGTAAAGCTACCAACTAAAAAGCTCTGGAGCAACCTTAAGAGTGCTGGTATTGGGGTTCCTATGAGAGATTTAATTGATGCTGATCCCGATGAGTTAAATTCAAACTTTGCTTCTGCTTCCACGATATCTTCCTCCATATCCAATTCAGTTAATATAGTAAATGTCTTTGATAACCGTACATCTTTTGAGGGTTTCTCTTTCTCCGGAGTTAATGCTGAAGAAGTCACGGAAGCTATTCTTTGCATTAAATCCAATGCAGTTGGTTTGGATGGCATTCACCCTAAGTTTGTTAAGTTGATTCTTCCTTTTATTATTCTGCCGCTTACCCATGATTTTAATACGATTCTGTTAACCTCCACATATCCTTCCCAATGGAAAAAAGCCAAGATTATCCCAATTAGGAAGAATCCTAAGTCAACTATTGCTGAATACAGACCAATATCTATTCTGCCATTTTTATCTAAAGCGTTCGAACGTATTCTTCACAAGCAGATATTTGTGTATTTGGATAGCAACAGTCTTATTAATCCTTTTCAGTCTGACTTTAGATCTCGTTTTAGTTGTACTACGGCGCTCCTAAAAGTTACTGATGACATTCGTATCTCGATTGATAATGATAATATTACTGCTCTCGTTCTTTTGGATTTCTCCAAGGCATTTGATAAAGTTGATCATAACATTCTAATTAGCAAGCTTAGTAACATGTACAATTTTTCAAGCCCAGCCTGTAAGCTTGTGGCATCTTATTTATGCGGCAGATTGCAAATGGTGAAGTGTAATAACTTGACATCGAGTTTTCTTGGAACTAACTGTGGTCTTCCACAGGGATCCATCTTAGGGCCATTATTTTTTTTTCAGTTTTTATTAATGATTTGCCTAATACTATTAAATTTTCGAAATTTCATCTCTATGCTGATGATTTACAGTTATATATCTCAATGCCTCTGGGGCTCATTGATGATGGCATAGATAAGCTTAATGAGGATCTCTCCGCTTTCTCTACCTGCACCCAGGATAATAACCTAGTCCTAAATCCTTCTAAATGTAATGCGATTATGATATATAAACATGCATTGGACACTTCCTGTTTTCCGCAAATTACTCTTAATCAGTCCCCTATTACGTACAGCACTAGTGTTAAGAATCTCGGTGTCATATTTAATAAAACTTTGACTTGGAATAATTATATTAGTACTATTGTTTCTAAAATATACAGCACCCTTCGCATGCTCTCTGCCACATCATTGTATACCCCCATTTCCACTAAACTGATGCTCGTTCAGACGTTAAATCTTCCGCTAATTACGTACAGTTGTGAGATATATGCCGGAAGGATGGATTCGGCATCATCACGTAAACTAAATGTAGCCTTAAATTCGGCTGTACGGTATATTTATGGGCTTCGTAGATATGACCATGTATCCCTTTATATTTGTTCTGTTGTTGGATGTCCTATCGCATCTTATCTGAATCAACGAATCTTAATACTAGTCTACAATATATTATATTATAAAAAACCTGATTATCTTTATAGTAAATTCCAGTTTGTTCGTTCTACGCGCACCAATGCTCTGATCATTCCACGGTTTACCTGTGTGGTATCTGAGCGTCAATTTTATGTCCAGGCGGCCAGACTATGGAATCAGCTCCCACCTTCTCTCAGGGGGCCAATTAGCAGAGGAAAATTCAGGCTTGAACTGTTCACTCACTTATCTCAGACATTGTAATTTATAAAATTTTTGTAAATTGGGTAAGAATAAATGAATTGAATTGAATTGAACTTCCTTACTTTCGTCATTCCGAATTTAGAATTCAAATGCATAAGGTTTTGAAGCTACAGTGAACACAAAATCAATAATTATTCCATTAAGAGACATCACCTAAACAATATTTATTTGGTAATCGAATAACGAACGGTCGAATAATAAATAATTATTTGAAATTTATTTATTTATTTATTTAACAACAGCTTCGCCAAAGCTGGCTACTAAGAAAATTACAAATGAACCAAAAGGACTACAAAATTAATACAAATCATTAAACTAATTTATTCAATAAGTATCCTCAGATGGCACTTCAGTTGTCGCCTAGAACATCCCAGCTCGATATAGGCAGCGTAGTCATTGTAGAGGCGGGACATAGAAGGGACAGGCTCGTGCATGCCGTAGAGCGTACGATGAAAGGGAACATGCAGAAAGTTGAAATTCCTAAGGGACCGGGCGGGAATGGAGATGCCTGTATCATTCAGCAGTTCGGAGGAGTTGATCGTCCCCTGCAATAAATCAGGCATAAAAGTGATCTTATATATTCGGCGTCTCTTTACAAGGGAATCAAGAGAAATCAGTCCAAGCCTAGCATGATATGATGGGAGGGATAAAGGATCACGCCAAGGAAGGTCGCGTAGAGCGAACCTAAGAAATCTACGCTGAACAGCTTCAATCCGGTTGATGTGTACAGCGAAATAGGGATCCCAAACCGGGCAAGCGTATTCCAGAATGGGTCTAACGAATGTGCAAAAGAGGAGCCTAGTTAGATAGGGATCGTCAAGTTCCCTGGACCACCTTTTCACAAAACCCAGCGTTGAATTAGCCCTACTCACCACGAAGTCAATGTGATCATCAAAGGATAGGCGGGAATTAAGAACAACCCCCAAATCTTTGACCCTATGTAGCCTACTTAAGACACTGCCATCCAAAGAGTAGTCGAAGAGAATGGGACAGTTTCTGCGGGTAAAGGTCATTATGGTACATTTGTTTATATTAAGAGGGAGACGATTACTAGAGCACCAGTCGTGAAAAACGTGAATGTCGGAGCTCAACAGAGCACAATCGTCGTCGCGGGAGACGACACGGAATATTTTGGCGTCATCTGCATAACACAGAATCTTGGAGCTAGAAAGGAGCACCGAGACGTCATTAATAAAAATAATAAAAAGAAGTGGGCCAAGAATGCTGCCCTGAGGCACCCCAGAAGAAGCAATGAATTCACTGGATAGGGTACCACGAAACAAGACGCGCTGGGTGCGCCCAGAGAGATAAGTAGACAACCAGTTAACAAAAAGCGGTGGGAACCCGAGCAAATGAAATTTATGAACCAGAATCCCATGATCGATTCTGTCGAAGGCCTTACTAAAATCAGTGAAAATTCAATCAACCTGTAAGCCAGACTCAATCAGAGGCAAGCAGTGATGTACGAATTCGAGTAAGTTGGTGGTGATAGATTTACCCTTAATGAAGCCATGCTGAAAAGAGCCTAAAAAGGTTTTACAATGAAAACGGAGCACATCACTGATTAAGGCCTCGAACGCCTTCGCAACATGACACAAGTTGGCGATGGGTCTGTAATTGGTGATGTTGGACTTGTCACCCTTTTTGTGAAGGGGAATAATCACAGAATCCTTCCAGAGACCGGGGAAACGCCCACAAGACAGAGACAGGTTAAACAAATGACAAAGAATAGGGGACACAGATGAACAGCAATTTTTAAGGAAGGACGAAGGGACACCATCTGGACCACACGAAAATCCGTTGGACAAACTAGACAAATAATCGGTGACAGCACCATCGTCAAAAACTAAGTCCTTAGTTTCAAGGGAAGTATGAGGAAGCCTGGTCAAGTGGATAAAATCGGAAGAAACAATATCACAGTCAGAATCACAGAATGAGGTGATGAAGAAGTCGGCGAAATAATTGGCCACAATGACGGGGTCATAACTCTCGCAATCACCAAACCTAAGGGAGGAAGGGTAGCCATCACTATGTCGCTTAGAGTTAATAAATCTCCAAAACTGTCTGGGGTTAGAATGAAGAATATGTCTCGAGTCGGACAGAAATCTGTTGTAGGACGTCTGAAGATCGAGAGAGAAACGAAGGTAGAGGTTGTAGTAGGCCTGGTAGTCGTCGTCGCACCTAGAGGAGCAGAACCTTTTCCAGGCCTTATTCTTTTGGTTTTTCAGGTGTCTCAAGGAGCTATTCATCCATGGCTGAGATGAATAGCTCCAATACCAAATAACAACTAATTATCTGCGTATGCGTTAAAATAACTTCAAAATAAAATAAAAATTTATTTTAATAATTTCTTATTCGAATTTTTCAAAAATAAAAATTGTTATTTGATTCAAAATTAATGCGAATAATGTCCATCAACTGTTTCACTTTATCTTCAAAAAAATGTGCAAATTTTTCCAAAAAATTTATTAAAATCCGCCATATTAGGAAGACTACATTCACTTTCAAGAAAGTGAACAACCCACATAACTTTGATTACAAAACCGAGAGATTGCGTCCGAGCTCGTCAACAATGTCAACAATTTTTCAGACTTGGATAACACGCGTCCAGATAATAACTGCAAGACTACAAAATCCCATTAGTCCAGTGAAATTCCTTAAACTGCACAATGAATAAGGGAAAAGGAAAAATAAAAAAAACCCAGTAAGAGAAAAATCACTGTAAGATAGTCAGTCACTGGTAAATTTACGAAAAAAATGGACTAAAAATAAATTCAACTTTACCAGGTTACAGGAACCGGTTCTACGGTGATTATCACTGCCGCCATCACCTCACCATTGCCCAGCTACAATTTCCATTTCTTGGCTGGCCCTCTTCTGCGACAACCACAACGATGGTATTCTAGCCAAGCTAAAGTTGAAGCTGAATCGAGGGGGCCCCCAAGCCAGACATCTTTGAAGCAACCAAGTTAGTGATATCCCTCGTATAATGCTAGAGTGGCGGAAGATTAATCTTCGCCTGAAGAACTCAACTTAGCCAGACGATCGAACCAGGTGAGCAAAGAGGAACCACGGGGTGCGGCTGGACGAGGAGTCATTTAATCGGGCCCCAAAACCAGAAATGCAAGAAGACAACTGGTACGTGGTGATTGTGCTATAATGGATGCTGGTGTGTGTTCCATTTCAAGAGCTCTTGGAGATCGGATATCTCAAGGCCACAACTGATTTAAGTTTTCTCGTTGCGTTTTACGCCCGAACTGGATCTGGAATTGAAGTCGGGCAAAAACATTGCAAGTCTGAAACTGCGGAACTTTCCTTTGTTTCGCTCGAAATGTTAGCACTTGCTAAACGAGGTGAGATTTACATAAGCAGCAGCAGCAGCAGCAATAGCAGAAGACTCTTATAGTTATGCTCATGGGGCTGAGAAAGTCGAAACATATTCACCGTGCAATTCAACGTGGCGATTATTACCCAGATTACGGCGACATTTGCATTCTGGTGGAGAAATTCTAGTTCACCTTCATGAATAGAGATCGTAATTTAACTCGTGACGGGGCCCCACATATGGCGGAGCGCTATCGATGTAGCGTGAGGGTGGAAAATTATACTCTAAATTGCGGGGTGAGAAGAATTTGAATCGGCGAGACTTTGCTAAGGGTGAGGTAGCAAAAAGCAAACAGTGCTTAGAGTTTATGACAAATAGAGCTCATGAGGTGGCATTGAAGCTAAGGTGATTGAAGGTGCTGGGAATAAAGTGCAAGGATAACCACCGGGGAACTGCATAAAAGTGGATTTGCGTATAAAAGCTTTTTCCGTAAATTAATGGAAATCTACGACCACATGCGGGGCAAAATCCCCCCTATTTTTATTTATCCACGAACGGCAAGTTATAAAGTTTATAACATCTCTTACGGCAATTATTTTGAAGGAAAAGTGGAAAAAGTTTTTGAATGAATAGAAAAGTCCCACTGTGACCAAACAAAGATTATTTTTTGGGTTAGAGGAGAAGACGTCCATGAAATAATTTAAGTAACAATTGCGTTTTATGTCGAAACCACCCAACCTTACCGCCATCGTGACCAGGGCTTCAGAAACGGCCAAAGAATTGAGAAAATTTCGGGCAAATGGAAATAAATTGACAGCAAACGAAACCAATAAAATGAAAAGATTAGAAAGTTTGAAGGGTCTGTTATACGAACACTGGCGAACTGGAGATTTTGGAAGAGGTTTGTCGAAATTTCTCCTTAACGGGAGCAAGTAATTACTACTCTAAAGCTTATTGCACATTTAATCAAATGAGGTACAAATTGCCGCGCCATTTTACGATTTTGCAAGGAATTAGTCTATGAAGGGTCGGGATGTGCAAAAGTATGGTTTGGCGGTTTATTGATGATGATATTCGTCACTGAGGATCTTTCTGAACTAAAGTCATTGAAGGAATCCCTTTCCCTCTGCAAAGTATAGTCGGGAATGTCTTCTTCCATCATGATCAGGTGGCCTGGTCTCGGAGCCAAGTAAGTATGCTTGCCCATCTGATATGCTTGTACACAGGAGTAGGGATCCGACAAAAGGAAGAGCGGCGATAAAGGCAAGATAACCAATATTTCATCAATTGAAAAAAAGGAAAAAAAAAACAGTGAATAAGAATAAAAATATCGGGAATATCAGTGCAGCACGTCAAGGCCTAACGTCCAGGGTATTCAGCCACTCCAGCAGTCCTGCAGGGAGAGTCCACATGTCGTTGATGTGGCTTGGGTAGGCAGGTAGATCAGAGCTATCAAATATGTTGCTTAGCGTTTAATGGCTTCCACTGCAGTCGCATTTCGGTAATTCGTAAATACCCCATTTGAAGAACGATTCGACGCATCTTCCGTGGTCTGTCCTGAATCTATGCAAGGACATCCAGGTTCTGCGTGACAATCCAAGACCGGAAGGCTCTTTTCACATCCAGGAGTTTCCATGCAGGAGCGTTAGTCGTCCAACGTCGCTGTCATTCATCCACCGCGTCAAAGTTCGCAGCGGTGAGAGACCTTTGCCGTTTCTAGGGGAGGGTGTCTAGATTTAAGGCGATCTTGGACGATATCTTCCAGGTCACTAGTAATATATAATTTTTCTCTATTCCCGGAGTAAGACATGAGCGCGTCGTAGATCAGTGGGCAAGATGTGGCTAAGCAGAGGGAGCCAATATACTGGGGTTAATTTTATGATCCCGGATATAATGCGCATGGTTGTATTAAGCTATATAGGGCTGAGATGCGCAATGTGTTAGCCGAAGTACCCAGGATGTACCACAGAGCCTCTGTAAAATATTATTTCGTATCCGGAGTTTGGCAGCGGTTTTATTTAGGTGCTCTTTGAAAGTCAGTGTCCTGTCAACCGTGACTCCTACATATTCTCGCATCGTATTATGCCGAAGGTAAGCACCATTTAAGGGTACTCTTAGCTCCTGTCTGGATAGTCTGCTATTTAGATAGAAACAGGAGACTTCTGTGTTGTTAACGCTGAGCAACCTCCAGTTACGGAAGTAGGTTTTTAGAATTTCCAGGTCTTCGGCGAGTATCTTCTCAGTTTTAGAAAAACTGGCATTCTGAATGGCCATTGCCAGGTCATCGGCGTATATAAACTTACGACAGACGGTGTCCGGAAGGTCCGATATGTATAGGTTAAAGAGCAGTGGAGCAAGCACCGTACCCTGTGGCAGACCATTATTGAGTATTTTGATTTTGCTAATGCATTTGATAAGCACTACTTGGAGCATTCGGTTGTTAAGCATGTTGTTAATCAGCCGAACCAAGGTGTTGCACTGAATGATTTCAAGGAATTTTGATATCATGCCATGTCTCCACACTGTGTCATATGCGGCTGATAGGTCAACAAAAGCGACTGAGGTCTTCAATCAGTTCTGATAGCTAGGTTCAATAAATGTAGTCAAGGCCAAAACCTGGTCTGCACACTGCGCAGCTCCTGTTTGGTCTGAACCCCGCCTGCTCAACTGGACCACGCTCGAGAATGGCATTTGTTATTCTGTTGTAGTAGTCTCTCCAGGAGCTTATAACTCATGCTCAGTTGGGTAATAGGGCGGTAGTTCTCGGCGCGGTCACTGGGTTTTCCAAGCTTTAGTATTCCAACGGCCTTCATGCTTTTAAACTCTGGAGGCAATTTTCCTGTTTTCAGTATGTTGCTGTAAAAACGGGACAGCCAGAGTCTGGTGTTTTTGCCGCAGTTATCTAGGAACTCAGGAAGAATTCCATAAAAACCGGGGGCTTTTCCTGATTTCACGTTCTTAAGTGCCCTGCCTACTTCAGTTGGTGTGAAAGGTTTGGAGTAAGGGGACAAGTCGGTGCTGGAACGCTACAATGCTCTCAGGAGGCGCTTAACCGTCACTGTGTGTTCTAGACATATTGACGATGTGGTTAGCAACTTGGTCTGGAGAAACTGCTGGTTTGGGATTTGGAGTTCCTGTACTTTCGCCAAGTTTTCTCAGTAAACTCCAAGCGCTTCTCCTTAACCGTTGAAAGTTTAGACTCTCAACTGTACTGGTCCACTTATCCCGTCTTGCAGCATCGAGGCTATTTATTTTCTACGCATTTTCTGGGTCCCCGCTTTCCAAAAATTCTTGATAAAGGCGGTCGCTGTTTTCGCTCCAACCGGGAATATACTCCTTTTTGTAACCTCTTGGAATCGATTTTGACCCTTCCTACAAATCTTTTATAGTTGTCAGCTTTTGATGGAATCCAGCGGATAGACAAGTCGAGAGCCTTTGTGTAGCTTGTCCAGTTTGCCTTACTAAAGTTCCAGCGCGGGACAGATGATGAAGTTATAAGGGGAATTTGAATTCCTACTACCAATAGGATTCTTCTATGTTGGCTGTGTGGGAAATCCTCCATAACTTGGCGAGAGAAGGCCAGGGGGCGGCCGTTATTGTCTGTTGATACAAAGGAGAGATCTGGATAATATTCGTTGCTCCCACCTAGCGGATTCGACTGATCCCCTATCAAAAACCAGGAGTATATTATTGGATTTTGCCCATTTTACCAATTTTTCGCCGCATGGGTTGTTTCTGTGATATTTCCAGAGAGTGTGGTGACGATTAAAATCGCCTACGTAGACTGAGGGATGAGGGAGGAATTGCAATGTTTGAGTGGGTCAGAGTGAAGCTGGTGGTTTGTAGACATTTGCTATGTTTAGTTCGCCGAGTTTAATAATATCCGGATGTATGTCGTTATTGGAGTTCGAGGAGACCAAGCTAACATCCCCGAGGTCATTACGGGCGTATACGGCTGTCCCATACGATTTGTGATATGTATCCGTTCAGGCGGCCTCTGGCGCGTAAATCGTTTTCATTTATTTCATGGGTCCCCTGTAGCGCGACCACGTTAATATTGTTGTCGGAAAGCATTCTGGAGAGAAACTGGCTTTTAGGTCGACTTATTCCCTCTATGTTCAGTTGGCAGACTGTTGGACCAAGGATCTTTGTCGAAAAGCCTTGAGAAGGGTCATCTGAAGATATGCGTTGGGATTGAGATTGTTGCATTTTGTGAGCGTTTCTTGGCTAGGAGATCGCATGCGATTGTTTGGATGCCAATAAGTTCTAATTCTTTAGCATTACTCAGGGCACGAGGAGGTGAGTTAGATTTGGACCCACAATCGAAATTGATAAAAATTAATCGGTTTTTGAGCAAATTATCTGGAGATGGCGTTTTAAGTATCATCCAGATTTTTAAATTTTTTGTCACATAGAAAGTGTTTTGTCGATCGGAATAAATGGAAATCCGATGGTGCAATGTCATGCGGATATTGGTGGGTAAGACAGTACCTCCCACCCCAACTCATAAAGTTTTTCTAGGGTTTGTCTTGCGTAATGCATTCTTTCATTATTGTGTTGCAGAATAACTCTTTTTCTGTTGATAATCGCTGGAGACTTTTCAATTAAAGATTGATTTACTCGATACAATTGTTCACAGTAGATCTGCATTCAGGTTTTAGGCTTCCAATGAACGATTCCGCGTATATTCCGCTGTTGAAGCAATTAGTTGATTGTGGTGGATCGGTTAGCTTTGTTTTATTCGGACAGATTATGCGGGACCCAAAGACCTGCTCTCCATACTTTACCAATCTGTTGCAAATGGATGGTCGACCAAGGTTTGTTAAGAGTGTTTGACAGTTCTTCGATTGTCTGACACGGATTTGCTTTAACTTTAGTCCTTGACACGTAATTGTCTAAAGTTGTTGGTCTTCCTGATCAATACGAGTCGGAAAAATCAAAATACTGGATCTGAACTTAGAAAACCACTTTTGGCATTTATGAACTGACGGGCTGAGAGTAAAAGTGACCTATTTATAAGGTTCGGGCAAAAGCGGCTTAGAAAATGTTCCGCGCAAAAACGAATCGCGTGAGATTCCGGGCAAAAACGAGTCGTAGAAAGTGTCCGGGCAAAAACGATTTAACTACAAAAAGCACTGTAAAGTTAATGCAGTTAAGTAGTTAAGTCGTTTTTGTCCGGAAATTTTCTACGATTTGTTTTTGCCCGGAATCTCACGCGATTCGTTTTTGCGCGGAACATTTTCTAAGCCACTTTTGCCCGAACTTTATAAATAGGTCACTTTTACTCTCAGCCCGTCAACTAATGGACCTGGATAAACATCGCAAATGTTTTTGTTATCAGTTTTACTGCGTGAAACTCAAAAAGCATATTATGCCCGATATGTACCTCTTTTGGTATTTGGCTTGCCATTTCACCTAAAATTGCAAAAAGAAGTTAAGATTTAATTATTTACAAGTAAACAATTCACTTTAACCTTAAAGTGTCTTAGGCACGGCTTTGAATTAGACCATGAGCTGATAAATTATAAACAAATATTGATATGCGCAGAAACGACATTTTTTTCCCGTCCCCTAATAACATTTTTGGGTTCAAAATTTTAATCTGAAAGCACATCATCTCAAGAATAGTCAGTAAAATTTTTGTAAAAATATTCTGAAAGCATTGAGAAAAAAAAGTTATTAAAGCAAAAGTAGCGAACAATTTTAATTATAAAATCTCACAAGAAAATTAAGTTACTCTGTGGTAGTTCCCTTAACAAGATTTTATTTTGGAGGATTTCTTTGTAATTAATTCCAAACAACTCTATAAAGTTTGTTCGGAAGTAGAATTCTTAGTTTTTTGACAATTTTTCCCAAAGTAAATTCGAAGTCGTTCGACTCTTCTTCCTCTTTAAATAAATCTTCTTTCGTCCTATATTATTTCCAACATTTTTAAGGATTTTTAAAGTACAGAATAAAATTTAAACTCAACTTTTATATTAAAATGTCGCTCTTGTTCTTCAAAAGCTTTTATTTTCTCTATTTGTCACGATTTCACTTCCAAGCTTTATCCATTATTTTAATTAAACACTAAACTCTGCAATGTTTTACTGTAACAATAAGCACTTGTTTCAACTCCAATTAGCAAATTGCAAACTGAAGTATAACGGCATATTTTCAGCGGAACATGGAATACGTGTATTCATGTATTGCAGTGAGATTTTTGATTTTTTTTCTTCTATTTGTTAAAAATATTTTCGCGTGTAGCATTATTTTCTTATATTTCCATAGATTTTAAAAACACAATTGTAATTTAATTGTTTAAGTTACTCTCCGTAATAATATATTCTAAAATATTCCAAGTTTGCAATAAAAAAAGATAAAGAAAGAAAAATTATAAAAATGTCATGTTTCATTCCGTTTCGTTTTCAATAAGTAGAAGACATTTAATATGAAATATATAAATATTGCGAACTCTAGAGCAGGGACGTCAGTAAAATTCCCTTTTGGGGGCTGATTTGAGAACTAATACTTAAAAATGCTGAATCTGAAACTAGCAGGTTTTAAGAAGAGAGTAACGGCGAAGAAACCTCTGAAACGCTTTTCAAATCATTTGTCGGCCTCGAATTTATCGAAAACCTGCGTTTCAGAGTTTTCTTCGCCGTTGATTATTATTTAGAGAATTTTCAATGTGATTTCCGCACGAAAACACCGCGTTTTTACGTTTCATTCACACGTGCATCGAAAAATGTTTCCATAAATCTGCGCGATGTGTATGATACGTTAATTTGCAATAACAACGGTGAGCATGTTTTTTCGCTCAAATTTTTAAGTAGGTAAAAAAAAAAAAGTTGATGTGGATCATCGTAGTTTTTCTGTATACTAGTCAGTCATTTACTGGTGTACGTGTGAGGTTAGTTTTCCAATGAATGACCGCCTACTAGGCTTCTCCAAAATAGTTCCAAAGGGGGATGGAACATGGAACGTTCGAACTAGTTCAAGGAAACATGTCTGCGGAACTATGTTTTTGCAAATAGATAAATTTCAGATTGAAGTTGATCAAAAAAAAATTGCAAAAAGAACTTCAAAAAGAAATGGCTAAAAAAGGAAGATTAAAGAAAAGGAACAAGCCGAGAAAGAAAATTAGAAAGAAGAACGAGCAACGCAATTGAAGGAGCGAAAGGAAAAAGAGCAAATGGAAAAAGAAAGGAAAGCAGAAGAGTGAGCTATAGAAAAAGAAGAAAAAGAACAAGAGAGACTTGAAAAAATCAGAATTAAAGAAACAAATCTTTGCAACGTCAAACGTCATTGCCCAGAAAACGACCGAGCAAAGTTGAGTAGTCCAACCAGCCCTAAGTTACGTGATGCAATATGATTAAGAATGTAATATTGCACATAATTAAAAATATAATACTACAAAATATTAAAACTGGTTAAAAATCTGATATCACAAGTGTTTAAATTCTATGAAATAAATAAACATCCCATATAATGACATCGGTCATTTAATGGAGCAGGCCGGTCATTTATTGGACCAGCCCGGTCATTTGCTGGTGCAATTTGATTTTCTCATATTTTTTCAAAAATCAATACTTTTTTCACTTTTTCACTTCATATATATTTAATCTAAACTTTTTCTCCGTCACGTATGTACATGTATTTCTTAATTTTGCAACATACTTTCCTTTTTAATTACATGAACACAAAGACCGAGTTTACTCTTAATCGGTGATTTATTGGAGCATCTACCCTAAGTCAACCCGCGAGTTAAATTCTCTGAAGATAACTCTGAAACGCAGTCTATCGCTTGCTTTGAGTCCGACAAGTTTCAGAGTGTTCTTCCCCTTTTTTCATTCAGCAGGTTACTCTCTCCTTAAAACCTGCTAGGTTTTAACTATACTTAATTTAGTTTATTGTTTAATTAGTGTTACTCTTGATTTTTTTGAATGGTTAACTCCCAATATTTAAATAACAGAGTACCGTAGTCAACTAGAAAATTTTGCAGTTTCGAAGTATCCATCTGGCTACCTGTTGAAATGAAATTTGGTATTTAGACGTAAATTGATAACTCAAAAACAGAAAGAAAAACAATTTGTTAACACACCATCCCTTCCATACTTCCTTGCAGTAAAGAGTCACTCCAAAAATAATTTAATACCCGAAAGAAAATGTCAGAACTCTTTTTTGCGAAAAAAGCGGCGCTGCGTGAAGTTAGCGTTATGAGAAAAAATCCATATGAGTTCTACGTATAATTCCCCAGAACTATTCAAAATTTCTATAAGGAATTCCAGAACCCTAAAAAATATTTTTTAAAAAAAGCGCCGCTTACTTTAAAAATTATAAATTTGCTTGAGTAAATCTTAAGGGATGTGTGAAAGCTCTTTCTGTAGTTCCTTTAGTCCTCCGTTATAAAATATGTTATTTAAATTGTTTATAGTTACTTCCATGAAAAATTTTTATTGTCATAAAATTTACAAAAAAGTGGGCTTAATTCCGTTTTGAAAATGTAAATTCAATTTTCTTTAGACGAACAAAAGGACATTACATTCTGAAGATTTACTTATTACTAGACATGTACAGTGCTGGAAATTCCCATAAAACCAGTAGTAGTTGCATTCTTTGTATTAAGATATTATGAAAGTGAAATAAAACATGGTAAAATATTGAGCGAGGAAGATTGTGATTTATAAAGACTGTGGGATTTCAATACGAGAAATATCAAGGAGAATCGAAAGATTGCATAATGAGTATTGAATTTTCTATGTTTGTGAGGTAAATATGGGGAAATTGTAAAGCACGACAACAATAAAAAACCGCACAAGTGCGAGTTGAACGCGGAGAGGGTTCCGTGCGATGAATATGTGACGGGCTGAGAGTAAAAGTGACCTATTTATAAGTTTCGGCAAAAGTGGCTTAGACAATCTTCCGGGCAAAAACAAATCGTAAAAAATTTCCGGGCAAAAACGATTTAACTACAAAAAGTAATGCAAAGTTAATGCAGTTAAGTAGTTAAGTCGTTTTTGCCCGGCAATTTTCTACGATTCGTTTTTGCCCAGAATCTCACGCGTTTCGATTTTGCGCGGAACATTTTCTAAGTCACTTTTGCCCGAACCTTATAAATAGGTCGCTTTTACTCTCAGCCCGTCATGTTATCTACCATGTTTTTTTAAATTCTGATCCAAATTTGTACTCCCTTACATTCAAACTGCAAATGTAAGTTTGTACGCACAATATTGATAGATTTACAATGTTATTTTAAGATCATAGACTTCTTATAGGTTTTCCTCTAATGTATAAGTAAAGACTAATTTCTGTATTTTTTTTTCAAAACTTTAGGCTGATTTTCTTAAATAATTTTAAAACTATTAATTTTAAAATTATAAGAAAAAAAGTATATTTGAGACACTCACAAGAAGCCCTTTTATTTGATATGTCACGCGGTACCGTTTGCAATTTTAAATTCAAAATTCATTTGTTTACGTTAGACGTCCGTTAATCGGTTCAGTAGATACGTAGCAAATTGGCTGTCACAGATAGACAGATGGACAGACACACGAGTGATCCTATAAGGGTTCGTTTTTTCATTCAGACGTACGGAACCCTAAAAGCTAACTTCGAGATAACAAAATTATTTTTATACGAAGCTAAGTTAGATAAACTTTTTTCTGAGCATATTGTTTCGCAGTTATGTCTTTTATGTCACAGGCCAATTTTTTAACGCGATAATTACCATGGTTTTCAAAAAAATAGCGAAAAAACCACCACCGTTTTCTAAACATAAGGATGCTCGTCTAAATTTCGGTCGGAACCATATGAGCTCTAGCAAGGAGTGGCACAAAGTCATATTTTCTGATGAAAAGAAGTTCAACTTGAACAATTTTCATTTCTACTGGTACGATATACGCTCCCCCGAGAAAGTTAGGACGTGTCGTAACTTCAGTGGTGAAAGTGTCATGGTCTGGGCTGGATTTTTGGCTAATGGGAAAACAGAATTAGCGTTGGTTCCAACAAAAATGAACTCAGGAAAGTATTTATCAGAAAGTTTCCTTTCAAAAGACTCTTGGTGGAAGTTATTTAATTTTGAGAAAAGGTAAAACCACTTGTTTTACTTCCACGCTGATGATGACCAGCTTACACTTTCGGGTCGAAACATCCATCAAAAAATTTTAAGCGTTCATATTTTTGAACGATCACCATCCCAAAAATTTTTGTCACTCCGATTATGTGGAAGTAAAACAAGTGGTTTTACCTTTTTTCAAAATTTCAGGAAAGTATATTGAACTTCTTGAAGAAGTAATGCTGGAAAGAGCCGAGGATTTATGTGGTCAGGACTTCATATTCCAGCAAGATAATGCCGCAATTTACATTTAAAAGAAAGTAAAGGAATTGTTTATTTAAAAAAATATTAACGCTATAAAATGGCCGGAGGGAAATCCTGACCTAAATCCAATAGAAAACTTGTGGGCAATCCTTGCAAGGCGCGTTTATGCTAATAGTAGACAATATGACAGCATTAATAAATGTAAAACAACAATAAAGACATTGTGGCATTGTGGAAAAGTTTTATTATCATGTGTCCTTGTTTTCTGTAAGTTTTTAATTTTTATTAATCTTGGTTTTATAAGAATATCCGTTAAACTAATATGAAATTTTCATGCATTGATTTTGTTTTGTAATTTAATTAATATGAATAAAAAATATTTATACACTGTTAAGCTTTTTACCTTAATAAAGTAGTTAAGTGTTTCATCAAAAATTACAAAAAAATGTGTACTGGTTTTATGGGAATTTCCAGCACTGTACTAATTTGAATTTTGTGATAATTATCTTATTCCAACTTGTAAGTAGACGCAATTTTTTAATTGAGGCAAAAAGAATCTTTGACAAGTGATAAACTCTTCAACTAATGCTTCTCGAAATGACCTTCAGAATAAGATATTTAACTTAATATTTTTATACTTTTAACAAATTAATTTTTGCGAATGGGCTACAGCGATATGTATGTATTAAATTTAATTAAAGCGAAAAGTAATTTAAATTTTATCATGAATTTTCTTGAATAAGTGGCTAAACTTTCAATAACGAACTAGGCTAGAATAATTTTATTCTCAGCCTGCTTTAAGTTTGAATATTTTTATATTTAAATACAAACTTGTTTTCAATTTAATGTTTTACAAAATACTTTAAAATTCCGGTTATTGCACGCCTATGAAACTATGTAGCCCTTAAAATCATCTTCGCATAATATATGGTCCTGTGGCGCAATGGATAACGCGTCTGACTACGGATCAGAAGATTCCAGGTTCGACTCCTGGCAGGATCGTGATGTATTTTTTGTAATTTTTTTTTCTTTCCAAAATATACTTTAAAAAAAAATATCTCAATGTCGAACGACTTGTAGACACGCCAGTCAATTAATCCATGGCGCCCTAACAGCTATTAAAATACTTCTCAAGGATGTCATTTCATCAAAAGTCCACGACCGAATGCTCATCTGTTATTAGCCCATTAAAACGTTCCCAAGGTCCTATAAATTCATCAACTTCGTTCACGACACGGGAAATGCATCATCAAAGCGCCAAAACCGCAATACTTGCCATGAATTTCGTGCAACATCTTACATCTCTCCTGTCTTGTTCAACAGCACAATTTTTTTTCGGTCGTAAATTATTTCTTACAAATTGTTTATAAAAATTTCGCCTACTCCTTCACTTTCCCTATCCCACCGACCGTTAATAGTACTCCTTTCGGGAAAAATGTCTCGGTCACGTTTGCGTGAAGTTCGTGGATCGGGTCCAAGGCAACTTAGGGAAAATCCGCTAAATTAAAAGTGAAAACTTTGCAATGGATGCTGCATAGAACTGACGCGGGAACACATCTCCTTCTTCTTTTTCTCATAGATGAGTTATTTTCGATCAAAATGCCGACAACTTCACCGGCTTTAAGTCTATTTATTGCTGTGTGAGTGCGCGGTAAAGAATCTGCGCAAGTGGCTAAGAATAAAACTTGAATATCCGGTGCCGGTCGATGGAAGTTTTATAGAGCGGGGAAGGAATTCTTGTCCACAATCGAAGCGTTTCTTTTTGTTTTTGTTTTTATTTTTGCTAATAGCACTGAATTGTGTTTATTATTGCCAGGAAAATTATTATTTATTTTGTTCGTCTCTTTTTGAACTTTTATTTGTGGAAATTGTTTCGAAATTTTGTAGGCATTTAGTTTATAATTTTATTCGAGCAATTTGTCAAAATAAACGTTTTTATGTGGGACATCAAAGAGGTGTAATTTTTTTAAACGGAATATGTGCCACGTTTAATAGAAGAGAAGAGAAAAACATCAACAATAACTAATATGCCGTCCACCAAGAGTATTTTAAATTTTAAGATTCTTTCGTTTTGTTTGCGTTAAATTAAGTTTTAAACGTCATTTACGGTTAATGAAGTAATGCAGCGGTGGATCCCCTAATAACCACTTATTAAGTTGTTCTGTTTTCAAAGTGTTTCCGAAATATATTTTAATATTTTTTAACCTGAATGCCCTTGTTAGCCTTCTTTTCTGTATACTATCCTTTCTTCTCCTTTATATGACGGGCTGAGAGTAAAAGTGACCTACTTATAAGGTTCGGGTAAAAGTGGCTTAGAAAATGTTGCGCGCAAAAACGAATCGCGTGAGATTCCGGGCAAAAACGAATCGTAGAAAATTTCCGGGCAAAAACGACTTAACTACATTAACTTTGCATTACTTTTTGTAGTTAAATCGTTTTTGCCCGGACATTTTCTACGATTCGTTTTTGCCCGGAATCTCACACGATTCGTTTTTGCGCGGAAAATTTTCTAAGCCACTTTTACCCGAACCTTATAAATAGGTCACTTTTACTCTCAGCCCGTCAATTATTATTTTAGGAGATTTCAATATTAGGATAGGTCAGTTAAAGATGCTTTGCGGAGAAAGGAGAGCTAAAAACTCAGAAGATTCGGTTGTTAATGCTAGAGGTAAACGATTTTTGTAGGTTTGCAATGATTTAGGATTGGCAATTTTAAATGGACGGACGGAGGGTGATTTTGGGGGCAGATATACATTCATAGGGGGAATGGGCTCATCAGTGAACGATATGATGGCCGCGTCCTATATCTTCTGTTCACGCGTTGATAGATTTTATGTGGACGAACAGACATTCTCGGATCACTTGCCGATCTGTCTAATACTGAGTTTATCAAAATCGTCCTCTGCATTGTTTGGTTCTGCAAACTAAACTGGAAAATGCAAAACCTTGGTGTATATAAGCAAAAGGTAATTCACCTATGCGAAGATTTACTTGAAATTTCCTCGGCCAACGAAATTGATGATCTTGTTGCTATTATAGATCAGTCTTCTGCAAAAAGCAAAGCAAAAGTTATTTGACAACGCATGTCTCCGTGCGCGAAAGGTATCATTTCAATGGTGTCAAAGAAATAATACTAATTTTGCACGAAAACAGTACCTATTATCAAATAGACAATTTAAGGAGCTATGTAGAAGCAAGAGGAGGGAATACTAGGATTCACTTGTGACCAAGATGAGACAGGTTAAAGACTCTAAATCTTTGTGGAGCTTAGAAGAAATGAACTCTATAAAATTAAAAATTGGGTGCTCATTAGATATTGGCAATTTAAAAAACCATTTTCAAAGCCTGCTCAGTTCACCCCTTGATTATACATCTATTCTACTATATATGCATCACCTCTAAGACAAGATAATGTGTTAGATGACCAGTTTCAATTGGATGAGCTTCTTGCGGTTCTCTTTAAAGCCAAAGACAATAAGGCTCCTGGTATTGATAGGGTTCCGTACGAGTTTTACAAAAATGCTCCAAAGGCCTTCTTAATTAAACTTTTGAAGTGCCTTAACTTAATGTATGAAACTACTGAGATTCCAGAATGCTTTACTAGATCTGTGATTTTCCGATTCATAAAAAGCGTGATATCAACAGGGCTGAAACATTTTTTTTCGTAGTATCAACCAGGAAACATACTCTACCCAATAGAAAACAAAATATCCAAATCGGTCCACGCGTAACGAAGTTATGCCCGGTCAGACATAAAAAAAAATACACGTAGAACTTAGAATCTTTGTGTTATGCTGTACCACGCAAGCATATTGCAGAAGGGGTCTGACAAAGGTGCAATAGAGGAGCCTAGTTAAGTAGAGGCCGTCGAGCTCCTTGGACTACGGTTTCACGAAGCCGAGCACGGAATTAGCTCTGCTCACTACGAAATCCACTAGGTTCTCGAAGGATAGGCGGGAATTAAGGACTACACCCAAATCCTTGACCTTATCCAGCCTACTCAGGACGCAACAGTGCCAGGAGTAGTCAAAGAGGATGGGACATCCTCGGCTTGTAAAGGTCATTATGGTGCATTTGGTAGAATTAAGGGGGAGACGGCTGCTGGAGCACCAGTCGCGGAAAATGCGGATATCGGAACTTAGGAGGGCACAATCATCAGCGCACGAGACGAGTTTCTTAGCAAGTAACTTAATCTTTTAGAAAATTTATGGGGACAAGAACAACTTGAATTTATTTTTGGGTTTGTTTATAGTGTAAACACATTGGGTAATGCTAATGAAATTTGGATAGAATTATTTGACGGGCTAAGAGTAAAAGTGACCTATTTATAAGGTTCGGGCAAAAGTGGCTTAGAAAATGTTCCGCGCATAAACGAATCGCGTGAGATTCCGGGAAAAAACGAATCGTAGAAAATTTCCGGGCAAAAACGACTTAACTACTTAACTGCATTAACTTTGCATTACTTTTTGTAGTTAAATCGTTTTTGCCCGGACATTTTCTACGATTCGTTTTTGCCCGGAATCTCACGCGATTCGTTTTTGCGCGGAAGCTTTTTAAAATATCCACCATCATGGGAGGAAATTTTAAAAAACTTCTCACACCACCAAGGTGCACCAATTTTTGTGAATTTTTTTCATTTCACGCTAAGTTTTATATGTAAATAACTGGATATATGGATGTTAAGATGAATCTGTACAATTAATTGATTTAAGACTTTAATTACTGTGACGTTTACATTTTTAAAAGTACCAGAAATATTTGTGATTAGGGCAATATTTTCGCTATACTCACTGCTCATTCATTAAAACTTCGTGTGTCGGAGAATTGTAGTAATTGAAGATGATTCCTCTGTTTTTGGTAAGTCCTGTGCAAGTATTTTTTGTTTCAGATCCTCAGTCTAGACGGGTAAAAAAGTGATGAACTGCATGAAAATTACGCTTGGTCATCAGGCATCTAAAAACCAATTCAATGGACGTGTTTCACGATGGGATTCTTCTTAGTCATTTATAAGCTCCCGAATATGTATGTACTTTTTACTAACAGGTGTCACGAAAATAAATCAACAATTTGAAATTGGAGGTAAAAGGATTTCTTATTAAAAACAGTTTGGGTATGGTTTGGTATATTTACTTAATTAAGTTTTAATTTGATTCTGCGAGTGAATTTTTTATGCATTTTGACCACAGAAATCTTCAGAAATTTGCCTAATTTGACCCTACTTTCGATGTACGAGGGTCATTCAATAATTAAAGAGACAAATTGGACTTTTATTTCTACAAAACAAAACTTTTCCTACTTTTCAACATAATCCCCACCAACATTTATGCACTTGTTCCAACGGGTTACTAACTTTTTTATACCGGCTGCAAAGAACTCTTTCGCTTGGTGTTTGAGCCAATTTCGCAAAAATTTTTTGACATCTTCGTTATCCTGGAACTTCTTCCCACGTAATGCCTGCTTCAATGGACCAAACAAATGGAAATCACATGGTGCTGAATCGGGACTGTAAGGAGGATGAGGCAGTAATTCCCAGCCTATTTTGTTGATGGTTTCACGGGTTAGTTGAGCAGTGTGAGGACGCGCGTTGTCTTGATGGAGGATCACACCTCTCCTCTGAGATCCACGACGTTTCTCTCTCATAGTTGGCTTCACTTTGTTCAAAAGCATATCTGAGTAGTATTGGCTTTCACCATACACTTTAGTGATTCTAGAGTATAGATGCTGGTTTTTCACCTTCAGCAAGTAAAAAACGAATCACAGAACGTTGTTAAAACAATGTGGAATTTTCAAGTGGAGTTGCCATCGTTAAACTTAATTTTGAGGTTATAAACACAGCAATGTTGATCCAACAGCTGATCAGGACTCATCTCCCCTAATTTTTTGGATGGTATTTCTCGCTGAATGAGCTCTCGCCTTATCGTGGTGTAAGATGACATTGTGTCTATTGATAAGTTCTGGACGATTATGATCGAGTTTCATCTTCAATCTCTTTAATTGATGACAGTAATTAGGTGATTATTAAGTGAATCTAAAAGATTCCTACGTCATCTCCACGTTGTCCCGCGTGTTCGGGGACGTGTTGACGAAGTTTCCACCGGCTTCTATTTAAAGCATCTCGAATTTGGCTAATAGCTTCTCGAGCGGCCCAGCTAGCATCCCAGCATCCTTTCTGAAAGGTTGCAGCTCATCCCTTGTTGCTGTTATTTGTTATTTATTTAACTTATCTATTCGTTGTGGTATCTTTTCGAGACCCTTGAAGAATTCTGTTATTGTTCCTCTTTATAAAAATGGCAATAAGTGTGACATAATGAATATCGACCCATCGCTAATTTGCGTTGCATTGCGAAGGTTTTTGAATCTTTAGTTTGCTGTGTGTTTCAGTTTCACTATAAACCCTATCTGGGCTCGTTTCAACATGGTTTTATGAAGGACAAATCCACCCCAACCACCTTATTCGAATTCTTCAAGTATACTGTGTTTCCGCGATTGAGTACAGTAAGCAAGTCAATTGAATCTTTACTGATTTCGGTAAAGCTTTCGACAAAATCAACCACAGAATTCTCATCCGTAAGTTGCACGTTTTACGTTTTCCTTCCGTTTTTGTAGATTGGGTGTCCTTGTAATCTGTCTGATCGTACACCAGTAATTCTTCCACAAAACTAATAATTTTAGCTTTACCTCCTCCCCTAACAACCTAACTTAGTCAAGAACTCAAAGTCAACATTGTTCTTGCCATTCCGATACATAACAATTTATTTTTTGATTACTATCCCTCCGACTACCACCCACTCCGGCCCTTACTTATCCAACCACTCAAAGTCAACATTTTTCTTACAATCACCATACAAACGAATTCATTTACTCGCTACAACCCTTCCGCGCCCACCACCCTTATCCCATTACCAATTCAGTATTATCCTACGCAGCCCCCACCGTCACTTAACGGCAGGTCCTTTGCCTTACCACAGCCATTCTGATAAAAAACAAAAAATTTCGTCTTTGCCGCCTCTTTTGCGACCCATCTGGACGAAATACCAGAACTATTACCGTCAACGCGTTAATACAAATTGCAGCTGTTGTCTGTTCTGTCATCACCCAAATCCTGTCATTTTGTCACAATCGGACTCGTCACTATCTGTCATTCGTGTAAATACTCCGATTGCTACGCTTGTCATTGTAAAATTAAAATTCCTCATAAAATTATGAAACGTAGTGACAAAACTCTCAGTAAGTAATTATTACTTTGCGTCGTGTAATTAGTGAGTCATTATCAAATGACATCAAGTCATAATTATTAACACTTTCTGTCATTCGTGTAAATCCGGCATTACTTGCCTGCACACCTACTGGCATTATCGTAATTTCGCACGAAATGTACCTTAAACAGAAAGTTTAATTCTTTTCCGGAGTTTCATGTTGCACACTTAATCTGAACTTAAGCGCTCGCTGCACTTAAGCTCTACTTAACCTTAAAATACAAACATTTGCACTAATGCCGTTCAAATTGGAATTACTTTCGATGAGAAAGTTGTTGTTCCTTTTTGAAAATTGTTTCCTCGCTTTCAAATCAACACAATTAAATCCCAATTATGTGGCAGCTAAAATTATATTATCTTGCAACAGTACTCTCTTTAATGATTTCCGCGGAAAGATTCTTGGACTTTGTTTACTAATCCCAATAGTAAGTACTGTGGTTTGGAGTTAAGCGGGAAATACAATGGTAACAGTCTCAACTTCCAACTTATCCGAATTTTGATTTCTCCGGCTTGCAGAAATTACCTAGAATTTGTGGAACGCAATGTAAGTTTGACAACTTTTGAAAGTACTATTTTTAATGTTCAGCTGAGAGGTATTTTTGTAAAAAAAAATTTTATAATTGATTAATTTAAAAGAATAAATTTTCCTTAAAAGACATTTCTAATTATTAAACTCGACGCAGGCGACTTTGCCATTACAAGCCGGCTAAGTTGACGGGCTGACTAACTACAAAAAGTAATGCAAAGTTAATGCAGTTAAGTAGTTAAGTCGTTTTTACCCGGAAATTTTCTACGATTCATTTTTGCCCGGAATCTCACGCGATTCGTTTTTGCGCGGAACATTTTCTAAGCCACTTTTGCCCGATTCTTATAAATAGGTCACTTTTACTCTCAGTCCGTCAATTGCTAATAGTAGCCACAGTTTTGCTCTTTCGATAAAATGCTTCCAGAATATTTTGTAGTACTCCATGAACGCTACTCAAAACTCTTATCAGAATTCAGTTTTGCATTTTCTCTTTTGGAAATTTAAAAAAATTATAATTGTCTTAAATTTCTGGAACTATTTTCATATGTCATCAGGAACTCTAGAACTCTTCAAAATACATCGAAAAAAAATGATTTCTACCTGTTATTTCCAGAACTACTCAAAATTTCTATTAGGAGCTCTAGAAATCGGCGCTAACTTTACACAAATTTAGATAAGTGCTTGTAAATTTATAATTTTAAATTTGCTCTTTCTGATCTTAGCTAGAATTGTGAAGTAAGTTAAGCTTAATACTTAATTCTAACGTAAAAGAAGATGAATCTTAAAAGATTGTTTTGTTTTTTAAATACTTTAAAATGGTCTCCAAAATATTCTCGTTAAAATGTCGTTTTGTCCAATGATTCTATGATTATAAAAAAAAATTCTCAAAAACACAAAAAGTTGGGTTCCCTTCTAAAAAAAAATTTAAGCACGGCACTGTGCTGCTAATCACCAAAAGCTTATGAAAAAAACTTAAGATTTATCACGTCCAATTATCTTCAAAGACATGTCAAAACGAGTGGTCTTAACTGAGCGCCAACGAAATCGAAGTCTTAGAAAGTGAACACGCACGAGAATTTAGAATTCCGCTTGGAGGCATTCGAGCTGGGCGTACTCGTATTGAACGAGAAACACAACTCCAAGTCGAGCATGCAGTTTAAATGCAATTTTGAATTGCAGTTTTAGGCTGCTGCCGCTGTTCAAGAGGCCGTAGCAACTCGGATAACCAGAGCGTAAAAAAGTATTATAAGCGCACACTGCAAACATCCAGAAAGCAGAAGAACTGGTCTGGCCACTGTCGTGCCATCGTTAAATCGAGGTTATGAGGGAAATGCTCCAACTCCCAAGCAACGGAGGTAGTCACTGCACTATATCGACTGCGACTATACATACGTCTACGTGCGTTATGGATTTGCAATTTACAATGCAACATAGTGACGTTAATGAAGGTGACGGTAAGGTCAGATTCACTGAGAAAACAGCCTACTATGGGCATGTCCTCCGCTTTGCTGCCGATTGTGTGCGATGGTGCCTATCCAGCCGTACAGCTGTTGTTATCAATCCGCGCGATAGCAGGCAAAAAGCAAAAACCTACCTCAATGAAAGCCAGCCGCATCCATTCCACCAGTGTTCTCGAAATAGACGTGATTGTGACCCAGAAACTTCGATGAAAAACATCTCGTAAACCTTGAGAGATGCGGTGGATCTGATTGCAATGCTACGATGAGTTAAAGCTTTTCTTGCTAGCGTCTATATTATAGTCAGTGAAAGTTTTCTAGTTCAATGGCTTGTTCAAGATAGATTCCTGTGAAAGTTATTTGCAGATCTGATGGTGTGCTCCACTGAAATGGACTGCAACAAGATAGAAGTGCAACAAGCCCATTAGCTCAGTTGGTTAGAGCGTCGTGCTAATAACGCGAAGGTCGTGGGTTCGATCCCCCCATGGGCTAAATGTTTTTTTTCGTTTCTTTGTCTTTTTTATTTATAAAATTTTATTCAACGTTTGCGGTTTCGTTTTTTTAATTGATTGCGAACAGAAATTATCCGAACGTAGTAAATTATTATAAATTTGTCATTTCCTGCGATTTTTCCGTATATTTTACTGGGAAATATAAAATTGCGTGTTCATTTTTTCTTCCAGATTTCGAGTAACTTTGCGAAGCAGATTGAGCTCAAAATATTTGGCAACACTTTGAAGTATTAAAGTTTTATTTTTAGGCGATTTAACAGATGTTTTTAAATGTGAAGAATTTTTATAAATGCACTATAATTAGGTGCATGGCTGGATTGTCATCTATGCTGACAAACATTACCTATTAACTGGCTGTTTAAATTTAAAGAATATAAAGGTAGGTAGGAGTACTCTAAATATCAATATTGTCAGATGTTTGGAGAGTTCTGTCTTTATACCAAAATTTCGGTAAAAATTACGGTTCTTAAGAGGGGTTTTCACAGCAAAGTACCTGAAATGATGGGTAATATTTATGGGCTGATCAAATAAAATACTATACCATACTACTCTTTTATTTTTATCTTTTCATCTACTCAACATAGCGACATAAAACAAACGCTAGAAAACTACTACCCCAATTACCTTTCGAAAAATGTCAACTATGTTGATCTCACTACTACCACTGCAGGTACAGTCACTTCCAAAAGTGAAAAAAATGTTTAGAAATTACCACAATTTCAGTATTTTCCCAAATTTTCACCGAAATTTATGTAATTAGTATACCTCTTTTTTATTTTTATTGATGCATTGGTGCATTGGTTCAATATGTTCACGTAGGGAAAGTATTTAGAAATTTATACGTAGAAATTCTATCGGAGAATATTATAAAAATCAAGAATTTAAAGAAATTAAACTCAAATTAATTCTAAAATGCTTTTTATTGAATTTAAAAATAATTTCAATTGATCTTGATAAGTAACAAAAGCCATTAAATATGTTCACCGTCACTTTCGATGCATTTCAACAATCTCCTTCTAAGTGCCTGTTTAAGGCATATTGCAGCCAGCCTCTCCCGTATCCAGCGTATGACCTTCACAATGTTAGCCATATGCGCTGGTACTCCATCGTGTTAGTGAAACATTCCTCTAAGATTATGCATAGGGTTCTCCTTTATTAGATGTGCCAGTGTATAGTCCAAAAAATTCGCATAAATTTCACTATTAAGCACTTGCGGCAAAATGGATGGTCCTACCAAATGGTTGCCGATGATACCAGTCCAAACACTGACACTGAATCTCTGCTGGAATGAGGTCATCTTTATCCTGCGTGGGTTAGTTTCCGACCAGGTATGGAGGTTATCGAAGTTCGTGATACCATCCCTGGTCAATTGAGATTCATTCGTACACAGAATTCGGTCCAGAAACGCCCTATCGTCAATACCGCGTTTCAGAAGCAAAGTGCTAAATATCAGTGTTCTCTCAGAATCTCCTTCCAGTAGTCCTTGGGCTGGGTGATGATGATGTGGTCGTAATCCCCCTCGATGAATAATCCTCTAAACCTTAGATGACGACACTCCTAATCACCTTGCGACTCGTTTCGTGCTCTTCTCAGGGTCCTGCCTCACGATGGTGATTATTTAGTGCTCGACGTCGGCAGAAGTTCCCAAAGTTTCCGGTCATGTCTCCAGGTCGTGTGAAGTTACACTTCCTGTTTCTCTTAACCTTTGGAAAGTCCGTGTGTATACCCTTCTTTGGGGTTCTCGCCGGTTAGGGAATCTCCTTTGGTATTCTAGTACAGCCGCTCTTTCTTATCCGTGTACTACACCATAAATATAAAGTGATTGTACCTGCAGTGGTAGTAGTGAGATCAACATTGTTGACAATTTTGGAAAGGCCATTAGGATAGAAGTTGTTAAGCGTTTGTTTTATGTCGCTATGTTGAGTAGATCAAAAGATAAAAATAAAAGAGTAACGTGCATACCATGGAAAACTGAAATTTTTTAATCACCCTGTAACTCCCAAACGGTTGGGATTGTCCCCCCCCGCCATAAAATTTTTTGTTTGTAGGTGAGAGCTATCAATTGTATTCGTATTGACCTCTAGAAACGTTACATCCTGAATACAAGGACTCATTGCTAAGATTGAGAGAAATTAAAGTAAAAAAGAGAAAAAAAGAATAAGAATGTGAACCGTTCATCTATGATTGACTAAGGGAATGTAATAATTTTTTGAAGCCTCTGCCGGATCCCATCAGCTGTAAAAATCGATGTAAGGAATTCTATTTACGAACAACTTAGACCAAGTGTAATCATATTTTAAGAGAGAAAGTGTATTCTGTAAAGCTATTGCATTTGTACTGTATTCTGTTGTGTTGTCATTTCATTTTTACCAAACAAGCATTGTTAATGTGCTCTCGATAATTGCTATCTAAAGTAATGCCGGATTTACACGAGTGACATATTCGTCATAATTTATGTCATAAATTGTCACTGCCGTGTAAGCGGTGCTTTTTTTCAATATTTCGGTCATAAAAAATGACGAAAAAGTTTCATGACTAAATGTTGTCATCATATTGACATCGTTTAAATGCCGTGTAAACGCCTGTTGTACATTATGACTGAAATAAGAAATAAGAATGAACTTTCTCATTCTTTTATGACAAATTGTCATTGATGAAGTGCCGTTGCGGTTAATTAATAAAAGAAATTCAAAGTTGTTCACTGTGTATCAGTATACTATAGTAGTCAGAATGTTGAGGGTGAATAGTTCTGTATCTAGGTGATGAGGCAGAGGTAAGGCAAAGTCGATAAGTCACGGCTAAAGTTGATTGCGGGAATGGTGACAACGTTGAATTTTAGTGGTAGTATAAGTGAGAGTGGGTGACGGGTGAAGCCGAAAGTATGGATTTGGTAGCAGAATGGCTGAGTTAAGGCAAATGATGAGTCGCTAAGTGACGGTGTAACTGTGTGTAAGAATGGTAGTGAGTGAGTGATCGGGTTGTGTGCGGGGGAGAGGTGGTAGTGAAAAATGAATTGTTTATTATCGAAATGATAAGAGCAACGTACCGCTGTTTTGAATGAAATATCTGGCTTTTCCAAAAGCCAGGAACAAATTCCAGCGAAAGATAGATGGAAAAAGATATTTTCTGAATATATATATATATTGCGAATTGGATAGATACGAGTACAACGACGCTCCAAGGTATTTGCATTCGTTTTTCTAATTATATTTGCATTATAGTTTGAAAAATCAGTTAACAAAGGTTTGTGTGGAGTTCCAACCAGCGTACAGGAATTCCAGATTATGGAAAAACAACCGCATGTCACTCAAACAAAGGAGGCAAATTAAGCGCACAACTGTTAATTACAATCGACGAAGTTTTGCTTAATTAACTCGGAAATAGATGAGTTTGATCTCTTGAATAAAAAAATCAAACTGCTGTAGCTATCACCACTCGCAAGAAATCGAAGCGTAATCGCAAGACGTTCTCCTGCACATATTGGTTTCCGCATGTTTGTGTCTTGCTTTTGGCTTAGTGGCGTGATTCTTTTAAGCGAGAAACCAAAATCACCAGAAGACATTCTCAAGAAATTTTTATATAGCTCTGGACCATTTTTTCGAAACATAACACGTAAGGTCTCAAAGAAACTGCTTCCTTCCGAAAAAAATGGACGGAACCATTCAGACCTTTCTTTTCTTCGAAGATCAGCAGTGGAGCAAAACAAGCAACGGCTACTTTTTTTCCCTCTTCCATAATTAAATTATTTAACCAATATAATATACTACCCAACCACAAAAGTATTGGGACACTTGCATTTTTTTCACATTTTCAACTTTGTGGGTATATAAAAAATTGTATAATATTTATAAAAGAAAATTTCGTTATAGTAATAATTATTTTATTTGTTTTGTTGAAAATTCTTTTCCCAGTTACAAAAATTCAAATACATAACAACGAAATAACGTAAATTATACATATTCATTGGAAAAATAGGAAAAATAAATTAAATTAACTGCAGATTTCTTTATGTTCAGCATTTCATTTCATTACGTTTTTGTTTTACAACCTCTTTAATATGGAGTGGCATTGATTTAACAAGTCTTAATCTCCCTCTTCACAATCCTCGGCGGTAAAAGAATTCCAAATTTCCTTTATTTTCACACGAAGAACATTTTTAGTCCTCTTGGATGGATCCGCCCCAAGTCTTGTCTTAATAACTGGATTACTGGATTATAAAGTATGGCTTGGTGCTCCATCCTGTTGAAAAACGAACTCCCTTCAGGCGACTGAAGGAGAGGTATTGAAGGCAGTACATTTTGGTATTTTTCGGAGTTAATTGCACCATCAATAAAATGGAGAGACCCAACTCCATATCCGGACATGCAGCCCCAAAAGCATTACAGAAGTTGGAAATTTGACAGGGTGCTTCAAGCATTCTATTAGGTATACTTCGGACTTTTTGCGTATAACATGACTACGGTTGTCTTTCTGTTATTGTGCATTATTTTCGTTATTTTTTTGTTATTTATTTAAAAAAAATTTAACTGTGAAAAGAATTTCGAACAAAACAAACAAAGTAATTATTACCATAACGAAATTTACTTTTATAATTAAGCACTTTTTTATATACCCACAATGTTGGAAATGTAAAAAAAATGCAAGTGTCCCAATACTTTTGTGACTGGGTAGTATATAGCGAAATAATTCTGAAATTCTGGAGTCCTGAGAACTTCACCAAAAGCGCCTTAATATAAGTTCCGGCTTTTGTCTGTTTTGTCATTACCCAAATAATTTTGTCACTATTTGTCATTCGTGTAAATTCTCTGGTGCCTACGCTTGCCATTGTAAAATTAAAATTTGCCATGAAGATATGAAACGTATTGACAAAACTCTCAGTCAGTAATTATTTGTCATTAGTTTGCGTCGTGTAAATGGTAAGTCACTACCCAATGACATGAAGTCATAATTATTGACACTTTGTGTCATTTGTGTAAATGTGGTGTAAATCTAATCTTTGTTAACTTATATATATTCTAGTTTTCTGAAAATTTGTTTTCTTTGTTACTCTGTAAGTAGTAGTAGCTTTTTAACAAATATATTAATAAATAAATTTAGGTACTATGTGGCTCACTACACTGGATATCTATCATGTGAGATTGTATTTTGTATTGTATTTTGTATTATGGAAATGGCTATTTGTTACATCATTCCATTACACAAAAATGTTTGCTTTCTGTGTCAATCCTGTTAAAAGCTGCTTTAATGCTATTGCACAGGTGACCGAAGCATTTGTTTTGGTCCAAAAATGTGCAATCAGCTTTCACCAGCGGTGCAAAATGAATAAGACACTTAAGACTTCAAAAATCTGCTCATTAATTTTTATATAAATTGTTTCGAATGACGGTTCAAGATGTGCGGCTCAATGGTCTAGGGGTATGATTCTCGCTTTGGGTGCGAGAGGTCCCGGGTTCAAATCCCGGTTGAGCCCAAATTTTTTTTACTGAAATTACAGCCAACTTTTAATTAGGAATTGTGTCTCATTCTGTCGTACAATAATTTAATTAAATTATCTAATCTGTGGGGCCAAAGTTGACTGACTAACGAGCGTCAAACCAGTTTACATGCTCCATATCGCATAGCGAAACTGAAACACAAAAAAAATTGGATTCTTTCGCGGTACAATCCCCCATAATCCCATGAGACTTGTATACTTCCAGCAAGTCATCTTAAATCAGTTGGGAACGTTTAAAACGCAAAATTATGTCGTCCTTGGGCTCCACAATTGAGTGCGCACTGGAGCATAAAGGTCTGTGGTATTGCCCTCGTTACACTCGAGTTTCTGATGATGACAACAAATTGTGCGTTTTAGTTTTTTTGTTTTTTTTGTAAAATTGTTGCAAACCCCTAGTAAACCGCGGTTGGCATTATTTTCGCAAGTGCTAATTGGCAAAAAAGGAAAACAAACACAAAGCGAGTAAGTTGAAAAGTTGTTGTCAATTTAATTCACTGGAAAGATACTCCACTGACTGACAGGTAAAGTGCGGGTCTGACGAATAAGCTCCTCCGGCGGTTTTTGTGGTATTCGCATGAGTACCGGGCTCCAAATATTGCGCAGTTCACTGCTCGAAATCATGAGCCATATGCCGGTTTTGTGATAGCGATGTTGGTTGCGTTTAAAGGTATCTCACCGGCCAACACGTTTGAGAGGTGCTCTGGGCGCCAAATTAGCATTTCGCATAAAATGCGGGCCATTTGGACGTTTGGTTTGAGTTGGGTTTATGCAAAACAAATTAAACGCGCTTTGAATAATTTTAATCGCATTTTTAATTAATTTGCGCTTGCGTTGATCGTTGGTGGACCGATTTGAGATGTGAATAGTCGTGTGGTCCTGTGGCGCAATGGATAACGCGTCTGACTACGGATCAGAAGATTCCAGGTTCGACTCCTGGCAGGATCGAGTGTCATTTTTGCGGAAATTGTTTTCAGGTTCCATTATATTTTGGCGCTATTTCTGACGGATTTTGCGAGCAATAGATCTTCAGATCGTTGTGGTTTATATAAAGGCGAGCTAGAACTGTAAGAAAAACTAAATATGATAAAAATAGCCTTAAAAACATGTTAGGTATTCACTTTCAGAAAAAATTTAATAGTGTAAATTGGACAGATGAAATGGGCATTTCCTTTATGAAACTTCAGGTAGTTTTCCTTTCTAGAACTTTTACTGAACTCTTCACAGGATTTGTTTCCGCTGATCTTCCTATCAACTTAAGGATGGTTTTGTTAACTGGTATGTTGGACGTACTATAATGACAAAAAATTCCAGCAAAAAGTACGGTTCCATTCATCGTAATCGTGCTGCAAGCAACACACAATCCTTCCACTAATTTTGAATGTTTTCATAGGCAGTTTTTACGGAACAGCATTTAGTTGTTATATTCAAGGTCAAGCATAATCATACAATCTCTAAACAATTGTTAAAAGCTCTAGATAAAATCCAAATCTCGGGCCGGCAGAAGAGAGTTCCTGAAAACCCCACAAAGAAATATTATTATATTATATTATTATTGTTCACACGTAAAAGGAAGCGAAAACTGAAAGCTGCTACCCTTGAGGGAATAGAACTAGAATTCCTCAGAGAAATTAAGTATTTAGGAGTAATTCTACACCATCAATTTACCTGGAATCCTCAGGTGGAAGACGTCCTCAAGAAAGGCACAGCATCCTTATAGACGTACGGGCGGCTTTTGTGAAAAAAAAGGTGAGGTCCGAAGCCCATAATGGTCCTGTCAGCCTACCAGGTGATTATAAGACATTCGATCGTTTTGTAGCTGTGACAATATTTTAATTTGATCT
This sequence comes from Leptarthrus brevirostris, assembly GCA_964036015.1. Classification (NCBI taxonomy): domain Eukaryota; kingdom Metazoa; phylum Arthropoda; class Insecta; order Diptera; family Asilidae; genus Leptarthrus; species Leptarthrus brevirostris. The sequence continues at coordinate 149,021,845 of OZ038372.1, forward strand.
GCTTAAAGCCCCGCTTTATTTATCTTTTTGGGAGCTTAACTGTTTGCGGCTTCTGTTTTTTGTAGACTCAGTTAATATTTTCTGTGACGTTACTTAAGTGCTTTAGTGTTGTTGGCTTTGTCTTTTATGTGCTCTCTTACTTAACTTTTTATGTTTTATTTTTTACGCCTTTCTTCGGTTTTCATTATTAGTTTAATTTTAATATTTTTACTTAATTTATCTTTTTGTTTTAGTTTTGTCTTTCCTGTATTTATTTTAGTATGACGATGCCCTGCTGCTTGGTGATTGTTAGGAATGAAATCGTATGTGATGCTCTTTGCGGTGGTTCGTTTGCGGCCGCATGTTTGCGATGCCCCTCAAGATCGACTGCAATGGCACTTATTACGTGTATATATTAAGCCCTGTCATGTTCTCCGACTTTTGAAGGGTATTGAGGAATCGATTTCAGCTGAGCAGATTTTCATTGCGAATAAGATTAACAGCATATCTTCCAATTGGCCATCCCTGACGACTTTTAAATGACTCGTTCTTGTTGTGGAGGATCTTAAATCTAGCTCTAAGTCTCTACTTGAGAGATCTAATGACCCCTCATCTAGGTTGTCCTATTTGTCAGCTTGCTTCGATGACCTCCGTACGAGGCTTTCTGGTATGGACGGTTCTCCACCTGCAAGGGCGACCAACTCCGAACCGATGATGCCGATTATTGACGATCTCCGTCGCAGCATTAGGCATTTTAAATCGGATCTTGGCTCCTGGGTGACTGCTATGGATAAGATCTGCTTAACCCATTAACGACAGAATACAAATCTTGAAAAAAAAATTTGTTTTGGCAGGTCAAAAGCGGTCATCCGGCGTGTTGCATATATCCAACGTTGGTCGCCGCGCTGCTGCTGAAAAAAAAAATTTAACTATGTAATAAGGAGGCGTAATCTCACATTGCATATATGCAACGTTGTTCGTTAATAAGTTAATGCCATATCCTCAGATGTAGGAAGTCTGCTGACGCGTGCTGTCGGCGAGCTTGATGCCTCTGCTGCTTTTGGTGTCCCGTCTTGCCTGCTGCTAACGTGTCTCGTCAGAATGGCTCTGAACGACGATTCGGGTCATGTCATAGATGCCGTGCGTCGCGGGGTTCCCAAAGCTCCTGTGGGTTCGTCACCTGTCGGGGATCCTTCAGCCCAACCTTCTAATATGACTGCTGTTCATGTTGATGGGCTTCCTATAACTACGTCTGACGATGGACGCACTGGCACTGTGATCACGTATTGTTCTTCCGCTCCCCCTGATAATGCATATATAGGGTCCAGCTGAGAATATATCTCTCGGTGTCTTTCAGTCTAATACCCAACCATCATAAGATATTCGTTGAGATCCATTAATGTGTATCGAAATGAGGGGTTCATGCTGAGGATTACACAATTACCAAAGTCATTCTTTGTTTCTCAAATTAATCCATTAACTTTTGTTAATGACGCTTACGTAAGGCAGAGTAGTAAGGCTGATGACTCTGCGCTCCTCCATTGTTAACTTCTAGGATCTTGTCATTCTCAGGGACTCATGTCGTCTTTTAATCTTCTGTTCGAAATAATGCATGCCCCCGATTTCTGGCCCGAGAATATCATCGTACGTGAGTTTGTTCGACGTGGTAAATTCGCAGATAGCACTCACAATAGAGCCACCGTCAGCAACCAAAAAAAATTAGTTATTTTTAAGAACAAGAACAAGCCAGTTATATTATGCTTCTCTTGCCTGTTGTTACGCAGTTGTTCTGACCGAAATCTGGCTTTCTCTTGCAATTATGTGTCTTCCCTGGAAGAGTTTGGTCATATCCAGGGTCGTCCCCTTGCCTTCATTCCTATGACCACTGTACTATATCTCACGTTGTTATCATGGATAGTATCAGGGAATTTAAACTGGACATTTCCTTTTGTCCTGATGGTGTTCTTACTGCGTTCGTGAGGTCCTGCTCTGACGTTATAGTTATTCCATTGGCAATCAGCTTCAATAAGTCTCTTGAGGCCGGTAGATTTCCTATGCTATGGAAGAGATATTTTATAATTCCTATTTATAAAAAGAGTCATACACATTTGAACAAATTAGAGACTAATTGCTAAGCTTTCCTGTTTCTGTTACATATTCAAACCTTGTGGGACATTGTAAGGGGTGAGTCTCGTCTATTCAGCATGGCCGTCTGCCTGGTAGATTGACGACAATTATGGCTCCACGGCAACAAGTCAAGATCGATATTTTGGCATATCTCGGTCCGGGTTTCGTTAAGGTGAAGATGATCTTGCTCTCCTCGCAATCTCGGCGAGATAAAGATCTATCTCGATCTGGTCGCGCTCTTGGCGAGATATTAAAGGGAATTATGGAGGGAAAATGGGAAGCGAGGACAAGTGATATATGTCTGTTTATGTATACATTTCCTTCTTATTTCCCTCGCCGAGGGACAAAGGCTCTTCTTTGCTATTATTGGGGATAAAACGTAAATATCTGAAGAAGGAAGTAATGTACGAAGAAGCGAATGAGGAAAAGTAGTATCTACTTCTATGCCCCAAAAATTATACAATTGACACTTTGCGGAACGACATAAAAGCTGAAACAACTAAAAAACTTATCCAAAATAAAATCATAAAACCTAAAAGCTCGTCCGCTCTCGTAATCGCACTGTTACCAATAATATTGGTCTCGCTGCATTAGACCGCCACCGGTAGCGAAAATTATCTCGAGTATTGTGAAGCCCCACCTAACTTGCTTAAATTTACTTCACACATAATCTCTACCTTCCAAGCAAGACATTTAATAAACTTCCTCATTCTGTGATTATGATCAAGCTGAGAAAGTTGGGTTTCTCGCCTTATTGCTCGATTTGATCTGCTCTTCGTTAAAAGACTGCTGAATGGTTAACTATTCCTTGGCTCCTGCCGCGAAGTGTGCCTTTAGAATGTAACTGAAATCAGTGAGTGGTTCTTAATCGAACAACATTATTATTTAATTTCTGGGCACTATCTTGCAACTTATGCTATGTGTTTGGCAATGTTATCTTGCTGAAGTATCTAAATTATGATTGTATTGTTATTATGGCAATATTTGTTGAATTTTGTCTGTTGTCTTTTCAAACTTTGATTTAATACTATAATTTACTTAGGTTGATTAAGCTCACCTACCTTACTATGCACATACACTCCCGGAAAAATGTTTGGGGTACTTCATACTTAAACGTTTGCACTTGGTTTGTTTTCAATTTAAATTCCTGGGAATGTTTGTATATCTCTTTGACGAAAATCTATTTTTATGAGTCCTTCTTTTTATCTTAAACTAAATCTACTGTCTCGTAGCGGAAATTTTTAGCACAGTCCAGTTTCTTTCTAAAATTATTCATTTAATTACGTCATAACCGAAAATATTGACACACAGAAATTTTTTGAAATTGCTTTTGGAGTTGCCCAATATATTCCCTTGATGGAGGGCTCCTTAGCTTGATCATGTCACGTAATCATACATATATCCGTCAAATGTTATAGAATCCCACAGTGCATAGTCAGAATTTTATAATTATTTTCACGTTTAACAAAAATTCTGGCTGCTACATCTCTTGGGATATTTTTAAATAAAATTTTTCTATTTAAATTAGAATCGCATACTAAAATCCATCAAAAAGTATTTCCCATACCGGGAATCGAACCCGAGCCTCCTGGGTGAAAGCCAGGTATCCTAGCCACTAGACCATATGGGAGTTGTATGAATCAAGAGCTAGATGTATTCTAACGTTTCGCTGATAAATATTTGAAAAGATATTCTAAGTAGGCAGGCAGCCAGGCCAATCCATCGGTGTGCATCAGCATAAAAACACGATTCGACAGAGAATTATCTGAACAGTCTCATTAAATTTTCAAAGTAAGCAAACAATTTCTGAAGGTCACCGCTGTAAACCTTCGGAACTACAAACAATTTAAATTTTACTCTGATCTGCATGTCTGAAACTAATCAAAATAGAACAATTCGTTGAGATCAATATCTCGAAACAAAGTATTGCCTTCATTCTCGGGACTATCGTTAGCGTAACAGAAGTTGTCTCCTTTGTTTGGCAATCAAAACATCCGGGGATTGACTACAAATCCACAAACAATGTTGGATGAAGTTTCTTACCCTTCTTAGCTTTAAAACATACAACACAGTCGAGCCAACAACCGAAGGAGACAGCCACAAATGAAATATGGCACAGAAGTTGCCTTCTCTAAACAAACAACAATGCACAGAGCCCACCATGTCGCCATTATTTATCGAATTCAGAAGGCAGAGGATTTTGCTAGAGGAAGTCATAAGTCGGTCGCCGTACCAAAAGACATCCAAAATCCCACTGGATCCGGGTGATGGTGTGGCTGTCGTTGCCAAGGAAAAACAAACAAAAGTGAGCGCTGTTCTATGGCAAGGAAAAGCGAATGGGCGAATGAATTTAATGGCCACCTTGACTCTGGCCAAGATGAAAAATGAAAAGGGAACCCAATCACAACCCGAACCGGAGAGACTCCTTTGTCTCTTGACATACATTTGCAGCGGCGGTTTCCGACCCACTTTCAATTTTAAGCGAATAAAACAGGCAGTGAGATGCTCTTTTTGAAAAGCGCTGGATGCTGGATGACGTGGACCGTTCAGACATTTCACTTTAATTGTTCAGTTTTTTTTTTTTTGCTTTCCGACGTTGTCAGTGAATGACCTGCCTCAATGTGACAAGTGAACAGACGGCAGCTGTTGTCTGAAGGTTCTTGCACTTACACTCTCTTCAGTTTTAATTCACTTTTTTGCACTTTGTGCATTTTTACGGGCGTCTTTATGCTATAAGTCAGCCAGCCAGTCCAGTCCAGTACAGGCCGGGCCAGGCTAGGGTGATTGCAGTTAATAACGAGCCCGGCCGGTGCTGGAGACTACCCCAACACCAGAATTATTGGGCAGGAGAACTGTAGACAGCTCAAATTGCCTGCCTGCAGTCCAAAGGCATCTTGAGCTCCAGTTAAGTCCGAAATAAGCCCGCCGGGTGGGCGATAAGTTGCACAATGCACCAGGCCGTCCATCACTGAGCTCCGCCAATCCATCACCGGCTGATTGAAGTCCTGGTGCAATACCAACGTTGTGGTGTTATGTTTTGTTGGCAGTCCACAACAGTTCAGTGCGCTCTTTTTCGTTTATTTATTTTCGCAGCGTGTTCAGTAACATTGCAGGTGTGGGGACGAAAAGAGTCTTCACTTTTGCCTTCATGAAGTACATCCAAGTTCAGACTCAGTGCTTTACCCTGTGCCAACGATGTTTATAATAGCTATGTTTACACAGACACTTTGCTAAAGATGGCCGTAGGCTACTACCACCCTGAATGTAATTGTTTGCCTCTTTTCCACCATGAGAAATGCAAATTAAATCGAATTTGACGAGACCCAAACATGAGGCGTGAAATGAATTTCCATTTTAATGGATTCCTTCCAACCGGCAAATTCCGCACTTGATGTACTAAGGCTAAGCGTTCATTCTCACTGTTATTGGGCTGCATAGCGAGCGATTTGTTTACCGCAAGCACGGCGTGAATTAGGTATTCATAGTCGTTCTTTTTAAAATAACTTTTAAGTGGCAGCGCTGAGTCCGGAAATAGGCGCCGATAGTCTGAACTTAAGGGAAATGTTTGAAGGCAAAACAAATTGTAGAGCAGATTTAAGTATTTCATTGTTATCGAGTGAACAGATCTTATTCGAAATGTTACAGCAAATGATACAGTCGTGGTGACTTTTAAAACCAAGATATGTTAGGGTTCATTCTTAGGGTGGTAATAATGAATCAACTTGACAAAAGTGATAGATCTTGCGTCTCTTGTAAAATTTTTCATATCCTGGAAACACTACATTTCCAGCATCAAAGTTGTTGCCATCTCTACTTCTACAAACAAATACAAATTCAGAATTTATTAAAAAAAAAATTAGGGACTTTTGATAGAACCTTGTGGAGCACCAGACAAAATGATGTTAAATGTTTTTCTTGTAATTCTCGTGAGCCTGTTTTGCTGATCTTATGGATATCTATGATTTTATATGATCATTAGTGATTCCATTGATATTATTACATAACTTCCTAATATTACTTTATTTTCGTAATTTCTTGTGAGGGCTATGAAAGGGCAAGGACTTCTCTCTCTTTCAGGACTAATAACCGAAAATGAACTAACGTTATTCTCTGGTTTGGCATATCGACTGGTTTTCTTGCTTATCTCTGATTCTTTCTAAAATCTATTCCGAATTTATTTGCCTATTTTAGATTGGGTTTAGATTGGTGGCTATCGGTTAATGTCAATTGGCTTTACATAGGCCTTTAGAAGTAGCCTGTTAATTTAAGGTAATATGAAGTATTCACGAATTCCCAAATTCCCAAAAATGCTGCACAGTTTTTAATTCTTATTTCGAAATAATGTCATCATACATTCTCATAATGTAAGAAAGCGGTTAGTCTGTAAAGCTGCATCTGTTCTGAAAATTTCAGTGTCACCGGAATAAATATAGTTTTACAGGAATATCTAAATGTCGCATAAATTCCTCAGAATCTCAAAAAACTTTTCGTCTGTAAGGCTGCAAAGGTTGTTAAAACTAGGTGTAGGGAGAATTAATATATTTTTACAGTTATACCTCAAATTGAGGCCCTACTTATTTCATTCGTTAGCTCGTCGGGTGAAGCAATCAAGCGTCTTTGCAGAAACCCTATAATATTGCACAGAATAGAAACCTGTCTTAAAAGTTAGTGCTGGTCCTAGGTTTCAGTTACTATTATAAAAGTTTACGCTGCAAAGCTGGAAATGCTAATAACAAATTTATCAAAACGGTTCCGCCATGAACAATAAAAAGGTTGGGACAGATTATGAAATTCGATAGTAGTGTACTTGCGATAATGCCTTCTTAAGTATGAGGATTCTGCAAAGCTGCAAATTCAATTTACTTTTCAAGTTTTGGTCAGAGGAACCTAAATCTTTTCAAAATATGAAAAAAAGCTTAAACTAACCAGCGGTTGGTGTAGATCAATGACTGGTTCCTAAATATCAAGCTCTGCAAGGCTGCAAATGCGACTAAGAAGGACGGTTTGGCTAGAAAAAATGAAAGGCTAAGTTTTTATTGCGAAATGCAATTGTAGTGTGGAATTTTTCTTAAACACAAAAACTTATTTTGCACAGCTGCAAAGGTCATCCAAATTTTAAATAATCAGCTTAGTTCGAAAATTTGACTTTTACAGAATGGGAGAACAGTAAGTGTAAACTATCCCACTAGTTGCGGCTAAGCTAACGCTGATATGTCAGATTTTACAAAGTTTTTCTGCAAAGCTGTAAAAACTTGTAACAAATTAATTGTTCGGAAAAGTAAAATTTAATGATTTTATACTATACAATGGTAGTGTGGGTAATTTAGTAGTATCTGTTAGGCCAATCTATTTTCAAATACATCTAACAATTTTCACTGCAAATTATAGAAAACTTAATAATAATTTATGTCGGGCCGGAAAGTTTAAGCTTATAACGAAGCTGAAGTTGAGACTCTAATTGCAGGAACTGTTTGATAATGTTCGTCGTCGGTGAAGTAAGTGATAACATATCGGCCTTACATCACGAACATCCAGGGTTCAAACCCCTCCAACTGCGATCCATGGTTATTTTCTGCTGATAACAGATTACGATAAAAGTTTTAGAGTGATGTTGGTGGTTTAGAAACAAATTTCAATTGAAGGTCCACTTACAATGGTTGTCTCAAATCGGGTGTTCTTCTTCTTCCCATATCCTTCTTCTTCTTCCCATGTCGTTCTTCTGCTTATGCATGTCGCTAGCTCCGATGACCTGGAGTTTTTATGCGTCACTTTAAAGTTCCTTCAGAGAAGCTTGTATGTTTCCACTATTTGCATTCCCCCGGCTCACCTTCAGGTGTATTTGGCTAACACTCTACGTCTCTCTGATCGATGCCCTGCTGCCCCCCAATAAGGCTGTTGTGTTTGTCGACTTTAACCTTCCCACTATCCGTTGTATTCGGTACCTGCGACTCAGGGAGTCTTTCGCAGTGCCACGACGTCGTGAAGGACTCGGGAGCGTCACTGGACCTGGTTTTCTGAACGGACCCGGGAAGCTCGTCGATGAGAAGGTGCTTGACCCCCTTGATCCCGGAGTCAAGCCACCATATTGCATTCCAGTTCTCATGTGTTTTAAGGCTCCTGACAGTTTTTCTTCCACCATTTGCAGCTGTTTCTTTAATTTCAAAGCGGCTGATTTCTATACTCTTAACAATTGGCTTTTAGGCTATGATTGGGCGAACGTATATGCCGAGCTCGACATTGACCTGGCCGTTTGCTTTTTCTATAACGTTCTATATACCTGTTTTACTCAATGAGCTGTTGTATAGCTTGCAGAAATATAAAAACAAGACATTCAAGCTCCCTCATTCGCCTTACCATGATTCCCTTCCGGCCGAAGCCATACTAACGAATCACAGTGTTATCTCCTAGGCTTTGGCCACATCATAAAAATGTGTGTGTAATGTCTCCTTTCCCTCGCTCGTCTTAGCACTGAGTGGATGGCTCCCTTAGACGCCTCACAAACTTGAAAAGCAAGGCCTGAAAAAGGTTCGGATCTTCTAGGTGCAACGCAGACTACCAGGCATACTACTACCTCTGGGGTTCTCTTTCAATCTGGAAACGGCCCACTACAGATTTCTATTCGTCACGAGATCCACTCACTTTTCCAACCCTAGACAATTTTGGAGGTTTATAAATTGTAAACGACATACCGACATTTACCTTTCCTCTCTTAGGCTTGGTGATCGCGAGAGCAGCGATCCCGCTAAGGTAGCCAATTTCTTCGCTGACCTCTTTCTTACTTTGTTCTGTAATTCTGACTATGATACTATTTCTATTAATCTTTCCCACTCGACTAGGCTTCCACGCACATTCGTTGAATCCAAAGACTTAGCTTTTGACGACGTCACTGTCACAGAATACTTTGTCTAACGGATTTTCGTGTGGATGCCATCCTTTCATTGTTCTTGAAAAGGTGCTGCTCGTCGGTTGCTTCTGTTCTCTGTTCAACCTATCCCTGGGCTTTGGAAGAATTCTGTTATATCACAATAATCTGAATGACAAATCTGACATCTCCAATAATAGACCCGTCGCTAACATGTGCCATTTTGCGAAGGTGTTCGAGAACCTATTTAGTTACGTGCTCCCTTTTCATTGCCTCTATCCAGGGCTTCATTAAGTATAAATTCAACTACCTACTCGAATTCGTACATCACTGCTTGTCTCCGATGGAGTCAGGTTTCTACGTCGACTGCATATTCATTGATTTTAGTAAGGCATCCGACAGAATCAAACACGGGATTCTAATTCATAAGCTTCATCTCTTTCGTTTTGTGCCGCTTGTTGTTTATTGGCTTTCCTCGTACCTGTACTCAGCAAGTGTTGTTCCGCGGTGCCCTTTCCAATGAAATCTCTGTTCTTTCCGGGGTGTCTCAGGGCAGTATTCTCGGCTCTCTCCTCTTTATCATTTTTATGAATGATGTCTCGTTGCTCCTGACTAAAATCGTGTATTATGGCGACGATGCTGAAATCTTCCGCGCTGTCTCTTGCGATGAAGACTGTGATTTGTTAAACTCTGACATTCACATTTTCCAATGACTGGTGCTCCAGTTACCGTCTCCCACTTAATGCTAACAAATGTACGGTAATGACCTTACCCGCAAAAGTAGCCCCATTCGCTCTGACTACTCTTTGCGTGAAAGTATGTTGAGCAAGCTCGACCGAGCGATGGACCTGGTGGTGGTTATTTCCCGTCTATCTTTCTAAGACTTCATGGTAGGTAGAGCTAATTCTATGCTTGGCTTTTTTGAAAAGGTGGTCCATTGAGCTTGACGATCACTACTTAACTAGGCTCTTCTTTTGCACATTCGTTTCGTTTGACCCATTCTGGAATACGATTGTTCGGTATCGGACCCCTACTTTGTCGTACACATCGGGATTGAGGCCGGTGAACGTAGATTCCATAGGTTCATTCTCCGTGGCCTTCCCTGGTGCTATCTTTTCTTCCTTCCATCTTATCCTGCTTGGCTCGCTCTGATTTCTCTCGACTCTCGATTGCAAAGAGAAGCAAGATATATAATATTGTTTTTTTTTTTGTATGATTTACTGCAGTGGACGATCAACTCCTTCGAATTGCTGAACGATGAAGGGATGTCCATGTAAACACGGTCCTTGAGGAGCACCGACTTTTTCCATATTCCATATTATCGAAAGCTTTACGGAATGCACGATCCTATTACTTCTACTTATGTCCCGCCTTTTTAACGATTGCACTGCCTGCATCGAGCTGGGTTGTTCCAGACGGCAGCTGAAGAACCAACTGAGGGTAATTATTTGAATAAGCTATGTTTTAGTCTGGAGTTGAAACTCTGTATTTTTTATTTTAGCAGCCAGTTTTGATGAATCTAAATAAATAATTATAATTAGTCTGGCTTATTAGCAAATATAAAAAATATCTGCAAAGCTGCAAAATTATTAAGCATTAAAACTTCTGTTTTTTCGATTTTCGTGACTGTTCACTCAGTGTACGTCCCTGAGCATCAAACAGTGAACGAAGTCTTCTACTTGAGGGTTTTTTAGGCGGTTGCGCGAGAGTGTTCAGTGGAAACGGCCCGATTTGTGGCGGAGTGAGGACTGGTTCTTCCACCATGACAATGTTCAGCTCTCACAGCCATTTGTGTCCATGATTTTTTGACGAAAAACCGCATGACGTCGTTTCCTCACCTACTCACCTGATCTGGGACATTGTGATTTTTTTTGTTCCACCGGATGAAACGGGAAACGGTTTACAGACATTCCGGAGGTGTAAAGAACACCATAAGAGGCGCTGCAAGGCATCGGATAGGACGAGTATGAAAGGTGTTTCGCGCAGTGGACGTTCGAATCAGTGTATTAGTATTAATCGAGAGTACTTCGGAGGTGACTAACGTTTGTAACCCGAAATAATATGTATTTTTGAAGAGTGGTGCCCCCTTCGCTTTGCAGAAATGTTGAGTGCTACTTAGAAATAAAATGTAAAAATATCGTTGAAGTTTATTTTTAAGTATTGTCGATCTACATTATTCAAATGTTATTGAATTTGCATTTTGTGATTTCTATGCTTTTGCGGGTAATGTTATTTAGAGAGTTGATATTGTTGTAAAGTTACAGTGGATGCTTCGTACGCTTTCTTGTCTGTACTAGACATTTATCTCAAATTCCTTTGCAATGTAAGTAATCCTGTGGTTCTTTGTAAAATCAATAGCAGACTTTTGGGTACGTGGTGGAATTACTGAAATCTATTAACTACTCCACGGGTAAGAAGTTAATTTGTTGTAGTTTTATTAGAGAGGTTAGCATTAGCTGTATGTTGACCTTTCGTTGACAACACTACCAAGTTGCCGTCTGAACAGGAACCAATCTGTAGTTGCAAAAGAATCTACTTTCCTGTTTTTGCAAGTCTGCAAAGGTGGCTCCTTCAGCAGAAAAGTTGACCCTTGCGTTTAGTTACAAAATTGTATGTTGTCCTACACTAAGCCGACATGCCTATATCTCTCCAGGACGATTAATTTAAATTTTATTTGACATTTAATGAAATACAAAAAGGGAATCGCTTTCATCTCAGCTCATTCTTAATCTTATTTAACATCACCATCAAGTGCACCTTGTTACTCACAAAAGTATCACTTAACCCGTAGAGGTGGTCGTACCAGCAAAATTAAAGCGAGACCAGTCGCGGACCACAATCCCCGCCAATTATTTTCGAATATTTACGATCATTAAAGTTAGTTATTTGCATTCAAATTGAAATTTATTGCGGCAATGAAAGTATACAATTTCTTGGCTTCCAGTGGTGTGATGGTTTATTGCAGTGGTGCATCAGCCAGAGTTCTCGTCCAGACCAATCAGTCGAGCCGCAGACCCGACCGAACCAGCCAACAAACCACCACTCATCATCTGAGAACTGAGTTTTATGAGCGAGAAGATATTTTTATTTTGAGGTCACGGGTTCAATGATAGTTGTACAAGTACACGATATGCTGTACACAATTAAGTAAACACTCGACGAGAAATAATGTCATCGTAAACGAGATGGCGAGGGATTAAGTTTCATCCGTGGCGGACTGCTGGAATGACAACTCTTGGGTAATGGCATTCTGTTTTTGATGAGAATCGGGTTGGCCTCACTTAATGATCTACGAGAAAGTGAAAGTGATCCAAAATGGCTAAGTTTTCTTGATGGATGCAATTCCTTAAAGGTCTTCTTGGGCAACATCCATATTCATAGGACGTCCAGTCATGCGACCATAATTTCTGCAATTGCCTGAATTAAACGAGATTGCCCGTTCCATCAGGGCGCAAGCAGAACCGTTCAAGTCGCCCGCTTGGAACCTATAAAACCGGTCGCAGCGTCATAATCATAAAATCGACAGTGGATTGCAAGTGCATATTTTATTGCAGCCAAGTGCATTCACAGCCGTTCAAAATCAGTGCCAAAAGCCAACGTTCGTTTCACAAAATTCAATGCGACTTCGAGTTGTACATGTGGCGACGTTGGGTGGCACCACCACTTCACCGTTTCATTGGTATGCTCGTCGAGCGGTTTGGGTTGAACGAGGCTGTTGTATTTCGATGTCGATCTGACACAGAAACACAGCAAAACTGCATTTAGTGGCACTCAGCAGCGAGGGAATCAATTTGTATTTTATGTCCGTGTATATCGTGATGCACATGGTGGTGCATTATGCTGCATTCCCGTTCGCGAAGATGCACAAGTGCAATACTTGGCGGAAAATAATTGAAAAAAAAGTGAAGTGTACTGGCTCAGACGTGGGGTTCAACGCGAGGATGACTTTAATCCCATGAAAATTTCTCTGTGCTAAAATTAAGTTGGAGTCGATTGACGGAGGTCAGGGCTGTGCCATTTTCAATGAATTTGAGATGAAGATGTGGGTCTGGAGGAGCTTGTTTTCGTGCGGTGTACTTACACCGTATACCCCCTCGGATTTCATATGCATTCTGGAGCTCGGATGATGAGAGGTTGGGAGATCATTATCATTCTGCAGAGTGCAGTCACACATAAACAAAATTAGTGCAATCATTCAATGCAGTCACGTATTTTACATGCCATAGTTAAATCGAAACCAGTGGTGTACAGCTGTTGTGCACATATGCGGTGTGGTGGCGTTTTTTTGTGGGAGGAGAAGAACGTGATTAACAAGGTTTGAAATCAAAATGCAAGAGACGTAAGAATGCAAAATTTGAGTTTTGGTTTGGGTCTAAAGGGGTTTCAGTTGATTCTTAAGAGATTTGTTAGATAGGTCGGAAAAATGAGAGGCAATAACAGTATTGCACAACGAAACAGTTTTTCTTATATAAGACCATTAGTTCTGTAATTGCGAGAATAACAGCTTGTATTTCGATGTTCAAATGCGAGACCAAAGTGAACACTTTGAAATGTCGTTTAACATCGTATAGGTAAGGACTTTTGTTACAGTTTGTGACTGACTGAAAACCCAACATGAAGGAGTCCTATTACAGTCCATAGGACTCCTTCATGTTGGGTTTTCAGTCAGTCACAAACTGTAAACAAAGTTAAATATGCATCAATATACTATAGATTTCAACAAGGGTCTTAAGAAAGGCAAAATAGTTTTTATTTAAGACTCGAGGACTCAGTACAAGAAGAAATATGACTACTACATGGATTAGAAACTAGTAGAACAAGCAAAGAACCCTGTGATACTGCAACAAATGTACACGGAAGTGCTTCGGTTATCATTTTGTTATGAGTTTATAGATTATTTGGATCTGCCTAAAATATATTTAAGTTTATGGTTCACAAACTCTTCTCGCATCTCCTACAAATGAATTTTAAAAATTTTCTCAGCAATAACAGCATATTATCAGGATATATAGAAAAAGAATGTCAGTCCAGTAATCACAGGCCCCACGTTGGGCGCCAGTTCTATTTGCATAGAGTTTACCATGCAAATAATATCTGGTAAAGGTAAAATGTATCTAAAAGTGTTATTGGGAAAGTAAATCGAGTAAGAAGGATATCTTAGTTCGCCGTGGCTCAGAAGCAGAAGACTCTTATTATGAAATTTATCAAGTGTTTTGCCTTTACCAAAAAGTTGCATTCGTGGTTGAACCATCTTCCCAATCTGAATGGTGCAAACATAGTAATGGGAAAGATACAGATCAAATCGAAGAGAGTGCAGCATTGACCCTTGAGGTAGATTTTTGTTCAACTTTTATAATGGCCACATTTATTTAACAGAATCACATACATTAGCTAGGACATGCCTTAGATAAGCATCTAATTGATAAGATAGTTTAGTTTAAGCATAAGCTGCTAGAAATGGGACAGAAGTGCTTATGAAAATAAAGGTCGATAAGATGAGCCAAGCTGTAGGTCCAATAGTTTTAAGATCAGCTCTTTTTGTATTCCTTGTTCCAGTTGGATACAGTCTTATTTAAAAAAACCTCGTTGGAAATCAGTAGTGAGTAATTTAAAAGTTGAATAATTGAGTGGACTAAGAAATTTTGCCAGCATTTCATCATCAGATTGGGAGTATTTTGTTCCTTGTCATTGTGACTTACATGCGTTGAATTATTTACTTTAGTCTTCACTTTGGGGCTAGATTCCCATCGCTATCAATAATATCTCATAACGATTTGGTGTTGAAATTAGGTCCCTGATATAATCATATCCTAGTTTAGCTAACTCTCTAAAAAATGGGAGACTAGTAGAATAGAAGTATAATAGTATAAGTAGTAGGCGTAGGAAATGAGGAATGGTTTCCTCTTATTCCTCATCTTAACAACTCCCCCAACAGTCATTTGAGGACGGGCTGAATCTTTCTGCGTTTCGACCTACAAGGCAATAACACAAAATGACAGCCAGGACAACGTTTATGATATTTCTCTTGAGCGAGATAAAATCCTTTGATCGCTTTAAGTCGTGGGTCTTCTAGATATGCCAGGTCTTCGACATAACTTCTGTTGTGAGCAAAAGCTTTTCTGATGTGGACAGAAGTTTACGTACTAAAAGTGAGCAGATCTTTTGATATAGGCACGGCCAACATTAGGATCAGAACGCCCACAAAGTTAGCACTGACAAACGCAATTTAGTCGATTGACCTCGCTAAGGCCCCAGGGATTGATGGAATACCAGTGGAACTACTTAAGGCGGATCCCATTGCTGCAGCTGATATTCCTCTTCCCGTAATCCAGGAGTGTTGGGAAACCTAGACCTATCCCAATGAATGGAAAACATGCGTAACAGTTCTGTAACTGTCTTTTAACTGCAGTCTCGAAATTGATGGCAAAAATCCCACTGAATGGAAAACATGCGTAATAGTTGATTCCCAAAAAAGTCGACCTTTGGAGTTGTAGCAATTAGCGCAGTAAAATCATCTTAATGCGAATCAAGCAAACTGTCGAGCACACTCTAAATGATGGACAGGCGGGCTTTCGTGAGGGGTTTTTCTGAAGCGATCACATCAACACGCTCCGAATTTCGAAAAAGCGTTTCACAGCGTTGATCGCCGAGTATATATGAGCAGCTGGACGTAGGAGAGGCGTCCCAGAAAAAATTATTACTATCTTAAAGGAGTGCTTATCAGGAGCCCAATGTCACGTCTTACAGATGGGAAAACAGTCGGAGCCCCTCCAAGTGCTGAATGGAGTGAGCTTAGGATTCATACTGTCACATTTGCTTTTACGCCGAATTGGAAAACCACGCAACACATGAAGAAGATCAGTAGATATGGAAGGAATCCAGATCAATAAATCGGAGCAGACCAGACCAGGTAGAGAGTTGGTGTAGTAGAGGGTCTTATGCACCTCAAGGGGTTAAAGGAACCACAGAGATTCAAGCCTACATTCTCAACGCGAGCAGTTAAGGTACTGAGAGAGAACCTGATAATGTGGCGGTTAAGTGCAAGTTCATATGTAGGTTGACACTGACTTTGGTGTAGGAACTTGAAGGGATTGAAGGAAAAACAGAAAACGGGAAGTCTTGCTAACCGAGGCGCTGACTCGAACTTTCAAGGTCCTAAACCTATGTTGCTCGCTAAGCGAGGCGTCTAGGGAATACAAAGTCTCTGCAATAAGGTTAGAAGCCCGCACGGTCTAGAGAATTCAAGGTCTATAATTCTGGATGGACGCCACTTTTCGCGACACTACTGTCATAATTGGCCAGTATCCGAATTGAAACTATCGATTTTAAGATCAATAAAGTATTTCGTAATGGCAAGACATCAATAGCGTTAATCAAATACAAGATCATTACATATCCATTACAATTTCTTCATTACCAGTCGACGAACACCAGCAGCAAATTACTCACTCTGATTCATCAGAAATGTCGTGAAAATTGAAAATTTTAACTTTCACTGTTTCTTAATTGAATTGTAAATGTGACAGATAAGTATCGTCTTCAACTAAAGGTCAAAGTATCAACAGCAATCTTTTTCAGTTCAAATTTAATAGGGCAATTTTCTCGTCTGCCTCTCACGGTCCAGACATATAGACAGGAACTACCTGCAATTACCTGGCAATTGTCAAATTTATATAAGTGCACCGAACAGGGGAATAACCGACCCGCACCAACATTAATTTGCTCAGTTGTATCGTGTATTGCGGCTGTGCGACCCACTTTTCCTCTTTCCAGCACGTTATCAACTCTCACCGTGCATTACAATCATCATCATCACCACAACCAGTATCATCGCAGCGCGGCGCAAATTACCATAAAAAAAGTAGTCAAGACCAGACCAAGGCAATCAAAGTGTCATTGGATGAAACCGAATTGACCAATTCTAACGCATCGTTTCAAGTCCATTTGCCTCATGCTAAAAAGACGCGATCGGCTCGATCATTAATCCCCGCGACGAGTGTTGTGACCGGCTGGTCAATGGCGGTCATTCAGGCAGCAGACGGTCAAGCCGGTGACGACTGCGCAGAAGTTGATACTTTTTAAGCGGATGATGATGCAACACGGCATTATCGACAGTCACCGAAGCTTTGACGCGCGCCAATTAATCTTTCCTTCAGTTTCGTTTCCTTTTTGTTCCATTTTTCTTTTGTCCACACGGCCAGCAGCTGATATCAGTTTTTAACTATACCTAATGATCTGTGCGATGCCAAAGACTTGTGTTGGGTTTTTTGTCTTGTGATTGATCGATCTACGGATCATTGGGTCCATTTATCATGCAACTGTAATCCATAGGAGTCGGATTTATGTTAGCATGCACCCATAGTGTGAACTTCCGGAAAGTTTATCAAAGCGCTATAGATAGTAGAAGTTTTTCCATAGTTTCACATAGCCTCCAGCCTACAGTGCAGTTGCTTTGATTGATTGTGCTGCATTAACAAGAAAATATAAGCGGCCCATATTCTCTGCCTTGTGGCTTTTCAGACTTTGTATAAATTTATGAAACACCGCATTGTAAGGGGGGAAAAGGAAAACTTGCAGCCTCACTCATTTTCATTCAGCTACGCTGGCTGGCCTGGCTGACTGGCTGGTGCAACATAAAACCCAGGCTTGGTAGCGTGCAGAAGAAACTCGTTTGATATCTGGAGCATGCAGTTCGTGGTGATCTTGTGGCACAGTTTTTCTGACATTTTACACGAATATGGAAATGCCATGAAGCCTTTAATAGGAAAATGAATATGTTTCCATTGGCTGCGGTTTTTCGGGTTGCTAATTAAGTTGTTTTGTACCGAAGCGCTATGAATGCAAAGAATGCTAATTGTTTTCGAACAATTGGGCTGTGGGATTTGTTTAGAGCAAATAGGCGAACGGAAAGCGTGGAATTGTATGAAAATTGTTTGATTGTTTACAGAAAGTTTTTGATTTCTTTTATGGAAATTTCTTTTGAATTCGCGAATTTTTGACATATGAGAGTTCAATTTTTGATTATTGAGCGAAGATTTCAATAAGTTAGCTTAAGCCCGACTGTGTAATTCAGCAATGCTCGTAATCCAATGATGCTCTTACCAAAGCTTTGGAAATCTAAGATTCTGTCTACTGGGTTAGGTTAGAAAATTAATGGTGAAGTAAAAAAGTTGACTATTCACGATCCATCTGAATGCCTCTTAAAGGGACGAAGGTAGGGGTGCTGACGAACGCATATTGTTCCACAATTGACGGACTGAGAGTAAAAGTGACCTATTTATAAGGTTCGGGTAAAAGTGGCTTGGAAAATGTTCCGCGCAAAAACGAATCGCGTGAGATTCCGGGCAAAAACAAATCGTAGAAAATTTCCGGGCAAAAACGACTTAACTACCTAACTGCATTAACTTTTTATTACTTTTTGTAGTTAAATCGTTTTTGCCCGGACATTTTCTACGCTTCGTTTTTGTCCGGAATCTCACGCGATTGGTTTTTGCGCGGAACATTTTCTAAGCCACTTTTGCCCGAACCTTATAAATAGGTCACTTTTACTCTCAGCCCGTCATGTACGTCGGTGTATTTTTCAAGAGAAAGAAGTATCTTTTCACATAATATCTCAGGAGCCTTTCGACTTCGTTATGCTCATCATTTCCCCAGAATTTTGCCGCGTAGAACATAACCGACAGTTTGATTGTGATTCTTTGTAAAGATCTAGTGCAATGTAAGAGTAACTCCTAAGTACTTATACTCTTTTACAACCTAAACTTCTTTATTGCCTAAAAACCATTCTTCATTTCTTGATCTTCTTCCTTTTTTATTGAAAATTAATAATTTAAACTTCCGGGAAATAAATCCCCGATTTTACAATATTCACTTATGCGAATTAGCATAACCTGCACCATGTCGGAGATTTCAGCAAAGAATACTATATCGTGTGCATAAAGCAAAATCCTGAGCTTACCGCTGCCTATGTAAAAATATCCAGGTAATATTCCACCAGGTAGTTTACAAAAAGGGTAAACAGCATTGGACTAAGAACATCACTTTATATTTACTAATTTGCTTGACACATTTATGAGTCTTTATATCTTATATTTGCTCTGAAGTATAAATTCCGGATATTTGTGTTTCTTGACTTTCGAAATAGGTTTAGCCACGCGAATGACACCTTCCTGGTTTTATTACTTGCATCGTCAAACCAGGCTTGCTGCCTTTTATATGTTCTTCTTGGTGCTGATTTCACTATTATATCTGGGATTGCTTTTGTGAAATTTTCTAGTTCTCAGTGGTTCCAATCCAGCCGTTATGAATATTTATTTAAATTATTCCGATATCTGGTTGAAGACGTTGGGTCCAAAAGTAACTTCGGCATGAGTGTTAGATCTCTTACAGGTTATTTTGAGTTCAAGTGCATTGTTATTTCTAGCAGTAAATGTTCGGAGAAAGTTTTTAGCCCAATCTTAAGATTCTTAAAGCAATCTATCAATGATCCAGTCAATTATCGACTTTCCCTGTCGACCTACATATGTGAATTGTGCTCTGCGATCGGATTTGGAGCACATTCCTGACACAGTTCCAGCATTTTGTTTTCATTTGAATTATTTCCCCCTCCCCCTTTTCGTCCCCACCCAGTCTACCTTAGCGGGGCCAACTAAGTTACCTTAGCTCTTCTTAGCTCCCCCCCCCACTCCAAGCCATTGAAAGGATCCGGGCCATGAAGATTCGCTGTCAAGCCCTGGCGCAAACCTCATTACTGAGCTTTACTGCCAGTCACTCTGCTGAAAGGCCATTTCGAGACACTTTTTTTTATAGATGGAGAGGGGAGAATCTTCCAAAAGATACTGGACAGCCCGTGCGCTCCGGTTTTGTGAGATTCATACTCACAAAAACAGTTCTCTGGACGAAATCGACTACATAGAAGCGAGTACCTTTTCGTCTCCTCCCGGTCTCCCTTAGCGGGGTCCAACTAAATTACCTACTGTCGCCCTAATTTCCGCTGATCACTACGGAGGTCTTGGTTTACCTCTAGGATTTCAGTCGGAACTTCGTTTAGCGTTTGCCTGGAATCGATACTAGATGATCCTTCGTTCAGTAAACTTTTTTTGGAGAGAAAACGAACCAGTTTCTGTAAATCTAGTCGGGATTCAACATATGAATATTCGTGAAATGAAGGTTCCTTGAGTTATTAACAACACAAATTAGTAGGTCAGTACTTAGAATAAATTCTAAAAGTGACTACCCTCTCTTAGTAATGTCCATGCGTTAGGGTCCGTACAGATGACCACACGAAAAAAATTTTTTTTGGAATTTCTGTACGAAAAATATTACGGTTCTCAACAGTAATCGTTTTGCAACTGTCTGCAGCCTTTAATTTTTACGAAACAGCACCGTAAAATTTCCTGAACGATGAACCTTGAGTATGGCGTAGGGATTCACGGCATCGAGACAAGACCGAGACTTTGGCATATCTGGGTAGGGTTCTCGTCAAGGTGAACACGATCTTGCTCTCATCGCGATCTCGGTGATACAAAGGCCATGCTCGGTCCAGTTTCCCTCTTGGCGAGATAAAAAAAGGGACGACGGGGAGCGAGGACAAGTGATATATCTGTGTATATATGCATTTTCTTCTTATTCCCCTAGCCCTAAACAAGGTAACAAAAGCTCTTCTTACCTCAATGTCGCTCTCGTAATCTCGTGTCGAGACCGGCAGTGAGAAATTGAGAATTATCTGGATTATCGTGAATCCCTATTACGCTTGAGAACCGTAAAATGTGCCGGTTATTTCGGGAAAAATTGTGTATTAGGCGGTCATCTGAAATTACACTGGGTCAGTAAATTTTACGGTGTTGTTCCGTAAAAATTAACTATGAAGACATAAAAAATTACTGGAAATCGTAAATATTAGTTTTTTTTTTTTTGAGGTGAAAATCTTCCAAAAGACACCGGACAGCCCATACAGTCCGGTAGTGTGAGATTCTTACTCACTAAAAACACCTCTCTGGGGATTACCGAAACAGACCACATGGAATCGGATCCCTTTTCGTCCCTTTCCAGTCTCCCTTAGGGTATCCAGTTATTCCACTGTCACCACTAACCTCGGTTTCCTGGGTTACCGCTAGAATGCTAGCCTATCTGCAGGAATCCATGCTGTTCCACAGTCTTCGTCCATGCGTTAATTATAATCTTCACCCCTTCTTTCTCCACGGCATTGAAGGGATCCAGGCCATAAAACTTTAGTCCACAGTCAGGACCAGTAACCTTCTCCCGATTAATCGCAGCTAACCCTTCGGAATGCAGGTCTGCATCCTGGGGAAGTGCTAGTTATTATTTTTCCAATGGCACCTTCTTCCAGGACTGCTACAGCAGTTTCAGCCGGCGGGAGCGAGCCAGCCTCCATAGCCGCCACAGAACCACAGCTTCTTCTGTTGTGTTGTGGGTACCGTGGGTATAGCTCACCTATTAGGGTCAGAAGTGCCCGAGGAGACGCCATTCGCGACCCAATTACCCCTGGGTCCTGCAGATAGGGGGACTCTACTGCAGACTCTCTTGGAGTTAGGGGGATTTTTCAAGAGGTTATCTCCTCCCGCATTAGTTACTTGGTTACGTTCTAGGATGCATTGTCCGGTTGCTACTGCTTAGAGGTGTAACTAACACTTGAGCATGTCCAGAAAAGGATCACCGTATCCCAGAAGGCTTCAACTCATCCGTCCATCCTCCAGCAACCGACAGAATTATGGTGACTAGAACCGTAATTTTTCCCGGAATTTTTTCTCCTCGCATCGTCATCCTCTGATTATTGGCCTGCGCAGTTACCTTCCTCCGAGATTCATGAGAAAGTTATTCTGTGCAATCCTGATCAATGTAGCTGAACACCAAGAACTTTTGAGATTGGAGGATTAGATTTTAGATTGCGTCTACAAAACGTTTTCTTGACATCTCAAGGTTGCTGGACAGGGACAAATTTCTCTCCTTTCCATGACACGTGTAGAAGTAGATCGGCTTTAGGATATTGAAGATTATTCTGCACTACTCTCGATATTTTTACAGCTGAGGAACATGGTCACATCACCGTGCTCTTCTTTTTCTCAACGTCCTCTTCGACTGGCGAGAGTAGAAGTTCGTTTCCTTTTCTTCTTCGAAATTATTAAAGAGGTCGCCCGCCATTTCGGATGTTGACCGTGCGTCGTTGTCCTCATCACAGGATCTTCGGGGAACCAGGCATGGCAATTACTTGTATTCATTTATTTCCGTATTACGTTGAAAGGTTCCACTTGACAAGAGCTCGTAAGATTCTAAAATGTTGTAGTCCAAATCACGTTCTTTGTCGAAGGGTCTGCAATTTCTGACTTCTTTCAATTGAATAACACCCAATTAGGTTCTTTTTCTTCGTGGCTCCCCATTCTATGTCCTTAGAAAGTCTTTAGTCTATCGCCCCAAAGAGATTTCTCCGAAAATCACGTAAATTCAAGAATTTTGTCACAAAAGCTTGCACACTCACACACTATCAAGAGAACTTTTCACTTTCATCAGATAATTTTGATGTCCTTCTCCTCTTTTGTAATGTTATCCCCATGTAAGCTCGACTGTAAATGTAAAGACGTCTCCAAAACAAATAAAAACAACAACAGAGAAGTGATGTACATAGCCCGGTTGGTGGTGACTATCTCTCAGCATTTAGTCACCCTGATCCGCTTAAAATCAGTGCACGTCTCAACAGCTTTAAAGGACATTTGAATTGTGTTGATGGCGACCACCTTTTCAAAGTTCCAGACCGAAGGCGGCTCTTTTTATCTTTCATCCATTTACTGTCCTCGAACAGTCTTTATGGCGTTGAATTACGTTAGTTGGCTGCTATGCCGCCTATTTAATTCTTAAAACCGAACGTGCTTCATGCAAAAGGGAAAAGGGCACGAATAGGCCGCGGGGACCATGACGAGGAGGCAAATAAGTGCTTTCCACCTTCCTTACTTTACCAAGTTGGCTTCACTTGGGGTAGGTTACGTCTGGCTTTATTGAGCCATATAAAGAGAGGCGAGGTACGGGTGCTATTGTTGGTACCCGTTTGTGGTCACAGGGCATTGGCATGGGAAAATTTTTTTCGCGTTTTCTGCTGATATGGTTCTTGTCGGTTGGAATTTGTTTCGAGCGAGTTATTGCAACCTTCTCCTTGTATTGTATTTTTTTTCAGTTATTTTGTTCGCTTAGTGGTCCCCCTACGCTCTGCCTTAGTTGTTGCGATTTTGCATGGCCGCGATTATATATAGTATAGTAAAAGCAGGTCTGTGGTGTATGCCCATACTCGGCCGTAATTCCATTAGAACACCACCGCGCACTGCAGGTCATTGTTTCGTCGATTTCTGCTGGACGAACTATGCGAAGTTTCTATTAATTTTGCATTTGAAAATGTTGGCCACCCCTATGCACGTGCAGTAACATTTTACATAACCAACAAACGGAAAGATTATTTCCTGCTCCCTTTGATTAATTCTGGCCTCGATAGTACTCAACCCGTAATAGAGAGGAATTCTGAAAATGCTTTAATGATGAAATGAAATAAAAATGCACGTTTCTTTGAAGTTTACGATCTCTTTTACGATATTCCGTAGAAAAGTAGTTTCAAGTCAACAAGACCGCAAAAGTTTCCTTTTAATTAAAAAAACTCTTTCCAAACACCTCGTTTATGACGGCAAAAGTACACTTTGACATTAAAACCGCATCCGATGGCGGCTTTTCAAATGAAACTAGCCATCAAGTCAACTTAGTTTAATATCAATTTCGAATTATTTTTTGTTATTAATAAACAAAAACAATTATTGGAATCGGTGGCAATGACTGCAGCAGCAAGTTTCTAATGATTTGCATTTGCCTGCTATTGCACGATATTTGCATAGTTCAGTGACCAACGCATGCAGAGATAACTTATTTTCAGTGACGTCAACCAATAAAAAATAGCAACATTTATAAAATGCAATGCAAAGCTCAGTCAATCACCTCATTACGATTAAAACACATTAAAATGTCCGAGCTTTATTAGAAAATTTAATATTTATTGAAAACTTCACACACAAACACACATGTTTACAAGCAAGAATTTTACAACACGTTACTGTGCCCTGTCACAAGCTTGTCACGACTTTAAGTTGTTTTTGTTTTTATTGTAATCTCCTTGAACTCGGTGCACTGCCGCTTGCATAAAAATGCATTCAACTCGGCTTTTTTGCTTAGGAGAAGCTTTTAATGGCTGTTTCCGATGACCTTGGTGATCTCCACTCATCCGACAGCAATTGAGTGAGTTTATCGCGCATTTAAAACAGCGACGATCTCGTTCGTCGTAATAACGCGCCGCCGCTCACAATTTATTTTTCATGCGATTGAAGCTCTGTTTTAAGCCGTCGTTGTGGAAAATTAAGATATGCCGGCCGCCAAACTAAGACGTGGCTTTTATACAGAACAACCCCCTTCTAAGGAACTTTGGAGGGATTTTCTGCAATAGACCATAGATGCACTTTTGTTTCTTACTTGAAAAAAAAAAGTTCAAGAATGGGAGGAAACCGTTTCGTGATCCAACGATAAAACAGAACAAAGCGCTCAATGAAGACTGTAGAAGAACGTGATTCGACTTCTTATGTGGATTGATAGACGTTTACGTAACTTTTTATTCAAAACAACGGCCGGCCTCTTATGATATCCTCCCAGTAACCAGTTGCAGACGAATCGACTACCAGCCTTTCAGCATTTCTAATCTGCAATGTCGTTGTTGGTACAAGATTGCTTTTTGTTTATGTTTTAAAAGTCTATGAATTGTTCAATAATGAAACTGTGGCTGAAGTTTCTTAAATAATTCAGGATGGTTAGTAAAACTCTCGAAAAATATACAAAAATCGCAGTATTTGGCATTTTAATTGTTTTTTAGTTACTTAGTACTTCATGTGTGTATGGATATGATCACATATACTACATAACATGGGTATTTTTTATTAGAATAACGGTGAAAACTACAAAATCAAATAAATTGAAAAATCGGAGAAAAGTTTATTTGTTATTTGGCGTCCATTATTTGAATTTCAACTAATTATTTGTTACTCGATCGTGCGTTATTTGATAATCAAATATTAATTTGATGTATTATTCAAACATAATTAATTGTTATTCGATTATCAAATAATGGACCATTTAAGTAGACATAAGTCTCATACTAAGAAAATTTAGTAAAGAAATCGCTCAGACGAACATAATCCTAATTACATTGGTTTGTTGGTGGGTTAGCAGCTGAGGATAGCAATTTCAGTCGGTGACCAACGAGGCCCGTTGTGAATGCCCTTAAATAAAAACCAATATGGTTGGACCTAAAACTACGAAAGGAGGCTGAAGAGTTTTTATCCTAGGGTTTAAAAAATGCTGATAGAAATGTATAAAATATTAATTTTTCTATGTAATCTCCCTCTACTTCAATGCACTCCTTACATTTACCATAGAGGGATTATAACTCAGTGAAAAAATATTCGCCATCTTTGCCATCGAAATGCTCGTCTAATGCCGCCTTTATTTCTTCGTCACTGGAAAATCTTCGTCCTCGGAGGTCTTCCTTCAAATAAGAAAACAGGAATTTATCGCTGAGGGCTAGGTCTGGACTGTATAGCTTTCTCGATCATGGCACGCCTTATAACTTGCGAAGTGTGCACGAGCGCATTCTCCTGTAAAAACAGGACTTGTTTGGCTAGTTTGCCTCTCCTTTTCTCAACAACCACTTGACGCACTTTTATCAACAATGCGGCGTAATAGTCTCCGTTAATTGTAGTTTTTTTTAGGAAGGTGGTCGATGAATAGAATCCCTTGACAATCCCAAAAAACAGTGGCCATGAGCTTGGATGCTGATCTTAACACTTTGAATTTCCATGGCGACTTTTCTTCCTTTTCTATCCACTGCATTGACTCCTGTTTTGAATATAGATCGCACTGCCGGATCTATGTTTCATCAACAGCGACAATGTGGGAAACGTCGTCAGGATTATCGCCAAAGATGTCCAAAAACTCCTGTGAAGTTGTGACCCGACGGTGTTTGTCCAGCGGAGTGAGCATTTTTGGCACCCATTACGCGCACACCTTTTTCATGCGCAAATCATTATACTAGGCTAGGCATGTCGGTTCCAGAAGAGGGGCAATGCAATAAACCTTTTATAGTAGCTAGATGAACCGAGAAAAAAGTGGTAAATCCCAGTTTTAAATTTATTGGTAATAACGAATAGGATATCCCTGTTCACTATCCTCACTAAAAATTAACATAAGTCACTACTTTATCAACGCATTCAAATGTGTAATGTGATCAGTGAAAAGAAAACAAATGAAGAGAGATCACGTAAGGAATAACTATTTGGTAATCGAATAACAAATAATTATTTACGAATAATTTATCAAATAACCAATAAATATTTGATATTTAAATAACACACGATCGAATAAGAAATAGTTTTTTGAAATTCAAATAAGTAGCACCAAATAACAAATAATTCTTTGCGAATAATTCATCAAATAACGAATATTTTTTATGACGTAGGCAAAGCTAAGGGACAAACCTATCCATAGCGTGGCGATGGTGCCACTCTTCCATTAATCCAACTCCACCTACAAATTATAAAATAACTCACAATCGAATAACAAATAATTATTTGAAATTCAAATAATTATTTGCGAATAACTTAAAATACATTTTAAATCAAATAAAAATTTCTTCTTCTTTATAAAATTTTTTTTTAAATTGTTATTTGATTGAAAAAAGTTTATACTTTTTTTAAAATTTTAACAAATTTCTGGCTAATGTTCTTTTCTTTTTCCTTTTAGGCATTGTTGCTGAATGTTTTGGGTAAGTTTTTGTTCAGAAATTAATTCTGGTTTATGATAAGTTCTGAGTGGGAACTAATCTTAAATCTGGAAAAGGTTTCAGGCCTTTGGCAAGCACTTTCTTAATTCACTTGAGGGGTTCGTCAGTTGGTACGCTAAGTTAAGCCAAAAAATTTTGCGGAGAAACCTTTCTCAAGTTGAAGTACACAAGAAGAACAACGCGGATTGCTGCCTTAACCAGTTCTTTGCTTCAACAAAAGGCGGCAGTCAAAATCGATCGGGTCAATTTCGACGGACCGAAACCTATGTCCTTTGCCTATACGTGACAACGCATTCGATTTTAGGCGAGATGAGCTGGATGAAATGATTACTACTATATTTTGAATAAGCTCTGAAGAGCATGTGTGTTACATGTGAAGTTGCTTTCAATTATTGCATCATACATTCTTCGTATTATCAACACCAGTCTAACGACGTCGTAATACCCTTTTGCTTGGAGGACGGCCAATCCCAAAAACGCATTCTCCTATATCTGTTTCTGACTTCTCTCTGCTTCCTGTCTAAGGTACTTGAAAAGTTAATGTGTAGGCTAATAGTGGGCTATTTGGATGGACATAATCTCTTCACCTGTTGGCAGTCTGATTTCAGGTCCTCCCGTAGATTTGCAACTGCCGTGTTAAAAGTTCCTACGGATGTCATAATTACTTTAGATGAAAATAAATCCAGTGCTCTGGTTCTTCTTGATATTTTTCAGGCTTTTGATTCCGTTAATCATCACCTACTTATCAGGAAGTTGACCAGAAATTTCACAGAACTGTTTTTATGATATCTTACCTGTGCAATGAGGAGTCTCCCAAGGGTCAGTGCTAGGTCTTCTGCTCTTTTGTTTATTTATAAATGACCTGCCAAATGAACTTGAAGTTGTGAAGATTCATCTTTATTCTGATGGTGGATTAGCAGGCGCTCCCAAATCAGTTATATTGTCACCCACGATAGGGTTAAATGGGCCATCAGCACCTTTGAACCTTACTAGTCACCAGGAATAGATGGAATCTTACCTGTCATGCTCCAGGATGCTCAGGGGTCCATTATTCATTCTTTTATGATAATATATAGAAGCTGCCTGCTCCACTCTTATGTCTCCTTGCTTAGAGATGAGTCACGGTGATCTTTATCTCCAAGGCAGGCAAAAACGGACACATAACCGCTGGAGACTTTAGACCTATTAGCCTTGCCTCGTTTCTCTTAAAAATGCTGGAGAGGCTCCTAAACGTGTACCTTCGCGAGCAGACTCTGCTAATAGGGCTAAACAGTGTCCAGCACGCGTACATAAAAGGGAAGTTGGTTGAAACCGCACTACACGAGAAATCGCTTAATTAAAAAAAATATTACCCTAGGTATATTCCTCGACATTAAAGGGGCTTTCAAAAATGTTAAGACTGTAGCACGATGCTCTGAAATCCCAAGGCACCGATAGACTCGTTTGCCACTGGATTGACCCAATGTTGGGAAGTCGTCAGATCCACACAAAATTAGACAACTACGAGGCTGACAGAGCCGTATGCAGAGCAACTCCGCAAGGAGGTGTGCTGCCACCATTACTTTGGGTCTTAGTAGTTAATAAAATCCTGGTCTCATTTGAAGAATAGGGGGCTAAAAGTGGTGGCTTATACAGTCGAACTGGCCGTATTGGTCTCAGGAAAGCTCATGAGCACCATCAGCGAACTAATGGAAGTAAAATCAACTAGTGGGCAGTCTTATGCGGTTTATCAGCTTCGCTGATGTTTTGAGAGTGGAGGACAGGGTGGAATGTGGGGTGTATTCAGATTGCCTAAACATACGTAGTCAGGAAGAAGTGAAAAGCGTTCAGTATTTACTCGGTGATTGCTCGGGCCTGACCAGGAGAAGGCATGAAGCATTAGGCGCTTACTTCTTCAGTGGACTATCGACTTTCCGATAGTCACCACCCTAACCTAACCTAACCTAGGTAGACCGATTGAACTTATTGATGATTGCATTGCGCGTTTCAACGATGATCTTAGTAGAGTCAGCAAATGGGTTGATACCAAAGAGCTCAGACTAAATGGCGGGCTGAGAGTAAAAGTGACCTATTTATAAGGTTCGGGCAAAAGTGGCTTAGAACATGTTCCGCGCAAAAACGAATCGCGTGAGATTCCGGGCAAAAACGAATCGTAGAAAATTTCCGGACAAAAACGACTTAACTGCATTAACTTTGCGTTAAATCGTTTTTGTCCATTTTTGGACATTTTCTACGATTCGTTTTTGCCCGGAATCTCACGCGATTCGTTTTCGCGCGAAACATTTTCTAAGCCACTTTTGCCCGAACCTTATAAATAGGTCACTTTTACTCTCAGCCCGTCGAATGCAGATAAATTTCAGTTGATTAATTTCTAGCCGAGTCCTCTTAACGAGATAGATGTTCCTACCTTAATAGTACAACAATCAATCTATGAGTAAGGTTACTAACCTTGTGATATTTATTGGTCAAACCATGAAGCGTTGTGATCATGTTAATTGTACTCTACCTCTTAACATCAGTCTAAAATTAGTAAAAGCTCAAAAACTTCGTGCAAAAACGACTTAACTACAAACTATATATTAATAGTCTTTAGCAGACTCCTTTTGCTTTGATTTTTTTTTTATACGATGTGGCCAAATCCTAGGGGACAACCCTTTGATGCGTTAGCATGGTTTTGGCCGGAAGGGAATTAGGGTAAAGGAAGTGAGGAAACTTGAGTCTTGTTTTTGCATTGCTGCGAACTAGACAACAGCCCAGAGACGGAGTGGATTATTTTAATTTCTTAATAA
The DNA here is from genome assembly GCA_964036015.1 of Leptarthrus brevirostris. Lineage (NCBI taxonomy): Eukaryota > Metazoa > Arthropoda > Insecta > Diptera > Asilidae > Leptarthrus > Leptarthrus brevirostris. The sequence continues at coordinate 149,051,477 of OZ038372.1, forward strand.
AAGCTCACAGGGTCATCTGTTCTCGAACCCGGGACCCATGGCATGTTGGTCTTGCCGCTCAACGTATTGATCCAACTCCGTCTCCTTGTATATGACAGGCTAAAGTAAAAGTGTCTTAGAAAATGTGCCGCTCAAAACCGAACCGCTTGAGACTGTGGGTAAAAGCGTATCAGGCAAAAACTTCGGGCAAAAACGACTTAACTGCAAACTATATATTAATAGCCGTTAGCAGACTCCTTTTGCTTTGATTGTATATGACAGGCTAAAAGTAAAAGTGGTTTAGAAAATATGCCGCGTAAAAACGAACCGCTTGAGACTGTGGGTAAAAGCGAATCAGGCAAAAAAGACTTAACTACAAACTATATATTAATAGTCTTTAGCAGACTCCTTTTGCTTTGATTGTATATGACAGGCTAAAAGTAAAAGTGGCTTAGAAAATGTGCCGCGCAAAAACGAACCGCTTGAGACTGTGGGTAAAAGCGAATCAGGCAAAAACGACTTAACTACAAAAAGCAATGCGAAGTTAATGCATTTCAGTAGAGACGACGTTTTTGCCCGGATTCTCTGATTGGTTTTTGCTCGGAATCTCACGCGGTTCATTTTTCCGCAGAACATTTTCTAAGCCTTTTTTGCTCAGACCTCATAGATAGGTCATTTTTACTCTCAGCCTGTCAAATGTAGTTTAGTATATCTTCTTAGGTTTAGTTTACACGAAGCATACAATGCCCGAATTTCAGTACTACTGCTTTGAATTGGCAAAGACAGAATGTTGACATAGAATAATGAGGGAATGAAAGGGATTTTGGAACATATTCACGGATAGTTACGATTCCAAATGTCACCAGAAACTGACACGTACCCGTTGATTATGAAAACTCTTTTCATCTGGCAGTACTAAGTTTCGTTCCTAACGTAATTTCGAACGTTAAGCCCAACTCCATCTTGAAAACGGATGGTTCTATTAATTTCCGAATAAACTTATTTTAAAAATACCCTTTTTGTGAGTTTACTTTATAAATGTTTCAATTAACTTAGTTTGAAACAGCTGATAGCATATGTTCATCTTAAGATCAATCAATTGAAAACATACCAGAGAAATAATTACGACATTACGTAACATATTCATTTCCACTCTGTACGTTTCCCTTCAAAATATGCAAATATCCGAGACGTGCTTAATCGTCTGACAATGATCATCAGCATAGAAGTCATACCCCAGTCGGCATCTTCGTCATTGACAACAGACCAACCAAGAACCAACGCCACAGGAAAGAGCAAATCCATTGTCGCATCGAAAATGCAGCAAATTGCATTCAGAAAACTCAACTCAACTCAATTGCTGCTATGCTAGCTGCTGACATTTTATGCATTTAGCGAGCAATTTCCGGTCGACAGAATATTTTTCTAGGCCTTCTGCCCGTTCTTCATTTCCTATCTCTTGGTGTGGTTTGCGTCATCTATGCAATTTCTTGTATTACTTTTTAAAGAAATAATTTTCTGTAATGTTTGTTGGTTTTATGTTAAGCAAATATTTTACTTTTGAAAATTGTTGGAGAGACCCCATGTTTCACAGCAAATCTTCCCTGATCTCCGTAAATATCAATCCACTCACACACATGTCATCCGCTTACAAAACATTGGTCCTTCAGCTCCAAAAATAATAAATTCTAAGCAAGACATTAACCCCCAAATGTCATTGTCTTCGTTTTCACTCGTGTTTACAGGTGCGTTATTGATTAAGGCCGTTTCTTCCTGCCAGAAAAAAACAACAACATTCTAATGCCCTTGAAAGCAAGCTCTAGGCCTACATCCGAAAAAACTCATCAAAATTCAGTCAGAAAGAGGGAAACAAATCGAAAAGGAACCCCAATCCGGACGTAATGCCATCATCAGGCGTCCTTCGTGTAATCCACGGCCAATATTGTGTACGAGCATGGGCGGGCAACCATATCATATCGAGCTGTTTTGCCGTACTCTAATCCATTCGTAAACCCAAAAGCTTTCGGGTTGCTCTGCGACAAAAACGAAACATACCGGCTAAGGAAGGATCATAAAATATACGCATTTGAATCCCGAACCCAGACCTCGAATACTGGGAACACACTCGGAGCCTAAAATAAACGTCTGGAAGCCTCATCCCAGTGTCGTCTGGTCCTATCGATCCTATTGCGTCTGGTGGAGCACAAGTTTTTCATGTTTTGCTCTAGTATTGGTGCGTGCGCTTTTTATATTTTATATATATTCCCTCCCTTACTGCGGGAATCTTATGGAGCTATGCCTGTTTTATATACTACCATAACCAGGACGTTGTACACACGAAAACATTCACACGCAGGACATTCTTCCCGAAACGTCATCCCCTCCAAAAATTTATTTGGCAACATGGTAAAATTTCATTTCCAGAACTTGAGCTCGTTTAGAGAGATGGAGCATCATCATCATCATCATGTGCTCCTTTAAGCTTCAATCCGGGAGTGGGATGACGCTGGTGCACCATTGTAGTAAAACGTTTCAGGTACTATACTGTGCAGAAAGGAACGGCAGGATAGTGGAATATTTAATGGGAATATGATTTGTGCAGAAAGCTGAGTTATAAAATGATAGAATTTATGAAAGAATTCTTTGCAATAGGGCACCATGATACCGTAGTTTTGTTCATGGTTTGGAAAGGATGCAGTGATTCAGCAGTTTTTCGCTGGACCACAATTCTATTGCCGATTGCGATAGAATTTAAAAGATTTCTGATAGGTGGTGAGCTTTATTGATTTATTACGGCCCTGTTTGCAAACATTGCCAGTTATTTATTTCAATGTATTCGAGTCGAACACCAATCAATTGGGGCTCAATTGAGCGTATACTACTCTCGATATCAGCTCAAAGTAGACACAACGTTTTTCTCTCAATGAAGGATAAATTCACTTTTCTAAGCATCGGTTTTACGCTATTCTATTCCTATTTATATGAATCTGTTCAAAGACGTTGGTGTTATTGATAGTATCTCCTGGGCTGATGGTTTCATAGGTTTTGAGTTCAAATTCAATTGATTTTCACTGAAGGAGTATTTATTCACTTCAATGACATTGTGGAGGTTTGTTAATTTACATTAAACTGTATTGTATGTATTTTTTCTGAATGAGGTTAATTTGACTTTATCTCTACAGATGACCAATATTATAGTTAGTGCCCTTCAGTGAAGTGATGTCAATAGACAAAACACTGCTGCTTCTTTTAACAACCTATAAATAAGTTTCGATAGAATGAGGGAAATCCTTATTTACCTTATCCTTACCCTATCCTTATTTTAACGACACTAGGTAGTATCGTGTATCTTTTTTACTGTGCGAACTAGACAACTTATTATCATATCGAACGGAGTTACTATAACTTCTAATGTTACCCGGAACAGAGCTCCACTTACGAATCACCTGGAAAAAGTACGACCACTCAAATATTAAAACACATATTAAAACAAAAAGTTGAAAACTCTGGTCGATCGCAACAATTTTTAACTTGAATAAGTACCTATGTCTAGTCCTAGGTAGAAAACTTACCTGGAAGCCTAACATCCAGGAAAGAGTACGGAAGACTACAGTGGCGCTGTACTCGTGTAAAAAGGTAATAGAGAAAAGATGGGGTATGGAGCCACACATTGTGCATTGGCTCTACACAAGTGTCATACGACCTATACTTACTTATGGGGTAATTGTCTGATGGCCGGCACTAAATATATCAACCCATCACAAAGCAATGGATATAGTTCAGAGAATGGCAACACTGCTGATAACAGGTGCCCTTAGAACCACACCTTCTAACATTATTCTCCACCTTCTACCGTTAGATCTCTTTGGTAAGCAAACCGCATCCTGAGCTGCCATTAGCCTTAACTCAATGCAGACCTGGAAACAAACTGATTTCGGTCAATCGAAAATTCTTCACGGAAGAACTGCCAGCAACATCGACCATATCACGCACAAGCCTTTGTTTGGAACTTAATTCGACTCCTACTTTCCCACCAGGTCGGAATGGGTGGAAGGTCCACGTCAATGGGGGGAGTCAATGCATCTCTACACTGACGACTCCAAACTAGAAGGCATAGTAGGTGGAGGTATCTTCTCGGAACGTTTGGACCTCGATATCTCATTCCGCTTACCTGAATACTGCAGCGTGTTTCAGGCGGAAATCATTACTATAAAAGTACCCACGGACCGTCTGAATCATTTAACGCTCACGGGAGTATATATTAACTCCAAAACGGTTATAACATGTCGCTCAGCTCTGAATGACATATGTGAGCATCTGAAAGTACCGGTCATCTGGGTGCCTGGACATAGTAATATTCCGGGTAACTATAGAGCCGACGAACTAGCGAGAATCGGTACGTCCTGATTCGGACATTAACCACCAGGTGGGTAAACCGCTGGCCACTTGTAAACTGGAACTCTCACAGACATCTCTCAGGATTTCAAATGTTAATTGGCAGGAGGAACACACCTGCCTGTTCACCCGACAGATAAGGCCAAAACTTGACCCTAAACAGTCAAGAGAGCTTATCCTACTCGGACGCAAAGTAATAAGCAGTATTGTGGCCGTTTCAAGCCATGATGAAAAGGAAGAGGAAACCATACTTCCCCTATTTTGCACCTGCCCGTCCCTAGCCATCCGTAGGAACTGGTTTTTGGGCTCCCCCTGTTTTGAAGAGCTAACCGGATTAGGCTCTACTGCCGTCAGGGACTTAGCTCGATTTAACAGGAACTTCAAATGCTTCCCGATGACGGGTTAAGGCTGAACACCCTTTCCATTCCATCCAATTATATTTCGACTCCTCGAGAACCAGTTTCCACTGGAGACAGGGAACTGGCTCGATGCATAAAGAATAACAGGTTTACCCTCTTCTTCTCTGGGTATTTTTATGGGGTTTAACTTTTGCAGCCTCAATTGTCGTATCACAATAGGCCTCCTTGGCCTAAGTATGCCTTCTTAGGCAGCCACTCTAACCAAACCTAACGGAAATGTAAGCTCATGCCTCGCAAGATATGCTTCGATGGAACACTTAAATAACGAAATAATATAGTATATGGTGATATGTGGGAATACGGGAAAGCTTCTAAACAAATCTAATAGTATCATCAAAGGCTTCTACTTGTTTTCTTTGGGAGATCGCACCTACTTTACTAAATACAAGGCTGCAATATGACCTGCAGAGCTGATACATAACTGACGGATAATACTATAAATCTTATCAAGCAGTGTAATACTATATTACTGCAGAAACTAAACTTACAATTTATATGAACTACCAAATTTTTCATCGAGTCTACATACTTAATAATCGAATTACTTAAAATGAGTTGGATTCGATTTGTTCGGATTATGGGAGTGTTTGTTAATGAGGAACTACTCATACATAAACTGTTGATCTTCACTTATTAGGAATATAGAGCCTCGAATAGACCAACTACTTGATCTGCATATCATCAGAATATAGATGAATATAACACTTTTTAACAACATTTGACAGATCACTTATATAAATGATGAATATGAATAAAAGCGGGCCGAGGATAGAGCCCTGAGGCACACCCTATTAAGAAATACGTCCAAACAAAAAGTGTTGTACCAACCAACGCCTTGCTAAAATCAAACGAAGCGATAGTCGAAAGATGATCTTTTTCGAGTGACTGATGAATATCGATTGTAATCTTGAAAAGGGTGGTTTGGCAACTATAAAACTGTCTAAAGCCAGATTGCCAAGTAGATAAGGATCTATTTTCTGTTTGAATAGCTTTTTCAAATATTTTGCCCAAAAAATTTAACAAGCTTGATATGTGCAGGTCTAAAATTTTCCGAATGAGAGGCGGATGTCTTCTTCGGTATCGGAACAACTAAAGCTTGCTTTCACTGCACAAGAAATTGGGATGTTGTAAGGCAAGGCAGGTAAGGGTCAGATGGGCAATAAACTCCTTTGAGCCGGAAACAGATGGGATAATGCTAGTCATGTTACGAAAAGTACTTGATTTAACTGGTTGGCGGCGATTTTTAAAAGATTCCTTAGGATAAACCATGTACCAGAGTCCTGGTTGAACTAGCTCTCGTGGTTTTCATTCCCAAAGCCATGAAATGTGGTCACGCTAAACCTAAGGATTATAAACCGATCAGCCTGACGTCGTTTCTACTGAAAGCTATAGAAATGGTTTTAGATTCATATATAAGGGAAAATCTTAACCCTGGCCTACTGTCTATAAGCGGAAAATCGGTGGACATCGAAAAGTAACTCTGGGAACTTGTATTGATATGGAAGGTGCATTTAACAACGTAAGAAAGGGGATAATGTGGACAGAACTATTTGCAGTTGGATAGTCATGTTGCTGAAAAATAGGGCAAGTTTCTTTCTAACCTTCTATGGCTGCTAGTCCTGAACGAGATACCTCTTAAGTTCACAAAAGAGACCATAAAATTGATAGCGTATGCCGATAAGTTCGTTATATTAGTGTCAAGTAAGTGAGTACGATTAGCGAACTCACGAAAAGAGCCCTAAGGACGCTAAGCTCCTGAGCAGGAATCAAAGAACTCATTATTAACTCGCGTAAAAAGGAGTTGGTACTTTTTACAACAAAATACAAAGTACCTACTTTGAAAATACCAAATATTGACGGAATGCAGTTTGAATTCATGTCGCATGCTAAATACCTGGGACTTATTCTAGACCGCAAACTGTCCTAGAGCTAGAAGAAAGGATTACTAAAGCCAACTAAGCTTTCCACACATGCAAAAGAACTCTTCGGCACAAAATGGGGACTAAGGCCCACGTAACGCACTGGGTTTATAAGGTGATTGTGTGACCAACGGATTTATGGTTTGGTGGCCAGTTGTAGATAAAAAAACTATCTCTAAAGACTGGAACACGTACAAAGACTGGCAGGAATCGGTATCACGATGGCACTCAAATCCACGCCCTCCCGTGCTCAAGACATTATTTTACACCTTCCTCCTGTGGATCTGTACGCTAAGAACGCCGCGAAGAAGGTGATGCTGCACCTTAATAAATCAAAGTTCAATAGGAAGTTCCGAGTAGTAACACGATATAGACTGTTCTGGGAATATAGAACAGAGGAACCTCTATATACCGCTAATATGTACACAGATGCTTCTAAAACTGCATGGGACAGGAGCAGCAGTATACTGCCAAGAGCTAAATGTTAAATTATCCTACAAACTTCCCAGCGAGTGTGGCATATTACAAGCTGAAGCCGTTTCTGTACACAGTCTGCTGGCGATAGGTTCCTCGCTGAACATCTACGTGGACAGTCAAGGAGTTCTAAAAGCTCCGGGGTCCAACGACTTTAAATCTAAAATGACGTTTAATTGCTACAGAGCCGTGAAAAGTCTCACCACGAATAGGAAGGTGCAACTCTGTTGGGTACCAGACCACAGAGGCGGCTTTTGATCTCGTAAAGAAAGGAGTTGAATTGGAAGCTATAGAGGCAATGCAAATACTACCTCCAAGACAATTGGCTCTCAAACACCTCAGTGACGACTTGTTGGCCCGTGCGCAAAAAATATGGAAAAGGACCAAACGGATAGAATCAGGAAGGTCACGTGGAGAGAACTTACGGGTTACTCACTACTCAGCCTAACCAAGACGCAATGCAGAACTGGTAGATGTCTACACTGGCCACTGTCTTAGGGGTGTTGTGTATGCGCGCAGATTCGGGGTCTCGAATACCGACCTGAACTTCTCAACAGAGACGGGTACCTTTAATTTAAAAATAGCCAGCTCCTCCACGATCGTAGTATAAAATCTCTTGAATAAAGGACACCAAACATGGTAACGCTGTTGTCTATGCGAGGCTTTCCAGGTCGCGTCACTTTAACCTAACCTAAGAAAAAAGTTAGAAGCCAGAAGCTTATGGAATCTAGAAGATAATTTGTCAGGCCCAACAGCATCCGAATTAATTGTATACAATATTCGAGGGGCTCCAATCACATCGATATACCGAAAAGAGAATCCGTCACTTACGTCATCGTCATATGTTAAGTTATCGACAAACGTGGAGTTAAGAGTACCATTAACAATTATTGTTAGGAGTCTCCGAATATCAAATAATCTAACTTTGTTGCGTACTTTGTATTTCAAGGCTACGAATACATCTCCACAATTGGATGAACGAATTATGGCTGTCGCCAACTTAAAAGATATGTATGACTTTCTTATTGAAGACTTCTTCAGGTGAATCTTCACTACGTTTAGAACTTGTATTTTATTAATTGTAGTTTCCTACTTTTCTTGATTGGAAAAATGGCAAAAGAACGGTTGACATCACATATCCCCTCCAGCACAAACTTAGCCAAACTTCTTAGCTCACACAAGATCGGCCATATTTTTTTGCAAAAGTATAAACAGCTGTTGAAGAAGTGCTCGGAAGTTTTAGAACTTTCCTTCCTCTTTAAAGCTTTCAATTCAGTAATAAGGGCGTATAACCAATACAAATTTTCAATTCGTGTTGATACGATCAGCATACAAACATAACCTCAATTTTTAAATGTTAGAATTTTCTTCTTCTTGTTTATTAGGAGTTTAACAGAAACATTGGTTTTCATCGCTTTTCTAGTTTTTCGCCGATTTTTCCCTCCAACATATGAGTTAGGTTTTACTCGAAAAGTTTTTTTTTCGACAAACAAGGAAATATACCTTTTAAAACAAAAACAATGAAGGACACAAAACAAACCCTTGTGGGACTCCGATATTGATCGGAGAGCGTTACAGCACTGATTATCTAACTAAGAGATTTCGCACGAAGCAATGTGTCAATGAAATTGTGATTAAAACGAAAGTAAGTAAGCGCAATATCTTTAAGTTTGAGGAGGGGGTTTTCTATCTTGATAATGTAAAAATACCAAGACCAAGCGTAAATTAATTCCTTATAAATACGTTTTGACATTAGAAGATGGTCTGTTTGTTTTAATTTGAAAAAAAATTGCCAAATATCTGTCAGAGCTGATCAAATCCGGAAAAGCAGACGATCATGTATACGCTGATCACGGTTCCAGTTATGTATACACTTTCGTCACTGATCCCTGCCAACCATTCATGACGGAAAAATAATCATCAATTTATAAATAATTTACAAAACATTTAACAATTTCCGTATTTTGTGGTGCGTCAGAACTGCTAGCCGATCCAACTCAAATGAACCCCGGGTGGTATAGTACTGATCCTGTTCTGCATTGATCGAGTCCCACGCATTGCGCTTCGAAAACTATCCAAACAGCAATCAGGAATTTTTCTTGGTAATTTATTCAAAAGTCAACAAGCATTACAAAAACACGCGTGAAATTAGATTGAATGTATCCAACGCATTCCACGCGATGAGGTATGATCCGATCATGAATGAAGCAGTACAGCATCCGGAATATAGATCAGTAGGAGTTCTTCTGGGGTGATGGCTGGTGAGACTAGGCGGAATGGAGACGCAAATCTATGTCACTGGCAAGTGAATGGCCAAGCTCATAAACAAGCTCAATTGCTTCTTGTCACGTTGCATTCCACATAAATTTAACTTAATATGCACATCTGCACGATCTTGTGGAACGTGGGAGGTGTTGCAACAAGTTTTTATCTACGATCACCGGCATCGCTTTAGTTGCGGCGCGAGCTCATTTCTCAAGTGTCCAAGTGCATTGCTCTTGAACGTCTTCCATCTGTTCATAGTCAGACCTCAGACTTTTCTTGTTGATTATAAAATTTCTGCCGCTTCCCCCTCTCTCTGTCCAAGACTTTGACTCGTCTATCGTTGCTCGGGTTTGTTTATTCGTTTGCGCTTTGAGAGCCGGCTTACCGTTTGCGTAGCGTTGCATTATGCGCTACCGCTTCACCGGCCTCGAGCCCGCCCTGCTCAACTTGCTTGCGGAATTATATTCAGTTTTGCTTCTGTCTAAAAATAAGCCGCGCAATCTTACGGGCCAGGCCGGCCATCATATTTCGTCTCGATCACCGTCTGATCAGGCAATTGTTATTAATTCCTACAGCAAACACGTGATGGCGTGCTAAGTGATCGGTGGTGAAGGAAAATTTGTGTAATTTCAGTGATTCACGACTGCGCTTAAAGGTGAGGCCAGGCGAAATTTAAGCGCTTGTTTTGCTTTGAGAACCATGCCACTGTTTTTGTACAACCCATTCTGATCGCCAGGTGTTAAGTAATTTGCGAGCAATTGAAGAAAATGGACAGGAATTAGACCGATGTAATTGGGGAGCGCGCAATGATGATTAGTACTTTGCTAAGATTAACTTCGAGGAGGAATATGAAAACGATGGCGACGTACTACCCCTTTTGGTTCAGCTGCTGATGAGATTTTAAAGAGTTAATGTTCAAGTTCAAGTGGTTAGGGTTTATTATCGGTAAGAAGCATGCCCAATTTATAATCAAGTAATTAATAGATAATTAGGAAAGCTGAAATGGAACGGTGGCGTTACATTGTTGAGGATCACGGAATCATACAGAGCAGGTGCTGATACGCAGGTTGTTTGGTGTATCATTATTTTGGCTTGTTATGGTACCTGCTTATTACCTGAGTCATCTTCCTTTATGAATGGTTCTACGCCAATCTTTAGCAGTAATCGAAATAACAGATTTTGTATAGCTCTTTTACTGATCAAGATTTATTTTAGACCTTTTGTATATTAGACCTCCTTTGCAATACTAGTTGTTCCGACACTCTATCCTACTATAATTTCTCTGAAATTTATATTTTTTTAAGGTCTTCTGTATCGGGAAGATAATAAATAAGAACCGACTTAATTGTAGTTTTACTTTATTTGACATTATTTGAATCAGAGAAAAGCTTGGGGCAAAAACGACTTAACTACAAAAGGAAATGCGAAGTTAATGCAGGTCAGGAGTCCAGTGACTTGGTATTTGATGAGGCTTTTGTTGCCTAACATTTGTCTAATATTTCGGAATGTTACTCTGGCAGTCCTGATGGTATTTCTGCTTCATTTCTGAAGAAATGCCAGTCGTCTCTTGCTTGTGTTCTTTGTTATTTGTTCAACTTTTCCTTGCGCTCTGCCCGATGTCCTGAGCTCAGAAAGACTTCAATGGTAATTCATCTCCACAAGAAGGGCAACAAGTCTGATGTTTCTAATTATGGACCAATTGCTAACCTGTGTCATGTCGCGAATGTTTTTGAGGCCGTTGTCAGTGAGGCCTTTTATGAATTCTTCCAAAATGGCTTCCTTAAAGGCAAATCGATGACCACCAACCTTCTCGAATTCCTTAACTACTCTCTACCGACTATCGAGTCAAGTAAATGCGTCGATTGTGTATTAACGAATTTCAGTAATGCTTTCGATAAGATCGACCACAGAATTCTGGTTTACAAATTGTCTCTTCTTGGTTTCCCTTCCGACTTCATTGACTGGATGTGTCGGGCCGTACTCAACGTATCCTATTCCGACATTGTCAGAGGTGCCTCAGGGTAGCATCATTGGCCCGTTGATTTTCATCATATCAATGACGTTTCGCTCCTTCTGTTTAGTGCTACAGTTCTGTGTTATGTGTTACGACGCCAAAACTTTTCGCACTGTTTCTCATGAATCCGATTGTGGTCTCTTCAATTCCGATCTGGCTATTTTCTGTGATTGGTGTTCTCATAATCATCTTCCTTTAAATACCGGTAAGTACACGGCTATGAATTTTTCCCGCAGAAGGCGTTCTTTCCTTTTGGGTTACTCAATCGATGACGTTTCCTTGGGCAGGGTTGATGTGGTTCGAGATCTCGGATCTGAGGATTATGTCGATTCTATCCTCCGCAGGGCCAACTCGATGTTGGTCTTCGTAAAAAGATGGTCTAGAGAACTCGATGACCCTTACATAACCAGGCTTTTTTTACTGTACCTTCGTTATAATGGCGCTTTATTTTGCATAATCGTTATAAAGTTAACATTTTACAAAACTCTAGCTACCCTAAAAAATGTACAACAATCAAAAGAAAAAGGACGCAATAGTTAACGATCAAAAAGAACATAAAAAATGGCACGGTACGTTACTCTAAAAATAATACGTAAAAACGACTCTAAAACTTGAATGCAAAAAATAAATACAAGAAATTTTAAAATGCCTCCAAGCGAGTGCCAGCTCTAAGAAAAGTTCCCAATAATTTTGAAAAAATTCTGAAACAAAACCTACAGGTAACCTAAACGAACGTTTACAACCGAAACCGATAAAAAAATTAAATTAGAACATGATTGTCTGAGTGTTCCCAAAGGGTAGATCCAGCACCGGGAGAAGTTCTTATTTCGGGAACCGCTCCTCCCAAGCAAATTTCCTCACCGTAGAGCTATTCGCCACTTTTCTAGTCCTGCGGGACCACTTATCTAAACATGTTCTAAACAAACGCACAAAAACTTCGAACCGATTAGAGTCCCGCGGGACTAGTTTGCAAAGTCATTGACGTCTGAAAACTGCTCCCTGCGGCTATTATATGTTTTATCATTGCGCTCCACATATTCACTTAAATATTTCAGGCAAGTATTCGTATAGGCCGAGGGGAGAATCTGTTCAATTCCGCAACTTCCTAAACCATAAGCCTTGGCTTTTGCTAAGGTTAACCCTAGCGCCCGCCAGTCCCTCGTTATGTTCAAAAACTCTACAAATAACTGGAAAAGCATCCTCTTTCTTGATGAAAATAGACAGGTAATCAGCATACGCTAATATAAGTGCCCTTATATTAGTGTATGGTAAGTGAACTGAATATTCCCTGAACGATCGATGAAGATTTACCAACAGCTACTTCAGTGAAAGGTCATAAAGAACACCTGACAAGGGGGCATCCCTGCCTGATAAACCGACGAAACGGAATAAGAGATAATATATGCCCATAATGCTTTATGAGAATCACTGAATCTCTATACAGACCACTGATGATCTCAATCCACTTGGAAGGAAGCCCAAACACATTGAGAACGCTCAGCAGATACTGGTGTGATGCGCTATCAAATGCCTTTTCTTGATCCAACGAGATCATGGCCATCTGCGAACCAGTGTTTTCATGGTAGGTGAAAGGATGCTGTGCTACGGCGATGTTGTCATAGATTTTACGACCTGAAATGTAGTAGGACTGTGTTGGGTGTATTACTTAGGCAATCACTTAGCGAAGTTGAGTTCCCAATATTTTGCAAACTATTTTTTAGTCTACATTGCACAGAGTAACTGGCCTCCAGCGCTTCCCATCCTCTGAAGATCTTCTTCTTACGTAGTAGACGAATAACGTATCTCCGCCAACTTGAGGGAAATTCAGTATGTGTACGCAGAAATGTCAAATGGGTATGACGTCAGCTTGGGTGGAATTGGAATGCTGTACACGGCAAGCTACTAGGTGTAGTAAAATCCTGGACTCTTTAACAAGGAGTTCAATAAATTTCTTCCATAAGGTGATTCAAAAACAAATAATTGTGTTTTCCTGCATTAGTTATTTAAATTTTCAAGAAGTTGGAATAATTGTAAAAAAAATCGAAAAAATTGTTAATTCACTTTACACTTACACTCCATTAAAAACAATCCGTGCAAAATAATTCTACTTCAATTCCAAATTGGTCAATTATGACAAAAGTTCGCACAACATGGCGTCCATCCAAAATTATTGCACAGCCTATGTATCTTGTAGACCGTAATAAAAAATATTCATGGACCGTAGCACGATAGCTTTATGGTGACTGCGGCTTAAAATCCACTCTTCAGTTCCTTTTTTTCACCTTTTAATTTTAATTTTTTGGAAGTTTAGCTCATAAAATGATTGCCGTAAAAGGATCGTTTTCCAGAGATGCAAGTACTCGTATCATTATTTCTGGACAATTTCCTGTCCTTGCTTGCACATTTATGTCGTACAGTAGATACACATAGGCTACTCCAGTTACAGGCCTGCCAGCAAATACGAACAGCTGTTCATTGAAGTTGTAAACAAACCGAAACTTTCCATAGTAAATCATAGCAATAAGTTGGGAAATTCTACTTTCTCATTGTAAAAACCCGAATAACTTGACATTGGTTTGAGGTGAATCTGCAAATGTTCTAAATATCTGGTAACGATAAAAACTTTCATTACAATTTTAATTTTTTTTCATTGTTTTAAGGAAAATACTCTCTCTTGTGTTGTTGGTTGGTTCAAGTATTGAGCTTGCAATGCATCAATGACATCAGTATTTCACTTTGTTGTTGGTTATGAGAGTGTGCAGTTATTATTGTGTAGAGGAAATAGTTAATATTCGGTACAAAAGCGTACAAGAAAATGAAATAATGATGATACGCTTAGCGATTAAATGGCCACGACTGTCATAATTTTCGGGCTAGAGTGAGCTGTGAGATACGGCTGAGCCCACAAAAGAAATTCGTGCAATAAGGGCACCGAACGTCGCAATTCCTAGAATAACGTAGACAGGTCAACCTTTCGTCCACTTGTTGTGGTGGTGGACCCAGGTAGTACGGTTGTTATTTTTGAGTCCTATGCGAAAAGCTTTATCTCAATCTCAAATATCATTTTTTATAACTTTTGTTCAGTTTCGTATGTCGCAATCCTTGACATATTTCTTATTTTCGTATGCAAAAAATCTAGTAGAGTGAGAGTTGAGACCTGTCTCAGCTGAGGCATACAAATAGTGAAATAAAATCTACGAACAGTTGTCTTAATAATCAGTTTCCATGTCAAAATCCAGCCCACCCCCCCCCCCCCCCCCCCCACCGCAGGAAAAATCCGAGATCCGCCACTGTTCTTAAATAGTATTATACAAAGGTTTCGCGATCATAACTAAACGTAGAGAGATTTATTCTAGTAATCGAATGATTTTCGTTTAACTTGTGTTCTAATTAAACTTTGTAAGAGACAAGTGCACTTGTACTTAAGTTAACTCGAGCGCGCTAACTTATCCGACTAAAAACAGCTAACTCTACCGGAAGAATCACTCACGTTCGATATAGCACTATAACACCTCGTGTGCGTAAGTGCGCTGGCCTAGCCTAACGCATGTTTCGGCAGTCACTGCTTCTATAGACTATTAGAAATTGCCAAGAAAGAGCCGAACATGAGCATGGTAACTTAATGGACCATTTTATAGTCTATAAGTGGGTATAAAGTCATGGGAGTAGAACAAAAACTTTAACCTGAATTATAAACCCAATTTAAAGAATGTGTTTTATAAGCTAAGTTAATAGTCACCGTCTGCATTTTTAATGACTGTAAAAAGTGGCACCGGAACATTCACATTAATTGCTGTTCCTTACCTCTCAATTTCTAGAGTTCTTGTTTTAATGTATTTCTTCGATCAAAAGCTTTTCTCTTTGTATTGCATTTTACGATTTTTACGATTTGTTATTTATAAATTTGCTATTTTTTTTCATTCAAATATTTCTGTAAATGCTGTAGAAATTAGTATTTTAGACTTGAAGCCTGTTTAGAGCTGCAGCTGCTAACATAATAGTGAGCATTTCCAGCAGCAACAGTTTGTCTGCTATAATAGTATACTGAAAAGTGTGAAATTCGTTCGTTAGTAAATATTGTTTTCCTTCAGACCAAATATTATTTGGCTCGAAGGACCAATTTTCAAGAACTGTTCAAAAATGCTCAAAAGATGCTGCTCCAAAGTCCAATTACAAAATATCTGAATTATAATGTAGTGGTGGTGGCAACTGAAGAAGCAGTCCATTTCTCTAAAAGTTGAAAGGAAGAGAATATTTGTAATATTTATTTATTAGGAATTCCCTAATTGTCTCGAAACCGGTCAGAGCAGAGTTGGATTGGTAGATCAATATTCAACCGACCAATCAACCTGATATCACCAACCAGATTATTGCTGTCTGTACAATATCTAATCATTGTGTCCAAGTATTGACATTCCCATATTGTCTTTCCCTGGTCAATTTTAAACTTAATCGGACAGCATCTGACTTTTCTCCTTTCTTTATTTGCTTCCGAAATAGTTCTAGAGCGATTTTTTGAGCCAAAATATAAATTTTGTCATTCCTTTATCCATTTGTGCTTTCGAAATTGGATAGTACACATCACCTAAGTAGTGTGGTAAATTTGTAACACTAACTATGATGTTTTCTCATTTTCCGTTATTAGACTCATGATTAATATCGTCCGTGACTTTTTTTATAGACATTGTTTTAATTTTAGAATTACTGCAATGTCGGATAATTCCAGCCTTCTGAAATTAGAACGTTTTAAAGAACACTTTCCTAAAAGCGATCCGGCTCGAAGGACCAACTTTATTTTCAGTCGATTCAGAACACAAAAGAGTGAAGAGATATCATAAAAATGTCAGTAATTTCATTTGTCCAAATTACTGAATCGCGATGTAAATCAATTTAACCATAAAATCGATGATCTATTTATGAATTTGTTCTAAAAATAAATTTCATCAAAGAATTGGCCTTCCTTCTTCAAGCTTTTCTGTTCGCAATGAATAAAGCTCATCCGATTATCAATTGATCAACCTATCTGACCTTGAGATATATTTTCTAAAAATGACGTAAATTGAGAATTTCTTCATTTATACGAAAAACGTCATAAAGAAATTTGCCGGAAAATGCTTTCATTCTAAAGTTGAATGACATGCTGCGTCGTATGACCTTCAACTTCGACGTGAACCCTACGAAGTGAAAATTTCATTTGTTTGGCAACATTGCCCCACTCTCGTTTGCTAGTCACTCTCTAGTGCTAACTAACGTTTTTTTTTCTGTTGTACACTACAACGAAACTAGCTGCACTTCCACCCGATACCCAGGCCAGACCAGACCCAGTGCTGCCGCTGCTGCTGCTGCTTATTCGACCATTACCATACGTGCAGTGTCCGCTTCGTAAACAGAGCGGCAGCGGTAGCAGTAGTTGGGGCTCTTGGCTGTATGTTAGCCGTCACCCTCTGCCTTCACACCGTTTTGTTCATTTCTCGTCTTAATATATCATTGGGAGATGCGAATCCAATGTGGAGCTTTGTCCCACATCCCCCTGGTACCCCTAGATCCCGCGTGGCCGGGATTTGTAGACTGGCATGCAAATTAAGCCGATACTGTTTTCTGCCAGCGGCAGCATCAACTCACAATTCATAGCCACAAGCAATGGCTACGACTGTTGGCTTTGCCAACTTCTGCTGCATGTTGGTGGTAGGATGCATTCAGTGTCGGCCTCGGAAGCTTCAATATTCTAGTTGGCGTTGCCTACTCTACTCCTCTGGCTCCCCAGACATTGCGAACTTTAAGCCCCCCTGAAAAGCTTTCGTCACTCGGTTGGAAGCATGCACTCCAACGAAGCTTTCAGTATTGTCGTGGATGTGAATTTGACCGACTGCAGGAAAACGGAGCAATAACAGCCGCAACGATATCAAGGCAGCGCCGAATGCTCCATTAGTTATCGAGGATCGTTTTTAGCCGCTACTCGTCTGTTTCCGAAAACGGCTACTTTGTCTAATTGCTCCAGCAGTTCTGTACTCTGCCGAAATGTCTATCGAGTGCGAAAAAATTGTCTCAATTTGTCGGAGTCGGACAGCGAGTTCTTGAAACTTTCGAGTATGACGCGGTCGATGACGATTCTGTCGCGATACTTTCGCGAGTTCCCCGCGCGATATTAACTCATCCGGAAAGTTTGTGAGAATCTACAAAAAAAAAATATTGCAGTGTGCTTAGTGTTGTTTTCGTGAAGAATTTTGAAAATTAAAAAAATAATATTGTTACCAGTGAAAATAGGGTTTAAGTGTTAATCCAGTGAAGTTTGTCTGAGAAGGAAATTCTTTCCTGTTTCATATTTTGCACAAGCAACCACAAGTGCAAGCGAGAGAGGAAACTACTTACTGCAAAGTGAAAAAAACTATTGAACGAGCAAAAAAAAAAAACTTTGAATCGCCGAAAGGGAAGCGCTTTTGCAATATTTTGCCACAGTCAACTTGACCTAAAATCGCATGGGGTAAGTAGGGGGAAGAAGCTTCTTATTTGTGACTATCGGTCACCACCCCCTATGTATACAGGGGTGCAGACATTCGAAATGTACACATCTCTGTTGTGGCCAGAATCTGGCTGTGTGTTTGTCTTGTTCCTTTTTCAAATTTCGCAATTTCCGTCATATTAGTGGAGCAATCGATTTCAATCCTCGGGAAGTGACTACATTACCAGCAGGGCCATCTTTTAGTCCTGTGACCCCGGCCTAGAATTCAATTGAGGAAAAAATGTTGAAGCAATGCTTGTACATAAATACACATCGAAGCTAAAAGCTTTCCTTGGGGGAATAGTGTCACCATAGAAGGGGTGCACATCGAAGGGCTTAGTCTGCGGGGTTATAAAACTTTTCCGATGGGCGATTCGCACACTTATACGCAAGCATATTACATTTTTTTATATATATTTATATATAAGGTCCTTGTGCACCCGAAAGGGTCTTGAATAGGTCAGGTCATTGCGGGTGGTGCTCACCTCGAAAGGGTGGGGGTTGGCTTTATTGCTTGTGCTGAGTACGTGTTTTATGGATTTAGTTCTCGCAAGTGCGACGTGTGAAATAATAGTCTTCGCTGGTGGGTAAGCATGCTTACGCCTCCTTTTGCTCCTTTATTTTGGGTACGTTTTCAGGATTTTTTATCCCCGACACCCATTGTACACAACTTTCCTTCTTTGTGAGGTGTATTTCCTTTTAGAGCAAACCTAGGACCGGGAGGTATAATGGCTTTCACTCTCGCGTTTTTGTTTGTTCTTCGTATTTTTTTTCGCATGGGTTTAAAAGCAAGAATAGAATTTTGAGATATTTATGGGATGCATTTGCTTTTTTTTTGTCTTAATTGCTTACCTGTCGGAATGGGATAAAGTACGTACTTTGCGTAAGAAGTGGTAGAAGTTTTTGTTTTCTGTAGATGTCGATGTCGTTTTGGTTTACGTGTTTGCAGCCGATTTAATTTTGGTTAGGATTGCTTTCTAAAGTTTTAAGAAGAATTTTGACACAAGTTTGAAATTGTTTAGAACTTTTTGTCGTTTTTAGACCAGTCGGTTAAGGTTAATGGTATAAATTGGTGAATTTAAATAATTTAATACAAATTTTGTGTTTTACATTCATATATTTTTTAAATCACTTAAAATCCATCCAATGATAAAATCGCAAATAAGTTCTTTACGAATTATTCCTTGTAAGCAAGGAAGGGTGGGAGGGGGCGTGGTTTTTTTTAATACACACTTTGTCTACACATTTTTATGACGAGTGAAACTCAAATATAGTTTTTCTCGAAACATATTTGTTTTAAAGCTAGCATCATCGATAACTAGGACACCACAGGGTGATGCAAAAGTACGACCATCAAATTTTTGGCGCCTCTTTTTGGCTTTAGGTGATCCCCCACGTTTTAATCACATATTGTCTTTGTTTTTGAACTTTTTCATCTTCTCTGAGTTATGTCAAACTATCTTTTCGCTATCATGAAATTTTGCGCTTGCTCGTACACTTGGTGTCGTTTCAGAAACCGCCTCGAGTAAAACTAAGCGATACAAAGAGCTAAGTGACCGTGCTAAGGATGCAAAAAAGCGGCCCGGTAACGCATCCAGGAACCGCAAGAACATCAAAATTCAAGTCGCTCGAAATCCAATGACCTCGATGAGAAAATTAGCCGGTTTGACTTGCATCAATCGCGAAACAGTCGATCGAATTGAAAGAAAGGAGCGCAATTTCACGCCATCAAAACTGCAGAAAGACTATCTCTTCACAAATGAAAACAAACGAGTGCAGCTCCAAATGTTTTCAACATCAACTCAAAATTTTGAAAAATTCGTTTTCACGAATGAGAAGATCTTCAGTATGGAACAAGCTCTCAGCCACCAAAATGATAGGATATGATCACAGAAACTTTCGGCCCATCGTTCGTCGTTGAACGTCGTCAGAATCCCAAATCGGTCATGGTTTGGGGCAGAATTTGCGCCAACGACTTTCGTGAATCAAAGGTTATAAATCAACCGGCACGAAAACATGTACCGGCGCAATATCATCGAGCCTGTGGTATTTCCCTGGGCCCATCAGTACTTCGGCGAAGGGCAAGTGAAGAATGCAACAAGGCCCTGCGCCGGCCCACATGGCAAAAATGATTCAGGTGCTGGACAAAGCTCATTTTCGGGGTTTCATCACATCTGCAGAATTTCCGCTGGATCTCAACCCGACGAATTACACTGTTTGGGCAATTTTGGAGGATAGGGTCCTTGCTAAGCCACAAAAAGAAACCGGCTGAATATGTTGGTACCAAAGGTCCATGTTATTGTTCTTTATTGTTAGTTTTTGTTTGTGATATGTTAAAAATGTTACTTGAAAAATTACTTGGTAATCGCATTTGCGTGTCACTCGGTGAAACTTTCGTTTGACTGAGTAGAACTATTCAGCTGATAAAAGTGGATCTGTTTCTATAATCGATTTGATCGCTGCTATTGGCTAATGCATTCCTTACTGATTACAGTGGTAAGATACATGACGGGCTGAGAGTAAAAGTGACCTATTTATAAGGTTCGGGCAAAAGTGGCTTAGAAAATGTTCCGCGCAAAAACGAATCGCGTGAGATTCCGGGCAAAAACGAATCGTAGAAAATGTCCGGGCAAAAACGATTTAACTACAAAAAGTAATGCAAAGTTAATGCAGTTAAGTAATTAAGTCGTTTTTGCCCGAAAATGTCAATCTCACCTTATAAATAGGTCACTTTTACTCTCAGCCCGTCACATGGGAGTAACAATAATTCTAGAACAGAATGAAAGCTCACATGGTGTACAAGAACATTTGGAATAGAAACTTGCTTCTTGGCAAAGGTGGCAGACTGGGTAATATTCTATTAGGCCCTTAATGTCACCCGGTAACCATTTAACAATATTTTCAAATCCTAGAAATAAATAGAGTATGTTGTACAGAAAAAAATCTCTGCCTTTATTACCATTGCAATTTTTACCCTTCATTTTCTTCGACTAGTTATTGCAGAGGCTATTTTAGATACAAACCCGGAAATTATGACAGTTGCGGCCATTTTACGACAAAGTGTTTTTTCTTATACCACAATTAGGGGACAGCCCTATGATGCGTTTGCATGTCTTCAGCCGGAAGGGAATTGGATTAACCATTTCTGGCACACAATTACATGTGCACAACTATCTTATCCAAATTGGAAGAAAAAGACTGATATCATTGACGCATTACAAGCGGAATACTTGAGGAAATCGAACACAAAGGAAAGTCTTCACGTGAAAACTCCACACCTTTAATGAAAATTATAAAGAAGAAAGTTTTTATCGTTACTACGTGTTCAGAATATTTGTAGGTTCACCTCAAACAAATTTTAAGTAGATGATTTAATAATAAATATTTAATAAGTGTATTGCGAGAAAGTAGAATTTCTCAATGTTTACTTCAGAAATGAGAGTCAAGTGCGGTCTGTTTCTACCACCAATGCCCAGCTGTTTATAACTGCTTCCATGTTTGCATCTTGAATAGGCAGTGGTTCCTGGCTGTTTGATACTTCGCTTCAATTTAAAGTAATTTAGCATCGTCAGCATAATAAAGAATTCTGGAATTGGCAAAATGTAGCGAAACAGCGATTATATAACTAATAAAAAGTAGAGTATCAAAATGGCACGTTAAGGCACCTCAAAATAGCGGACAATTTTAGTGAGCGCCACAGAGAAGGTTTTTGTTTCAAAACAAGATAGTACCCATTTTACCTATTCCCCACATTCTATTCAGGCTGTCAAAATGTTATAATGAAATTCATGCAGGTTAGTGGTGACTGATGTTTCCTCAGCAAAAATCTCATTAGATTTTTTGTTAGATTTCTTTAACTTTTTTGTATTTAATATTGAAGCTGACAAGTAGATTAACTTTTTATTAGCTATTCGATTTCTTCTTTGTGTTTGCAAAGAAAGAAGTAAAATCTCAGATATGCCTCAGGGCAGTTATTTAAGACCATAGGTTAATTCGCGGTCTATTGATAATACCCAGACGGGCTCACATAAACTTTAATATGGTCCGTTCTGATACCACTTCGCAGGAACCTCACCAGAATCGATTTGACACCGCTATAATTGAACAAGCTGCAGCTACTCAACTCTAACATTGGCACTATCCCTCAACATCTTCCAATTGACATTGCTTTACACAATATTTTTCTCTTCTTCCTCGTAAAAACTACTGCTCATTCCCCGTATGGTACGACAAAGAATTACGCTCTCTCCGCAACAGGGAAAATAAACTTTGGCAAACTTTTCTTCTAACCCAGACTGAGTCTGACTATTCTTC
This sequence comes from Leptarthrus brevirostris, assembly GCA_964036015.1. Classification (NCBI taxonomy): domain Eukaryota; kingdom Metazoa; phylum Arthropoda; class Insecta; order Diptera; family Asilidae; genus Leptarthrus; species Leptarthrus brevirostris. Next base: position 149,073,755 of record OZ038372.1, read on the forward strand.
CTACCTATCTGCTTATACCTCTTTTTCTGAATATTGTGATACCCTCTACCATACAACGGATGAAAACTAGCCTCATATCAAGAAGAAATTCAATGGTGACCCCTCCACCCTAAAGCTCAAGAATACTTCTTCGTCTGATCCTAAGGTTATCGCCAACCTCTTTGGACACTTCTTGAGTAAATCTTTCAGCGACAACTCCCCAAAACCTGATCTTAACTACTTTTCATTCATGGTATTAACGGGCCTGAGGACGACTTTCACACAGGTACCGATGGCATTCCGGCCATCGTTCTGAAAAAGTGTGCCATGCATCTTGTTCAACCCTTTTCCGCCTCTCGGTCACTCAGGGGGTTTTCCCTCAATTATGGAAAAACTCTTATATTATTACCATATTCAATAAAGGCTGGAAGAACGATGTACCTAACTATATACCTATTGCTAAATTGTCACCCATACCTGAACATGTTCTTCCACTGTAAGTCTATCTTCTCCCTCTCCCAGCATGACTTCCTCAAAGGTAGATCTACAACCACCAACCTTACCGACTTCGTCTCTAAAACACTATGTGCCCTGGAAAACGGTTAAGATGTTAATCTTATCGCCACCGATTTTAGTAAAGCCTTCGACAAGATCTCCCATAACGTTATCTTGTTCAAAGGTGATCGCCTAGCCCCCCCCCCCCCCCCCCCCCCATTCATCTTCTGGATTCAATCCTACCTCAACAACCGTCAGTACAATGTTCTTTTCAGCTCATTCATGTCTCACCCTATTGTCGCTCGTTCCGGCGTCCCTCAGGGCCGTCACCTGGGTTCATTGATTTGTTTCCTTACAATAAATGATGTCGAATGTGTCATCAAACACTCAGAGCTGTCCATTTATGCTGATGACATGAAAAAATTAAACTTATATCCTCCACAACCTCTATTCTCCTGCAAAAAAGACCGCAATTCGTTCACCACATGGTGCATGAAAAACTTTCTTGAGCTCACTGTCTCCAATGTCTCTTATTCCCGCAAGCGTTTTACCACCACCCCGAACAGGTGTCCTAAGAACGACACCTTCTAAAGCCCTGAACACTATTCTCCATCTTCTACCGTTGGATCTCTATGGTAAGCAAACCGCATCCTCGGGCGCCATTAGGCTTAACTCAATCCTGACCTGGAAGCGAACTGACTTCGGTCACTCCAAAATACTGGACAGAAGAACTGCCAAAAATATCGACTATACCTCGCCCAAGCCTTTCTTTGGAACAAAATTTGACTTCTTCTTTCCCACCAGATCGGAATGGGAAGAAGGTCCTTCCTAATGGGGGGAGTCGGTGCATCTGTACACCGACGTCTCCAAAATGGAAGGCAAAGTGGGTGGAGGCATCTTCTCGGAACATTTGGACCTCGATGCCTCATTCCACTTGCCTGACTACCGCAGCGTGTTTCAGGCGGAAATCGTGGCTATAAAGGTAGCTGAGAACCGCCTGAATCATCTAACGCTACCCACAGATAACATATGTATTTTCACAGATAATCAGGTGGCTATTAAATCCCTCTTGGGAGTATACACCACCTCCAAAACGGTTATAACATGTCGCTCATTGATATTCCGGGCAACTGTAGAGCCGACGAACTAGCGAGAATCGGTACTAGTCGTCCTGATTCGGACATCTACCACCAGCTGGGTAAACCGCTGGCCACATGCAAACTGGAACTCTTACGGGAGTCGCTCATGATTGCAAACATTAAGTGGCAGGAGGAACACACCTGCTTGATTACCCGGCAGATATGGCCAAACCTCGACCCTAAGCGATCAAGGGAGCTCATCTTACTCAGACGCAAAACGATTACCAGTACCGTGGCCGTTATCACGGGTCACTGCCTCATAGGCAGACACGCCAATTGACTGGGCGCGCCCTCAAACAACTTCTGTAGGAGTTGCCATGACGAAGAGGAAGAGGAAACCATACTCCACCTCCTCGGCAACTGTCCGGCCCTAGCCAACCGTAGGAACCAGTTTTTGCGCTCCTCCTTCTTTGAAGATTTAACCGAGCTAGGCTCCACTGATGTCAGGGACCTAGCTCGATTTATCAGGAGTTCAAAATGGTTCCCGACGAGTTAGGGCCGTACACCCTTCCCAATCTAGGCAAATCTAGTTTGGTTTCCCTAGAGCTGGCTCTATTGGAAACAGGGAACTGGCTCGGGGCACATGGGATTACATGTCCACCGTCCTATTACTTAGGTTATTTTTTATGGGGGTTGCTAAAGTTTGTGTAGCCTCAACGTGGTATCACATGGGCCTCCTTGGCCTAAGTGTGCCTTTCTCAGGCAGCCACTTTAACTTAACCTACCACCACCTCGAGAATCTATATGTTAACCGACGTACCAGTCCCTATCGTTACCTCTTTGTGTCACCTAGGAATAATCTGTGATAGCGAACTCAATTTTCCCCTGAGCTGAATATGACCTCTGACATTATGCCTACCAATCAGTCAAAGCTCTGCCGTGTAACTTGGCACAGGGCAGATGTGCTGGATTTCAACCTGCATTTCTAAAAGGGCAACACACTATTAGACATACGAGAACCACAAATGCTATTTAAAATCCTTCTAAAAGTTTAATGCTCCATCACTGTTATCATTGTTGTTATCATTGCAAATTGATAGTTTTGTTAATATATACCACTGATTTAGACCAATCCTTATGTACATACTGGTCTAAGTTTATGTGTTCTATATTCGATAAAACTGTGCTTTAAACTAATTTCGAAATCTAAAATATATTAGTTGTGTTTCAACATTTTGCCTCCAGTAACTGTAGGTTACTTTCAGTATCTAACAGATACTAATGTACCAGATTATACCAATCAACATTATTGATTTAATATGCTGAACTGGTCCACTTAGTGATCAAAATATGGCAAAATAGTAACCGGAGAATGCTTCGCAGTCTCTAAAAATTTGATTACGTAGTAAAATTCACCCTGAGCTTCTCTTAAAAATCAAAAATTTCAAATAGACCAAATCGCTTAGCTTAGCCACTTTCCATCAAAATCCACCTAGCGGAAAATTCTTGCGAAACTACTCAGCTCATCTAATCGCGAACAAGGGTATGAATAGTTGCGAGTAGGCGGAAGTACTTGGGAGGACTTTAATCAGCCTACCCTAGCTATTATTAAAAATTTAAAGACCATCTAGAAACAAAATTGTCACGCAGTTATATCTGGCAATACTGCAAATATATATATTTTTTCAATTTAAAAACCAGTGATGCCAAGCATGCGCCATTCCTGGGTATTGCAAAAATAATTATTCCCAAAAGAAAAGTAAATTCCACATAAAAGTCATCCACCAAAGTGTCGCCATTGCCATTTCGAGTGAAAACAATACGCGCCAGGCTTTCATCTTCCAACAAATGCTCTCAACAAATCTCTACCCAGACAGTCCTCCATGCTTGTCACTTACTCCCTTGGTTCTTTGCCAGGAAGTAAATTTTTGAGCACAGACAACCGCCCGTAAGGAATCATGAAAATCATCTTTTGCTTAGTAAGCATCCTCGGGGAAAAACTATTTTCCTGATGCCATTCAGCCTACATCAGCTATCTCTAGAAGCTTTGGAAGCATTTCTCTACGAGCGGATAATTTCCTTTTTTTTCTCTTCCGAGCAGGGAGGGTGACCCTCGAAAGTAGGTCAATGCAGCAGTTTATTGTACCAGAGTGCATGCACACCCCTATAGCCCCAACCGAACCGAGTAGACGTGCATCGAAAGCATTGAACCAACACAACCTTCGCCCCATTAAAACTATCTGCACGGGGAGGCCGATCCGGGAACAAAAATGAAAACTCCGCACACTGTGCATGTGCAATGTCCTCGGCCCATGTTCCTTAACCCCAAACCACATCAAACTGTTCCTTTACCACGGTTGGCGTGTTTGGAAAAAAACTTTTTAAGTATTTGAAATGAGGGCGACGAACGAGGTGGGCATACTTCCAAGTTTTGTCATATTTTCATGTGGTTGAGTAAGGGAGTCGAGAAGGATGTAATATTTACGCCAAATATGCTCGGGGATTATGTGAGGAGTTCGGCACATGCTGTGCCTTATGTGTTCTACCGAACCTACGGAAACCAAAAGGCAAACGAAAGATTGGTTAACCGCAACTTGCGAAATGGGCTCCACTTGATTGCCTTTAAATTGCTTTTCTCGTCGAGAATCAGTTTTACCACTTTTCACCCAATTTACGAGAACCACTTGAAGATCAATTTACAGAGATTCCCTACTGGGAGCAAATTTATCCACTCACTTATATAGAAAAAGCGGGTCAACGCGTTTCATAAACTCCTGCTGTCATTACCCTGTCGTATATATAGAGAGAGGTCAACCTTTTAGCAGTGGGCCAGGTGGGCCAGGCCTACCATCACATTGTATTGCGCAATACTGGCGACCATTATTCGAGCTAACTGCATAATATTTACAACAACTGCTCAATATACTGTGTGGGCTTTCACTTTCACCAATTTTGGTCAAGGAAAGTTCTATTTCGTTCTTGGGGTTATTTCTGAATGTGTTGCTGTGCTTCCTTTAGCTTTTGACATATTTTTAAACCCTTGAACGGACAACGGAAATTAATCCATGGAAATTGCTCTGAAACATGTCAATGCCAAGAGGCTTTAGAGGGCGTTAGAAGATATCGATTCGAAGCTGTCGAAGTGAATTTCGATGAATGATTAGTTGAAAGTGAGTGAAATTCAATTCTGGGACGGTTAATTTGTCATATGAGTACTTGAACTTGTTTGGATGTTTTTTTGTTTTTGAAATTGTTTGTATTCTTCGTGGTTGAGTATGAGAGACAATAATTTTAAAACGCTTTTAACAGGCGCCGCACTTTTTATATCCATTAATTTGTCTGTAAAGACTATGCACGACGGTGTAAGGTCTTTTACCCTACCAATTAAAACAAAATAGGAACTACTGTTTAATAGCGTTTACGTTCTATCTATTTCAAGTTCAAGTATTGGGTAGGTTTAAAAGAACCATGGTTTGTATATGTTCAGCAAAGTAATACAGGAAAGCTATTACGATGGTCAGAAGTTATATAGTTTTTGAAAAACTCACATCGACAAATTGAATTTTTTATAACAATTATTTTGCTTTTAAACACAACTAAAGTACGGAATCCTCGAAACATGAACAATTACTTGACTTGACTTTTCTTAATCTTGTCAATTTAGACCAATTACGTGTATAAAATAAATGGTCTAATAAAAAAAGATGGTAATGCGTTTGGGTAAAAGGTTTAAACACGATTTAAGCTTATTACCTCTCGAGTCTTTTTAGACACGGCTTAATAATACAGGAGATTTCTTACTAGATGAAGACGTTTTCAGTTGAAGTCTTGTTAGCCGCGGCTTTATTTTAAGTTTTAAGTTTGTGTGGCTCGCTTGCGTAAGCTTCGAAATGTCGCCGCCGGTGTTCCATCTGCAGCCTCTGAGTCTCAGAATGCGTTTCTGTCTCCCTACGGGATTTTCCACTAATACTATGTCGGGAGGATAGGTGCGACCCTTGATCCTGACGGCCCCCGATCCCCATAATGACGACTGGGCTAAACACTCACCTGATGGGACTGTGGATGTATCCTCTGCTGTTGCATCGAAAAGCGCTTCTCACGTTTTCGTCGATTCACCCTGACACCTCTGAGCGTGACATCTTTTACCATATCGCAACTCACGGATTCGCCCCCATTGGAATGATATCTTGCCGGAGAATCAGCCCATCAAACCTTTTAAGGTCTTCGTTTCTGAAAATTATTTTTTAACGATCACCTGACTGAACTTATGGCCCTCTGGCTCAATTGAGAGTTCGTCCCGGGAGTACCCCACAGTGTGGTCCAGCCCTCAAAAAACTTGTCAGCGAGATTACCTTCTACCACGCCAACCTAAGCGATTTGTGCTCAAAAACTTCGCAACTATTCTCGGCTGCTTACGTTTCCAGTTTCGACATCATCTCTCTCACTAAATCTCGACTTTATGGTGGTATATCCGAGGCCGAACTCTTTGGACCTAGGTTCCAGGTCTTCAGGCGAGATCGTCACTCTGACGGCAGTTAGCGGTGGGGTGTGGTAAGGTGGATAGTCTCTTGCCCCCCGACGAGGTTGTTGTTTTTGGTGATTTCAATCTTTCGGCTGTCAGTTCGATTCAGTCTTCCGAGACTGAGGGGTTATTGTTGCCCTATTCTGGTGCTCCTCAGCATGTGCTAGCCTTCCTGGACATCTCAGTCTCCGCTGGCCTTACACAGTGCAGTGGCGTCGCTAATAACTCGGGCAGGCTTCTCGACTTAGTTTTCTCGCCCAACCCAGGTAGTGTGTACTTTTGTGCTTCGATGCTACTGAGAGTTTTTCCGTCTCCTCCTCGTCTAGCTGCTGCTTGAATTTCAAGTCTGCAAAGTTCTCCATTATAAATGATTGGCTATCGTTCTACAGCTGGGCGGATGTTCTAGTTGAAGCAGATATTCTTTTTATAACCTTCTTTATACCTGTTTTTCGCCGTGCCGATCTCCTTTTCTGGTGCACGGATCAACCTTGGATGGATGGCCATTTCAGACATGTTAAAAATCTAAAGAGCAAGGCTTGGAAAAGGTTCGGCTCCTCCAGGCGCGACGAGTACTACCTGGCTTACTACGTTATGTCTTTTAAAAGTGGGAATCATCCCATTTCCTTCAACTTCTCCATTACGCTTTGGGCAGGCTCAACAGGGTCAAGAACTTAGGTGTGTTCTGAACTCCCGTCCCTCCCTTCAAGAACCACGTGAACTTCTTTGTTGGCAGAGCCAATTTGACGGTCGATTTTGTAAAAAGGTGGTCTAAGGAACTTAACGATCCCTACTTGAAGAGGCTTCTTTTCTACACTTTCGTCAGACCTATCCTGGAGTCGTCGGTGGAGTAAGTGAACTAGAGAGATTTTGGAGTACGCCAGTCTGGTTTGGGATCCTTACTTCGTCATCCACATTAATCGAATTGAATCAGTCCAGCGCAGATTCTTTATATTCGCTCTTCGCGACTTTTCCTGGCATGACCATACCCTATCCTCCTTATGCTGATAAGGTCAGTCTGGTTTCCCTCTTGAAAAGGGACGCAAATTGTTTTGTTTTTGTATGTTGCAGTGGGCAATCAATTCTGCCGAACTACTCAAGGACGTAAGTATCGCCGTACCGGCCCGAACCTTGAGGAATCACGACTTGCTCCATGTGCCCCACCACCAAACGCTGTATGGAAGACACGAGCCCATCGCCTCTATGTCCTGACTATTTAATGAATTTCCTGCCCACATTGAGTTCGAGGAAGCAGCTGAAAACCCAACTTCAGATAATCACCGAATAATGATTATTCTAATTTTAAGTTTAAGTTTAAACCATCTATTGTTTTGTAGTAGCCAGTCTTGCAACAATCAGCTTTAATTGCTTCCACTGTAAACATACGAATTGAAGTTAAACTCTTTCGGCTACATCTAATAAAGAGACACAAGTTTTTAGCCGCGGCTTAGTTTATTGAGCTGTCAAGAGTTTGTAGCTGATTGGTTTGAAATTTGGTAATAATAAGACGCGGCTTAAAACACTCAAATGAAAATGATCCTTTAATATTTGTTTAGTTAGTGCCGGTAAATCTTGGCTTAACTGAAGAACAGGTTTACTAAGCCTTATCAACTTATATTATTGGTTTACAACGCTACAAAATCGACTTTTGGTTTCGAAGTATACCGGCGTCTTTGTAAATTGTTATCAGAAGTACCCTAGTAGTTTATCGGGTGTTAATATCAGAGTGGTTAGACCAATCTCTAGTTCCCGTAACATCGTCCCGAATATTAGTCTAATCTTCTAGAATATTAGATCTAGAGATTGCGTTGAATTCCAAATTAGTTTAGACCAATTCACATTCAATTTTGGTCTAAATTTTTCAGCTAATGCATCGCATAAACTCATTCCGAATTATGGCACTTTGAGAGTGACTTTTATTTAGTAGGCGAAATGAGAATTAGACATCTTTTCTCCGTTCAGTCAAATCCCATTTAGTTGTCTAAACATCTCCATCCATTCCCAATTGCCGCTAATTGGACGGGGTCGATATCACGTTATCCCTTAGACTACCGACGACCTATAACTAAAACCTTTGAAATAAATTAGACTCCGCCTTGTCATTTGCATTTAGATTTAGTCTTTTAATACATAGTTTTCGTATGTTATTCCACAAGGCTGTATTGTTGGACCATTTCTATTTCTAAAAGAATTTGGTTTTAAGCTCCTAGAAAATCACCTCGTTCAGGACCTTAGAGTTAAATATCCGGATAATTTTTAAGTAAATTACTTAAACAATTTAAAGAGTAAATAATCTGCTTCAGTTTATTCCTCTCGTCATTTTTAAAGTTGGCAATACTGCATCCAGTGCCATCATAATCATTACACCGTGCATCATCTGTAACCAACTTAGAAAAGCTTTTGTTTTTTAAATTTCCCCTTCTCCCACTCCTTTAAATGATGATTTTGCAGCTTTGCACGAGTCCATAGAGAAATCCGGAGCGTACACAAACTATGTAGAATTGCCTGCCTCCATCAGCTCCAGCTTCAACTTCTGCAGGTCTTTTATATTCGATTTTCACTATCCAAAGAAGGGAAGGCCTGCTATTGTCGATTCGGTTGCACATTGCACTTGCACTTGAGCTAAATAACTTTTTGCTGCAGTTCTATTCACATAGCAGAACACATAGAGAGAGTGAAACAAGTGCGAAAATTGTTGTTCGTTTCAACCCAGCTCCTTTTTAGAATTCGAGCCCGACAAAGTGTCTGGTCTCTGGTGTGGAAAATTGCAGCTTTCACCGAGAATGTATGGAAACTGGATTTTACTTCATATCCATTTTTTAGGCGAGATCACATATTGCATCAGAACGAGTCCAATGGTTGCAACTTTATTGCTTTTGCATAATTATGTTATGGCGCGGGAACGAAATTTAATTTTGTTGTTAGTTTGGCCTGACTTAATGGTCGCTCAATACTTTCATACATTTAATATTTTGCAGTCGCAAACTGGAATTGAGATGTTGCTGCAGAGGGAAAATCTAGATAGTTGGGAACGTTCATAAACTTATTTACATCACGTAAGATTTGTTATTCTGAATTTTTATAACATTATGTATGGCGACCATATCTAAAAACGCAATAACTTTAATAAAAAATTCACTATTGGCTTAACAACCATTCGTAACACCTGAAATTATGGTCATACAAATACAATAGTAACGTTAAGTCTCAACAACTTTGAAACTTGAGTGTGAATTTTCTTTTATCAAGACAATGTACGCGTGCACACTTCTGTAATCGCCACGGAAAAATTTTATGAATAAGGGTGCGAATCCTGTACTTTCAATAAGTTTCTAGTTACCAGATATTATAAAATACCCAAGCAAATCATTTTGTAATTACAATTTGATGTATTTAGAAAAGAATATATCTTTCTGATTACTTTAACCCCTTGCGGAGTATAGGGCGTCTCTTGTAGTGACTCTCCACCTGGTCCGGTTCTGCGCCAACGTCTTCAACTGTATCTTCCGTCTTGATAAATCTTTTCCATGTAAAAAAAGGATATCCTAATAAATATAAAAAATAATGGTGGCCCGACTACAGAGCCCTGCGGAACTCCATTTTTAGCTCACTAGCAAAATTTCAGCTAATCTAAAAGTCTTATTAGGTAAAATATAAACGATGTCAGTGACATCCTGGACTTTTAAGGTAGTTCGTTAATTATTTTTTGATTTTGCTTTACTAAATAAATAAAACAGTTTTTGTTTCGTTCAAAATTAATTCGATGTTTATCTCTTATTTTTCAGACGGAGACCAATCTGAGTGGAAATTAAACTTGCGCTAAATAACAACTTGTTTCTGAATTGTTGAAAACTATTGTGAATATAAAAATTTAAACAAGAAAATTAAAGGGATGAATAAATTAAAAATTCCAAGAGATTATCTCTTAAACCTTACAAATGTCAACGTAAAACGTCAATTGTGGACGTACAATTTTGAATTGTGGAGATAAGTTCAAAAAGCGATACGTCAGCCTACCTCCCTGAGCCGCTACTGAATTCAAAATTTTTACCATCAATAAACGAATATTTGCTGCCATCAATAATGTACCGATTAAATGTTGTAAGTCAAAATCAACAACAACTACAACAGCAACAACAACAAATTCAGTCTGGTTTACCGCAATCAGTAACAGCCGCTACAAGTCATTTGATAATTCAGCAACATGGGCACACATCAACGCAGCACATATTAAGCGGTATTCCAGCTGGAGGAGGTGGCAATGGTGGCGGTACAAATGCCGGAGGTGGTAAAACCGGCCAAATTAATGGAAGTGGTCTTAATCTGCCCGGAAGTAGTAATACTAATGTAGACGATGTAAAGGTTCTTACTGCCATTAAATCAGAGCCAATGCATGATGTAATTACAATAACCGCCGCCACTGCATCAACAACTGCCGCGTCGACAAGTGCAACAACCAATGGGCATATGGTGTTTGTGCCCACGAAGCGTTCAAGACTAGAAGGGTAAGTTTATTTTTTGTCGAAAAACATTTATTTTTTGTGGAAGTAATTGCTTTTGTTTTGCATAGACCTGAAGATTGGCTGTCATCGCCGAGTCCGGGTAGTGTACCCAGCTCAGCACCGCCACTCAGCCCCTCACCCGGCTCTCAGAGCCACAATTTCAATACCAACATGTCAAATGGATACGCCTCTCCAATGTCCACCGGAAGCTACGACCCATACAGTCCGAACGGAAAAATGGGTAAGTCGATTGCTTTTATTTTCTTCTACAACATGTCAACGGTTCACACAGGAAATCGAATTTATTAATTTTTTTTTTCGTATGCAAATCGTTGCTCAAATGGCCAAACTGTCAGAAGTTATTGACGTTTGAACCTCTCCTTTACCACAGTGGCCTGCAGCTGATTTAAGGTGACAGTTCCAATCTTTGCATTCTAGAAATTGATTTATTTTCGTCTCTGAAGATTTTCCATTTAGTTGAAGCTGAAAATCTGATGATTTCATGAAATAGTTATTGGTAAATGCCGTTAAGATTTATTTAAAGCATAGACCAAATATCGTCATCGCTGAAGAAAGTCCATCTCGCAGTTGTCATCACGAATGTTAAGCCTTTTTTCAAACGTGCTAAGTTCAGAGGTCTAAATTACATTATCTCAGATACCTTAGTGGATTTGAGTTCCTTCCCAGAGCACATATATGTAGAAACTCTTAACCCTAAAAATTACATGACACCAAGTATTTCATTCCATTTCTGACCCATTTAGCAATGGCTGTGACTATCTCTCCTATCTCGAACCAGCCCCAACGCCAATTCGAAAATATGTCACCGAGGTCAAGGGCAAGTTCTGACAAAATTCCAGTCAATTCAGGGTGACTTTCAGGATACTACAAATAGCGACAATGCGGCTGGTTGCCCTTGTTGTGCATTTGCAACGGTCTGGGAATAAGGCAAGTAATGTCATCCGTTCTAATTGGGCGCAACAAAGAATTCTTCGGTCGGAGAAAGTCATAAATTAATCTTGGCTGCCACGGTGCCATTGGAGGGCCTTTACAGCTTTCCATCGTCTGTCGTTTCTCCATGGCTTCGCTGTCACCACACACAGATTAAATATAGCGTTTTGCTCCCCATTATGCCACGCGGTCCCCTCTCCCCAGCTCCTTTAATCTATTTCTTAAGAAATTGCTACCAGTTCTGATGCCCTACGTTTGTCTTGTTGCAGATTCTTCCAGCATCCAACAGTCTTGTCTTGAGCAAGTCTGATCCAACCTAACCGCATGTCCCACAAATGCAATTGCGGTGTGGTCCGTCGCCCATTTCTGTTGTTCTTTCCTTGGGCGCAAAATAGAGAGATCTCTCGTCGGGTGACAGTAAAAATTTATAAAAATATAAAGCCAAGTAATAAAATTGTGCATTTAGGGGACGCATAAATCTTGAGGTTGTCCCCGAATGGAGCCCATTCATCATTTGTTTTCTGCGGTTCGTGGCAGGATCAGACCAGGGAAAACATAAGATATGGCAAACGGCGACATCGACGACAGATGCTTTCCACGGTGAATTATGGGTGATGCATGCAATTTTAAGAGTTTTTCGCATATACAGAGGTGGATAATTTTCACAAATTGGATGTAAAATGGAAGGCAGATGTCTGGTGTTTTTATTTTGCTATTTGCACAACTCGGGCGGAAACATTGTGTAAATCAAGAGTTTCTGAAACTGAAATCTGAATAATTTACACTTCCAACGATGTAAAGGATATAAAGTCTGTCAATCCGCAAACTCATTATTTTATAGTTCAACCGTTTTCCTATTAAATGCTTTCTATCAGCTCTCTTAGTACCTTGCTGAACATACGTCGACATTCAACGCGTTTTGTTTTAAGCGGTAGCTCAGTATTGACCTTTTTTTTTAGCGAGAGAGGTGAAAATCTTCCAAAAGACACCGGACAACCCGTGCCGTCCGATAGTGTGAGATTGTTGCTCACTAAAAACACCTCTCTGGGGATCCAGTTATCCCATTGTCGCCACAAACCTCGGTTTTCTGGGTCACTGCTAGAATCCTAGCTTATCTGCAGGAATCCATGTTGTCCCACCATCTCCAGTGTTCCTTCTTGGTCCATGCGGTAATTACAACTGTCACCCCTTCTCTACCTACGGCATTGAAGGGTTCCAGGCGATAAAGCTTAAGCCCAGAGCCAGGACAAGTAACCTCCGCTAACCCTTCGGAAGGCAGGTTTGCATCTTCTACTGATGCGTGTACTGCGGAGATAGCCAATTCGAAGTGCTACAGCACTGTCAGCCGGCGCAAATCAGCCTCCATAGCCGCCGCAGAATCTTCGAAAGGTAATTTTCCCAAAGCTGCTTCTGTTGTGTTGTGGGTACCGTGGGTGTAGCCAACCTGTTAGGGTCTACCATACCTTCCACCTCCACTCTACAGAAGTGCCTGAGGAAACGCCATTCGGAACCCAATCACCCCTGGGTCCTGCAGCGAGGACGACAACACTGCAGACTCCCTTGGTATGGCCTACTACAACCTTGGAGTTAGGGGGATTTTTCAAGAGATTATCTACTTCCGCATTAGTTACTTGGCTACGTTCTAGGATGCATTGCCCGGTTGCTACCGCTTGGAGGTGTAACTAACACTTGAGAATGTCCAGATGAGGGTTGCCGTATCCTAGAAGGCTTCAACTCTCCATTCCATTCTCCAGCAACCATTCATTCATTGCTCTCGTGTTAGTTCGTTTAGGATTGCATTAAATCTGTCCATTACCAAGCAGAGTTACATTCGATATCAGTATTATGAGTATCCGTAAAAATCCGTCATCCTGTTTCCCGATTTTCAACCAGGGATAAGAATTTTTTATTCGAAGATAAAAGTTAAAAAATCAAATCAATTAAAAAATAAAAATTTATTTGTTAATTGGAGATTTATTTCTAAGAAATTATTTTTTATCTGGTGCTCCTTATTTGAAATTCAAATAATTATTTTTTATTCGATTATGCGTTATTTGACAAGCAAATAACTATTCGTTATTTGATGAATAATTATTTGGTGATGTTGTTGTTGATGAGTGTAAAACTTTTTTTGTTAAGAAATTGTGAAAGTCGTTGATGAAAATTACGTACTAGCAAAGCATTCCTTTTTTCTGCATTATTTATTTGTTTCAAATCGTTAAAAGGTTAGTTCATTAGCAAGACAGATCTGTGAGCCATCTAATAAAATTTTACCAACAAACCATATCTAATGGAATGAAGACTTGTCCAGTCTTAGGAAGTTCACTAGAGACATCTTCAACATCTGCTGCAAGCGAAAATATTGGAACCACTATAAGGACCGTCTAAAAATCTATAAAAAAAAACTCCATCAAAGAAGCCAAGAGAGAGGCTTGGATGGAGTATTACCACTCTATCGAAAGCACCAGAGAATTAGTCAGACTCGACGGAATACTATCCAAACAGCAAAGCAAACCTTCTCTTCTGAAATCATCCATGGTGTTCCATGGTTTTTTTCTCTGCAGACAATAGATTTCGATTAAAAAGGTCTTTGAGGATCGGAGTCATGTCGGTGGTTGAGAATCCAATCTAAATTGCAATCATTGTCCTGTCCCATGCTTCACTAGGGTTTACGCGAACTAGAGAGAGAAAGTCTGGTCGTCTTTGTATGAAAACACTAGAGCGAGTTCCTGACACACATCTGAGAAAAACTTTGTGTGGACCACAAATGTCAATACACCAACATGCGTGCTGTAAGGACAGATTCGTGAAGACATCTGTACACGAAGGAGTACGCACAACTGAATATTCAATTTAGTACAAACAATTCAACCTGGTTGCATTCCTGGATATAGAAGATACCTTTAATAATCTACGCATTGAAGCTATTCAGGAATTACTCGGCGTTGAACACAGTCTTGGTCATTTGATAGCAACAATGCTAAAGGCAAGGGTATTCCAGTCCGAGTTCAGAAATAGAGGGGTCCTCTCTCCGCTGCTATGGCCATGAACAAGGTCCTGTTGAGGGTGGAGTTTCAGTCGTCGCCTACACAGAAGATACGGTAGCCCTGGTATCGGGGATGTTCCCCCCATTAATAGGTTTATAGAGGTCGCCTTGAAGAAGGTAAGCAGCTGGTCCAAGGACTGTGGGCTGGATGTGAATCCAGGTAACACTGAACTTATATGTAAGGCCTATACCAAACAAAGTTGTATAAAGAACCACGTACATCGGTATTTCCGGTGCCTTGCCCTTTACTCCAACACAATCCCCCAACGTGCTTTTACATCTGCTGTCCCCAGATATCCATATTAAATTCCAGGCGTCTGTGTGGAAGCTTGTCTGAACTCAGCGAATCTGGGTGCTGGTATTCTTAGCCTAAGCTGGTCATAGCAACATCATCAGCTTGACACCTGAAGGGATAGTTGAAACCTCTGCTAACTACATTACACCCGTTTCAGAAGGGAATGTAGAATGACTCAACCGATCAGCAACTTTAATGGTACTGCTTACTGATGATCCTAAGATGGAACAAGGTGTTGGTGCAGGGGTATTCTCTGAGACACTGCACATATCAAAGGCCTATCACTGCTTAATTGAAGTCGCTCATCGAAGTAAAACATTGCTATCTTTACAAATAGTCAAGCTGCTAGGGCACATGACTAAGTTACTATATCTTCTAAAGTGGTGTAGGACTATTAAGAAAAACTGCTCTGGGGAAAAACTTCCTGGTCCTAAAAACATAGCTGGAATCGATATGGTCTACAAACTTGCAAAAAAGGATGCTGCTCTGCGCCATTGCCATGTTGAAGATATTTATACACTCCCTAACGATGGCAAACTCGAGATAGATGGCTCTCATATCTAGGGCAACATGACCAAGTTATAACAAAAACAGAACATCCAAACTGCTTAAAATACTGAGAACTGTTATTGCGAAAATCACTGCAGTCTGTACGAGCCACACGAATATGCAGGTAGGCTAGACGCTTCTTATAACAGAGGTCGGCATTCTTTATTCGAATAAAGAGAAAAGTTAAAAAATCAAATTAATAGAAAAAAATAGTCGAATTTATTTTTATTTTACTTTTTATTGATTGTAATTTATTCGCAAATAATTATTTGCTATTTGGCGCTCATTATTCGAATTTCATATTATTATTTGTTATTTGATCGTGCGTCATTTGATAATCAAATACTTGTTCGTTAAACTCAGAGTTGTGTGTAGGACTGAGCCCTGCAACCGAGTCTTATTAGCTGTGGCATCAAAATGGGCGCTATAACAGTGCACCATCAGAAAGTCTCCTGGTCTATATGGCATTCTGACAGTTAAGTTGCAAAAGGTTCTTAAGCTGATTGACGGTGATCTTCAGAGAATGTTTGAGCCTGAACAATGTAGCCGAGTCCTGGCATCTCTCACGCGCAGTCTTTGTCCCGAAAGCGGGTAAGTGCGGTCACACCAAATCCACTGACTACAGACCGATCAGTCTAAGTTCTTTCTTACTTAAATCCTTGGAAAGGATTCTGGATCTACATATAAGAGAAAATCTTGATCCCATCCTATAATCTAGGACCTAATTTGCTTATACGAAAGGCAATACCTCTTGGGAACCTTTACTGATTTAGAGGATGCTTTCAATAAGCTAACTACTGATGCAATCGTAGTTGCTCCATTCCTATGGTTGCCGCTTTTAATCGATATACTCTTGACGCTCGCTCGAGAGGGGGGGGGGGGGTTTATTAGTTATATTAGTATCTGGCAAGTGTCTTAATACCATCAGAGAAATCACGGAGGGGGCCTTAAAGAAGGTAAGTTCCTGGGTGAAAATCAGTGGGCTTGACATCAACTCACGAGAAACCGAGATGGCATTCTTTACTACGAAATATAAGATGCCAATTTACAGAGTACCACGTATGGAAGGTAGCCGCTGGAACTCAAAACCCAGGCTAAATATTTGGGAATCATTTAAGACAGCAAACTGACTTGGAAGCGTAATGTAGAACAAGAGATTACTAAAGCAAAAAAGCTTTCTACATCTCCACAAGATGGTTCGGTGCAAAGTTAGGGTGGGGGAGGGGGGCAAAATCCAATATCAACCAAAGGTTCTATGCGGTAGTAGTGAGACTAACCATGTTGTACAGCTGTGAACAGGAAAACTGACCTGTCCAGGTTGGATCACAGGCAAAGAATAGCGGGTTTGGGAATGAATTACTGGTGCTTTCAAGTTCACTCCCTCTTGATACAATTCTAGACCTTCCCATGTGGACCTGCTCGCAAGAAACGCTGCGCTCAGGGCAATTTTGCGCATCAAAGAGTCAAACTTTCTCAAATCGCGCGGTTGCGGTCATAGTAGCTTAGGGGAGAATCTCAAAATTGGCTCTAACTACATTCTACCGATTAAGGATTTTGACAGGAAGTCGGAGGTAGTATTACCGAACACGCTTTTCTGGGAAACTACAACGGAAGAACCTGCAGATATTGCAAACATTGCCTTAAACGAGCTCCAAAGTAGGAGCGTCAGTGTTCTGCCAAGAGCTCGACATCTACTCGTCCTTCAGACGTCCAGTGACTGCAGCGTTTTTCAAGCCAAAGTGGTGGCTATAAACAAGGCGGCAAAATTTGCGCGCACAGTCAGCTGGCAACGGGCACTTCAATTAGTATCTATGTGGACTGACAAGCGGCGCTAAAGACTCTTGGGTTTAGCACATTCAAACCTAAATCCCTCTTTAATTGCTACAGAGCACTGTACGAACAGAAGGATACAACTCTGCTGGGTATCTGGACACAGAGGCATCACCGAAAATGAAGCGACAGATGTTCTAGCTAAGATAGGAGCTGAAATGGAAGCTCAGGAAGCGGAACAAGTATTTGCTCCGATATGTGGTGTTATCAAATCTCTTAATGATGGGTTGTTAGATCTTCCGAAGAATAGATGGGAAAAGTATGTGAAAGTCCTATGATATTAAGACGACTAACTGCCTACTATAACTTCCTCGAACTCAATGTAAAATTATGGTCGGAATCGATACCGGCCTCTATCTTAAGGATTACATGCTCACAGAATTGGTGTTTTCGATACTGATCTGTGCGGGCATTGTCGGGAACCCAATATTAAAGAAACTATAGAACACCTCTTATGCCGGTGTCCTGTGCTCGCAAGGGTGAGACAGGAGTTAATAGACACGTTTTCAGGATTAAAAGAAGCTTCGGGCACTACCATGCGAAGCATTCTGAAGTTCGCAACGGAGACGGGTACTACACTTGCATTGCATACTGCATGCACTACATTTTGGCGTTTTAATAAATCGTCTATGCAAGCATGTGAATTTTCTCCAAAATGTAACCTTTGTGTGCATTCCTTAGAGTACTGAGGTCTTCCAAATTTCGTAATTCAAATAAAACAGTCGCCTACCGTCCCTTAATTCTTCAAAATATCATCTGATATAGGTACATTCGCACCTCCACATTATGGCGCCATCTGAAACCCCATAGAAAAATTAAAGCATCCCCACTAAGTTGTGCCAATTCGAAAATTTTGCAAGAGATGTCGCAAGCTTCCAGAAGTGCCATTATCTTAAAAGCATGCGAGCTTTTCCAGCACTCGCCCGCCGTACATATAATAAAATTTGCACTTTTGCGGTTGAAACTCTTCTAGAAAACTTTATTTCTCGAGCTAATTTTAATCAAAACGTCAGACATCCAATGTGCCCCCCCCCATTCCATTTCTGGAAGCTCCAAAAGCTCTTCCGTAAAAGCTCGCGCTCCACCTTTGCCGTCTCGTTTAGCAGCAAGCAAATTATGCCACATTTTGTAAGAAATTGTGCTTATTTCTCATAAATAAGACTGTGGTGGTTGCTCCATGCCAGGCGAGCCACATTGGAACAGAAACACACATTTGCTCCATCAAAATAAATCTTGTGCCGTCGCTCCTTATTTCCTCCAAGTGGTTTCCTGCCCCCCGTGCGTCGACCTTCATCTACTGCCTTGGTTTGGACTCTTATATACCAACCTGACATCGACGCCTGAGACTTCTACAACTGGTAGGAATGGCCGGATGGAGCTGAAGAGCTGATGGTATCATCACACGGCAGTAAACAGAGTAGACACCACTGGTGGTGGAGCTCCGGGGACTAGAATCTCTTTGGAAACATGAAAGCTTCCACATTTGATGTGTGCGAATTTGAGTCGAAATTTAATTGGTGGCCAGAGCCATGTATTGTTTCCTCTGCGGCTCTTCTAGTGTCTTCTTCTTTCTATCGGTGAGCCTGCTCATTTTCGTAGTATGCTTGGAATTGCTTAAAAGCCGGCCGAAACGGCTATTGCCTCCACTCGCGAGTGAATCTCTGCTGGACTTGGGAATCTTTAGCTCGACCAGCTGGTTTTGCTCATAAATGAGATTTCTAGGTTACCGGAATGCGAAGATTCTTGCTCAGCATCTTCGGGACGACTGACGACCTTCTGCTTTCAGCTTCAATTTCAATTACGATTAAGCACGAGTTCAGCGTTTAGGGGTTTTTAGGCCCAACCAAAAAATGCTTACGTTTGGGAGTTCCTTGCCCTTGATATAAGCTTTCTAGAGGTCAACTCACCTCAGGTGTCTTTTATCTGCTCATTCATTTTACCCGTGATGTTCCCCCATTTACTGGCAGGTGTTTTCTCGATAGTCTGAGGAAAAATTTTTCGAGAATATACTCGAACCTTGACCTATTTTCAAGGTGTTTTCCACATTTATCTCCTCGACTTCTGGGGCGTATTTCGGGTGTTTTGATTTCTGGAAAATTTTGGGTGCTTCTTCTAAGCCTTTTCGTTTTTGCTTAAAAGATAAAAGGGGTTGGGGCGAATTGGCTTTTAGGATTACCTGGTTTATTTAATTTAGAACGTGCCTTTGGGAAGGTTTGGTTTCGATTTATTTGAGTTTGAATTCAAATCTGAATGCAATCATCTTCCACGTAAGAATTGGTAAACATGTATTTGAAAAGGAACTCGATTTGTGCTATAAAAATCCCAGCAGATTGGAACAAAAGAATTTCTGTCCTTTGATTAATTCTACACGGAAGACAACTATGGCAGTGTGGCAAGAGTTGAGTGAAAAAAAAAATGACTCTATTAAAAAATGTCCTTTATGCCCTTCGGATTTGCATGGCTATTGCATTTCCAATACATTGTCTAGGGCAGGACTATATATCTGCATCTGTAGAAAAGTGCACCCATTTCCATTTGCAGTTCTTGTAGAAAGGAAACTTGAATCGTCGTCCTTTTGTATTTCATCGTTTTAACGAAGGATGCAGAGCTGTTTCGATGATCCTGGAATCGGCCAAATGTGCATTATTGCATTCGTCTGCTGCACTCAGAGTTTTTTACATCCTGCAGGAGAAATATAGCTCTTTTGTGTAGACTTATGAACTACAAGGAGAACTACCGTGGGATAATTGCATCGTTCCTTTTTGTTATTGCTTAAGCTCGAATCCATCTTTTGTTATTTGTAGTCATGGCCTTGGAACAGTGTACTCACCTGACAAAACTCACATTTTCTTGACGGCTGAGACTTCGGCTGCATCGTTTGTTTAGGAAAGATGCATGTCAAGTTTTTTTTTCTCGATATGATAAACGGGAGATGATTTTTGTTATTGGATTATCATAATAAGTTTGTGGTATGGAATTCTTATATTGTTGACAGAAAATTGCGCCAAGGAAGACGTTGTAGTCGAGAATATTCAGGCTAGTAGTTGGGGGACGAGTAAGATCGAATCCACGTACGATGGCAGTTTACTAATTTCGTGGTCTTGAATTACGAGTATTAACTTAATGTACCTATTTCGCGATGATTTAAATTTTTTTCCTTCTGTGTAATACAATTTTTCCAAACTTTCTCTTTACAAACAAACATCTGTGAGTCATCTGTTCAAGTTTAATAAAGGAAACATCCCTGCAGGCTAAATTGGGTGAATATGGCGCATGAGCAATCAATTAAAATCGCAATTAATTAAATTTGACGTTTTCAATTCAAGAACAGTGAGCAGATGCATTATCTTGATAGAAAACCACTTTTGTTTTACTAAATGAGAATGTCTGAATTTTTTCGGTATATGGAACTATTCTTTCTTTAGAGCTTCCATTAGTTCGACTGTTGTTTTATCTCTAGCAGTTTTCGAGTTCGAATGTCAGTCTATTTCTTATTAACAGTTATAAGTGCAGACGAAAAACTGATTTGATTTTGTTTAAACATGTGGTGGACATAAAAACTTTTGAAAATAAGTACATTGTCGCTGCGTGAGAGTCATTCGGGTCCAGTGTGCGCTCTTTGGACATCTAAGCCCTATCATACAATATTGATGCAGGATATTAACACAAATTTATACTATTTATATAATGCATTCATTAAAGTATAAAAAAAGACTAAAACAGATGCGATACATCTTCTATTTTGTCATAAACTAAGAACAAAGTCATTTTGTCGGATCGCGTTTACATGCCCTTAGAGATTTTGACAAAAATCAAATTTGGAAGCACACAGTTGGTGAGTCCATATACTTCTCCGTGTACATAGAACCAAAGTACGCTGCGGCGTTTTTGTTTTTTTTTTTGGAGCAGCACTTCTTTTTTAAGCCCTGAACGTGAATATCTAGGAGTATCAAAAGCCACTGTTAGTGGTAATCTTTTGAAGCATTTTTTTTCCTTCATCTTGTTTGTAAGGACTCAAGGTAGTGATCTGTGATTTCATTGCTGCTTTAATTCTCAATTTTGTTTTCCTTTACCTATCGAAGAGAAGAAAGTTCAGCCGAAGTTTTATGTTTTTCATTATGCGGATGATTTTCTTTATGTGTTGAGTAATAGCTGACGATGCTTCAATATCTTCTTCAACAGGAAGAGCGTCTCTTGAATGATCATCGACCAGCAAACTATCTCTAGAAGGATCACCTACTGGAAGAAAGACCCCTTCTGGAAAGTCCATCTGTTTCTGCAGACTTTGGACCGTGCTCTACTCCTATTGAAAGAAACTGCGAACTCATTGGCTCAGTTGCTCTGTCGACTCTCCTCTTCCTCCATCTGCTCTCGCTTCTTCTCTTAAAAAGCTGCATCTGCGACTGAGTACCGCCCTACTTTATTGAATTCAACATCTACCGCCTACACTCAGGATTCTGACTCTCAATGGCCGCCTTCAATGGCTGAGCACACATCTACCGTCCTATCTCTGGACTTAACTCCGTAGTAGCCACCTACTCAGCCTGAGGGCAGACACCTTCGCAGACGTAATGTCCGTGCATATCCAGCATCTGCCATTATTAAAAGTGAGAATAACAATGCACATCGTCTCGTGCAATGGGTCGCCGCATTCCGCTTCATCCCAACCTATGTTGGTGATGCTATGGGTTCGGTCAAGCACAATATTTCCACGGATACCATTGAGGCCATCGATATCTGTGACTTAAAGACCTCGTAGCGTCTTTGTCTCAAGAGTTCATCCCGACACTATCGCAAATGACATCGTACATCATATGTATCTACTCGCACTTTGGAGTTTCACGGGATGGAATTAATTGCCGACTTAAGTCTCCGGCTTCTTCTTCGCATATTTTGAGATCGTCGTCCCTCAGATTTTGTCTAATCATCCAGGAATTTATTCCAAAATACCGTTCAGGCTTCAGACGTACTCCAAAATACTCATAGACGAGGCGACGTTCTACTATCCTACTACTACCCTTCGATCTAAGACGACTATCATTTATATTCACTCTATTTTTTCATATTTCGACGTGGTCTATCTGACTGAAACTTGGCTCTGTGAAATCATGGCCAATTCTGAGCTCTTTGGGCTCATTTTCTGGCGTGATCGACTACATTTAACGCCCCTGTCGGGAGAGGAGTACTGTTCGCTGTTCGTCGCGACATACCGTGCTCTGTTATTGAGCGTTCTTTGACATGAATGATTTGGAACTCATGTCTATTGTTCTGAAATTGCCGACTAAGAATGCGTGTATTGTAACTTCTTACATTCCTCCGGAATCAACTTCTTGCGTCGACACTCGTTCCTGCTGCTTCTTGGAGACTTCACCTTGCTAACCTTGGTTAGTTCCCTCCCATTCGTTGGAATCGCAGAGTTTTCTTCGTTTTATCGACAGACTTGCTTCTTCCGGGCTGGCACAGTTTTTCAGTATTGCTGATGACTCTGGTAGATTCTTGGATTTGGGGTTCAGCACTGACCCATGTCGTACCTCGGTTAGGCGCTGTCCGGTTCCTTTGGTTCCTGAGATGTATGATCACCCTGCTCTTCAGATTGCTCTGATCTTCGATCCAATACCTGCAGCATCTCCGATTCACAGTGACTTCTCTTTTAATTATTTGTAATTGGTCTAATGTTTTTGACGAGCGGGACATTGACGTGGGGGTGTATGACAATCTATATTTTTGCGTCTTGTATTGTGTTTTTGGTTTTCGAAAAAAAAACATAAACAAAAAAAGCTGAGAAGCGGTTCAGCTCATCAAGGAGCGATTTGGATTTTTACATCTTTAACATTTGCGTGATCAATTTATTTCTGATATCCAAGACTCATACAATATATAGAAAGAATGAGATCTGTTCTACGCGGTAAGCCTAAACAGTTTTGAAGGTTTGTGAACTGTAAGCGAAACACGGACGGGTACCCTTTTTTATTGATACTGAGAGTAGCGATCACTTGACGTTTGAGAATCTTTTTGGTGACTTTTTTTAATACTGTCTAACCTTAATAAGCACTGTGACGTTATTCTTTAAGAATTTTAGTTACATGACGACGTTTCCTTTCTTCTTCATTGGAAATAAAGGATCTTTTGTTTGATGACGACATAGTTGGATCAATTGATTGAGCGGCACGTCCACCATACCTTGGTTCCCGGTTTCGAGACCAGGTCTACCCGCGGGTTTTTAAAATTTAAATAACAAATCCACTCCGTTTCTGGACTGTTGTCTCTGTCTCTGGGCTCTGTGTTCCTCACTCCCGTTACCCTAATTCCCGTCCGGCTAAAGCCGTGTTAGCGCAACAAACGGTTGTCCCCTAGACTTTGGCCACATCGTATTAAAAAATAAAAAAAAAAAAATCCGAAATACACCAATGATGGTGTTCCTATCTTCTTTCTGTTCTTCTCTGGTTTCTGTTTTTTGTTATTCATTCAATTTATCTATTTCTTGTGGTGTCTTTCCAAAAGCTTGGATATCATCCCTTATTATTCCTCTTCTCAAGAAAGGCATGAGTTGCGATTTTTACAACTGCAGACCCATTGCCAACTTGTGTTGTATTGCTAACGTTTTTGAGGCAATGGTTTACCACTTCAAAGCGTTTCTTGGCACTTTTCAGCCCGGCTTTGTGATAGATAAGACTACCACGATTAACCTTCTGGAATTCTCAAATTTCTGTTTATTTGAAATTAAAGCAGGTAGACAGTATCTTTGCAGATTTCAGCAAGGCATTTGACAGATATAACCAAATTTTGTTCCACAAGTTGACTTCCCTCGGGTTTCCATTCTTGCTTGTTGACTGGTTTCGTTCTTACTTGTTATGTCAAACCCAACGCTTGTCTTTCCGTGGATTAGAAGTTTATTTACATTACCACTGGTGTGCCTCAAGGAAGTCATCTGGGCCAGATTTTATTTATTATTTACATCAATGATGTATGTTCTTGGGATATTCTAAAATTTTCTGTTATGTTGACGATGCCAACAGTTTCCATGTTGTTTCATCTGTACACGATTGTGAAATTTAAGGCTCTCACTTAGATGCTTTTTCAAGTGGTGTTCTATTGACTATCTTTCCCTTAGTATTAGTAAATGCACTACTACGTCATTTCCTCGTAAAAAATTTATTTTGAGCTCCGCTACACTATTCATGGAAAAAATTAATAAGACCACGGACTTAGGAGTCTGGCTGAGTAGCCACTTTCCATTTGACGACCACATTGATGAGATAGTTATTAATACAAATTCTTCATATGCAAAGGAATTTGACCATTCTTATATCACACGGTTAATTTATTGTACCTTTGTCAGGGCAATTCTGGAGTATACTTGCTGTTTTGATCACCATTTCATAACGACTGTATTGACCGCATAGAGCTAGTAAAGGATCGCTTTGTTCGCTGTGCACTACGTGCGCTTCCTTTGAGTAATCCTCCGTACGGAGTACTTAGCCTCTCTGGCTTAAACTCGTAAATCTCAACTTTCGTGAATTTAGTTGAACATCTCTAAAACTATTTTCGCTTTTGAGTGTCTTCAGTGCAATACTGTCGACAATGTGTCCTCGCACAATTTCACCGTCGTTCACCAATTTATGGTTCGAAAATACATGATGGTTGAGAGGTTGAGAGTAAAAATGACTTATCTACAAGGTCCGAGAAAAATTATCTTAGAAAATGTTCCGCGCAAAAATGAACCGCGTGAGATTACGGACAAAAACCGATCAGAGAAAAACTCCGGGCAAAAACGACTTAACTGCATTAATTTTAAACTACTCTACTCTCAGTTTTCCTCTGATTCGCTTTAACCCGCAATACTTACGTGGTTCGTTTTTGCGCGGAACATTTTTTAAGCCACTTTTGCTCGGACCTTGTAGACACGTCATTTTTACTCTCAGCCTGTCAGTTCTTGATGTATCTGCCCGATTTGTTTCTCTAATCGCGCTACTATTTACTACACTTAAAATCTCATTAAAATGAACTCATCACAGTACCATTTCTCTGCAGTAGTCTAGGCGGCTTCAGCTTTAAAGACTCGAACACAATGTTTAGCTGGCACTGTAACCAGAGCTGTCAAAGATTAAAAATATGGAAGTGTCGCTAAGTTTGTCAAATTTTAAATTTTGTCCCGCGCGAAATTTGACATTTCTGAAGCAGCTAAGAAGCACTAGCTAAATCTTGTATTCTAATTTTAGCAATCGTTTCGACTTCCACCATTTGTTGCTACCGTTAAATCTCAATTTTTATCAGAACCTCGACTCATCCTAATCTTGAAAATATTGAAACTTTTGCCACGTGTAATTTTCCCGAAGGAAATTAACTTCTCTAAAAATGAACATCAAAAATTTTCGCCTCGTGTCTTAAAAGACCCAACAAATTCCCAAAGAGCCCTTGTTAGTATACCGAAAAACTGACTATTTTTATTGCCGGAGAGCTTAGGTTGGTTTTAGTCTATCCTCACAAATCCTCATAATAATTGCATTTATCTGAAATCGAAAAGAATCTGTTTATTAAAAAGATTTGGGGATTTACCTTGTATATCCTGTTATAAGAAATTAAGTTGTGGGTGGATATATTCGTTCTACCTTGAATATTCTTAGGCAATGAGATAAATGTGAAGTAGTTGTCCAGAGTGAATTGTTAGAAGGAAGTATCTGTGTGATTCGATTTGAATTGAAAAAGGTGAAAATAAAAAGATGCCAAAGATTTCGAAGAACGATTCTTGCAGGTGAAGTAGTAAAGTGAATTCGAAAAAAAAGAAAGATCAAACTAGAATGATAAAAAGAGTTACGACAAAGATCTAGTAAAAACCTTGAACAGATGCAATCATGCACGTGAATTCTCTCGAGTGTAGTGTAGCAGAATTTTAAGAAGTACGTGGAGCTTGAAATCCTTTTTAGTTTTTTGTTTAGATGTCGTTTCTTTTGATGGATTTTATTCTGACCTCGAAAAACAGTAGATTCATGGAACATTTATTTTGCTGATCTTATTCATTTGCGTTTAGATTTCTATGGATTGGATGAAACGGTAGTAATAACAGCTTCTAAACTTCTTTTTTTTAACATGACCTTATCATCGTTATGATCTTTCCGATAGAACTAATTTCTTTATACCTAAGCGTTTAGAACTCAATTTCACTTTTCTCTAACTCGGGTATCAGCTTCTTAATTACGGGATCGCGATTCTGAGCGGCTGCTAAGGCTAAGTCTAAGTTCCCTCCTCTATTATTAATATTTCAGAACAGTGGCTCAAAGCATCGACGTGATGCACTTTATGTGTCGTACGATGCGCAATTTTATGATCAAAAGTTTGTAATTCAAGTGCCCACCCCCTAACGCACCTTCGGTCTCCAATCAAGTACCTCTCCCCAACAGCTTGTCATTCTATTACCAGAACGTAAGAGAACTTCGCACAAAAACATCCAAAATTGCCCTAACGAACTATTCCCTCCAAACTATACCATTTTCCGTGTTGACGATTGTGTAGGCACCAATGATCACCAGCTGCTCAGAACCGTTATGACGCTACCCAGCTTAAGACCTCCGACTCTACAATATCAGAATTTGTATGTATCAAATTAACACTGAATAAGTGTCTTCTCTGCATTCTTTGTTGTTACATTCACCCCTCTCAACCTCTAGATGCCTACGAGCCCATAACTGAAGCGATCGACACCCTGCTTGAGAACCCTAACGCCTCCGATGAATTTATTGTACTGCTTGACTTTAATCTCAATAGTCATTGTCTGAGGACTGTTCTCACTTTGTCCCCCTGAACGCTTCTTCGGCCAAAGAAGCCTTTTTTATCGATCAGCTTTCCGTTTCTGGTCTCTTTCAAGTAAGCGGAGTCCGGAACTATCTGGACAGACAATTAGGCTTAATCCTTTCTTCAGACCCAGTTAACTCGGCTGTCGAGGAAAGCAACCATCTTCTCTCCTCCCTCATTCGTAAGCATCTTCCCCTGTTCCTCGTTTTCTCCTATGAACATCCTCACGCCCTTTCAAGCTCCGAGTCTTCTCTTTTCTTCAATTTTCGTAGGCGACTTTGAGAAATTAAATCACTTGCTCCTCAACTGTAACATTAGCACTATCCCTCAACATCTTCCAATTGACGTTGCTTTAGAGGTGTTCTATTCGGAAATACACGCTTGTCTTACACAATATATCCCCCTTCTTCCTCATAAAAACTGCTCCTTATCCACCGTATGGTACGACAAAGAATTATGCTCTCTGCAACAGGACCAATAAACGTTGGCAAACTTTTCTTCTAACCCAGACCGAGTCTGGGTATTCTTCCTACTTATCTGCTTACACTTCTTTTTCTGAACGTTGTGATAACCTCTACTATGAGTACCTCCAATGCATGGAAACTTGCCTCATATCCGACCCCAAACGTTTTTATAACTTTATTAATTCCAAGAAGAAATCCAATTGTAACCCCTCCACCCCAAAGCTCGAGAACACCTCTTCGTCTGATCCTAAGGCTATCGCCAACCTCTTTGCACATTTCAGTAAATCTTTCAGCGACAATTCCCTTCAATCTGATCTTAACTAATTTTCATTTATGGACAAATGCGCTCAAACGTCCTTTACATCTTTCGACCCTGATCCCGAACTAATCGCCGCCAGTATTAACGGGCTTGAGGACGACTTTCACCCAGGTCCCGATGGCATTCCGGCCATCGTTCTGAAAAAGTGTGTCATGCATCTTACTTTGATTTTCCGCCTCTTGGCCACTCAAGGGGTTTTCCCTCAATTATGGAAAAACTCTTTTATTATTTCCATCTTCAAAGAGGCTGCAAGAACAATGTGTCCAACTACAGATCCTACCTAAACTATTCGAAAAATTGGTCCATGATTCCATGTTCTTCCACTGTCAGTCTATCTTCTCCATCTCCCAGCATGGATTCCTCAAAGGTAGATCTAAAACCACCAACCTTACCGACTTCGTCTCCAAAACACTATGTGCCCTGGAAAACGGCCTTCGACAAGATCTAACAAAAACAATTGACACCCACTTGATCGGACTTTACTACTAAAATTGACTAGAACAACACTTTTCTCAAACCGAGGCTGTTGACAGAACCAATCTCGATAGCGGAATTCAACTAGCACATATGTTCTTTCCATTACATTTGTTTAAGCATTTACTTTATATGACAGGATGAGAGTAAAAATGACGTATCTACATAGTCCAAGCAAAAGTGGTTTAGCAAATGTTCCGCGCAAAAAGGAACCGCGTGAGATTGCGGGTAAAAGCGCATCAGGGAAAAACTTTGGACAAAAACGACTTAACTACAAAAAGTAATGCCAAGCTAATGCAGTTAAGTGTTTAAGTCGTTTTTGACCGGAGTTTTTCTCTAATTCTTTTTCGCCCGGAGTCCAAGGCGGTTCATTTTTGCGCGGAATATTTTCTAAGCCACTTTTGCTCGGACTTTGTAGATGCGTCATTTTTACTATCAGCCTGTCATATACTATTTACATAGCGAGAGCAGATTTAGGGACTGCTGATTATTGAAACACATTTTGTTTATTTTCTTTTCTTTTTCGCTCTATTGTTTTTCTATATTTGATTTTTTGTTCGAGCCGAATTTGTTCGAAATTAGCTTTACAGGGTGTTGCAGATCTGACGTGCCAAAATGAGTGGGGTGATTTCACCTAGCAAACAAAAAATTGTATGGAAGGGGTGGGGTGGGGGGAGGGGGCAAAATAAACTGTTTGGGAGTTACAGGATGATTCATAAATTTCAGTTTTCATGGTATGCACATTACTCTTTTATTTTTATCTTTTGATCTACCCAACGACATCAAACAAACGCTATAAAACTACTATCCCAATGACCTTTCCAAAAAACGGACATGTTTTACCAACACGATGGAGCACCAGCGCATACTGCTGACATTGTGAAGGCAATACTAAGTGTAAAATTGCCAGTTAAAAATAAATAATAATAATATAGCCTCTACAACCCATCCCACCTAACAAATCCATCATAAGATATCTTCTGTAGACCACCGATGCTTAATTTATCGAAAAAACCAAACCCGATTTTTTCACTAAATTCTTTCTTTAAAAAAAATCAGTAATTACCAAGCTTCGAATTGTTAAGTTCTTTGTTTATATTGCATTGTAGTTGGGCATATTATCTTGCTAAAAAAAAAAAAATTAAATATATTTTTCATACTACCCGGAAGAGGCTCACTACCTGTAGGAACAATATGCTAATCCCTCCTTGAACTTCAACCTTTTCCGCATTAACCTTCGCATTTGCGTTAACTTGAAAAGCTTTGCCAGAGCGTAACAAATTTACCTCGATTACCGGCACGCACTGGCACACATGTGTATTAGGTGTAGGCATTGAAATTACACCTATTTTTACCTTCGGTTTTTTTTATTCAATGTAAATCGCTTTGGAAATTTTCTGCAGCACAATTCCACAGCAACAACACTATCGAATGTTCTGACCTGCCCCAACGCTGCGTGCCTCTAATTACTCGGATAATTTTAATTTTATCAACGACCCAAATGCCAGTGCCTCCACATTGAAACTCCAAAACATTGCGATTTTCATTTCTATAGCACTTTTCCCCCCAACCCCCGTTTCCGTCGTGGCCCTCGAGATATTTTTATGACTATGCAATGACTGTTCGGCTGCTTCTCTGGTGCAGTTGGTGCCTTTCAAAGTGCAATTAGCATGTGCTCGTGAGTTCGTTGCATGTTGCATTTTTGCTGTTTTTTCATGTTGTTTTAGTCTTAAATTTTTCATTTTGTCTCGTTTTTTCCTATTTAACTGTTTTGTCTTCAATCTTATTTTGCATTATTTGTGTCAGTTACGTCGAATGGAACAAAGTACGACCGCCTAAAGAGCACTTCGGCTTTCAGGTTCATCTGCCGCCCCCACACCCGCTATAAATTACTCCCCCACCCAATCTGTTTAGACTTGCATCAATTTTGCTCGCAATTCGCACGTCCACGTACTCGAAATTGGGATGGGTCAGGGTAAAGTAGTGCACCCCAAATACAAGCAGCGCGCAGCTGATGCATTAATACCGCGTGCTTTTGGTTTTGTGTTGCTTGCTTGAATGCAATTGCAATTTTCAGCTCATGTCGGTGTCCCATCTGGCCAAGGTTACTGCATTCATGGCTCATGCAAACTTTTACCCACATGCAATGTAAAATCAACAAAGTCCCCCCCCCCTTTGCTTCTCTATGTGCTCACTGTACAGGGGGTGGGGGAGAAAGGAACGCGGAGCTCTAATTCGAAGCGTTCACACTCATATGCCGGGGAGATGCTAATTACAAAGTTCGAGTTGTGTTTTTAGGGGAGTGCGGGTTGCGGACGGGACAAACCATCAATTGCAGTGAAAAGGAGAACAAAAAAAATTTTTGCAGCAAGCAGCTAACGATGCAAATGTCGATATAATGTGAAACAATGAGCATGAGAAAAATTTACTGCTGCTGCTGTTGATGCTGCTGTAGCTGGGGATTGGAGCAGGATTGTAGAGGAACGAGTAAAGACGGT
This sequence comes from Leptarthrus brevirostris, assembly GCA_964036015.1. NCBI lineage: Eukaryota > Metazoa > Arthropoda > Insecta > Diptera > Asilidae > Leptarthrus > Leptarthrus brevirostris. The sequence goes on from OZ038372.1 coordinate 149,104,544, forward strand.
ATAATGGCGGTTTCTCGATGGGTGGGTGGTAGTGATACCGTGAATGAAGTTTATTTATGGGAACAGAAGCAGGCAAACGACTTCATTTAGATGTTCTTAGACTTTAACTGACTATGTACATAAATCTGGTAAAATATTTACTAGAGTTTAGGTATTTTTAGTTACTATATCCTCAGGGAGAGTAAGAATTGCAATCTCCGGATGCTTTCGTTCTGCTCTAATAGTAGAACTTTTGAAATTAATTTAGGTCCACATGGTATTCGTAAAAGAAAGGAATTCGTCGGCAAATTGTTGATCAAAGAGGCTATACAAGACCGAGTATTTCAGTACCTACAATGATTGGGTTTAGGTTAGAGTTAGAATACTCTTCGTTTTGACATTGTTTCAAGCTCTTTGGGGCTTTGTCTTTGGGACCTTTGTTTAAAAACGTATTTTTCTATATCATACAAACGTAATCTATCTCTCTCCTTGTTCGGAAAGTCCTTTTGAGTTTGGTTTTAGGATAAACTTTGTGTGATTGAAAGCAAGTTAAAGTAAACTTTCATAGAATACTTTACCTTTGGGATTTTAAATTTTTCTTAGAATTACGAATAATGGCATCACTGCAAAGTTATTTGAAAATTAAATAAATGGCAATGGAAGAAATTTAGCGAATTGATTTTCAATTGAGGGACTTGATTCAGATCTACTCAAAAGTTTTTAATGCCATAGAAGGAATGAAAAGAGTAGAATACGCGCCAGAAGAAATACATAGAGGCTGAGAGTAATAATGACGTATCTACAAAATCCGAGGAAAAGTGGCTTAGGAAATGTTCCGCGCAAAAAAGAACCGCGTGAGATTGCGAGTAAAAGCGAATCAGAGAAAACTTCGGGCAAAAACGACTTAAGTAATGCGCAGTTAATGCAGTTTAGTAATTAAGTCGTTGTTGCCCGCAGCTTTTACCATTTGCTATTTAAATTGTAAAAGTAGCATATATTTATGTTAAGGAAATGAGTTAATATTACTAATAAAATTGTTCATTTGATAAAATGAAGCCGTCTTTTCGATCCAAGATGCGCGCTCTGAAAAGAAGTCGCCACAGGTGACTGGTTAAAATAGAAGTTGTCTAGTGCACGATGCCTGGCTAAAGCGAGAGTTGGACGTCTGAAAAGGAAGTGAATAAGGGTTTCGTTCTAGCTCTTGTCCTTGCAGCTGCCGCAGTGTGTGTTGAAGAGAATAAGCAATCTAGCCGCATGAGTTCCCATCGGCCAGTGTTCCGTTATTGCCGCAACCGCCCTTCCAATGTCTCTGCGGGATCTGTGAATGAGCTCACGGCTTCTACTCTTTTTCAAGGTTGGCCAAATTCCCTGGATATCGGACACGTGGATAGGTTGCTCCACCTGGAGTTAGCCAAAGATAATGGCACCCCTTGCAGCTCCCATGAAAATATGAACAATTTGCAAAGTCTTGTAGGACAGTGTCCTGCACCACCAGCGTATCGGACCTCTCATTTCCTTCTATGCCCCTGTGACCTGGCATCTAAAGTAGGGTGACTTCAAGATACTCACAGAAAAGGAAAAGTTCATCCCGACAACATTCTATCAGCTTGGAAAGTATGATAGCCGAGTCGAGAGCATTGATGGTAGCCTGGTTGTAGAGGACGATGTCGACCCATCTACCGGGGGGTTAGTGTTTGTTTCGCGGTCTAGCAAGCCTTTAGGATGCCGAGTACTTCAGCCTGGAAGACTGTCGCATGATACGGAAGGCGGTAGGACTGTGATACGCAGAGTATCTCTTAAAAAATTATCTTTGTGTCGAAGGCCTCCATCACTCCGCCATTCTTCCATTCCGCTCTGGTGGGAATCTTTACCAGGAAGTTGTTCTTGCTCAACTTTGGGGTAATGTAATCAGTCGGTGGTGCGGCCAATTCTCTTGACAGCAGATCCAGGATGCTACTGTGGCCATAAGGAGTGGCCTTTCAGCATTCTGATCTTCTGACACAGTGTAATATTTTTAATGTGTAGATCTAGGGGTAGCAAAGGTATGTATAAAGTAACTGTGGGACATTATCTCATGGCACCGGTGATGCGTATTTACTCAGTTCTTTATGTTCTATTATTTACTCACTGCAGGTCACCATACAGCGACCCGTAGGTGAGGGTCGGACGGTCCAAAGCAGTCTACATCCATAAAGTCATCTGATCCTGAAGTCTAAAATGGGTCAAATGACTTACTTCGCCTGATGTCACTATCTTTTCTGCTTTAGCATGCTCCGTCCTGTTCTCCCCTTGATTCTTTGGGAGATCAAGGTGTGCCAATCTTGTAGCTTCTGGGAAAGTGAGTATCCACGACCTTGTTTGTTTGGAGACGGAATCATTTGAGACCATTTTCTGAAGCCGATAGACTTCAGATACATTCCTAGTACCTCAACAGAAGTCTCTCTACGATTCAGTTTTGTTTCTGCGAAGAGTTTTCTTCAGCGTAATTTTTAAGGACTTAGTGTTTTTCTTGGCATATTAGACACAAGTTGTTACCAGTTTTCCCTTTAACACCTCCTATTAAAAATCTATTTATATCCACGAATGCTATTTCTGTTAAGTCGTCCAGATTGTCAAAGAACATCGCTCCCAAGCAGGCGGGTCGTCGTTCTTTTAGAGGTCGACAATCACAGAGTAGGTGCACTATGGATTCAGTTTTCTCCTCGTCTCTGCACCTTCTACAGAACTCATTCGATGGTACGCCGAGTTTCATGGCAATAACTCCTATTAGTGTTTGGATGCGCCTTCTACCGAATGATAAGAGAGTAGTAGTTCTGTTGTAATTCAGTTTTGGCTAAAGACTTCGGTTATAAGTCTATAAGACAAACAAGTAGGTATGTCTTAGCAGCGCTTCCGAGAAAATTTCAGCTCCAACCCCCTCTCCGTTTTCAATCCGTCTGTGAAGATGGGAGTTCCTCTAACGATATTTTCAAAGTGCTTCCGGTCTTATATGGCAGGTATGATAACGGAAAAGGGATTTCTTAAGCCATTTGGTGAGATCATGTAATCCCTTATGGGGTGCAACCCATTTTGATTAAAGAAGTTCCGTATCACTGCATAATCAAAACTTTGTCGCATTCATTGGCTGTTTTCTCCGATTCGAACCATTTTTGTCTTACCGTGGGTTTTCCATAAGACCGTTATCTTTTGCCCATCTCAGACATCACTGGCCGTTTGTTCGAACTCTCATTTTGTCAGCAATACTATGCCATTTGCGTACCCTATTATTTTAATGCCTTTGTTAACGAGGGATTTAGGTTATTGAAGGCTCCACTAATATCAAGGAAAGCAGCCAGTGTGTACTCTTTATAACCGAGAGATTTTTCGATCGTTCTCTTAATTCATATGATGCTGTATTCACGGATTTACCTTTAATGTACGGGTGCTCTGCATTACATACTTACTTCTCTCTCTGGTTCCTTTAATCCCTTGTGGGGCATAGGACGTCACAGGTACTTGGTTGATTCAAGATTTTGCCTTAGATATAGTTCTACTATCCTCTCTAGTATTTTCACTTTCTCTAGTCTGCCAAGTTCCCTATGGGAAGTAAAGTTACTTCAACATCTTGTTGTTGGTTCTCCAAACTTCTTTCTGTGCACCCAGAGAAGTGGGTGAATAACAGCTGTTCAAGAATTTCCTGACTCTTTCAGATCCATCGGCTTTTGCCACAACGGTGTGGGGGTTTTGGATAGTATTCTTCTTTTGTTGTGAACAGAAGTTCGTCCAGAATATTCTTTTTGCGATTCTGGTTTTCTTTTTAAATTCATTAATGCTGGTGCGATATAAGACTCAGTCTGCCCCTGTTCTGGTTTGTTTAACCTACCAGTTCGAGAGTCTCCGCTTTTTCGTGCTAACTAGCCGAAGTTCCTCTATCGAACATGGGGTATGGCTTCTTTTAGTTCTTATAGGACAAGATCTCTTGAAAGCGGTCGTTACCGTATTTGTGATTAGGCTGGTTGACTCGTCGATTTGTATTTTATTGAAAATGTGGCCATCTGGTGAGTGCTCTAAACGAATTGTACTCAATCAGAGAATTTGGGCCAATCAGTTTTAACACGGATTCGAAAAGGTTTACCTATCGACGTTTGAAAATTAATTCTAAAGGTTATCCTAAAGTGGGTCGAAAAGGAGAATTAAGGTGATACTCTCCAGTCATCAGCTTCAAAATTATCTGTAGTTTGGGCTAGCGTTAAATGACAGGCTGAGAGTAAAAATGACCTATCTATAAGGTCCGAGCAAAAGTGGCTTAGAAAATGTTCCACGCAAAAATGAACCGGATGAGATTCCGGGTAAAAACGATTCAGAGAAAAACTCCTGACAAAAATGACTTAACTACTCAACTGCATTAACTTCGCATCACTTTTTATAGTTATGTAAGTCGTTTTTGCCCAATATTTTTCTCCGATTCGCTTTTACCCGCAAGTTCGTTTTTCCTCGGAAGATTTTCAACGCCACTTTTGCTCGGACCTTGTAGATAATTTATTTTTACTCTCAGCCTGTCAACTCTATTACTTCCTGCCTAGATATGTTTTAAAAGTTACAACTTCTTAGTTTGGAAAGCAAACTAACTTCAAAAATATTCTCACCTCATGTTTATGTTGCTGCTCCTCTATTTAGTATAATGGGCGTTAACGTACATTCCGATGACAAGAGCTGAAATGGTAAGGGACTAAAAAATTTAGTTTTTTTTCTTACCAGGATGCTTCGCAATTTACTTTCCTGATATGTTTGTACGAGCCGCACTGATTTGTTCTTAATCCTTGAGTTGCAGTTCCGGAGAGCTAAGGCTTCTGTATTAGGGTAGTTGCAGTGTGAAAGTTACTTTCATTACTGGGGGAGGTATTCACATGTGAACTAGCACGCACAGGGGTTAGGTCGCAGCTGGAATAGTTTATATCCTCCCTCCAAACGAGAGGTCTCCTAGGTTACGGATGCACATAGTCAAGAAGTTATAAAATTCCTTGTTGTTTCACACGATAACTCCTTACATCTTTCCCTCAGCCAGCCCCGTCGAATTTGCAGATGTTTTCAATATCCGCTGTCCAAAAATTCCCAAAAGCAAGACCGAAGATGAATGTGAGAGAACAAGAAAAGAAATTTAATGTAAAACACAAATAATTTGGAATAATTTTAATTTTTACATTCCTGGTCTCCTCGAACTGTCGTTCCTTAAAGCAAAATCATTTAACAGGCTGAGAGTAAAAACGACATATGTATCTTCAAGGTCCTAACAAAAGTACCTTAGAAAATGTTCCCCGCAAAAATGAACCGCGTGTGATTCCAGGCAAAACTGAATCATAGAAAAACTCCGGGCAAAAACGACCTAACTGCATTATCTTTGCATTACTTTTTGTAGTGAAGTCGTTTTTGCCCGAAGTTTTTCTCTGGTTCGCCACTTTTGCTCGGACCTTGTAGATTACCCTCATCACCATCATTTTACTCCTTCTTTACTTAGCCTGTCATTTGAGAACCGAAAACATATATCATTTATTTTTCTCGAGGCAGTCGTACGATAACAATTGCTTTGTCAAAAGATCAAAACAAAAAATAACCTGAAAACCCCATTTCTTTCCGTTTCGGTTCCAATCCCTCTTTTTAAACGAAAACAGCAGCAAACCTTCAAACTAATAGGATATTCGAATTATTTCAAATCATCGCAATAAATTTCGTGTGGACATCCATAATTCCTATCAAAAACAAGCCAGCTGCTGCTATTTGAGCAAAAACATCGATATGGCAACAATAGCCATATTTTCAATGTCAAAAACCAAGTTCTTGGCTACTCCCCGTTTTCCGCAAAATAATTAATCTCCGTAAATTTCTGAGCCTGACTGACCGACTTTTTTTTTTTTAATTCGAAAAAACACGCACACCCGTCCGTTAAGGAAAAACAAGAAACAGGTCGCGCTTGATTGGTTCCACATCCAACGGAAACTGAATTGCCCTAAAAAAGCGAAAAACAACAAAACGTTGATGTTTGAAAAATATGGGCCACTGCTGCGTCGTAATTTTCAAGTTCAGCAGCACAACTGAAGGGTTTCCGCCTGTTCGCCTCTCTTGTGTTTATTCCTTTTATCCTTGATGGGAAAAAAAATTCAATCGTTTACCACTTCCACACACACTCATCAGAGTTGCATCACCCGGTGAAATCGGCACACCACAGGATGACACAAAAATTGGCAAACGCATATGGTGTGCATGTGCCCCTTTTTTTTGCGACAGCACGGATGAAGCCCTCTTCACAGTTGTTAATTGCAGCCAGTTTCACGTTCAAGGTCATGGGATTCTGCATTTCCAGTTGTGGAGTTTGCAAAAAGGGTCAAAAGGGACGAGTGTTGAATGCATGTGCAGGGAAGTGTCCCTTTGGTTGTTTTTTTTTATTTCTCCAAAGTGAAGGAAAAACGCCATTTCAGGTCTTGACAGTGTGAGGAGCGCCTCCTGGACTCACGTCACAACCCTGTTGTTCTTGCCCTTTTACACCTGGATAAACAACGTTGATCGCAAAAATTTTAATGATTCTCGTATTTCAGCTTGTAACGAGTGACATTATTTATGGATGTGTCCAAGATTTGGCAGATACGTCGCGTCTACCCACCCGGTCATATTTTCTCATTACGACCTGCAACCATTTCGTTTACCAAAAATGCCAATTTATGCCCTGGAACAGAAGCGAACGGTTTAATGTCAATTAAAGCGAGGCCGTACTCAAGTTCAAGCCTCGAATTTCCACGTAAGATCTGATGCACATCCATAAATTCAATTAAGCCGCCCAATAAAGGTTATGCCAAAAGCTTGATTTTGGCAACGATCTCCTTGGCTTTCAGTAGGCACTCGCTTACCAGTGATATCATGCGGGGCAAATGAGAAGTCAAGTAGCGTACGAGGCTGTTAGCACTTTACTAATTAACTCCTTAAGACGACCGGTCGTTGACAATTTAAGAGTCTCCTCCTCATGTCATCTGCTGCCCTCGTACTCTCGCAATTCGCGCGGAAAAAAAATTCCGCTGTATAGATCATCGTCAGATCTTTACAAAAAAACAACATTTTCTGCAATACTAGCGAAAACAAGTCGCGAAAATGAAATTAAAATTCCACCCACATGTCCGCGAAAGTCATCGTTCATTAAAAAGTGAGCTGAATCGACAACTCATGCGCAGTACAAATTTATTTCAGTTCGTCTAAACGCGTTTTGATCGCTCCATCAATGCAATGCTATAAGCCAGTGTTGTACCCTATCCTGGCATGGAGTCAGAAAAATGCGATTTTTGTATTTCTAGCACGATGTGCAGTCGGTTTACACCTTGCGCAAAAACAATCAAGAAAATTTGCATTACAGCATCGCAACAGTAAACAAAGTCAAAACACACTGGAGGATGCAGCGAAAATGAGCGAATAATAAAAAAAAACTTTAAATAAAGTCAAACAAGACGACGACGACGCTCCCAGAATTATTATTGCGCAAGAGTTGCTCGTGTAATCGCGGTTCGGGCGCGCAAACAGAGTACTTTCAACTTTTGGAATTCTTTCGTGTGGCGACATTTTCCAGTGAAAACGCGATCTAGGGATGGTTTTGATATAAAAAAGTTAACGAAAGTAACCACAAGGGTGGGGGGAGGGCCCTAAGTAATCTTAGACACTGCGAACTTTCGAGAAGGTATTGATATCCAAAATATTTGAGGATTTGTGGCAGTCGAACATCTATTCAGTAGCCCCGTAAGAAAACCGCAGTTCTTACGTCTCTTACTCCTCTAAGGCACAAAGATTATTCTGGATTGCGATGCTAACGTACATCTTGTCAGAAGGGAAGTCTTAGCTCTAACCCTTACAAGCACGAGCAGGATGAAGTATTCACCATCTCTCATAGGCTTTCAACGGGACTGTATGACGTCATTTAGACTGTTTTCAGGGAGGAATCCATCCATTATAAGCGTTTCATGATATTTCTCAATTACCGTTACTGTGCTTATATCGTTGATAGGGATTTCCGATTCCGATATCTCATTTGACAGGCCGAGAGTAAAAATGACCTATCTACAAGGTTCGAACAAAACTGGCTTGCGCAAAAATGAACCGCTTGAGATTCCGGGCAAAAACGAATCAGAAAAAAACTCCGGGCAAAAACGACTTAACTACTAAGCTTCATTAGCTTCGCATTACTTTTTGTAGTTAAGTCGTTTTTGCCCGAAGTTTTTCTCTAATTTGCTTTTACCCGCAATCCCACGCCAATCGTTTTTGCGCGGATCATTTTCTAAGCCACTTTTGATCGGATCTTGCAGATACGTCATTATTACTCTCACTTGTCATTTGTGACAAGATTAAGGATTTTCCTACTCCCATAGTCAGCACTAGACCTGTGCCAGTTTGTACTTCTTTCCATGCAAATAGCTGCTGATTCTGCAGTCAGTCCTTTTCACACATACGTCTAATAGCAGCAAACTTAGCAGCAACTCTAACGCCAATTTCGACGTGGTTAGAAAGGCTTCTGTTATCCTCACACAAGCCAACCTCTGAACTTTACACAGCTTCCTTTTTACGTTAGTCTTTGAAGCTGACATGAATATGGGATAATGGGTCTCATCATTGTAGTCTAAATCCAGTATACAGCCCCTAAGCGAGAACTTTCGACCAAATGCTCTCCAACATTGATGTAAGGCCCTGTTTTTTGCTCTACGTATATATTTCAGGTAAGCCTTTAGTCTAGAAATTCCCCAGATACTTACCCTGAGAAGTAAGTTGTTCTCCAAAGAGTTCCACTGGTCTTAGGTCCAGATTCTTCCTTTTTTAATTTTTCTGATGAGATCAGATGTCTTTGCGTTTATGAAAAGCTCCTGTTCCCCGCAACATTGCTCCACCACCCTAGGGCCTCTCCTTACGATGTATAATTGCTATGTCATTGGCATAACTAACCCACGTTCCCATGCCTCTCTTCATCAAGTTCGTGTAGCAATAAGTCGACAGTAATGTTCCACAGAATGGGAACATTCCTGTGGGCATCCTCTGCCTACCCTTCCGCGAAATGTCGATTTTCCTCTCTGAATATTTACTGCTCTCGTCTTTAAGATATTGCTAATCCATCTCCTCTAGGTAGGATTACTTCTAAAGGAGCAAGGGCTTCGTCAATGGCGATCATTGCTATGCCTCTGCAATTAATCTCCTCTTCTGATACTCGCACAGCTTCGTGGAGTGCCGTTTCGGCAGATCTACGAGGCCAATAAACGTGCTGGTTCCTACTTAATGGGTATCGCTCGATCGCCGTTCATCCATTGATTTCAGAAAAAAGGTCGTCAGGCTCATGGCTCTAAAGGACTTCGGCTCAGTATAATCTTTTCCTTAGCCTCTCTCCACGAAATTAGGTTACACCCTATTGATAAGCATACGATGCATATTCCCCTGATTATTAGTACTTCAATCTGACTGTTCCACTGGAGTAGGAATGGGAATATACCATCTAACCCTTCTGCCTTGAACGATTCGATCGACTTTATAGATCGTTTTACCCCTGAGATCGGTCCATGGCATTAGCACCCTGTTTCCTCAGAGGTCACTGCATCTCCGATCTGTAGCTTCCCGGAAAGTGAGTTTCCAGCAGGATCTCATTTGTTTCGTCCCAGGTCTCCAACGTTCTGTGTCGGGACACCGGGTCATTTGAAGCCATATTCTGAAATTGGCAGATGTCACAGATATTCTCGTGCTCGAGCAGCAGTCCCATCACAGCTCTCTTTCTTTTCTACGTAGCGTTTTCTTCATCTTTTTCTTTAAGGCTTGTATCTGGCCCAGAATTTCACATCCCGGCTGCTTATGGCGCGGTTGAATGCCTTCCTGCTTTCCTTCTTCAGTGCTTCCATCTCCCTGTCCTACCAAGGAATTGAGTCCTGTGCCACCACTTCAGTTGGAGTGTAAGCTTTGCGATGCCTCCTCGCCAACCTTTTGTAAAGTATGCTTCTGTCTATCTGTGTTTTTAGGTGTTCTAGGCTTCCGTGCCGTCAGTTTTTCCCTTAGCACCTGCTGATAATTGACAGGCTGAGAGTAAAAATGACATATCTACAAAGTCCGAGCAAAAGTGGCTTAGAAAATGTTCTGCATAAAAATGAACCGCGAATCAGAGAAATACTCCGGGCAAAAACGATTTAACTACTAAACTGAATTAACTTTGCATTACTTTTTACTCTCAGCCTGTCAATTCTGACTACTTACTAGTGTTCTTAGTAAACCTGATCATCCTTCAATTACGTCTTTTATTTTTCCTATAGCGAATGCCAAAATTTATGGCTCTATGGTCTTACAAATTGGTATTGCTAAGAGTTACGTTGATGACCTCTTTACGTCTTATATCAACGTAGGTTGGTTCCGTCCGTCTATTTAGATGTTTCCTACCGCGAATTCATACCGCATATCTTCGCCTCTACAGTTGTCGTTTGTACTACCACACACTGTGTTGTGGGCATTCGCATCACAACTTGGACTCTGATGAAATACTGCAAGGATAGAAATGAGTGCTAGTGATTTATATTCTTGCAGTACTTCACCTGAGTCTTCCACCCCCCTCCCAGAGTGCGTCATATGGGAGGTAGTTCGAGGCTAGAACACACGTACCTAACCCGGGTCCCATACGAACCACTATAAGGTCTGATGTACTTGGTTGTGGCAGTAACACTGTTTGAACTCCATGCGTAACTAGAATGTTGGATCTGGTTGCGCTATCTGAGTTTACAGAAAACAGATTAACGATTCTCTCCAGGAGCCCTCTTATTTTTTTCATATACAGGGTTCCTGCAGCAGCGCTATGTCCAGCTTCTCTTCCACAAAACATCGCGACATCGTATTTGATGTCACCTTACTGTGATGCAGATTCGGCAAACTTTCAGGGTGATCCGTCCACCTCCCTCGGTACAGTCCGACCTCTCTCCCCGTATTATTTAGGTTGATGTCTCCCCTTTAGGTTGAAATCTCTACTTTAGTTTGACGTCTCCCCTTTCTTTGCCAGTCACCAAAGACGGTGGCGTGTGCTTTTCATCAGTAAGAGGAAAATACCAAAATTTAGACTTCCAAATCTGAGAAGAAAAAGTCTAGGTCTTTCTGGTGAAGCCAAGTACCTGGGTGCAATATTAGACTCATATGACTTCATAGTCAGGTTGACGGTACTGGAGCGAAAATGTTACCTAGAGGTGCTGTGCAAAATCCAGGAAGCTATTAATTTAGTTGTAGCTGGGTGTTGGTCGATGTTGGAGGTCGTAGTCGGTCTTTTGCCACTGGATTTCTACTGTAGAAGTTAAATCTCAGCAGGTGCAGTAAGACTGCGGGTGATAGGGTGCTACAAGAAGAAAGTGCATCTTACCGTCCTTCTAAAGCTACAGTATCAATATGAATTTCATCTACAGTGTTGTGAAGGATTACGGGAACCAGCGAGAAACAGAACAGATACTAGCAACCATCTCACAACAAGAATCTCGTAGCGAAAAAACTTGATACTTTCGTAAAGTTTGGATTAACCAAATTCGTCAAATGCGACGCGTCCAAAGTTCGTTTTTTTTCAATTCAGAATTTAACACCATTGAATAACTGTATTTCCCATGAAATAATCAAATTAGCTGCAATTTTTCGGACCACAAGGTAAGCATATCACGGCGAAAAGCATTTAAGAGACGAAACCACCGAGACGAAAAAGCAAACAGATGGTGACAATTTTAGCAGCAAATGTCAATGTTTGACATTGGAGCCGCTACCAAGCGTTATTTGAACAGATTTTGTTGAGCAAGTTTTTACTGGAAGTTGGCTATTAATTTTCGTCGTTGTTTAGCCATAAGTCAATGAGCTTTATTGGATAAGATCTAAAATTTGCATTTCGATGGATCAAAAACTAGGTAGGTAGGAAGGAAGGTGTATAACCTGTTCGCCTTCACACGTATCTCTTACAAGAAGTAATGACTTTCGATGTAATACTGTTCCCATGGACTTCCGAGTGTGAGTGAAGTTGTCATGCTGATGCGAAATCTTGTCTTCCCTCCCTCATTGATAAGTACTTCTATACTCTTAATTTTTACACCTGAAATGGATCTAAATGGAGAACAGATACTGCGTAGCAACTTTGAAACTAAACAATAGACAGAAACTGGTAGTTCCGCATCTGTTTCGCAGACGTTTTCCGGAGTTTTATCTCCCCCCCAGAGTTAGAACTTAACAACGCAATCTAATCGGGAAACATCTCTTCTCGTTTGGGCTAGTAACAAATTCTACAGCTCACCTATGTACCTTAAACTCGGCCTAATGATACCAGGAAATTATAGCTTTTGTTCGATGGTAATGAAGTCATTTCTGGGAAGTTATTAGCTCTTGAATTCTCCGGACAAGATTTATAATCAGCACGGAAGGTTCTTTCCAGGGAATCTATTTCCTAGCACTTGAGCACGTAAAATTCTGTCATGAAAGCAAAACCATCGAAGACGTTTGTTCTCCGAAGATTTCATCTCGATTTGCGTGCAGTCATTCCGGCCTGAAAAGAAATCTTATTCTACGAGCGGCGCCATCGCTGTATTCTTTTGATTCTTGCGGATCAGATCTCGGCCGAAAACATCTATAAAAACTTAATTGCGCACTTTAAGCACTAAAATCATGTTCTGCATGGTAAAAAAGCACACAAAAGTTGTTTTTTTTTGTTTGCTGCCTCAGGTCGAATGCCAGAAAAAGCGTTTTTTTAAAGGTGAATTTGCTCACGTGAGAAGGAATGAGCTTGGCCTCCAAGCCTTCGGCTAAGAATTGTTCTCTAAGTGATTTTTCGTTTAATTTTCATTTTAAAAACGAATGTCAAGTCAAGTAGATAGTAATGGACTGACAAAGAAGAGTATTTTCTCGTAAAAGAAGAGCACTTTTACAAATTAGCACTTCTTTTCCAGGTGAACGCAATGGTAGGAATCGTGCCGAAATTGTCGAATTACAGCAGCCGAAAAATACTCGAAATTTACAAAGAAATTATAACGCAAATTGCCGGCATGATGATGGGGCAATTTTGAAACAATTTTAACAATTTAGCGATTCGTTCAATATTTAAGTGAATGTTGGTTATTGGAGCCTCCATTTCAACATAACTGACGGGCATGTGAAAAGTGTTCCATATCTCTACGTTTACTGGTGGTTTTGGGGTTTTCCATATAATCCTTTATATTCCAAAGATATGGTGCAAAAATCAGGAAAATTCTTTAGGTAATAACAAGGTTAGCAACATAAACTAATTCGCACAGTTAACAAACAGCAAAGGTTGTTGCTTTGAGTTGGGTGACCCAGACAATGAGAAGAGGAAAGCACGACAGAGTTGTTCTAGGAAAGACCACGGAATGTTAACTTAAAAAATCTGCCCTGCATTGCTTAATGCGGTTGATATATTCAGTGAAGTTGGGAGCCTAGTGTATTCTAGAATTCGCCTCACAAATGTGCAGTACAAAAGTTAAGTGAATTAGGGATCTTCGAGCTCCTTGCGCGATGTTTTCACTAAGGCCATCGTCGAACTATCCCCGACGACGATCGATTCCACACGATACTCGAAAGAAAACGAGAGTTGAGTGCCATACCCAAATCCCTAGATTTGTCATCTCTGCTCGAGACGATCCACAGATTAGTCAAGAAGTAAGGAACGTTTGTTGCTGGAGAAAGTCATAATGGTGAAATTGCTGGCATTTAAGGGAAGACTATTGCAAACATACCATTCCCAAAACACAACCAAATCAGTGTTTAGGAGGTGGCAATCGAAGTCCTGAGAAACAGTGCGAACGTCGGGTCGACGATACTGCTCTGCGGCACTCCTGAGGTGACAGGGATTTTGTATGAAGGAGGACGTACTGCGTGCGACCTGGCACGTAACAGGTCAAGAAGTCAACGAAACAAAAAAAACCCAAGTAGGAACAGCTTGTGATCAAGGATCCGGTGGTCCATACTAGAAAAGGGCTTGCTAAAATCGGTGAATATGTAATCCACCTGCTTGCCTAATTCAGTGGTCGGTGGTTGATTTACTCTTACTCTTTACTCTCTTCCATGCTGGAAAGAACCCATGAAAGGTGTGTAGTGAACTAAGTTTTTTATAGCTTGGAGTTTGTGCCACGCCACGCTGGTTGCGAAAGGGCGGGCCTTCGACCGAGTCCTTCTTCCAGACAACACAACGCCGTATCGCTTCTTGTGAAGTCGAATCGATTCTTGCCGAATCTGGGCAACTACTTTACGGAGAAGACCTTGCGGATTATATCCATAACTACTATACTCAGCTATACATTCAACCAAAAACGAATCGTAGAAAATGTCCGCGCAAAAACGAGTAATGCCAAGTTAATGCAGTTAAGTAGTTAAGTCGTTTTTGCCCGGAAATTTTCTACGATTCGTTTTTGCCCGGAATCTCACGCGATTCGTTTTTGCGCGAAAAATTTTCTAAGCCACTTTTGCCCGAACCTTATAAATAGGTCACTTTTACTCTCAGCCCGTCAGTTATGCTATGCACTGTAAGCTACAAGATAGTTTGCAAAGCACTCGCAACTATACTTAACTCAGTGATTGCTTCGGTAGTACAACCGAAACAGTCCTTCAGCGTTCCATATCGTACTATTGCCGAAGCAAAGCATATTTTCGCCTTCTATGAAAACACTGGTTCGCAGATGGCCATGTTCTCGTTGGATCAAGAAAAGACTTTGATAGCGTCTCGCATGTGTATCTACTGAGCATTCTCAATGTATTTAGGCTTCCGTCCGGGTTGATGGAAATTATCAGTGGTCTGTATATAGATTTAGTGATTCTCATTAAGCATCATGGAATATTGTCTCCTCTTCCGTTTCGTCGGGGTATTAGGCAGGGATGCCGCTTATCAGGAAGGCTTTATGACTTTTCACTGGAGCCGCTGTTGGTAAATCTTCGTCAATCGTTTAGGAAATATTCAGTTCACATCCCATACACTACTATAAGCCTACTTATATTAGAGTATGGTGACGACCTGTAACGTCATGAAAGAGGATGGACTTCCAATCGCTCGTAGAATTTTCGAACAATATGAACGATTGACGGGCACTAAACAAAAGTCAAGGCCTATGGTGTGGAAGGTAGCGGAATCGTTCCGATTTTTCCCTAGGTATAAAATAGACTTATACTTGCCTGAAGTATATACATATGTAGGTATATTATCGGGCTCGAAGGTAAAACACGTAATAGCTGCATGGCTGTGGAAAACTATTCTCGAGCAGTGAATTTGTGGCGGACTAGACTGTAGCCCCTTTCGCTGAAACGTCGTGCAGTCGTTGTCAATTACCTGATTACTTTGACCATCGCTCTTCTGCTTAAATCGGCGCGCTTCGAAGAAGGCTTCGGTAAACTTTTGCAGGCAAAATATCTTTGACAAGAGGAGGTTGAAGATGGACCTGTGGACATGGTCGTTAAATATCGTTACCTTCAAGTCAGAGCATTCCAACGAGTGTTCCGATATGAGGACAACTTGATTTCTCAGCTTTGGGTGAGTTTCTTGGAGGATAGCATTACTATCTGCTTTCAGTTCGCCCTCACTACGCGCATGACTGGTCTCAGGGTTTGATCTCTTCGATCACGACCTGGAGCCGAATCAGACCGGCATTCCATTTGCAATAGGATGAAATTGGGTACGGGGAATTTTCAGCAATTCCGATCAGGACAGCCTATAGTTCTCGGTGTCATCTGGAACTGGTCCACAAATACATTAACTGGCAATTTCAACAACCTTCACCAACTTCATAAACGGACCTACAACAATACAAGGCAACTGTACATGGTGTCACAGATGTACTATTCCCTCTTTCTCTCACGTTGTTTAATAAGTACAAGAGATTTCCGACGGAAAATAAGGGGAAAAATAAAATTTATTTGACAGGCTGAGAGTAAAAATGACCTATCTACAACGTCCGAGCAAAAGTGACTTAGAAAATGTTCCGCGCAAAACCGGACCGCGTGAGGATGCGGGTTAAACCGAATCAGAGAAAAACGACTTAACTACAAAAAGTAAGTTCAATTCGTTTTTGCACGGAACTTTTTCTAAGCCACTTTTGCTGGGACCTTGTAGATAGGTGACTTTTACTCTCAATCTGTCGTTTCACAGATATTTTGCTTGCCCGCCTTTTTGCGATGTAGTGAAATTGGTTCGCGATAGCTAACCTGCCCGTCATTCGGCATAACTTGAACGTTGTTTTTGCTGGGATCAAGGAAATGCAACAAGTTTACTGAATCAACAATTCATCTGTACTGCATGCGAATCAAAAATGGGCAACAGACTACTCACATAAAAAAACACACGTGCACTTACGAGTCACTTCGTTGTGAGGCTCAGGAAACGATTACGTCTCGAGTTCTTGGCACGAACCCAAACATATTCAACTTTACCTGGCAGCCTTTAGTGTTGGTGCAGAATGGTAGCCTAACTTTTCATTGGTTACAATTGCCAACTGCTTTGTAGCATCTTGTCCAAGGAACTTTTTTCCGCTTTGGATTTCCTGCAAGGGGAGACTCCCGTTGGGAGAGTAGAACTGAACCCAATTGAAAATAAGTGGAAAAAATAGAATTACTTTAAAGTAAAGAAAAATAAAAACAATTGATAAACATAATTTGGTAATTTGTGACCTCAACGCTCAGTAGTAAACCCACTTCTTCAGACGATCCAACGATAAACACTCAGCGAGATTTTAGTACAGGAAATAAAAGAATTACACTTCGAAAAATTACCTACAGGAATTTGACTTGATAAATCGTTAGGGGGGCATAAAGAAAGCTTAACTCTAGATTTCCGAATTCCCCCCCCCCCTGTTTTTGAGAAAATCCAAAAAAATTTTGAAATGTGTTTTTCAAAATAATGTAAATGGGAAAGTTGTTCGTCACAAAAATACCTACATTTTTTATTTAAACAATTTTTTTGTAAAACTTACCGTTCTCGAGCTGGAGCTTGCCAAAGTGTGAAAATTGTACTTTATTCCATATGGAATACGCGACTCAGCGCGGCCATAAAGTACAATTTTCACACTTTGGCAAGCTCCAGCTCGAGAACGGTAAGTTTTACAAAAAAATTGTTTAAATAAAAAATGTAGGTATTTTTGTGACGAACAACTTTCCCATTTACATTATTTTGAAAAACGCATTTCAAAATTTTTTTGGATTTTCTCAAAAACAGGGGGGGGGGGGGGGAAATTCGGAAATCTAGAGTTAAGCTTTCTTTATGACCCCCTAACGATTTATCAAGTCAAATTCCTGTAGGTAATTTTTCGAAGGAACCCTATTTTTTCGTGCTTCGTTTCCTGTACTATTTAGGGAATAGAAGGAATTAGAAGGCAAAGTAGGTGGAGGTATCTTCTCAGAACATTTGGATTTCGATATCTCATTCCGCTTACCTGGCTACTGCAGCATGTTTCAGGCGGAAATCATGGCCATAAATGTAGCCGTGGACCGCCTGAATCATTTAACTCTACCTAGAGACAACATATGTATTTTCACAGATCCTCCAAAACGGTTGTAATATGCGGCTCAGCACTAAATGGCATAGCTGAGCAACTGAAAGTACGGCTCATCTGGATGCCTCGACATAGTAATATTCCGAGTAACTGTAGAGTCGACGAACTAGCGAGAATCGGTACCACTCGTCCTGATTCGGTCATTAACCACCAGCTGGGTAAACCGCTGGCCACTTGCAAACTGGAACTCTTACAGGAATCTCTCACGATTGCAAATATTAATTGGTTGTAGGAACACACCTGCCTGATTACCCGACAGATATGGCCAAAACTTGACCCTAAACGGTCAAGAGAGCTCATCCTACTCGGACGCAAAGTAATAAGCAGTACCGTAGCCGTTATTACGGGCCACTGCCTCATAACTAGACAAGCCGATAGATTGGGCGCACCTTCAAACGACTTCTGTAGGAGTTGCCATGACGAAGAGGAAGAGGAAACCATACTTCACCACCTCGGTAACTGCCCGGCCCTAGCCAACCGTAGGAACCGATTTTTCGGCTCTCCCTTCTTTGAAGAGCTAACCGAATTAGACTCCAGTCACATCAGAGATCTAGCTCGATTTATCAGATGTTCGAAATGGTTCCCGTACTTGTTGTGTCACCATGGGCCTCCTTGGGGCCTATATGTGCCTTCTTAGGTAGTCATTTAAACCTAACCTAACCTAGGGAATGGGCGGCCACCACATTGTGATATGCAGTATGCTCACAACAGTCCAACACCCCCCTATCCAATGGGAGACTCTATTAATGTAGAATTCCCAATTTTCTTGGAAACAACTATAAATTTTTTTCACATTACTTACATCAGGTACATTCTCTGTACCGCGACCACTAATTTTACTCGAATCAATTGAATTCAAGTCGCGTAAAAATTCCTCGAATAAAATCTCACAATCAAGGTCTTTTCTCATCAAGGTTTGCGCAACTCTTGATGACTATGAGAATACGTCTTATGGGTTCAGGTGTCGATATTAAGGTAGAAAGTGCGATCGATTGGAATGTCTAAACCATCAACACAACTTAATGCCGACGCACAATAAATTGATTGTGAGAACTCTGCATGTAGCTCGTTCGCTATTTTATATTTGCTTAGGAAAAGTCTTAATTTGCCAAGGCTGCATGAAATTGGTTCACACATTCCGAATCCATGGACTTTTATTCGTGCTACTCGCTGATTGTAACTTACACAACAGGCAATTTCTGGTTTTGTTGCTTTCGAACGGTTCAAACTAATTGTGGCAATTTATCACTGCCGCGATGAACTTTCCAGAGACTCGAAACGATCCGTTCTTTTCGATTAAGCGTAAAACCCTGTTCTTGTTGAAATTTGTTCGAATTCTGAAAATGCTAAATTCTAGGCTTGTATGTGATTATAGGAGTCTTGTATGCCTCCGGGGCAGCGTGGAGAGCCCGTTTGAACCAGAAATATTGCAACCCACGTAATCAATCGAGTGCTCCAAGTCGTTCCACTGCCGCTTAATAAGATCAATCGATCAATTACAAAAATTTAATTTTGCTGACTACACTCTCGCGAATCAACATGATCTGAACACATACACAACCGATATTATTCGCGTACGGAAAACATAAGCAAAAACTCTGGAACAGAACGACAGCACGGATAACAATTAATCAACCGAGGAAGACGGTCAAACCAGAAATTTACCATGCCCAGAAAAGATCACTGTCGTCATCGACGATCTGTATTTGTTGAACACGAACACAATTCCGCGGAAAATGTCTACATTCGCCAACTATATTGCTTTGTGAGATTATCAAAGTCGTCTTAAGTAATGACCCCAGCTACTTGTTAAGCGGTATGTTAGTGGTTGTGTCTTGCGATGACCTTGAAGTGATCGTGAATTTTTCTGCGCTATCGATCACATCGTCAATCACTAGACCATGACTTGTGAATTTGCTACGCTTTTGGGCCAAGCAAACTGCTTAAATTGCTTTTCGTTTTCTGTAAGCGGACTATGCTGATTTTACCGATCAATAGAGATGAGCTCATCTTGACACGATCCACATCTGCTTCGTGTTTGATGCCATCATGTCTCCTTTGGAACGTTTCAAAGTCGGCGACTGACTACAAAAAAATTATTTGCTTTCATTAATTTGTTGAACACAAATGGATTAATGAAACATTTCGGCGTTAAGTAATTTTATGGAGGACGACATAAATCCAGAATTTGATGACTCGATGGTGTTCGTTTGCGTGACAATTTTGATATATTTGAAGTGACACTGAGCCACGGCACGTGTATCCTTTATATCAAGGTATCTCACTGTTTTCTGATAAGATAAACATAAACGACAGGCAACCTGTCGTTATTGTTAATGAAATCTTGAAATTTTGGACATACAAACAAGACAAGGTGATTGTACTCTTAATTGGTTTTACGGTAGCTTGTGTTTCCTGAAATTGCAATTGGACTACGCACCGGGCGTTGCATTATCTGAGATAAAGTTAAAAGCTCTGTCGGATGTTTGTTGCATCATTTAGGCCCAATTTAAAAGTTTATTTGTTTATTTTGCAAAATTTGTTCTTTTTAAGCAATCTGGCCCTTGTTGTGAACAAGATCAGTTTGCTTTGTAATCCCCTTTTCTCCGATAGCACGAGCATATTAAGTAAGTACTAAATTGGACAAACTCGGGAGACTGGTGTTATGTTGAACAACTTTCAATTCGCATTGACCGTTGAAACGTATCCGTTAGCGATGTTTCAAGTTGGGTGTTCCCTAAAGCAGGCCATACACGATCAAGTCTACCGTCAAGTCTGCAGCGGACTTGCGCATCCATATATACCACTCACAATCAAGTTTACCGTCCAGTTTGCATGATGCCGCACCAGTTGAAACCATGGCGTCACCAGTGACGGACGACGAGGCGTTAGCCATCCTAGGCTTCTTGCTCGCAATTACGAAACCAAAAAGAATCAATCGTTCCGACTAACGTCATGCATACTTGACCGCTCATACATACGTTCAAGTTTGCATGACGCTGCAGGCTTGATCAAGTCGGCAAAATCGAAATTCGATTTTTGCTTCAAGTAGACTTGTCATTCACAATGACAGCCATACACCGTCAAGTTTACTTGACGGTAGACTTCGGCCTGCTTAAATTCACCTTGTTGACGAAATGGGCTGCAATGTAAGGGGTAAAAAGCGCCATCTTTATTCTCAACCTTAAGTCAGAATAAGGACGGCACGTGTCGTTGAATTCTGTTTCTTTTTTCAATGACGTCACCTTATGCTACTTACGTCACAGTAACAAACCAACTAGCTAAAAAATATTAACAAACCGCTAGCCAAAATTCTTAGGTTACGGTTTCCGTAAAAAGTTGGAGGTTAGCCAACCTCAAATGTCTCGTTTCGAAAATGACGTTTTTATTGCTTATTCCGGCTTTAGACTTCTGCTATTTTGACCAACTCTGATTCGTTGAGCTTCATTGGTTGCTTAAAGGCTCTCCGCACGGTGTCATTTACTTGGTTGACTATCCTGCTACTTTACTCCAGCTTTTTGTTTTAAAGACCTCATTGCTCAGACTTCGAGCAGCAGGCAGATCTTCCTGAGAAACTCACCTTCCGATTTTCACAAGTCGCATTGTTTTTGGTATTCCTATTAAAGTGCTGATTTTTAGATTAACAGCCAAACTCGTGGTTTGGTCGCTGTGTCAACTAAGGCGGATGGTCTCTCTCTGTTTTTAATGCTACCAGCGATCTGATAATAATCTCGATCATGCTGATTATCTCGGGCTCGACATTGTCGACGATAATTTCTTACAGCCATCTATTCCCGATGGATAGATATGGATGCTATTCTAACTAGGAAACATTCCAAACCATTTATCTAGTTTCGGCTCATCCAAATTTAATCTCATCTGTTATTTTGTGGAATATCTGATGCCGAACTCTTTTTGAAATCTTCTGTTTTTAGTCATGATCACCACACGGTATTGCCTGCTACGGTTGACAGTGGTTGCGCGATCAGAGTTGACAGCTCTTGTATTTTAGTGTATGTTTCTTACTCCCAGTGTTGTGCCTCAATTTCCATATAGACGCTAGGAGTATTTGTTTTTACCGTCAATATTCCTCCTGGATATACATATGATACGCTGAGAGTAAAAATGACCTATCTACAATGTCCGAGCAAAAGTGACTTAGAAAATTTTCCGCGTAAAAACGAATCGCGTGAGATTGCGGTAAGAGCGAATCAGAGAAAAACTCCGGGCAAAATCGACTTAACTACAAAGAGAAATGCGGAGTTAATGCAGTTTAGTAGTTAAGTCGTTTTTGCCCGGAGTTTTTCTCTGATTCGTTTTTGCCCGGAATCTCACGCGGAACATTTTTTAAGCCACTTTGCTGGGAGCTTGTAGATAGGTCATTTTTACTCTCAGCCTGTCATATAATCAAGTGTCTCTCGGGATTCTAAATGTGTACTGTGACTCCAACTTGTTCCTATAAAATACCTTATTATGGACAGCTCTTTTTTAAGTAGACTTAATAGAGCCAATGAATTGGGAGTAGTTCTCAATTTCCTTCTTTTCTATAAAGAACACAATATTGACGTTATTGTTTGCCAGGCCAGCTCGACGTTGGAATTTGTGACAAGCCGATCTAAGGAATTGAACAACAAAGCTGATATATTGAATAATTTTAGAGTATGAAAAAAAAGCACAGGAGCATTTCGAACCTTTTAATTCTTGAGTGGGCTTGTTTAGAAAATTAAGAGAGAGAGAGAGAGAAACTTAGGGGACGTGTAATATTAACTTTATATAACTAACTTTTACCTTTTTTTAATTAGCTAAGTGGGATTGAAAACGAAACTTCCTCAGTTTCTGTAGTGTAGCTTTTGACGTATGAGGTTTGGCGTTATCTTGACTGAAGGGAACGCCTTTCCAGTTGTTCACTGGGATCCTCTAAACAGACCTCTATTAGGTCCCTTTTCATCCATTAGCCAAGCAATTCATCGAGTCTTGGCTGGATTTTTCCAATTTTCAACACTCACTTCAATTTCCTTTTTTATTGCAAGCACATGTTTGTAGAACTCCATGCCAAGCTCTTTGGCGCCAAAACCAGTGTTTTCCGCGCATATCTTGCTTGTTCAGCAGGATATTGGTACACTATATGCAACGCCATCCCCGCATCTTTCAGGTATAGGTGACAGTTGTCATCTTCAATAAGTCCCATTTTCTTCAGATGGCACTCGAACTTACCATGTCATATTAAGAGTGCCCTCAACCAGTTCAGAGTTTTCCAATCTAAGTTCAGACTACTCCTCCCGGCAGCAGTATGATGTTTCTAACATCACGTTGGCTTGCCTCCATGAATCCACTTCGTTTTACTGTCTCCAGTGTTTCTTTATGGCTCAATAAAACCTTGCCTCTTCCTTAGGCAACATGACAGGCTGAGAGTAAAAATGACGTATTTACAACCGCGTGAGATTGCGGGTAAAAGCGAATCAGAAAAACTTTGGGCAAAAACGACTTAACTCCAAAAAGTAATGCGAGGTTAATGCGAATTTCTAATATTTTTGACAGCTCTATAATTTGTAAACTAACCATAAATGGGAAACACAATGTTTAGCTGGCGCTGTTGTCGGAAGTGTCAGAAGTTTAAAATATGAAAATTCAATTATGGCGGCCGAATGTATAACTAGTGCTGTAGTCGCGCTTGCTACAAGTTTGAGTGCTATCTGTCACTTAAAGTATATTTAGATTCTATTTTATATAATGCAAATACTTTTTTCATTGCAAGCCTTTTTGAGATCTTTCCACCATGGCTTCCTCAAGGAAAAATCGACGACTACCAACCTTCTTCAATTCATTCAGTATTCTTTACCGACCATTGAAGTGGGCAAATAGGTGGACTGTGTATTTACGGATTTCAATAATTCCTTCGATAGGTTCGACAATGGAATGCTGGTCTATAAGCTGTCTCTTCTGGGGTTTGCTTCTTGTTTCGTTAATTGATTATCCTCTTACATGTCAGTTCGTACACAGCGTATTCTATTTCGTGGAGCCCTTTCCGACCAAATCCTTGTCATTTCGGGGGTGTCTCAAGGTAGTATGCTCGAACCGCGCCTGTTTATCCTATATATTAACATTGTTTCGCTTCTTTTGTCCAGTAGTAAAATTCTCTGTTGTACTGATGATGCAAAAAATTTTTTGCACTGTCTTCCACGAATCATACATTAATCCCGGGAACTCTGACATGACTGTCTTCTGCAACTGGTGTTTAAGCAACCGCCTTCCTTTAAACAAGTGAACAAAAATAGAAGACGCACGTTCCTCTTCGACTACACTATGAATGGCGTTATCTTGGGTACGGTAGATAAGGTGAGAGACCTGGGAGTGATCCTTAACCCATAAGAGCCTGGCCATAGATTCCGTCGATCAATTTTGATAAAATTTTCCGAATTTATTCGAATGAGCCAATATAGTGAAATTATAGAATTTTGTTTTTTACAAAATTTGCGGAAGGGTGGGGATGAGGTGAAAATTAGTCACAGTATAAAAATATAAATATTGCTCATTTTGCGTAGGTTTAAAGATACGCCCGGTCATAATGGGTTAACTCTCGTCTTTCTTTTGAGGACCATGTTGACTCGAGCGTTGGTAGGGCTAACTCGGTGTTCGGCTTAGTTAAAAGAAGGTCCAAGGAACTGGATGATCCCTTTATTGCACCTTCATTGAACCCATTTGGGAATACGCTTGCCCTGTATTGTCTCCTTACTTAACTGTAATCATCAAGCGCATCGCGACGGTGCAGCGCATATTCTTTAGGTTTGCTCTCCGCGGACTTCCTTGGTATTATCCTTGGGTGCTTCCCTCTTATGCTGATTGTCTGGGACTGATTTCCCTGAGCTCCCTGAAAATGAAGCGTAATATTTCAAAAAGAGTAGTAGATCCAATTTTTGTAGGGAACGATTAATTTACCGGAATTACTGGAGGCTGTGAAACTTCAAAAGGAAAGAAAGTATCAAAGGAGAGAAAAATTAAGTGAAAGGATTCAATTAAGATTTCAATTAACTTAAAAATGTCGCTAGGTACTTATCACAACAAACAAATAAACGCAGCTGACAAATGTCAACACCAATTGAGGGAACAAACTTGTTGGCTCTTTCTATATCATTTCCCTCACGTAGGGCCTCAATAAGATTGTTTCCTGAATGCTACTTCTACAGCCGCTAGGTGTTTATCGAACGCGACCACTGCCTCTGCAAATTTCGCAAAAAGATGAATATTTGGCTATTGTTAAGGGTAAATGAATAACGCAGCGAAAAAATTTCAGATAGGCCAAACTGATATGACAGGCCGAGAGTGCAAATTACCTATCAACAAGGTCCAAGCAAAAGTGGCTTAGAAAATGTTCCGCACAAAAATGAACCGAAAAACGACTTAACTAGGTACTAAACTGCGTTTTTTCACGAAGTTTTTCTCTGTTTCGCTTTTATCCACAATCTCACGAAGTTCGTTTTTGCGCGGAACATTTTCTAAGTTACTTTTGCTCGGACCTTGTATATACGTCATTTTTACTCTCAGAAAGAATAATTCGGTGAAAATTCTGGAATTAATGTATGGAGCTATTTTTGCATCGATTTTTGAATGTAATTCAATAAGGATCCACACGTACTGATACTGCTGTCTTAAAGGATATCCTTCTTTCGTTAATTAGGAAAGTAATTGGAATCTCGCCTAATTAAATCTCTCATTAATATTTCTTATCCCTCAGATCTGTTGGAATTCGCTTTGATCATTAATAAAAAAAAATTTTGGAATTCAAATTTGCAACTTGTCCATCCGGTGGCACAGCCTAACCACACTTTTCAATAAACAACTTGTGTCAGTGGCATCCATAAAAGCCTTGGCGTCAATGACCCCAATTCTGTTATTAACAAACCCCCGTAACTATCAAGAATTTATCCACGTCCACGACGACATTGCTGACAGCGGGAATCTCTGAACGCTGCGTTACAGGAGATTGATTGTGTCCAACAAGTAAATAAAGACGTGAAATTTAATCCCTTCGAAATTGGCAAAGCGGTTTTGTAAGAGGGCGGCAAGAAAGCGACTGAATAGGCTCCTCCATCCCCCTTTGTAAATAAATACAAATTGGCACCCGTGATGGAATCAATTTGGGCTTTTCGTAGGAGAAAAGAGAAACATTTAAAACAGAAAAATATTTTGGTGTCGTAAAATCGCTACCCGATGCCATCGCTCTATCTTTTGTTTTTGCGGCGACTTTGAATTCTACTGTTGCGTCACCTGAAATCGTCCGTTCTGGTTGTGCCGAAAACAGAGAGATTAAAAAAGCAAATCGAATGGTGGCATTGGACCTGGACGACTCGTGTTTGCAGTCACAGCTCAAGCTTTAATTTTGCTAATTTGTGATTTTCGCTATTTTTTTTTTCTTATCAAGCGTATCGAAGCGGGGGAGTACTAAAGCGTAAAGGAAGTCGCCTAAAAAATTCGTCTGGACACTTTTAAGGAGCTTATCAAATGTCTGATTAAAGCAAATTGTAACACTTGTCGGCATAGCATAATATGCCCCACCTAGTCCCCGATTCTAATGGTGTCATTTCGACTTGTTTACTCTTATTAAATTATGTCTGTAGGTCCACAGACTGGCATACCTTCCAGCCTTGGAGCGCTAGATCTGGAGCTTGGAGGCGTCGTGCCTATGCATATTAAATGACTAGAATATAAACGACAATATTGTCAATAGCTTCTTCCCTCATGGAGCCATCGATTATCATGAAAATTTCATAATCACGCGTCATCAGGCATAAATATCGTTTAGAGCTGTGTTGTTGTCGCTCCATTAAATCACATTTAGTTGCCTTTTCCATTAGGAAAACATTCGAATTTTTTGGTGGATTCGATAAGGTCACCGTCTTGTATCAAGGTCGCCGAGTAATGTGAGTGTTACCGATGTGTTGGAGGTGCAAAGTGTTTACGTTTCCTTGAAATTAGATACATAACTTCCGGAATAGAGTGGTTATGTGAAAATTGCCGCCCGAATTATTAACGATCTTTTTTTTGGGGCTCTAGAATAAATGGAAGCATTGACATTAGAACAGATGGTGAATCGATAACTTAAGTGAGTTCGTGCTGTGGAATAATAGAATGGCATTTGACTTAATTTGGTTAATAAGGTTTGATTTGCTCTTGTTCAGGCAAACAATCATCCGGTTAAAGAAACCAGAGAACAAAAGTGGCTTAGAAAATTTTCCGCGTGAGATTGCGGGTAAAAGCGAAGCAGAAAAAAACTTAGGCCAAACAACTTAACTACAAAAGCCCGGGGTTTTCTCTGATTCATTTTTGCCCGAAATCTCACGCGGTTCATTTTTGCGCGGAACATTTTCTAAACCACTTTTGCTCGGACCTTGTAGATACATCATTTTTACTCTCAGCCCGTCATTTGAAACGCGAATGCCTCGATCGTAGAATGCAGTGCAACTTATGGGGATTTAGAACTAAGCGATTATTAGTTGACCATGTCGCAATATTATTCAAATCAGAGTTCAAGCTCTGAATGCAGTCCTGCGCAAGCCCTACAGGTCGGCTAAGATATAACTGCAGATCTGTAGCATACAACTCCGCTTTGTAGTTGTTAAGAAGCTCCAGGAGGTCGATAATATTTCGGCAGAAGAGCAAAGGCCCGTGAATAGAATCCTGTGGGACACCACA
This sequence comes from Leptarthrus brevirostris, assembly GCA_964036015.1. Classification (NCBI taxonomy): domain Eukaryota; kingdom Metazoa; phylum Arthropoda; class Insecta; order Diptera; family Asilidae; genus Leptarthrus; species Leptarthrus brevirostris. The sequence continues at coordinate 149,131,744 of OZ038372.1, forward strand.
CGTTAGGAGCAGAGAAAAGGAAAAGCTGTCCTTCATTCGAACCCATTGCAATCTACCAATTTCCAATCAAATTTGAGTGATTGCCCACATCAAATGCTTTACATAACACAAAGTGCACAAAATGTGCAGCAAATATTCACATGACCCGAGTGAATTTTCAAAATAATGTTTTGGTTTTTATTTTGCTTTACATAAGTCGAGCAATGCAAGAACACACGGGTGATCCATGTACAAGGAACAGCGAATATGTCTAGTTACACTTAGCAGATCTGTTTCACAACTGTGAACCTATAGAATCCAGATTTACAAGACTTTAGCAGGTTAAATGTTTAAAAGTAGTCAGTGATATTAATTTTTTCAATGCCATGGCAAGGAATGAGAGTAGGCTAATGAGTCGGCGTGATTAAACTTTGTAATAGGGATTAAACTGGCAACCTTCTAAGCTGAGGGAAACTGTGAAGTGGCAAGACACATGTTAAAGATATTTAAAATCGGTTGAATTATCCAAAACAACAGTAATTTTATAAATTTAGGGTAAGTACGGTCCAGTCCAACAGCATCAGACTTGACCGCTCCAATAGCCACAACAACTTCTACAGCATTAACGCATCTAAAGCTAAAGCGGGATTGGTGATTATTCAATGTACTCTCGTTATGACCAGGAGCCTACTGTCCAATGCCACATGATAAAAGCGCAAGCAAAGTAGTAAAATGAGTATTCAACATGTTGGGATCAATACTGCACATTTAGACTTTTCTCTGTCGCAAACCGAGGTCTTACACAAATTCCCCCACAAAGTCATAGATGGAAGATTTTGATCAAACTTCAGTTTATAGTACCGACATTTGGCAGAATGTATCCAATGCTTTGTAACAGAATGATAACCTAAAAATTGTTATATACTTGCTATATGGATCCTTCGAGCCACACTTCGACAATTACTCGGCTTTCATTGTCATCCAAATAGATTTATCATAGGTTTACTGATATGCTTTTAAATTTCGGTACAATATTGGTCCTTCGAGCCAGATTTATATATTTATATAACATTTATTTAAAACTACCTGTGTAATCGGCATTGCTCGGATATAAGATAAGGCAGCGTCGTTCTCAATTACTTCTACATGCCACTCCATTGCCACCACTTAGGGGTGTCTTACCTTAACAGTATGTAAGATGTTTTCGGTTGCGAACGAGGCCTACATAAAAACTGCATTTACACGAACTTCAGTAAAGAGTAGGCTTTCTTACATCATCATTGTTTCCAAGTTGCTGAAGCTCTGGTTTCCCTTTACTCTCATCCGTTCCTTTCTTTCGTATTTGACAGATAGTACATAACAGATTCATTTTCGTTATTTAGCCTTAAGATTAATGAGGGCTACAGCTAGTGCCGCACAGCGAAAGCACCTTGGCCGCTACCTTTTTGTTTTATCTGTTGTTGACATTAGTTAACTCCGAAATTTATTCATGTTCAGCGGTTTTGTCTTTTTCGTTGTGTTGATTTAGTCCTAATGATCTCTGCAGTTTTGTTATACATCGTTTTCACACATCAGCAACAGCTTGTTCAGCGTACGGGAAGATTACCTCATCGACGATTTCTTTTTCCGACCTCGCCGATATTTATCGTCATAGGTCTGTTAATTTACTCAAAACGGTCAACAATTATACATCCAAACCTTCCTCGTGAGTAAGTCTATCAGGTAGTCACGGAGAAAATGGCGCACAAGCAGACAGACAGACGTGTCGGTGCTTTATTTTGTTATATGTAGTGATTGAATCTTTTACTTGAATTCGTGTTTACAATTGAAAACATCTTAAACTAAGTTGGTCCTTCGAACCGGATTTCAGTCGATGTTTTGCTTTGCATGAAAGTATCATTACGGGAAAATTTCTTCTCTTGCTCTTTTGCATACGCAAATTTATCTACTTTTATCAATCTATCGGGTGGAGGATTTTTTGCCACCAATAGGATTAGAATAACGAACTGGAGAAATGTCGGCGTCCAGCGTTGGGACCATTTCGAACATGGAAGTAGTACAATTTTGTTTCTTCACTTTACCCTACCCTATTTTATTAATTATTTTAGTTTTACTATTCGAAAACATTTTACTTATGCCCTCAAATATTTCAGAGACGACTCTAATCTCTTCACTCAATGATAAGACCCTATAAACAAAATGCAAATTTGATCGTAAACAAAGAGATTCAGTTGATGAATATAGACTTTTTTAAACAATTCTAAGAAACTGTTAAATAACTTGTTCACTTATCACAACTAAAAATTGCGTCAACGTTCTTATCACATCTTTTGTTTGCCTGAAAGAATACTTCCCTCTAATAACACCTGTTGTTTCGGCAGCATATCACTATATACTTCATAATTGTAATAAATGTTTTTTATGTAATAAAAAGCAATATTTGTGTAAGTTTTATAACTTTTTACAAAAATTGTTGACTATAATTCGCTAAAACATTGAACCAGAAAAATTATAAAACACAACTTTCAGGAAACCAATTTTTCTAATTTTGCAGATTAAGGCGTTTCCTCAATTAACACCCTCGCCACTTTACCCAGAAGAGAAATGCTAGTTACACGCTCAGGACCTTTACTTGAGATAACTTTTCCTTTAGCTCTTTATTCTAAGAAAAAAGCTTCTGAAAAATTTTAAAGCGATCAAGATCAATTCTACCCCGTACTTAGTGATGAATGGTGGACTTATTAAAAAAAAACTAGTGTACCAGCTGTCAAAGTAGCTACCAATTAATGTTCTAAAATGCCCCCAATCGTAGCTGCGTGCATGTCTGTCCTATGTTTTTTTTTTCATTTTAACGGAAGAAAAGTATTTAAACTTCTCAATACAATCGATGGCACCAAAACCGTGACCTCGATTGTGTTTTCGCAATAATAACTAAGAATTACCCTTCTTTCACAAATTCAACTCCTTCGGAAACTTTTTAATATTTTGGATCCTCCAGAAATTTTCTCTTCTGATTGGTAACTAACGCTCTCATGTTCAACACTATCCCTAAAAAGTGAAATGTTAAATTTCATCGGATGTTGCAGAAGTGAAAGCCACCGTAGCTCAAGGGTCTAGTTTATCACCGACTCTTTTTTGAGTTTTTATTGGCGAGAGAGTAAACACAATATTGATGTCAAAATAGACAGTCGCCAACGGTGGAACACAATTGTGGCAACAACGAATTTTACGAAATTTACATTTCATGTAAAGAAGGTTGCCAAGACTCGCAAGCTCATACCGATTTCACTGTTAAAAAGTTATCAAATCTCATATAGAGCCAAGCCCCTAACTCTACAATCCATAACTCAATAAACCCTACTACTTGGTCAAAAAGTATGGCTTGGCCGTTTAATGGATCTAATGCATGACACAACATTGAGTGACTGTGTGACGGCCGCGAAACTGCCTAGAAATACTTTTTGACCAAGATGTAGGGACTTGGCTCTATATGAGATCTGATAACTTTTTAACAGTGAAAGCGGTGTGAGCTTGTGAGTCTTGGCTACCTTCTTTACATGAAATGTTTTTGGTGGGATGTTTTTTTACATGTTGGTGTGGGAGCCTCATTCGCCTCAGTATTTTGTTATGATTCTAGGCTTGTGCGCCTTCTGAGTTAGAAGGATTAATTCTATTAATATAAAAAATTTCTCATTTACAATTTTCATGTGTTTTAATGCGAAGCTCTCTCTTGTGTTCGTTTTGTTGAAGTATTGAAGTTAGAATGCGTCAATAACATCAGCATTTCTCTTTAGTTTTGGTTAAAGCAAGGTGCAGTTTTATAAGTGTGCAACGATTAGTTAATCTGTGATACAAAAATAAATGAAATAATGACGACAAGCTTGGTGGTAAAATGGCTGAACTGTCATGTTTTCTGGGCTGGTATCTATGGTAGGCTGTCTGAATAGGCCCCACATTAGAAATCCTAAAGCGAATTTTGGAAAGCCCTGTATAGAGTAGCCTGAGCGATGCACACATGCCTTCTGCTACGTTGCAAAGTTTTTCTTCCCGTGCACTTTTTGCCTCAGATTCAGACGGCGCTGTAACTTTACCGGATACGCAATTCTGGCCTCTCAATACCTTATTTAGTGCAATGTCGCCATCTTTTCTTTAAAATATTTTTTTATATAAGAATGAACGTCTTGTCACCATATTGTGTGAATTTATTTTCCACGGGACGCTACAGAACAGTAAGCAAAATCACAGACCTTTCGATTTCAAAATGTTAAGGATACTTTCCAATGCAATTACTCTGATTTTTTTTTAAATCAAACCACTCCTCCTTCGAGAATTGCTACATTGTGAATATTTTCATTTATAGACACAAATACGCGTTAAATAATTTTATTTTATGGATTTTATTTTCTGAAAAGATAAATTGAAAGCAATAAAAATAACCTCAAAGAAGTATCATTCTCGCAAAGACTTGTATTTTGTCACTGTGGCGGCATTCAGATTTTGCATCATCCAAAGAGCCCCCGTACTTCCTCTTACCTCTGTTTTTAGCTTTTTTCACTTCTCTACGTCAGCAATTACCGGTCAGTAGAGAAAGAGTTTTTTATTATGGCACAGTAAAAAAATCTGTTTTATTTCTGCACATCTTTTATCACTTGAAAACAGATAAAAACAAGACTCAACAAAAGACCACAAACACAAAGTCACAGTAACCTGAAAGATAGAAAAGTCCTCCTCCGCCGGGGGGAAGGTACGTTCAAGAGAGTATGGCAATGTCAGTGACTTTTGAAGTTTACAAAATTTCTTATGTATTTGAATTTATCTTCTTCATTTTTTTTCTTTTTTTTTCTATTTTTATTTATGTTTTATTTTGGACTCGCAAAAAAGCTTTCTCGTCGAACAAGATCTTATCCCATAGCCATCCCAATGTGATATGCCATTTGAGAATCGTCCAATCGTGACGTGAATTGTGTGTTCGAAAAGTTGTTTTTTGCTGCTACGAATGATATCATCCTAACATTTTTGCACATTTTTGGACATTTTCAATGTTTTTTTGGTTGCTACTAGATGATTATCGTGGAAGCAATTTTTTGGGTGATAATGAAAAATCTCACGAGAATTAGACGAGTAGAAAAGTGGAGAATTATAGTCAAGTTTTTAAAGCCAAAATCATGATGAGATAATAAGGAGAGCTTAAATTAGGCCGAAGAATTCTTTGAATTTTGGTAAGAAAAAATTTTCAGGGGATCCATTAATTTAGGAAAAACTTTTTTCCGTAGGTTGCAAATGTATTTAAATCCTTGGTAACGTAAAATACATTAAGTGTCGAGACGAGAAATAGGTCAAAAATTGCTTTATAGTATTTGACGCCAAGAAAAAGGTTGTGGAGAGAAGTCGGACCCTGAAAAAAAATGAGAAAAAAGACTAAAAGGGACAAATTTTGCACCTGTACTAGTTTCATAAAGTAAGTCCTCCCCGCAGCCAGGGGTAATCCTCTATTATATTGACAATGTATTACGTCGAAAGTCCAAAGGATATTTCCTAGTAATAACTAGTGGTTCGGAATTCAGCTTAAATTGTCGTGAAATTTATTGCACAATTCTCCTTGTCACGTGGTGGGCACAAGAACTAGACCGTAAGCAAACATATGCAAAAATATTTCTGGTTATCTTAAGAGCGTGTAAAAAGGTATAAATTTAAGCTTTTTTTTGCAATCAAGGTGGAACAGCATACCCCAAGGACTGTTTAGCTGAGAGCTTAGTGTTTAGTATGTAAACTTTGGATAGCAGACGACCTTCAATTTTAATGTAGGTTTTCTCTGGTAGTGCTTATCTCTACGATGAGTTACTATTTATATCTGTACAGCTCGTGGGACCAATTATAGAAGTTAATACTAAAGCGTTACCGCAGATAAGACAGACGAAAAGAGTCTGCTAGGAATAGGGGATGTTTTTGTTACATAGAGGTTGAGGAGCATGAGCACTAAGAAAAAAAAGAATATCCTCAAGTAGACTGAGACTTAATCCGAAGAGACGGAGTTGGATCTATTCGTTGATCGGCACGACCACCACGCCATGTGTCGCGGGTTCGAGACCAGGTATCCCCACGAGTTTTTATTAAGAAATTAAAATAATCCACTCCGTCTCTGGGCTGTTGTCTAGCTCGCAACAATGCAAAAAAATTCAAGTTCCCTCACTTCCCTTACCCCAACTCCCTTCTGGCCAAAACCATGCTAACGCATCAACGGGTTGTCCCCTAGGCTTTGGCCACATCGTATAACAAAAAATAGGACAAAGAAAGAGGAAGTGGTGCCAAACAAGTACCTTATCCTAAAGAAGGTGAAGAGTATAGACCCAACGGCTTGAATCTCTTGTATTGTGCTTTATTATCTGTCTACAATCAGGCTAGCAATTTCGTTAGAAGAAGGAACAGTGAGTAGCAATCGACAGAGAGCCCATGCTATCAGAGATTTTAGGATCACCAATAACCTTAATGTCTTTCTTTGAACTTTGTCTAACCCGGACAGTGCGGTATATCTGGCTGCTACACAAATATGGGAACTGTATTCGAATCTAGGCCTAATGTGGGACTTCTATTTCGATGCCAAGCCAGATGGAGTAAAGTATTGCTTACATCTCTGTCGGAAACCGAAACATTCAATCGCACCTGTAGATACTGAAAACTATACAATCGGTCAGCTAAGATCACGGGATATCTCAATTCAAAAGATTAGGTATATTCACTCCGTCGACTGAAATAGGTTCAGGGTGGGCTGAGTGTCTTTTAAAATACGTTAAATAGCACTAAAGTTTGGTTACGTTAAACGTTGACATAATTTGCTCTAACCTAAGCGAAGATGTTGTTTAACGATCCAAACATGCATTCTGGATTGATTTCTGTAAAGTTTGCACGAGAATTTATTACACAATCAAAACGACTACTCGTAAAAAAGGGTGCTGTCGTCGTAAAAGTTCATTTATAAAAAGATGAAATAAAGAAAGTAACCTGTGACCCCTGAGGTACACCGGTATTTATTTCGTAGCGATCAGATGTAACTCATCTATTATTACACGGATTGAAGGCCTGACAAAAAACTGTCTATCCATTTAAGCCAAGGGCCCCTGCCAAACCTTATTATTGACCATACCAACTCTGCTATTAGTGTACTGAGTCAGTCCCAGACCCCGCAATCCCATTTTATGACTTAAAAGAGGGCTGACAGTAATGATGTTAAGATCCAAACGCTCTATACAATTGGAGTCTAAAAGTGTTTTGGGTTTTAGTGCCCAGCTAATTCCAGTTGAGTCTCGAGTCTAGTATCAAGTCTTGATATTTGCGTTTACTAGAAAGGCCCTCGTTTTTGCCCTAGCAATGGGGTACTAAACTCTGGTATTTTCCTCTTCCTTTTTCTTTGCAAGATTTACATATTACAGCCAAAGCTCATACTCGAACCTTTCACTTATTATGAATGGAAACTTGCCTGATGCCAGAATTACTAGATCATCCGCATAGGCAACTGATGTGAAACCGTCCTCTAAGGTGCCGTTTATCACTGCTAGCCACAGGAGTGCTGATAACACCCTTACCCACCCCTACGGTGTACCCTACAGGCAGACTTTTGCCTCATCAGATCACTAAAGCTGGAGCTGACTGTCCTATTGCGAAGCATTGAATTAACCCAGTCGCAGAGACTCTTTTTAATACCTAGTTTCCTCAGTCAAATATATATCGCTTCCGCTTTCTAATTATTGAAGTCTCTCTCAATATCCATAAAAGCACCCAAGGTGTTCTTCCTCTTCTGCAGGAATCTCTCTATGACTACCGCTACTGCGGTCTATACGGATTTGCCTCTGATGTAGGCGTGCTGACTATTTCGAGTAAACCGGCACTGCTATGCCTCTCTTATGTAAACCTCTAACAGTCTCCCTAATTGGTATTTCTTTTTCGCAGCTTTTGGGATAAAGATCACTCCTACCTCCCTTCAAGCTGTAGAAATATACCCAAGCCAGAGATAGCTTCTAAGTATGACATTTTATTCAATGATGTCTTTAAGCGTCTTCTGGAGCATGATAGGTCGTATTCAGTCTCTACCCGGGGATTTCAGAGAGTCAAAGGATTTGACTGTATACGCTGTTTTCCTGTAGTCGATTACTGACTTAACAAGGTCCTAATCTTCATCAACTACACTACGTTCAAGGGACCCGTGACATCCTGGACCACATTAGTCCTCCCTGGGAAATGAGTGTTAAGGAGTACTTCCAAGAGCTCTTCATTTGTAATATCCATTCTCCATCCTTCCCACTATTAGATGACAAGACCCTTCAGAGTCTGAACGCTTCTCTTTTAATCTTCTATCGACTCGCAAAACATCCTCCAAGAGGATCTCTTTGCGAATCTTATTGTTTTCGTAAAAGATCTTAGACTTTTCTTACACCTAGACCAGTCTGTCTGACCTCTACTTCGTTTGGCTGCTTCGAAAAGTCTGGGCGAGTTCTCTTCTTCTTTACTCCACCATGGCGGCTCTGACTTACTATGGGCTCTTCTAATACGACATGCTTCTCGAAATGTTTTGCTTAGCACATTGGTAACAGTATCGACCACACTATTCACTGCTGATTGCGTTTGTAGTCTGTAATGGACATTTCTCTATCCTGTCACCGCCAAACTCGCGAAATCTTTCCTAATCTGCTCTACGAATATTTCTAATGATTTTGGAGGGTTCGCTACTAAAATTAGCCTTGACGAGTATCCAGCTGTGGTTTGATAGAGACGCTTTCTCAGATGCTCTTCAACTATGCACCTCATATCTAACAGAGTTTGTGCTTAGAGTTAGGTCAAGTATTTCCCTTCTGTTCGTAGTAGTGAAAGTTGGCTCATCGCCTCTAGTACAAATAACCAGCTTAGTCTCTAAAATATAGTTTCTTTGGTTTATATCTGAGCTATCTCATATAGTATGATGGGCATTGGAACCGCTTCGTAGGAAAAGTTTTATGCCTTTCTCCTCGCATCTGCTATTACCGTCTTTAATTCTATTGAAGATGTTGAGGACTCCCCATGTGGCATGTACGGTGAAGCCATCCAGCATCTGCTTGAACTCGTTTCTACTTTGAGAACTACAAGATCTTCAGAGCTGTAATTTGAAAGCAAAAGTGCATGCACACGTTTATTAATTAATACAGATTATCTTACCATGCCCGTTCCTTGGTCTTGAAAGGCCCTATAGTTTAGATAACAGATCAAAACTTAATCCCTTAAAATCTAAGTGCTCGCTAATTCATCGGTTGCAAATTAACACTTTGTGGTCGATGCCGCCACAGTGGCGGCATGCGCAAGTCGCCGTAGAAGTTGGTGCCGCCATTATGGCGGCATGATGTAATTTATGATCGCCTGGCGCGCGGCAGATTCAAATTGTTAGCAAATTGTTGCAATGCTTATCAATCACTACGGAGAGGTGAGATTTCCAGAGTACGGAATTAGCGGAATCAAGCAGAATCGAGAAAATAAACAAATATATCCGTATTTTCGAGAATTTCATCGCTTAGTTTTCCTCGCTCATTTCATGTTCTTGTTTGTTTTATTTGTAAGTTATTCCTCGTTGTCCGTATTTGCTCGTTTTGTAATATGCAAGCGAATTCAGAACTAATTGTAAGCGAAAAACGCTAAATTTGCTCCGACCTTCTGATACTCCTATCAGCGAAATCTGCCGAAAGCAAAACAACACTGGTTACTTCGGTTGCTATAAATTGTACTACCATTCTTTTTGTTAATTCTGCTAAAAGCCTTGGTGTAAAATTTAACAAAAGGTTTACATAGGGTCACCCAGGTGAGTAGATTCTATGCTGAACTTCGAATTTGTAAAAACTGGGTGCAATATCATCTGGTCCAGTAGCGTTCGACTTACCAGCGCAGATAAACTCAGCATTCACTTAAAGAAGATGGATTCATGCTTGTATGTTCTCTTGATTTAACTAGCCCGTTTGATCTCGTATATTTAATTTGTGTATTTCCTGATAAAACTGCTCCAGTGAACAGGTTCATACGTTCCAATATTCAATTCTTGTTCTAGATTTGAAAGCAATTATCATCCACGTGACAGATCTAATCGTTTAAAGTTTTCAACTCCTTTTGAGGATTCAATAACAATTTAGTGGGTTGTTGGCCTGATGTTTCGAAGGTTTGTGGTAAGACGGCTATCTTCAGGGTTACTAGTCACACTCGCTTATTTCGGCCGCTCGATTAGAATACAGATGTATAGTGCAGCCCGAAGATGAAAAGTTGTTTGTGATGAACAGAATGCAAAGCAGCCATGCCGCAACCAAATGCGGCCAAACGCAAACATTGGCAAACTTCCAACTTTACCGCAGAGTAGCTACATTATATTTTATGTAAAAAAAATATACTTTTTCTGTCAGGCTAAATAATATTTTTACTAAAAATGTTTTTTCCAAATTTCACTTTAACGCAACCACTAAATTTTACTCTGTTCAGCGGTTTGGTGGTTGCAAGTTTGACATTTCACCGCAGCATGACTGCGGCATAGTTGCGTTGCATTCTGCTTCAGGGGTTTCGAATCCGCCCCCCAATTTGGGAACTAAAACCTAGTTCATTACTGGTCACGCTGTATGATGATTTGTGATTCATTTAGCGTTACTATCACGAACAGGCAACCCACATTACTCCCCAAATCGTGTAGGTACTCCTAGCCTTATATACTGTTCGGATTCTATATGTGTCCAGTTCGAATCTAAACCCATTTTAATTTCTATGTTTTTAGTGTAGTTATACCCAGAACAACATCTTCCTTGAACCAATCAAAGGTCATAAATCCCGGATACATCTAGGTCAGTAACACCACCATTTACTTCCGGAACCTCTTGATTTCATTAAGTAATCAAACTAAAAATAAGCAAGTTCGTATCACTTCAGCCTAACCCGTTTGAACCCTCATCTCTGAATGTCAATTGCCCCAAAAATTTCCTAGAATGAACTACCGAATTCCGAGAACCTTCCAAACAGGATCCCGACGCGTGTCCATTCTTCTTTACCATTGTCCCAAAAATCGCTTCATATGCAAATCTCTACCAAAAATTGTTCCACTTGTTCCTAGAATAAGTTCACTCTAGGTCGTTCAGTAACCTAGATCCTGTGAATTATGTGACGTAGCAAGTGCATAGCATACATTTTAGGGTACATTACGTCAGGCGCAAGGATCAAGCAAAAAATTCCCAAATCTGCACCGGCATATGATTGCCAGCTGCTGCCACTTCGGTCTGGCATATGTTTTTTTTTGTATTGAGATCTTCTAAAACTTTTCTCATTTTGGAATTTCGGATAGGAAAGATCAAGTGCGCATGTGTTTGTGATCTCGTATTTTCGTTTTCATGCAAATTAGTTTAGGTTTTGAGCTACACCTTGTGCCTTCTGTGACGTGACCGTAATAGTGATTGTGTGAGTGAATCTAAGTAAGCTGACTGACTGGCTTTTTGCTGGCTTGTGAGATGATTCTCCTCAGCTCAGTTCAGCGTGTCGTTGTTTTTCTTTTGTGCTGTAAGTAATCCCCTCGTCTTAGCGATGTTTTTTGCTTGCCCCCCTCGCTATGTGATCACCGAAGATCTGTCTTTGTGGTATTCTCCTATGGCTGTTGAGTTTTGACTCTGGAAAAGGTAAAACAGTCACAGAACAGGTAAATTTCAAGGTTGGATCAGTCCATGGTAGTGTGTAGTTTTTATGGAAGAGAAATTTACAAACAAGTTTTGTGCAATTATGTTCGGACGATTAAGATTTGGGTATTCGTTTCGAAAGGACACAATAATATTACTCGGATGTTGTAACCATTTTTGGGATGAAAGCCAAAGAAAATTATTTTCAATTACTTTTCATATGCTAAGTTACTTTGAGATTAACACTTTGTTCTGATTATTAAAAAAATTACAAAAAGGTCAGTTTTTTTTGTCCTTTATTCTCGCCTTTGTTTTTGTTTATTTTGTGCTTATCCCTTAATCGCTCTCCCCTAAAGTACTTTCCTTGGAGTAATGGTTTTATGGTTTTACCCGAGAGGCTACCCACGGTTAATGGAGTCTGCAGTGAAGCCATTTGAAAAGAGTCCCAAAGAAATGCAAATTGAATGAAACAACCTTCGCAAGTCTTAAGCTAAGGACGGGTGGAAAAGGTAGGATACGTCTTTGATATCCCCACGAATCTAATCATTTTCGTGAAGGATGTTTTTCATTCAACTAAAATAACAGCAAAATGATAATATTGTTTATTTTTATCCTTATTTTTCGCTGTCTGTCTTTTTAATATCGATTTACTAGACAATTCTAATCCTGCAGCTATCCTTGAAGTTCTCCCACGATAATTTTGTTGCGGGAGTAAAATATTCTTGTCTATAAAATCTCGAAAAATCTCCATGGTCGAAACCATATAATTTCCTAGCACACAAAAAAAAAAAGCAGACCATGCCAGCCATAAGATTCCTAGGTTTCTTGTTCACATGGTTGCAAGATCACCTGAACTTGATTTTTACTTTCCTGATTCTCATGATTATTCGCACCGTTGCCTCTGCCCCTGCATCTCCGGTCTATTTGGTCTGTTTCACTTTGCATCTTTAATTCAATTCGTCGGGGTCCTCCTCACTCTTGCTCCATGAGAAATTTCCTATTGTGTTATATGTTCAAAGGTGAAGGTAATTTTCGAGCGCAGCCAACAGAGATATGATAAATTCCAGAAAAAAACTGAACGTGAAATGTAACAAAAACTGATCGCGCGACGATATCGTGAAGAAGAGACATTAAATCTTAAGCCACAAAACTAATAGCTATCATTTTTGTGATGACGCAGATTGTGGACGGATAGTCATTTTATGTTTTTTTTTTTATTTTTTAATCAAACAAATTTCTGTTTTGTATGTACGATGCGGCAGGAAACGATACTTGTTCTGCAACAAAGATGGCCTTTAGAGTCGTCGCAGGATAATACCATGCCGGGAAGTCTGAATTATGAGCGATTTTCATCCGAATTCGTCGCCCGAAGCTCGAATTTATGCAATCGAATGGTTCGTTCATAAATTGTGAATTTTGTCTGATCTAAGCCTTTAATTTATCCCCCCAAGAATGATATCATAAAATCGCCAAACTGCAGTCTCTGGCGTATGTAAATTATCCGAGCCAGACGAAATCTGTTTTTCATAGCTCTTCAAATCTCTGGAGCACCTTTCGTAGGCAGCTGTCATCTTAAATCAAAACTTCCATAAAGTTTCGCTTTTACTCGAAAAGAAGACAGGTCTGCAATAATTTTGGAAATTTTTCGGGTTTCCCCTATACTATTTTTGGAGAGGATGCTTCATATTCCGACAGTATCAATATCCGACATGACACTTGCGGTCCCATCTTAGTAGTTTCATCTGGTTAAGAGTTTAAAACCTCGGCAGCGCGCAAGTTTATGACTCTTCCTCGGATTTTAAAGGTTTTTCGAAATATTTTGAAATTATGACGAAGCAATTTTTATGATTCAATCAATTGTTGCAAATCTCGAGGCAATAAAGTATTAACTGAAACGTTTAAGGATATTCTCTGCGAAATATTTAAAAAAGTTATTACTGATCATAACTCGTGATATTTCGGCATTAATTTCGCTTGAGGAATATCGGATGCTGGACGGTATGGCTGAACGCATATGGTACTTGTCCAGATCATCTCGCAAATTTTAACATATTACCTATTTTTTGGAATTTTCATGTTCGTGCTTTAGCTCATTCTTAAAATTAATATTACCAGCGATGCCTTAAAAACACACATCTACAGTGATTACTTGCGTCCCAACAAGGGTCTATGAATCACTGAAGAACTGGTGATATGAACCCCGCTCTGACCGTCAACAGATGACTAATGGCATTCCTAAATGAGCTGTAGAAGTTTGATTTTCATAAGTTTACAATCTTCCCTTTGCGATCCGTGAGTGAACTTGAATGTCTTATGTTTTGCATTTCTGCGATCTAGACAAAACAGCCCAAAGACGGAGTGGATTCTTAATTGTAATTAAAAACTTTCGGGGAGACCGAGACTCGAATCCTGGAAGCATGTTGATCGTGCCCCTCAACCAATTGATATAAAGTTTAATTTGGTTGATATTAAACGCAACAATTTCTGCACTCCAGGCTAATAAATGTCGGCGTACCTCAAGAGTCCGTCTGGTCTCAAATTTTTTTTTTCTATTAAAGTCTCATCCAATGGTTGAGAGTGCTATGTAGATCATTTGCAGTGTACAATACTTGCATATGGTCTCATACATACCTATTTGCACTTACAACTAGTTTTGGTAACAGCCTCCCTATGGAGAAGACACACTTAGGCATGACTCATTGTAATACCACGTCGGGGCTAGTTTTTCCGTCTCCATAAGTACATAACATAAAACTATTTGGATCTTCTAATGAACCAAACTAAGACCCTAATTCCGCTGATACTACTTTGGCTAGGTTCACAAAAAAGTGAGAACATATATATAGGGTCCTTCAGACAGCCGGACAGGTTGCAGAGGAGATGAAGAGTTTCCTGTTCTTCCTCTTCTTGACTACTACTACAAAAGTCATTTGAGAAGAAAGTTCTCAAGTCTTGGAGAGAAAGTTTACGAATTTTTATGCAAAAATTCCGGTAATGGTGATGTAACAATAAATTTCCTGTAAAGTACGGTGAAGAACCGTAAAATTTGCCGGTTATTTCAGGAAAAATTGTATATTAGGCGGTAAATTTTTATTAAATTACAAAGTAAATTTTATAAGTCACGTAAATTTTAAGGTGCTCTTTCGTCTATGAACACATTAAAAATGGTAAGTTTTACAGTGCGGTTGCTTAAACTTTGGCAAAATGTGTTACTTGCAACGCGATTACGGTGAGTAGAACCGTAATTTTTCCTGAAATTCTCTCCGTACATGAGGCAATCATAAAAGGCTAACGCTACCTGAATAGCCATGATTTTTGCTTGAAAACCACTGCAGCATTTGATCTGTAAGGCAAGGGAAAGAAAATTTTTCGGTCCAGGTGTTCCGAGAAGACATCTTTACCCAATTTAACTTCCAACTTAAAGCCATCACTGTATAAATCCACTGATTCCGCCGTTGGGGAAAACCTTCTTTCCATTCCTGCCTGGTAAAAATACAGTAGGCGAATTGGCATTAAAAGTAGGCCCAGGAATGGTGTAGTTAAAATTATAAAATACGTACATCCAGAATTTTACGGTATCCATAGTAATTACGTTTCCATGTTTGCATTAAATTGAGTGTAGTAGCGATTGAGGATACGGTTTTCCTGCCAAAGAGTTTCACCGGCATTGGGTAGAGGATAGTATTAAGGACTTTGAAGTTCGTTGTTCTAAGGGCACCTGTGGTTTGCCATCTTCTGAAGTTTCTTTCTAGTGCTCTCTGGGTTACTTTGCTAGTACATAACTTGATTATTCCATAGCGTCAGTATACAGTTCGTGCCTCCATGCGCCATCTTTTGTATATTGACTCTTAGGCTGCTTTTTACATACTTGTTCGTGAATATTACTCAGAATTTTATGCTTCCGTTTGTTCCCAGACCACGCTTTGTGCATCAGAAAGATAGTTTTGAAGGGAATGCTGCAACACCTCAGTTAGGATATTTCAGTGCTTGCCCGGAGTTAACAAAGCAACGATACTAGCTTAGGTGATAATCAACCCTACGACCCTATGATGTGTTAGCATGGCTTTGATCGGAAGAGGGAATGAGGGAAATTGAATGTCTTGTTTTTACATTGCTGCGGGCGTGACAACACCCCAGAGATGGAAGGGATTTAAAACTTCAAAAAGTCTCCCCAGAATTTTAAAAGGAAGGAAGAGAGACTTATTGGGTTTTCCTACTTTGGCAATGAAAGTCACGTTGACCTCTGTCGAATCTGGAATGCATGTGATTTTTGGTCGTTCAATAAAATCACGCGATTCTTTTCAACTAAATATACAACGACATCTTATGTAGTCAACCCTCTTATCAGTTGTAATACCGTTTGCTCGTATAGCGGTCAAGAAATTCCCTCCGCAGGTGTTGTATTCTGTTGTCGGTCCGAAAATGAAGATTTCAATACTTTGATCCTAAGGTTACTAACTTATTATTGGAAAAGTTACGGAAACTAGAGATAGGGAGAAACTTATCCAATGAACCTACCTTTTTGCCAAGGTTGTGTTATATCATATCCTGAAAGAAAAAACAAGAGCGGAGATAATAGGCAACCTTGTCGAATATTTGTAGAATTCATTAGTATAAAAAAGGAAAGCAGTTGATAGTAAGCAATCTGGTTCTTATTCACTTAGCGCATCTTTTCATTGATTTCCGATTAAATACTTCAGGTTGGTTTACTTTCTACTGCTATTACGCCACTTTCTTCCTATGAAATCTTTCCTTCAGGTTGGTTGACTTCCTACTGCTATTACGCCACTTTCTTCCTATGAAATCTTTCCTTCAGGTTGGTTTACTTCCTACTCCTATTACATCACTTTCTTCTTATAAAATTTTTCTACATATCATCTGAAAGCCGACTCGTGCTGTTTTTCACTGTTTTCCTCTGAATTTTTGTATTTTATTTTGGTCTAACTTAAATGCCCCTAAAACCCGAGATAACTTATTGGATGTATCCAATAAAAGGTACATATTGTCTCGTTGTATTAGAAAGTTGAATCATCAGTTACAAAATTAGACCAATTACGTATAGGGATTGGTCTAACTTTGTAGATTGGTGTTAAGTCATCAATATGGTGAATATTTAAATGCCTCGATAGCCTTCCTTTTATACTTCAGTTGAAAAAACAACTGGACTGCTTTAGATATAGTTGATGACAACTATGAGGACTATAAAATATTCAGTTTTGTTTCACTCCACACTAAGAGGCGGTTTTGGTTTTCTAAACGAAAAATATGTAACTTCTATGATTCTTTTCAAAATATTAAATGAAATAAACAGCGTTTTAGTGCGTTTACTGCTTAGATTTTCCAAATAATCCCTAATAAACGTCTTCCACGACTTTTAGAAATGGTTTTTAACAAATTTCCCTCCTTTTTTACGTTAAAGGCATTCATTGTTTTTCTATTTCATTATTGATAGTGAACCTTACGCTTTCTCTTGATGATAGATGAGATGAAATTTGATTCCTGAATGCACTAGTTGGTATCCCTTATTTTTTCTCCTTCTATGAGGGGTATATTAACCGAATCGAGGTCGTTTAACGAAGGTGTTTAGAATTTGTTGCTTTTAATAGCCCTGTTTCGGTTGACAAAGCTTAGGGGATACTTATGATGCTATCACACAGTCTTAGCACGAAATGAATTAAGGGTTAGACCAATAGACTAGGAGCATTAACAATTATCTTCGATTATCACTATATGACAGGCTGAGAGTAAAATCGACCTATCTTCTACGTCCGAGCAAAAGTGGCTTAGAAAATGTTCCGCGGGAGATTCCGGGCAAAAGCGAATCAGATTAAAACTCCGGACAAAAACGACTTAACTACTAAACTGCATTAACTTCGTATTACTTTTCGTATTTAAGTCGCTTTTGTTCAGAGTTTTTTTTTGATTCGCTTTTACCCGCAATTTCACGCAGTTCGTTTTTGCGCGGAACATTTTTAAGGCCACTTTTGCTCGGACGTTGTAGATACGTTATTTTTACGATCAGCCTCTCATATACGGGAGGCTTTAAGTCATAGTTTTTGATTCTTTATGAGATCCTTACCTTAATATCCTCCATAATCCTCTTGAAAACGAAAGGAATCGTCATTTAACGAACTCTGTTTTGAGTGGCAGCCTTCAATTATTTTCCAGGCTTCAGTTACGGCCTCGGCTGACATACGTAGTTGCTTTGCTTTTAGTCGACCAAATCGATGAGTTCCTTGTGGTTTCCAATCGAGGGCCGGTTATTGATGATTTCCTTCCTTTCTCGCCCTTGGTTTTAAAATGCTGCGCCCTCTGTTTTTGCTAAACGTCAGCACAAACTTTTTTACCACTTGTTCTTAACAAGAGCATTGCTATAAGCATGTAAGCTTGATCTTATTCAGCTAATACATAAAACTGCGACCACTCTGTATACAGGTTTCTTACTGGTTGTGGCATCAAAATGGCGTTATAATAGTGCTTATTGAAGTGTTACCATGATGGCGACGCTCACCACTTAAGGGGTTCTTCTGCCTTGTTGGTTTCAAAAAGTCGATATTTTTTCTTAAATTTTTCTAATCTCGAACGTGTCAGGAACATATCCTGGAAATGATATAACGGAGTTCTTCTTATTTCGGGATGTCAGAGACTGTCAAACGCAGCTCCGCTTGTCGCTTTTGTGACGCTTCGTCGCGGTAGCCCGGAAACTTGTTTTAGGAGGACATACCAAGGGCATCCGACACTGCAAAAAGGGCTCGGATTGAACAACTAGAACAGCAAGTAGTTTTTTTAGGGTCAAAACATGTTAAAAACACATTTTTTTTAATGTCGACTATTTTGCGAAATTTTTGAATTTTGAAAATTCTGTTCGTCAAACGATAGCCATGGGGATAGTAAAACTAAATCTTTTTTTGATTTTTTGTTTTAGACGACTTTCATGAGCTGGATCGTGTCAACCGCTTTAATATGAACTTTTCGTAAGGGGTACTTCAAGGTCGCCAGCACGGTTTCCGCGCTGGCCGCTTAATCGGAAATTTCGTAATGGCTCTGACGGAGCGATGGCCTTTGATAGATATTTATAGATAGAGGCATGCTAGCATTCTAACAAAACTTCAAGCATTTGATCTGTACTCTCATCTCTTAAAATAGATAGGAACGTTTTGTCAGGCTATTCAATTCGTGTACAGACTTACATCTAATTCCTACGAAATAAACCCCCGTGTACCTCAGGGTTCAGTTCTTTCTCCAATCTTATTTCTTTTTTTTTATTAATAACCTTTTATCTCTCACTTTCAATCCTATTCATAGTTTCACCTTCATTTCCTTTCACGTATTTCGTAGTCAATTCCTTCTTGACTGGCTCAGTACAACAATTATTGGTTACTTACTCTATCCTACGGGCACAGCTTTAGGATATGACGTAGGCATATATTGATGAAAATTTGAAGGACCTGATGATGTATGTCCAGATTTGGCAACCGTAAAGGACTATCGCGTTTACGTCGAAGTTGAGCTTTCGTAATTTAGTTATGAGATATCCGTCGATATCCAGATTAGAAACAGTTGAGTAGATGCGCTTCACGTTTTATTTATTCGGTTCGATGTAACAGAATTTTTTAATCAGTTTCAGGGTTGTGCGTTAAGTTGTGTTCGTGTTTATCCGCATTTTTGCTGTTTTTAGTTTCCAGCCAAAATGTTGCTGTTGCAAAATTCTATTCATAATATTGTTTAGGTTCTGTTCTCGATAAGCCACTAGTTCTTTGAGACCTATATATGTCTCTTGAGACACAAAACGGCGAAAGTAGACATATTTCATTGAGGTACTCCGTAATTCATTTCAAAATTGTCGGACAAATTGTAACTTTAAAGAATTCTGTATCTCGAATCAATAGAGAGAGGTGTTTTTATTTATCTAATTATTTCCTGCGGCATCCACGTTTCTCTCCACTTAAAAGTCCTGCTAACGTCGTGGAAGTCGTTATAATCTACAAAGGCTAGGTAGACGGGGACGTAATTCCTTAATATTATTGAATTAACCCTTCTAACTCAGAAGGCGCACTTCACAGGCAGAAGCCAGGAATTAATTGATCTACCCACCAAAATACACAAAATATTAAGGTGGATGAGGCTCCCACAACACATGCATTAGTAAACAAAAGCCAAAATACACCCAAACACAGCAATCAGGGATGCACAGGCAGCTTAAGCCAAGTCAATACAAAACTTACAAGGCAGGAAACTTTACGCCTTACAAAAAAAAAACAAGTGAGTGCAACAGGATGGTTACAAGTTGTAAAGGCTCCTCTTTAATGTTAACTTGCCCACGTTAGTGCTGAAAACATCACCAACACTCTGCTGTATAAAGATGTAGTCTTATGTGAGGGCTAGGATATTCCCTGGACCAACGGAGGATAAAACCCAGCATAGAGCTGGCCCTGTCAACGATATTATTAATGTGGGGGATGAAGTTAAGTTGTCTATCAAGATACACACCCAAATCCTTCACTCCCTCCACCCGTGGAATACAAGTATCTTCAAATTTGTACTGCAAAGTACAGTAGTTGCGGGACCTCGAGAAGTTCATAACCTGACATTTACGGATGTTTAATTTAAGATTATTATTGACACACCAGTGCAGATCCGACTGCAAAATCTCGCAATCCACGAAAGATTTGATTGAGAGAAAAATTTTGAAATCATCCGCATAAATAAGAATTTTACTTCTTTGAAGCAAATAAGTAATGTCATCAATAGATAAGATGAACAACAGAGGCCCAAAATGACTACCCTGAGGAACGCCGCAAGGAGCCACAAAAGCATCAGAGAGAACGCCACGAAAACGCACTCTATAAGTCCTATTGTATAAATACGACTTAATACATGCAATGAGTGGGGCCGGGAAACCCAACCTGGCCAACTTGAAAACGATAATAGAGTTTATCAAAGATTTTACTTAAGTCGATATAAATGCAGTCAGTCGTGCAACCTTCCAGAAATCCATCCACACTGCCAGACACAAACTCTAACAAGTTGGAAACCGTTGACCTACCCTGAATGAATCCTTGCTGCCTGCTAGAAATTAAACCCCTACACCCAATAGACAATTGGGACTGGATCATCAGTTCGAAGAGTTTTGGAATGCAAGATAGTTTAGCAATAGGTCTATAGTTAAGAATCTCTCTCCTATTGCCACTCTTAAAAATGGGGATTAAAAATGAAGCCTTCCAGAATGTAGGGAAGCGACCAACCAAGAAGGATCGCCGGAACAGTAAAAGTAAAGGACATAATAACACCGAAGAACACTTCTTTAAGACAACAGCAGGAACCCCGTCAGGGCCATAAGAAAAGTCTTCCGGCAGATCCAAAATATGCTTGTATAAGGTCTCCTCCGTGATAGATGGAATAGGTACGGGGGATATATTACTTACTACGTATAATACTTCTCATTCATCCTCAATATATTAATGTGGAGCGACAGTTTTCTTTTTGAGATAGACCGGGCAATTCAAGGACTTTTTTGGATTTTTTTTGTGGCTGTTTTAAACATTTTGATTCCTGCACGTTCTCTGAAGTAGAACTTCTTTCTCATATCTAACATTTCATCGCAAAAAGTTAGGTATTAAAAGCTAATGTCATCCATGTCTTAACAATTCGTGTTACAATTTAGTTGACTTCCCCTATCAAGAGTTAAATTTGCTAATTGCGCTCATGCTAAAGTTATCAGGTAATGCTAAAAGCTGCATCCCCTGATTAATCGGCGTTTGTGGTGCACACCAAAGTTCAAATTTTTAATGTCTAGATAATTTGAGAGTAAACAAATTTTTCCAAACGTTTTTAGAACTTATTTTATTTTTACCAGAAATTGCATTTATCACCGGGAATATTGTAATCACATTTCAAGTGCCCGGCTAGCTCAGTCGGTAGAGCATGAGACTCTTAATCTCAGGGTCGTGGGTTCGAGCCCCACGTTGGGCGAACATTTATTTTTGTTTTCTTTATTTTAATAACCAAAAACTCATTTTACCTTTTCATCAATAATTTTCTCCCCCTTACTACTTTCTATCAATAAAAATGAATTCCTCTAACCTCAATAAATTGTCTCGAACTGCATTAACAAAACTGTGAAACACGAAGGGACTGAATTTGTCGCGTCACTTCAAAGTCGAGCTGTTTTCAAATGCAATTTGTTAGTGATTATTTTTAGCATTGAAAATATCTCATTCTCGACGGAAATAACTCTTAAAACTACTTAAGAATTCAGACACACACACATCCAGACAGACAGACAGAGTGTACATAAGAAGTACATAAGAATAGAAGCACATCTTTAGGACTCATCCCTGAATTTTAACGTATCATGCGATACCATGCTTTACCGCTCTACCTCTTCAGCTCTATTGATTTTCTACTCGTTCTTTGCTTATTAGAAATTTTTTGGGGTCAGAAAAGTTTACCAAGAAGAACAGCTGTGATGAGTTCCATCTCAACCTAATTTCCATTTTTAGATTTTCTTTTTCCTTTGCCTAGGAATTAACCAAAAAAAAAAAATAAAGGTATTGCCTTGCTCAGGTGATGATATCCGCGAGTCGAGACGGTTGCAAAATATTTGCATTTCACAGGAGTTTTTTGGCCGTCGAGGAATGCGACAATGTGTAAATATTGACATTTTCCCATGGGAATTGCAATGATCCAGTTTATGGTGGTTCGATTGGATTTTTTTTCATACATTCAAGATTCGAATTTTCTGTTTAAATTTATTCAAAGGAAAAATATTGAAAGATATAAATTCAACGCAAATGCTAACGATCTTTGTGACTAATCTTGTGCATTTTTCTTTTTTTTTCAGGTAAGTGCAGTTCTGGCATTTTTTATCGTGTTTTTTGTGCTCAGGTGAGTCATATGTTTGCTTATTGAAGGCTGAGTTAGAAGTCATATGTGTAATGGACTATTTAAAAAAAAACCCCGTCAAATTTCCTTTAATGGACTGGTGCAGTCATTTGGTACGAGTGAGACTTTTTCTTCAAATTTTACAAGCTAAACTATAACTTTAAGATAATTGATGAACTCATGGAGGAGTATTGAAAAAAAGTTGGTTTACATATTGAAGACTCTAGGGGACAAATTGTGAATTGTTTTTGTTTTGTAAATGAAACGAGTCCAGTGGTTTTGGGTCGCTTATTGGGAGCCAATTTACCCCTTGGGCATACATTGATACTTGGAGCACATTTAATTTTTTGGACATTGAAAAGCAGTAGATTTGGTAGATCTAGATGAGAAACAAAAAAAATTTTATGGGATCTCCACCCCCCTTCCCAGCTATAGGGGTTTGAATATTTTTTACGATGAAAAACCAGTCTTACATATATCCTGTGCTAGAGACATAATTAATATCTCAGTTTACAGGCAATACAATGGTGCCAAAGACTATGTAGTTTTTTTTTAATAGAATTAATCCTTCTAACTCAGAAGGCGCACTTCATAGGCAGAAGCCTAGAATCAATTGACCTATTCACCAGAATATAACGTATATTGAGTTAAATGAGGCTCCCACAACCCATGCAATAAAATATTAGTAAACAACAACAAAAAAAAAACAAGAAAAATCCAGAACACGCCCACACAAACAATCAGGGGTGCATAGACAACAGAGATCGTTTTAGCAAATCCTTAGAAAGAGTCACTCCAAGGTTAGTGACGGACTCCACACGACAGATATTAGTTTCCGCAAAGGAATAATCAAAGACGAGCTGATTTTGGTTCCTAGATAGACATTTATACAAGATAAGCTGCAGACCATTAGATCCACACCAGTTCTTGAAGGTATTTAAATCATACTGAATGCAGGAAGAATCATAACTGTTTCTAACGCATGAGAAAATCTTTATATCGTCTGCATAGATTAAGTATAGTGCTTAATCAGAGGAACAATGTCGTCAATGGCAAGAATAAACAACAACGGCCCAAGATGGCTACCCTGCGGTACGCCAGATGTAGCCCTAACGACTCTGGATAAAGTATTACGGAAAGATACCCGATATATCCTGTCTTTTAAATAAGAGAAGATCCAATCGAGCAATAAAGGCGGAAAACCCAACTTTTTAAGCCTAAGCATAATCACAGAGTGAGGAAGTTTATCAAAAGCCTAACTAAAGTCGGTGTAGACGCAGTCAGTCTGGAGACCTTGCTGAAAGGCAAAGATTATGTGGTATGTAAATTCAAGCAAGTTCAAGCTAATATTGCTAATATTGGGGATACAAATAAGTTTTGAGGTTTTTTTTCCGTAACTATGAAGCTTTATTCAGAGAAATTGGTACAATGTATTTTATTCAAAGTATAGTCAATCGTTAGCTTTTTCCCATCTTTCTGTTAGCATACGGTTTCCGCGTCGAAAAAATTCCTCGTCTTTTAAGTCGATCCAAGAGTCAACCCAATTTTTGGTTTCTTCGTAAAAAGTGAAGCGTTGCTTGTCCAGGCCATAAGTCATCGACGTGAACAAGTGTTAGTCCGAAGGAGCAATGTTTGATGAATATGGCGGGTGGGGTAAGACATCCCATTGAAGTGCCTCCAAAGTTTCCTTGACGACTTTTGCAACATGTGGCCCAGCGTTGCCGTGTTGAAAAATCACTTTGTCATGTCTTTTGGCATATTGTGGACGTTTGAGCTTCAATGCTCGACTCAATTGCAACAATTGATGGGCTGAGAGTAAAAGTGACCTATTTATAAGGTTCGGACAAAAGTGGCTTAGAAAATGTTCCGCGCAAAAACGAATCGCGTGAGATTCCGGGCAAAAACGAATCGTAGAAAATTTCCGGGCAAGAACGACTTAACTACTTAACTGCATTAACTTTGCATTAGTTTTTGTAGTTAAATCGTTTTTGCCCGGAAATTTTCTACGATTCGTTTTTCGAACCTTATAAATAGGTCACTTTTACTCTCAGCCCGTCAATTGTAACGTTACCCAGTGATGGTTTGGTTAGGCTGGAGAAGCTTATAGTAGATCACTCCGAGCTGATCCCACCAGATGCACAGCATTAGCTTCTTGCCATCAATATTCGGTTTGGCCGTTGAATTTTCCTTATTTATTTAAGCTTAATACAAGCTATAACAAAAGAAATACAAAAATACAAGCTAAAACATAATACTAATCCTACTATAATAAATGATAAATAATAATAAATAAATAAATAGTATAAGCTACAATATGAGCTATAAATATAGTAGATACAGGCGGAAGGCGGAAGGAAGAAGAATTAAGGAAGGCGATCAAGATCAGGATGGGCGGGATCAAGATATAAGGCTTTGTGAAGGGAAGATTTACTCATGTTAAAGTCAAAGGAGGAAAGGTCCTTGGCATTCCGTAGCATCCTGGTAATTGGTTCGCGTTAACTGTAGTTCGTGTGATGGTGGTCAAGTCGGAAAAGGGGAGTTGATCTTAGGTTGCAGGTATTGGTATAGATGGGTAAAGATTGCTGGATTGAAGGGCAGTCTATGGCACCAGTTAGTAGCTGATAAATGAAGAGAATGTCGGAAACATCTCGACGTTTGCTTAGGGATTGTAAGTCGATCATTTTCAGAGGGTTTTAATAAGGTGGAAGGTTGAATCTGTCTATCCACGGAAGATCCCGTAGAGCAAAGCGAATAAACCTACTACTACATCTGATTCGATCCTGTTAATGTGGTTTGCTTGTGTAGGTGACCATACCTGGCTGGCATATTCAAGGAGAGGTCTAACAAAGAGATTTGGAAACATAAGGATTGGAGAACTCTCTAGACCAGCGCTTCACAAACCCTAGCAGTTAATGTGGGAACGGAAATTGAGTTCGGTATCACAGATTATTCCTATTTCATACAAAAAGGTAACGATAGGGACTGGTACATCGGTTAACATGCAGACTTTCGGGGTTGTGGTAAGACGTTTGCGGGAATAAGAGATGGACTGGCATTTGGAGACATTGAGTTCAAGAAAGTTTTTCATGCACCATGCGAGATCTTTTTGCAGGGGAAGAGAGTCGGTTGTGGAGGAGATATGTTTGATTATTTTCATGTCATCGGCATAAATGGACAACTCTGCGTGTTTGATGACACATTCAACATCATTTATTGTAAAGATGAAAATTAATGGACCGAGCTGGCTGCCCTGGGGGACGCCGGAACGTGCGACAATAGGGTTAGAAATGGATGAGCTGAAAAGAACATTGTACCGACGGTTGTTGAGGTAGGATTGAATCCAGGAGATGAATCGGGAGGTGAAGCCTAGGCGATCAAGTTTGAACAAGATAACATTATGGGAGAGGAAAATTGTTTCAATTGCTCAGTTTTGGGTTAATAATTGGATATGGATTTATGTCAAGCTTTACCCCGTTTTCATGCATTCACCGGCTGCAACTACACAGCCAGTTTTTACAGGAAAGGCAAGAAAAAGCCTTTTCAAATTTTAGAGAAAAAAAGGTTTTCAGGAAGTTTTCGCCAATTTAAAGGGAATTGTAGATGCAAGCCACGAGGAGAAAATGATGATCAAAAAAGTTCGATGACCCCTTTCTCACTGTACTTTGATATGGACATATACTACCCCGTTTCATCAAAGTTCGTCAGTTTTATTTTTTCTTATATAACAAAGTTGAATCGCATAAATTTATGTTTAAATGTTTAAAATAGTTTTTTAATATTTATTCTTTTAAATATAATACATTTTTATGATTTTTGATACAATTTTTGAAAAACAAATAATAAATAAATAATTTATTATGTAAAACCTAAAAATCGTTATAAGGCAGATATTTCAATTATTAACCTTAACGATTTTTACCACTTAGTACCACCTTTTGCTGAAATAACCGATTCTATTCGATTTGGCATTGCTTCTTATATTTAATAAAATTGTATTGCATTTAAAAGAGATAAACATTTAAATTTCATGTTGATAGAAAATTTTGTGTTTTTACTTCATTTTATATGAAAAAAATGAAAATGACGAACTTTGATGAAACGGGGTAGTAATCGAAAACTGCCGACATTAGTGTCAAATCCATAATGTTCGGTGTCCCTGAGATGAATATTGCACTTCCGTAGGAAAAACAGGAAAAAGCCCTCTCTCCCCATTTTGGGATTTAGTGCTTAGTAGATTTCATCATTGCTTATTGGATTTCGTGCAAAAAACACGTTTCGGGTGGAGTCTAAGTTAGAAGCAAGCCTCAATTTTGACTGAGTCCACTTTCTTCAAGAAACACTAATTATTGAGGAAACCAAGCTTCAAAGTAATTGGAGTACTTTAGAAAGTCAACAATTAGAATAGTCTAGCAGTTGAATTGATATTTAAGAAGTTAAGTATTTGCGTTCCAAAGATAATTTAATCACAGCTTAGGGGAGAAAAATTCTAGTGCTGTAAGCATCAGTACCATTTCTCTCACTCCATTAGACGCTTAGAGTGTCGCAAGTGACTCATGGACATGACTATTTATGACATAGAAAAGCTATAAAAAACAATATCTCAATAAAGTTTAATAATAGACGATAAATATTGAAAAACGCTATTCATTTCCAAATGAAATGGAAACCGTTTTTATTGCCTTAAGTTATTTGCAGAGAAAAGATAAGTCTGCCGGTATCTTTTTCCAACTTTGTATGATAATGCGGCCAAGTTCACTCGAGTGCACTCGCCTACGTTTTAGATAACAAAATAAACCAAAAGTCTGAGACGAAAAACAAACACTCGAAACCAGATAATAAAACGCGTGGTAGGAAAACTATATTTACCTAAACCGACCACAAAAAACAGGACCGTCACTAGAATTTTTCCCCAAAAACAAAAAAATTCTATACCAATTCAAATATAATTGACCAAAATGCGTCGCCATTATTCAATGTTTACATGATAAGCGGACTGTCTGCACCGCATCGATCCGGCGATATCAGACAGTTGAAATTGGTAATAAATAATCCAGCACGACAACGCGCCGCGTATCAGTGCTTTCTCTTTTTCCTCATCGCTCGTTCAAGTCGGGCGAAAGCAAATATTTTACTTTCGCGCTGATATTCCGTCGTGGGTTATACCGGTTGCCCGCTTTGCCGCCATCTGTTGTGGGTCAAGGGTACGATCAGTTTGTTCTGGTGTCGCTTCTGCTTCCTTGTTGAGCGCGATATGATGTTCTTCAACGTTTTTTCTACTGTCGCTGTCAGCCATTTATCAAGTGACTTTTTAGTTGATGAACTCATTTTCATATTTTAATGTCAAGCGGCTATCTGAGCTCTTATCGCAGCAGCCAAAGAAACGAGAAAAAGTTTTTATTTGGCCAACGATAAGGCCAGCCAGATACTTTCAAGATGTTACACACACCGGAGACTGCGATCACAATTATGAAAGAGAAGGAAAGTGTCGTGGTAGTGATTTAAATGGACTTTTTAGGCAGCGAAATATTCCAATTGGCCGAACGTGATTTCCGCAAACTGATTCTATTCAGCGCCCTGCGAAAGCCTAGACATTTGGAATTCAAATTTGACGTGACCAAGGTCACCATTTAAGTCGAAAAGGCTTCTTAATTTGTCCGACTGGCCATACGTCTTTCCGCAGGGTAGTGTGGGTTGACGTTGGTTGTTTCAGGGGCATGTTTCGGTCCTACAGCTACCGATATCTGGGCGTATTACCGCCAGTGGTTGCCGAATTATTTAATTTTGGCAAAAATTTAATTTGCAAATGTCAAATGTCATCTCATCAGGCAACATCTGGTAAGCGGCATCGAACTCAATGTCAATAGCACGAAGAAGCGATTCCTGTCCAAAGACGGTAGTGGGAAGTGGGCAGAAGTGTAGCGATATCAAGTCCGTCGATCTATTCTCGATAAAAACTTCTGTCGTCGCACATTTTTTCGAGGTGATAGTGCGCGACTTTTTTAAATATATATAGTTCAATGCGCTCTTTCGTAACTTTTTCGTAACTTTCATTCACAGCTGTTTTGTTTGCGTATTGATCGCGCATCCATCGTGCTGCTCATCGAGCACTTAGTGATTTGCGATTGCGCTCTCCATCCAAGTTGGCCAAAGTCAAATGATGTCAAGCGCTGACCAAGATCACCCAAAAAGAAAAACCGACCACCGTTGGCGAGCTCATTGCAAACCAATCGCTGAGCTTTTGATAAAAATAGCAAACATTTTCACGGGACGGGAGGGAATCTGTTTTCATTTATAAAAATTTTCACATCTGAGCTATTTTAGCAATGAAATTTTTTGGCGAGATAACGCGCCACGACGTAGAAAAATATTCGCGTTTTAATGACGCGGAAAAGGCAATGCTCGCCGTCGACTGTTTACGATGTGTTGCAATCGCCAAGACCTTGGAAAAGGTGTGTATGTGTGGTATGAAATGGCTGCGGTGAGCGGTAATCGATTCAATCTCAACGCCGCCGTCGTCGTCGCGCACAATATTAGAACATTTGAGATAATTCGTTGCGGTGATATTGACATTGGAAATATGCACCAATTGTACGGACGAACTGAGATTTTTGTATTTGTGGTGCTGATAAATTTACGTGAATGACGAAGTATAATTTTTGGCGGCTTATACCCCGCTTAAAGCGATATCGTCAGAAATTAGGTCTTTGGCAACAAGTTCAAGAGGTCAACAAGAGTATAACGGCATTTGATGAGTCTTCGGTATATTTAGATTAGGAATTTGAGTTTACTTTGTCGAAATTGAGTACGGCAAGGTGATAATTATTTCGTTTCGACAGGTTGAATTTATTGTCGAAATGCCGCAAATGTTTACCTATTATCACGTTTTTTCGATTTAGTCTTCTGGTTCGTTGAAACGATTGCTCTTTTAGACATTGTGCAGTTAGGTATTATGGGATATATTGTTATGACCCACATTTTTTGGGGTAAAAGAGGGGAAGGAAAGAAAACGTAAAGTGTACGGAATTGAATATTGGTTTGTGTCGACTTGTTGACTTTCCAATATTCCGAATTCTTGACGGATTCAAGTTGATTGAAATGAACGAATTTGGGACCAGTTAACTACTGTCGGCTTGCAAGCGAATCATAACTTTAAGTGAGTCATAAAGTCTAGCAACATTATATCTGTTCAGATATCAAAGGTCAAAGGTGTGTCCATATTCGCTTTACGGAGTCTATATTCGCTTCACGGAGTCCAGTAAAATTCGACGCAGGTGTCTATTTATGAAAAGGACTTTTTGGTTCAGGTTTCTGAGTGTATTCTGTTGAAACCAGTTAAGTTAGAATGTTTTTCAAAATACTTATATCCGAAATAGAGAAGAACAGAAGTTTTGTGTTGAGTCGGCAGTTTTGGAATTCATACCATCCTGATTAGACAACCTTCACCGTATGGTTAATGTGTTTCGAATCGTGTGATGACTAAACTGGATTATCTACACATAACTGGAGTGCTTTTGAATCCTATTGTCCTATTGTCAATATACAGTAGGAGAACCTGTCGACACAATCTATGAGGAAATATTTAATTTTTTGGAGCATATTTCATCGATCGTGCAAAAATCTGGAAATAGTCGACTAAACGAGAACAAGTACAAATGCGACTATTTGACAGATTTAAACTGTCTTTTAAGACTTGGTTTAAGTTCATGGCTTTTACTCCTGTTAAAAGAAGGTAACATCGCCCTGGCTATAGTATATGTGGATAGGCTGCTACACCTGGAGTTGTCGATGGATAAATAGTGTGCAGTTCTTAAAGATAAGTAAATTATTCTCACACAAGAGGCTTGGATGGTAATACCTTGCCCCGCCAGCTCGTCGGCCCACTTATTTACTCTACGCCCCCTATCATCTGGCACCTAGAGCAGGGTGATTTTAAGGTGCTCAAAGAGAAGCGAAAGCTTATCGCGCACCGTTTTTAGAAAAATCAATGCTTCGATTAAGTGTACCAGCTATCGAGAAAGTATATAAGTCGGACAACTGTATCAACCTGAGGGGAATATATGTAAAGAAATTTGATCTATCGAGCAAATATGTCTGTCGAACAAGTGTGCTATTCGCACGAGTACGTCAACAAAACAAGTTCGCCGGTCGGTTAAGTGTTTCCACCATTAAATGTATATTTCGACAAGTGCATCGGGAGTCAGGTAAATATACTCTTAAGGTAAGAGTAGTTGCCGAGCAAATGTTTCAGTTAGGCAGAAACACCTAACAGCCCAGTCTTCAAATAAAACAAGTGTACAAGTGAGTCATACTAAGGTTGTATTTTTTGTTACACAACTGTAATGGTTTTGCAACTTTCAACTGTCTGAATTTTTACGAATCAGCACCGTAAAAGTTCCTGAGCAAGAGTCCCGAGTATCAGCGAAGAGAACAGGGAAAATTACGGCTGAGAACCGTAAAATTTGCGATTATTCCAGGAAAAATTTTGTATTAGACGTTCAATTTTTTCTAAATCACACAGTAAATTTTGTGAGTCAGTAAATTTTACGGTGCTGTTCTGTAAAAATTACAGAAATGCAAGAAAAATTTAAGATTAGAATAGAGTGGTGCTGGCGAAGTTTACTTCAGCCTGCCTTATTTAGACCACTAGATGGGTCCATCAAGCCCCTCAGACTCATGAAAAACCGACCTTTCCTATACCCCTGCTCTTATAACCATCCTGTTTCCCTAATGAACCTTAGAACAGCTTTGAGCTCTGAAACTCCACAAGGTCTGCCTATTTTTGTTGCTAGGGCATTGCACTTGTAGAGCACATGGCAAACTGATTTGATTTCCTCCAGATCCCTGCATCTCCTACATAAATCATTTACACCTCGACTCAGAGCTTCTGGCATAGTAAGATATGATCCAGGTGCCGTCCTGGTGTCTGTTCTGCTTCCATTAAGGAATACCTTCTTCTCTTGTACTGTCTGGCAATGCGGCAATTGTCCAGGTTAGTCCACCGATGATTATTTTCACTATAGGCATCGCTGACAATGTCTACCATAAGGAAGCTAATCCGAATTTTCGTACATTTCAGCACCCTCCTTTGTCAATTCTCTCGTTGTCTGGGATATTCGTGTGTCCCGGCACGTAGCCTAGAATTATGACAAATGGAAATCTCGTTTAGTCCTTATATAATTATGGAGACGGAGTTGGATCAATTGGTTGAGCGGCACAACCACCATGCCATGGGTACCGGGTTTGAGGCCAGATCTCCCCGAGGGTTTTTGTTAAGAAATTAAAATAATCCACTCCGTCTCTGGGCTGTTGTCTAGCTCTAGCTAGCAATGCAAAAACAAGACATTTAAGTTTCCTGACTTCCCTTTCCCTAATTCCCTTCCGGCCAAAACCATGCTAACGCATCAAAGGGTTGTCCGCTAGAATTTGGCCACATCGTATAAAAAAAAAACTTCGATTGTACTATCGCAGCTTCCAGCGCCTGACTGCCAATAATATGCAGACGTCAACATTACTAGACTCTAAACACCTAGATATTAGCAGAAGCTAACGACGAACGATTCGTGCCTGTCATATAAGGTGTATACGCTTGCTCCTGTACCCCGCTTTCGTTTTAGATTCATCCGTATGTATGGAGATCTCTGATACTTCCACTACTGTATCCTGTCCCATTTCTCTCTAGCTGGCAACTTTGTACTAAATCTCTTATTGAAGGTTATACCTGGGACCTGGTAGTCCGTGTCTATCCTGTTATTTATACAGTCTAACTTAAGAAGGGTGCTAGAATGCTCGGTCATTCAGTCTTCAGTCTGACTGCGCTTTTCATTGCCAAATTTGTACACTATAAATCGGCCTTATTATGGCGGTATACATCCAATATAACACCTTGGGGTTGAATCCCCATTTGACCTCACAGATCCTTTTACATGCCACGCCTTGCCTCAATAAAGTTCAAAATCCTTCCAGTTAAGTTTGGAGTATAATATTACACTCAGGTACTGGGCACCTTTTCCTTTTACCATTGATAGTCTCTTTGATATTTTCCTCGTCCTGGGGCAAAACATAAGCCCCGTCTTTGAAGGATTAACGGTCAGTACACATTTGAGGTACAGTTTTCTAGCTTTTCAAGCGCACATTCGAGCCTCTTACAGATCGTTGTCAAGAATCTCCCGAATACCAATATCGTCAAGTCATCCGCATAAGCACTGATATTCAGGATTTCGTCCATAACCACTCACTACAGACGTGGTGATAGCACCACCCGGCTTGTGTATTGCTCTCTTTACCATTGAGTTTTCTACGCACGAGCACTGTCGAGCATAGAATGTATCCTTCTCAACTGACTTGCGTCTTAACATTATTGAAGGCAGCCTCAACGTTCAGGAAAGCACACAAGGTATATTTCTTGACTATGGAGGTTTTTTAATCGCCTGCTGGTTTTATTTTTTTAATGTACCAGCCTTGCCCTACCTCTCTTATGTAAACGTCCAGTAGCCTCTCTAGCACTGAGTATGACGGATAGAGACTAATAGATCTGTAATCTTTCGTTGTCACATGGGTTGCTTTGCCAGCTTCGGAATGAAGATTATCCTCACTTCCCGACAAGCTGTGGGTATGTATCCTATCCAGCGACAGCTAACGTATATCGACACCTGCCGAGTTATTATTGTATGACTTAATGCCTTCTAAAGCATAATTGGCCTTTTCTCAACAACCTCTCGGACTTTTAGGCAATCGAATAAATTTACTACCTAGGCTAAGGTCCCAACCAGCCTCAAATTCAAAGTCTTTCGAAAACATATTTTCGTTCTAGGCAACTCTCTCGCTCTCCGAAAAGTGGATGTTTTGCAGTATATTTAATATATCCTGCTTGTTCAGACTCCATTTTCCCTTTTTTATTGAAGCCGGAATAGACGGATTTCTGACAAGAACCTCCTAAGTGTGGATGCTCTCGCATTCTCTTACATAGATCCTTAAAACTTCCTTTATGACGACCTTTTTGCTGATATTAGGTTCTTCTTATATCTGGACCAAGATATTTGACCCCTGAAGTGTGTTACGAATTTTGGAACTTCCCAAGAATATGTTGGTCCCGAATTTTATCACAGGCAGAATAATCGTTCTTGCATGAATCGTTCATTTAAAAGCAATATTCTAGCAACACAAACTTGTGTCAGTAGGCATATGTACAAAGGATTTTCTTAACCGGTACATATCTCATTTTTTTCGAACATAAAAATGTATTCTGGCGTACCTCAGGGATCCCTATTTGGACTGCTTCTGTTTTTTTTTAATAAGGGAATAATTCCTGTTGTTGTAGCTCCTTATTTGTGTTATTTGATTATAATTTCCGGCAGCATTCTAGGAAGCCTTTTCCGTCTAGTTCTGAAAGATCTAGTAGCGAAAAGGATATCATCAATTTAGTCCTTTGGTATTCCTCCTATTGAGTAAATTTTTGAATCTATTTATTATTTTTTTAACATATTGGGGTTGTAATATTTTTGAAGGGTTCTAACCACGAACTTCTGGTCTAGAAGAGTATAAATCATGACTGGTTTGGTTTGGAAGATATAATATTTATTGCAGGCAGATCAAGGTTAACATAATTTAATTTGTTAAAAAATCAACAAAGCAGCGAAGAAAAGGTATTTGCGCCGAGGATTTGTACTTATACTTTTATTCCCAAAACTCGCTTTCTGCCATATTGGATTTTGAGGTGATGTCATCGGATAATTGATGGCGTAATTGGTATTATGAAATTGAGTATATCCGTCAATAGTGCTTTGGTTGTGACTGTACTTTGGTACCTTGGTGTATTTCTAGGTAGTACTGGTTAAGAGCGTTTAGAAAGAAACCGCCAAATTAAGCTAAGAAATTAATGATTTTCGGATTGTTTGCTTGTTCTATGAGACGTTGCTTCTTGCCAAGATTGTAGATCAACGGAAAGTAGCCTATAGGATTTGTTAGTATGTTAGTATTCATTCCCGAGTAAAAGTGTTTTGACGAAACCCTAAAAATAGTACAAAATCTATTAACATTGTTAATATTAACGATTACCAAACTTAGTCCCATCTGGCCTCCGAAAACATATACAGTCGCAAGTAAAAGTAAAGATGCTGTAGAACCCGTAGTTCTGGCTTTGGACAAAAAATTTTAAGCAATAAACTGTGTAAAACACACCCTACATTATTAAAATAAAAACAAATTCTAGTTTAGACCAATAACACAAAGTAGATGGTCTAAACTCTTATAATAGTCTTTACGAAGATAAAAACGCGGACATAATTATTTAATCATAATTGAAATTTCGAACAGGACACGCCTCTTTATCGTCTATGAACAGTTTAGAATTTTGATTTTGGTCTAAAAACTCGTGCTAGTCATAACCAACCATAATTACTCAGTTTGACGTCAAAATAGAATGAAAATTTACACAAAATCTACATTTTATCTACAAAGTTTAACCCCAACCTATGCAATTTTCCAAAATGTTATTCCATTGCAGTTGAGTTATTGCAAAATTCCCGTTTCCGAGATAGCGTAAATTTTGTTGCGTCCACTCGTGTTGACTGTAAATTCGCTGATAAAGGTTATCGGCTACTTACTCCCTTGCACTTGATGCTCTTTTTTCCGCTAAACTTTTATCAAAAAATGTTTTTTCTGTTGCATTTAAATTTCGCTTTGAATTCACGGACTTGGGTAAAAGTGCAGGAGCCCCACATTTTTTTCATCTTTTGGGGCACCAAACGACTATGCTTATCTGTTCTATAAACAGCTCTTTCGGTTGAAGTTTGCAAATTGTTTATGAAAATTTGTTTATTTACGAAAATAGATTTTTTTGCAAGAATTTTAACAGAAGTGATCAGAGTGGCACCAATTTACCAGGTTAGACCAATCCCTATACAAAAAAGGTCTAAACTAGTAGGGCTGGTTTGTCTCTTCGTAAAGTGCGCTCTTGCGTTGAGCTTTGCCCTTCAAAAACAAATTTTGATTTCCAGGTTTGGTGAAATATTGTTGTGACTGATGGAAGTCCACGTTGATGACTCATTGGGTTATTATTAGAGTTGACCAGTTACGTAATTTTTTTTTTATTTATTCTATTTTTTGATGATTCACTAATTTTCTAACAATTATTCTATAACTGCAAAAAACTATCAAGAAAATCGTGTCAGGCAGCACTGAATACTGCACCGCATGTCGTCTAGCATTGACAATAATTTTGTAGAGCAAAATATTCTCGGATGATTTAATTTCAAAGCTTCACCGCGCGCCGGGTGTTAAAATCTAAAACGAGATTTCCTCTCAAGATGTCTGAATCTGGTCGAATACCGATGCTAGAGATCGCGATACACGTGTACGTGAGCCACAGTTTAGACGACCTAAATTTTGTCGACAATGACCCTAATTTAGCTCTAAGTGTGGTTGGTGAGTGCACACGCCGGCGTGATATACCAGGTTTGCCGTACAGCATCCGGCATTATTTTGCTCTTCCTGTTATCTCTCAATTTTCATGCGCTAGCATGTCTGCCCCGGCCAAGCTCTAGCTAGCCTCAGCCGACAATCGGTTCTCTACTACAAAATCTATGCACTCTGGTACCAAGCCATTTGAATACCATTTCAGGTTTCATTCAGCTGTAAATTTCCATTCACGAAATCTTGCCGAGAGGAAAATGAAAATTGGCTACAACTACGATTTCAACAGGTGCAAGGCTTTTATCTAACCGCCATTTAGTTCTGGGTCTTGCTAATCTAATCTACGGTCGTCGCCATCGTCGTCGTAGGTAACTATTATGTTACGTTAGCAATTACACTATTAACGCCTACCATTAGCGGCCTAGAGTGATACTGTCCTAAGAAACTATTCGCTGCAACACACCTCGACCTGATATTACTTTCCCTTGCCCCCCCCGCGGATCTGCCGTTTCTAGTTATTTAATTCAAACGAGCGATCAGATCAAATTGAATAGCTGCGCGCGCACATGATTCAGTGAAAGTAGAATTAACCGAAAGAGAGTGAGATTTCGTTACGAGATTTGAATTCGACGGTTACTCAACTTAATTTATTCCGTCGCCGTCTTGTCTTAATGCGCTTGGAACAGGTATAGGTTAAATTTCTGGCACTGTAAGAAACGTCAACGTGATGATACTTGACTTAGTGATGAATGTCGCGGCCATACGATGACGTCGCAATTTCTGTTGTGACTGCGGAGGTGAAAGTGGAAAAGCATCGAACTCTCTACTTAATAAACGTCAAAGGAAATTTCATCTAATTGGGTCACGATCGATTAGAAAGGCCTTCGACCGGTGGGCTGAATCTGACTAGTCAATTCAGTCAAGACGCGATAACGGTTATTTTCACTGAATGAATGGCCACGCTAGAATTGGTTGAGGTAATAAAAGTCTTTACCTGTCACGATTATCGGTTGATGCTCAATCGCTGGATTGGAAAAGTTTTTGATACTTAGCAAGACTTGGTGATGAAATTCGTCTCGAAATGTGATTACACGAGAAAAGTTGAGTCGTGGGTCGTTTTTTGGGCGCTTAGCACTTTCACTTTTGCTGAATTGAGTAATTGTTCGACAGGCGTAGGGCTTTTTTTTATTAGACCGTGAAATTTTTTGCGAATTTCGACAGAATTTTATGTCTTAATTTAAAAAAGACGCGAATTCTTGTGGTTTAGAAATTTATGAGCTAGAAAATGTCGATTAACGTTGTTTCATTTTTTTACCATTATTTTCATCCACAGCATAGCTTTCTTTCGAAAGTAGAGGTAGTTTCTTGTTGAGCTATTTCAGAAGAAATGATATATTGCACTCGAACAATATTTCACTATTTTACCAGTATACAGGAGTTACGATTGCCAAATATTTTGCAAATAATGGTCCTTACAAAGATATCTCATAAAACATTAGGTGGCAGGGAACTGAACTATCTTCAACGTCAATTTGTCACACGTTGCGAAGGCACTTGAAACCCTGATCAGTGTTGTGCTCCGCTTTCATTGTAAACCTTTCCTGGTTTCTTTTCAGCATAGCTTCATGAAGGGTAAGTCAACCATCACCAATCTACTCGAATTCGTGCATTACTATTTACCCCTGATCGAATCGGGTATGCAGGTCGACTGCATATTCACCGACTTCAGCAAGGCGTTTGATAGGATTGACCATTACGTTCTCGTTCATAAGATCAGCCTGCTCGGTTTTCCGCCGCTCTTTGTGGAGTGGTTGTCATCTTACCTATCCGGCCGTGGCCAGCGCGTCCTGTTCCGTGGCGCCCTATCCACCGAAATCTCGGTCACCTCTGGTGTGCCCCAGGGTAGCATCCTTGGCCTGCTCCTCTTAATAATTTACATCAATGACGTCTCGTTACTTCTGCCCAGGTCCAGAATACTGTGTTATGCTCAGGATGCTAAAATCTTCCGCGCGGTCTCCTGCGACGGATCCTTATTCTAGGGTTAGTGCTAGTTTTCATATTACCTACTTTGATTTTCTGACATTTCGTATACATAGTAAGGAGCAATTATTAAGTACTGACTGTAATGTTTGTTATAAAAAAGACATTCATTCCAGGTTCCAAGCCTGTACAAATTCTAGGGTTAGGTAAGGTTATTGTGGTGGCTATTGGAAAGGCGATCAGTCTCACATAAGAAAGGTCTGTTGTGTTACCACATCCGCGGGACGGGAACCGCATCTGAATGTCAGTATATGGTTTATTAAGAACCAACTAGAGATGGGTAACTCAGATTTGAACCGGCTCGAAGATCCGGCTCTCAAAAGTGAGTCAAGTTAACCGGATCTCAGTTTTGTCCCGTGACGGATCCCGAAGAGTCATTTCTCAACATTTGCATCAGTTTTGGTTCTTCTTGTTCACTAATGAGAATGAGCACTCATAAGAAAAGAATGATATAAAGGAGTACATGAAAAAAAAGGAGAACGAGGAAATATCAGTTCCGCAAGAACTACAACTGCTGCGAACGCAGCACTACGGTCTTCGCTCTAGAGAGAAACAAAATGTCTGAAAGCTGAAAATTTTCAGTGACTCTTTCGAACCGACTCTTGGAGCCGGATCTTTTAAAATAAGCAGATCCGAACAGCCGGTTCCCTCAAAAGATCCCTTTTTCCAATCTCTAGAAATAACCACAACTGTTAATAAATCGGAGAAGATGCTTTAGCCTTATGTTAGCAACCTCGTCTAGTCCACTGAGGAAGTACGTGCCTTACGCTTTGTACCTTCCCCTGGCCAGGCCCGGACTATCGCCAGAATCCACTTCTTCCTCGTCCATACAACTTTTACAAAAGTTTTTGGTGGGGATGAGTAAGTTTTCTGCGTGTCTACCGAAGAGACTGCCACAATCAAATTGCTCCATCTTTCCTTAGCAAGCTGAATAGCCTTAAGGTCAACTTCTCTTTGCACTGACTCTAGAGGCCGCCTGATCGACCTGTCTATACAGGAAGCATTCAGTTGAGAACCTTCCTTTGCAAGCGTGTCTTCCATTTCCTGTATTCCACTATGAGGCGGGATCCGGCAGAAAGTTACCTTGTGCATAGCTTCTAAGTTCTGTAGACTATTGCGACACCTATGTACCAGCTGTGACCTTATTACGTTTGAGCCCAGCATCTTTTTTGCCGCTTGACTGTCTATATAAATTAATATATCGCTACCATTAGGTAGATTTTGGCGTTATAATAACAACCTTGCCGCTCTCTCTCTATGGCCATAATCTCTGCTTGAAAAACACTTCAGTAGTCCGGCAACCGATACTGACTACGTATGTTTAGGCAATCGGAGTACACCCCGTTCTCCACTTTCGATCCATAAGTGAAGACCGCTATATCTGCCATGGTGACACCACCATCCTCCCCCACTCCGCTCTATCTGGGATTTTGGTTGAGAAGACCTTCCCCAGGCTAGGTATAGGGATATTGTAGTCTGTGCTCACCTGCAGACATTTTTCAGGATACACCCTTGGTATACTGCTATGGCCATGGTCAGAACTTTTCCAACATTTAGACTCTTTCAGTCTTATGGTGCTGCAGACAGCTATACTTTTACAGTATGCGTCATGTGGTGGAAGGTGGAGCGTGGTCTCCAATGCCGCAGTTTAGTTTGGAGTCGAGTATGACATCTAAGTTAGTGCCAGCATTCGGCCGCCTGATTTGGGAGGTTGGAAGGATTCAATCACTTTCTTCCTTGTGAAGAGAACTGCTTTCGGCTTCTGCGGGTTGGCCGTTAAGCCGTTGGTGACTGCCTACCTTTGGATTTTATTCAGACTTCTTTCCATTAGTTCGCTGATGGTGCTTATCAACTTTCCTGAGACAAATACGGCCAGGTCGTCGGCATAAGCTACCACCTTTAACCCCCTCGTCTTCAAGTGTGGTTGAGGGGTTAAGAGGCAATAATAATATAGAAGTCCATTTTTACTATTCAAGACACAGTTGTACTAATTACACTTGTATTTGAAGAAATCTTCAATCCGGTTCGAAGGACCATTCTCGTATGTTAATGTGTTGGCCTAAAACGAATTCTATATGGAACAAGTTTGTAAATAAATCAATTAACTTTTAATATTGACGTGAAAGAGGTCTTTTAAATGCAATTATAAAAAATTTAGAAAGGACTAGTTGATCCCGGAGCAAGAAACTTCAAAAATAATTCAGTGCTTAAGGATAAGCTATTAGGTAGATTTTTTGGTATAAAGCATTCCGGATAGTTCGACCAAGCCTAGTATATTAATAAAAAAATTTTGTAGTATTTTACATACTTTATCGACTAATTTTATGGAATTCGAAAGCAACTAAAACTCGAAGAAATTTTTCCGAAAGTACATAAACTCCATCAAAGCCAAATCGTACACATTTTGTACCCAACTGTAAGCAAATTCTAATTGAATGTTCATTTCTATCCCATGGGTAAAGGAAAACTCGAAATACAACTACACCTGCAGTCGGCTATATAACAAGCGCGGCATATAATATCAATTCAAATTCCGCCCGCATATCTTTACCTCACCGGATCCAAACAAACAAAACGGCTACGATTACA
This sequence comes from Leptarthrus brevirostris, assembly GCA_964036015.1. Lineage (NCBI taxonomy): Eukaryota > Metazoa > Arthropoda > Insecta > Diptera > Asilidae > Leptarthrus > Leptarthrus brevirostris. The sequence continues at coordinate 149,172,300 of OZ038372.1, forward strand.
TGGCTGCATACCGTGAAAAGTAAAAGCTCGCAAGCTTTAAAAACAGAACCAAACCAGAGGACTACTCTCGGTTGAAGTTTAGTGCCACTGCCACTGCTTAAACTCGTTCATCCGTTCCGTCAGTCGGGCAGGCTGTCAGCAGAAATCAAAGTCGGTCCAGACCAATCAAGGGAAATATCTAATCGGAACAGCTGAGCAAAAGAGGTAAAGGTAAACTAAAGTATGGAAAGGGAAACGCATCATAAAGATGAAGAAGAAGACGAATAAAAAGATCAAGATGCAGAAACACCTTGAGAAGAACTTGCATTGCATGCACACCCGCCCTTACGTCGTCGGATATATATATGTATATATATATATATATATACATCTGGATTGGGCTTTAATGCAGCACGACGGCGTGCATCATACTTAATGCGTTGCGCTGTTCGGTTGTACTTGAGCCCCGTTCACACAGTGCACTCTTGTACCAGTTTCGATGGATTTTTGCCATGGAAATATTTTCCTTCTCGTTTTCTTTTGTTTTCTATTTGATAAGACCTGAATATTGAATGTGGTTGATATAAAAAGAGCTTCTCTTTGGCTTGCAATGCAATGCCATTTTGTAATTGTTTTTAAAACTTTTGCTTTATCATTTAACGTTGTAGTGGTTTAATGTGGTTTAATTGACGATACACTGATGCTGATCAGGGTTTTGATGATATGCTGCACAATGATTCAATGGTGAAGATTGATTTACAATTAATTTATGTTATTTTACTGAATTTATTAAGGCTGATGTTATATGTATTTTTTCTGTCAGATACTGCTTCAACTCATGCTGCACAAAATAGAATTAGAGTTACTATGAATGGTTGCTTTTTTAAAACTATTTCAATATTTTATTCCAAGGTTTTTGTAAATCAGTTATATTTCGTTTTAGAAGAACTTCCGTCAACTAGGGGGGTGGAGGGGGCAAAAGGCCATCTTCAAAAATATAGTAATTCTGTTTCCTAAGCCGACGAAGGCATAATATGAATTTACTTAAAACCAAATAAATATATGACAGGCTGAGAGCAAAAATGACGTATCTACTAAGTCCGGGCAAAAGTGGAAGTTAGTGCAGTTTAGTATTTAAGTCGTTTTTGCCTGGAGTTTTTCTCTGATTCCTTTTTGCCCGAAATCTCATGCGGTTCATTGTTGCGCGGAACATTGCCTAAGCCACTTTTGCTCAGACCTTACAGGTACGTAATTTTTACTCTCAGCCTGTCATATAATCGGCTGAACTGTATTAGTTTCTTGCCGGATCTTGGCATGGGACAATATTGAAAATTTTTAAGTATGTTTTTCAAGTTTTTCTGCAAAACCAAATTCAGTAAATTTGTAATTAAACGCCTCTGCTATGGGATGGAAAGGTACCATATCATCTTTCCTCTTGAATGTATTCAGGCATATAAACTGGTTTTAGGGTAATGTAAAGCTAAGAAAAAAATAAAGGATTACAAATGGAACCTTGAGGCATACCTTTATGAAACGCTAAAGGAGACTTTGTATGTTAATCATTTGTTGGATTTAATGGATGACTGATTTATTGATTTGTAAAGTTGGAGAACTGCTCCAAAGACATAGACTACAACTTCAGCTACAACTTAAACAACAAAATTGCGGTCTGTGAAGCATATTTAAGTAAGAACGTTCTACCTTTCCGTATCCTTTCCGCGTTGTTCGTCAAATGTAATTATTTTAATGCAAATGCATAGGATATGTTCCATTTGTTCCTGCTTGTTTGCTACATTCCAGATTGTCTATCACTCTCATTCTGAATAAATGACCTTCTTCGAATTCAGTGTTCTTTTAATACAGTCATCACCTTTTTAGAGACACCTTTCCCGACGTGCGGATTGATATGCATTTTTACTATCTGGGATATTTAGATTCCACTAATTTTCCTACCTATATCAGGCCTCATTCCTTTCAGAAATGATATACTGTGTAGCTTTGGAATAACTCTTGAGCCAATTTATCAAAATCAAAGCTTAGGTTAGGTTCGTGTGGCTGCCTTAAAGGGCCCACTTAGACTTCAAAAGGCCCATTGTGATGCCACGGGAATCCAAGAATTCCCTCCACCTCCTCATTGGAACCATCCGGAGCTGCCGATGTAGCGCCAAAGATCTGCAACGTCAATCGCCGCCAGATTGCAGAGACTATCAAAGTAATAGTTTCCCAAGAAGGACTTTCGCCTGCGTGCAAAGCTTAGAATCAAAAAACCCTATGTGCAACTTGTCTATTCAAGCATCTCTTCAATTCTGAATTTTTCTGTTCCGAATAAAATTTAGTGCTTTCAGCTTAGTACCATAACATCAGTTTAAACGTCCCAGTGTGTTTATCGAGGCCTTAAAACATTATGATTGCATAGAAGCTCCGCATCCACATTGTTTCATGATTTGAAGCCATCTGTATAAGGATTAGTTAAGACCGCATACTATTTTTGAAAAGGTAGTCACTGCTCTAGTTGTTTTCTGTTAACCCTGTCAGTACTAATTTAAGGGACGATGTTTGTGGTTCTTTGTCGCCTGGGCATATATTAAGAATAGTCTCGAGCGTATGCATTGCTGTCGACCTTACCGTACCATATATAACTAAAAAACAGCAACTTTTCCTTTCTTAAATGTTAATCCTGATATCTATGTCCTATGAACTCCTAACTAGCACCCGAAAGGAAAACGGTGGCGTGCACGGGTCATTAGGCAATCGGGGACCATGCCGCAAGACTAGGCATCCCTTTTAACGCAAATAGTCACAGCGGCAGGGTTGCGGGTACGAAAGGAAGGCTTTTTCACTTCCTCTGCGAATGTCCGGCACTGGCCAGGGCCAGATATGGGGCATTCAGCAGCCTATGCTTCAGCGAATTGGGAGGTATCGGGAAGGAAAATTGGAGAAGTCATCCACTTCCTGAATTATACAGGATGAATTTGATAACCTTCTCTCGATCGCTTATATCTCAACGTATACCAAACTTCATCCCCGAAGTATTGAGTCACGAGTTTCTGTGGTATCCGCCGCTGTGGAGACTTTAATTAACTAACCAAAAATACCTAAAATAAAAAATAAAATAAAATACCTATCACTCCCATCACAACCCCACCTGAAGTGGTGCCTTACTTCCACACTATCTTAAACTATATCGGAATCGTCATTGCTCATCAAGATCTGTGAATTCCGACTCTTATATTGATCATTTTCGATTATTTTTAGATGTCAATCTCTTCCCCCCTAGTTAGGGAGTAGGGATGATGGCTGCACCAACTTTCTACAACTGCTGATTATTTTTTGATATCGACATCCCGTCTGTCTCTCTCTCTTTAATCCCTTGTGGAACATAAGGAGCCTACTTTTCCGATTCCTTGCCATTTTTTTCAGCTGTTTCCACATTTTGCACAAACTTTAACGTTCACGTTCTTCTCCATACAATGCACACGGTCTGCAAACTCGGTGTTCTGGCGATTCCAGTCAAGGCTCTGCTGTGCTGTGTTATTTTGATCATTGTGTAGTGTGTGACTTAACCACTTCCGCTTCTGGTTATAGGTATATATCTTCTGTTGGCCAGTTCTTGAAAGTAAATCTTGGTTAGAAGTGGTTTCCGCCCAATAAATTGAAGGATGCCCCGAAGACACTACTTCACGAAGATTTGTAATTTTGATGTTATATATAAGGTCACTATCCATATCGAACTACAATTCAAAAAAACAGATTAAACGTTTATTTCTATAATCTGGAGTTTGGTGCGCATAGTACATACCCAATGCAGCTTGGACCTTGTTGATGCGAGTCTGTACATCAGCGTCAGCTCGTCCATCTGCTGTAACTATTCTTCGGCGGAATTTAGTTTATCTATTTTCCCCGATATGCTGCTCTACAAGGTAAATGTCGTTGCCCTCCTTTGAATTCAGTTCCACGTTTTTAGTTAATGCTGAATTGATTGTAAGCTCAGCTTTGCGATCTTCCCACGTAAGGGACTCTAGCATCTGGGATAGATGATTCGGCTTGTTAGAAAGTAGTCAATGTATGAGGAAAGGTGTTCGAGAAGCTTACATCTGATTCCTCGGTTGGAAAGGCCATGCGGCGTTCTGCTCAGGAACATCATTAATGAGAACAGAAAATAAGAGATAATAATACGTAGGCTTGCCTCACTTCACTGAACAACTCCAACGGGTCCAATAGCTTGCCCGTATGTAGCACGTGACAATTGGTACCTTGCAAGGACTCCTTTATAATGGCTATTATTTTATCGTGTTCCGTGGAATAAGTAAGAACGTGTCGGTCTTCCATCCCGGAGGACCCAAATTCGAACACCACCGTTCGGCTTTCTGTGGTTGTGTTTTTCTGCTGACAACGGATTACAATAAAAAAAGTCAAAAGTTAAAAGGCAGATTCCTCACCAATTGTTACAATCCCTTAGGTTACGTTTTATTGGAATTTCCACAATGATGTCTTCGAAGTGAGAGTTTCTAGTTCTTAATGCTCTCATATAAGTGGCAGAAGAATATTAGCTGCAGTGTTACAATCCGACTTAAAAAACTCTGCTGGTATTTCATCTATTCCAGGAGCTTTACTACAGTCCATATCATTGATAACATTCAACACCTCTAGGCTTGTAGGAGGGCTGGTATACGTATCATTTCTAGACATATGCTGTAAAAAGTAAGACTCACTTGAAGATGCATTTCTGTGGATACATTTCTCTCTAGTTCCCGTAACCCCTTGTGGGACATAGAGCGGGAAATTCCCCCGATTCGAGACAACGATTGCAAGTCTACCTACAATTTAAAGTGGATTCCGAACGACTGGTAATTAATTTGCAGCCCCCATGGCCAGTAAAAGACAACAATGTGTCGCCGCCGATGGGATTCGAACTTGAGACCTCCGGATTGGTAGGCCAACACGTTATCACATACTCCAACGAAAAATTTTACATATAGGTACATAATATAGCAGATATCAATAGACTCGTCCAGCTTACCTACTTAGCTTCCACTCCAAGTCAGGTGAAAAGTTGCTTTCGACACTGCTGAAAAATAAAATGAACTTGTGATTCATTGCAAGCAAAAGCGAAATAGCAATTGTTGAGCGCAAAAACAGGACAACTATAGTTCAAAGCAAATGTGGTATAGACAAAAAACTGCAAACAAAAACGAGTTAACAATCAACGACTCGTTTTTGCCTGCAGCGAAAAGATAACTCGTTTTTGTCCGGCACCGAAAAAGCGCAATCAAATAATAAAACAAATTTTAATTGAAGGCTTGTGAATGGTTGAAAATAGAATTTTAGTTTTTAGTTAAAAGCCTAAAATTTATTTAAAAGGCAAGGAGATCGATCATATTTATTTATTCGCAATGGTTTGTCAACTTAAGTTTCCCGTGCTGAAAAAAAATGAATTACCTAATATTGAATCACCAACAAAGTGATTTAGACCAATCGTCGTAAATGATTGGTCGAAATCGTGCAATTGGTTTAATAACTGGTAGATATTGAAGAGAGTTGTATGTTAATACTTAACTCGTTTTTGGTTGCAGTTTTTTTCTATACTACCTTTGCTCTGAACTATAATTAAACCTAAATTATACCATTTCCGCGCTGAAGAATAATGTATCCCAGTGTGACATTTATGTGTGCATGGTGTTGTAGTTTTCTACCCAAAAACTGTGTTAACCATACTACCTTGCATTTAATTGGCAATCACAATAATTCTACAATATTGACAAAACCTATTGCAACTTCAAATTCTGCTTTTGATTTGAAAACCACCTTTAATTGTCTGATAAAATGCTCCCTTACGAGCATAGTGATAAATCCAAGCACTTGCTATAAGTGTCCAAAGTAAACGCTATCACTGACCTCGAAAATGTACAATTCCCTCAGTAGCAACTTGTCACATCTCACAATGATTCGTGTGCACAACTGAAAAGTAAACTACCCAAGAGGTACACCTAAAACCATGGAAATTTATAATTATGATTTCATGTTCATCGGAAGGTTTGGATACACGTGTGCTTACATTATCTGTTCCTATGTAAACAGAGGTTTTGAAGACAATCACGAAATTGATTGACTACAGATTAGTGTTTGATGAACACTGCTAAACTCATAGACTAAATTTTTATGAAAAACTTAATATTGTACATGTTTTCTTGATAATTACGTAAAACAATTGTAAATATTTAAACATTGATGGAAGCGTTATATTTTTAAAGAACGCAACTAAATATTGAATTAACTTTTATTGTGCTCGACGTTTTCGGTAAAGTTTGTTGAACCATTTGTGCAAATATTTATTGTATTGAACAAGAAGAATTTATGCAAAGCAAAAAATGATAATGAAATCGTACATTGTGATAATACACACACTTTTTGATAAATCCATAATGGGGCCTCATTTTAAATGGCTCGATTTCTGAATAGTATTGGTGTATAAGCTCTTGAAATTAGACCAAATTGTTGTAGCAGAGAGAGAGAGATCATGTATAAAATAATACTGAAGCATAGATTTAATGATTTTATTACCAAACTATGATTACATACAATTCGCTTCAATATCTACCATTTATTTAACCAATTACACAATTTAGACCAATCATATATGACGACTGGTCTAAATCACTTTGTTGATAATTCAATGATTCAATATTCAAATGCCAACATATAGTTTCATATAAAGTGCTTAAAACAAATCAATTCAAGTAAAACTGAAAAAAATTGAATAACAATCTCACATGAATGCTATGAATATTTCCCTTTCTTTCTCATATTTGTTGGTATATTGATGTCTTTTGAGACGCTTTATGTCAGACATGACAAGTAAAGGGTTCAACTTCCCTAAACAAAACAGAAATTGGATCGATGGGCATATGTAATGCATTTGCCTATTGTGATCTGATAGCTGCTATAGGACATGTGATTTAGCAGACAAAAACAAGAGAAAACCTTAAAACAATTTCCATACATATTGGTCTAATCTGGTTGGTTAGGGTTTTTTTTCTTAATATTGAAACAAGTGCCTTTTCTTAACGAGAGCCTTGTCTATTTAGTAATTGCGTATTAGTAATAAAAATTTATTAAAATCATATAAGCTATTATAGAACAAACTAGCTGAGTTACAATCACTGCATGCAACAGCGTACTTTACATGCAACCGTACTAGTTCTTAGTTTCTCTTCAGAGTAGCGATTCCTGTAATTTCCTGGTGTTTACAGATAACTGGTTGCTTTATTAGTACAAAAAAATTTATGAATTTTTAAGGGATATATTTTCAATGCATGTGCTGGAATAGAATGTCTAACCTTCCGTGTTATCAGATGTGATCGCCAATCACATTGTGCCTTAATCCAGAGTGCCCTCTGATAAAAAACCGATCTATTCAAACATGAGCTATCCCGTCTGTGGCAGGCCAATCCGGATTCATCTGAGTATTCGCCACCATTTAGATTGACTGAGATTGACAAAGCACTGGCAAAGATAATAAAGCAACAAAGTCGCAGGCTACTATACCAATTCTTTACCAACGTTCTGACCGCCAGAAACTTGCGCATTGACTTCAAATTTACAAAAATTATAACTTTTCTAAAACCATGTAAGCCAAAAGACCGAGCTACTGACAACTATCACACTTTTGCTTTTCTGATCTGCAATACTCGGAATTATTTCTGATAAGCAAGCGTCGTTTAGGCCAAATCCGAGTTGCACAGATCAAGTGAGTCATGTTAGAACTCTGGCTGGCCTGCTTACCGGCCACTGTCAGCTGAGAAAGCACTTGGTAAGAATAAGCAGAGCCATCGACCCTGAAGACTGATGAGACCCGATTACACCTACTATGTGAATGTACTGCAGTGGCCAGGCGCAGATTTAGCCTATTCGGGAAACCAAACCTTGTACCGAACGGGCTGAGTGACTGCCAACTGCGGAAGCTGTTGCACCTCTTCTGCTCTGTCCTAGCCAACCGTGGGAACCTGTTTTTGAGTTCCCCCTTTTTTGAAGAGTTAATCGAAATAGGCTTCATTGACGTCATCTTCTTTAGATGACACCTGAAGTAACATATCCTGTTAGTAGTGCTGTCCATCCAGGACCTTCCTCTGTTCAGCACTTCTGGTCGCTGCAATTGCCATCTTAACCTGTCTGCACGAGTCCACCGTTCCGATTGCTCCCTCGTGGCCCACGTTCTTAACAGGCGCTCTGCCGTTCCCCTGCCTAGCGCAGTGAACGGCTCCGGACCTTGCAAACTAGAAGCAGCCCCTAGTTTTGCCATTGCGTCTGCTTTTTCATTTTCTTCGACTTCCGCGTGTCCTCGGACCAACACCAGTGTCATCTCATTTGATCTTCTTATTGCTCACCCGACTCTCTAGCATGTAATCCAGTGCATAGACCAGAGCCAGCATGTCTGTCTAAAATACTGATAGGTGTTCAAATTCAGGTCATGACTGAAGATTCCTGGGCCTGCTCTCCCATCAATTCTGGATCCATCCGTGAATATTGTAACATCGGTTAGACGGTTTTCAGGGAGGGACCCATCCCTTAAAAGCGTTTCGTTGTGTCTATCAATTACCCTTACTTTGCCTATACCATCAACAGGCATTTCTAATTGCGGTATCTCATCTTTGACAAGATCCAGTATTTTCATATGCCCTTGGTCATCACCAGACCTGTACCAGCTTGCGCGTCGATCCATGCGATGAGCCGCTGATGCAGCAGTTCTCTTCACATATATGTCTAAACACAGCAAGCCCAGTATCGTCTCTAACGCCATTGTCGACGTGTTTCGAAAGGCCCCTGTTATCGCCACCCACGCTATCCTCTGATCCTTACTCAATTGCCTTTTTACGGTGGATTTTGAAGCGCTTGGCCACCAGACCACCGAGGCATATGATATAATCAATCTCACCATCATAGTGTAGATCCAGTATGCGTCCTTTGCCGAGATGTCCCACCTCTGCCCACATTGATGTAGAGCCCTGTTCGCTCTTTGGATTTTCACCTCAACATGTCTTTGCCACGTAAGTCTTGAATCTAGGAATACCTCCAAATACTTGACCGAGCCTGAGACCGTAACTTCTTCCCCCAAGGAGTTCTATTGGTCTAAAGTCTAGATTCTTGCTTTTTCTAGTGAAAACGATTAGATCAGACTTCTTTGCATTTATTAAGAGCTCCTGTTCTAAACCCCATTGCTCCACCACCCTCATACCTCTCCTTATGGTGTCTGCCACGGCACGTATGAACTTGCCCCTTGCCATAATTGCTATGTCGTCGGCATACCCCACGTTATGTATGCCTTCTTCGTCAAGTCTACGAAGTAATGAGTCAACAGTAACGTTCCACAGAATGGGGGATAGCACTCCTCCCTGTCGACATCCTCTGCCTACCCTCCCTCGCAGTCTCGATTCACCTGCCTGGATATTTACTGCTCTTGCCTCTAACATATTGCCAATCCACCTTCTTACGGTGTTGTCCGACCACTTGCTTTGCATCAAAATCCACCTAGCGGAAAATTCTTGCAAAACTAATACTCAGCTCATCTGTTTACGGACCAGAGCATGAATAGTTGATAGGCTGAGAGTAAACATGACCTATCTACAAGGTCCGCGCAAAATTAGCTTAGAAAATGTTCAGACCCCCCCCCCCCCCCCCCGGGACAAAAACGACTTAAATACTAAACTGCATTAACTTCGCATTACTTTTTGTATTTGAGTCGCTTTTGCCCGGAGTTTTTCTCAGATTCGCTTTTACCCCCAATCTTGCGCGTTTCGTTTTTGCGCGGAACATTTTCTAAAACCACTTTTGCTCGGACCTTGTAGATACGTCATTTTTACTCTCAGCTCGTCAGTTGTGAGTAAGTGGAAGTACTTTGGTTGGGGTACCATACGAAGCCCAATTTAACACTATTCATCATCAGGAAATCATCGTAAGGCGCGTATTGAGTCAAATCTTAAATTTTGTAAAAAAGCAAGCTTGAAACTTATCAGGATTCCTCGGCTTGACACTGTCAATACTTGCCTTAACCATATTAAGCTAGTACACAGCTGTTCTTTAGGAGAAGCATCAGTGTCAGAAAGCATACTTGATTGCTTTATACTTAAGTCCTAAGGTATTCTATCCCCTGCTAGATATCATTAGTATTCAGTATCACCTGACGTAACAGTATTAATATTTGAATTTTTACGGAGCTATTTTATAATGTACAACATAGCTCTATTTGAATTTGGTTTAAATGTTAATTTGTTTATTTCTTTTTTAAGGGAATCCAAAACAAAATCTTTCTAAAGTCGCTCATACTAAACTTAAACCAAACCTCAAGGGCTCTGCTTAAAATAAGCAAAACTCAAAACGAAATTTCTGAATTCGTTTGAAACACCTACCTAATTTGTTAGATTGAATTTGAGATGAAAACATAATATTCGGGCATTTTCTGAAATTCACTAATTTTTGTTTACATAATATGACGATTACAGAGTTAAAATGTTTCCTGGTTCCAATATTTTATCAAATAATTCCAGGTAATTAACAATAGACTCATTCCAAGCACAAATTGTCCAATTAATTACTTTCTTTTGTAGCTCGTAATTCAATTTCCATTAAATTCGTGCTGAGAATCTTTTCAAAATCAAACACGTGTTTTCACACCTCGCAGTCTGTTAATTATTCAATACTTTAAATTCCAGGAAAAGCCACCAAATTCTCATTTTATTGTAAATTGATTTTGTATGTCGAAAAGAAATATTATTTTTTTTGTTAATATTCAAGTGTAAATTATGTGAGCCACTGTAATTCGTATGCTCTACTCACGAGTCAGGGATTTCATTCACACTACCAAACCCCATCTCATGATCCGCATTTTTGCTTGCGTAGTAGTGGAAGCTTGTGCTCTTTCTCTATTTTTCTGACATTTTTTGATTTAGTGTTTGTTTGTCCATCGCTCGCGGTGGTTCTGTTTTCGCATTTTTCCATTCATCGGTAAAAGCTGATTTGGTTGGTTCACATAATTTTTCTCCCCCAAGAAAAGGCGTAAGAAAGTTGAAAAGCGGTTTCTTCCGGTTAAAAAAAAAGGAAGTTTCGTGGACTAATAGATTTTATTTTCGTTGCGTTGACAAGAGCTAGTTCGATTCGATATCGGTTCGGTTTTAATTGTTCCGTTTCCGTTGATACGAGAATCGAAAGGATTTGTTTTTGATGCAAAATTTATTTTTTTTTATTGTGAAAATATTGAAAATTGTTTCGTTTAAAAAACAACAACAACAACTGACCGGTTTCATATTGATTGTGATGTGAAAGAATTTTTGTTTGTTCTGTTGATTTGACGATTTACCTGTTAAAAAGTGCGAACAGGATCAGGATCCAGATTCCAACAAGAGAATTGTGCCCCTACCCTTGCTTTGTTTGTGTTCCGTCAGAGGAATTGTTGCCGAGTAATAATTGACAGGCCATTGACAAGGAGGGGTCTCTGTAGTTGTCGCTTATTTGGCACTCTGCGCGTATTCTACGGTCAAGGTGAAACTGAAGACGGCGCGCTGCTCTGACCTACCTCAGCCCCAACCCCGAACATTGTTCGGATCTTATCTTCTCGTCTTATCAATTTCAATGGTCGTGAGATAAACAAAAAGTGAAAGTCGACGTTTAAATTGTATAAACTGTTTGTGAGTGATGTTGTGCTCGAAAAGGTCATTAAACAGTTTCGCCGCTTTGCATAGCACCGGCAGCGGAAATGGGCAAGCACTGCGGAATTAAAGGTGCTTGCTAATTTGTCTAGCGAGTGTATAGTTCGAGGTGTAATTTTAGTTTTTGTCTTTCTCCTTAAGCTTTTGTGATTAAAGAACGCATGGCAACCCTAGCCACAAAAGTGTTAATTTTTTGTTTTACGTCCGTAAGTGATTCGGAACGGTGTATCTCCGCCCTTCAATTCTTATGTCCCTGAAAAGTGCTAAAAAAACTGGTGAATTGTTCTAGACTCGAATGAACCCCGAGATAAGTTCATTAATTAGTGCGTCTCAAGTGAAATTCCGTTAATTTCGCTTGTGTTCTATCGATTGATTTTAGTGGAGGAAATCCTCAATTAGTTTTTCGTGAAGGGACTGCGGAGTGTGAGGGCGACAGCGTTAACTCAAGGGCACCGTAGGAGAAAGAGTGCGACAAATAAATTTCTATCTAGCGCACGCATATATTTTTAGGCAACCAACATATACTAGCACCACACACGTGTACTACTACCCATCAACCCCGAGCGTGCATCATCCCTTCTTGGGCCCACTATCAGTATATATTCAATGTCGGTGCGTATCTTTACAGGAATTTTTCGAATTCTTCGATTACACACATTTTGTGATTATTGCGTCTCGCTCTAACCAACTCTGATGTAGCAAATTGAATGATTCTTGCTTCTGGGCGTGTGTACTGTCAAAATTCAAGGGCAAACACTTGGAAACATTTCAGAAGAGAAGAAAATTTTTTCGTCGTGTTCTTCGCTGTGCGATGTTCGATTCATCGCATGTTTGCTAAAGAAAGTGGTTTTTTTCCTACTCGTTTCATTTTTTATTATTATTATTATTGTGGAAAGTGAATAGATGGATACATTTATTTATGTCGATACACTACACAAATTGTAACCTGATTTGCTTTTACTGGCGAGCAAATAAACTCCTCTTGGATGTGGTCGTCTGATTCTTACTGGATTTTCAAAGAGGATGGTGGCGGCGGAGTAGGAGAACATTTTAAAGGTGATTATTGTTTCTTTATTTTTTTTGTTAGTAAAGTCCTTTGTGACAATTTATTTTGCATCTGGTAACACGCTCTCACCCGTTTTCTTCGCAAATTTAAAAGAAAGTAAAAGATTTACGTAAAATATACGACACCCGCTCTGTAACTACTTTCCTCGACGTTACATTTTTCGGTAAAAGAGAAAATCGCGTTTGCTGACATTTATCAAGTTCGATTAATAGAGAAGAAGAAGAAAATACTGGACAACAGCTGCCTTAAATTATAAGTTTTTATTTATGTCAACAGGAAATTTAGTGTGCTGTGAAATATATATATACAACCTCATTGCTCAATACCTTCGTTAGTTTAATACAAACTATTGATGCGGCGACTGTTAAGTGAATTAAATCTTATCGAATTTGCTTGGTTTTAACTATTGGCAAAATCAACCAGAAATTATTTAAAAATGTAAAAATTAAAGACCTCATTTGTAAGACAACTATCTGCTCATTCAGGAAAGATATAAAAGTGAAATCACAACAAAAGCCCAATTTGTTGTGATACTTATCAGAATTGATCAAATCGAATTCTGTTATTCTGTCGTTTGCAAGGATTCTTCACAAAAAAGTAAAAGTAATGTTCCTTTGACCCAAACTAAAGTCGGTCAAGGTTTATTACATATTTTATTGTTGTGACCCTGCTCCTATAGTAATTTTCAATGAACTCATGACTAAGGCATAAAGTTTTACAGTTGTAATCACACTTATAACTCATCACGGAAATGATTGAAATTGATTTGAAGAGGTTAATTGTATAACATTTTGTTCGTACGACAGACTACATTGTAAGGCTCGGACTTGATAGTATTTTGATGTAAGAAATTTTTAATCGAACTCGCAAAGACTCAATTAAATTTTTATGTTTACATTAATAGAACAGAACGATTGATTTCATAGACAATGAATATTATATTCAATGTTTTGAAATTAAGATTTCTCAGTGTAAAGCACCATTCATTTAGCTCCCACTTTATTTTGACAATTAAAAAAAATTGTCACATTCTCGATCCACTTCCCTCCGCCACTATAATTCTTTGCTCTTGATAGCGACTTCTACTCTTCTCTTTTGTTAATGATAAAGTGGAAGATCTTATACAGTGCTGCATTTAGATTGAAAACCGAACCGAGCGCACTCTTAACGATGAAGAGGCTGTCGTGAGGGTTTCTCCTGCAGCGATTACATCAACACCCTCCGAATTATCATCGAGCAATCCGTCGAATGGAGGTCCCCTCTAAATCTAATGTTCCTCGATTGAGAAGGCGTTTGAAAGCGCTGATCGCGAATATATATGGACAGCTTTACGTAGGAGCGGGATCCCAGAAAAAAATTATCACCATCATAAAGGAGTCCTACTCAGGAGCCCAATGTCATGTCCTACACAGCGAAAAACAATGTCTGAGCCCTTCCAGGTGTTGAGTGGAATAAAACAAGGGTGCATACAGTCACCTTTGATTTTTCCTGATCGTCATTAATAACGTATTGTGCAGCGTCCTAGACGACTACTAATTGCGAAGGATTAAATGGAAACTCCTTAATCATGCCCATGATGTGTGTCTCATATCCAACAAACGAAGTCATGTAGCCCAAATGTGCGAAGCTCTGACCAGAGAAGGTCGCAAAGCAGCGCCGCAGCAGAGTATTGGAAAAATTACTGTGGGAAACCGTAAAATTTGCCGGTTATTCCAGGAAGAATTGTTTATTGAATGTTTAATTTTTCCTAATGTGTTACTTGTAACACAGTTACGACGAAGAGAACCGTAATTTTTTCTGGAATTAGCTCACCGTGTAGCCTTTGCCAAATTTTACTCAAATTGTAAGGCACCCATTTCAGTTACTTGAACACAAACTTACGAAACTGACTCTCAATGGAACATCCCTAGGTACTCTGCAAGCTACCTTGTTGTTTTAATGGGTGCCCACTTTTCATTTGGAGCTCAATATGGTCATTACCAGTCATAGGTAATGTCCAAAGCAGGATATGTCTTTAGAGTTGATTTCTTTGAATTATTAATTTGCTGACTCCTTTTCTCTTATCGTGTAGTACGCGAAAGATTTTTCCATTACCTTCATGAAATATTTCTATAAAAAAACATAGTTCGTATATGTCAATGTTTTTGCCTCCTCTGAGGTTGATTTCTGTCTCCTCTGGGGTCCCGCAGGGCAGCATTCTTGACCTCCTTCTGTTTGTTCTTTACATTAAGGATGTTTTACAGCTTCTTCCCAACTGCAGAATAATTCTGTATTATACCAACGATGCTGCAACCTTTCGAAGCGATTCTTGAGACACCGATTGCGTTCTTCTGAATACTGCTGTTCCAGCAACCATCTTTCACTGAACACTGGTAAGTGCACTGCCTTAGGTTTCTTAGCTTCGGGTTTCACGTCCTCTAGAATAATCCCGTCGCCCTTCCTTGATGTAACATTTTTTTTAAATTTTTTGGGACTCCATTGACAATTCTATTTCCAGGATTGTCTTTATTTTCGATTTGCTGCGTTGTTAAACTCTCTGAATTGTTAAATTGTTTTAGTTTAAAACTTGACTCCTTCCGTTTCTTTTATATCCTTGCACCGTACTAGGATATACAGGTTCGGCGAGGTAAATCCGGAATATATTGGGTTGGCACTCAGGTGGCAGGGATAAGCGCAAACCTACAAAGAGGAGTGTTGTACTTTAAGTTAATGTGATCTTGCTCTCTCGTAGGGTACTAGAGTCAAAATCACAACTAAGGTTTATGAGATCTTTCGGGATGATGACAATAAGGACGAGGTTTCTCGCCAAGATGCCAAAGTGTCTAACGTCATGCACACGAAATTTCTCGCTTCAGTCATGGCGTTGTGTGTCGTAAGCAGATATTATCCCCCCTCCCCCATTTTTTCAAAACAGTGCCTTAGGTTAAACGCTGAAGGGTGGTACATTGACGTCATGAAAACAATTGTAAAGCACTGGATAGACAAAGTGGCCGCTGGAAGAGAATGCGTTTTCCGGCAGGACTTCGCACCCGCTCACAAGGCCAAGAAAATTTAGACTTTCCTTCCAGCAACCTGAACGCCCACTGGTTGCCAGATTGGCAGTCACCATCTGGTCTAGACTGCAATCTTACCAATGACTACCACGTATGGAACGTAGTTGACGTGAACCTAAAATCTCACAACACAAAGGACGCTCCATAAGCCACCATCTTGGAGGTATAGACCAACATGGAGAAAATTCCGAATTTTCGGTTTCAGTATTTGTGGTTTTTTCATGTAGGTAATGATGTTTTTCTTTGACGCCTTTCCTATTTCAAAATTTGTCCATATGTACTCGCAATGGACTCACGAAAGCGACGATAAGAAAACATTACTCGAAACTTCATACAGCAGATTGCACTTTTGTTACTGCGAATTTATGCCCTCGTTGTTGTAAGTGATAATGTACTGGCTTTTCATCGTGAAACCCTAACTTCGAATCCTGCCGGCGACAATTAAAGGTTTGTTTTTGCCACTAGCCAATGCTCCTAAAGAGCCATGCAGGATGTGAGAGTAATATTAGGTGGTCCAACAGGAGATTTCATTTTTAATTGCATACTATTTTACTGGGGTCAAAGTTCCAGCTGTAATTCTTTAACATTTGAGTATGCACTTCACGAACTACCTACGCGATATTTTTAGGGTTCCGTACTTGAAAAGGAAAAAATTTATCCTCTTGTATTTGTCTGTCTGTCTATCTATGATTTCGAGGAAACCTTAAGTAGCTGTATTCCAACGTAACTTTAGGAGGAGATTTTAATGTCGATGTCTTCCGTAATGATTTATGCCCTAGATGTTTTGTCTTCTATTACAGTCACTTCGATTTGGAACTATAAACAGCCTTCCATCACAGCTAGACTTGATTCTTGTCTCGACATTGATTGCGTTTATTTTCAATAGCGGATCTCTCCTGCAAGCTTTCTGGATCATGATATTCTGTTCGTATCTTATGGCTTACGTCTGAACCCCTGCAAAGCTAAGATTTAATCATTCAGAAATTATAGTAATGTAAATTTAACGAACCTTGGTGAGGAATATATTTCGCTTTCGTAATATGTACCTTGTTTTCTAAATTATCGTCCCTCTTAGGTTTGTCATCTACAGCTATCCGTATGATACGTTCGATAGGTGGCAGCAGGTTAAATTGGAGGATGAATAGTTGGGACTTCTCCCGCTGAATGTGAAGTTCCTGAAGGTTCTATACTAGGTCCTCTTCTATTCAGTATTTTTTTATAAATGTTCTTCCTGGTGTGGTTGAAGATGTAAAAATCCATATATATCCGGACGATGTGTAGGTATACCGTCGGCTGATTGTACTGCAGTATCGTTCGTATCAATGGTGACCTTAGCAGAATATACAGCCGGTCTATCAGTTAACATTTTTGTCTGAATCAACAAAAATGGAAGTATATATCAATAAAGGACAATTCGGATCTTCTGAGAATGTCTAATGTTTGGCTATACGAATCGCGGTTAGCACGCGTGGATTATGCTAGGAAAAAGATTTATGGCGGGCTTCGCGGACTTTTGTGTTCGGCCAGTATATTATCTATGTAGCTGTGTGCAAAACTTTATATTTAGTAGCCTACTATTTCCCAAGGTATTCTATTCTATCTCTTGTCAATTTTATTCTAACTCTTGTCAATTTCACAATAGGGCGACATCTGTATGTGAATAAATAGAACTTTTAATTAGAACTCCCTTGGTGGCTCTATAAGATGGAACTCCACAACGCCTAACCGGACTACGAAATATAGTTTTACTTTTAAATATAAAATGTTAATAGAAACAGCATCAATCGTAGAGATATTGACAATATTGAATCAGATCAATATTCTGATATAAAACAGTTTTTCGTTAGATAAATGTTAGCCTGAAAATAGAGATAAAATTGTCCTAGGAAAGATATCCGCTTAATCATTAGTTCAGAAAAACAGAAAATATCAATATCTCGACTTATTCCAATATTGATCAAACAAACATGAGATCTTAAGGTTGCTGCAATTAGTAATATGACTTGATGCAATTGCGTACGTACATACATCATACATGTACACTCTCTACAAAAAATCCTTAACAATAAAACTTTTTAACTACTTAAGAAAATATTGACAAAAAGCCCGCCGTGATCAGACCGCACCATTACAATTTACATTGTTCACGTACGTCATGTAATTTATCATCACTTGAGTGACTTTAACTGATAAGGCAAGAGGAAAGTGTAAAAGTGCGACTACATAAAGGCGTGAGAATTGCTGCTAGTCATCGCTCAGAGATGTTTTTGTTTACTGATTTCGCTTAACGTGGCATTGATCTCAATTCGCGAAGGTTTATTTAACTTCGCATTACAAGGTGGGGGCGACTTATAACATGGACCTTAAAACAATGTTTCATCAGCCCAGGTGTTTACACTTTTCACGGCCATGGCTGGTTAACAACGTCTAAAGTGATAAAAGCAATTTTAGGACCGCGTATAACAGTGGAAAATTTGAAGTACTTGAAAAGAATTTCATTACGTAAAAACTTAATTACTCTACGTGAAGATAAGATGTTCCAAATTTAAGGTATTAAATCTTTGAGGTGTGTATTCACGTGTAGATTGAGTTTAACGTTCCTGATATGTCGAAATCATTTGATACACACTCCCTTGCCATTGTTGATCTGTTTTTCCAGATATTTTGAAATATGTTCCGAGTAAAAAAGTGGAAAAAAGGATTGGCTCAGAAAAACATAACATAGAAGCCGTCAGTGATCATGTTGTACTATGACCATATGTAGAATTGCTTCCATCTGGTTAACGCTGGCTTCAATTTTCATGTGATTGAACACGGTGACTTGATTTATAATCGCTTTGCTCTGTTTTTTTTTAATTTTTAAATCGAACCCCTGGTGTGGCAGCCACATTGGCTACGCTGGGAACTAACTGTTAGGTAGACAAATGGCACCAACCTGTTACGGCGCTTTTGTTTTGAAATTTGACACAGGCATGGCACATTATAATCGATTTATGAAACACAATAATGCCATGAAGTTTTCCTTTTTTTTTGCATACCTACGTATTTTTAATCAAAGAGATTTCACCTGTTCAATGGTGGTTTGATTTAAAATTAGATCATATCTCATGGAAGATGATTTTCCCAGAAAGGTTTGACAATATGCAATCCTATAAAGCAACAGAAAAATTGGTAGTACATTACGGAGGGAGTGCAGTAATGACAAAGTTCATTCCGATAGTAGAGTAGAATGCATAAGGGCACATGCCACCCTTTACTGTGAGTCTTCATTAGGGACGACCTCTTTTCCACCCTAATAGCGCTAGGTTTTAAAACCGCTTGCTACGCAAACTAGGAGTAAATTCTTTACAAATTTTAGGAAATGTCGCACCGAACGGCCGGTGCAGTTCCTGATAACAACGTTAGTTGCTAACTTTTAAACAGCAAATTCTCTGAAAGTGGAAAAGCTAATTTAGTACCCCTCCAAGAATTACGTCAATTGTTGCACGAACGGCTGCAAGACGGAATACGAAATCGAATGCGGGAGTATTCTGTGCGGACTCACGCATGGAAATGTCCTTTTGCCTAATAAAGCACAGCACAGGTAGAAATCAAGGGTATCGTGCAGACAAGCTGATGATAGCCACCTATTAAGATAGGCAGGCTGTCAAACCATTACGAACCCAATAAAGTGATGAGAACCTGCATTGAACATATTTCTACAGTGTGAGGTGCTGACTTTTGGTAAAGTCTTAAAAGACCTTAGAAGCATTTACCTGCCCTATCTGTATAACCCTAAGGTTGTTGATTTCCTTCATCGATACACGGGCAGAATGACACCACGTCCAATTATGCTGGTAAAGTATAAGCCGTATCGGAGCAATCCACAGACAAACTATGGAGTACACAGGACCTTCTGACTCTATTTCCCAAGCTTCTGGAGTTGCTCGTTTACTACAGAAAACATGTCCTTCCAGGTTTCAAACATGTTTCCCCGAAGTGGTCTTTAATTTTTGGGATGAGCCACAAGTGACAATAAGGTACGCGGCTTATTTCACTAATCCCTGAGAAAGCGTTTCAATCCGATGTTTTTTTCGGTATGAGTTGGTGCATTATCGTGGTGTAGAAAGTATCTTCGCAGTTCATATAATATGGGCTAACATATAAAAACCAAAATACGCACGCCCCAGTAGCCATGATATCAACGTATCTGAAAGGTTTATGCTTTTTTTGGTCTAAAGCCTGAAGATATAAAATATATATCATACAGCCATCAGAAATACTTCACTACTTAAATCAAAAAAATATTTCTTTTGCACGTTAAAGATTAGATGACGGATCCACCAGAGATTTTAGACCAATAACATATGGCGATTGGTCTTTTGTTTATCGTAGAACACAGGTTGAATTTGCGGACACACTCCGATGCCAGAACCGTATTTGAAATTGTATTGTCCATGCACCTGGTAGCCGCGTGATTGTCGTATGCTACCATTAATTTATATTTTTTACTCCTCACAAGACTCTCCTGTAGATGGTTCAGTGCTAAGGTAAGAGCCAACATATCCGCCTGAAAAACTGAGGTATACAACCACGGACTTATATGGGTGTCCAGATTCAAGTCCTCACTAAAGATACCTGCTCCTGCACTTCCATCAATTCTGGATCTATCCCGAATTTGCCTATGCCAGTATTTGACCTGTGTCAGTTCGCACCTCGGTCAATCCGAAAAGCTGTTGGACTTAGCAACAGTTTAATCACAACGGACCATTTATAGGTCTATGTGAGGCTGATCGGCTGTAGGGCTGATAGCCGCCATCCCAACCTAACCTAGCAACAGTCTAGCATCATCTCTACACAGAGAAAAAATTTCATTCGAAAATTCCGGTAACAATTACGGTTCTCAACTGAGTCTCCTTAGTAATGTCAGCTATATAAACATTTACGGAAAAGCACCGTAAAATTTTCTAAACGATGATTCCCGAGTATCAGACAGAATCAGAAGAAAATTACGGTAGAGGGCCATAAAATCTGTCTGTTATTCCGGGAAAAATTGTGTATTAGGCGGTCTATTTTCTCTAAATTGCACAATAAATTTTATGAGTCACGTAAATTTTACGGTGTTGTTTCTTGTTTTCTATGAACATATTGTGAAAATTACTGAAAGCTTAGTGCGGCTACAAAATTTTGGCAGAATGTATTACATTCTGTGAATAGAACCGTAATTTTTCCTGGAATTTTCTTTCCGTGTAGCACCGATGTCGGAAAGGCACATGTTATACCCCACAAGCCATATGAGCTAATGGGTTTCTGTCCCTGGTTCACACACCCTCCACACATTGCTGTAAGATTCTATTGGCTCTCTGGACGCCTCGTCTAGATAAGTCTTGAGCCTAGGAAAACCCACAGATACTTAAATAAATCCGAGACAAAAGGTCCTTCTCAAAATAGTTCCAACTGTCTAAAGTCGTCTTCCTTTTCCAAGTGAAAATAACGAGAGATCAGACTTCTTTGCAGTTATGCTTGACCATCCTAAGATCTCTCCTTATAGTGTAATGTCTGAACTCTTGTGTTAGGGCTCCAGAAAATATTTTATCACTAAAAATTATACCTTCTCACAGTGGTCTAATATAGTTGCAATTTCTACCAATTAGAACCAAAAATTTCGTTTTAGTTTAATGCAAAAGAAGATCCAAAATCGCAATGAAACATAAACGAATTAGATCTGACACTTACAAAAATACTTTTTTCCCCATAATTCAGCAATGATTCAACTATTGCTTAACCGAAAATGCCTATTCGCCAATTTATTTCGGTGACTAATCCCTGAAACATTAAACAGTGAATAGTTTGACAACACTCGCGCTTTGCTTCCAACAATAATATATTTTATGAGCTACACACTCGCCTAAATACACTGGCATAGCCCAAAATTTTCCTTCAAGCCAAAAATACTAAAAGTCCGCCTACACGACAATCGGTACAAAACTACTTTCTTGATTGAGGACCTTATTTTCGACACCTGTTTTCGGTCGAATGCCAAAGTCATGCTTCACGTCTGCCGTTCGGCTCGAAAGCTAAAATCTGCTCCAGCCTGTCTCTGATGCATTTTGACGATATTTTTAGTTGCACTACACGTCGAGCGTCCTTTGCGATGTTTTCTTGTTATTTATTACGCCATTACCCGTGCGAATGTCATTAAACTCGCGAAAAAAAAATTATAAAACAAAAAAAATGCAAAATGTAAACCGCAGTTTGGTGGTTGATTTGCATTTGGCTTAATTTAATTTTTAATTAGGCGCGACACTATCGTAGTGGATGGAAATGAGAATTTTTGAATTTTTGCAACTTTCGATCAAGGTCTACTATACCTGGCTGGGAGCAACAAACCAATTAAAAAGGTGTTCGTTAGTACAGTGTTGCACCCGGTCAAGGCGGTTGCTGCCGTTGCGTTGTGAGTAATTCTCACGTGTTTGCATTAATTGTGACAATATTGACTGCCTAATGGAGCCCGCCGGGTGTGACACATCAGCAAAACAACTTCATTAATTTTTCATAAAATTGCGCAAGTTACCTGGAGTGGAAATATTGCAATTGTGGTAGATATGCGCGTTAATCCGTCAAACATACGATTAGCCGGTTTCGGAAGAAATTCTAAACCGCCAAGAATGTTTGTCAAATTTCAGTGCAACCTTGAACCCTTTTTCTGACCGCACTTGGAGTTGTTTTACAACTTTTATCACTCCCTCAACATTGCGTCAAATTCGGGGCTCCGGTGGAGATCTTATTTCACAACACAATTCCCAGAACTAGGGTGCAAAAACCTTAAAATTCTAACAAAAGCTCGTCAGTCACCACCTGTTCCAAGCTGTGTCCACGGTTGGATCTATGACACCAAGAAACTTGACGGAGCCCACATAATTAGTGTTGCGAAATGCAGGGAATATGCAATTTCATTCGATCCGGCAATACAGCAAAAACGTTTCTTTGCCTTGCCGGCTTAGGTCATCAAAATGATGATCTCGTTCTGAAATTATTTTTGTCGTTTTCTGATTTATTTTTTTTTTGATCGAAGTAAATGGAATCGTAAAAGTTTGAAAATTTTTGCTGCGATAGCAATGATCCGATTGTTGTTGACGCCGTTCAGGCCAGCCATTCTGGTCTAGTGATGGACGCAAGTTGTGAAATTCGATGGAAGATTAATGGGGTCGTTTTGAGTTTGTGACATATTTTTGTTTACGCGATTTTGTTGACTATCATAATGTTATTCGATATTTGATTTAGGGAATAGTGGTGTGCGTTGGTTTGTAGGCCAATATCCTCTGTATTTTGGTTGTTTGATTTCAAAATCGATCTCGTGTTCCCGATGGATTCAATCAGGTTTTGGATTTATTCCGAAGGTAATGGTCAAGATTTAAATTCTTGTAAAATTTTCTGGCGATATGTGTGTTTCATGAAAACAGTGTATCACTTTAGACCAGTTATGTATAGTGAATGGTCTAAAGTTTGCAATTGCTTATAAAATGTTAGGCTTGTTGAAAAATAATACCAAAACAGTCTATGACAATTATTCCGACAATTAAAAGCTTTAGACTTAATTTTAGACCAAACTACCGGGACTAGGGCACATTATCAACATACCAAGTAAATTACGATCTTTAGTTCAACAGTATTTTAATACTCATCGGTTTATTGGTCTAAACTTTAATCGTAGGTGTTACATTTAAGGCATTTGCTTTTGTTTATATGCGTAAAGTAAAAAAAATGTTTTTCTTTGTTTTGTAATAATGCCTGTTTACTGCAAGGCCAAAAATGTGTACTAGGTCGAAGTTACTGAGCACTGAAAATCAATCTGATCAAAATCGATCTTGAAGTTTCATCCAATGCGTCTAATATTTCAGATTGGTAATGAATCACCGGAAATAGATATTTTTCAACACCCGTTAAGATCGGATCGGTTTCATGGCAAAGTTGTAACCAAAGTTGTAAACCAACGATCAAGGTTTGATTTATACTTCGAAACTTTATCTAATCCTTGTCTAGATTGCTTAAGTGTGATGCAATGGGAAGGTGAATTTCTTTCATTCAAATTAGTTTCATTAAACTTAGATAACCTAATTGGTTAGATTAGTTATTCGTCGCTACGAATAGTGGCTCAGTTAAGGGCTTTATACCCTAGACAGGCTAGGCTATGTTCATAATTGACCCAATACGAAATTGAGCAATATCAGCGTAATGAACGCAAGGAAGACTGGCAGTACATTTGAAATGTCATTTGTGTTATTTTTCTGCTGTTGAGCATTGGAACAATAACAGAGTGCAAATTAATTAAATGTTATCTGGAAATTGTGAGATTTTTTAGTAAAACATATAAAAATGAGGAGTTCCTGATTAATGAAAGAGGTCAAATGGAGAAGAGTTACCGTCAAAAGATGACACCGACAAGCAATTACTTTGGGGTTAACATATATATTGAATTGAAAGACTGTGCTAAGGTAAAGTTTTACATAGTACATACTACATATATTGGACTCTTTCTCTCTCTGGATCCTTTATTAGGGCTCTGTACCCCCGGCTCCATCTGGTTCGGTTCTTCGCTAACACCTTCGATTGTTGTCACGATTTGTTGATCTGGGTACCTTCTTTATCTATGATCTTTTCCATGTGTTACTGGGAAATCGAAATACCAAAACATAATAATCGAAAATTTAAGAATGATTTCAGTACCTTTTAAAAATCATAACCTGCACCCACTGTGAAGATACGAAATTTTGACGAGCGATTCCGTTACGAAAACGGATTGACATATGACGGGCTGAGAGTAAAAGTGACCTATTTATAAGGTTCGGGCATTAACTTTGCATTACTTTTTGTAGTTAAATCGTTTTTGCCCGGACATTTTCTACGATTCGTTTTTGCCCGGAATCTCACGCGATTCGTTTTTGCGCGGAACATTTTCTAAGCCACTTTTGCCCGAACGTTATAAATAGGTCACTTTTACTCTCAGCCCGTCATATTTGTCTACGCTGTGGGCTCCTCCGCAGACTACAGAACAATTGGGAACTTGTTTTGAGTGTGCCGACCAACAGTAGGAGAAATCGTTGTGGGTATGGTCAACAAGCACTAGAGCAAAATTTACTCAATTTTGAATTGAATCGAAGTGAATCAAAGAATGATCTATGATGAACTCCATTTGCTTGAGATACTACAGATTTAGCTGTATTTCATTCAATTATTGCGATAGTCGGTCTTAGTTAGGGTATTAGACTAACTTCATAGATTTTTGTTCTAAATTGTGCGTTAGGTTAAGTAAGAATGGCAACCTAACCAGGGGCACACTTACGCCACAATGGCCCATTGTGATGCCATATTGGGTCTAAATTCCCGTCCGTATGAATAATACCTAAAACTATTTAGAGTTCCTGATAAACCGAACCAGGTGCCTGATATCAGCAGATCCTAGTTTGGCTAACTCCTTGAAAAAAAGGAGAAAGCTCCACGAAATAGGACACGCTGCGTGCGACCAGACAGATAAGAAGACATCCATTCGGTGAAACGTAAAGGAAATCCAAGCAAGAAAAGCTTTTGAACGAGAATTCCATGGTCAATCCTATTGAATTAATGATCGGCAAAGAGTAATTCAAGGAGGTTAGTGGTGGTAGATCTATCCTTGAGGAAACCGTGTTGAAAGGCACAAATTAAGGGCCCGCAGTGAAAGTGTAACATGTGGCTGACCGCAGGGTATCGAAGATCTTAGCATTACTACAAAGCCCAGCTATCGGTCGGTAATTTAAGATATTATATATGTTGCCTTTCTTGTGGAGGGGAATAATCAAGGAGCTCTTCCGCACCATACGGAAAGAGCCGGAGCACAAGGACAGGTTGAATAAATAACTTTTTTAAAAAAGGAAGCAGGAATGCCGTCGGGGCCCCCCGAGAGAAGCCGTCCGACAAATTAGATAGGTGCTCAGCAAAAGATGCGTCGCTGGGCCTAAGGGCAATAGGTGGGAGCCTCGTCAGATGGGTAAAATCAATTGAGGAAATATCACAGTTTAAATCGCAGAAGGCAGTGCGAAAGTAATCCGTAAATAAATTTGCATTTTAGAAGGATCATCACTCTTACTATCACGATAAGTCAGAGAGGAAGAATAGGTATAACAGTTACGCTTGGAGTTTATAAACTTCCAGAATTTTTTAGGGTTGACTAA
This sequence comes from Leptarthrus brevirostris, assembly GCA_964036015.1. Lineage (NCBI taxonomy): Eukaryota > Metazoa > Arthropoda > Insecta > Diptera > Asilidae > Leptarthrus > Leptarthrus brevirostris. Next base: position 149,198,284 of record OZ038372.1, read on the forward strand.
CACCGTAGATCTCATGCTAGTTAAAAATTCAGCAAAGGAGACCTGAAGCTGAGAAGAAACCCGATACTTACTAGGCCAGCACCAGAATCTTATAAATTTATTCTTAACAAAGCTCGGTCGGAACTTGCAGTTTTAAAATCAATGATAGGATAGGATTCACTTGATTAACTGTGGTTTATGCACTTGTCTGTAAATGTCTTTGATTTTTGAGTCCACGCTTGCCTTTATTGCGGACATGAGTAATAATATGTCTGAAAAGTATTGACCATGACAAGTTATCTGTCTTAAAATATATCCCTTAATAAGGCACACCACACTTTCAATCATTTTGCATTCTTGGCCACTGTGTCATTCTTGGTACTCTACAAAACGGTAGAAAAAAAATTACACCAAGTCAAATATTTCCTGGACGATGTCATGTTATTGGCGTTTTTATACCTGGAAAATGATGCATCAATAGTTCAAAATATTATCTATCCAACATTACTGAAAATCTTCCCAGAATTCGTTGATTTTATAATGCTCCAGCAATCGAGAAAACCACTAAAGCCTCTCTTTTCTACCTAAATCTCATTCTTACCTAAAATTGTTGCACTCAAAATCGAAAAAAACTGCATAGGCTTGTTTTCCAGTCAAAATTGCCTGGCAGCCACCGAAGAGTATCTCGAACTCGGTGCAGAATCGTGATAAAGGATCCATACAGTGGCAGCAGTGTGTAGCCTGCCCATAAACTCAACATATTAAAATTTCAAATGCACTGTAATCCTTTTTTACCCCAAAATTTATTAGAGTATCATCCCTCTAAACTAGATTCCTTTTTTTTTTTGGCGGGACGGTATTTTAACAGGGTATTCCAATTACTGTGTTCAAATACGATTCAAAAGCTACAAATTTTCGGGCCCTAAAAAGTCCTCATCAAGCAGACCTAATATCTGTAAATATTGGATGCGACCACCTGACCACCCCGCGGCGCTCCCTGATAACTCACAAACTGGCAGTCAACATATTTCAATTAAGAAAGCATCGAAAGTAGTGACGTCGTCCAGATATGCTCCTAACACCGGATAGGAAGATATATAACCTGCTTATGTGGAACAACCTACATGCGAAACTCTGACGCCCTACGTCCCACAAAGGGTTAAAGGAAACGAAGGGCTCTAACTGAGTAAAAACAAACAAAATCCAAAGAACGGAATAAAAATAACCCTTGCTTCGTTCTCCCCTTCATCTGATGATGTCTCACCCTAACCATTTTCTCATCTTTTGTTTTCCTCTTCCAAAATCACCAAAAGTTTAACTTTAAAAATTTTCACCTAAATTGCCACGAAATCTTTTCTCAAGCCACTCAGAAACCCGTTTAGCGGATAAGAAATAAAAATTGATCGTCATTTGCTTAAAAACGTGTCATTCTTTCCACTACACGAAAACCAAACATCCTAAGAAACTAAAACGTTTCCCTCCCTCCATGGAAAAAAATTATTCTATGCCACTGGCTTAGCGTGTGAGTAGAACAAAATTATATTGTTTTTTCGGACCGTCTAATAAAATTACACATTTTCCTGAAAAACTACTTTGACTTCCTGTACTTTGGCCCGCCGCACCACTAATAGATACACAACGCCAAGGTAAACCAGGTAATTATCGGATAAGTTCAAAAAACTTTCCGCGGAAAAGTGTTGCTACTGCTGCTGGTCAAATCGATAGCAGCCAGGTGAATTAAAAAAACCTAAAGGGGAGCGGAAGACTATTTAAAGAAAATGTGGCGTCATTAAGAAACTATACTGCAACCTCCTTGACAAATAGTTCCACGGACTATGAGCGAAGTCGTGTGTTTATGGAATGGGGGGCGAGAAATCAATGAAGGGAAGAACAAGGACATTGAAGGCACGTGTAGGTGGCTTACCATGTGGAAAGGTCGTCCATTCCATTGTTGTGCGTCACATGAAGTAACAGAAGAAGAAGAAGACAACGACGAGTTTCCTTCCCCTTGTAGAATGAGAGCAATGTAATTAACAGTAGTAAGTCGCGCTTAAAGTCGGACATCGCAGCAAAAGCACGGTCGGATTTGCCGCATATTGGGGGTCACTGTGATAGTAGAGCCGCCTCCAATGGTAGTGGTCAGTTGAACGACCAACTAATAAACAACCACCCCATTACCTCCCATGCAGCAAGATTGCTATGCGAAGCTCTTCGACTGCATAAGCTTTATGCCCGCCCCTGGCGTTCACCTCTCTTCGTCTTCTAAACTTTTTCAAAGTAAAGTAAACACATAGTCGCGCCGAGCTTTTTTGCATTATTTATTTTTAAAAATTTTTTTTTTTTGCACTTTTTAATGAGTTTTTATTAATCAATGGCAATGAATACAGTGAGAAAACGTTACACGGGCGAGTACGAGTTTCGAGCTCATTTATATGCGAGCACTTTTCTTGTCTATTTTTTTTTCCTTTGGGCGTAGTATGGGAAGCTTTAAGTCAACTTCATCGTGCCGTGGCGCAACTGAAGCGAAAAACCAGAAAACTTGCTAAACATGAGGCCAAGGGTATGCTAAATTTATGCGGGGCTATGAGGTGCGGAAGCGTTCAGCTCTTGACTTATTATTTGCGATGTCCTCTACAAAGTTCGGCGACTGAAATATTTGGTTTCTGACTTTCTGGTAATGTTTGCCTTTTCGCGCTTAAACGATTTCTCGATTTTTTGTCCTGCTCTAAATTTTTTTTTAATATTAAATTTATTCAAAAAATGTTTTTTGATGATTTTTCTTTCTTATTTGAAACAGACATATTGTGTAAAAACCAATTTTTATGTGAATTCGTTCATTTACTGAGTAAAATGAAAATCTTAAATCCTGCCGTCTTTACGGATATTATGTCGACAGCACAAACGAAATTCACGTACACCTTGCACCAGAGACTCGGCGAAAATAATTGAATGGCGGAAATTATGGCAATTTGTATATGCTGCCGTAATCAGCATTCAGTCGACGAAAGAGTACCACTTTTTGTTCCTCTTTCGGCTTTCTTGTTTTAAACATGTCCCCGCATGCAAATTTTTCAGTAAACATGCATGCATGTGGCTTGAGATCGGAGTAGGTAGGTAGGTAGGTACTTGCGATGCTTAAAGATTGAGAAGCCGGTCGTAAGGTGTGGTAGTGCTTATCGCAAATAGGTTTGTTGTTATTCTTGACGTTACTAGGTCAGAGTCGTTGTACTGACTGTCGAAAGTTGTTCTTGAGACTGCGAATGTTTGTTTTTCAAGGATTCAGAGATAAGAACAACGTTATAAGATACATTGGTCGATAGATTTCAAGTAAACTATTGATTTTTGAACCAATACCAATAACATTTTGCTCTGCTATTCTTATATTCCTGTCATCGTACCTGACGAGCAAGTCGATTTTTGTAGATCTTAGTAAACTCTATTCTCATTTCTATTTAGCTTCGTGAAGTGGATATTTACTGCAATCAGTCAGCAATCAGCCTATTGTTTTTTGCGCCGTCTTTTTTGATAAAATTATAACCCCGCGGAAGTTCCTCAGGGTAGCCATTTAGGACCACTGCTTCTTATTTTTTACATCAATGCATTATTTCTTGGTGCGGCGATAGCGCTTTTTTAACTTAAGACGTAGATAGTAAACAGCATTTTTTTTTAATATTAACAAGTGGTCTGTTATATCATTTTCTTGCACAAAATAACCATTTAATTTTCACAATTGGATTGTTGGTCATCATGGCCATTGGCCATCATGGTAACACTCCAATTAGCACTCCAATTAGCACTTTGCTGTAAGGCCCGGTTTTTTTGGAGTTCACTCGCAACCCTGATTCTTATCTGAAATTATGGTTGAAGTCGGCTGAGTTTATTATGGGAAAAAATAACTATAGCCAACTGGAGGAATTTATGACACTGGCTATTTATCTCCGAGATTGCCTTCAGGTTTTCAAAAAAGTACTCCCCCATAGTTCTCTTTCTGACTCTGACAAGAGCCGGACATTTACAGACAGAGAAGGTGAATAATGGTTCCCTTTTCGTTCGTTTCATCACAACTGCGACCGTTTGTATTGTATGAATCGCACAGCCTAGCTGCACGCTCCCCTAAAAGACAGTGTCCGGTACAGACCGCAGTGATTTTTGTGGTAACAGCTGTCGTTCTGTTGAGCAGATCGGATGTCCTACTTTTATTATAACATGGCCAGGTTGCCCTGGATATGTTACATGCTTTCAGGGCGCTCTATCTGACACTTTTCAGCGCCAAAGATTGCAGAAAGACTTGCCTCTTAAGGAAACCTAGCGAGATACGAATATCCTCAACAAGGCCACGTTGAAGAGCTGCGCCCTCTCTAGCGAGTTTTTCGGCCATCTCATTCCCAGCAATGTTCCTATGTCCGGGAACCCTGTGCAAGGTTACGTTAAGCAGACTGCCCAAGGAGCTAAGTAACTCTCGACAGTCCTGCGCCGGACTAGGAGATATGGTAACTAAGTCAGACGCTCGGTGTGTTCAGTAGTCGATAAGACTTCGATATATTCCGTGTATCAGAGAACACTCCTGCATCAACACCTTGTTCCGTCTTACAACCATCCGTGAATATTACGATATCATAGTTGTTGGCCGGTTCCATCATTCTCCATTCCCTTCTAGTTGAAATCCTGACACTGAATAATTTTTTAAAATTTATGACAGGTGTAATGTAGTCAGTTGAGGCATCGACCAGTCCTCTTGGTTCTAAGCTGAGAATGTTGCTGTAGCCATAGGGCTTAGCAATCCAGCACCCAGATTCTTTGAGTCTTACTGCACTGCATGACGCCTGAAATTTGATCTAGTGATCAAGGGGAAGTGGATGCAAATACACATTAAGAGCTTCGATTGATGTGGAGCGCAGGGCACCGATAGTTCCGATGCAAGCAGTTCTTTGCACTCTACTTAGCTTGTTTTGGTTATTAAGCCTTACTAATCGTAGGTTAGAATTGGACGCACCACCGCTGTGTATGACCACAGCTTCATCTTAGGTTGCAGTCCCCATGTTTTACCAAGGCTAGAGGCTTAGAGCACTATATATGCCTTCTTTACCCGCTTCTCTATGTTTTGCTTCCAGTTCAGTTTGGGATCCAGTAGGATCGTGAGAGTTGTTGACCGTTTAACTTAGGTAAACCAAAGTATACTAAAGTATGGTTCCTTGGTTTTTGTGGTGAAGAGCATAAGCTCAGTTTTCCCTGGATTCACAGCTGGTCCACAGTTCTTAGACCAATTGCTTACCTTCTTCAGGGCACCCTCCATAATCTCAATGATAACAGAGGGAAACAACTCTGATACCAGGATCACCACATCGGCCTTAACATTCCCTTGTTCGGGGCTCAGAAGGAGAAGGTTCATGAGCAACCCCCCCTACACCTTCCCTTCCCTAATTTTAACTATACTGGCCGCATAGTTAATCGGCATAGTGAACGAATAAGAGAAAGAAATGCATTTTCCTTGATAATTTTAAATGCCGAAAAATCGATGATTTAAATTAAAGGTATCGTGCCGGTTTCTTACGCACAACTCAGTTTCAAAACGCACAAATTTCTAGGCAAAGGACTAAGTCTTTAACGAGACCTAATGCCATTGAAGTTGATACAATTACAGCTAAAAAAAAAAAACTTACGAATCTCCACGATTTCTCAAGAAATTCCTGAAAAAGTCTTTTCTCTGGTAGTCCTCCTGGTGGGGTAAGAGTTTTAACCTAAAACGGTGAAATTACTTCAAATAGGTCAATCATTTCCAATTTGTTTTCCGAATAAGCTCATCCATCACTAATTTTCTATAGTATTGCCCAAATAGAGACCACATCAAACTCCAACTCCATAGATCTGTTTTTCTTTAGATTTTCATGCGTCACTCACTCCTGGTAATAATGTTTTCTTGGAGAAATGAAAATTTACCGAATTCTACGTAATTTTCCATTGCTATAGAACCGCAAAAACACCAGTTTGTGCGGTAGTTAACGAGAACCCGTCCAAGTTGCTTGTTGTTTAGGTAATAAAAGGAAATTTTCCTTCAATAGTCCTCTCGTCCTCCAGCCTTAAGTTCCAGTGAATCTCAATCAACGACAAAAAGTAAAAATGTTGTTTGTTTGCAGATTGTTGCTCACACTTAACGCGAGTCTCCTCCTACAGGCAAACCAAAATCTCGTGGGTCTATTAAAACTTGTCAGATTTCTTTCAATTAAGTTTTCCTTTTTATCTCGAAAATAATTTTTAAAAAAATAAAAAAGTTTTTCTTTTATTTAATTTTATATTTTTTTAGGTTATGAACATGTTCTTGTTTGGTGCGATGTCATTTATTTCGCAAGGTCGGACTGCCACCTTCGTTTCTGAAACCTTGTATTGTTGCCTGTTGTCACACAATCAGGGTGAGGGCCCGACTGTTGTTAAGGGTGGCTTGACGAAAACAAGGGGTGGTATCAATTCTTTTTCGTCTATGGTTTCCTTCTCTTCTGCACACACAATTGATGAAAAGTAGAATAGCACATTTCAAGGACTCGGCGGTGGTGTTCGTTGTCACCTTTCTTGGATGGCACACGATGTCTCCTCGCCTTTTTTCATTTCATTCTTGACTGGGATTGAAAGGAATGGTTTTATAGAATCTTCTAAAAATACACTATTGATATGCGATGAATGCATTAACACGTGAAGACGCTATTTTTTTCGGGAGGAGCACTGAAACAGGTGTTTATTTTTGGGATTTTACTTAGAGTGCTACGTACTTCGAAAAATGTTGAAAGAGAATTCCTTGACGTGTAGATCCCAATAGAATTTTGTTATGATACCAGCTAAAGGAGTGGATATGCAAAAACATGGATAGGGGTGGCATTGAAATCTTCTTCATGGACAAAGACTCGAATGCCACTTCAAGTGGAATCACGTACATATGTAAGCTGATCTCTTGATGTTAAATAAATCACTTCCTTTAGAAAGCGTCGATATCTAACACCGAATTTTATATTATTACATTAAGAACCAAAGGCACCAATACGTAGCTCAAGTTAGGCTAAAGCCGTTTTTAAGACAACTTTTTCTACACTTTGTCATTGATGACAAATTGTGTGTGTGATGAAATTGTCGTCGTTCGACATAGTATTTATCTCTGTTCGTCGAGAAATCGACACTTTTGTCCACGTATTTATTGACCAAAATATCTTCAACAGCTCATCAGATCGATAGACCATATTTGTTTCAATTTCTTTCGACATAGTATTAGACCCTATTTTCAAATTTTGAGGAAAGCACATTGCTAAAAGAAGGTTTTATCAAAATCAGAAATTTTACAAAAATCAAAAATTTTAATGGCGAGTAACGCAGTTTGGTTGCCTTTCATAATGAGCAACTTATCGATAGATGTGTAGTGTGACTTATGTTCTATCTCGTACAATAAAACAGATTGGATATTCGTTTCTAGGATTTAGAGTCTTACTTCACTGACAGGAGATCTTTTCGCCTGATAAAAAGAAATACGTAGTTGTCTATATGACAGGCTCAGAGTAAAAATGACGCATCTACAAGGTCCGAGCAAAAGTGGCTTAGAAAATATTCCGCGTAAAAGCGAATCAGAGAAAAACTTTGCGCAAAAACTACTTAACTTTTCTCTGATTCGTTTTTGTCCGGAATCTCACGCAGTTCATTTTTGCGCGGAACATTTTCTAAGCCACTGAATTTTTTATAACGTTTTATTCGAACTAAAAGAATGTACGTTCAAATATTATTGACGTTAACAATTTACTGTTTTGCAAAATGAATTTCGATTGCCTTGTTTTTGTGATTAAGCTTGGAATCCTTTACATGTAAGATTTGGGACTTATAATTCGATTTAGTTGAGACCAGCTCAATAGTGATGGTAGAGAGAATAAAGGTTCCCGCATCGGATTTTCCGCTATCATGAAATTAAATATTATCAGAAAAAGAAAAGTTGATAATAGAGAGCCTTGCGGCACTCCGCTCAGTATTTCAAGTGACTTGTAGTACGGAATAGAGTCCTTAATTAAACTCGGTTTTACCATGTTCTTAGAGATTTGTGTGTATATTCTAGATTTACATAATCTATATTTCTTACGAAATAAAAAGATGCTCCAAAAAGGTTTTGCTTTTCAACAAGTATTTAGAAATACAACGGAAGAAACTTTCCAAGACTTAAGGTAGTAGGATTACAACAATCAGGTAATAGTTTGGAAGTTCGCGTGTTTCACAATCCAATCATAGCCAGATGGCTCATTATCTTTGACATTAAATTGGAGGAACTGGAATTGCATTGGTCTGTTATGTAGTGCCAATTTTAAGTGTTTCAAACCTATATTGTCTTAGAATAAAACTAACCTATGTTATTCTATTCATGTTTAAAGCATTGCAACACCTTCTAATTTGACTATACTTCTTCAGTTCACTGTTAAGCGTACACACCAATTAATATATTCAAATCGGTACAATTTTTTGTCGACGTTATTGAGCCCTTTTGTCATATTGAAGTGGAGGGGACTCACGTTAATCAAACACCCCGAGATGATTGGCGAGGGGACACACGTTAATCCTCCTACGAGGTGAGAGGCGTTAGGATTAACGTTTATCAAGCACCTCAAGGTGAGAGACGAAGAACTCACGGTAATTAATCACCAAGAAGTGAGTGGTGAGGGGACTGAGGTTACAGTTGGCGAGAGACGAGGATACTCATATTTATTAAGCGTCACAAGAATACAGATAACTATTACGTCCACGTCATTATTTCTTAGTAAACCTAAAATCATTCCACCAACCCCATCCCCCCCCCCCAGCCTTTTTAAAAATATTTAACACGCATTTTTTTCGATCTGATGTGTATTCTTTTTTACATATTTGACCGTTCTGAAACTTCAACCGGTTGTTATAGTTAGTTAGTTTTTTTTCCTCTCCTTTGGAAAAACGTCTACGCAAACTTTATCACCTGTCATATTTCATAGGAGTGTTTTCGATTACATGGAAAATTCCTCATATTCAGCCGATAGCTAAAAAAGGAGAGTCACTCATTAACTCTCATGTGATGAAGTATCTAGAAAATAACTATATTATCAATATCGTACTGACGTACGGTTTCCAGGCTGGCCGATCAACCAGAGACTTAAAATTGGCCCTTAAAATCATTGTCTTCATAATTTTGGTAAGTCCGAAATCGTCACTCTTGACATTTAAAAAGATTTTGATAGCGTCTGGCATGCTGCCCTATTAGCCACACTTCAAACATTTGATCTTAAAATGGATAGAGAGTGTTTTGTTAGGCCGTCCAATTTGTGTAATAAAATAGACTGAGTTACATTCCATCCCTACGAAATCAATGCCGGTGTATCTCAGGGTTCAGTTCTCTCACCAATCTTATTTATTTTTTTATTTTCATTTTTTATCAATACTCTTTTGTCTCTCACTTACAAACCTATTCATAGTTTCGCCGACGACAGCACCCTTGATTTCGTATACTCTTTTGATTTTGTAATAAATTCTCGTGGGAATTATACAGAAATCAACCGAGAACGCATGTTTGGGCTATTAAACAACAACATTTCTACGATCCTGGCTTGAGGCAAAGCAAACCGTGTTAGGTTTAATGCATCTAAAACTCAATGCTGTTTAATGTCCCTTAAAAACATTCATCTCACCCTCAACCCATTTCAATATCTTTCATATCTTTGATACTGAGATATCCAGTAACCATAGCTAGGACCGTCCATATATTTTCTGTCGCCAATAATGCGATTAAATACTTGGGCTGATCCACAAGTCCCACATCAGGCCTTGGACTTGGCGGTGATCTACAAGCCCCACATCAGGCCTAGACTTGAATATAATTCATAAATTTGGGCATGTCCCGGACAAACCGCATTGTCCGCGTTAGACAAATTTCAAGAAACGAATATGAAACTTATTGGCGATTTTACAATCTCTGAGAGTATTGACTTTCTGGAACATCTCCGGAATGTCGGTTGTCTCTCACTCTTCAATCGCTATTTCCGCGGGGATTGTTCGAACGAAATTGCTAGCCTGATTCTTTGTAGACACGCGATACAAGAGCTTCAAGTCGTTCCAATCCCTATACCCTCTAGGTCAAATTTGGACATACCATTAAATTTTAGAAATCTTTTCTAAGCAGAACAACAGGAATGTGGAACAGTTTACTATCTTCTGTTTTTCCCTCGTCGTATGAGCCAAAAACTTAACTTCTTCAATCAAATTCTTAATACATTTCCCTCACCCTTAATTAGTTTTTTTTGCAAGGCCAGGGTTCAAACCTGGGCCCTCCGTAATGAAAGGACGACAGCTTATACTTACTTTACCATCGATGTAGAATCCCAATAGCCCTATTAAATATTGCGTCGATATGAATCTCAATGGAGAAAAGAGCTTTTAGCCAAACGAACAAGTCTGTGGTCTTCTTCAGTCTAGCAAGAGAGCGTCCGTGTATGTCCTATGGTATAATTGAAAACCACTTGTGGAAAGTGTCCGGGCCGGAATTTAGGAGAGCACAATCAGCCACTTCTGAAACAAAAAAATGTTGCGCGTCGCCAGCATAACAAAGAAGTCTAGAACAATTCAAAATAGTCGATTTGTCATTAATATAAAATGATGAAGAGTAGTGGTCCCAGATGACTGCCCTGTGGAACATCTGAGGTATTACAGATAATGTCGGAAAGAGCGCCCTGAAATAAAACTTAGTTTTTACGATTAGACAAGTAGGAAAATAGTCAGTCCAGTCATCTGTGTCTACCAGACTCAATGACAGAGATACAAAAGTTTGAAGAGTTCCAGAAATTCCAGGAAGTTATTAATCTGAGAAAATATAAAACTAACTTCCAGAACATTTCTAATCAGAGTTCTAGGTAGTATTCGTCAAGTTGCACAATATATTCTTCTATCCGAATTAAAATCGAGTAAAACAGACAGCTCGTGGTGTAGAATATAAAAACGTTACTCCACTCTATTCAAATATGAGTTATTCCAACAAAAATCTATGTCACAAAGATCCGCCTTTACTTCTTAGTATTCTAATGCGTTTCTTCAGGTTCGTTCGATACGTTGTCCAGCACAACACCTTCTACAAAATACAAAGTCCATCATTATGAATTATATACCTACGAATAATAAATACTATAAATTTCGAAAAATCCGCCTAGCAAACACCACCATATATCTCTCTCTCGATTGCCCTGCAGTAGTGTCGCGACTGCCATTTTTATCGAAATCAAATTCAAAATGCATTTCACGTTTCATTGAATGCAAAACTTTTCGAATGCGCTTCGACCGAATGTCGTCTTCCTCTTTACTCGGCTAATTCCATGACATTGACGAGTTATGGTTGCGTTCGTTGAATTACAAAATATCCGCATATTTGGTCAGACCCGGCCAAAGACAGTGAAATTTTGCAGGCAAACTTAATGCCGAATAATTTATGATGAAACTCAATCAGGTCGGCATGGCAGTGCTATAAGCCTTTGATTATGTAGGGGTACAGTCAAATCGAAAAGTTTTGATCAGTCGCTCCAATTAATGCGTTTATCCTGGTTGTTTGTGGGCAAAACAGACATGGATTTCGTTGGCATCTACTTTTTGTTCTGCTCCCCTTGTTCTCCCCTTAATTAAAAAAAATGTGAAAATATTTTTCTGGTTTGGCAAGTTTGGTCTTTCTCACATTAGGAATTTTATGATTTTCACTTTTTTATAAATTAACTTTTCGTAAGAACTTCCGAAGAAATTAAAAACCTTGGTCCGTCCAGTGTTGCGAAGCGAAGGCAAAACTTGAAATTCTTCGGCTTAAACTTGTCTTGGTTCGGTCAGAAACGGATGAAGGTAAAAGAAGTGCAAAAGTTACTTTCACAACACGATGGTTTCCAAGATATCCACAAAGAGTTCAGTCGTGTTCTTATTGCATTTGTTGTTTGTTTTATCATTTTTCTTCATAATTTCGTTTTTTATTTCAATTTTAAATGTCATAAGGTCATAAGTGGACCTTAAGATAAACGCAGCCACTTTGTACGGTCCTTTCAAGAATTTGGTTTCTTCATTTATCTTAATGGAAGCATTTCTGTATGGCGGATTTAATAGATTTGGGCAGCATTTAAAAATTTCGGCATATCGTTGTAAGTTTTAATCGTTTTCGGTTAATTTCATAAGATTTGAACACATTTCGGGTTTAGAATGGACATTGCGATATTTAATTGCAAAATATTTCAGAACTAAACCGACCAGGTGGTCCCGTGCGCTGTTATTCAGGAAATAAAAATCAACAACAAAAAAAATGTCACGGCCGGGTGAATTTATGGGCTTTTCCCTGAATCAAAGCATATAATGCCAAAGGTATAATTTCTCTTAATTAAATTTTCTGTAACAATAAATTGATGGTAATTTTGGTCGATAAGCGATCAGACCTTTATCGGAGATTTCCTGCAATAAACCATTTCCTTTCGCGATAGAAACCTTTTGATTTCTGACTATTGACTATTTCACGTGGGATGAAATATACGAAATTACCCTGATTAGGATGTCCTAATTAATTAGTAGAAGACGTGCATGTGAAGAAGCAAAACGTTCTAAAATAGAGTTAAGATTGGAGATTTATCCGAAAGCCTTCTACTATAAGGGCAGAGGCTGTTAGTATTCGCCTGACTTCCACTATTTGCTCCTTTCGGAAATTCTTATATTAATGCTTTTGAGACAGCAACGACCATTAACAACTTAATGTCAGTGTGCCACAAGGTTCAATTCTATCTCCACCATTTTTACTCAACCTGCGACGACACATTAAATACCATAGAAGAGAGTATGCTGCCGATGTTATATTTTGTTTTGTAAAAGAAAATCTGAATCAATTTCAGAAAGATGTAAGGATGTAAGTAAAATTCTCGCGAAAAAAAATATGTATTTAGATAGACAGGTGGCCGTCTAATGAAAAGACTCTTAGACCTTGAAAAGATTCATTGTGATGACACGGAAGTAAGACACCCGAGAACTCTTTACTCCAACCATCTGGTGCTGGAAATAGAGTGCCGGAAATATCTTATGTCAATCATTACAAGATGGCAGAGGCTATCAAAAAAATAATCACCTAGGAAGCCCTTCCTCATGCCTATGAGCATGAGCTGTAGTATAGTCACCACCTCCTACTCGTGCCTGCACTTTCTGCAGAAGTCATTTGAGAGAAATCCTAATCTTTTCGCGTGTGTACCAATATTTCACTGACCTGTGATCATTTCTATGACTACGCCTAGGTTGGTTCGGTTCATCGAAGCTAGACACTTGGAGCACTTAAAATCCCGTTTAGGCCAGTTTTATCTGGTCGTATGGCACCTAGTACCATTTGTCCATGTATAGTTTGCTTGATTGGTAGCTTTGGCCGATTGCACCTTCAATGTAGTGCCATGTCTACCGAGCTGAATGTCACTGTATTTTGGAACAACACAGAACACGTGAATCTTGACACTGCTCTTTCTGCGCATTTAGGTATGAGCGGCAGCTGTTGATAGTTTTTGATGTCAATGATACAGATTCTACATGCAGAGTCAACTCTAGGAAAAATCACGGCCGTAATTATTTTGCAACGATTACATTATGCCAAAATTTAAGTAGCCGCACTGTAATATTTACGATCCTTTCAGTGATTTTCAATATGTTCACCGAAGAGCACCGTAAAATTTACGTGGCCCATAACATTTACTGTGTGATTAAGTAAAAATACACCTAATACCTAATTTTTCCCGAAATAACCCACAAATCTCCACCGTAATTTGTCAGTACTCTTCAGAATACTCAGAGCTCCCGGTCAGAAAATTAATATGAAAGTAGTTGACAGTGCAACACGACGAAGTACTTGGAACACGTTACAATGGTCCGGAGGGCGAAAGGGTATATCAATCTTTAGTTTATTTAAAAAGACCTCACTCCTACCCTTCCCTGTAGGTTCCAGCCGTCCATATACGCTTTCCCAGTCTTGCCTTATTGGGATCGACCTAAATTGCTTAAGAAAAGAACGATAAGGAGTTCAGAATTGTAGGGTGTTCGACATAAACATTGGACCATTGAAAGGTGGCAGTGAGTCTAATAGCAGAGCTTGCTGTCATCTGCTTGCCTATTAGATCTAAAAGGTGTAGATGAAGAACTCTTTCTAGAGCTGCTCTGAGTATCGTCCGCAGCACTCTACTAATACAAACACGGGCTGATTTCTAAACCTTCCCTTGAATGTTAAGATTCGGAGCCTTGTCTAGGAACCAACCAGACTATTATTCCATGCAAAATGATTGGCCTGATGAACGCCATGCAGAGCCAGTAGTGTTTTATTTTCTTGAGGTAGAAACCCCATTTCTTACCAATGGCGTTTTTGCAAGAGCTACCGTTGCTTTCGCAACCCTCTCTTAGATATTCGGCCTCCAACTTATTGTACTCTTCAGGATTATACTCAGATATTATGTTTCGTCAACACGAATTTAAAGACAACATCTTTATGATGGTGTGCTGCTATACGAGGTAAGCAAATATTTTCATCGAACCAGGTCAACTTATCAACATAGAGATCCGCTGTAATAGTTTGACTCTATTCTTGCAACGGCCAGTGGTTAGTACATTGGAAAGTGTGGATGGTATACCTTTGAGCTTTCTCCCAACTCATTATTGTAGGCAATCCACTTTTCATTACGAGTAACTAGGCAAACTAGCAGCAGGTCCAGCAGCTGAAATTCAGCGCTAATTGCCGAAGCTTAGTTTTAAAATTCTTTCCATGAGGAATTCTCTATCCATATTTGTTATGTCTCCCACCGTTAAAATAACCGTCTACTCAAGAAGGCGAAGTAGGAGCATTACTCACTTCGGCAGAAAACTACTTATCTGAGACTTAACACCGACTATACTATTCGAATTCAATCGCTCTTAAAAGTAGAAAATTAAGAATTGGGAAAATTACGATGAAGAACCGTAAAATTTACGGGGTATGCAAGGAAAAATTGTGTATTAGGCGGTAATTTTTTTCTCATACACACAGTTAATTTAAAACGGTGCTGTTCCGTAAAAATTGCCTATAAATACATTAAAAATTACTGGAAATTGTATAGTGCGCCTGTTTGAGTTTTGGAAAAATATGATACTTACCACACAATTACGGTGAGTAGAACCGTAATTTTTCCTGGAATTTTCTCTCAGTGATAAGGCCCCAGGTCTTTTTTCATATTCTTTAAGTGCTTCGATCAAGATTGAGAGGCTTGAGAGAGGAATGTACAAAGAATATAAAATATCCATGCGGATGGTGTTTAAGATGCATAAGAATACGCCGAATAGTCAAAAATCCATAATTGAAGAAATGATAGAAATTTCCCTTGATGGCCAGATCTTAAACAGACCAGACCACGCCAAAGATAAAAGTAGTGAAGCTAACGAGTAGGCTAAAGTAGCTTTAGGTAAATTTCCAGATATAAAGGCGAAGATTTTAAGAATTTATTCCCTAGACAAAGTGCTAGAAATTATTAATATTTAGTTGACTAAATACTAATTAATGATTAGGTAACTGGTGACACAGCGACATCTTTACTGATGATAATCAGCTCTTCCGACGTTCCCACAATTTTAAAGAAATGGATTAAACGCTTATTGTGATGAACTGAAGATGGTCGAAGCCTCTAAAACTGCCTGTGGGGACAAGAGTAGATTACAAGTAAAAACTCCAAGTATCCCACGACAATCAGGCAAAATTAGACTCCTGTGAATGTAAAACAAGACTTCTGAAGCGTGAGACAATTCAATTTGCTACAAACAATCAAAAGTACAACATTTGTCTAAAAGTGCATGTACCTTTGCCTAATCTACCGAAGACTCCCTAATAATGGCGAAAAATGCGACACGTTTAGTATGACGTCACCTCAAACTACATTTTCTCTAAATGTGTCAATCAAATTACCTACAGACTACAGCATTATCGGAAGACTTCAAACGAATTATAAACGGTAAACAAAATTCTACGTCCCACCTATCTTCCTGCTTCGAACTTAACGAATACAGGTACCTGTTGTACGTCAAAAACCGCCTTTTCTAGTATTAATCAACATAAATTACATCAAAATTCATTAACCACCAAAAAGCATGTTACTGTCACCGATGTTACTTTCATCAAGGTGGCACTATTCAAATTTTCTTCCGCCTCCAATAATTTTGAGTACACCGAATCTGAGTCAATTTTAAGGTGGAAAATTCTAAAAATAATATTTCAACCTGGCAGTCGGTATTCCCTGGTAAGTTTTTCCCATTAAAAGACAATGTTGGCTGCAGAATACAGGTCCACAGCCTAGGCTCCATTATACTTTACAACTCTAGTAAAAAAGATGGCAAATTGTGCCCCAAGGACAATCCCATCGAAGGAGGATGTGAATAATGTCGCCGTTGGGGCGGCTCGAAAAAGTCAAGGCAAGAAATGTATAAAAACAAATATAACATTTTTAGTAAAAAAAAAAGTGAACTCATTTCGTCTTGTGCTAAATTTTTTTTTTTTTTTGAAACATTTTCTCAAAATATTCAGCGAATTTGCCTGACTCTCCGTCCGTTTTGCTGCCCGCCGCCCACCTGTGATAAGTGATAATAAAAGAGTCGTTTGCCTACAAACAACTTAACACTGTCACGATAACACTTGTACTACAAACGTAGCAAGACAGATAAAGCATTAAAAAAAAATTTTTTTCTTATCTGTTTTTTTTTTCTCGTGGACATCTCTGTTATTTTAAAAAGCCGGCAAAACAAATCGGCCGCAGGTGTTTGTAGGTGACATGTTTTGACTATTGGACATGCTCTGGCAACACACGCATTTTTCAGCTAATGAGAGATGTTTCACTTTTCCTGTCGCTATTTGTTTTCGCACCTGACATTGAAATACTTGCGTGGAATAAGAAGTTTGGAAAGTTGTCCACTTTTCTTTCACGTTTTACGCAACTTCGTATTCACGGGCACGAGTGCTTGTCACAGACAATCGGTGCTCATTAGCGGAGCGCTATATTTAGCTGCTTCACTGATCTGAAAGGAAAAACACCTTTTCCACAAAGTTGTGAAACGTATCTCTGCGTCACCATGTTGACTGAGTTAAAAAGATAACGACAAAAGCTGATCGATTTGGGGCTCCTACATCAATTGCCGGCAAATCTGTCTGCCACTTGTCGAGCTCTCTGTGACACCCCATAAGTCAATGTTCTACCTTGAGATAGACATTCACTACATGTGTTTTTGCGGACAGAAAAAAGATACAACAAAAATTTAAATTGCGTAGTATGTCCTAATCGAGATAAAGCTACACTTAGACTCATCTGTTGGGGAATCTTTTCAAAACTCCATTGTCCCCCTTTCCCTTCGAAAGATTCTTCAGCTATATACTTGAATTTTGTGATAACAACACCCAAACACCCCATAAATTGAAACAATCAATGATAAGAACTCAATTTTCTTTTTTTCTCTGTGGATTTTTCCAGCTCAGCTTCTTTGCATTTTGTCTTATCTCGAATGTCTGGAAAAACGATGAAAAATGAAAGGAACTTCCATGAACCTATTTGCATTGCTAGGGACGGTGTTACCAACGGAAGTAAGCCGTTTTCAAATTTGTTGACACTTGTGAAACACTTAGGGAATAAAATCACAAAGATGAAGTGGGGAATGATTTCAATTGAAAACGACGTATCTACATCTTGTTCAATTATAGCTAAGAGTAATAGTCATCAATTTTTAAACATATTAACTTTAATCGGATGTTAAAATTCTACCATAGATGAAGTATGGCTGGGGGTGTTATGGTGACAAAAAATGTACTCTAAGTTTTCTGTGTAAAGAAGGTGTGATTAAAACTGCTGAACTAATTAACTCTCATAGGTTAGAAGTTGGAAATTTCCGGATATATGGGTGATTAACTACAATATTCACCAGATGAT
The DNA here is from genome assembly GCA_964036015.1 of Leptarthrus brevirostris. Lineage (NCBI taxonomy): Eukaryota > Metazoa > Arthropoda > Insecta > Diptera > Asilidae > Leptarthrus > Leptarthrus brevirostris. The sequence continues at coordinate 149,216,214 of OZ038372.1, forward strand.
GCAGGGGGGAAAATTCAAAAAAAAATCTCGGTTCTACTCACTGCAATCGTATCGCAAGTAGCATATTCTGCCAAAATTTAGGTAGTCACACTATAAAATTTACGATCCTTCCTGTAATTTTTAATGTTTTTAATGCAACAGCACCGTAAATTTGTTTGATTTAGGAAAAATTTACCGTATAATAACTACTTTTCCCGGAATAACCGGCAAATTTTACGGTTCTCCACCGTAATTTTCACAGTACTCTTTGCTATAATCAACTCGGGTCTCATTCTTCAAAAAATTTTACTAAATTTTATTAAAATTCTTCACTATCTTTTTACTTCAGCACGCTCCAGTCTGTTCGTCCCATGATTCTTCAGCGGTCTTCAGGATTCTGGAAAAACATTTTTATCCAGCAGGACATCATTTCCTTGATCCTAGGTCTCCGTCATTCTACCCTGTACCATTATTGATAATTCCAAGACGGAACATCGGTTCGTTCGAGATCATTTTCTTCAAAAATCTCACTTCACGATTCCTTCTTCTGCCTTCGCAGAGTTTGCTTCCGTCTTTTTTTTATTTCAATCCCTTCCTAATCTCCTTCTTAAGAGATTTCAATTTTCTTCTCCATCATAGCGTCGGATTCTGCTTCACTATATCGGTTGGAATGCACGATCTACGATATGCCTTCTACAAAGTCTCATTCCATATACTCACCTGCTTTTCAAAACGGAGAGAAAATTCTAGGAAAAATTACGGTTCGACTCACTATAATCGTGTTGCAAGTAACACATTCTGCAAAAACTTTAAGCATACGACCATCCAGGAATTTGTAATGTGTTTATATGCTAATTTTACGGAATAGCACCGTAAAATTTATTGACTTAAAAAATTTGCTTTGCGATTTAATAAAAATTTCGCCTAATACACAATTTTTCCTGGAATAACTGGCAAACTTTACGGTTCTCCACGATAATTTTCCCAGTACTTTTTTGCTATTCGTTCAAGAAATTTTACGGTTCTGTTCCGTAAAAATTAGGGCAGACGATTGCAATACGATTACAATTGAGAACCGTAATATTTACTGTAATTTTCATATAAAAATTTCAGGACTGTTCTCTCGGTGAAGTGTACTATTTCTGGGTATATTAAGCACAATTAATCTCAGTTTTTTTAACATTTCATAGTAATTCACAATGAATTAATAGTTAGGTCATATGATTATTATTTATTGTTATTTGGGAGCGGATCAAGGACTGAGAAAATCCTTTAGTCACTTCGACCAGGATGATCTTTTGTGACTTGTTCCAGGTTCAGATCTAAGCCACCCAGTCAAGCTTTAGTTCCTTAAGTAGACCCTGTGGGGGCTGCCATGTCTGGTGGCGATGGGAAAGCGCCACCAAGATGTCTGAGCCTGATACGGCCAAGGGCCTCACAATGACAGAGGATGTTTTCCTCTTCCAAACAGAAGCGACAGGTGTGATCTTCAGCTAGGTAAAAGTTAAAAGTAGGTCATATGATTAAGTTTAGCTCTGAATGAGAGTCACGCAACGGCGTTGAATCTATTCTTTCTGTTGTCGGTTTAGTAGCTGGGATCGAGTAAACGCTTAACATATGAAGTATAGTTTTTTGGGGGTGCACATGGACGCAATGAATATGTGTTTTACCTATACGTCTAAGCACAATAAACACGTTTAAAATCAAGTATAAAGGTCGTGTTTTTTTTTCGTTTAAATTTAATTTTTTTATACAATTTAGTTAGTTGTCCTGTAATAGATGCTTCTTAATGATTTTCTGTTTAGACATATGGTATTGTATGGGACATATGGTAATTGGTCTAAACTGATGTACTCTTGAAGTACTATTGTAACAGCTTCTATCTACTTTAGAACGTAAAAAGTACTCGTTTAAATGTCTAGGACTCTTCAGTACCAAACTTTTGGTCTAAAATGTTGTCTAAAACATCATAAAAAATGCTTGCGGTAGACTAGTCTGTCGTCGTCATCGAACAGACGTATGTATTATCTTGTATTTATTTGAATATGTTACGATAACGCACTAATCTATTTAGACCAATTGTAAAATTTTATTGGTCTAAATTGTTATATTACTATTTTATGTTGTAAATTTTCAAACGTAACCCATTTGTTTATTAAATCAAGTCACTATGCGCTCACTTATCTCTAATTCCCCATAAAAAGTCTGTCTGTGCTTACATTTAGAATTACAAATTTTCCTATCTACACCGTAAATTTACAATCTTCCAAGAGTTTGCTGACCTTCTCGAACTACCATTGTCCTAATTTTATTCACGTAATTGAACTTAACCGATTCTTATGCCCATTTAATTTCAAGCAATAAACAATTTTATGACAGGAACGTGCCAATTCCAAAATATCATTTGAGCGTGTTGAAAGCTACGTTGAGAGCGTGTTACCAGTTACAGCAAAAAATTTCTCCATCAAACGTAAATCGTCTAACAAATTTTCTGCATTTCTTCCTTTTTCCAGTAATTGCAATTCATCGTGTCGACAAATTCCAACATTGAGAAAAACTTGTTTAATAAACACTTGAACATCATCGACAACTTAAACATCAGATTTAAGCTTTTCGCTATTAAATTCATGAAACTAAAAGTGAAACTAAAAATAGTGCCACAAACGTGAAAAAATCGACTATTTTTTCATCGACATGTAAACACCAATAAACACGCACACTTACTTTTTTTAGATAGAGAAATATTTTTACAACAACAACAAATAATAGTGCTTTCATTTAGTTAAAAAACAAACCAAGGAAATCATGGATAAACAATTTTATGCCTTGAAAACTGTTGCAATTTTTCAAATATTTTAATTTTTAATTTTGTGCAACTATAAAGTGATGTTAGCTTGTAATTGAAACGTAAATCGTAAAACAATTTTTTTTATTTATGCAAAAAAGACTGGACTATTTTACAAAAGTGAAATTTTTAAATTAACAAAGTTAAAAAAAAAGACATTTAAAAAAATTATAATGATGAAGCGACGCTGGTCAAATAATGGTGGATTTGCCTTACGAATGTTAGAAGAATCATCGTCAGAGGTAACGTCGTCATCGGCCAGCCTGGTAATGCCGTCCGGCATGACCATGTCACCAAACTCATTAGGTTCACCCGAATATGGTGAACAGGAACTTTGGCTCTATGATGAGCCATCATATACACAACAGCATAGCGTTATAACAACAGTTAATGGATGTAATCCATTACCAGCACAAACAACCATCATACCACTGCCATCTATGCAGACAACAATAAATCATCATACACCACGTAGTGATTCCGCAAATTCTGTTTCCTCAGGTAAGTAAATGGAGTAATGTTTAGTCGTTTATTTTTTTTCCGTGGTAAAAGCAAAAATCTAATGAAAATCTGAGACGGGTTTTCCGGCAGGGGAAAATAAGAGCTAAGGTCAATGTCGAAAATATTTCTGAAAGTCATTTGAAATTGAAGTCGCGATGATAGAGAGATATCTCGCTTCCTTGGAAATTAATACAATCGTAGGATCTAAATTTGATTGTACCTGGTAGCTAGGTCGTTTTTCAGTACTTGGAAATTACTTAAGAGCTTTTTTCGTTTGCTTTCTAATTTTAGATCATTCAGGGAAGGAACTACTTAAACGGATTATTATCAAGCTGTTAATGTTTTATATTTTGATTTGTTTTTATTATTTGTGCGTGCATTTACGGAAGTAGTTCATATACTTTAATTCTCTTTCGATTCTAGAAATCGGTAACAATAATCGATTGCTTTTATAGATGTTTTGTTAGTCAATGTTTAAAGCTCACTATTCAGATTGTACTCAGACTTAGGGCCGGTTTCAGTTGGAGTTTAACCTCAGGATCAGTTGACGGGCTGAGAGTAAAAGTGACCTATTTATAAGGTACGGGCAAAAGTGGCTTAGAAAATGTTCCGCGCAAAAACGAATCGCGTGAGATTCCGGGCAAAAACGAATCGTAGAAAATTTCCGGGCAAAAACGATTTAATTACAAAAAGTAATGCAAAGTTAATCCAGTTAAGTAGTTAAGTCGTTTTTGCCCGGAAATTTTCTACGATTCGTTTTTGCCCGGAATCTCACGCGATTCGTTTTTGCCCGGAATCTCACGCGATTCGTTTTTGCGCGAAACATTTTCTAAGCCACTTTTGCCCGAACCTTATAAATAGGTCACTTTTACTCTCAGCCGGTCAGTTAAGCTTAGCTCAGCTTAATCCAAGTTAAGTTTCACACTGTTTGAGCTTAATATGTTGTTTTTAATATGGCAATGCTGTTGTATTGGGTACCTGTCAATTAATTTACTGTCAAAATTGTATTTATGTTTCAATTTTGTTGTGGGCGTTTCTACCATTATTTAACATTATTGATTTGACCAAGAAGTAGGGTTTCTAGAGTTAGGCCTTATAGAGTTACGGGCTTGGCTCTACATGAGATCTGATAACTTTTTAACAGTGAAAGCGGTATGAGCTTGTGAGTCTTGGCAACCTTCTTTACATGAAATGTTTTTGGTGGGATTTCATTTCATTTTGTAAGATGCTCTAGTTTTTTATTTTTTCGGGCTATATTTCTTGTGTGTCAGCTATTATTTTTTTTTCATAGCCCACTCTATATCGTTGCCTATTTTCCTTGTTGGCTTATTAATTGCAATAAGCGATAAATCAAGGTGGTACTGTTAACCGACTATATTCAACTAAAGCTGACTGTTGTGATTTATTTATATTAACTCAAAGCAGACTAAATTATCTTTCCAAAATAGTGAAAATTTGTACACTTAATTAACCGAAATAACAAGAAATCTCTGATTAAACCAGAAATTTTAGTCGCAAACTAAATTTTCATCCAAAACGCAAGCAGTAAATTATGGTCCGACCATGGTCTGGTGCTTCTATTTTTTTTTGAAATTTCTCCTTCCGTACAATTCCGTGCTTTTAGACTTAAAAATACTTGTTAGTTTCTTAAATACGGTATGACTATTTTTACTTCATTCGAAAGATTGTTTTGTTAACTTCAATTAGAACAAAGCAATATTTTAATAGAAGCACTCTTCTATTGCAGTAAACACAACTTCCAAAGGTAGAGCCCTCGCTGTTGTGATCAAATAAGCCTTTAGCGACTCGATATTTCGGTGAAAGGTAGAACATGTCTTCTCCGCTAAAACCTTCCAAAGCCGGTAATCGAACGGATTGAGATCCGGACTTCCGGAAGGGAAATCTTCTGCGGCGATAAATTTAGGAACGATTGCTCTAAACCAGTCCTGAGTGGTTTTTGCCTTATGTACCGGTGTCGAATTCTGTTGAAAAATTCAATGCTTACCCTCAAAGAGGGTCTTGTTTAAGGACTTCACAATGTTATCCAAGACGTCTCTCTGGTAGTTCTTGACTTTGGTCTTGACACCTTGTTCGCAAAAATTAAGCTCTGTTCTCCCATCGTAGCCGTTTGGATCGAGTGGCTTGAATTTCACGAAGCTTGTTTGTCATCCCTTGTTCAGTAGATCTGCAGAAATCCCTAAGCTTGAGGACTTCTTTGATTATCCTTTTCGGTATCTTCATCTCTGACCATTACTTTTTGTTTGCAGAGAGGATTTCGTCGAATTATCGCACGCATAGCTTTGACGTCTGCCGGCGTTCTTGAAGTGCTTGGTCGGCCACTTCTGTCCAGGTCATCCAAACAGGTAGCCTCTTTTTATGGTACGGTAAACAAATTTCTGCGTAATTTTCAGTGGCCGCAGAGCATCAAATATTTCTTTCGGTTCTCTTTGACACTCCACTCTATGTTTATTCTGTGACGTATCGATACGAAATAATTTGTTTACAATAGAGATCTCCTTGATCACTTGTCATAAGCAAAACTAACTGACTTACACTTAGAATTCTTTAAGTACCTGTTCTATTTTAGGGACAGGTCTTATGGCACGAATATATAAAAAATTTTAAAAGTCAGCGAAAGAAATTGCCAAAAGTAAGAGTTGCACTCGTCTGCTACAAATTACTGAATAGTATGAAGGCGAGGACCTTGTTCTTTATGACCCGTAAACCATAAAATTTAGGACCCCCTCCCTAAAGTGAAAAGTATACTCTACAAAAATGTACGCTTACCTCACAAAGTAGAGTATCGTTGGATAGGTCTGTTAAAACTAAAAATAACGTTTTCAGAACTTATAATTTTAACTTTTCATTCACGAGATTTCAAAGAAGTTCTTAGTTTAAGAATCACAGTCTCCATAACTTTGGTGGGATCCAAATCGATCCTTTTAAGATTTCAAACGCTTTTTAGTGGAGTCGAACATTTAAACATTTAGTCTGGATCTTCTCTCTCTAATTCCCGTAACCCCATGGGGCGGGAGAAGAACTTCACCCGATTCAAAACATTGACTGCAGGTAGACCTACAATTTAATGTGGATTCCGAATCACCGGTATTACTCTTCAATCGCCAATAGCCGTTTTTTATCTGTTTCGGTGTGGTTCGAACCTGGGACCTCCCGAATGGAAGACGGACACGGTATTACTTACTCCACCGATACCTTATTAGGTCTCGATTTTATCCTCCTGTAATAGATCGGAAGTTTTACGGAACAATATTAGATTTTAACAAAATTATGACTGGTGTACCGCAAGGTTCAGTTCTTTCACTTATTTTCTTTCTCAGCTTTTCGGATAACTAACTTTGGATACTCTTTTGACTCTGGAGCGAATTCTCATGGAATCACTTCAATTCTCATGGAATCACTTCAGAGCTACCTGCTTGTGCGGTAGAAAGAATCGTGTATTATAATTTAATCCAATGCTGGCTGTTATAATTCAAACGACCATCCCCCTTCAACTAATTTCTATCTATTTACTCAATATTGCCAACTCGCCTCCATTAAGCATTTCAAATGTATTAGATATTTAGCAATCTTAGCTGGATTAACCATTCTTCTGCAACAGCAAAAAAATGCAATGAAATAGACTTGAATATAGCTTCAGTATGTGGACTGCACATGTCGTACTACATTATCCGCATTAGACAAAGTCCACAAAGAGTATTCAGGCTTATTATCGATCCAACAATCATTTTCAAATTTACTTCGGATATTTATTACCTACTCTTCTATCGCTACTCATATGGTTGCTTCTCTGTTCTCTACCCTCATTCTTTATAGAGTTCTCTGTCCCCTCGCAATACCCGTGGTATTGTGAGGGCAGTTGTGTGCACCGTATGTTAATATCTTTTGTTTGGCTTGACATGAGATGTAATGTTTTAACCATTCCAAAAATATTTAGTTTGATTTTCATTCACTTCGATGGCCCTGAAAAAGCGCTATCTAAAAATGCATAGTTCCGTCTCATTCTGGAAAGATACCTTGTAGGAGATATATCTCTAAATAGTTCCCTTAACCCCTTGTGAGGCAAGGGGCGGGAGAAGAACATCACCCAATTCGAGACAACGTTTGCAAGTGGACCTCCAATTTAAAGTGAATTCCGAACCACTGGTATTTTCTGTGCAACGATTTTCGACCTATTTCTTTACAATTGTCAAAACGTCAAAGACAAACAGCTGATTGTCATCATTCATTAAGGTGGTCATCAGTGTGTGACGTTGCATGGGGTCAAAAATCCCAAAAATCTGGCCAAAATATGAAGGTATTGTTCCTTTGTTTAATTATTTATTTCATTAGTTACATTTCGATTGCTACAAACGGCTAATATCGATCAAAATCTTCAGTAATACGAACGTGACGAGTTCGCGCAAGTTGTTAAACTTTCAACATTGTCAATGCATCCGTGTGCACACCTACTCTAGTGTCTGTCGCATAATTTCCGTTTCGCTAAATTGCATAAATCTCGAATTTTTACTTTCATTGTTTACTCGATCGACTTCGACTCAGCGCGCATTCACTTCAAATTTATACAAAAGCTGCAATCGACGTATCGCTTAAATGGCTGACAGTTTACTTTCTCCAGTTCAGCACACTTTCAATTGTCTGAAACTCTTACCTTCGTCTATTATGAAACTTGACCTCAATTTCCAGCAGTTAAAAGCCAACAGCAACACGTGACTGAGTAGAAATTCGGGCATATCATGACGTTTCCGTTGACTTCGTTGATTCGATCTTGACTTTCGACAGTGACTCAATCAAAAAAAGATTTTTATGCTATTTTGTATCACCAGACACACCTGGGCTCGTTTGATTCCATTAACGACATTCACTATCCTTATTTGATTGAAACTATAGTCACCTAATAAACGAGGGGAATGATCAGGTCATCAAGCATTGGTGACCACTTTAAATCAAACTAGGTCACTCCGTGTGTGCACGTTTAGTCCGCCAAATTGCGTGCACTTCGCGACTGAAAGGGAAATCGAACAAAACAACAACAACAAAAAATAAATCGAAAAAAAATGTTGTGGTACCAGTGCGTGCCGCAATTGCTAATGCCCGCATTTTCGCGCACCAACTCACATATCACTTGCAATAAATTGGCGAATTTCATTCAATTTTAGCTACAACGGCATCAGCCAGCAGCCACCATCACCAGCACCAGCATCATACCATACCATATGGAGCGCCGGAGAAGGCAGGAGAAGTACATTGAAGTGGTGGCAGATTTCGGTGCGTGCCACGCACTCATGTTTATGTCTACATACGGAAGATGGTGCTGGCTGGCGATATGTTTTTTTCTTTTTGTAATTACTTCAATGAAACCCAGACCTCTCCCAAAATTATGTAGGTCATACCAGAATGGCATGACCTTCCATTTCTGGAACTTCCAGCCATGTGGCATCGTGGTCTTGTGTGCGAATCTGATTGCAGGCTTTTGCGGTGATGGCCACTTGTGGGTAACTTTGGAAGTAATTGAAAAGGTTTCGGTCGTATGTCAATGATTCTTCCACTCTCAAGGTAAACTTATTTTTGCAAGGTGTTTAGATGTTACGTGTACGAATTTCTGTTGGCCTTTCCGATGAATTGTTTTATGGAGAACTGGATTTTACGGCACTTGCTCTTTTAGGGATTTTGGGTCAAGAGTGTCCTGAAGGTAGAGCACATTGTATGTAAATATATTCACGTTGTGCTTGCTGTGACAACAGGTGGGCTCATTTTATTTCCTTATAAACAGATAATCCTGTCGTATAGCAACTACTGTTTAAAATGCTGTCAATCATAATTTCACGAACCTTTTTCTCACTCAACTGTGTACATCACTGACAGAGACGAATAGGTTTAGTGGATATTCCTGTAAACCCCTATGACCTTTAAAGGTCGACATCTTTCAATATCTACAATAGCTTATGGAATCTCTTCTTACCTATGTAATAACTACGTTCCAATGAAAAGACGCGAAGTCACAGATTCGAACTTTTCCTAGTTCGCGTCTTGAACAATCCAGGATTTAGTTCAGCAGCGCAATAAGGCATATCATAGATGGAAACACACATTTTAAAGTGCAATCCCGTACTTCCAACCAAACAGTTGTTGAAACCCGCTGATAGACCAGATCTTTTTAGAGGGTTTCAGTTCCAAGCACTTTATTAGAATTATGAACGAAGAACGAAGTTCAACTGGCCGAATGTATTTCTCAAAAACTTTCGATAAGGTGTATTACAGACTGATCTTGTGGAAACTTAAAGTCATACAGAAAAAGTGTTGTGTGGTGATATTCATCTGATTGTCTAGTCGTCATGAGTGGAATACCTTAGGCGTCCATTCTGGCGCCGTTATTATTTCTGCATAATTATTGCTTTGATTTGTGTACAATCCGTAGCCAGTTTCTGTACATTTTACGTGAGTATTTTCTCAATTTGTGATGTCATAACTTAATGACAACAATTCCCTCAATTTTTGTCTCTAGTTGCCTTAACCCCTTGACATATATTGCCTAACTGAGTCGTAGTTGAGCAGAAGGATTCCGGATGCTGGTAGACAAGGTGAATGATCGGAGTACTTGATTTTCTAATGGGATCACGATTCTTCAGCTCTTGATGTACCGGTCGTCGGCTGATTTTCTGCTCTGCCCACTGCGACATTCCATTATGATTTGGTTGATATGTTTTATTGTTAGGCTACCCAATAAAAATTTAGATGTGATCACTGTTTACATTCTTTTATACTCGGTTCTTGCTAAATGCATCGATTCGGCTCTCTTGTTTTTCACTCTTTCAGCGCTATTTCAACGGCTCCGCTCCCACCACTATATCCTAGAGGCCGAATCTGGGCTAAATTTTTTAATTTCATATTCGTATTTTGCGGGAAAATACGGCTATTCTTTCAAAAATATATTTTTCTTTATTTAAATTGGATTAAAATAAATTCGAGGTTCCGTACCTTGGAAGGTTGCTATTTGTGAAATAAGCAGCTGTAAATGCCAGAGAGACAGACCACAAGTCGCACCATAAGGGTCCCTTTTTTACGATTTTAGTACGGAACCCTTTCGCTACATTAGGTTTGTGCCCTTGTTTTTTAAATTACAATTTTCGTGCTGTTTTATGTTGTCATTAATTCTATGGTGGGCGTAGATATGCTAAAAAGTTGTGGAATGAAGTCATGGTATTTCCTAGAGTTGAAGATGAAGACATTTTCTTTGACAGTTTCAAAATCTTCACTTCTACGTGAAACAGCGAATTTAGTTTTAAAAAAATTATTATTATTTTAAGACTATCTGCAACATTAAACCGTAAAAAAATTAAATTTTGTTTAACGACGGCACTTCAAAGTGAAGAACATTGCTACCAAATGGCAGAATGCAATTGTCAAATTTGACAGTTTATCGTATGAAGTCGCACAGAAAAATGTGGAATGAAATCCTGTCATTTCGTGAGCTCGCTTGAATCTCATCTCTTGGTTTGGGAACGAACCTATTATTTCATTTTCGACACATCACGACTGAAACAGATTGCATTTACTAGTCCGACAGAGCGGTGCGACGAACCAATGGCTGTGTCGTCTTGTGATACAGATTGGAATCGCATGACAGTAGGTCTGTTCCCTGACTTAAAGTGATAAAAAGCGCTACTTGGTGGGGGTAACACTGCAGTGAGTTGAGGAGCGCAGAGTCCTTTTCACTACCAAATATGTGAAACGTCAACTGACAATTCAACACAGCCTACTCGAGATGCAAGCCCGGACGCTGACATTAACAGCTGCGCATTGGTGGTGTAAACAAACCAAAACTTGCCACAGTAGACACAAGGAAACGTTTGGGGAATTGTACTTTCTCGTAGTATTTTTCGTAATATATTTAAGGTCTTAAATTGGTTTTTACTTGACATTAACCTACAAATGTTCTGAACATGTGAAGACGATAAAAAGTGTATCTCTTATACAATTTCATGTGTTTTAAAGGGCAAACTCTCTTGTGCTCGTTTTGTTGAAGTATTGATCTTAAAATGCGTCAATGACATCAGCGTTTCTCTTTGGTTTTAGTTACGAGAGTGTACACTTTTATTTGTGTGCAAGGATTGGTTAATCTGTGGTACAACAAAAATGAAATAATGATGAAACGCTTGGTGGTGAAATTTGGTGTGAATTTCCACAGAAATTATTTTCCAAATAAGTGGACGGTCAAAGTTCTGGGTTTGTTATTTTATCTTGTCAATGAACTTATTATATATGTAAAATGCAAGTATCTGTTGCTCAAGGGTGTCGTCTATTGATGAATTTCCACGCTTCACCACCATACCAAAGTCGATACCGAAGCATAGGTTAGGTTAGGTTAAAGTGGCTGCCTAAGAAGGCACACTTAGGCCAGGGAGGCCCATTGTGAAACCACAAAAATTGAGGATTTTTAAAACCCCATAAAAATCCCTAGAGAAGAAGAGGGTGAACCTGATACCCCCCATGCACCGAGCCAGTTCCCTGTCTCCAGTGGAACCAGTTCTTGGAGAGTCAAAATAAATTTGGCTGGGATGAGAGGGTTGTTCAGCCTTAACCTGTCGTCGGGAACCATTTGGAACTCCTGATAAATCGAGCTAGGTCTCTGACGTCAGCGAAGCCTAATTCGGTTAGCTCTTCAAAGAAGGGGGAGCCCAAAGACCGGTTCCTACGTTGGCTAGGGCCAGGCAGTTACAGAGGAGGTGGAGTATGGTTTCCTCTTCCGTCTTGGCAACTCCTACAGAAATCTTTTGAAGGTGGCGCACCAGTCTATCGACGTGTCTACCTATCCGGCAGTGGCCTGTAATAATGGCTACAGTACTGCTTATTGCTTTGTGTCCGAGTAGCAGGAGCTCTCTTGATCGTTTAGGGTCAAGTTTTGGAAATATCACTCGGGTAATCAGGCAGGTGCGTTACTCCTGCCAATTGATATTTTTAATCCTGAGAGATTCCTGTTAGAGTTCCAGTTTGCAAGTGGCCAGCGGTTTACCCAGCTGGTGGTTAATGTTTGAATTAGGATGAGTGGTACCGATTGTCGCTAGTGCGTCGGCTCTACAGTTACCTGGAATATTACTATGATTTAATAGCGGCCTGACTATCTGTGTAAATACATATGTTGTCTCTAGCTAGCGTTAAATGATTCAGGCGGTCCGCGGCTACTTTTATATCCATGATTTCCGCCTTAAACACGCTGCAGTAATCAGATAACCGGAATGAGATATCGAGGTCGAAATGTTCCGAGAAGATACCTCCACCTACTTTGCCTTCTAATTTGGAGCCGTTAGTGTAGAGATGCACTGACTCCCCCCATTGGGGAGGGTCTTCCACTCATTCTGATCTGGTGGAAAGAAGGAGTCGAATTTAGTTTCAAAGGTAGGCTTGGGCGAGGTATAGTCGATAGTGCTGGCAGTTCTTCTGTCCTGGAGTGACCGAAGTCAGTTCGTTTCCAGGTCTGGATTGAGTTAAACCTAATGGCGGTTGAGGATGCGGTTTGCTTACCAACAATATCTAACGGTAGAAGGTGGAAAATAGTGTTCAGGGCTTTGGAAGGAGTGTTTCCAGGAGCCCCTGTTATCAGCAGTGTTGCCATCCTCTGCACTTTATCCATTGCTTTGTGATGGATTGATATATTTAGTGCCGGCCACCAGCCAATCACCCCATACGTAAGTATAGGTCGTATTATACTTGTATAGAGCAAATGCACAATGCGTGGCTCCATACCCCATATTTTCCTTATTGCCTTCTTACACGAGTACAGCTCTAAGAACCTTCCAGGTCTATGAGTAACTCATCCAGAGTACCGAAGCATAGCCGTAACTTGTTATTTTACCTATATTTTGTCTGCACTCTTACTATGACTAAGGCCACTATAGGAAAAATATTTTATACATTTTTTCGTCCTGTCTGACGTCAGCTTATAAATTTCTCATGTCAAAAGAGCAAAAATAATTGGAAGTTTCGAAAGGAATTGCCAATAGTGACATTCCTGTACTTAAAGTTGTTTCCTTTCTCTACAAACTTGCAACTTTTTACTAAAACAAACAATTCTTTCAACATAAAATTGATCATCTCAAATCTGATGAAATTATTGAAAGCTACTTTCATATCTTCACCTGAACGACGCTCTACATGTACCCCAAAAGTCAAACTTTCACATATTGCGAGAAAATTAGCCGCTTCTCTCATTTCGACGCTAATCAGCATGTTTTACGCGGTTCGCCTGAACATATAATTGCGAAAATTAAAATAAGTGCGCTCGCACTTGTGCGTATCACAAAAATTTCCATTTGCCTTCAATTTTATCAGTAAAAGTTCACCACGAAAAAAAAAAATGATTGCATTTGCAGCATCGCTACATAGTAGCAAGTCTCTCATCCAAGAGCATCGCACATCATCACCAGCATCACGTCCGAGATTTCACTTTCAAGTTACAAGGCCTTGGCAACAAGAATGTAGGAGAAATTTTTCTTTTAAAGAGATTCGCATGCCTTCGAGGCTTAACCACTTAATGAGTTATGTAAAGCGAAATCATTTGATCGCGCGCATAAACGGTACTCGGGCTTAGCGAATGGACAGAAGAATTGTACATGTGAAACCGTCTTAAGTATTTTCGAACACATGTCAACAATTTGCATGGGAAGATAGCAGCCCGGCTAAGAATTGATTTATGGATAATATTGTATGGTTGAACGGCAGCCAACAATACAATTGTCAGTTAGTGTCATGTTTTATGTTTGCGTATATTTATTGAAGGGAATTACGTAATAATTACGCGGCTGTCCGCCATCACCATGAATCATGAATCAAATCAATCAGCGTCACTACTTGGTTGGGTTTGAAATGAGTAAATTGCGTTTATATCCCTGACACACTACGGTACAAAATTCAGAATTTCAAACGCAATTTTGTTGCCCCCCCCCCCCCCCCTAAATTTATTACAAAACTCAATTTCAAATGTCACTTGAAAAGGTGTCGAAGGATATTTATTAGCAGGCTGAGTGTCATTTTTTCTATTGAGTTCTCCATTGACAAATCGAGTCGAAATGTAGATTGAAATTGAGAACACAGCCGAAATTCTGAGTTTCGCCTATATGATGTCAGGGGTACAATATTTGGAACACAACATTTTTTACTAAAAAAAAAAATTTTATATGGCAACCCGAATCGGTGTAACAACGTTTCTAATTATTGCCCCCAAGGTCTTCTACATTGCTCTATGCCGGCGAATTATCTTATCTTAAAACGTTTTGACGCGCTACGTTCAAGTAGAAAATCTTGAAAGTGTTTCGCTTCTATTTAAACCCCAAACTATTACTAATACGTCGCGTAATTTTTGCACTCAGAAAATTGTAATCGCTATACAAACGGGATAAGGTGCGTGTTTAACACATTTATGCATCGGCGTTTCAGCAAATTCGCAACAAATACATCTACGGATTTGTGTCATTAACCCAGAAACGGCCGCGTGACGTATGTTGTTGACAGTGACAAAATATTTTTTCTTCTTGTTCAATTTCAAAACTGATTGCACGAGACTTTTGCAGACTCGTCGATTTTGTATTTGTCATGCGGTCGCATTCTAGATTTGATTTTGATAATTTCGATTCAACACTAAACATTAAATCATCCCCCCTCCATTCTCTTGCATTTGTGTTAATTTTCTTCCCAGCACATGCACCGCCACTGCTTTTGGTTTGCTAAACTTCTTTATTTCTAGTGAAGTTGTTTGAAAGTCACTGCGCAATTTTTCACCTTTTTTGTAGATTTTATATTCCCACCAAAGTCTCGTCTAATAAATTGCAACTGAAGCACAGGTAAAGAAAGAAATAAATAAAACGAAAATCACTGCCCAAGTTTAAGGTTGATTTAGACCAGTCAGCCATTCTGGCATTTTGGCATAATTTGTGGTGTTCGTTGTTTTTTTTTTGCTGCCTTTTTTTATGTGCAAATATTTTTAGACTGAAATTTTTGCATTTATTTTTTCTTGCCATTTATTATGAGACCGGTTTCATTCAAGTTCTATGAAATATATGCTGTGACTGTACTATTGCAGGTTATTTTATTTTTGTCTTATTTTTCTTCTATTTAATCAAGAAATTTATGCAAAATTTATGAGGCCATATTCCTTTGAGTAGTTTGGACTTAGTTTTTATTAGACGCTCGTATTTTATTTTATTTTCAAGCCCATGCAAATTGCTGTTTTTTTTATTTTAGTAAAATTAATTAATTTTGCCAGTGACATAATTCAAAATTATGCTAGAGGCAGACTGGCAGTATAGCATTATGGAGCATTCATAATTAAGTACATTTCGTTTCTTCTTTAATAATTGAGCTGAAGTTTTAATAATTTAGTTTCTTAGTATTTTTGGTATGGCGATTTTGAAAATATGAATATTAAACGTTTTTAATTCATTTTTAGTGTTTCACTTTAACTTTGATGTGCTGTGCAAAAAAATAGCTTAATCTTTAGCAGCGCTTTAAAAAGATTCGGAAATGTATATGAACCTAATATTTAGTTCCATACCAGTTATTTTTTAGAACAGCCTGGCATCCTCAACGAAACATTGAAAGCTTTAAACAAGTATAGACTTCCACGCTGCTTTCACATTCTTAATTCTTCTTTGTCTTTGGTGTCTAACAGCATCCAAAAGATGTTCAATAGGATTAATATTGTAATCTTTACCCTATTTCGCTCAAATCAAACCTTAGCCAATTTTGAAGTGTGTTTTGGATCGTTATTCCATTAAAAGATCCAACGAACTAGCATGTCTTCTCCTGCAAATGGTAACATATTGTTCTGGAGTATCCCTATGTAACGTGCAGACTCCATGATTAATCCAGTTTTTAGGACCAGTGCCGTACCACGAAAAATATCCCCAAACCATGATACTACCACCGATATGTTTTATTAGCTTGGTGGTGTACTGGGGAGAGAACTCATTTGACAGGCTGAGATTAAAAATTGCCTATCTACAAGTTCCGCGCAAAAACGAATCACGTGAGGTTCCGAGCAAAAACGACTTAGTAGGTAGGTTCTAGTCAAGCAATTTCACAAAATAAATTATTTTTTTTTTTGCATATTTTAAATCCTTAAAGTGTCTAAAATAAGCCTCTAAAACGATTTAACGAAGTTCGGAAAAATATAATGGTTACAGCCGATTTAGTACGAAGGCTTACCGGCCGAAAATCATCCAAATGCAGATATTGTCTGCTCAGCAGGTATTAAAATGCTTTTATATGTTCTGCTTGGACAAAATAATGTTTCTTAAATCAAATAGTCAAAATCAGTTTCACTAGAAAAAGGAACGATTGCCTATGGTCCAGGAACAGCTGACTAGCCGTAAGAAACAAAAATTATATTTTTTCCCACTTTTTTCCTTTGTCAAACTTTTAACGCGTTTTTCTCAAAACCATGTGTTTAGACACGCCGTGAAGAGTTGCAGTCGAGCCGTTCAGCCTATTGACTTCTTTTTTCTTTTAAATAAAGATTATTGAATTTAGGGGGCCACGTACCATTTTCAACAAAAAATGCCAAAAAGATGGGCTCTTTTCTTCAAACGGTCGCCATTCTATGAAAAATACCTGAATTGTTCTAAAAATGGTCCATGGCCCTGCAAATTTATTCTACTTTACAAATAACTTTGATTTTTGCACTTCAGATAAAAAAGGAAAGCGGAATCCTGCACGGCACAGCGCGTTGCACGCGCTACACGGCTCTAGAAGCGCGTGAATATCTCGCAAATTTTACAATTTAAAGAATAAAAAACGTTTTTTTTTTGAACTTAAGTAAATGTACTAATAGCTGAAGAAAAAGCTGTGAGAAAAAAATTAATAAACTTCAGCCATTTTTCAGGCCGCTCGACTAGAACCTACCCTTAAGGCGTTAGGCCACTCTAGAATGTTCGAAAAATCGATTTTTTAATTCATTTTTTTGGTCCCTTAGGATCTCAAAAATGATGTCCCAAAAGAAAATCTCTAAGTGCGAGGGTCATTCAATAATTAAAGAGTCAAATTGGTCTGAGAAAAAAACCTTTTATTTTTACAAAACAAAACTTTTCCTACTTTTCAACATAATTCCCACCAACATTTATGCACTTCTTCCAACTTTTTTATACCGGCTGCAAAGAACTCGTTGGCTTGGTGTTTGAGCCAATTTCCCACAAATTTTTTAACATCTTCGTTATCCTGGAACTTCTTCCCACGTAATGCCTCCTTCAATGGATAAAACAAATGGAAATCACATGGTGCTAAATCGGGACTGTAAGGCGGATGATGCAGTAACTCCCAGCCTATTTTGTTGATGCTTTCACGGGTTAGTTGAGTAGTGTGAGGACGTGCATTGTCTTGATGGAGAATAACACCTCTCCTCTGAGATCCACGACGTTTCTCTCTCATAGTTGGCTTCACTTTGTTGAAAATCATATCTCAGTAGTATTGGCATTCACCATACACCACTAGTGATTGTAGAGTATATATTAGCTGGTTTTTCACCTTCAGCAAGTAAAAAACGAATCACAGAACATTGTTCAAACAATGTGGAATTTTCAAGTGGACTTGCCATCGTTAAACTTAATTTTGAAGTTATAAACACAGCAATATTGATCCAACAGCTGATCAGGACTCATCTCAGTGATGTCAACTTAAAGTCCTAAAAGTACCAAACTTGTCCTACCAACCATTTTTTTCCCAGACCAATTTGTCTCTTTAATTATTGAACGACCCTCGTACTCGGAATTTTAGTACAAGGCCACCTGGTCGGTAGCGAGCTAATTTTATATTACTCTAACGAGTTTATCTCAAAATCAGGGAGTCTAAATGGGACCACAATCGAAATTATAAATCGGTTACGGTCAACCGAAACCAAATTGGGGTTTTAAAACCGCAATTGTAACAACCTTAACCTCCACTTTTGCCCGAACCTTATAAATAGGTCACTTTTACTCTCAGCCCTTCAAATACTTCTCCAAATGTACATCGTTCCTGGCCCCTCCACTTCCCCGCCACCACTTTTTAACAATCAGAATGAAGTCATCGTCGTTTTTACACGGAACATTTTCTAAGCCACTTTTGCTCGGACCTTGTAGATAGGTCATTTTTACTCTTAGCTTGTCATTTGATCTTGATGGTACCATCTCTCTCGCTCTACTTGGGGCGGGACAACAACTTCACTCGATTTGAGACAACGATTTCAAGTAAACCTATAATTTAAAATGGATTCCGAACCACTGGGATTTTGCCCTGCAACCCCATGCCATCTAATTGGGAAAATCCCCACTGTTTTTTGCCAAATAAAAACAAAGGGGTCATAAGATCATATAAACCAAAATAAAACTTGTTGTTTTTCTTAATTACAAAAAATCCTGAATTTTCCAACAGTTGAAATAATTATGAGCGGTAGTGTACATACATCTGCCTGTGGCTATATTTAATCTATATCATTTTCGTTAAAATTTAATCTTCTCTTCTTGTTTTCTCTGCTTACATAAGGAAACCTTACGAGCTACACGACCGCTCTTTCCATTTTCCTGCAATCGTCCTTTTATGGCAAACACGGAGGGGACTATTTTCCCTTCTGATAATAGTTGTTCTCAAATTTTAAGGGTTGACATGAAGGAAGGGGTTGGCTTTGTAAAGGCTAACAATTCGTTTATCTATCCGTTCATTGGTTCTTCGTGGTCATTTTAGATACGCGCCCAGTTTCCCAGTTAAATGGCTGCTGGTGTTTTATTAAATGTATAAATGTGTATATGATATTTGCCTGCACGTTTGCAATTTATTATAAAAATCAATTATAAGCCTCCGGTCTGCGGCAGTTAAATGTTCAAAAATTTCCCATTTTATGTTGCTTTTCAAATTTAATATTAAAAGAAACTATTTCACCCGAGAATTCACAATATATCATAAATTAACATTTTAAACTTATTTATTTATATAAGTAATATTTACTTATTTTTGACCGACGCACTTCCAACGAAACTTCAACTAAATTGCATGAATGTCCAAGCAAGTGCTTCCAATTATAGTAGGATGAATTGTTTTAAAGAAAATTTTTAAAAAAATGGTGTTGAAATTTGTAGTGAACTTTGTGTACTTACTTATGAACGCCACTGTACATTTCGACTCCTTAATAAATATAAGCCTGCCAGCTCTTTAGTCAAGGGAGAGATAAATAGCTTCGATCTACTAGTTTAGAGATCAGAAATAGTTTGAATGGGTTTCTCTTTTTTCTCACTTTTCCATCTCTCTTCCTTTCTATTTTTTTCTTTTTTCTGTTATCTCTTCTCTCTTTCTCTGCTTTCACTTCTTTCTTTTTCTACATTGCTTCTATTCCTCTCCCTTATTCCTAACATCTCTCCTGTGTATATCTTCTTTCACTTAGTTCTTTATTTCTATCCCTACTCTTTTTATATCGGTCATATTTCTTAATAATTTTCTGAAAGACCAGGCAATAGTTGAGATGTGAGATGTTGCGTTATTGATTTTTTTTTAATAAGTTACGAATATATCTTATGCATAATTAACTGGCGTAAGCTTTCGATGACGTTAAAGTCTGGTGAGTTATTAGGCCTAGAAAATTGTTGCCCAATTTTGCAGTGTGGTATGGAGCACCATCTTGCATGATCTTGCAGGAATCTTTAAGCTTCTATGAAGATTAACGGCGATTTTACGTACGATTTACGTAGAATTATCGTATATAAAACCTGCGGTGATAAGAAAAGAGTGAGATTATTTTTGCGATTTTTCTTCTTTGTGCAGGAAGAACAATTATAGATTCCTACCTTCTTCCATTACTCAACTGTAAAGCCCATTAAGTCGATGTCATCTCCAGTTTTTCTTTTTTTACCTGGAAGTACTGCGTTGCAGAGGTGTGGATGGTGTTTTTATATCTTCCCTCGATTTGGTTTTACGTGCACAATTATTCTTTTGATCTCTTGAATTAGGATATTCTCCTCCATATATGTATCTTACTAATTTAAACGCTACAGGATGTGATAATCCTTCCCTTCGCGCAATCTTTCGCGCAGAATGTAATACATACGGATAAAATTTTATTGAAAAATACAGACCTTGCAAATCAGATTCTGGCCTGAACGCACAAACAATTTTTCCAGTAAGTCACTTTATTAAAAAACACTTATTTGATGTTACCTGATTAAAAATCACACCAAACTTAACCCAAAAAAGACCTGATAAAAAATCTAGTCTTCCTAATTAGGCACAAAATTGTAGTGAACCGATTAAAACCGTTCCAATTCGCAAGACTCATTGCCGCATTAAAGACGCATATCTAAAAAATCCATGAAATTTTTAAACTTTTATATTATTCTACAAATTCGAATAAATTAATATAACTCATTGTCTGGACGTGTCAAAAGTTTTCTTTAGCGAACAATATTTGTTGGTGTACCACAGGGCTCTGTATTGCCTCTAACACTTTTTTCTAATCTGTAATCTCCTGACCTACTACAGTCCATATCTTGCTAACTGTGACTAATATTGGGCACTTTAAACGTAAATATTTAAACCATAAGGCTCGTAACTTTTGAATCACCACACTATTTATTTCCTTTACCATATCCATGCGAAATATGGTGTTTTTTCTGTTACTTATATACGTTATGTGTCTTTTTATTAGTTTACTAGCCTGGTTACCTTGAACCATTCTAAATCTATTTGTAGACAAGCTATACAGAAGTCGAAGCTGTCCTCAACCGCTGATGAATTGTCTAGAAAATATCACTAAGGTAGATTCGAATCCCTATGCCCGACAAGGCGTTAAAGGAACTAACAGATTATCAACTATTTTCCATTAGTGTTACCGGTAAAGATTTAGTTTGACGGATGCAGCGATATATAATTTTAAATGTATTTGCAACTTAAGAAGGACTCCGAACTACGCGACTTCTGTAATGAGAAGCCACCACATAAATCTACGTGTCCAAAATTTGATCATCCCAAATAAAGGTGGCCTATCTCAAGATGTAGTGTCTTCTATACTTCTAATGGTTTTTAAGGATTAAGTTGTGGAATTTTTCAAATGTTGCTTAAAGCTTTGTATGCTATCGCACTAAAGGTAGTACGACACTGTGATTGATTTTTGTGGTAAAACTACGAATTTTAGTCGAGAGTGCATGATATTTACTTACATATTTCACTGAATGATACCAACTTGATGGAAAAAAATCAACTGAAGTATTAAGTGATTGCACAAGTTCGTCTCCGATTTATTGTGGTGGTCGATTAGAAAAAACTGGGCGTTTTTCTTGACAAGTCGCATCGAATCTCATTAACTGCTCATAGTAGGTACTTATGCGTTTTGCGTGTAAGTAGCTCGTAATAAATAATTCCCTTCGAATTCCACCAAACATTCAGCAATTATGTTTTGCGACAGGCTCTGCACTAACCTCTTTTTAAGGTCCTTCTTCGCTGTACGTTGTAGTACAGAATTCATTATTATCGTCTGTTACTAGCCTATCCAAAAAAGCTCCTTTTCATTACGTGTAAGGAGAGAAACGACCACATTCATCCGGTTCCGCTTATTTCCTTCGGTGACACGATACGGCACCATGTATTGAGCTTCTATATGTATCTAAGATGCTTTAAGGAGGATTTCTATTGTGACGGCCTGTTTTTGATACCAAGTTTCGCGATTTTTTTTTTTGGGAAAAGTAGATGATTACAATTATTTTTTATTTGGGACATAAAGTACAGAAAGACAATTTTATTTTTGGTAAATAAATCCTAAACATAGGGGCGCTGAAGGACACTGAATTTGCCCCTTCCAAAAAAAACTCCACAGTGTTCACAGTTCCAGCCCTTCCAGTGATCTGAAATCAAAAAATTTTTCAGATTCTTACAGTAGAGGCGTGTGTTTACAGTTCTGGCCAGGTTCAAGTCAAAATTTTAAAATCTGTAGAAATGGCGCGAAATTTAATATTAATTTTAAAATTTTCATGTTTTTTCGCCTTTAAGGGGCCGTAACTTTGTCCTTAATATTACTAAACAACCTGAACGTGGTTAGGACAAGAATCACATGTCTGCCGAACATTTTATGTCCCGATTTTCTAGAATCGAATAATTTTTAGATACCGAAGTACTGCACACCAGCTCGAAAGACCGGGTTTCGAGAAAAACGCTTTTAAAGTTTCGAAAGTTCCTTGGTGTTACCCGACCGGCCGTCATGAAATTGCGTACAACTCATTTTCTAGGGCAAATATGATAAAAAGGTTTACATAGGGTTCTTATAGAGGCTTTAGAATATCGTAAACTGAAAAAAAATCGATTGATTTAAAACCAACATAACGAAAAGCGGTTGATACTTATCGTCTCAGCAATAAATTCCCTTGTAATCCTTGGGTTATTTGCCACCAAGAAGTTTATATTTAATGTCGGAAGGCCGTCCAGAGCGGGTTTCATCTTCCAAGTTGAAATTACTATTCCGAAATCTGGCATCCCACTTTTTAATTATCCGGAAAGCACGATCACGATCTTTATAAACTCTCTGTATAGACTTAATATCTGAATTTGCTTCCAAAAAGTTTACTTCATACCTAGCGGCATTAGTTTTCAGATAATATTAACACTAAAGTTACCGACAATAATTGTACGTTAAATTTGAAAATTGGTGTAAAAAAGGAACCAAAAATCGTTGGAATTATTCAAACTCTTGTACACATCAAAATTTTGCACAACATAAAAAAAAACAAATCCCAATAATGGATGGGTTAAAATCATATTGACGCAAGAACAATAGCAAACAAAGTATGAAAATTCAATGCGAAAAAGCCAACACACACCGAGACTGTCTACAATTGATTTTTTCTCATCTAAAAGCCTTAACCTTGACTTGAACGATGACTTGGGATTCCTTGTATTCCCCAATTTCAATATCTATCGTGACATGACTAGAAAAATTTGCAAATCTTTTCCCCACTCCCCCCATTGCTCTTCACCGTCAAAATAATATTGCCAGTCATTCGATATTTAACTCCTGCTTTTGTTGGCTCGCATCACATCTAGGGTGTGTGTTTCTAGGTGGTCCCCTTTCCTGAATCAAAATCCACCAAAAACCACCCAAACCTGAAAAGCTCTTGAAACTTGTAACTTGGTACATAAAAGCTCTTCAAACAAAAGTAACACAATATTAAAACATAACCTCAATGGGAATAAACAAATTAAAATCAAAATGAAAAAGTATTTCCTGGAGGCCATGAACTTGTGTGATGTTGGAATCGCTAAAACAAAAGTTCATGAACCGCAGAAGACCCGCTCAAATTGCCTTCCACCATATAAAGAAGAATTCATCACGCTGCTGGTGCCACCGGAGCTTAACGAATTTATGGCAGAGCTTTCAAGGTCAAGTTTAGGAGACATAGACTGCTCGACAACAATAAAAAAATTTGCTTACATGTCACTATTCTAGGAGATTGTGCAACACATCCCGCCTCCATCTCTGGGACACTCAAAAGTCAACCCCAAACAGGAAAGATTATAGTTTCTGACGCCACTGACTTTTCGGTGCGATTTGGTTCAGATGTGAATGTGTTACGTAATCGCAATTGCGACATCCCCTATCGATGTGGCTCTTGGCGTGTCCTTCAAGGGTAACGACTTAATGAGGCCAATCCCCGTATTTTTATTGACTGATAAAATTCTCTGACGTTCCTATTACAATTACAATCCCCATGTAGAGTTGGCAGTGGAAATGGCAAAGCGTTTGAGTCACGCGCGTTCGTAAAAATATGCAAATTTCTCCTGACAAAAAAAGAGTTGATTGTGATTAAAGTTGACTTTGGGGATTATTTTGAATGCCTACAATTTACTTTCTACCGGGTTAGGCGTTTTTTATTTTTTCGTCGCAAAAGCTCGTTGTACTGGCAGGTGTATAAATTCTTTTATCATCAACAATTAATGAAATTTAGAGGTTTGGATAAATTTAATCAGCAAGGGGATATGCAAGCGTTTCCTTGGAATTATTTTGTAATCAAGGTACGAAACAGCATTACTTTGTGTTAGTAAAGATTTGTGCCCAGCTCATTCCAAACCCACGATTTGGCACCATGTTTCTTTCTCCTTTCAAGGTCTTAAAAGGTTCCTCAAAATCATCCTATCATCCAATCTACACGAAAAGAAATTCCAGGAAAAATTACGGTTCTGCTGCCGGTAATCGTGTTGCAAGTAACACATTTTGTCAAAATTTAATTTACGATTTCTTTTAGTAATTTTTAATGTGTAGGTAATTTTTGCAGAACAGCATAGTAAAATTATCGTGATTTAAAAATTTACTGTGTGAAAATTCATCACCTAATACATAATTTTCCCGGAATAACCGTCAAATTTTACGGTTCTCCACCGTAACCTTTATTTGATACTTTCTGATACCCGGGGCTCATCGTTCAGGAAATTTTACGGTGCTGTTCCCTAAAAAATAAGGTATTTGCAATACGATTACAGAACCGTAATCTTTACCAAAATTTTTTTCTCCGTTTACTTATTTTGGAGACGGAATGAAAAGACTTGTTAATTGTTGGAAAAAGCGTGTGTCTGTACATGGCAACTATTAGCATACACACACAATAAGAAAAGCCCATCAAATAATTTGACAAACCGGAACGC
Source organism: Leptarthrus brevirostris (assembly GCA_964036015.1). Taxonomy (NCBI): domain Eukaryota; kingdom Metazoa; phylum Arthropoda; class Insecta; order Diptera; family Asilidae; genus Leptarthrus; species Leptarthrus brevirostris. The sequence continues at coordinate 149,241,196 of OZ038372.1, forward strand.
TTTTATTTATATTTGGAATGTGACACGCTTTGCTTACGAGGTTATTATTTGTAATTTATAAGCCATAAAACGTAAACGCTAGTGTAAAGTGGTGTCAAGTGTCTGCTGTAGAGCAAAAACTATAAATTAATGTTAATAGATGTAAACGGGAATATTCAGGAATTAGGAAGTGAAGAAACTCAATTTCCTGCACCTGCAATAACTCACTTTTACAGGGAGTACCTCTCCAGATTTAAAGAAGTGATTTGGATATGATAATTGAGAGTAAAAATAACGTTTCTACAAGGTCCGAGCAAAAGTGGCTTAGAAAATCTTCCGCGCATAAACGAACCGCGTGAGATTGCGGGTAAAAGTGAATCAGAGAAAAACTTCGAGCAAAACGGCTTAACTACAAAAAGTGATGCAAAATGAATGCAGTTAAGTCGTTTTTGCCCGGAATGTTTCTCTGATTCGTTTTTGCCCGGAATTTCACGCGGTTCATTTTTGCGCGGAACATTTTCTAAACCCTTTTTGCTCGGACCTTGTAGATACGTCATTTTTACTCTCCGTTTTACCCTGAATGCGATGGCTAGGATTTGACCCAGTCGCAGAAAATTGTAGGAAACCTAAAAGTTTTAGGTCGCCAAAAAGTAATAATACCTGATGAGCAACTTATAAACTGAAATATAATCAACGAAGTCGGTGGTAGTAGATTTACCCTTCATAAAATCATACTTAGTAAAGGATATTGCAAATCAGGGTTTGAAAAAGTCATAAAAAGAGAAACGAGGTTGGATCAATGGTTAAGTGGCACGATCACCATAGATGCAGGCTCAAGAATCGCTTTGATAACCACCTTGAAAACAAATATGTATCTCGTGACTGAAGGGTGCAAATTAAAAGCTCCTAAAATATTTCTATTTTTGAGGTTATCTATCCACGTCCCTATACCAAATTTGATCTAATAGATACAAGTTTTTCTTTCTTTTTTTTAAATCCCTCGGGACCATAGCCACGCTCAACACATCGTAGGTTTATCCCCGGAGCTTTATATTTAGATAGATCGTACTTATTCAGAAATAAATCCATTTTCCATTTCAAAAAGTCATAAGCTGATATAAATTTGCTCTAGGATTGCAAATACACTATAACATTTATTGAGTTTTATTTAAAACTAGCTCCACTTTTGTTAAGTTACCAGTATTTTCAATTGTTTTTCTTGCTCCTTTTCCCCTTTCCACCCTAGGGGTACTAAGAGTGTCTTATTCCACAGTATCTAACAGCATTGAATGTGTCATTATTCACCTCAGTGACCACGAAAACTATAGATTTCAATTATTTTTATGTCAATCCCTCTCCACCCCCACCCCTACGGGTGTCTTACCCTCCCGGTATCTAACGGCATCTGGAGTGTCATTATTCATCTCAGCGCCTCCGAAATTCTGATTCTCTTTACATGTCAATCGCCCCCCCCCCCCAGCTCTATGAAATCCTAGATATAATAGAAAAAGAGGTGTCTTACCCCCACCAAAAAATATCTATAAAGTAAAAAATTAGAGAAGAGCACGCACATGATAGGGTTCCGTTGAGGTATTTCTCAATTTTTTCTAGTGGTTGGTTTTTCAGACATTTAACATCGATAGTTTACAAATTAAGGGGGGATAACGACTTTGAAAACAAATATGTATCTTGTGACTGAAGGGTGAAAATTAAAAGCTCCTCAAATATTTCTGTTTTTGAGGTCATCTATCCACGTCCGTATATCAAATTTTATCTTAATAGGTATATAAAATAAGAAACTATAATAGTTCCCTTTTTTCTACCTAAAATAAAGCACGTAATACGAATCAGTGGTTTTCTAGTTATAAGCGCACTAACGGACACAACAGATAGACAGAGAGAGGCGTTTTATAATATGTAGAGATAAAAGATGCTCCATAATGTTGGCCTTCTGTTTAGACCCTCAGTTCAATCTTGGACCGTAAACACAAAAGTAGTTCAACTCCTTCACACTATTTACTGTTGAAAGGATATGTAACTCCCCCCCACCCCAACTGTTACGTGTTATACATAATACGAAAGTAATTTTTATAACAACTTTGCAGTCATTATTATCTCTTCAAAATGATGAATGACTAAAACAGGCCAATTCACTTTGAACGTATCTATCCAGCTCGTGTGACTTATACTTGAGCTCCATTTGTATTTTAAGCAACTCAATAATAATTAATTGAAGCTTATCAAAAATGACGTGACATCAAAAATGTTTTGGCAATTTCTAATTTGTACAAGAAATCACCCAACAAATTCAAGATAGAGTTCCACGTGTCCGAGATTCATAGAAGCGATTGAATTAAATATCTTCGACCCGAGCATTTTCGTGACCAAAGTCATTAGCTCTGACGGTTGACATAACTACTATCATCAGGAAAAATTCCGGGGGTAATAAATGACGAAAAGAAAGAAACAATTGGCTGCCATCAGTGGCCAAAAATAAACAAATATGCTCCCCGATTCTCACGGTTCGAGCTCGACTGTGTATTATCAGCAGAAAACATGTCATAGACCTCTCTCTTGGTGACCTTTGGTAATGAACATTTCACTCGAAATTACGTTTTTTTTCTATTTTTTTTTCGTTTTGTTAACTTTTCAGCTTCTAAACAGGCTCTACTCTGGGTGGTGATATCAACGATCTACCTCAAGGTTACACGCGACCAAACTACCAAATTACATATTATACTGCCACTGCTCTGAGCTGAGGTTTTTGTTCTCGATAGAAATAGAAATAATTCGGGGTCACCAAACAACTCCATTTCGTAAATGGAACTTTTCAAATTTGTTGTTCTTTTGTTTTTTTTTTTGGCGATTGACTAAAAGAATTTAATTATCATCAGGTTACTGACTAATTCCGCCCATTTGAAAAACAAAAACCGGTCTCAGGTGCGCGTGGATCGTGGCATATCCCCCTAAAAATTTGCGTCGTTCTAAATAAATCGCAGCACTGGAACAACCACTACTACTACACTGCACGCTCTACCTGGCAACTTTTGAACTAGTCACCCCGCAAAAATCGTATAACAATGACCGTATCGAAACTCATAGGGGGGTAGGGGGGGACGGAAGTCAGAATTTCTAACTTTGATTTTTAACGTTGTAAACAACCATCATCGTCGTAGATCATCTTGTCGTTTTTGGAATTATTGTTTTTGCACTGTGACCAAGTTTTTGGTAGAAAATGGAAGCCAACATTGGTCGCCGGATGAACGAACTTTTTAAAAATAAATTTTTCTTGCCGAGATCTGGAAAGCTTTTGTGCAGAGTGAGAGTGAGACAGAAGATTTTCGGTTTAGTCATGCTGTCGAAAGAAAAAAAATGTAATTGGTCGCAAAGCAATTACGTTTCAGGAAAGGTGTCAATAACTTGGTTGAAGTTGAATTATTATTGAACAACGAAAAATGGAAATCATTCCGAGAAAAACAATGAAAGTAAATAGGAGAGAGGGACACAAGAATATTAATTTTAGAATTGTTCTTTTTTTTACCTATTTGTTTGACATATGGAGAGAGTTATGGAAATTATTTATTAAAATTGTCGAGCCGTAATTGCTTTATAAAATTGTAATGTCCACACGCAGAGGACTAACAACTTTGTAATTATATTTTGTAATTTACCAAAATAATGAGCACCACTAAAAGTCAACGTGCTTCGGGTCATTACCCATCAAAAACTGGTCTTAGAAGAAATTTTTAATATTTATCTTGATTTATAATTTTTACCACTACAAAAGTGTTATAATAATGTTGTTGTACATACACATTTAAATTGTTTGATTACGTCAGGACAACATTTTGATTTGAAAACAAGTATTTAATTGTACAGGCAGAGGTTTAAAAGGTTTAGAAGAACATATTTCGTACCATTTACGACAGTTTTTCTAACAACAAAAATAATTGCTATAAGATTGAGTTACGACTTTCTGAGTAGAAGTAAGCAAATCATAAAGGACATTTTTTCTTAGTATTTATTTTTATAACAAAACCTCTTTGGTTAAGACCACTCGCCATACATATTGGTCTAATCAAGTGGAATGATTTCCTTTCTAATTTAATACTTGAAGCAAAATTGTTTTTTTGTTATGTGGAAGACCTTCACTCAAAATGTCTAGAAAGCTTTCTTATACTTTTAACATTTTAAACACACTATGTCTCATTTTATAATAGAGTAAATTTCAGAAGCTATAATTATGTTGTGTTGGTTGTAATTCTATTCATAAGCAAATAACAAAAAATAATATTTTTGTTTTGAATTATTTAAGAAATGAAAGGTGGATGACATTTAAAATGAAGTCATTGGGGGAGTGGTATGACTGAGATCTTTCATTATGTCCTCGATTTTTTGTGAGGTTTTTAAAAATTTGGTTATTTTTATCTGACAATTTCGAAGCTGAAAGATCTAAAGAAAAGAAAATCTAGCTGAGTCAATTTGTGTCCTTTTTTAAGCTAGATACTTCCGATTATTATAAGTAACTAGAAGAAAATTTGTTAAGGAAATCTCCCTGTTCTGCTGTTCTTGTGAAGATGTCTCTCTCTCTCTGGTTCGTTTAACCGCTTATGGAGCATAAGGCATCGATTACCCAAAATCTCCACCTGGTCTGGTTCTTCGCTAAGGGGCCGTTCAATTATTACGTAACGAAGTTAGGGGGAAGGGGGTCTTGTGAAACGTAACGGTGTGTTATATGGGGGGAGGGAGGGTCAAGCAACACGTTACGTAACATTAAGGTTTTGTTAAAATTAAAAATCCTAACTCTTAACTCGTGACTCACGGCTCAGTTTATATGGTATATCTACACTACACATATTTTTTTACATATGAAAAGAGTCGCGTCACGGGGTATACAGAAGTATGTGGCAAATAACCACAATAAGCCGTGTACCGCGAGTCCATAGTTTGGCCTCGAAGAGCGCGACCGTTGTGGTCAAGCAAAATCACCTAAACTACAAGCCGTAAACTTACGTATTTCACGCACACACATTAGGGCCAAAATAAGCTGAAATTTCGTTTAATTTCCATTGCTTGTTATTCCGGCATTTTTCGCAACATAATTGAAAGTTTTAGGTCAAAATAATCATCTGAGTGTTACGTAACGTTAAGGGGGACGGGGGCTGGGGGGGGAGGTCAGTAATCTTCAAAAAGTGCGTTACGTAATACTTGAACGGGCCCTAACGTCTTCAATTGTTGCCACAATTTCTTGATCTGGGTACCTTTGTTCTCTACGTATCTTCTCAGTGTATCGCGTGGTCGTCCAATTTGGCATTTTCCTTGGACCCCGTGCGGGCGATATTATTTGACTCTTTTCTTAGTGTAGTGGCTATCCATTGCCTTCAAATAGTAAAATCACTAAATGTCAGACTGTAAGGCTGTGTATGGCTTCTGCTAACATAATTTCCTTCCACGTTGCTTTGTGTATACCAACTCAACGGGTATGTGGTAAGCTTCAATAGGTTATTTGTGCTGTAACCAGCTACTCCGATTGTCAAGATATGTCATCCGCGTAGTCTGGTGCAAAAGAGTTCTTCTCATTGAGCCGCACAGCAGCTCGTCAATCGTAAAGCACCACAGGAGTGGAGATAAAACTCCACTCTGAGAGCAGTCCCCTTGATAGCGGTGATCCGGATACACCCTCCTAGAAGACGCAGTGAGTTTGTAAGATCTGAGCATCGACAGAAGTTCTCGCTTATATTCTATATTGATTGCCCTATAGGTGAAGGTCGAGTCCTTTTTGATAATGGGTCGCTAAAGCCTGTCGTACCCTCGTAGCATTCTCTTCGACCGCACTGCCAAGGAAATGTGTCTGCAGCGACACTTTCGAGCGTTTCTTGAAGAACGCAGGTAAATGCGCCGTCATGCTTCCTGAGTGAACCCAAATCTGTTAAGGTCGTTTTTATCAGGGGTTTGTGGAGTGCGGCAGTCTCTTTCGCCCTCGATGCATTTGCAAAAGTTCCTTCACGCTGCCTGACTTTCACTTCCTTAACTCACGATTGTAGGGGATTAGGGCCCTTTGTATGCATCCCCTATTTGTATCATTGAACTTCTCTTTGATATGACGTTACCATGATAGAACAACAGTGTCTAAATGCTTGCCTCATTCGTTAACCAGGTCTGCCGCAAGCTCAACATCTTGAGGTGATCTGATCGTGACCATAATATTGCTGAGTCCTAAACTCAACGTAACCCAGTCAGTGTTTTTCAGGTTCATGAACACCTTAGTTTCAGTGACTTATTCTATAATACTGAAGGTAATGCGTCCGTGATCCATGATCTTATGAGTCTCTACACCTACTTACGGTATTCACTATAAACCGACTTGCCAGCATTAAGTGAAGTACTCCCTTTCTTCTTCCGTTGTCCAATGTAGGTTCAGTCCCACGATTAACCTCAGGTTAGTAATCCGCCATCCGACCTACCACCTCCTCCTTTAACAAGCACCCCCCCCCCCCCCCGCCCCTCCACCCCAGCGACGATTTCTCTCAAGCAAGTGCCGTAGAAATTTCGTTGCTGTACTCGAATTTAATTTCTGAGTTTTCATGGAATCCACTACATTATAAAATAGTATGCATAATCTAGATTAAACCTCGCAAACCACTCCTTGTAAATTGTTAATGGGATGCCACAAGGCAGAATCCTTCCTCTTATGCTATTTTCTTGTCTTTTATAAATAATGCCATATCTCTTTCTTACAACACTAACATAGTCTTTAAACGACAGCATTCTTGCTTTCGCGTACGCATTTGAATCAAATGTGGAATCCAGTGGTAATGCCACTAATAAAAAACCGTTGTTTAGGTTAGATAATATCCAAAGGAAGGCTGCTAAACTCATTAGCGTTAAAATGATTGCCTTCTTTACATTGAGTCTTTTAAGCCACGTCCTATTCTGGCCAATTCTTTAACCAATCAGCACCAACCTGTTGACAGCTGAAAAAACTAAGCCGCGGCTAAGAACTTGTGCCTCTTTTTTAGACGACGACAAACAAGTTTACCTTCAATTCTTTTATATTTGCTGGGGAGTTAATGTTTTTTTCCGCATACCATTGTTATAAAAAACAAAGGACACTTTTACCTAGATGGAAACAAAAGGAACAAGAAAAGTTAAAACATAAACTAAAGCCGCGGCTAACAAGGATTCAACTAAAAACGTCCCCGCTGGTAGTGGAAAACTTTTGCAAACAATGGAGTATCCTGCGAACTTTAGCATAACATCGATTATATAGAAAACTTAATGGAACGGAAGACAGTTTTGATTATTGGAATATTTAATGAATTAATTCAGTGCTTTCGAGGAAACGAAAGACTTGCCTCTCTTACTTACTTAGGGATAACAGGGCAGATACGTGTAGTTTGCTCTCTTTCCTTCTTTAAACAAATTTGAAATTATAATTGAAATTCACTTGTTATCGTAATTATAACTGAACTTGTATTTACTTATTATAACAATCTTAAATAACATTTTAATAAATTTCTTTTCTCTCTTTCCATTTCAGGTATGTACGAGCTTCTAATTCAACTAATGCAACCAAAAAACAGGAAAAAGGTAACATTTCTTCGTGTCTGAAATTTTTCCAAGTTTCAAAAGCTCTGCCAATATTACGACCGACACTTGTCACAACTTCCTCCTTTATGTATTCTGTGTTTGCCCGTTTTTTTTTTCTTTATTCGTTAACAATTTATTCGCCTATTCAATTGCGACTTTAAAATGCAGACAAAGTGACACCTGAGCGAATGTGCATGAATATGAAGTGAAACAATCTATCGTTAGTCATTGCCAGTGAAAGTCTGCAAATTGTTGCTGTTGCCAAGATTATTAGTGTGCTTTTGATCACTTGCTTGCTAATTTGAAAATTTTGCTAAATTTATAATAGCAACGCTCGAAAAACTTGACATTGAAAAATTAAAACGAAACATTTTTGCCAGCTTAGTTCCGATTTACCGCGATGAATTCATTAACCCAAGAGTAATGGCGAGAGTATTTTTGTATACTCTTTGAATTTAGAATATTTATCATATAAATCGGAGCGAAAAATAAACAATTTCTACTATTATTACTTGCCGGTGACTCGTTTTATCATTGTTGTGTATTTCGAGTTTATAGGTGGAAATCTTTATTGAATTTTCAAAAATACCATTGTCCTGAAGAAGTGGGTTTCGGAGCGTTTTCTTGCTTATATTTGCTCACCACCCACTCCGTAAACGTAAGATAAAAAATTAAAGCGGCTAAAGATCGACGTGAATGTTCGTTTATCATCCGAAAATTACTTTTTTCCATTATTTTGAAGAAGATTTAGAGAGATAAATTTGAAAAAGAAGACATAAGCGTCCTTGAAATTTTTATATCATTCCCAAAATACTTCAGTTATCACGTCCCTGACTTTTATAATCTCTTAGAGCACTTCATTTCTCTTCTCCCGCAAAATCTTTGATAATAAAAACAAAAAAAAAAAGAAGATAAAAACGACTTTGTCAACACAAAACACAAGACGTATTTTTTCTTAACATATTTCTGATACGTTTGTTGTCTCTTATTCTCTTTTTGTTTGACTAAAGCACTTGTCGTTGCTGTCATATTTCAAAAAGACCGCGATAAGTCGGTGACCCCTTTTCCTAAATTTTTTTTTGCAAATTTTCGCGTATCTGTTTCCCTGCCTGGTGGCGGCATGTGTTTACCCGGTAAGCTTATCGCTTGGCAATCGTTGCCAGATTTCCATTTACAAATTTTTTGCAACAATCAGCTGGTGGTGCCAAGCAATAAAATTCCACTTACCTTCAATTGCAGGGGCTAATTGCCACTTGACGTCATTGAATAAGCAATAATTGGGTTTAGTATCGAAAAATTGCTGATGATAACATTCACGGCATTGATGTCAACGATTTTTGCCGTTCCACTTTTTTGTATTGTGTGTTTACACGAGGGAGTACCCTACATGGCATAGCTGAAATCCGATATTTCCGGGTCGGACAAAACCTATGTATTGGACAAATCTCAAAACTGTTCGCGACTCAATGACTCAATCAAATCCGATTATGGGAATTTTGACAAGGATCCATCTGACATATGTCGTCACTATTCTGTATTTGTCGGATTAGTTTGATGAGTGCGAGATTCCCCCCCGAAATGTGGGACAGAGAATATCAGTGGTTCGAGCATGCGCGCGTGTTTCATATCAAAATAATGCTGGCATTGGTAATCTTCGGTTAAAAATATTTTGCAGGTGAGAAATTTAAACAAATAAATAAGAGAATTATGACCTTTTTGGCGATAAAAAAGCGAAGCTTAGTTTATTTTTCTTTTCTATCTGAACCATGATAATTTTTTTCAAACACGTGCCTATATTAAGCGGAGAAATTCGAATGACTTTGAAGTACTTTTTTCGAAATCAAAACGGGAAGTTCAAATATTATCGAAGGTTACTTGTTAATTTAGAAATTATTTGAATAAAAATATGTACAATATTTCCTGTGCTTATCATTCGAACTATTCCTTTAAAAAAAGTTGAATTTCTAAAGAAACTCGTGAATGTCCACACAAATGAATTTCTGCTTTCTCAGATGCAATGCAGTTTAGTGGGACAAAACTCCAGGAAAACATAAATTCGTCATATGATTTCTTTTAAAGGTAATTGATAAGATTACAAAAGTTGTAAGGAACTAATACAGCTCGAGAGATTTGTTTGAAATATGATTAATTTGGAATTCTGAATCATTCCAAAGTTCTACTTTATAGCTACCTTTTGCGCATAAAGGTCAGCGATTGATCTGTCTTATCTGCTTCCACTATTCGGAGACAAGTTGTTGTGAAATACTATATTTACTTAGATTTCCAAAAGTGTAAATATAATAAGAGAATTATGATATCACGCAACTGGAGTTTAAATGCGGAAATCTTCTTAAGGACATTTAAATAGAATTTCGGACCAATATACCGACGCCAAGAGTGGGTTAAGGGAATCAGATAGATATATTGTGCTTTGGTTCACAAAGGGTCTTGCAAAAGTTTAATAATACGCTCCTTCAGAACACTCGCCCATTCACAGCCAATTGTTAAATTTAGGGAGAATAATATTTTTTAAGTTTTAAATAATTATAAATAGCATGAAACACAGGATGGTAAATGACAGACACCACAGACATTTCTTTAAAAAAAAATTGTACCAGATGCATTGGAACAGAACACCTAATTCACACACCATCAATATTCGCTTACCTCACCTTCTGGTTTACCAAAAGAAAACGCGAACTTTTTGAATTTTGCAAACTTTACAAGTCCAATTATCGCAATATTTTTTATTATGTTGGTACACTTGTTCTGAAGTATCCTGACGTACGAAGAAAGAACGAAAGGATAAGCCATAGGCACGAAGTATCTCACAACTCCTAAAAACCGCAGTAGATTGTTCTTTGCAGATGAAATAAAAAAAAATATTAATTTAAGTAGAATAGCCCCCAAAAAATTTTATTATTACGACGCCTCTGCGCCAAATTAAACCAATTTGGCGATGGACTCGATTTCCACAATTCTGAGCAATGCACGATATTTTATTGGTTATATTTTGCATTTGAAAAAAACTTTTACTTTAAGTTAAGTTTATTTCACAAATTAACTCCCTTTAAATTGACTTCAGGAAAAGAAAAATTTCGGTAATTGTTTACATTGAAAGTGACAGGTCAAGTATCTTCTTCTTATTGACGAATTTAAATTCGCCTTTCCGTCCTCCACACTTTATCAACAAACGAGATGCTGCACTGACGTACAGAATTTTTACACGGATATCCCTTCCTTTCAGTTCTTTTCTCATAGATCTTGACATTGGAAGCCATTTTGTATGTTTACCTTATTGTTGGCTGTCAAAAAGTTCTCAAATTCGATCGAATGTGAAGGCTTCTCTCGTAGTTTTCTTCGATTTCAACATCTGATTTTACCATGAATTATTGCCAATAATTGGTCGTACGGTCAATAACGCGTACTGCGTGGAAGCTCTACACTGTTGGTGTGAAGCAGTCTGAAACGTCTGTGTTTATCGCAAAGCAACTAAAAGCAATTGAATCACGATAATGCACCTGCTCACATTTCACTTCAACTTCTTCCTTTTTTGAAGATCTAGCGAAACACGAAAGGACGATATTTTGCCAACATTGGCAGAAGCGCTTACGGAGCTAAACTTCATACCGAAAATTGCGTTCCAATAGAGCTTCGAAGATTGGAAAAAGCATTGACAAGTATATTATATATGATGGAGACTACATTGAAGGGAGCCAAACCAATAACATAGGAATAAATAAAAGTTTTTAAGAAAATCGTATATTCCGCGTACTTCTTTTCTTTATCAAACCTCGACAATTTCTGTTGCAGAGCTTTAAAACCGAATAAAAGATCTCTAACAAATCAGATCCATGTACATCAATCATCGCATAGTGGGAATCTCGCGACGAACACATAGGACCCCAACGTCCCAAGACGAGCATTCAGACTTCAGAGTAATGAGGTGATGTACAAGGCGAAAATTTTATGAAGTTCGGACCAAAAAGCTTAACATCAGCTATAGTCAAACAGCCTATGTTGAACCATAGTTCAACCAAGTTTATGAAAAGGCGAGTCGATTTAGAGAACAAACCTGATATATTGACATTGTATGTGGAAATCTTTTGAGAACGCACTGGCAATAGAGCTACCATTACCTGAAAAATAACCCTCGGCGCAAGGACCTTAAAAAAATCCGAAAGTACGTAAAAGCAAGCGAATATCAGAAAAGGCAGGTGGTTTCAAAGCGTCAGGATCAATCCTACGATGACATTATTCCAAGTATTATTATCATTAACTAGCCCCGCAGCGCTATCAAGTAACTTTATATCACAAACAATCCGCGGAGACTACAAAGCAACAACAATATACAGATAGACGCTTTAATCCTTTCGCACATCTATAACCAAGGTCTTAACGCCATCAAGATTCTTAGCCAAGTTTCACTGATTATCATTGGAGTCCCGAAAAGGCTTTCAGTTGTGGAAGCGAGATTTCATTGTCTGCGCTTAACACAAGATATGTCGTTTCAGACGGTATTGACAGTTGTGATACATATATGGTATCCCACGTTGTATTGTAATACCATAGTATCGATACTTCATGTCGGTCATAAGCACTCTATCACAGCCTACTCTAGATACAAGCCCGATAGCTGACACGCACAGCTGAGCATTGGTGGTGTAAACAAACTCAAAATTGCTATAGTAAAGAATAGGAAAAGGTTGGGGAATTCTACTTCTTCGTAATATTTCTCGCAGGCCTTTTAAAGTTCCAACTTGGAATTTAGTTGACGTGAACCTACAAATGTTCTGAACATGTGGTCACGATAAAAATTTTTATTGTGTTTTAATGGGAAGACTCTCGCTTGTGTTCGTTTTGTTGAAGTATTGAGGTTAGAATGCGTCAATGTCAATTTATGTTAAGACACGCTTGGTGGTAAAATGGTCGAACTGTCATGTTTTCCGGGCTTGAATCTAGAATAGATTGCGACTATATATAGTTTTAGTAGTCGGTAGAGTAAAGCCTGGAACACAATGCGTGGCTTTATTGCTTTAGTGCTTTAGCTACCTCAGAAGTGTCAAATTTGGCGTGCCCACAGCCTACTCTAGATACAATTTTGAAAGAAAATACGAACAATTGGGTATTGGAAGTGTAAATAGTCCCCACATAGTAAACCATAAAAATTGATTGAGAAATTCTATTTTCTCGGCGTATTTGTAATATCTCAATTTGGAATTTACTTCAGGTAAACCGACAAATGTTCTGATCATGTGGTCACAATTAAAAGTCAAATTGAATGATTAAAAGTCAAAGTTAAATTGTAAAGTTTCATTCAAGGTTAATCTGTGTTACAACAAACGTACAAAAAAATGAAAGAGTGGTAAAACTGTTGGAGGTAAAATGGCCACGATTGTCTTAATTGGAGTAAGCTTTGTTGCACTCTATAGTTCTCTAACCCCTTGTAAGGGCGGCAGAAAAAGTGATTTTGGCGTGTGCTAAAAGCTAAAAGTTGGCTACAGCACATTTGTCCGCCATCAATGAATTGCCATAGCAAAAAATAAGTATTAAATAGAAGAACAGCTCCCTATATTTCCGTGTTAAATCGTAAACGAAGTAGTCTGGCAATGCTCTAGAAAATTTGTACTAAAAACTACTTTCCAGCTGTCAAATAATACTTTCTTCCTGTCATAATTCAGTGAGTGAGTATCCATTTCTTAGCTCTCAGAAGAGCAATTTCCATTTTGGTTGAGTAATTTGTATAACCGGACATGTGTTGGGTAAATAATTCGCAGTTCTAGTGACATAAGCTAAACGTGATTAAAGGCTAAATACAACTTGACCCTTTTCGAAAATGTTTTCTCATGGCAGTCCAAACACCATGAAATGTCAAAATCACACACCAGCTCCCGACCAGGCCATGGGGATTTAGATGGAAGTTTCGGGGAATGGGAACTTGACACATTTATTCGTTGCTTTGAAAATTTTTCTGTTGCCTACTTTTTGACATGCACTCATTTTGACCCAACTAGAGCAGCCTATGTATGTATGTTGCATGTTTTGGGTATGAGTGTTCATCTCTTCCCTTGTACCTCCTAAACTGCTTATCAGATTTGGACAAATGAGGTGTCATTGGATTTGTATGAATGCGCCGCGTAACATAAGCGAGTGGCGCAGTGGCGGCAGAGCGAGTGTCATTGGATGTGAATGCTCTGCGTAACGTAGAGTATAAGGCGAACTGCTTCTTGCTGAAATAGAGATACTAATAGCTCTAAATACAACTAAATTTCCATACACGCCTTTTATTATGATATGAGTTTAAACGAAATTAGAGAAAACCCAACTACGGCTTCAACTGTCCTTTTAAAAGTTGTAAACAATACTTAGTAACTGGACTATTGTTATACATATCTAATGAAATATTCGGCTACGTAGACGACGTAGTAAATTTTAAGATAAATCTTTTCATCAATCCCGCCCATAGGCAATTTTCGCCGTTTTGTTCGAAGCTTGCCTCCTATTTATGTTTATCCTATGGACTTTTGATAGGATTGGCTTCCCACGTAAATCCCACCGCCAATGATCCATGATTGTTTACTACTGCCAACAGGTTACGCTAAAAGTCGTAATGTGGTATTGGTGATTCTGCATCCGCCTAAAATTATAGGTTATCACTGTCATCGAATAATTTAAAGTCCTGCTCTTGACCCATTTTCCACAAAGCGTGACGGAAAGAAGAGCGAGAAATATAACTAGCCAGTGAAGGAATTATTTTGTCATCAAATAGATAAAAAGGTAATTTTATCGACAGGAATGGTTATAAAATCAGCTTTTTGTGAATTTGTTTCTATCAATAGACAAAGAAAATAAATAAGTGGTCCCCCTGTACTATCTCTTTAGTCTTATTAGACAAAGAAAAAAAATCCGTGTCAAAGAAGTCATTTTTCAACAAGGCACTGCCATCACAGCTTTAATCAATTGTACCGTATAAATTTTAATTTGCTGCCATATATGCCTTATTCACGTGATTTAGTTTTGTCCAAGTACTATATACTCCCAAACCTTAAAAAATAATTGTTTGAAAGATAATGGGCTCTAGACGCACACTGTATTAGCCATTTAAATGGGGAAGTGAGCCTTGGCTAGTCGAATCGAACTTAAATCGATACTCGTAATGAGGGCCATTTTGTTGACACTTTGGATTCCGAAACTTAAACCTTGATCATTTATTATATTTTAACATACAGGTGGAGAGGGGAACAATAACACCCTACTCCACTACCCTAATAAAATACCACAAAATTCTCAGTCCAATATTACTAAAACGTAGGCGATGTATTAATTATTGCCAACTCGCAAGTGGTTTAAAACGAATAAATCAATCAAAGGAATTCGATTGTCGAAACTCGAATTCAGGTCAACCAGTTTTTGGCGATTACTCACTTGCTCAATGTTTCCGACTTTATGTTTGCTCACCTTCACGCCTTTAATTTCCTTATTGCAACCCATTCACATTTGTTTCTTTCACTGAAAAACATAATGAGGTGTCACCTTTTATTGTCCATCATATTATTGTCAATGGCATTTTACAATTGCCATTCACACTAATTGATTTGTAATGCGATTTTGATGTGATCTTCCTACACCTTTTCAAATTATAGCCTTGTGAAAATTACTGTTCTATTGAGTGTTTCGCACTTGAACTAATTCTAGAGTGCAGTCATGTGAATTCTATAACCGTTGATTAAACCTGAAAACAAGTATCTAATTTACACCTTTAAAGAAAATTAAATCAAGTGAGGCCTGCTTTGTGTGTTTTTTTCATACCAGACTCAATTTTATGAATCGAGAAGCAAAAAATTACAAAACTATTTAACTGAAAATGAATTTTCATTCTCATTACCTTGAAACTGACATTCTATAGCAGTCGAGCTTAATTTCCAATTGAAATTCTCAATAAATAAGCATAAATCTCCCTTTTCCCTGGATTTTTAGATTTTTAGATTTTCATATCAGATACGGCTGACATGGCTTACCTGAACAATAAAACTTTCATTTATTTTGCCACTTCCGCGCTTGATTTTAATCTGAAAAGTCTCCTGCAGCTCAACTGTGCCACCAAGCAAATCGGCTCCGCAATACCTGGTGCATAAAACAGCGCTCGAAAAGCGCAATCCATAAAAGAACCCTATTCTAGACGAAACTAAACTCTCTGACAACCTAATAATTAGCCATCCTGGGTAGTCCTCATTAACATGTCATTAACTGGCATACCAGCTTGCACATGCGCGTCAGGCTTATTTTCATTGTTTTTATTGCGTTTGCGCTACTCGCTCGCTAATAACTCTGCCACCATTCATCGATGCATGACTTGAAATCTTAAAATGAAAATTCGTTTATCTTTCGTAGCCATTTCTGTCTAGCGTTCACTTATTGTATACTCTACTCCCCCGCAAGCGTGTTGTCCATGACAATCAGATTCTTTTTACACCCTTGACAGCTCAACCTCAACCTTACCTTATAAACGTAAACTAGCCGCGGGAAGGCTTGTATTTGTTTCAGTTCTTAGTACTTTGCGCGACTGCGCCTATCCAAACAAAGTTTTGTGTTTCTGCGCACGTAACTAGCCGCGATACAGCTGAATTGAAAATAAAACAAACGTAAGACGAAAACGAAGAAGTATTTTTTTTTGTTTACTTTTTTTTCTGAACTTTTTCTTACCGGGAAAATGTCGGCAAGTTGTGTTTTGTAATTGAAGAGCAATAGTCTCACCTTTGAGTTACCTTAAATATGTTAAACAGAAACAATGTTTTTATAGCACGTCGGAAAAGATTCCTCAAGGCTCACTATTTGAACCAATTCTGTTTATTCTGTTCTAGTCAGTACTGAGTGTTTCGCGACCACATCCCATAAATGGACAACAAAAATGGTGACTGGGGACAGCTCTATGCCTGATCAGAAATTGGAATCCCGCATGTGCACGATTTTACCCATTTCGGTTTTCTTGTCAGGCAAAGTGGCGGAGAAAACGTTAACGTCATATGTTCCCCTTCAGCACGAACTTACCCACACGAAATTTACCTGGTACACATTCTTGCAAGGGTTAATGCTGTTTAATGAAATATCGTTTTTAGCATCTTCTTCTTGTTTTTAATGAACTTACATCAAATTCGTTCCTTCGCTTTTCTGATTTTGAAAAGAATCGTTCTCTTTCACTGAAGCAAGTTTTTGCACGAAAATTAGTTGAACAGACCTCATATTAAACAAACATATTGGGAAAATATGACAGACAGAATTAAATTTAACTAAAGGAGTCGTCGGTGGAGACCATCTCTGACGAGGTCGGGCACATTGGTTAGTTTTCATTCATTTTTGCGTCAATTTAGCTTTATGTGCTGGCGCAGAATCTTGCTGAAACCCCACTTCTGCACTTCACTTCTGATTGTTGAACAAAGTTCTGTTCGACGGCTTCACAACGTACTCCAGAACTGATTACTGGTACACTCGGGTCGATGTTTTCACTCCTTCATAAAAATGAATATTTGAGACCCCATCGTAACTTACTCCCCACCAAACCATAACAGAATCTTCGGCACAAGTTTAGACGCTTCCTTGGATGACCCAGCATAAATGCTGCCATTCCGCTAGTAGCAAGACTCTTCCATCGTGTACATTTTTTCGTCTGCAATCAAAATTGTTCAGTGATTCTAATGAGTGCACCGAAAGAACAGCTTTTTCGATCTTTGAACTTTTTCTTCAGATCAAGAGTAAGCAAATATCCTATATGTCTATTGTAAGCTCCTTACACCAGGCCTTATTTAATAATGTGAGACACGGGTAATCTTGATATCTGCATTTTTTGTGACATTATTTACGTTATTGCGCTAAATTCAGTCCTGTACTGCTTTGATTGCTTCTGGAGCCATACACGGTCTTCCAGATCTGTGGCGATATTTCACGTCACGAGTTTTCTAAAATAATTTAATGGCGCGGAAATATACATTCGGCTTATTCAAACTGGCTGCAGAGTCTTAAATATGGTACTTTTCCACTTGTCCCCTTTTTCCACTTGGCCAACCACAACAATCCTATTTTCATTATTATAACATTCTAAAACTCTAAACCTGTCTCTTTTTCACGTGCGCAGAGTTCGATGGCATGTATCTCTGCTTGAAAGATGGTTGGTGCGGAACCGAGCGATTTGTGCAGCCTTAATTAAGTTGGTCCGTAGACCCCGATGCCCGTTCTGTCTTCCATCTTGGATCCATCCATGTACTAAACCAGAGATCCCTTTTCAAAGATATGTCTACTGTTGAGCCAATAACCTCTACTCTCAAGGATCAGTCTGAATGGTATATCAAAGTTGTGCCTCCTCGGCATGACATCTAAGATTGAGGTGATCACCGGATCTTCCATGAATTCTTCAAGGATTTTCCTGTGACCAGTCCAATTACCTCCTGAGAGAAGATTGGTGCCAAGCAGCCTTATTGCGCTTGAGGCAGCCTCCTTCTTTAGATGTAGGTGTAAAGGGAGGAGGTCTAATAGAGCCTCCATAGCTACCGTGGGGCATATGCGCATGGCACCCGTAATTTCTAGACATGCTGACCTCTGCAGTTTTTGCAGTGTGGACTGCGCTGTCTTTTGTTCTACTTTTGGCCACCACACAAGAGCTGCGTAGGTGACCACGGGTGTTATAATTGTTTCATATGCCCAAAGGGTCATTTTAGGCCTTAGTCCCCAAGTTTTGCCAAAGAGTCTTCGAGAGGACCATAGGGCAGTCATAGCCTTTCCTGTGACCCTATTGAGTTGAGGGTTCCATGTGAGTCTTCTCTACTTCTCACTAGGTGGGGGTATTATATTCCCTCCAGTACAACACGAATTAAGCGGTAAGAAAAAAACTGTTGTGAATGGCCAGTTCTTAGAGGGTGTCGAGACACCGGCTTCGTGTTCCAGTTTTGAGCCATCTGTAAACCATTCGAGACTTCTAGAATGAATCCTTAATTGAAAGAAGCACGAGAAATGATATATTAATAATGATTAGAACTTCCGCGATGTTTAAAGAAAATTTGGTCTAAAATTTAGACGAAAGTATTGAATAGTTGTTGGAATTTGACAAGAGGCTAGTTTGCCCTAATCATTCTCTATCATTGAGTACAATATAAGCTAATAATCCAATCACTTATGCCAATAGAGTATACGAACTGGTCTAACCTAGGATTACATTTTTGGTGTACCCAAATATCGCTAATATTATTGCGTAAAAGGTCATTATATTATATACATTAGTCGTGCACTAGATTAGACCAATTATATATGACGATTGGTCTAAAGTGACCGAAGAATATTAAATCGCAACTAAATGTTGACATTTAAATCCATTTGAAGCTGCACAATTCAAATTATGAGATCGTTGTGCTTTTATCTAAACCAATTTATGTAGGAATTGGTCTTATTGAAAACCAACAATTCAGAAATTCGCTACTTCAAAGAAAAATTTATAAATTGGTCGTATACGCTACTCGCAGGTAACTTAATCAAATTGATCAGTTTTCCCTGCGTTTGAAACAAGAGTTTCCGTAAGAGAAATCAAGAAAAGTGCGAATATTGATGAAAACAAAATAAAAATAAATCTGAATTCGATTTCACAACGAATCCAATCACTTTCAAATATTTCACCTATTGCCATTTCTCACCTTTAGAAAATGATCCACCTGGTTGATGATATTCAAGGTGCTACAGTTGAAAAGAAACAGCAGCAGGAAAACGAGAACTAGAAATAATGAGCCACTGAAAGTACTTGAGCTGAAAGTACTTCACGGCGAAGCCAAATAAGAAACGTATCAAGTTCAGACGTTGCGGCTATAATGTGCCTACATCAATCCCATTAGACGTCTTCTCTACGCCAAGTCTTAAGTCTGGTTCATTTCACAGTTTCTTGGTGTTCGGTTGGTTGCCTTTTGATATGGTCGGTGTATGCTATGCCATGCCAGTTGGTTCACGTATTCTTCCTGCTCCACGTCTACCACCGCCTTCGTTCTCTTCATGTGGTAAGATGAGAAATGAAACTCGATTAAAAATTCAAGGCCAAGAATAAAATTAGATACACGACCACTTGTACTTGGCCTGGAGTTCTTGTGGCCATTTTATGTCGCTGAAATCGAGAGGACAGACGGTAAACATATCCAAGGGATGGCGGGATTTATGTACATAATATAGATGAGATCTTTGTTTAACAGAAGGAAAGATAAATTGTCTTAATCCTTAAATAGACTGCTTTTTGGGGGAGTAAAATGGGCAGCTGAAACTAATTTTTGTCTGTAGCACGGTTACAATGTCGCTAGCACATCAAGACTTTCTCATGATGGACAAACTCGGCGTAATTCTGTACAAAACAATGGCACTCTTGTTCTACCGCGAATTCTATGTCTTTTTGTTTTTTTTTTGTTTTTGGAGTTGTGATGAATGCCTGATTCAGTCGCAGACGAGTTTAACATGCCCATCGGGATAAGCCTTTTATTATGCCGACCAACGTCGTCACTGCAAAAGCGTCTTAGTCAATTTAGTTTTTTTTTTCTTTTTTTTCTTTTTTTTTTTTACGAGGAAAAAATGTGCATTCATAATGGCAAATGTCCAAATTTCTATGCGACAGAGATTTATGTCCTCCTTCTTTGGCTGCACAATGACGTGAATTTTACTTCCTCTGATATGTCGGTTCTGTCTAGCAAATAATGTTCAGAAATAATATGACCGAATTTAAATGGTCTTGAGTTTTCGTGCTCTTTTTTTTTTTCAACAAAATAAGAAAAATTTAAATTTTGTACTCAAATTTCACTCCAAGTGAAAAGATATTTAAAGCAAAATTTCTCACTACAGTGCATACAAAATTATGCATTTGTATGCATTTATCGTTTAAATTTTGTATGCACGCAATGTACAAGCTTTTCTTTCATTTTAGTTTGAAATATATTTGCCAAATAATCATTTTAATAAATAAGTTGACTCAAAACTTACTCAGAGTGAGTAATTTTTTTATACTTGAGTGATCTGAAAAGAAATTGACTAGCAAGTTTTTTTCTTGTGAAAATTCATCATCAGGTTTCTGATTTAATTGACGATCTTACAGATTAAGAATTAAAACTAAATCTTAAGAAAACTGAGGTTTCACTTCGTTCTGTGATATGATCAGAGCTGAGATTAAATAAACTCGAAAGAGACGTGGCTCATCAAAACCATAGTCAGTTCGATAAAAAGATACCTAGAGAAGATTGTGCCCTCTTAAAAAGCGCCCCCACGCGAGATATTGAAAGAAAAAAGAAATTCGATCGGTGGAGTAAGTGACATCGTGTTTGCCTTCCATTCTGAAGATGCCACATTCTAAGCCCTCCGGTGGCGACCAATGGTTGTTTTCTGCTAACAAAGATAAAAATAAAAGGCTATTTGGGCTTACAAAGTAATGTGGGTTGTTTGGAACCCACTTTAAATTGTAGGTCCGTCCATGCCTCAAAGAGGATTACGGAAACCAGAAAGAGCATTCAGGAGCAATAATCTCACCCTGCAAACAATCAAAAGCAAAGACAGTTCTAACAATATCTCATCTTTTCTCAAAATAATCCACAGAGACACACTAAAGATACTAAAGCAGAACAAAAGGGTCGTTGTAAGAAAGGCCGCGGAGGGCGAATCTTAACAATCTACGCACTACTTCGATGCGATTTATGTACACCGTGTGGGAAGGGGACCAAAGCAAGGTAGTGTATTCCAGCATTGACCTAGCAAGTGTGGAATATAAACTCTTCGTAATGTATCGATAGTCAAATTCTTTAGACAATCTTTTTTCAAAGCTTAAAATAGTGACTTGTTCGTGACACCCAAATCCTTAGTCTTGTCTAATCTACTTAAAGAGCGACCTTGAACAGGAAAATTAAAATGCAGGAAAGACCTCAGTGTGCACTTGTTAACATTAACAAGTAACCACTACCAACAAAAAAAGACGAAATTTAACAGTGAGTAATCGAATTCAGATAAAATGCTCCGAAAACATCCGCATAACGTATTCATGAGTAACGTAAGATCAAGGATATATTGCTAATGTAAATTATAAAAAGTAATGGTCCGAAATGGCTACCTTGTGGCACATCAGATTTAATCGCGATAAAATCCGAGCATGAATCACGAAAGCGAGTTCACTGAGTGCAATTGTACAAGTAGGATTTCACCCAGTTGACAAAGTTAGAAGGGAAACCAAGAAGCACTAGTTTATGAAGAAGAATACGGTGGTCAACCCGGTTTGATGAAATCAGTAAAAATACAGTGAACCTGATTACCATTTTCAATTAGTGCCACAAGATATCGATAGCACCAGAGAACCTACTCAATAGACGAACCACCACATTGATTTAGAAAGGCAGTAGGAATACCGTCGGGGTTACATAGAAAGTTACTGGCTAGGTATAGATATTCGTCTTCAAATCGTGAAGGCGTCAAGTATAACGTCCTTACTAGTAAGAGTAGTAAAGGATAGTCCCGTCAATTGAGTAAAATCGTTAGCTCTTCGAATCGATAAGATTTCAAAACTGCTTTGACTCTGTTCGCAATGTCGATTTCTTTCTTTCCAGGAAATTACTCCTAGAACGACTTTAGAGATGAAGCGAAAAGATCACGCAAGTTAGAGTAAGTTCGGTAGTCGCCATCGCTTTTTGAAGAGATATATCATCTCCAGGCTTTGTTTCTTACATTTTCGATAGGCTTAAACGCGCTATTAAGCCAGGGTTGATATGAGAGGAACACATACTCTTTGAAAATGGGCACATATTAAAAAAAACATAGTGACATGATGTCGTAGAAAGGCTGAACAGTCCAAAAGCCATTCATTGATCCTAGAAAACTCAGACTTTTAAAGTTAATATCATGCACAGAAGAAGCCATAGTTTCTTGAAAGATAATATGGAGACCCGGATGATGAGCCGATTCAGGCATTAGACGAACCAAGCATCGCTTAACTATGGTTCCAGAGGGGTTAGAAGGGAACACCAAGTCTATTAATCGTCCAAGTTTGTTTAGAATGCCGCCAGACTGCGCCAAGCCAGACGATGCAATGCTTTTAATGATATATCAGGCATATAAAATCACTTATAAGTAAAAGGTTGTCTGTGGAACGAGCAATACCATTGAGGTCGTCAATCATAGATGTAAGAAGCTGATCACGACAAAACATATACCGTGGCAATATAGAATCTCGTGTGAAAGAGCGTAAGAACAAAGCCGTGCAAGCGCATCATAGAATTGTTCCCTGGGCTTTGGCCACATCTTAACAAACAAAACAAAATGGTTCTCAGAGCCAGCAACATCTACCAGACCACACGAACAGCGCAAAGAATGCCCCCTTCAACAGGAAAATCAAGAAGTTAAGCGTGGCGGTCCTGGCGATAAGCAAGATATTCATGGCAGAATAGCTGAATATCCGTAAGTCCACCACAGCATAAGGTTTCAGTGAAGCAAAACACACATAGTAACTGGAACCAGTAGACGAGTAGACTTAGTACGCAAACCGGTTATGTTGGTGTGGTAGAGTGAGACCTCATTAATCCATTTTTAGGCTCAGATAACAAACTCAAGGGCCAACCTTGTGGGGAAAATGACGACGTCAAACAGCTGATCCGGGATGAAAACTTTGAAAGAGGATATAATCGAGCAACCATTCCGACTTCTTAATTAGTCGATTCCTTTTCAAAGGAGAGCAGAACGAAGGGTGCCAGTTTGTGCCGAGATACGAGTATGACAGATAACCGTCCCGCGGGACCTTTGGGGACCTTGTGACGCCGATCTCCACGACGGGACCTACAACGTCATTTGGAACCATCCTGCCGGGCAATACCGGCAACAGACTGAGTTGTATCACTTGGTTAAATGGCACGATCACCACGCCATTGTTCCAGGGTTCGAGCCTCGGTCCCCACGTGAGTTTTTAAAATAAAAATTACATAATCCACTCCGTCTCTGAGCTGTTGTTTAGCTCGCAGCAAATACAAAAACAAAACATTCAAGTTCCCTGATTCCCCTTACTCTAATTGTCTTCCAACCAAAGCCCTGTTAACGCATTATAGGATTGTCCCCAAGGCTATATAATAAAAAATAAATAAAAAAAAAACAGGTCAAGCGGAGACACTGGAAGCGGCAGGGGTATCAGATCATCCGAAAATATGTCATTATTAAGCAACTCGGAGTTCTTACCATCAGCAGTCGCCCAGGAACCAAGATTACATTTGTGTTTCTACTTGTACTCTTATTTTGCTTCATTTTGTATGTTGAACTTTATTTGAATGTTTTACTCATGTTTGGACTAGTCTATTCGGTAAAGGTATTCAGGAACGATTGTTCTCTAGCTTTGATCTAATCTAACACGAATTGATCCTTAGCAATTTCTTATGTAAACTATATGACGTAGCACTTCAAAAATTGAAATTTTGGCTTTAAACGGTTTTTATTACTCATCCACCAATTTGACTACTAGCTATTTTTGGTCTAATCCCGGACAAAATTAATGATGGTGTCTTTTGCAATTAGAAATGTGTTGTAGTTTATTTTTCGATGGGTATACTATAGCAATTTACTCTTTGCGTCATAAGCCTTCAAGTTTAGACCAGTTCTCATACACCATTGGTCTAAGGGGTTGCTTTCATCGTTTATATTGTAAATACTCGTTTATTATTTTCGATCTGTCTTTCTGGGCAGGGTTGTATTCCTTCACTAACATCAAAGACTTACTTTAAAGTCTGATAACTCCTTTTATTACCAAAAATACTTTAAATAAAAGTTAAATTTACATTGTCCTTGTAAAATTTTCCAAGGACAATATTGACAAGTTTTCAATGTCATTTCCTTAATTAAATCGTAAACGTTTGTTACAACAGTTTCCGGTCCTTTGTAACTTCCCTAGCAATTTAACTTTTATAAAATTTCCTTATGACTTCAACCCTCGTCGAAACAATAGAAATTATTCACACTTTCGACGGAAATTAATTCTTCCGTTTTTCGCCGTTTCCCAAAGTTTTCATCAAAAATTACACAGAAGCGAAAAGGTCGACACTTTCTTTGTCATTATCAACAGAAAAAAGAAAATATTTATTTTCGCTTTCGTCCTTTTTTCTGGTATCAGCAAAAATGGAGATATTCTGGAATAATTGAAACTAAATTAAGGACGACAATGAAATCTGTCAGGGCGGAAAATCTCCACGAAATGAATGAAACATTTTTCGCAACTTAAAGATTTATTACGTCAAAGAATAACAAAACTTTCAATTTACTTCAGACAATCCAACTTCTTAAGAGATTTATCTGAAACGCGAACAAAACTTTGACTTACTTAAGGTGGAATGGAAGCGGTGTTGGCGAATTGAAGTTTTTTTTTTTAAATCGTCGAAGGTAAAACACGTTTTGCACCTCACAAAACAAGTGCAATCAAAATTTCAACAATCCAAAGAGAATGATTATCAATAAAAGAATTGTTGAACACAAAAACAATTTCAATTTTATTTTGACGTTATTGATGACAGTGCAAGGCCATTACCAATTAAGTCATCGATGACAGATTTTTTCTAATGAGCCAAGAATGCCAGAATTGTTTTGTGCACGTGAGAAATGAAAAAATGCGTGGAGAATTTATAGCTTTGTTTTTGCAGAAGACGCGTGTTTATTTTCTTACAAGAGTTCTTCAGTTTTTATTAGAACACCTTTCACGCGTTGGTAATTCTTGTGCATGGCTTAGGTTTTTTGTGTACTTTATTTTCGTAATGGCTTAGTTAATGATAGATTAACGGGGACATGTCAAAACAAATTTTGCGTGCTATCTAAAAGTAGGAGTTATATAATTTGAAAATTGTTCGGTTGACTGGTCCAATATTTTTTTTGAATATTACTGAGTCTACACCAACTATCTACCATTCCGTATTCTTCGTCATTGATAAGAATTCTACTGTAGGAATTAGTTGATATTTTACAGTTTTTTTTACATTATTAATACCCCTAGCCAAAAGATTCCAGACACTAGACTTGATATCTCGTTACCTTACCTTACCAATCTCCTTAATCCCTCGTTGGACATCTTTTGTGCGACAGGTGCTTTCAATAATAATCAGGATCTTCCAAGCGATGCGATCTCTGCTAACATAGTTTTTTTACACCTTGCTCTCGGTATACTTGATAAGTTCCTTTTCGGTTCCAATCGACAGCCTGTTTTCGTTATTGCGTCTCAGGGTATGGCCAATTCAGTTCCACTTCCAAGGACGAATTTCGTCGTCGATCCTTTCCTGGCTGGCATGGCGCTACAATTCCTCATTTCTTACTCTATCCTGCCTGTGAATTTTTTTAGGATGTGATTTAGGCAACTATTGATGAAAACTTGATGTCGCCTTGTGATGGACTGACTGATCACCGTACAAAAGTACCGCCTTTACCTTGGAGTTGATCTAACAGCCACGATTATCCAGAACGCTGATAAGGATGTCGTTTATTACGATTAGAAACAGAAGTGGCGAAAGTAAACGTCCTTGTCGAACACCAGAACTTATTTCAATTATAAAGCTGCTTTTATTCGAGCTCAACACTTTTTCATAATCTACATGGGCAAGGTAAAAGGGGTGTAATCCACAATGATCGTTAAGATGTTAATATCGTCTATACAGGAGCGAGCCTTTATATAAACCCCGCCTGTTGCCTTCTAATCGTTCGAGCTACTTCTCTCTCTGGTTTCTCTGGTGGAGCATAAGGCGTCTACTATACCGACTCTCCAATTAATCCCATTCTGCGCCAATGCCTTCAACTGTTGTCACGATTTGTTTATCTGGGTACCTTCCTTTTCACCGGATTTTCTCCATGTGTTGCGCCGTCGTTTAATCGGGTGTCTTCTCGATCTACTTACTGCCTCATTTATCCTAAAGAGGGAAGGACACAGTTGATAGTAGACTGATGTCTCTCCAGTTATCGCAGGTTAAGTCCCACCTTTTTCAGTATTTTTATTGTGACATTTTCCGTCCAATCTTCCGGAAAGGTCACCTGTATCAGGCTATTTTCAGGATTGGATGTAGCGCACCTGCTGAGAGGTTTGAATCGGCTCTTAACAATTCGGGCGGGATACCATCTTTATCAGCTGCGGTTTTTATTTCGGCCTTGTATGGAAAGCGGGTGTTGATTGTTTTAGACTTCTCATTAGTGTTCGTTCCATATGTGGAGTTACTTCTTATCACTGCACAACAGTCTTTCATCCGCGTTCTTTGCAGTATGTTTCTTGGCAGAGTGCTTTCCCGAGAATTGTTTAGTTATATCAGCATTTTACCATTGCCTGTGGCTGCCGGGTTTACCGCGCGATCATTTATCTGTCGCCTTTTATTAAGCCGGATGCTTCTCTTTACATCCTGATGAATTTGGAAGTACTGGCATTGTAGTTGTTGACGTCGTTTTTGATCGCCTGTGAAGTTAACGCTATTTTTCAGGGCGTTTTGTATTTTGGCAGGTTCTGTCCGAAATCCACAGTTGCCCGTTTCGTCTCCTATGCTTTCTTTCGCTCGCTTCTTCCTCTATATTTATGTCTTCAGAAACGTTCCGATGTTTCAGATTTAGCTGAAACTTTCTAAATGGAAATCTACATTAAACCGTCTATGGCTTGTGGCATTTTGTTGACTGTTTTTGACAATGGCGCGGTTAGGGCCAATTTGAGCGCTTATCATACCCACGAAATGTCTCTAGAAATGGACTGAATAACCTCATCCAATCGCATGTAAAACGCTTCTTTGATGTCATCTTCTGCGTACAAAGCGATCCTGGGTCTGACTTCCTTGGTAAGTATCATGCCAACGCCATCCTTATGAGTTTCAGATGGGTTTCTACCAGAATATAAAAATATTTCCCACTTTGACAGATATGCTTACTCGTATCGTGCCATCTGGTCTCGCTAAGTCCCATGACCTGGATATTATATCGGTTCATCTCGTTTAGGACTACATCCCGTTTCTTTTATATAAAAGGAAAGGTCGTCTTGGTATCGGTCTCACTTTGAGTTTTAAAACAACAATTTAAAAAAATCCACTCTGTCCCCGGGCTGTTTTCTAGCTCGCAGCAATGCGAAAACAAGAGATTCATGTTCCCCCATTCCCCTTACCCTAATTCTCCTGTCAAAGCCACGCCGACGCAGTATAGGGTTGTCCCCTGGGCTACCTTAAAGAAAATTGAATTTTGAATCGTGCGCCATTCCCATCTGTCAAATAGGAAGTTAGTCATATTTGGTAGCTGTCATATGATGAAAACGTATGTTAATTCTCAAGCCCTAAACATTCACAATTCAGTAACAATTCGCAAGTAAAGTGATCATTTTGGTGTTATTAATCGACCGTAGTGGTCCACTATTAAAAATTTAATCAAGTAATATGAGCGTATGTTGTCATTGAAAGACGACTGAAGCCTTTCCACGTTATTGCCCTAGAATATCGGCCGAAAACACTAGTGCCAATGTTGCAGAACAACCAAACACAAAATCATCTTTAGTGAGAAGGCACACTTCCACTTCAACAGCTACGTCAACAAGCAAAATCCTCTGATCTCGGTAGCAGAAACGCCACATGAAATGTAAGAACTTCCAATGTATCTTCAGAAAGTTTGAAGTTCCATATGGGAAGAAGGGTTTATCGGACCGTACTTTTTTGAAAATAATAAAGGTTCTTCCGGGATTATGAATGGCGATCGTTACTGTGACATATTGACAAACGTTTTTTGCCAAAACTTTGCTTCAACTTTTAAAAATACTTTATCAAGTGGTTATTTTTTTGTTTTCCTATTGTGTAATACAAGTCCTTCTAAAATTTGAATTTTTGCTTATGATCGTACAACTAACTTAAATCCTTTCAATTTAGATTAACCTAGGATGAATTTCTAAGCAAAATAGTTAACCATTTGATGGACGAATTATGCAAAATAACTGGTCTAAATCAATAAATTGCTGGTTTATTTAGGAAATATTAACAAGCGTTCAGATAGAGACGCAAGTTTAAAAAATTTAATAAGTAAGAGCAATATCTTTGTACTATTGGTCTAAAGAGATCTTATACATCTTTTCTTTTTAATATATAATAATTCGGACGTAATCTTGAAATATGGAGGAAGGAATATAAAAATATTATAGATTAGATTTAACACCCACCAAATGGGATACCAATATTCCCAATTAGACCAATTAGTCTCTATCATTGGTCTAATTTTGTAAATTTATGTTTAATTTCATCTAAAATACAGCAAAAGAATATTTTGCGTCGTTCTTTACTGTATAAGTGAAAACAACATAATTTTATGATATTAGACCATTTATTATTAATAATTGGTCTAATAAAAAATTAACGAGGTCTTACACGAACATGGCTTGTGTCATTAAATTTATACCCATCGTATATTGCGCCTTACATCTGCTTTACAACACCAAATCACCGACTTAGAAATAATTTACACTCTGCGAGGTAGAAAAAAAACCTGCCAAATTTTCACTAGGTTCACGCCTTTGGTCGCATTATACTATGCCTGCCAATTAACTAAAAAAAAGTGTTTTCTTTAGAAGAATCGTCGTTCTGTGTCCGTGAAGTCAATTAGTTCCACCAAGAACTGCGGTTTCGCACCGAGAATCATTTTCCGGAACTAAATCTTGTTCGTTTTTGTTATTGTCTAAAGTATAAATGAAGCTTCAAAGACATGCGGTCCCTATAGAAATCTTCTAGTGGCAAAGAAAAGCTTTACAAGGTCAAATTTGCGGTCAGCTAATAAGATTTGTTACATGAACAGTTTTTATCGTTCCCCCCTCCTAAATGCTTATTGAGTCCTGCACTCAGCTCGGATGGGATAATAAATTTAATTTCAAAGTATTGTTCCTGACCACTTGCTTATTACCCATAGCCGCACTGCAGCTTTGATTACGTCAGCCATTAACCTGAGTCGGTCTTTTCCTACCGTGATAAAAATTTCCGAGACTTTTTTCGTATCTTGGCGGCATCTCGTTTCTTTAATTCTTTAAGAAATTCAGTTTTATTCAAATTAAAGCAATTTGCTGCTTGAACGTAAATTTTTATTTTTGGTATATTTTTATTGCCCACTACAGCGTTGCTTACCGTAACGCTTCCCTGCCATTTGAAGATATTTCGGGATTGGGAAGACTCTGCACATGATCCTGGCCCAAGTACCCTTCCTTTCGGCGAGTGCTGCCGAGTCGAGTCTTTAACCTCATGATGCAATCCTTCGTTTAAGCGTAATAACTTCCGGTCACTGATTCAAAATTATACCGAAAATTTCAGGAAATAAATTCTTTACTGTTTTTGGTTGGATCCCCTTAATTAGTGTGCGGTAGCGCGTTTGGGATAGGTAATAAATTTGGAGAGAAAAAAATGAGCGGTGGACTGACATGGAGTTTCTTCATATTATTTTCGTATTCGACCTGAAGATCACCTCTGGAAAAAAGCAAATAAACCTGAAAGAAGGCAGCCTGAAATAAAATTGTCAAATCTGCAACAAGATGCAAGCGATTTTTTTATTTTTAGAAATTCTTCCGAAATCGCCTTTTTTTTTTTGGTTCACTTTCCTTCCCATGCAATTTATTTTGAGTTTTTTATTGGTGAATATTTTGGTGTCGTTTGATTTATATTTCCATGCGAATTAACACGAAAATTTATTCGTTTTAATTTGCGAAGTTGTAAATCGATTACGTCTAGCACACCACACAGTAGGTGCCATTCATCATGCTGGCATTACCTGAAAATTGTACCACATAATCTCTGTCATTTCTCGTAGTACTTGTTGGAGCTATTAATAAATGAACGATACAAAAAAGCTTGCGCGTGATGACAACCCACTTGTTTGCATCAATCTTTTAGCCTTAAAAAAGTTTCTGTCGATTCGGGAGGCTCATGACTACACACGTTTTGGAAAAAAAGTGTCACTCGAGTTTCCAAGATCGCGAAATAGTTTTCGAGCGAAAACACTACGCAATTTACAATATTGTCCCAAAGTATCATAAATTTTAGGACATTAGTGTTGTCTCGTAAATATTACTAAAATTAAAAGTTCTCATTGAAAAAAGACTAAGAAGAATCGGTTTCTTTATCAAAATTTTCCATCCTTTCCTCTTGTATGGTCTCGGCACTGTTCATCCTTTCAGCGCATTATATTTTTTTTTTTTTTTGCAACTATACGTTGACTCTCATATTTTCTTGAAGTCGTTTTTCTGTTGTTTCAGCGATTCTTTTCTTTTGCCTGCTATTTCATCATCTTTGAGACTTTTGTCCGGGGTGTGACTGACTTGATGTATATACCACCAATACACCCACACCACTTCTACTCTTCCATTATCTTTAGAAATCTCAAGCCTTTCTTTTAGCTGAAGCCTCATCCACGTTATTCCCCTTGCTCTTAAACAGAGAATGGATAAGTATTTGGTCTTAAGTTTTCCATCCTCATTTTCACTGGGTACTTTTTATAGTCAATGTTCATTCTCCTGGTCTTATTAGAAAGGAAGGATTGAATGAATGAGCCTGGACTTCAGGTATGGTCGGGTTGTGCTCGGATGATAAGGGTGACAACTCTCTTTCGCTTTTTTATAAAGCCTATTGAAGTATTTGTCACTATCGTCTTTTGTTGCAATATTTTGTACGCTTTCTATTATTGGTGTCGGGTGATTCATTCAATTTACCTGAGGATTTAGTAAAATATTTTATAGTCTGGGGTCGGTGGAAGGCAACCAATTCTTGTGCCCTTTACGCAAAAGGGATTTAAGGATAATTTAGGTGGCTGGCATGTTTTCTATTTCTCTCCCCAATCTTTAACAGCCCTTTTATGTTACGATTATAATCCGACTTAATTACGTAAAACTTGGAATTAAAATGTTTTGTTATCGTCGAAATTTAAATAGATATTGTTTCGGAAGGGCTGTGGGTAAGAAGTGTTTTTCTAATATAAAAGTTTTAACGAGAGTGATCGATTCATAACATTACTCTAGCTCTGCTATTTAGTTAAAATGATTACGTGTTCATATATAGGGCAGAGCACCGCAGGAAGTATACCATCATACATGTTTCAGCTCTCTTTGGAAGCAGTGGATGCGTGACCCTTCGTATATACCTTTATTTAGTTTTACTATTACATTTCATGGAGGAAGTATCAAGAGCGTTTTGTATCGGCTTTTATAGATTCGTTGCGGGCAAGTTTGCAGGAGAGGTAAATTGCTTTACATTAGCTTCTACTAAACTTTCGTAGCAGTGATCTTTTAATCATCCGTAGAATAGAGAAGGTATTCCTTAATTCATCAACAGACTCAATTTGACTCAATTTTTTGTTGGATTTTGTCCGCCTGTATCCAATGTAACCGAAAATGTATTATCTAACGTTTGAAATAAAAGTCGACTTCGTTAAAGAAATTTTTGAACGAAGCTTATGATAAGTGAATAACAAAAGTTATATCCTAGACACACGGGGGTTCTAATAGTTCATTAGCTAAATTATGATTACACACGAATTAATGATTAGGTAAGTGGTGACGCATGTCTATGCCCTCATTTTCAAATGACAGTTTCGTGCTGTCATTAATTCTGTTTTACTTTTATGATGTCGCCAAAGCCCAGGGGTGAACCCTATGATACGTTAGCATGGCTACGGCTGAAGAGGAGAATGGAAAAGGGGGAGGGGAATATGAATGGTTTTGTTTTTGCATTGTGCGAGCTAGTTTACAGCCCAAAGACGGAGTAGATTTTTTATTTATTGCAATTGCAAATAAAAAACTCATAGGCAGGCTGAAGCTCAAACCTGCATTCATGGTGTGGTGATCGTGCCACTCATTGGCTGATCCAATTCCGTCTCTGGTCGAAGTAAATATGCTAAATGTTACCGAATGAAATTGTGTTATTTCATATAAATGAAGAAGAAGACATTTACTTTGACAGCTCCAAAACCTGCACTTCTATGTGAAGAAGCGAATCTATTTGAAAAAAAAATATACATTGTGGGAAGAAACGTCTCAATCTTTTTATTCCCAATAATAAAGCACACCACCAGCAATTAAAATTAAAATTTGTTTATTTAATTAAATATGTAAAAATGCAAATAGCACTTGTTTTTTAGCTGCACACATATTGGCAACTTTTCCAGCTGTCAATCACTTTCCAAGCTGTCACTCACTTTCCCTCTCAAATTAAAATCCTAATGCAGCAAATATCTCTTTACGAAAAACAAGTTAAACGTTAACAATCCATTTTGTTTTAAACATGATTTTATGCAACATAAAACCGTAAGGAAATAATATTATGTTTTGCAACGGCATTTCAAGCTGAAGCTAACTGCTAGGTAATGACAGAAGGCAGTTGTCAAATTTGACATTTCATCGGAGTGAAATCCTGTCATTTCCTTAGCCCGTGAAATTTCAACTTTTGATTAGGGAACGAACCTATAGTGACATCTTTAATGATGACAATCAACTGTCACCTTTGACGTTTGACAATTTTTATTTTTCTTCTATTTCTTTTGTGTAACACAGTTTACGACTAATGAATTTTAGGTGATTTGGTCTTTATTAAGCGTTCATGGTCAACAAAATTTCCTCATAAACGAAAAATCGTTAATGATTCATTTTTTGGTCTTTAGGTACCTCTAATTGTGATTAGTATTGACGCACAGCTTCTTAATTGAAAGTTAATTTTGATTATGTGCCTGTGTCTCTTGCCTAGGGTATTATTCGATCAATCGAAGTTTCATGCAGGATTGAAAATTTGGCACCTATCAGCTGACATAATATCGAACGCCATAAAGAGTGGAAGTAATGTAATGATGGCGATACTAAGTTTGTATATACCCTCGGAAATCGTCCTGTTGGGAAGGTCGCGTATACGCGCGGAGCGAACGAACTCTACTATAAACAATACTAAACTAGTCCAAAAAAAATTATAAAGCAAAGTTCCTTCAAACGATGTCGCGTTTGTCTGTCTAATTCACAGCTTTAATATTGAAACTTGTCTAGTTCAACAAGATTGCAATACTTTAGACTAAATTTTAGACCAAATTATTTGAAGATTTGTTGTTAAATAGGGTGATATTCTTCTTCCAAACCAGTTAGAGAGAAAGAGATTGAATTCTTTCTCTTCTGTTTTGGCGGATGGTAAGGAACAAAATACTTCTGAAATTAGATCAGGACAAATCCCATGATTCGGTAATCCTAATTTCGGGGAAATTCCTTTCTATAATTAGTGACATTGTGGAAAAGTCGTTAAAAATTTAGCAGATAGTGCAAGGATTGTGGACTGCCTGTGAACTCAGGAAAGACCGAGTTGATGACCAATAAAACCAAAGTACCCAATTTTGCCATGCACAAAATGAAACGGACCTCAACTTTTATTACCTAGAAGAGCGAGTCAGAAAAACGAGCTTAGCACGTTATGCCGCACTTTTAAAGGCATACTCTCTACTGAGTATGTGAATTATGGATGATGAACGTAGGAATTTTTTCGGACAGCCAGGCCGCCATAAGGCGCTTGGTTTAATTACCAGCTCCTCGAAGTTACTTTGAGACTATAGAGAGAAAGTCCCCACTATGAGAGGTAGACTCAATATCACTCTTCCCTGGGTTTCGCGTTATAGGAGTTTACGAATGGTTCTGTGCTCCACTGCTCCAAAGTAGAAGTTGTTTACATGCTACTGATTGCCCTTAAAATGGATTCCTTTCAGCGCTTCTTAGCGAAGGCTAACCTCAGATGAAGTGCTTTCTCAATCTATGCTATCTCTAGAGCAACCTGACTAAGCTTTAACATAAATAGAACAGTGGAGCTGCTTAACAGGTCTCGTCTTCCCGTTGAGAGAATGGTTGCAGTCTGCCCAGAGCGCTGTCTAATAGGCCACCATGCGGCCAGATTGTACGCTCCTAACAATACAAATTATGGCAGCTGCAACGATACTAGCGGAAAAAAATCGTACATTTCCTTCCACCAACCAGCTTTAGCCGGCGACAGAAGGAAGACACTTGGAGATTACATTCTGGAGAACCTTCAAATAATCTCAGCAAGTAAGATTAGATAGGTAAAATGCTACTTAGAGTACTGGGCCTTGCTTAGTAGCACTCGCCACTTGAATTCACCAACCAATCGTAAGAATATCACTAACCAAGTTACAAACTTTTGTGCTTTAAGGATTACCACAGAAGAACTTCAGATTATTTTAGGGCCTTATGCTTCTTTTTTTTCCACATGTATTCTATCCGAGTCTCTCCCCTACCTCCATCAACTTTCAGTAAAAAATAAGGAAAAAGCAGTTGAGGTGGTATCTGAACAATTTCTAATGAGTTGTTCCCGCCGGAATTCGAACCTAAGGTTAACATGACTAAAAGCAGAATGCTGTTGTTCTGAGCGTGAGGAGCACAGCTGGAAGAATATAGAAGAAAGCAATACTAGGGACGCTTTTCTGTTAAAAATATACTTAATTTTCCTTAAAATTTAAAAGCGACTATTCAGCTATCGGAAGTCTTACAAACCGTCGTCGGTGGAGTAAGTGATAACGTGTCGGCCTACTAATCCGAAGGTCCCAGGTTCAAACCCCACCGGCGGCTACCCATGGTTGCTTTCTGCTGGCAACAGATTACGATAAGAAGGCTATGGGGGTTGCAATTTCTGTGTTTTGGAATCCACTTTAAATTGCAAAGCCACTTGCAATCGTTGTCTCGTTCGGGTGAAGTTGTTTTCCCACCCTATGCTCCAGAGAGAGAGAGAAAGAGAGAGAGATACACTCCATTTCAAAAGCGAGTTTGGATGCCCATAGCAACATGAGATATGAATATTCACTATGTTATCGCATAAAGTTTGAAAAAAGTGGGGGTTATTGATGCTATATACTCCCTTGTTCTTCTAGGGTGCAAGTAATCACAGAAAAGTTAGAGCACCCAAGAGTTTGGAAGATTCGGTTTTAGAGGCTAAAGGCCATCAGAGCTTCTAAGAAATATGAATCTTAAACTTAATGTTCACTCTAGTCTTTTGAGACACGGCTAAATAATTCAGGAATTTGATGTTTCTTACAAGACGGTCATTTTCAGTTGAAGTCTTCTTAGTTGCGACTTTATTTTAAGTTTTGACGTTTCTTGTATGTCACACTTGTTTCTATCTAAAAAATGTTGAAAAAAAAAGTTCTGTAACACAATCAGCTTTAATCTCCCTTCCACTGCAAACATAAGAATTGAGGTTGATTTTGTTTAAAAACGAGACACAAGGGCTTAGCCGCGGCTTAGTTTATCAAGCAGATTGCGTATGTTTGTTTAAATATTTGGTAAGAATAAGACGCGGCTTAAAAGACTCGAGTAAGAGCTAAGCTTTATTCTTTTCATACTTTATTTCATCCACTTTTATCTTGACGAATAAAATACAACCTCTAAACTAACGAAAATTTATCATTAATAACAAAAGTTAGGACATTTTTCGAAAGCTTTACTAACGAGTCTCGTGAACGTTGTAAATCATTTAGCCCCACCAAATTCTTTGTTTTATTCATTTATTTTCACGACATATTCTGCCGTCACATAGATCACGCAACCAATTAAACCATTTCAAAACATAATTAAAAAGTTGTTTTCACACTCCCCAAGAGAAAACAAATGAACTCGAAAAATTGCAGAAACGAAATCAACCATCTGCTCAGCCCCACCTTCAAATAATATTCGTCCGTCTGGTTCTAATTAAAATCGCAATTAGATGCAATCAGATAAGACTGGGAAACAAATAACCAACCAACCGGTGGTAAATGGAATTAAATTGCACCGCCCCGCGCCGTCTAGCATTATTTGGATCAGATGCAACCTACATAGGGCTGGTTCGAGCAAATTAATCACTTTCAAAGCTCACCTGACACAAACACAAAAAATGAGCTACAAATTGCCTATGCCCTGAAAATGTTATGTTAGCCATTAAATGGAAAAAAAGGGAATCAAAAATTTCGAAAATTATGACAAACTGCGCTCCAAAAATGTCCAAACAGCAGATGTTGGAGGCTCTTGGTAATTGTGCCGATTTCCTCCCAACTGTGCCCGTCGCCTATGCGAAAAAATCGATGATGGAAGACCCGTAAGAGCGTAACGAGATCAAATTAAGTCGATAGTTTATGCGATAGCAGCGTTGGGTTGTTAGCAAAAAAATGGAAAATTAGATAATCGCGCACTTAAATTGCCCGAAAACACAATCGGAACAAAAAAGCGTTGTCAGAGCAGAGCGAGCGGGAACATAGACGTTGGACGGCTGCAGTTTAGAGGTTATGTTTATTTACAGTGCGACATGCGCGCTTCCATGTTTCCTGTAGCGTAGCCATTTATTCCAGCATAGAAAGCAAACGATAATTGCATAATCGTTGGCTTTTCATTTTTTGTGTGCAATTTTTCCGTGATTACTGGCCACAACCAGGTAGTAACTCAGCGAGCACCTGCCATATATCTACAATAGTCGACAATAATTATGTAACACGCAAACGGATGGCACAAGGTTCCCGATCTACCTTTAGCATTGATCTACTGCGACGATGCACTTGATCCAAAAAATGCTCTTAGGTTGCACTCGTTTGGGTTGGTTCAATTTCGTCGATTGATAGCTAGTTCTAGCACAATCACAACATCATTCCGAGTGTTCAGCTATGAATCACTCGTCACAAAGTGCTACACTTTCCATAATTTTCGCGGTACATTCATCTGTTGTCGGATGCTGTGCCAGATCGGCATCACTGGGACTGTGACTTTGACTTGAAAATGTAGAAATAACGACGAGACGAGATCTATTGCGGAAAGTCAGAGGAAGGCCTTGATAATGGCCACCGTGCTCGTGTGCCGGAATGAAAATGAAAGAATGCTGCTCTGTAGTTAATGGAGATTTCGTAATTTTCCCATTCATCGGTGGACAAGCACGAATCGTATCATTTTGCTTGTTGCATATTTGTCAGTTATTTTGTGCTTCCATTTCCTGCTGTAGAAACTGCTGTAGATGTCAATGGCGTTTGAGCAGGAAATTTAAAGTTTTCATATTTTTGGAATTTTTTTGCGGATAGCGATCGTGGGTATTACCATAAGTTGAAGGTATTTTAATACTTCCATGTCTGTAAAAAATTTGTTATCATTCACAGGGAGTCATCGGAAACAATCCAATAATTTAACATACAATAATGGTCGGTTTGCATTTACATAAGGTAGTCGGTGCACATTATCCAAGACGCAAACCCCGTATTACAATGTCAAATGTTGGTATGGATCTTGTACAGTTGAGTTCAGTTAGAAGATCATAAATGGAATTATATTTTTTTCGCTGCTGTATACTATTATTAAATCGTTGATGGTGTAAGGATTAACATGTTAATTTTTTAGACGACGGCCGTAGAGTCGAATACTGTCAACGACCGTAGAGTTGAATACTGTCAACGGCAATCCAGCAGATTACTCTTAAAGGCCATTGGGAGTTAAGTGTTAATGTTGATGGTTAGATTAGGTTAGAGTGGCTGCCTCCCAGGAAATACGCACACTTACGGCATGGTGGATCATATTGGAGCTAGATCCCCCCCTCCCCACAAGTAGACACTTAAAACTATTGATAGTTCTTGACGATGTAATTCCAAGTATTAGCAGATCCAAGTTCGGCTCCTGCACTTGACTAGAGCTGTACAGTTGTCGAGGAGATCCAGAATGCCTTGTTTTCCTTTTCCTAGCCACACCGTTTAAGAAAACGCTGAGTCTGTCAAACTTATGGTCGAAAGTTTGGCCAGACTTACCGGGTGATTGAATAGGTAGGTAGGTATGTTTTCTTTCCTATTTTCCATTTGTGTTTTGCACTTTTAATGTAAAGCTTGCAAATGACTAACGTCTTGCCCAGCTGGTGATTTATATCCTAGTCTGGTAGAGTGGTGTAATTCTCGCTGGCTCGTCGGCTTTACGAATTTTACGACCATGCAACGTGCGGAGAAGATCCTTAGAAAAGGAAGGTACTCAGATCATAAAGTCCTGGCATGGGTTAAATGCGTTGTGGCAAAACCCAAACAAGGTGAGAGTCGGTGTAGTAGACGTCCTAAGCTTCACAGTAGGTTACAGGAACCATGGGTGTGGAGGATGGGGGGTATACACTCACTTCTTGTCAGAGATTTAACAGCAGCTTGACTGTCTGTAAAGTTGCAAAAGTAGACACCTCCACTTACCTTATCTTCCAACTTAGAGCCGTTGGTGTATAGATGCACTCGTCCACCCTTCTCTCATTGCGAGTTACTTTCCTCCCGTTCCTGCTCAGTAGCAATACAGAAGTTCAACTTGACGTTGAAAGTAGGCTTGAGTTTGATGTAGTCAATATTTTTTAGCTTCTTGCCGAACAATTTCACCAATAGAGGATAGCATTTAGGGTTTTGGAGGATATTGTTCTATCAGAAAGTTTCCTTTCAGTTGGATATTGTTCTGCTTACCTCTGTTTTCGTCTAAAGTTATATGCAGGACGCCACGGTGTATAATATCTATTTAATAAAAAAAAACAAATCGGACCCAAACACGAACCCATTGGTATTCCACTATAATTCATGTAAGCACTACTGGAAGTCCTTTTACAACTGTTATTATAATTACAATCGAAAATAATGCATCAAAATCAAGAATCATCTATACTAGCTAGCAACTTGACTTTGGAAATGAGCACTAACATCCTGGGATTTTTTTTTTCAAAAATGGCAGTCGGGCCAAAATCTACTGAGCAAGGACTTTAACGAAAATAATCAAGAAAGCTTCCGCTGTGTTTATAAGTTTTGTATTTCAGTTTGAACAAGCAAGGTATAATAAAGATGCCAGAGGTGAACCTTGTGTTACTTTAAATTTTGTTATAAGATGAGATAAAATTATGTTTTTATTTTCTAATATAACTTCTGCATAGTATTGCAGCTCTCTTAAATGGTGAATAAAGTATTTGATGTTAGTTATTCCATGAAAAATAAATTCGAATCGATATTGTTGGTGCTTATTGAATTATACCAATCATGATATGTATTTTTTCTGTACTCAATAATGTAAGAACGTGATCCAAATATCAAAAAATCACTTCGGCAAAAGACGCATGAACTCTGCAAATACCTTCAACCTCGAGAAAAATTATACGTTACCGAATTTAGACCAAATTTTCTTGTCATAAACAAATCTTAACCAAATATGAAATGAGTCAGAGGTAGAAATGAATCACAAATGTTGTTCCATGAATAACTTTTCAATAATTTTGACATGACTTTAGTCGAAGAACCTTAAATTTAATTTATTTCCATTAGGTTCGCGGAAATTAAATATCTGATCCCAACGTTCCTTCATCAAAACATCAATCATTAAAAAGAATGAATTTCTTCCTAATGAAGATGCAACACATAAAATTTTTGCAATTTTAATGGGGTTTTACGGGACAATATGGTTCTCCTTTTTTTTGTTTTTTTTTGTTAACACTCTTCCCTTTTATAAGTGATTAATCTTTGTAGTTCCCATTTCATCCAACAGGTACCATGTTCTTTCAAACACCCCGAAAGGATATGCCATTGCCTTTTTGGGTAGCATTTCACAATTAATCATTGTGCACATGGAACAGCAAAACTGAAAGTTATGTTAAGGCACGTACGTGCACACATACACACCATACCTTTCCTGATGTCTAAAGTTGGGTGTTCAGTTACATCATCGTGTGGGGTTATTATTATTCATATTACCTCTAGCTGGATGAGTATTATTGTACCTGGATCGAATGGTTGGTAGTACAAGAAAAGGAGGATAGACGTGGTAATTGGAGATTTTTATAATACAAATAGTCTGAGGCTAGGTGATTAGAAGTACAATGAACAAAGACCAATGTTTTTGTAGTAAAAGTTGAAGACAAGAATTGGGAATAACATCAGGAACAGAAAAGGCATGTGTTTAGGTGCTAATTGGTTACTAAATAGATTGTGACAAAAGCTTTTCTCGTTTATTGATTTGGAATTTGTACGCATGAATTTCTTTTCAAAATACTAATAAGTGATAATGTCGTGAATTTAGTACTTGATAACGGAACCAATTTGTGTTAAAAATTTAAAAATATACAAGAATTGAATCCATTTCGGTAAACTAAAAGAAAGACATCTATCTGTTTATTCTTACTCTTGACAGACCTGCTCGATGAGTGAATTTTTATAATTCGAACAAGAAAGGTTGGTATATTACATAAATCCAATAGTTTAGACCAATTTCCATACATTACTGGTCTAAACTGGTGAGATGGTTTCTTATTTAGTTAATATTTAAGCGTTATGCATACCTTGGTTGAGGATAAGGATTTGGAGGCATTTTCCAAAGTATATAGATTAGAGTTACCTGATTTTGTTGATGATTTATTCTTTCTGCGAACAAATCCAGTGTAAAAAGTGAATTATTAGGACTTAAGAATTCAAAAGGAACGCTTAACTTTGTTGTTAATGGTTCAGTTATATATTTGCTTGCTCACTCTAATTTATCGGTTATTCATCTAGTAAGTCCACTTTTCAATATAAACCTGTTTAGACCAATAGCAATGCATTTTTGGTCTAATCTGATAAATTGATGTCCCATTTATTGAATAATGAAAAACTCCCATTCAGTGCTTGATGTGTGTGTACCTTCTACGTTGCTTACTGACCCTAAACAATTTTGGAAGTTTATAAACTCCACCCGCAATTTTCACGCATATCCTTCCACTCTGAGATATTGTGTTTGTGAAAGTGACGATTCCATTCAAATTGCGAATTTCTTTGCAGACTTTTCTGTACTGCTTTCTGTGATATTTCCTTTACTGATTTTACCCACTTCACGGAGGTCAGGCTTACTTCTCTTGAGTCCAGAGCCTTAGTATTTGACGGGATATCTGTTGCTGAATGTAATGCGTCAAGCGGCTTCTCAGGTTGCTCTGATGGTGTACTAGCTTCCTGCCAATCATTGCTAAAATTATCTGTTATTTACTTAATTTGTCCTTGTGCTCCGGCAGCTTTCCTGAGCCTGTCGGCCTTCTATTCCCGTGATCCCAGGTTCGAGTTCCACCGGTGGCTACCCAGGGACGAAAAGGGATTCAAATAAAAAGTGGTCTAATTCGGCTAATCTCTAACACAAAAAAAATAATATTACTAACTACTGACTGGTTACTAGCTTATATCACTGCAGTCATGTCTTCCTTAAGAATAAATCAAAATCGCTAACCTCCTTAAATTCCATAATTTCTCCTTGTGGAACAGTTTGATTGTATATTCACAGATTTCAGGAAGGTCTTCGATAGGACTGACCATGGAATCCTAGGTCATAAGCTATCTCTGCTTGAGTTTCTTTCTTGTCTCTTGTCGACCGGTTGTCTTCTTTCCTGTCAGGTCGTACGCAGCGTGTCTTATTAATTCCGGGGAGCTCTTACCAAGCAAATCTTGCTCACCTCGGAGCCTCAGGACAGCATCATTGATCCGCTCCTGATTTTTAAACCGACTTCCCAAATACAAAGTTCGAGGTTTTTGTTTTTTGAACACTAAATAAATCACTGACTAAATAAAATATTTCGCATTGTTTCCCATGGCTCTGACTGTAGTCTCTTGGCTACGTTTGTGATTGGTGTTTTCGTAATCGCCTTCACTTACAAATATGCCAGCAAATGCACGACTACCACTTTCTCTCGTAGAAGAAGTCTATTTGTTTTTCACTACTCTGTGTATAGTATTATCTTGAGCTGTGTCGACAAGGATAGGAATTCGGTTCTCAACTCTCGTCTTTCATTCAAGAATCTTGGGGATTTGATTGTTGGTAAGGCTAAATCGATGCTGGGCTTCGTGAAAAGACGATGCAGGGAACTTCTAAACCTCTACTGAACTATTCTACTTTATTGCCTCTTCGTACGACCAATTTTGGAATATGCCAGCGCTGTATGGGCTCCCTACTTCGCTGCAAACA
This sequence comes from Leptarthrus brevirostris, assembly GCA_964036015.1. Classification (NCBI taxonomy): domain Eukaryota; kingdom Metazoa; phylum Arthropoda; class Insecta; order Diptera; family Asilidae; genus Leptarthrus; species Leptarthrus brevirostris. Next base: position 149,283,710 of record OZ038372.1, read on the forward strand.
TCAACCCAATCAAGGCAGTGCAGCGCAGATTCACTTGCACCCGATGATCTTACTTGGAATGATCCTGTCGTACTTTCGTCTTATTCTGATAGACTGAGACTTATTTCTTTAGGCTTCCTTGAAAAGAGACGGAATATTTGTAAAATAGTATTCATTCGTTAAAGGGAACGTAAATTCACCCGAATTACTCAGGGATGTAAATATCTCTATTATCTCTTCCTCGAACCCCTCATTCCATTCTATAGACTGTTAAATTTGACTACGCTTAAGGTCCAAAAGTTACCTTTAAGCGGTCAATAATTTCTGATCCCTTTGCGCCCTTTTTTAATAGAACTCTTGGCAATTTTATGGGGTTGTCAAGGATTTTTTTCTCAATTTTTTAAAAGTTAACTTAGGTACTTTTCGTGAAAATATGTATTCAGTGTCTTTGGTTCTCTCGCAGAGTTTAATTTCACTTTTTACATTGAAACATTCCAAGTCTTATAATTTTCTTAGTAGTGTCATGCAAAAATTACTACCTCACCCTGCAATATTTTCAAAATTAATGCTCCACCCTGTATTTTCATGACGGATACGCAATTACTTTACCACTTCTCTCAGTGTTCTAATTAACTTTTTTGGTTTGCTGGACGTCACGTTGCCAACATAATGTCAATCAAAGTTATTCCGTCAACCCATATCTCTTCATCCCAATTTTGGGTTCCAATTTTTTTTACTCCTTCCCATACTGCTCTCGTTCGAGGTACGTCTTTAAATTATTTCTAGACGTTTACTTTCATCTCAAGGACTCCAGGGTAAATGATATCGCCACCACACAATGAAATGTATGTTTTCCTGTAATTTTCTCCTCAGCATGACGCCGGACGGGTCTTTCTCGCCAATACAAAAATTTCCGAAAAAAGATAGATTCTATATAAAAGGACAAGTTTCATCAGCGCTGATATGGAGACGATATTATATAGAAAATTACCTAGGCGACAACAAATTGAATGTCGCTCGAAGCGGCATCTATAAAGTAGTGACAACGTAGAGGCTTTCTAACGTCTGTCTTATATTAGCTTTTGTAGTTTCTGGGCAAATGTACCTGATGTATGTAATAGCCATGCCAATCCCACCTTCCTCTGTCGTCTTTTGTAGGCGATAAATTTGGTTATGGATAGCCGAAGGTAGGCATTTTCAGACATCCGAGCAGCCAAAACATTTAACCTTGATGAAATTGGACATTTTTCACGTTCAAATGAGGAGTAATTACCTTTTCAGCCTCCATTCTTGTCCCAAGGATAATTGATTTTTTTTATGGGGAAAAGTGACGGCATTTCGTCCGTTTAATTTTCTGTCTTAATTAATTAATATTAAAGCTTTGAATCTTAAAAGTATATTTTAAGATCTTTTCAAATAATTAAACAACAAATTTTAAAACTTAATCCTACCCGTACAGGAATTCTTTTCTCATTGATTCTATTGTTCCAATTAAACGAGATGCATTCAATTATTACCCTTGTTTTTTTCACAATCTACAGAGTTTTTGGTCCTTTTAAACTATGTACTAGAGCACTCGTTTGTATATTTCCAAAATCCTACTTTCAATTTCTAGTATTACAGTCTTGGCTCTGGTATTAAGCCACCTTTAAAATGCTGGTTCCCTTCCAAATACACTACTGATGAGGAGTGAGCAAGGCAACATTTTTCGACAAGAAAAATGTTTAAAAAACAGTTTTATTCAAAACAAGAACAGATGACAAGTGACACATTTATCTTAAATGCACACTTATACCTAGTATTTCTTCCTTGATTTCTTATGACTTTCTTCAACCTCCTTGGAATCGATGCTATCGAATTTGGAATTAAGGTTGACGAAATTTCGTTCCATGCCTTTTCTTACACTGGCCAAAGCTCATTGATATTGCGAAGAGGACGATGCATCTCTTTGATTTTCAATTGGTTTCAGGGCAGATATTCATAACTTATGAGGATAAATGTTAGATACAAGTCTTCTTAGCTGTATGGCATGGTACGTTATCTTGCTGAAACGTAGACTACTGCTGCTGCTATTTGAAATACTTTCCAAAGGTGGCATAAGGCCTTTTCCCAAGATATTTCCGTAAATATGTGCATTTATTTTACCGCCCTGCTCAATTTTCACCAACCCTTTGATTCCCACTACCGAAAACATCCTCATACCATAATTCCCTTATTACCCTTTGTTGCCGCTTGGAGGGACTGAAGATCATATTGTTCTGCAGATCATCTAATGCAAGTTTCTATACAATTTTTGCAGACAAAACCTAGACTCGTCAGACCACAAACCTTATTAATCCTTTTCCGTTTGTGTACTGTTGTTAGTAAAGGAACTCGTTTGCAATAATAATAATGTAATAATAGGTGCTATTAAAAATGAATTATAAACTATCGCAGACGGAATTGGATGAATTGGTTAAGCGCCACGATCACCAGGCCATAGTTCCAGGGTTCGAGCATCGGTATCCTCGTGAGTTTTTAATTTAAATGAAAAAGTCCACTCCGTCTCTGGACTGTTGTCTAGCTCGCCTAAATGCAAAAAACAAGACATTCAAGTTCCCTGATTCCCCATACCTTGGCTACATCATAGAAAAGAGATATGTCACTTGTGTCAATTTGACAGTTTACTTTTCGGTTGAAACTTAGAGTGTTATCAAAAACCTGGATAGGAATTCTCGCAAAATTGGTTGTCTTGTAAGTATGCAAAAATGTAAAAATGTGTAGAGGTTGAATTTAACAAGTGTGTGTTCAATCGGTTGAAGGGGAATGCCAACCGTTTTAAAAAATTTTTACTCATGGCAGTCCAACCACTATGAAGTGTCAAAATCATACGCCAGCTTCAAAATAGGCGACTGAGGATTTAGATGCAAGTTCCGGGGAACGGCATGGGAGAATTATTGATCATGCAGACAAACTTGACTCATTTATTCGTTGCTATGAAATTTTTTTCTGTTGCCACAACATTTTTTGGGCATGCGCTTTATTTATTGAAACGGTTTGGTTGTCTGGAGGCAACCAAATTGGCTGAGAATTCCTACCCTGGTCCCGTACTTTTTCAGCTGCAAATTTAGGCAGTTGTCTTTTTTCTGTGGTGGCGTTGAAGTAACTAAAACAACCGGAATAACCTTCTTCAGCTTGATTAAAAAGAAGAAGAAGAAATTGAACGCATCCAGAGATTTGACACTTTCGCTTGTCAGTTTGACAGTAACGCAATTTAAGAAAATAGCAACTGTTCTAAGGGATTGTAAAATTCATCAGTTTCCTGCAGCAAGGGAAGCTCTGACGTAAGCAAAAACTTTTGAGGGAATGAGTACGGGAACAAAATTCTGTAGTTTACTTCAAATTGATTATAATCACCGCAAGTACTGGAACAGATCTATAAATGCATGTTTGCGGCATGTTCACGATTGTACACTGTTCATAAATGCGAGCATGCAAAGATCATATGTTCATAACTCTTTGCACATACGTAAGAAGTCGTATGCTTTTATGGCTACTAGAAAATCGTAACGACTTTTTCTAAAGTAACTAAAAAACACGTGCTTAGGATCTTTCTCTATTTATTGGGTATATTTTTTATTTTTTTTAGAATTATTCATTTTTCCTTTTTCCTTTCTCAGAATTTTAATAAAGTGTTTAAATACGAAATCCTTCGGGGGAAGGGGGTTGAAGGTGTAAAAATTGAGCTGCTATTGAAGCTACGACAAAAGTGATAATACCAGCGTAGAGAGCGCTTCGGGCACTACAACTTTGCCCTTATAAATTTCGTCGTAACTGCAATGGTTATCAATTGGAGGTGGGGCAAAATTTTTTTGTTTATGTTTGTATGTTTAACCTTTTTTATGGTCATAATAATGGAAGTAACTCGACTCCTTAACACGTAGACCGATTTGGATGATTCCTTTTGTGTTGTATATAATATGATCCCCCATTTCTCCTATGAGGAAAAAATTTCACCTAGGGTATAAGTGGATAACGGGTCTTGTGAAACGTTACGGTTCGTTATAGGGGGGGTCAAGCAAGTTACGTAACATTAAGTTTTTGTTAAAATTAAAAGTCCTAACACGTGACTCACAGCTCAGTTTACATGGTATATCTACACTACACATATTTTTTAACATATGAAAAGAGTCGTATCACTGAGAATGCAGAAGTATATATAATATGTGGCGAATAACCACAATAAGCCGTGTACCACGAGTCCATAGTTTGCACTCTAAGAGTCCGGCCGTTGCGGTCAAGTAAAACCACATAAACTACAAGCTATTAACTTACCACTTTCTCGCACAGGGGGGGGGGGGGGTTGTTGTACGGGATACGTTATGGCGTGTTACAAGGTTGAGGGGAGAGGTTTTCAGAAATCTTCAAAAACTGCGTTACGTAAGACTTATTACTCTTAATTGATTAATAGTGTATATAGGCTGAGGATGAAATGTAGATATAGCAAGTAACTAAATAGTTAACATTACAGATCAAATTTATTAATATTTTGTAGGTCTCCTTTTGCCCTTAAAAAGCTCCGTACTTAATTCTTACATTCTTCTATCTGTCGTAATTTATCTCCATTCAAGTTCTATTTGTTGTATTTTTCTATTCTTAATCGCTGTCCTTAAAGTAGAACATAAGTGCTCAATGGAATTTAAATCGGGTGAGTATACAGACTAGTCTAAAAGCCGGACGCTGTTTTCTTTCATCCATTGCCTAGTGGGACGAGATTTGTGGTAGAGGTATTGTTCTGCACAAAAATGATTTCGCTATGATCCCTTTCTCCAGATATCTTCCGAAACGATGTCTGAAAACAGGCTTCCAATAAGTTTATGTTCCATTGATTGTTCATGAAACCTTCACAAGTAAACATTTCACCTTACATAAGACTTTTCTATGGCTTTTAGTTTTCAAATGCATTGCTAACCGCGAAAATTGTAATGTAAAAAATTAAAGGCTCTACCGCATCAGGGGGCAACGTATTAAACTGACCTATTAAGCTCTTCAACAGCTTTCTAAATTAATTTTTGTCTTCGAATATGGACAGGTTCCAAATGATAGTATAGGTTTGAACTCAACATAATGTAAGAAAGACACTCAAGTATTATCAGATGTTAGACGAATGTAAGGATTAAATAAGAATTTGGCGGAACTTAAAATCCTCCGTAGAACCATATATATCAGCATTGACTACTACTACAACAAAAGTAAAGTATTTTTGGTTTTTGATTTTGAATTAAATTATTCTTAAAGCCTCAGTTTTCTCAATATCGTCAATTAACTTTACAAGTAAGCATTATCAAAATATCTTCAATTTTTCAAAGTCAACAACAAAAAATTAGATCCTAACCCACTTTTCAACTTCATCAGCAGACAGTTTATCAATTTTTCTTCAACAAATCAGCATGCATTCATTTAAACATATATAAACCGCCCTCACAATTTCCCCTCCCTAATCGAATAGCCAAACAATTTTGTAAATTTTCATATAAAATAAATCAAATAAATAGATCCATTACAGAAATTAATTTAGAGCCCAACCGCGCTCAATGTCAGACTTTACCATTAGTTGAGGGAGAATATGTTTTGTGGGGCGCCACTGACATACATGTCGTGCTAAGCTCCCATTCACTATTCCCACAAATCTACTGCCCCTGGGTCGTCTAATTGCTAAGTGCTGATGTTGCTGCTTCTTCTTCTGTTTTTGCTTATGCTGCTGCTGCTGCTACTGCTACTGCACACTATTGACATACTGCTGTGGAGCTGGGGAGCTCTCTAGAGCAGAGAAAAACCAGCGTGAAAAAGGTTGCCTATATGTGGTTATGAGGGGGAATGCATACAAATTCCTCCACATATGAGTGAAATATACGCATTTGGAGCACATCTTGGCAACGCAACCAGCAACGAAACATTGGAGCCATATGAAATGAAATTGTCGGGGGCACTGAGCGTCCTTGACTTGAGAAACTTTGAATTATTTCAATGTTTTACAGTGTCGTAGCTCGTCCCCCCCTTTCGTTTGATGGGACTGGGTGAGATGATTGCTTATCAGAACAGGGAAACCTAAAGGCACGCTTGTGATACCTAAATTTTCGTTGTACCCGGGAGTAACTACAAATACATACACAATTAGAGGGGATACCACAAATCGATTTGCGATGGGCCTAGGTTAGGACCAATACAGTTGGTAAACCCTATCACTCCTCTTCAAACGGGGAGCACGACTTAACTGCATCCTCATCCCCTTTTATTTTACTTGTATAAATTCTGGTGTATCTTAAATATACGTGCTCGTGTTTATGTAACACTTATTCGCCACCGCGAGCTTTTTAATGTGAGACGTTTGGACATATGTATACACCCCCCCTCCTCCCTCATCCCTTTCTCTTCCACAAAAAGAAGCACGTGAACACATTAATGGACGGACAACTCCTAAAGGGCTTTCTTCCGGTAGTGCTTAAATATTTATTTTGTGCTTCTTCACATGTCATTAATACCATACCTTACCAGAATGTGAGCGATAAAAGCTTTCGTGACTATTCCACTGCGTTTGATGGGGAGTAGGTTGTGGTTTGATGGAACATGACGATTATATTTCAACTTTATTTCTTTTTTTTGCTGGTAATGAACTCTGCATTGGGTTCTATTTACGTCATTCGACAAACATTGTAATCACTTTTTATTATGGACGTTAATAAAGGAAGTGTAAAGTCGTTACATGCTTTAGGTGTCTTGTACCAATCTTTAGCAATTTGACTTTGTTAAGAGATAATAGAGACATATCTTTTCGGATTGGGAATAGTTTAATGTTTAAAGCAGTTCGTTGTACTTGAACTTGTGTTTATTTAAGGGATTGTGTCTTTGAGTTCAAGGCTTGCACTTAAAGTATAATACAAAAAAAGTGTATCGTTCGCTGATATATTTAAGTTAAATGCGGTTTTCTTATTGCAATTCATATTTTAATTAATTTTTTAACATTAGATTATGTCGAAATATCTAATTCAGTTTAATCGTACAAATGAGGATCTGGCTCGAAGGACCATTGGATCAAACTGACATTTAAAAAGAAATAGTTAACGTGAAAAATAAAGAATTGTGCGAGGTGTATAGAGTAATTAAAATTGATTAATTTACTTTTTATAACTTTATATAACTTTATAACTTTATATTAAATAATGTAAAATAGCTACATGTTTGCTCTACCGGAAGCAAAAATGTGGCTATCGCTATTACAATTTATTCACTTTATTACACCTCAGATTCTCTGTTCATAATTCGTCTTTTCGTAGTGCCTTCCTATCTACCTATGAATAAACTACAACATATGCCAAATCTATATCAGCCCTGCAAGTTCTACTTTAGACCTTAATTGAGAAATGTTCGGACGATCTTATTCTGTTTTTGATTGCTTTGAGCAAATTTTGTATTATTAGAATAAAAACAATGAAAGAGTTGTAGCCTTCAGGTGGAAAGCATTTGGCTTTAAATATATATGACATTTGAGTGACCTGCACTACGACCAAGGAGGCCGACGATGTTCCACCTTGAGGTAGGCCAGGAAGTCTTTAACAGAGGAGGATTTAACGTCAGCCGGGCTCCGAAATTCTGTACTAAAGATCCTCTTTCTAAACCATGCTAAAGCACATAATGTGCATTGTAGTTTTATCGTCTTCCACACAGCACCGACACTCCGTCCCACTAGCCCACAATGGTCTCCAGATAAGTAACCTGAAAGCAACCTAAGGACCGGTTTACTTAAGGCGGTGGTATTAGTATATAGACAGTATGGGAGCACATTCGACCCTGTCAGCAAGAGAATGAACTCTTTCTGGCTAGTTCATTTCATTAGTGATCTCAATTTCCGAGTGACTTGATATCTAACATAGCGTGGAGTTGGAGGGTGGTCGAGGTACTTATGTGCTACGGCTCAGAGGATACCCTTCGTCATAGTCCACATAATAGACTGATTTTGGTCCAAGAGTTAACCCAGGGAAGTGCACCTGTAACAGATAGTCCCGGGTTTTCCTTTCGGTTTCAGTGCAGAAGTCATTTTGTTTTTGGAAAACATAGTACGAGGCGTCCTTAGCTAGTACCTTTTGAAGACGAGCTTCCTCTGGCAAGGATTCAATGCTCTCGCAGAGTCTATTCCGCAACATGCGTTTGGAACGTCTTATTTCCTTATTACATTCAGTAAGTGCAAACCCGATTTCTTGGAGCGTTCGCCCTACCAGGACACCTTACGTACCACTTTGGTTGAGGCTAGGACGGTCTTCTCATGGTAGGAGAAGACAAGCACATCATTTAGGTTTATCTGCCTCTTCCAATTCGCCAATCGAGCTGATTGTGAAATATCATGTCAGCCTAAAGCTATCCCAATTTTCTTTTCTGGGGATAGCAAGTACCTGATCATTTGAGTGATACGTTCATAGCTATTTCACTCATTCCCGCAATAATTGATTATATCATGTTCGGACTAAGAAATTGTATTCATTCAACGAAGATTTGTTGATGTTACTCAGGGTTCAATTTTAGGGCCCGCACTTGTTCTGAGTTTTAATAATTTCAGAACTCTTCGTGAGAGTGGAACAATTAAATATATTTTAAGAAATTTCTTTATCCACGGAAGGGAATACCTTCCTTCAATTATTTTCTATGCGACAACTTTTAATTCTTGTCTTTTTTTATAATTTATTTGCCTTTACAATCAGAAGTTCGTAGTTCGTAATGAAAAGTAGGACATTTACAAAATGTTTCTGTTATTTTAGGATAAATGAGTTCTTTTGAATGATATGATGAACCCGCAGATTAGGAACCTTTTTCAGATTTGTTTTTGATAGAACTAAAGCCTCATGTTTTTCGTCATTTATCTTTTTAACTTGGCCTTTTATCCTGGAATCAAAGTCCCAACATGAATTGGTTTCCAACAGTTAATATCTCCAAATTTGTGCCAAAACCAGCACCAAGTCCAAGTACGCAAAATTTTGATTTGACTCTTTAGAGTTTAAAGGATACTCAATTACAGGTTGCAGTAACTTGAAGATATTTAGAGTAATCGAATAGTGTCGCGAAGAGTAGAATCCGTTTAAGCGCAATTGTCTTCTTACCCGACGTCATTAAACTAAAGCTGTACAGCTGAAAATTGCAAAAACTTCAGGTAACATTTGGCGTAAAATTGTTTCCCCATAAACAAAATTATTATCAACGCAAATCCATAACCATTCTTGGTGGCATTATGCCATCCTAGAAGAGAACTTGAACAGGAAATTCATTAAAAACAAAGGGGGCAGAACGACGTTTAAGGGTGAGTCTACATCGCAAAAGATTTGTGTTCCATCCAAAGCAAGCGACGCCAAAGAAATTCCAGCTCGAAATCGCGATATCAAAAGCCATTTGAATGCCCCTGTGCTCCTCATTATGGACTTGACTGCTATCCGTGCTCCTAGGAAAGGAATAAGAAACAAAAGCCACGCATGCTCTATAACTCTTTCATGCTATTGTAATCCGCCGCGAGTTCTACAAAGCGAGAAATTCTCAATTTTATTCGAAGGAAAATTGCATTCATGTGCAGTCAACTAATCCAAATGTGTGCCTATGTTTGCGTGCATTTCAGAGCATAACGAGGGCATTCGTATAATCGTTTCATCGAAAGCAATCCTTCGGTTACGTAATATATGTTCCAGTTTCCTCGTAAAAGCAGTGACGTGCACAATAAATTTTCCTTGGTGTAATTAATATTAACTGACGACACCTAAGCTTCCTCTTAACTTACAACGAATGTCCTACTTCCGTTGGGAACTACGCATCTGTTTTAGTCCATAAACATTCTTTTTATTTGCCAGACGTCTGAAATCTTAAATAATCTCCCCTTTTTTCCTCACAACGTGACCCAGTGTAGTGGCACGCATAATTCACTACCATGAGCTGCATTATTATCGTCGAATAGAAAAACATCAGTCGCTACAGTGAAGTACAAAATCTAAACGCCCGCACTTCGAGTCCTGTTTATTTTTAGACGCGATCTATCAACAGAACCAACTTTGTATCTTGTAGACGCCGGTTTTTCTCTGCTTCTTCTTTTTTTATGTTTACAATCGGCCATTCCAAGCCATGAGTAGATCTCAGGGCCAGAAACCAGACATTTGAAACACACAAACTCGGGACGACTGTTTATTTCTACATCTCCAGCTAAGAAAACGCATTTGCTGCGTCTCGTCTTTCACCATTTGGTTTAGTTTAGTTTAGTTGACTAAGGCTGGGTGCAGATCATCAGATTGTTCTTGTTCTTGATCAATTCTCGAGCCAACGTCTAGTAAATGCAGACTGAGTCGAACATGTGCGGAAAATTTCATTTCAAATAAACAAGAGGAGAGAGAGCTTGACTTTAGCTGAAGCATGCATTCATAAATAGCTGAAAAAAGCGATGGCCGCCAAGCTGACATTGACACCAAATTGATAAATTTTTGAACGTAGTTTGAACCCGTATGGAAACACGTGGTGTTCGCAAAACTGACCATCTGCCAACATTTTTTTTTTTAATGTGATATGATTGACAGCGTTCTTTATGGGCGGCATTGTGTAGGCGATCGTAAGTTAGTTTTTACGGGAAATATTTTGAAAATTCTCTTCGATTCTGACCAAATGTCTTTGATCCCTCGTCCAACAAGTAAACAATGGACTTTTTACGTAAGCTTCGCACTGCGATTTTTGTGGCATTTAATTATGAAGATGATATAGATGGCAGTGAGTTATGAGCTAAAAATAAAGGATAAATGCGTAATATTTTTTTATTTTATGAATTTGAAGTTTCACGTGGTACGTGGTAAGCAATCTTGCGTTATCGATGTACCTAACCTCAGATTGCCCCGACAGCGTAATAGTTATCGCGCTTGGCAGCTTGGTTGGAAGATCGGCTTTAAATTAAGCTTATTCCACACTCTTCCTTAACAAATTTTCATCTTAATTTCCTAGCCATCCCAATTTCTTTGCTATCCCAATGACCTCCATGCTTATTATAAGTTTCTTATTTGTAATCTTCAAAATGCGTAATATTCCCAGAAATTAGAAAACAATTCAAAGGTTGACTTATCCACTTTCACTTCCGATCGGGCCTTTAGTAGTATCTACGTTTTTGCTCACAATTTAGGAATTGTTCAATGCTTTTATTTCAAAGTATCGCAGTGTGGGATTACACATTGTCTTGAAGTATTTTGACTATAATCCATTTTCTCTCTGAAGTGCGATCGACTGACTAAACAGTTTTCAACATATTATTTCGAATTTTTAGGGTATCGATCTGCAATAACAATTTCATCTGTACACTGAAGCTGTGTCGGCTGCGCGGAACTGACATCTTTGGGAATCTGCACTCTTTGTTTAGTTTAGTTGCAGAATTTATTCAGTAAAAGTGCAGTCGAATAAGGTCGAATACGCTTTTTCGCACTTCCAGGGTCTTGGTTTTTAAAAAATAAATAATGTTTTCTAGCTCGCAGCAATGCAGAAGCAAGACACTCAAGTGCCCTCATTTCCGTTATCCTAATTCGCTTCCGATCAAAGCCATGCTAACGCACCATAAGGTTGTTTTCTACCTAGGCTTTGGCTACATCATTCAAAAACCTACGTTGGTTCGAACTTGTTGTAAGATCTGAACTGGATTTTTGAATAAGGTCAGATTCAAGTGCTTAACAACACTCCAGAATCGAATCTTAGTAATTGAAGTATTGAATCTGTCGTAATTGATCTGCATTTGTACCCAAAATGTGATCTGCAATTGAACCCACAATTGGGGCTATAAGCTATAATTTTAGGTTGCTTTTTAAGAAGTTGAAGTTCATAGTATGCAAGCATTGCAAGTCGACTACAGCAAAGTTTGAGTAAACTACCTCTCTGTTTCAACTTTACCTGCGATATTTTCGCCTCGCCATTGTTATAGTTCTTTAAAGGTTTTAGCCTATTCATTGCTTTTCCACAAATGAGGTACCAAATTACCAACTAGTTTAAACCAAAAATATATAGTAGTTCCTTAAGTAAAAAGACTATCACGAACTGCAACTAGCCTTTACGTTTTCTATAAGAGCTTGCTTTATCTGTTGTGTGTTTTCGTGGTCGTGGATTGTGAAGGTGCAAGATACAACATCATTCCCCACTCTCTCATCTCACACCCATCACAACAAAAAAAAAATGGCGCCCAACGTGGGGCAGCTATTGTCATCCGCAGGCGGCATAACCTATCTTTGCGCGCCAAACGTTATGGGATGGTCACCTCGCTCACTGCGATCAGGCTCACTAACCGTTAACGTGAATTGTAGGCACTCTTTAAGTCTTAGATTACAATCGCTAGAAAGATAAAGAAAAGGAATAAAATTCAAAATCTACAAATATCACCTTGCAAATAAGCATATCAGCCCTAAGGTTGTATAGGGCTTTATGGGTCATCCCTAACTTTCCAATGATTATGCCCAAACTGATATATTGCACATTGTTCCTGGCACTTGCCAAGAGCTGGACAAGAGAGAGAATCGATCGAAAGGGTTTGCTAAGTAGCAAAATTTCACACCATCATTTGAAAGCGAACATAAAACACCTCGGCACCAAGTTTATATATGCAAATTCCAGAAACCTTGGGATTTATATTCGTCTAGTAAATTCGCAATTTTAATCAAATGCAAGCGAATAATTTACGGGTATCCGACACAAAATTGTACAATCACACGAGGTAAAATGTTGACAACCTTCTTCACTGAATGGGAAAGTTTATGCGATAGTTCCAGCAATAGCAGTGTTATGAAAATTTTGGATATGCCGTTTACTGAACTAGCGTGTTTTATTTTTTGCCGACCAGTGCACCATCTACCAATCGTAGTGCGCAGCAGAAACTGCAAGGATATGGTTTGGGCCTAGAGTTACAGTGTCCAGCTTGTCCGTCCGTTGTATTACCTTTCATGTCCATCAAATCTCTATGGCTCCTTTCAGTTGGACTCACTCGTGAAAGGAAGCTTTTATCCGTTTGAGACTTTTATTAATCTATCCGTCCACTCGGTTGTTTTTCATCCCATTTGCCTCGCTCTTATTTTTTTCTACCAACGCTGCACTTTAGCATCATAGGGCATCCCCTGAGATTTGGCAGTATCATATGAAAAAAAACAAAAAGATTGTTAGCAGTTCTTATCCTAGGAAATACAAATGGTTGCTTGGCGTTTTTTGAGAGGGCAACATGAAAAATTGATTATTGAGCCCCACTTCCTAATCATAGACTTAAGGACAGCGGGATTGTTGTTAAAACCAGCCAAAGAAACCAAGAAAAAACAAACATCCATGAGTCGCCGCCAGTGAGGTTCGAGCGTGCGACCGCCGGACGCATGGTGTTCTCAAATACGAAAAAGCTGGCCAAAAGACGCTTTCTTCGGTGATTATAACATTTAGGCTCATCAGAGCAGGGTTGGGTTACTTAGTTTTAATGATTGGGAACTTCTAGACATTCTGTTATTCGTCTCAAGTTCAGCGTACAACATCCCAGAATCAAGTGCTCAACGAAGTTTGTATATAATGAGCAACTAAATCTAAATCAGTAACTAAATCTTAGTAATTCGTTATCCGCTAAAAAAAACCTGCAGTACTGAGCTCCGTGCTAATTTGATGATTTTTTTCAAAAGATTTCCACCATTTTGTAACGCCCATTTTGTTTTTTTTAACTTGACACTAAATTCGTAGTCAGGAACCACAAAAACTGTTGTCTACAATTTTTAACAAAACTGCACACTTTGATATATTTTGGCCATTTTGTCGGAATTGGGTCCAGCAGCAGTGAATCCCCCCTCCCCCTTCATTTCTAACCAATTTCAATTCATATAATGGCTGACTTCATCTATGGAAAGTAAATTTCTTCTGCCACCAAGCGTGTTTTACTAAAGCTAAAAGCATTTTACTTTTGCCTCTCGTACTTCATTCGCAAAAATATCTGTTCCAGATACTTGAATAGTGTAGTCTTTTTCTTCACGCGGTCACCTCTAAACATCTTTGCCTGGCATGCACAAAAGACTGTCCATCCTGTCACAGCTCAGGTTCTACTTATAGAATGCCTTAGGGTTCTACTCTTATACTCTTTTGCTTTCAATCTGCTTTTATGATATATTTATTCACTTAAATTTGTTGGTATTGTTGAATTGGCTTAACGTGAGGAATCTCAGTCTAGCTACACTTTTTGTCAGTTTTCTTATCCAACTTATATATCAGCTGATTACTCGTGCTGGTAAAAGATTGCACTTACCAGTGCTAAGTAGATACAGCTGACACCATAGCAATTCTAAAAGTTTTTGTAAGTTGAATAATTACAAATGGATATATAATTAGAATAGTCAGTTTAACTTTCCTAGAAGCTAAAGCCAAATTAGGAAGCTTAATATGACTCCGAACTTTTTACATTTGCGTTAAAATTTTTGTTGGAACTTTTCTTTCCATTCTTCTTTAATAGACCCAATTAAAAATACAAATTTCGGTTCACACACAAAGCACCTTCGGCTCTACAGAACTGACACCATCGAAAATACACAAAAATCTTTTTTAATTCAATGCTCCATCCACCTATCCATTTACGAAAATCAACAACAATTAGATCATTGTTCTCCACCCGGTGACTGATGGAATAATTCTCGTGCGTCCATAGATCATTTTGCTGATGATCTCATCAAGTCAGGTCAAATTTAGCCATTGAATAGAATGTGGGCAGAAGTCTATTGATCTTTGCTGAATATTCATAAGAGATGTAAGCACGAGATATGCAGAGCTCGTTGAGCTTTTTGTATAGAAAACAGCCAGCAATAGAGGAATAGCGCGCATAGTGAGAGTCCTTCTATGTCTTTCAAATGGACAAAAACAGTGACAAACCTGCTCTTAAAGTAATTAATCACGCGATTTAGAACTGCACGAAACGTAAGCATGAAAGAAGATTTTAAATTCGACTTCGAGAGCCTCTTTTTTGGCGAGTGCGGGAAATTCCAAATTTGTAATTAATTTGTTTTAATTTTTACTTAATTGGTAACGTGATTTAAGCGGGGAACCCTTACCGAGCCCGACTATTGTAGAACACCCCTTTGTTGGAACTGCCTAAAGATGGCCGTTATTGCAAGGTGCAGGAAAACTTCCCCATTGGCAAGAATCTATTTGATTCCCTATAACTTTATCGAATATACTCAAAAAACGCAATTTGCATGTAAATCCCCGCAATTTTGTTGAATATTTGAACTGAATCGATACGATGAACAGCGAATAGTTGCAAAGAAAATAAAACTTCTCGTTTCTTCCCATTCGCGGATAAAATACGTCAGGGCAGGTTTGAGTTTGGGTTCGCATTCTTTTGTCCACTTTTTCGTCATCAACATCTTGGAGCCCCTTTAGATCGCGGCATCTTAGGTTTTTGTTTTTCATATGTTCAGAAAACTCACAGGAATTCTTCCTCTTTCTTAGGATATGTTTCATTCGTATGCGCCACCTATACATGAAATTCATGTCATCATCGAAACAAAAAGTACACCTTACCTTTCCCTCTCAAAATGCATTGCCGCATTTACACAGATCCCCAGTAGTTCAGTTTCCAACTGGGGAACTCTGGTCGCAATAAAAATTGCACAAAATCTGGCTCCGAGGCAGAAAATAGACGCGGGCAAAACAAACTGGCTTCAGGCATATTGCATGGATGGGTTGAGGCAGGTTGGTGATTATACAGTGCACAGAACAACCTGGTCTAGTGCTCATCTGCCTCCACTCTTCTATCCCCCCCCCCCCGTAGAAGCTCCTTGCTCAGCCAGTCTTTCATGAGGGCTTTGTGCCACAGAATCAGTGGAACGAAGAGCCCTTTTCTCGTTCCCACTACATCTTTATGCTATGGAGGACTTCTAGTTCGTGGATTACATAAATCGCGGAGGGTCGTCATCATGCACATCTCTGATGATTCTTTTTTATTTTTCCTCTGTTCTACATGTTCAACGAATCACTTTAATGTTGCCAGCGCTTTCTAAGTATATGCTAGCACGCACGCTATGGCTCTTAGCACAGATGAAGATTATATTGGACTCCCCCGTCCTGCGCAACTTGCCTGCTCTAAAGATTTTCAAGTTTTCAACTTCAACTTGAAAATTGCACCTTATGTCTCCAGCTGTATTTCCCCCCTTACACTATGAGAGCTGAAGAACACTCTTGTGTCTTGACTGCTATAAGTTTTGATAGTCTGCTGTTGGTGGGATAGTGGTGTTAGAGCATGCACGTATAACTACACCGGGTAACTAAAGAACTAAGTACCCTTCTTTAGTCCCCATAACATAAAGCCATGAATTAGGTAAAACGAGGAGTTTTCTGGTGAATAGGAGCAACCACTATATTTCTTCCATCATTTTATACCCAACATAGATATAATTCAGTGGGATTCGTGCAACGAACATCTTTTATACTTCCAGCATTATATAGTGCATAAGCTTTCGAGAGGATCTTGTTATGTACATACAGCAAAGTTTTCGAGTGGTTATGCAGATTTCTTTCTTTTCTTTCTTCTTGTCATTTCCTCAAAAGTTTTATTTGAAGCTCTTCATTTCATCTTAATAGGATCGCTCTTAATTAGAAAGAAGGAATCCCTTCGACGCGGTAAGAATAGCAGCGCACTAAGTAGAAATGGTTGAAATATAACTTTTTTAATATTATCAGATGTAATTTTCGTAGTAGAAAGCGTAAAGTTGATTCTATAGCGATATATGTACATAGCTGTATATAGCTATACTCATCTCTAACAACCTCTCCCTACCCTTGAGACAAATTTAGCGATTGTCGTTCTGGTTTAATGTTTACCTTTTGAGACACCCATTCATAAATCTAAATCAAACTACTGACAAAAGTTATTAGGTCGTGCGATGAACGATTCTGAATTATTCAGTATAAGAATGTTTGGTCTAAAATTTAGTGTTAAGCTAACAAGTTAACGCTTGTTATTAGAATTTCTACACTTTTACATACCTGGTAAACTGGTAACTAGTCTTCATGTATTTGCTATAAAAATCGACTTGTTGGTTACTGCCTTTAGGTTTAATACCAACAGTAGTGTTAGTTTAATTCGTCGCTGACTGAACAACCAATTCATAAATTTAGACCAGTTCCCATATATTATTGGTCTAAATTGAAAAATGAAAAGGAAATTATAAAGTTATTTTAGGTTTAAAGATTCGTACGAGTAAGCACCCAAAAAGGAGAAAATTTGTATCAGTTTACATTATTGGTCTAAAAGTGGTCATATTGTTTTTTTTTCTCACTAATTTTGGAAACAAAGTCATTGATTTTGTTATATCTGAGAAAAAGTTACATAAACATAAAATACATAAACAGTATGTTATGTATCCAATAATTTCTTTCGACCAATGAGATCTGGTCTAGACTGGTTAATTTCTGAAGTGCGACATTATTATTATTTTTATTTCTTACACGGAGGGACAATTCCAAGAAATGCTACGGCCCCATTCACCGTAATCGTGTTGCAAGTAACACATTCTGTCAAAATTTAAGCAGCCGCATTAGATAATTTACGATTCGTCCAGGAATTTTTAATATTTTCCTAGGCAATTTTTACACAACAGCACCGTAAAATTTACGTGACTCATAAAATTTACTTTCTGATTTAGGAAAAATTTACCGCCGAATACACAGCTTTTCCCAGAATATCCGCAAGCGGTTCTCCGCCGTAATTTTCACAGTTCTCTTAATATGATTGGAAGTGAATTGTTTAAAGTGAAAATTGGATTAGTAGTGAAGACATTGGAGCGTGCAGCTGAGGACTAGAGTACGAATCTCAGTTTGAGTATATTTTTTTTATTTATTTTCTTTTCCTTTTGAGTACATCGTTCAGAAAATTTTACGGTGCTATTCCGTAAATATTAAGGTAGTTGACAGTTACAACATGATTATAATTGACAGCCTTACAGTTTAAGCTTTGCCTATCTTTTTGAGATGATATCTCAGAGGAGAGTTTTGAGTCTTAAGCTCTGCTTTGCTAAGTGAGTGCTTTTGTCTTCTATTGCGAATAGTTATTAACCCTTTTCAAATGACTTAGTTCTGAGAGATTTGCCCAGTATGCTTGGCCGACAAATGACGATTTATCGCCTGCTTTTGCAAGGTCTACCTAATTTTATTGTGGCCTTAGCCATTCTAAATTCATCATAGGGTTACCTCCTGGGCCTTGGCTACATCATAAAAAAAACTTGTGATTATTTTAATGCCAGTATTCTCTGGCCTCTATGACTGGCTTAAATATTATCTTTATTAACTGCTGGGTCGTCTATGAACTTCTCGAGAATTCTTGCATGTCCAGCTAGGTTATCAGATTTTAGGAACCTGGAAGAGGCTAGAATGCTGAAGTTGGAAAGATTTACATGGCACCGAATACTCCTAGGCATGCAGGTATCCACATATGTCGTAATTGCGTCTGTGCTGCCTTTTTTCCGTTTTTGGACATCATATCAGAGCTGGGTATGTTACCACAGGTCTTAGTCTTTCTGAATAGCCCTCGGCTATGTTCATAAGAGCCTTTCTTTATGATGACTTACAGCTAAGGGTTTCAGGTGAGTTGTTGATCTAGGATTATCTCTCTAGTTTCTGTAACCCATTATGGGCAGGTTAAGGACTTCACCAGATTCGAAACAACTATTGTAGGTGGACCTACAATTTAAAGTGTATTCTGAATCACCGACATTACTTTGCAAACCCAATGGTCTTTTTATCGTAATCTGTTGTCAGCTGATGGTGTTCGAACTTGAGACTAGGCATTTAACTTCTCTGGAGAATTCGAGTTCTATCCCTTCAAGGGTAGCAGCTGTTAGGTTTAACTTTTCTTCCTCGTAAGGGAATGATAACTGTTTTGCCGGGGTTGGTGCGGATGCCTTCCTGCTTGCACCAATTTTGGATTACTATATATCCAGGGCTCTTTGTATTCGTTTAGAGATTGTACGATCATGCTCACCGTCATCTGCATATCCTTTGCTTTCAAAGTCATTTGTTAGTTTAGTTAAGAGCTCGTCAATCACGAGTGAACAAAAAAGGGACGGGGGTGGCGGCAGGACCACTTGGGGTCGCAACACTTACTAGCCTTAACAGTAACCGACTCTTCTGCTAGACTGGTTGTGATTTTCCGGTAGCTTAACATCGTTTTGCTCCAGTTTACCATTGACGGTTCTATTTTTCTCTGACGGCCGCCGTTTCGATGACTTCAAAGGTGGTGTTGTCAAAGACGCCTTCAATATCCATGAAAGCGCAAAGGGTTATTTCTATTTCCGCAAGCGCTAACTCTAATCTTTTGACCAGATAGCGTAGGACTATGATAGTAGATTTTCCCGGATCCCATTACTGATGTGCTGGTCAATTACCTTTTTTTACCTTGTCCATTGCTTTAAGTAGGAAGGGGCGATACGCTTTGGGTTAAGCAAGTGACCGCCCTCCACCTTTAGGTATGAGTGCCACCTTAACTTGCCTAACTGACTGGGAATATAGTTTAAAGTGTAGCTGGCTCAGAAAATCTTTACTAACGTTGGCAGTAAATCTTCCAGGCTCTGCTGTAGTCGAGTTGAAATGACATGGTCGCCACCAGTTAGTTTATGTGGGCTTATATGAGTCATTTTTTATTATTCTCCCCATTATGAAGATACGATCAAAGGCCTGTGAACGAGACAGTCCGCTACGAAAGACCTTTCTGCATCCTCACTTGCAGTAGACTCTCGAAAGTGAGTTTCCAGGAAACAGTGTGCTGTCTCTTCTTTGCTCACTTTCAATGTACAATCATCCTTTTGAATACCGTTAAAGTGATCCTTAGATTGAACTTTTTGGAGTCCAACACCTACCTACTGACGCCATACTCAATACTTTCACAGTAACTCCCTCCAGTTATCCTTTTGGATTTAAAGTGCGACATTGTTATTTTTTATTTTTTGAACAATTTGACTGTGTTGCATGTACATATAATATTATACGAAAGAGATATACGTTTAAATACACAGAGAGAAAAGTGTCAGAATTTTTATACGAAAATTCCAGTAAAAATTACGGTTCTCAACTGTAATCGTGTTGCAACTATCAGCTACCTTAATTTATAGAGTACGTTAAATTTCCTGAACGATAACCCCCGAGTATATGTTCAGTTTTAAAGAATTTTTCGAACATATAATTCAAAAGGCTTAAAAGTAATCAAATTTATTCACCTTTAAAAAAAAAAAAAGCAAATACAAATTATACACAGTCTGAGATTTGAATTCTAGTCCCCAGCAGTACGCTTCGACTTCTTCATCACTAAGCCAATCTTTATCTTAAACAATTCACTTCCAAACAGATTAAAAGAGCTGTGTAAATTACAGTAGAGAACCGTAAAATTTGCCGATTATTCCGTGTATTAAGCAGTCAATTTTTCATGTAAATTTTACGGTGCTGTTCTGTAAAAATTGCCTATTGAATTCATTAAAAAATTACTGGAAGGATCGTAAATTTTAAAGTGCGACAGAAGGTGGTACTAGTAGCAGGATTACGGTAAATGGAACCGACATTATTTCCTTTTCCTATTCTCTACTTTCAAGTAATCCCAAGATTTTAAAAATTTCTTTACATGACGTTCAAGTCTCAAAGATTATATTTTAATATTATCCAAATTTATGCACGGACTATTTTAGTGGCAACAACTTTCTAATATTTTTTAAACTCAATACATATTCTTTAATGTTTCAATACCTGGAGCTAAACACGCCATAGCACTTTAAATTCAATAATAAACAGATACAAGTTCTTTCGTTTATTCCCCTGTCGGAAATTAGCATTCCAAATGCTTAAACCGCTGCTTTATTTAGCATTAAATCAAGCACAGATTCAAAATGTTTATCTTTTACGTAGGAAGCCTTACAAACAGACCATATAGGAAAGTTATTTACATTTAAGAACCAAATCGCCATCACGTCCTTTAAATGGGGCCAGTTGGGTTTGGTCCATTTCGAAAATCCGTGCAAAGTTATTGCATTCATGCGAAATCACGAAACCTAATGATCCGTTGAAATCCGAAGGCAAACATTTTTGGGCCTTCTGAAAATAGGGATTCTATCTCACTCTCTCTCTCTCGGTCTTTCCATAATAATAGAGGAACTTGGAATTCCAAGCTTATGTAGTTCGCTTTTCAATTAGGCATTGAATTCTCAGTGACCACCATAAATTGTGTCCTTGTATATCATGATGATTGCTTTCTGATTCGCCCTGTTCTGCCCAACGTCAATGGTGTCCCGAACCGATTATGGTATTGTTTGCTGGTTTAATACGACAACACTTTAAAAGTCACGTCCAAGGTTATCTACTGCTGCCATTCCAATGGAATTTCTTAATAATTATTCAGAGTTTGGGCTCGAGGCTTCTGATCCTCCACACAAACGAGCGAAGCTTTTAAACTGTTTTACAATAATTGATCGCTTGTGGCAGAAATATCGCTACTTGTAACCCTTGAGAATTGTGAGCACTTTTTTAC
Organism: Leptarthrus brevirostris; assembly: GCA_964036015.1. NCBI lineage: Eukaryota > Metazoa > Arthropoda > Insecta > Diptera > Asilidae > Leptarthrus > Leptarthrus brevirostris. The sequence continues at coordinate 149,305,230 of OZ038372.1, forward strand.
TGTCTTTGCCTGAAAATCTGTGATGAAGACGCAATTTTATTTCTTAATATAATGATTTATATATCCAGAGTCATCGTCAGTTCTCTGTTTTTCATAGAGCTTAAAGTTGTAGCTTTGAAAGTCCATGTCAGAAGTTTGCTTTGCTCCTCTCCTCCTGGATCTGTTCATATTACGATCTCTGGCCAATGAAGTGAATTGAATTATCGACAGGTTAAATTTTCTGATAATCGACCACTTAAGTTATGGAAATTTTGCTCTATAGGAATTCGCCCCCGCTCACGAAAACTTGTTCCCAGACCAGGCAAGCCCGTGTAGAATTTCAGCTTTTCATAAGTATTATGGGCGCGTTATTATTTATCCGCAAGCAATTAAAATTTTGCCTAAGAAACTTCAGAATTTTCGTGATTTATGGAGCTCGTTAAATCTCAACGTATATGGATGTCATGCACCCACTTGGAGACATTTTAGGACTGCTGTCGTGTTTTAGATGTTAATTTACGAAAATTTGATATGACTGGCGATTATCTTAATACTTCCTATCATCAAGTTATTGGTCGATATAAAATGCAGAATATTTCAGAAGAGATTCAGAAAAACTAGTAAAAGGACACAATTACATTTCCAGACTTTACGTTTTTTGAACTGTTTTTATGTCATTGGCTAGGGTGACCAGTAATCCATAAATCTATGTATAGACCAGTTTCTACTTCATTTCAGTTGGTATCTTAAAACTTTATTAGCCTAGGTATGCCAGCAATGCTGAGGACTTATTTCACGACCACGATCTGGTACCTTGTTGTTGGTTGTGGATAGAATCGTTGTGTTGGGAGTGTGACCAGATATCTCATAAACTACCACGAACCTATGAAGGGAAAGGTAGGGAATACCATGGGTGAGCGTTTGTTAAGGTTCGGTGCAGGCTGAACTCTTTACTCTTTTGAGTTCGTCGGTTAAGGGTTAGGGGTCTTGCCTTCCTTTCCGGCTCACCCAACATAATATTGGTATTACTTGACTTGACAACTCCTTCGAAAAGTTTTCTTATCACCCTTATACGTGTCCTCAAACTCACTTTGTATTTTCTTCTTCAACGTCATTCATTGCCTTCGCTGTCGCAAAGTACAAATAACGACGAAGTATCACTCACGAAGACTCACTTGGAATTCCTGATCTTGTATTTTACAACAGCAAATTATTAAAATATTGCTCTTCTTGCACAACTCCTTAGTTTCTTTGGCAAATTGCAAACGAATGGGTCGGCAATATCTGGTAGACGACGGCCAGCGATTTTTCCATAATAATGTCTTTTTCGAAGTTGAAGAAACTAAGCACAAAGACACAGTGTCGAAATACCAGAAATGTGCACGAAGAAATGTCAAATGGTGTGACGTCAGCTTGAGCAAAATTGACAGGCTGTAGGGAAAATAATAGTTTATTAGAAGAAGTTCGAATGTTGTTTAAGTTACTCTTCGCTGGTTAAAAAATTGGTAAATTATGACAATAATTCGCGCATTATGGTGCCCATCCCAAATTATTGCACAAACTTTATATTCTCTAGACTGCGGCGCAAAGGTACGTATGGTGTAACAGCAAGCTTCTTCCATTATCGGGTCGAAAAAGAATTGCTTTTATTCACTATTTCTTGTACTATCATCAAAGCCCCACTTTCCGACTAAAATTCGTTTAATGGCTCATAGAGGACACTATCTAGCACTTCTTTTTTTAATCCATTATTCTCGTAGCCAAATGATGTAGCAAACTTTGTAAAATCGTCTTCTAGCGCCTAACACCTTCTGATACAAAGGCAAAAGTGAGAGTTCTTAGAATTTATAAAGTCTTGAACCAATGGATGTCCAATTTGCTGCTGTACTTCATTAGGACTCATTTTACAAACACTAGCAATGACACGGGTGTATTAGAAGCACCAACAGCTGATTGGTAGACCTTCTACAATTTTTGTAATCGTCTACGCTGCGAACGTTTGCTGCAATTAGCGAATTCTTTCTTTGGTCAACCGCATTGTCCATGACTTTCTGACTTCTCGGTAAGTCTATAATTTCTATGGTATTTAAACAGTCCAATGATTTTTCACAAGTGTTGTATAGATGTCGTAAATGTCTGCGTCTATGAAGACGTAGCAGTCTAATAAATGAACGCCATGCAAATTTCGACAAGAAATTACTTAAAGGAAGTCTATTTCTATGATGCTAAATAGAAAAAAGAAAATTGCACTTGAGATGTATGCTTAATTTTCACTCTAGTCTTTTTAGATACGGCTAAATAATACCGGAATTTAACGTTTCTTATAAGGCGGAGACATTTTCAGTTGAAGTGTTATTAGCCGTGGCTTAATTTTAAATTTTGACGTTTCTAGTAGGTCACATTTGTTTTGTGTCGTTAAATTTTTTCTATTAATCATTGTACGCGGAAAAAATATTCAAGATATTAAAAAATAAATAAATATACTCTGCAACACAATCAGCTTTAACCGCTTCCATTGTAAACTCAAGAAACGAAGTTAACCTCGTTCAGCTTCGTCTAAAAAGGAGAAATTCTTAGGCTTAGTTTATCGAGCTGTCAACAGGTTGGTGCTAATTGGTTTAAAATAAGAATAAGACGCGGCTTAAAAGACTCGAGTGAAAATTATGCTTTATTTGAATCATTTCAAAGTTATTATTTGCCAATGAATTTACTCTCAAATATCTTAGGCACGGTGCAATGAAATTTTCAAGGACCTTGCGATTATTTTTCCTTAAAATATTCGTAGTTCACTGCCTATCACAGAAAGGTATAGAAGTCTGCAGAGGTATTTAAAGGATAATTTTTTTTTTAGCGGGAGAGGTGAAAATCTGCCAAAAGACACCCGACAGTCCATGCCCTCCGGTAGTCCATACCCTCCGGTAGTGTGAGATTCTTACTCACTAAAAACAAATCTCTGGCGATTAGCCGAAACAGACCACATAGAATCGGTTCCCTCTTCGTCCCATTCCAGTCTCCCTTAGTGGGGGCAACTGAGTATCCAGTTATCCCACTGTCGTCACTAACCTCGGTTTGCTGGGTTACTGCTAAAATCCTAGCCTATCTGACGAACTCTATGCTGTCCCACCCTCTCCAGTGTTCCTTTTTGGTACATGCGTTAATTACAATCTTCACCCCTTCTTTGTCCACGGCATTGAAGGATTCCAGGCCATAAAGCTTTAGCCCAGAGCCGGACCAGTAACCTCCTCTGGATTAACTGCAGCTAACCCTTCGGGAGGCAGGTCTCCTGATGCGTGTAGAGGTGTAGCTAACACTTGAGAATGTCCAGATGAGGATCGCCGTATCCTAGTAGGCTTCAACTCATTCGTCCATCCTCCAGCAACCTGAAGGATGATTTACAAAATAATTAAAATTAAATATTCATATTTTACCGTAACCGTCGCTGATACGATTGTTGTAATACCTGGAGGAGATCATCACCAGATATTCACATGACTCATAACAGAAAGTGTACGATGGGCACAGCGAGATCTTATGCAAAAAAATGTTTCGACGAGACGAAAGGCCAGCCTTAGTAAAACTTGGAATTTCAATTCCTAGTTTAGACCAAATCCTCCAAACTTAATAGTCTAAACTTATGAATATTAAAACTGTTCATTTTGCTGCTTTTTTCAATTGTATAACCTGCACAAACTAGGTATGTCAGTTTTAAAATTAGACCAGTCGCCATACACAATTGGTCTAAATTTATGGATTTTTGTCGCTTTTAAAAATCATAGTGTGTATTGTACATCACATTGAATTTGTAATTTAACTCATCTCATTTGTTATTAATACATTCACTCATCCGATTGTAATTGTCTGCCCTCACTCCTAAAATGCAACAATTAAAGGAGTCAGTACTAATCAGAATTTATACGAAAATTGATCATGAACACAGAAAATGCATACAATAGGTGATCGCTTCATATTTGCATCAATTTACCATCAGTTGAGAAACAATTAAATTCTCCCTGCCTTCAACGAGACCTTGTCTTGCCCGTTTCGATTACTCTCAGCCCAGTTTGATCGGCTGTCCAACAGCATTTTTACGAATGTCCGACAAGAAAAATCTCAATTTAGAGCGAACATTAATTAAACATTAACCGCGGGAATTGCAATTCAAATCACTTCCATATGAATTGCCTTGGGAGACCATTTGTAATTCCCCAGACGGGGCTGTCCATCTAATCGACCTGTTTTTTTTTTTAATTAACTAAGATCGAAAGGGATTTCCAGATTTGGTCACGTCGTGACATGAGAACAAAATATGCATTTCTAATGTATTTCCTTTTTATTTATTTTTTTCCAGGGAGGGAAGACCTGTCGCCATCGAGCAGTTTGAATGGATATTCAACAAATGATGGATGTGATGCAAAAAAGGGTAAAAAAGGTCCAGCACCCCGGCTGCAAGAAGAGCTGTGTCTTGTTTGCGGCGATCGGGCATCGGGCTATCATTACAACGCCCTTACATGTGAAGGCTGTAAAGGTTTCTTTAGGCGGAGTGTTACAAAAAATGCAGTTTACTGCTGTAAATTTGGGCATGCGTGTGAAATGGACATGTACATGAGACGGAAATGTCAGGAATGTCGCCTTAAAAAGTGTTTAGCTGTTGGCATGAGGCCAGAATGTGTTGTTCCAGAAAATCAGTGTGCTATGAAAAGAAAAGAGAAGAAAGCACAGAAAGAAAGGGATAAACAACAAGTATCTCCTGCCGTCAGTACAACACAAGACTACACCAGTGATCAAATTGTGGATCTAATGAAGTGTGAGATTCCACAACATGCAGCATGCCTGGTAAATATTATATTCCAAATTTATCCTATTATTAGTTTTCAATTTAATTATATTTATTTTTTTTAGCAAATACTGCCCGAAAAATTAGTAGCAGAAAACCGAGCACGCAATGTACCTCCATTAACACGTAATCAACTAGCAGTCATCTATAAATTAATTTGGTATCAGGATGGATACGAACAGCCATCCGAGGAAGATCTCAAGCGAATAATGATTGTAACTAATTTTAATTTATATTATAACTTTGCAGTCCATTAACCTATGATATTCTCTTACAGAGTTCGCCGGATGAGAATGAGAGCCAGCATGATATAAGCTTTAGGCACATCACCGAAATCACAATCCTTACAGTACAATTAATAGTTGAATTTGCCAAGGGACTGCCGGCATTTACCAGCTTTTCACAAGAGGACCAAATTACGTTACTCAAGGTCAGTCATCTTAGTTTATGATTTATATTTAATCACTTTTTGGGTGTCTGGTTTGAGTGGTTTCATTAGCATTTATATAAGTGGTATATTTAGCACATTGACCAACACATATGTACATACATATATACTTGCCCTACTAACTAATCTTATTAATTTTTCCCAAATTTATTAGACATTGGATATATCCTAAAATGGATATTATTCGCTTATGTTCGCTTATACATTTATCAATTGTGGCGCCATTAGACCAATTGCGACCAATCGTCATATATGTTTAGTCTAACTTGATAGAGTGGTGACATTGGGTACCAATTATGCATTTAATTAAGAATAACTAAATAAAGTAGTGAACTAGCAAAAATTAGACTATTTCCTTAATTAAAGAAATATACTTAGATTTTAATGTAGGTAAGAATTTATTATATTATTTATAAAAATTAATACTACGACGTAGTAATACATTATTTATAATTTGCATAAACACGTGTAGTATTTACTAGCTAAATGAGATTTTCACCAATTTAGACCATTTGGCAAACCTTATTGGTCTAAGCAAGCTAATTAGGCATTTTCGGTGATGACTGCGAAATAGATAAAGCCATGTAATTCCATCAAAAGTTCAGTACATTAGACCAAATTCATCTCTAGTTAAGTGTTTCAATAATCAATTCCGGAATGCATCCACATCTGCTGAATCCCAACTGGGAGAGTATTCCATAATCTAAATACATGGATAAAGTAGAAACAACTGCCGGTATAATCAGATTTACATGCCTTGAAGATTGTGTAAGTTGTATCTGTCCCAATAGGTATTCAGGTGCACGGGTATATATAAGCTTATGTAAAAATATTGAAGCTTTGAAGACCAGATGCGTTTTTGAATAACACACCAGAATTTCGTTACCATAGAGACTTAGTTTAAGAATACAGTGATAGTCCAACGCAAGGTAGATTAGGCTCATATACTGTGAAGAGCGGTATTATCAAAATTTTCACAATCTTCAGTTAAGACGCAATAGAAATAAAAGCAAGATTCTTCGTAAGGCACCATGTACATAATTGAATACTTTCTTTACATGGTCAAAGCATGTTAAATCGGAGTTGAACATCCCACGATATTCCTAACACATTTAAGATGTGGTAAAGCAGTAGAATTCATAACAACCACATAATGATCTGTAGGTTCCGAGCCTCTCCTGTAACTTATCATATAATTTGACTTACCAGTAACAAACTCTTGGCGTTAATCCATTCACAAATACGTGCAAGGTCCATATTTAAGTGGCAAAACCATCTTCCGACAGACTAACGAGGAAGATTAGGTAAAGTGCACATCATCAGTATACATGCGCACCTTCGACTAAGTTAGGCAGGCCGTTTATATACAGACTAAACAACAAAGGGTCCAAAATCGAAACCTGTGGTACACCACGCGCCGTTAAGCTATATCGAGTCTGAAATTCGATTTCCCAATTTAATCTCTGAGAACGACCTGATAGCAAAAGACGAACACTCATCATTTATTAGCTAACTTCAATATCAGACTGTTATGACTTACACTGTCAATTGCTTAAAGGTAGTTAAGTAGAATGAGAATGCTCATTTCGCCGTTGTCAAGCACCTTTCACAACAAACTTATTGTTCGATAATCAGACATACTACTCGGGGAATTATTTTTAGCGGTAGCAAAACAAAAGATTTAGTTTTAATCTTGCTTGCAATTATTTTTATTTAATGATTGCTAGCTACATATGCCCGGCATTGCTCGGATTGTTAGTAAGTAGTTCACTTCCCTCCCTTAGGAGTTCAAGGGATGTCTTACACATCCTAGAACTCAGATGGTAATTCATATATGTACCAAGTTTGGTGGATATTGCTGTAGTTATTCCAGATTTCTGCTAGAACATATACATACATTTACGTAAGTACACTTATATATACATAGATAATTACTAACAAATCGTTCCAATAGAAAGGGCCTAGGATAATTTCGATACTTAAAGGGAATATAAATCTATCACTATTTTGCCTGTTTTTCCTCCAAGGCTTATGAGAAATTAATGACTAAACAAATGCTTGTATTTATTAAGAGTTCAATTTGTACGTCAGCGCTTTTAAAAATTACGAATATTATTCGTCTGACAATGAATGTTGACTAGAATACCTTATTAACCCTTCTTCACTTCTCAAAACCATTTGATAAGGTTGGTCATTACATACTTGTATCAGCATTAAATTAAAAATATAACTTTTTTGTCATTTTGAATTCGGTGTTTTATTGGGCGCCGCCAGAAATTTTGCCGAAGTGGTAAATTTCCCAAGATTCAATCATTCGCGGGATAACATAAGGGTCAATTTTGTGCCCTTTATTTTTCTCCATGTATGTTTATTTAGTGATTTTCTACGTGTTATCCAAAACTCTAAATATTATTTATATGCAGATGACTGCTACGTTTATCGTACCGTCAATTCTATGAATGAGGTTCTGAGCGCAATTCATGATTAGTTTAAATTAAATCAGCTTACTGTGAATTCTTCCAAATTAAGTTCAATAGTTATATGCCGGCGTGAGAATGATACGTCAAATTTTCGGGATATTATGATCGATCAAACTGAGACAAGGTACATTTAGGAGCATAGTGAATAGCCTAGATAGGACTGTGAACAGAAAATACGAGCCCGGGAGAAAAGAGGAGGTCCAACTTACGCACCCTTTCTTTATTAAACGTGCCTCTATACGCTAAGCTTAGTCTTCAAGCTGTTTATAACTTTTAAAGGAAATTTATTAAATTTATTTAAATCGTAGTTAAGTTATGTTGTTTTAAGAAACGCGTGCATTTTGATTCAAACGCCCGGGCCAGGTTTCGACTGTCGAACAAGCCCCAACAATTACGGACACAGCCTACATTCGTCGATCGTTTTCATCCACTTTTTGGCATCTGTTAGTCGTTCTTGCATCACTTCGCGATAAAATAACAACAAATAACATATCTTTTGTAAGCAGAAGCGGTTTTACTGGAAGGTCACTCTAAATTTACACTCGAAATCAATCATCATTATTTTGAATAATAATAAAATGTCGGCGTCAATTGCTCATTGGCTCTTTACATGAAACTCTGTAAAAAGAACATCCAATTCATTCGAATTCATTCGTGAACATCAAATGAACAAAATTTACTTTTCCATTAACAAATCACATTAATACATGGTGAATCACGAACTAAATTCGTTCGACATAACCTAGAGTACAAGTTACACACATCCCAATCACGATAAACAGAGACATCGAGTTCTTCGATCTATACTTAAACTTACTATGAAAGTTTGTTTATGTCACATTAAGCCTAGACATATCCGACTTTCCACTATAGTCACTATAAGCAAAGCCATTACGTACTCTAGATACAAGCCTGAAAAACATGACAGTTCGGCCATTTTACCACCAAGCATGTCGTCATTATTCAATTCGTCTTTTGTATTACAGATACAAATCCTTCCACACAAATAATACTGCACACTTTCCTAACCAAAACTGAAGAAAAATTATGATGTCATTGACGCATTCCAAGCTCAATACTTCAACAAAACGAACACAGGAGAGCATTTTCCCTTTAAAACACACGTAAATTGCAAGGCAGAAACTTTTTATCGTGACCACATATTAAGGACATTTATGAAGGTTCACCTCAAAAAATAAGTCCATGTTGAGACTTTAGAAATATTGTGAGAAATACTATAAGAAAGTAGAATTTCCCAATTGGGGTTTGTTTACACCTCCACTGGTCAGCTTTTCGTAGTAACTTCCAGGCTTGTAGATAGAATAGGCTGTAGCAAAGCTGTGTTTTGTATAACAGTTATACAATTTCGTTGACCACGGCAACTGTCGACTTGACTAAATTGCCGAAGATTGCGAACAAATCTGAACAACTTGGCTCAATTGCTTTGCTTACTCCAAATTTGACTACTGTTATAGAACTATAATAAGAAGTGGAAGTGGAAGAATTGGATTCGAACAGGTTCAAAATACTGTCTTGCACTTAAGAAAATGCTGGTAAAAAAATTTCTCGATTTGAAAGGTTTACGAAGTTAAATGGTTTCGGAGAGCTTGCAAAATACAAACGATTGACCAAGGGTTGTAAGTTCATATGTAGTGACCGTAGTGGGTGTATAGAGTGTATGGACGCAAGCTATCGACAACGCAACGTTGCGACGCAGTTGGATCAATTTGTTGAGCGGCACGACCACCATGCCATGGGTCCCGGGATCGAGACCAGGTCTCCCCGTGAGCTTTTACTAAGAAATTAGAATAATCCACTCAGTCTCTGGGCTGTTGTCTAGCTCGCAGCAATGCAAAAACAAGACATTCAAGTTTCCTCATTTCCCTTACCCTAATTCCCTTCTGGACAAAACTATGCCAACGCAACAAAGGGTTGTCCCCTAGGCTTTGGTCATATCGTATAGAAAAAAAAACCACGGAAGAAACAGAGATAATCGCATGCGCAGAACATTTGCTAAAGGAATCATTTTTTTATTTAAAAAAATAATGTTTTTTCTCATTTCCTGGGCGATAATCCGTGCCAGGATCATCTCGAGGTTGAGGATTCCTGAAAATATGCTTAGTTACGTTCGCTATGTTGTGATTTGCATCAGTTTAGAATTTATCTACGCAGAGTAAATTCATTCCTAACATATTTTATTATAGCAGAAACCATTTATAAAATCTAGAGTCGACGTAGTTCATGTTATATACGATGAAGCACGGCCTCTTTAAAAAATTCAGGCCCGGGAAATCCCCCTCATCAGTTCTGCAATTAGATCTAATTTTTAACAGAACTTTAACATGGGACAGGCATATTAATCAAGTTGTTTTCAAAGAATTTCAAATATCCAATAATTGCGCGTCCCATAATAGTAAGCACATTATTTGTATTATTAATTATTTATGGACGTGTTCGCGACATTTATGCACTCAGACAATAGCATCAGATATCTGCTCATTGTAGGTCAATTCTCAGCTGCAGTCTGAAGTTCAATATTGTATAGCGCGTTGTACTACTTCTTCTCTGCAATATTATAAATACAAAACTTACGGGGTACCTATGTGATAGACTTGCTTTTGCAGTATCAAGTAGAACTTGTGCACTTTCTATACAACATTTGAAATATATGAAAATTTTAGGTCAATTTTCTTGTCTGGGCCGTAAGACAGTGAAACTCTCTTCTGCCTAAAATAAGATATCTAGGTCTGTTCAGATTTGCTTCAAATGATCTTTATAGAATTTCTACCATATATTTTTATAAGACGGCTACTTTGGCTTTTTTCGTGTTATTAAAAAGGGTTACAACAACAAATGGATTGTTAAAGCAACCTGTTATCCGTAATGCCGGTCTACAAATTTGGACTCTCTAATATAACATATTTGCATTTAAAGTGTTATAATTATTTTGTAGTTATTTATATAACATTTTCTTTTTAATAAGGAACTAAGTAATTTAATAGATGATAAATAAAACTATTGCAATAAGTTTTAAGAGGTGAATTCTGATTCTCTAATGGTTGGGAAAATAGCACTATTACCATTTATGCCTGTAACTTAAATGATTTTTGACTAGTCAAGTCTAGTCAACAGAACGCAATGTTGGTGATTCAAGCCAATTGTAAATTAACAACGTGTCAATCTTCAGTTAAAGAACGTCGTCCTTGATAAGTGATTCCTTATCAAATCTTCGACATTTTGTTACGTAAGATACTTATCTAGCTCGACAACTGCAGTATAAATACGGAGAAAATTTACTAATAATACATTTAAACTTGTGATAATTAACAATTTAAACATGTTATTTCTGCATGATAATTAGTTTAATTAACCTCATCCGCCATAATTTGAATGTGCTTATAATTTTCTACATTTTTATTATACTTACACTCTATCCCAATGTAATTCTCAATCGCCATCCCTTCACTAACAAACAATTGGATCCTCTTCAAATCCTTGTCAATCCTTGGAACCTTCACATCAATTTCAATCGTTTCTCACAAATTTAATATTAATTTCAGGCCTGTTCAAGTGAAGTTATGATGTTGCGAATGGCTCGTCGCTACGATGCAGCGTCCGATTCAATTTTCTTCGCTAATAATCGATCGTATACGCGAGATTCGTACAAAATGGCCGGAATGGCTGATAACATCGAAGATTTGTTACATTTTTGCCGGCAGATGTATTCAATGACAGTCGACAATATCGAATATGCCCTCCTCACTGCCATCGTTATATTTTCGGATCGGCCTGGATTAGGTGAACCGGAAAGAGTTGAAGCGATACAAAGTTACTACATCAATACGCTGCGCGTGTACATATTAAATCGACACGGTGGCGACTCCAAGTCACTAGTCTTCTTTGCCAAACTTCTGTCCATCCTTACGGAACTTCGAACGCTTGGCAATCAAAATGCTGAAATGTGCTTCTCATTGAAATTGAAGAACCGTAAACTGCCTCGATTCCTCGAAGAAATCTGGGATGTACATGCAATACCGCCTTCGGTTCAATCACATCTGCAGGCGCAACAGGCACAAAATGGCGGCGACAGCGAAGATGGTAGCAGTGCTGATGACGGCGGAACAAATACCACCAACAGCAGTACTGCATGGCAATAATAGTGCAGGGCTCTAATAGTTCTTAAATGTAAGATTTATTTCTTCGCTTCTAAGATAAACGTGGAAAAAAAAACTCTGATTACTCTATTAATATCGCTAGTTTAGTCGTTTAGTTACGTTTAACTGATTTTTATTATTTAGACAGTTTCAGAGATGCGATTATGTACATGTTGATAACTTTCTCCTTTTAGAGATGTTTAAAGATTTGTTGTTTTCTTATTTTTTATTGTATTTTTAGTTAAGTTAAGAAATGTTCTCTGTTTACTAAGATGAATGATTGTATAATTGATTTATATATGTGTATGTACATATACATGTTAATGTATTTGTACATATATTTATATATGTATTTGACGATGATGCTTGGGGCCTGAATGTACGTCTGCCCTCAAATGAGCCGTAGAAGTACATAAGGTAGAGTTCTCCTTCTCCTATATTCTCTCAATCGGTTTTCAAACACCTTTTGTTTTGTATCATAACGAGAATAAGAAAATGAAATGATTGAGATAGTCCGTTACTCAAGACTTTTACTTGTACATATCTTTTTTTTTTTTTTTTAAACAAAAAAGAAAACTTAAACTAAACTCTTTTACGTATTTTTTACACAACCAAACTGTGTGACAAGATTTAAAGCACAGAAACGCATTCCACCGAGATTGTAGATCTCTAATGGAATGCATAACTATTTTTCTGTCAAATCAGTTCTTTATAATAAAGTCTATCCTTACACCAAACTACTACTACCAAACCGCAAAAAGTTTAGAAAAAAAGGAAAAGTCCACAATTTGAAATTTTCTAACAAAAAGACATTGTTTGTAGAAGTTGTGCAAAATTGCTCACCACACGGAAAGTTTTTTCGCTTTTTTATTTAAAAAAAAAAGGCAAAAACTATTGCAATTGGGCTAGAAAAATTTTTATAGTATTATTGCGTTGTAAATTGTATTTTCTTTTTAGAAGTTTTATTTTGATCAGTGCAGCTCACGTTTTTAGTCTTGTAGATAAATTTTTAATAAAAAAAAAGTAGAGTTACTTCAAAATCAGTACCTGAACTTCCAATGACAATTTTTTTTTTTCAGAAAACACGATTAGGATTTCTAGTTCGAAATTTCGTACAACTGAATTAATTCGGTCGGAAGTGATGTGAAGTATTTTCTCATTGTTGATTTGATCTGTTTACTTATCTTCACTGATTTTATTTCGTATTGTTGAATAATTAAAACTTAGCTGAAATTTTTATTTTTAACTCTAAAATCCTGTTGGCTTTGCTAGCACTGAATCAAAATTTGAAAATGAAAATAATTGATGAAAAGAAAAGACGAAAATGAAAGAAATTTCAAGTGGGCCTTATGTAAGCAAAGAATATCGTATCGTTACAGGAGAATGGTATTTTTTGATCTGTGCAATCGAGAATAAATTATTTAAAAAAAATTTATATATATAAAAAAAAATAACTTGTTCTTGTATGAAAAGAAAATTATTATTAGTCAATAAAGAATATTTTTTTCTAAAAAAATAATTTTGTGTGTTTATTATTTCTGTTCATTTATTCTATGCGTTTCTCTATCATTTTGACTTTGTTTTTATGTAAATAATTTGTTGATTATTGAATGAAAATATTTTCAGTTTGTTATAAAAGCAACCGGCAAAGTTTAGCAATACAAATACAATTTTTATCGTCATTTTAAAAGTAAAATTAAAATTTAATAATTGAAGAACGAAAGCTATTTTAATGCGTGAAGAAAATTTTAAAACATAAAGTATTTACCAAATATAACGTAAAGTGTACTTGAGTAGTAGCTGAGTACAAATAAAATTACATAAAGTCATTGCAGCATTATTTTAACTAAATAGAATTATCTACCACGATTACAATCGAATCGTATTCAGTAATAAGCCCCCAGGTATTTCTTTTACCATTTCAGTAAACATGTTCACGCATCTCACAAAGTAAATTGTCACTCCGTATAAGTGAGTCATGATAAGAAACCTACACTGAAAATATATACAGTACCTGGGTAAGCGAGGATTCAAGGGACCGGACGTTTTTTCTGGCTTATGGAGTTTTTCAAAATTTTTATTTGACCCTTAAAATCAAAGTGTTAAAATGACGGGACCTGACAATTAATCACACTTCTAAAATTTTCTCACTTAAATAGTTCTCGCTCACCCAGGTTCGACTGAAATAAATACGCTCGACTCTAAGAGGTATAGGGCAAGTGGCAGTCTGAGTTATAGGGGCCCAGGCATGAAAAACGACTGTCTCATATAGAGTTTCTCACTTGTAGATGTTTTCGAAGGTTAAAATGACGGGATCTGGCAATTACTCTCACTTGTAGAGTTTTTTGACATATCCTGGTTCCGTATTTGGTATCTCGATTCGATAGAAATTTGTTATTTGGCAATACGATCGAGTCGACAAAAATGAATTACTATATAATAGCTTCATTTTGAATAAATTTCTTTATAGAATCTTTATCTTTTGTAATCCATCCAAACCTAAAGATTGACGGCAGTAGTAGTATTTTTCATCCATCTGTCGATGATAGTCTCCAGCAACCTTTTCGATATCGTATTGCCAAATACAAATTTCTCGATATCGACAATGATCGACATCGTGTCGAGATACCATAGGGGCCCAGTTCTCGCTCACCCAGGTTTGAATTTATATATCTTAAGTGCTAAAACACTCACAATCATAACATTGATGCTATGCTTTCGTTCCTGTTAAAAAATAAATGTTCTCTTTTTGAAGGTTCGAGAATGTTGACATGCTTTCAAGTATTGGAAAAAATACGATAACTTTGATTTTTCTATCAAAAAAGAAATTCATATTGGAGGTTTCGCTCTATTCTATTTAATATAATTACCTTAAACAACTTCGACTGCGACATTCAGACGAAGTAGTCTTGTCCAATATTTGCTAGGCACTGCTTGAGAAAAATCTTAAATCTCCTGTCAATTTGAGAAACGGCTCCGTATTTTATTTCATCCAATATGAATTTAAGGGGTTATACACAGTTGCGGGGCCAAAACAGTCGTTTATTTACGAATTTTTTCTGAAAAGGGATTTTATTTGACATATGCAAGAAGTATTAATACATGAAGTGGTAACTTTTAACTTTATATCGGCATTTTTCATTTTGAAAAATGTTGAGTTACTCTGCTCCTGTAGGCGATCTCCTGGAGCTCCTCAAAAAAAAAAGTGTGGCGGTGAGCACGATATCTTCGGTTTGGATTATCCAAAATAAAAAAAAACTAAAAAGATTCTATTAGTGGATAGATAAATCTAGGTATTAATCGAAGGAATAGTCGAAATTTTGATTTTTGACAAAATACTTTAATAAATCTAAAGAAAAAATTCCGATTTTCGACCAAAATTTTTTGGTTAAATTGTTTAAAAAAATAGAAGTAATTATTCCTTCAATCAATCCCTGAATAATATATCTGAGAAGGTTGTGTTAAAATTTCAGACCGATTGGTTGAGCCGTTTTTGAGAAATCGTGTTCACCGACTTTGAAAACACCGTTTTGAGAAAAACGTGTTGAAAGTTTCACTTGTTTCACTGTTGTTGGTGAAATTCACTTGTTTGGTATTCGCCGCCTACTTTCTAACGCTCCGCGACGTCCTTACAAATATGCGTATATCTCCAAGAATATTTGCCGGATCGATTTGAAATTTTCAGAGAATATACTCAAATATATGTACATTCCGAAAACGCAATTAAAAAAATCGATTTTTTTTAATTTCTAACTGCGTATAACCCCTTAAATGCCGCTCTGATTAATAATTGAAAGATACCATTATTTAGATAAATGTGGAATGGAATTAATCTAGAATCATCTAGAATCCTTGATAGATTTATTAAAGTATTTCGAACTCTATCGCGAATTTTTGCAGGCGCTTGTTCCTCATTTTTACTACTGCTGGATCGAAAGAAATTTATAGGCAACATTTTATAAAACGAACTGATTTCTTTCCACAAAATTAACTAAATTGGTTTCAAAAAGTACGTTTACTCACAAAAAATATCATTGAAATTGGTTGCGATTATAATTCGGTAAAATATCTGAGGAAACTTATATGGTAGTATCGTATTTACGATAGTTATCAGTAATACCAAATTCAGATGGAATCGTAAATTTATTGAAATCATAAATATTCTTGATCACATAGTAATCGGTAATAAAGGCCCTAATTACAAGAGCCCACCTCGCTCTTGGTCCAGGTTAGTTTATATAAGTGCCTTTCATTTCCTTTAATTTGTTAAAACTTGTTACCGGAGGAGGTAGTAAAAACCTCTAAAAAAACTGCGTTACGTAAGCTTAAGCCTTTTTGGTCATGATTTTGACCGCAGAAGACCCTAAAAATACGTTTAGTTTATCGTCCACGTGTAATACAAGTTTGTATTGATTACCGAACGTCTCGAAAAAAAAATTATCTCAAACAAGTAAGAAAGGCTCACAGAATACAACTGAAGCACTTTTAGGGTCAGAAAACCCTACGTGCAGACTGGTAACTGAAAAAACCAAATATTTTCCGTCCTTCTTTATATCTTTAACGTTTTTAGGGTACCGTACCGAAAAGGTCAAAGAACCCTTACTGGGGGGGGGGGGGGGGGGGGGGTTGACCCCCCGTGCTCACAGGCCTGCCCCCCCCCCTCACATATCAGCGAAGTTTATAAGCCAAAATATCTGAAATAATTCGCATTAATAGAAGGTTTGATATATTACTTGAAAAATACAACGAAATTCCAGACATTTGTAGTTTCCGAAATAAATTTGTTAATTGTTTTTTAATATTATAGGGCCCATTCATAAACGCAGGTTTGCGCATCATTTGCGCAATTCAGCTGAACAGAGTGTATTGCTGAATTATGCAGCTACAGAGCAAACCTGCGTTTATGAATGGGCCCACAGTCAACCCCCTCGCTTCTTGTATCTGACTCGTAGTTGACCAGAATTTTTCTTGCTTTAGCATACTTGCGAGCACATGCCTTCAACAAAAATATTTGTAAATAACGCACTGCATGTTTGCTTTGACCTTTTTATAAACGTAAAATTCAGCTGAACAAAGTGAATGGCTGGATCATGCAGCTGTTGTGCAAACTGCGTTTATGAAAAGTCTCATCATATTCAATGAGGCGCATAAACAAAATCGCAAGCTTAGTTGGATTGTAGTAGACACAAATGAGACATCGTGTATATTATCTGCGCTTAAAAGTCAAGCTACTTAAAGATAAAATTAAAATGAACCTATAGTTATACTGGACTGATCTTAAGTCATTGCCCAGGCAAGTGTTTTGGCCTGTTCATAAACGCAGGTTTGCGCTGCATCTGCATGATTCAGCAACTCATTCGGTTCAGCTGAATTGTGCAGTTGCTGCGCATAATCTGCGTTTATGAATAGGCCCTTTATTCTTTAATTTTCTAATTTGGAAATGTGTATGTACTTGTTATTAAAAAATTATTAAATACAATTTATTTATAGGTAAAAATGTGAAAATTGGACTTTTTTTATCCTCGTAGTATTCAGCTGAAGGTACATATTTTATAATCTGTAGCAGTTATGACTGCTTCCTTTTAAATTCATTGGTCGTTAATGTACGTAATTTATCATGAATATGATTCAAAATAAATATGGCATACTTACGTATCGTAAGCTGTGGTCTAATTGTTAAATGTCGATTACTAAGTGATAAGGTCTCTATACAAAACTAAATACAAAGGGCACAGCTTATCCCAATAATAAAATACGGAGAATATATTTAGTGAATATGTGCGTGAACGTATTTTCGACTTAATTTCTTAAAATTGGTTCAGGCACCATCAATTATTATTTTCTGTAATAGCTAGTAATGTTTGAAAAGGTATGCATACAGGTATTTGCAAGACTCTATTTCTTTATGCGGGAAACACTATCGTAACTTTTTTAACTTTCAAATTCAGATATTTTTGACTCGATGAATTTTATACAAACTTATATAATATTTATTCTTGGCAATTTACTACATTCTAAAAAACCGGACAATTGCGAGTTGACTGAACTTGTTTTTTGAAATCTGACCCAAATTTGTTCTCTTATACATTCCAACTAAGAAATGTTTTCTGTATTTTTTTGAAACTGTTTGAAACTCAGTATTTTGTCATACTGTACAGATTTATCATTTATTTACGTTATACATGCGTGTTTTGGTCACAGAAATTCATATGTGTACCAAATTTTTTTTTTACCTAATCGGTGCAATATATTTGTAGTAAATTGGCTGTGACAAACGGACAAACAGACAGACACTCGAGAGTCGGTTTTTTCATTCAGACGTACGAAACCCTAAAAAGCATCCAAATGTATTCAACATAAAGCTCCTAATTATACTTGAAAAGTAAACATTTCATTTATAATTTTATGTTTTGAAAATCGACCCACAAAAAATTTCAGTAAAAATAAACTCAGCGACTTCGGCGCTTGAAGATAAATGTCACAGTCGGAATTAAACCTACTTTCAATTTCACACCATTGGGCTTTCATCATTAGTCATACGTTAAATGTGGCATACTTTAATAAGCTATATTTTCTTATATCCCTTAATCAAGGGATTAATCATTGTTGGGAAATGTGAGAAATCTGTTCAGATTGCTCTGTAATTGTTCAAACAAAAAATCAATACCAAACCATAACACTGTTCAGAGCAATTTAGACTTCGTGAAACATTATTCACAAAAAAAAGTAAACTACTCGAACTCTGTACTCTTCTGATTTTTTTGTCACAGTAGCGGCAGGGAATTAGAGATCAATGACTTTGGCCGCCTCATTTCAAATTTTCAATTTTTTAAATGAGGTCGCAATCATCATTTTCGCTGAGTCTATTGTGAAATTTTCATTTTTAAAAATCATAAAAAATGGCAAAAGTCTATTTCAGCAATAGTAAAGCAAAAAGTTGTTTTGAAAAATCGCCGTTGTGTTCGATGTGCTGGCACAGACAAATTAGATTTTTTATTGAACTTTGGGAATGTTTACTTTCGTTTGTCATATTTTAAATGATTAAAGGCGACACGCATATTTCTCAAATTCAAATTTATTTTTGTTAAAACAAAACCACTAAAATACGTTTACGTTTTTGTCTCAATAGCGTCTATATAAATAAAGTACGGGCCCATTCATAAACGCAGATTTGCGCATCATTTGCACAATTCAGCTGAACAGAGTGTATTGCTGAATTATGCAGCTGCAGATCAAATCTGCGTTTATGAATGGGCCCTACTTATTTCCGTACTTTCAGTATTCTTTTGTTTGCAAACTTTTCGTGTAGTGCAAAATTATTTTTTTGTAAATATTAGCCAAACACGAAGGGTACTTTCGTTAATGCATGTTTGCGCATATTTGCTTTTGCATAAAGTTCATTAAAGCAAGAAATCAAAACATGCGTTTGCACAAGGTTCATAAATTCAAACGTGCGAAGCAAATGAGCGCAAGTTCTGCATAAATTTTTAACTGCGTGCGGCTCTTATGTTTAAGAAGAAGAATGAAATTTTAGGAAAGCCAACGCCGGTTCTGCTTTTATTTACTAGTATTTCGTTCATATTAAAATGGGTACTGTAATTTAACTAATTGTAGAAATAATTAATACCATTTGTAATTATGGCCAAAGAAGTTCACTAATGCATGCATGCATACAGGCGCAAAATGGCTTGTTGCAAATGTCACGAAAGCAAATTTCTTGCATTTGCGCATATTTGCGTGCGAATTATTAACGAAAGCACCCGAATATACATAGGTGTGGCATTTTACATACGGTGGTCACATCAGATTTTTATTCAAAGTAAGAGTTACACTTTTTCTAAATTTTTGTTTCAAGTCAATAGTTGACTTATTTTATCATATTGATTATATTTTTTCTCGGCACTTGATGAAACACATTACGCTTGATGTAAAGTGAAATTTGAAAAATATTTGACACTTTATTAATCACGTTATAACTATAATTGTCGTTTTTTAAACAATATGACGCGTTTCGTTCGATTGAAACATTAGGTCTGTTCCCGTACTTCTGCAGCTAAATTATTATGATAAATTATTTCAGTACGGGAACAACCAGCTGGAATTTTCTGAAAAAGCAGAAGAAGATTTGTTTTGGAAAAAAAAATCTTTTCCTATATATGGAAACTAAACAATCCTTATAGGCTACTTCACTTCCTTAATCCGACGCTTAACTAATTAGGATATAAAACTTTATAAAAGGATTCACAAATTTCAAATTCACTCAATTGACGTTTGGGCAGTTGTCACTTTGACAGAAAGAAGATCTTTTAAGCAGATTGCAGCTGGTCAAAGTTGCTGCAGAATTCTTAAATTTTCTGCAGCAGGGAAAGTTGTGACGTAGGTGAAATCTTCTTGGAGAAGTGAATACGGGAACACTTTTCTGTAGTTTTCTGCAGATTTCTGCAAAGCACTTTTAATCTCTGTAGGTACGGGAACAGACATATTATCGGCAGTAGTTTAGCCTTCATAATGTATCCAATCGAACGAAACACGTCGGTCATTTTGTTTATAACGTGAAACATAAAGCGCCGAGTATTTTTTAAATTTTAACTTACATCAATAGTTGACTTGGGTTGAGTTGGTTGGGAATTCGAAAAAAAATCAATCAGGTTAAAGCAGTGACCCTATTCTATAACTCGAATCAGAAAATAAAAACGAAGAGAAGTTTTAAACTCCCATTAGAATTTTAGCATTATTTCCGCTATTAGCACGTCTAAGTCATGGTACAACTGAAGGATTCAGGTGTTAAGCAACATTTTTAAAGTTTAATAATGTCGATCAAAAATACAGCCAACAGAAAGCTTTGTGAGAGTCCACTTTTGGCGAATAAATTTATTTGTATTTAGCAATCCGTGTACTTAATACCTTCTTCATTCAATGTTCAAAGGTCTTCTTAGGGTGGATCGAAAAATGCGAATTTTCGAATTTCGATTTGAAACTTTGGGAAAACTTGTCACTTGGGCTGTATATGCTTCTCTTAAAATAAACACACAAAAATTCCTTTCAGACCCCAACCCCATTGAAAAAAATAATTTCTTTTTTTTATTGGTCCTCAAATTCCACGACTAAAATTTCAAAAATATTAGAAGTTTCCTTCTTGCACCCCAAAGCGCTATTACATATATTTACCATAGGGTAAATTTTGTGAATTTAGTGTTTTAATCTTTATTATTATCACTAATGTAATAATTGGTGCAGCTCTTTGCTTATTTTAGTGTATTTTTCTAAAACAACCGAGAACTCACCACGGGGAGGTGGCTGCGTTTCGAGTTCCACCCAACCCGCGCATAAGAATTCAATGTGATTTTCTCATGTAGACTTGTTTTGTGTTGAAGCTAGGCATTAGTTTGCGAGACTCAATTTTGGCCCTTACAAATTCATGCCGAGCTTAAGCTCAAATTACTGACGATGCAGCCTCAGTCATCATTTCGACACATCTTTCAACACTTTGTGTATGACATAGGAATACTGGAATGTTTATGCCAACGGTGTCAACCCCTTTAATCATATCAAATAACTTTTCAGTCGACATATGTTTCGTTATTATTTCGAACGTTGTCCAGTCAATCAGTTCAATATAATCTGTGGCTTTTAAGTTGATTTTTGGTATTTGAAAGCGTCTTACTTTACCTTCCATATAGTGTTTCCTGGCATCCATTATTCTTCTTATGGCTAGTTCCCTAATATGTTGTCGCTCATCAGAAATTATACACAATAAAAAATTTTCGACATGTGCAAAGTATGCATTCCTTTGAATGACTGGTTCGACTATCTTTTTTATGGTTTCAGGTAGATACCTAGTAGCCAGTACAGTTTTAAAAACATGTTTTGCACCATTGTTACATGTTGGAGAATTTTTGATAGCGAACCAAAAAGGAACATAAACGTTTATTACAAATTCGGCAATTACTTTTAAATTAGGTGACGGACTCTTAGTTCCAATATACAATCGTAAGTAAGATTCTATTAGCTCTAGTAAGCCAGCTGGCGTGATTGAGACGACTTGGATTGCGATTAGCTAGTTCAGTTGTACATTAACCTAGTTTAATGGAATTGCAGATTTCTAGCAAGCATTTAATGTCGAATTCAGGAATGTCGCTATCAATAGCTTCAAATTGTGCAATCTTAAGCTGGTGACAGGTCTCTAAACTGTTGCCGATCTGACCTATGTGATAGTGTGGTCCAGTACTTTGTCCATTCAAATCTTGTAACAAATGGCGAACAGGGATCTCATTACTGTGAAGCTGGCATACAAACCAATAACAAAATTTTGGCCAGGATTAAAAAAAAATTTTCTTTTTCAATTTGGTTGGGGCGCGAGCAGAAATTATTTTTTCTTTCAAGAGAAGCATATACAGCCCAAGTGACAAGTTTCCCCAAAGCTATAGATTCGACATTAATATCGATTGTTATTTATTTATCTTACACTTCCACTTCTAGGAGTGCTGACGGTATATTATCCCCACTGTATTTTTTCCAGATTGTTATTAATGTAAATCAAGTTTTGTGTATGTATTTCTCCAGGCTGATATAGATTTCCTATGGGAAATGTACACCTTCTCGGGATTAAATATAGCCTATGATAATCTGCATTAAATGCGCTTTCCAGCTGTGAAAGAATTTTTGAAATTTGTCTCGTAGTTTCCGATATTATCTCTTATATATAAACAAACTCACTTTCCCTTTACAATATTAATATTGATGTATAAAAGAAACAGCAATGTTCCAAGTACTGAACCTTATGGTACCCAAAATGTTGTATCTTCAGCTCCAGATAAGAAGTGGTTAACTCTTGTCCTTTGGATCCTTCCCAACGTGTAACTATATTTTCTAAGCTTTTCTATTAATTTGTTTATGTAATTAATCGAGCTTTCACTTGGCACTTGGTGGAAAATGTTTTCATCATTCATTTTTAGGTTCTTTAATTCAAACACACTTGCTTTAAATTTTCCACATTTATTTATTTACATCGCCTTCTTTCGTCGATTATTTATAAATTCGCTAACGCGTTTCGTGATCTATAACATCGCGATAGCGAATTTATAAATAATCGACGAAAAAAGACGGTGTAAATAAATAAATGTGGAAAATTTAAAGCAAGTGTGCTTGAATAAAAGAACCTAAAAAAAATCTCCAGATTACTCTTATGTCACAGCCACCCCATCATCCCATCTATATACCTATGAAGATGAACGTACGAACGTAGATTGGTGGATAACCCAAAAACGGAAAACATAAGTTTTTTGGAAAAATAATTTTGTACTGAAAAAAATTTTTTCACTTAACCCATTGAGTGTCTTTATATAAGGTCTCATAAAATGCAAGAAAAATGTTTTAAGACTTTCGATTTCAATCCTTTAGTCACGAGATACTTGCTTTCAAAGACATCAAAGCGTCCTTCCCTAATTTCTGGATTATCGATGATTATCTATTTATAATAGAGACGTGTTGATTGTTATTTGAGGAATTTTTTTGTCACTGAAAGAGTTTAAATTACCTATAAAAGAAGATTTAAGATTTCAAAGCGAAACGAAAGAGAAAAGCTTTTCAATGTCTCCTGCGAAAGATATGTATCTCTTGAAAAGTTTTATTATACAATTAAAATCTCCAGAAGAAGGCCAATGCGGCAAACATGTATAGCATAATTAATGCGTTCCGACGAAGATGCACGGTTGAGTGGATAGAATTCAAAGGCTCAAAAACTTTTTGTAGAAAATAATGTTTCTTGTCTGTGAATATGGTCTCTATCGTATTTGTAATTTGCTTTTATGTAATTCCTAAAAAATATTAAAAAAATTTTGATTTTGAAAATAACTTAAGTACGGAATCCTCGAAGCATGAACAACGTTCATAATTGATTTACTTTTTTTGCAGTCTCCTTTTGTTACTCGTATAACACTGTGTTTAGGCTAATCGTTTCCACATTTGTAAATACTATTATAACTCCCCTCAAACTGAAGGGTTCTAGCGAAGACTATTTGACAGGCTGAGAGTAAAAATAACGTATCTCCAAGGTCCGAGCAAAAGTCGCTTTGAAAATGTTCTGCGCAAAAACAAACTGCGTGAGATTGCGGGTAAAACCGAATCAGACACAAATTTCGGGCAAAATCGACTTAACTATAAAAAGAAATGCGAAGCTAATGCCGTTTAGTAAAGTCGTTTTTGCCCGGAGTTTTTCTCTGATTAGCTTTTGCCCGGAATCTTACGCGGAACATTTTTTAAGCCACTTTTGCTCGGACCTTATAGATAGGTCATTTTTACTCTCAGCCTGTCATTTCTAACTATACGAAGTAGTATACTATATATTATTATGTTGAAGTATATAAAGTGAGTAACATTGCTTTTAAATTTTTAAGTCGTTCTTTTTTAAATTTTTATCATTACAAATCTAAGTTAATTCTTCTTCTTCTTATTGACTACAATAATTTTCTTTCATAAAACTTTAGCCTAAAGCTTAAACCATTACAAGGGCTGCATCGCATTGTTGAGCAAATATTTAATACCTTCAGTTTTTGAATATATGTAGATAGAAAATTGGTGAGTAATGACCAATTTATTCATCAATGCACCAGATTAGATCAATCTCCGTGAATTATTGATTTAAAGTGGTGGGTGAGTCCTGCAGAAAACTTGTGTTTAAAATTGGTTTCTTATATTTAAAATAGCCTCAATACAAAGTTTTAACGTGCACATAATTTGGCATTATTTTTTAAAAACATAATTAATCCGTTTCCTAAATTTAAAAGTAAAAGTCTTGAGTTAAGTAAAAAAGAAAATGAAAATGATTGAATAATGAGTAAGGTGGGCTCCGTATCGTTTGGCTGTGACTTGTTATTAGGAAGTTATTAAAAAATAAATAAAAAATAAAAGTATGTATAAACTGAAGCTGATAAAATGTAAGTAAATCTAAGGACAAAAAATAAAACACAGACATCTGAAAGAGTTACACAAGCACTGTAAAATTTATAAAAATAGCTATGACACTATAAATTTGCATTAAGAGTTTAAAACATAAAAAAAAAACATAAAGTAGTAAAGAATAGTATAAAAAAGAATGACAACGTATGTATTATAAAGCGTGAAAAGATGAAATATCTCGTTTTAAGCCTTTCATTATCTCGAGTTCAAATGAAATAATACAACAAATATTGAATTATGTTGTCACATAGATTACGAAGAATCTTTAAATATCAGCATAACAAAGGATTTATGAGCAAAATAAAAAAACAATATTTTTGTGAAACAAAGCAATTGAAGCCTGACAGGTACATGAGTGTCGAAATGCAAAGGATAATTAAGTTGGACGATTATTGGTCAATAATTTAACTCTAAAGTTATGTGCAAGGTGTTTTTAAGAAAGCAACAAATGTAAATGTTGTTTTTTTTTGTTATTAAATTTATTTTACAAAAGTTTTCTTTGTAATTAAGTAAAATATTTTTATGTTAATTTAATTAATTAAAATTTTTGGTAGACAAATGTTTAATTATTGGAATTTATTCTTATAGCTTGCTATTAAATATAGTTTTAAATAAATTAATAAAAATTTAGAAAAAAAAATCGATCACATTATCAAATCATAGTGTTGACAAAAGATATATTTTTTTAAACCTTTGTCGACAATATTTTGGTACCAATCATTGAACTGCTAGAAAAAGTACGTTGATTGAAGTATAACATAATAATGTCTTTTTAATTTTATCAATAAAATTAATTGAAAAAATAAAATCAGAAAGTATAAATGACGAAAAATTGAATTGAATATATCAAGGGCTTCATGCCACAAAAGCGTATTGCCCAAAAAGGCTTATTATGCAGTAAATTGGCCAATAATCTCAAGTAAAAAAGATTTTGTTTTAGAAAACGTACAAATTATCAGTACCTCGTTCAAATATGACGAAAAAAATTTCTTTTTAATTTTATCAATTTTGATCGATATGCCCTTCATGAAGCCCTCGATATAATGTATGTGAAGACACAATTCTTAACAAAGTGACATTGCAAAGACTGAAGTTGAGGGAGAACAAAATATGCTTTTTTGAAACAGGATCAAAAGATCAGTTTTATATTTTTATATTTTCTTTACTTTCTTTTTAAGAAGCTCTTGCGCAACACTTATTATCTAACAACACTAAACCTTGCTACATATCATATAACGTTTAAATCGCGGGGGTGAGGTGCTAAAACGCCGCCGCCAATTGGGTCTATTGTTCTAACCCTCCCTACCTACTCCTTAGGCCATAGTTGGTCTCTTTGAAAAGGTGCAACAGCTTGCGAAGCAAACTCTAACTCTCTAACTCTCTGGGATCTAACAAATGCTTTCTAAGGATATATATTCTGCACCTGACAATAGCCCAACACTCACGTAAACTGTGGAGTGGTATCTCGTCCTCAAGATAGAATCCGCAGATGGGTTCAGCTGCTCTTACGATTTTTATTAATTACTTTTTTAGTTCACAGTGCCCGGTGATCAGACTACTCTACTCAGTCAGCTGACATCAAGCTTTTAGAAGAGCTTTAGGGGAGGATTCTCAATAGCATTTGTACTTCTATGTCCAAATGTAAAATTGAATTCCTCCACGCCGGCTCAGATCCCACAAGCTTCATGGCAGAGCCTTTCTGGCCAGTTCATTCGCCCTTTCATTTTATTAAAGTAAATTTGGGGACAAAATCTTCTACATAAGTTAATAGTGGGAGTAGTCAGTACTTACTACTGTACTGATGAATGCGTGAAAAAATAACTATGGCAATCAACTATTGACGTAACTCCAACACTGTTTTTCACACGATTCAAAGCAGTCGATTTTAGATGACTCGGATGATTCAGATGATTCGCATCTGTTTGTACGTGCTAAATCGACAAAACGCCGACCTAATATAGCAGAAGTCAACCAAATTTTTGGGCGGCGTGCGTATAAAAAGTTAATAAATTAAAATTAAAAAAAAATTCTGTAAAAAAGTTACTGATAGGTGTACGAAGAGAACTCGCTTTGAAACATTTGAATATAGCTTCTTCCTGTATTCTTTAGTACTCGCATTTTAAAATTATTAAAGATAATTTATCAGTGGAGTAATTGATACCAATCCGGAGGTCCCAGGTTTGAGTCCCACCGGCGGCAGCAGATTACGATAGAAAGGTCACAGATGTTGCAAAGAAAATGCCGGTGGTTCGGAATCCACCTTAAATTGTAGGCCCACTTGCAATCATTGCCTCGATTCGGGTGAAATTATTCTCTCACCCCAAGCCCGACAAAAGGTTACTGGAACTAAAGAGAAAGGTAAGCTATCTGGCTTCTGGTGATTTCATCATTTCTTATGAATTTTTACTTAATGTAAAATAGCTTTCCTCATGGAGACGGAGTTGGATCAATTGGTTAAGCGGCACGACCACGATGCCATGGTTTCCGGGCTCGTGACCAGGTCTCTCCGTGTGTTTTAAAAAAATTAAATTAAAAAATCCACTCCATCTCTGGGCTATTATGTAGCTCGCAGCGATGCAAAGTCATTTCCTCATTCACCTTACCCTAATTCTCTTGCAGCGAAAGTTATGCTAACGCATAAAAGGGTTGTCTCCTAGGCTTTGGCCACATCGTAAAGAAAAATCATCTAAAATGAAAGAAATTTCGGTAAGATTGCGGAGAAACCAACGTAAATTACTTTTTACCTTCGATATATGCTCTTCGGTGTACTCAGGAAGCAGTTGCTTCTTCCGGAGTTTTGCTAATAAATTGCTTACAACTGAAGATTCGTGATGACTCCGTTTTTCCAACCCCGTCGTTGAGACGGCGCTCCAACTTCTTTTTGTTTTTGGTCGTCATTATTGTCGCTTTTCTCCCAGTTCCTTTTTTCCCTTCAATTCGTCTCTCCTGATAATACATATTATAAATTGCTTCGTAAAAATTGGTCCACTGTAATTTTTTCCCCACGAACTTCATGCTTTAAATAAAACTTTAAAACGAGCTCTAGCAATACTTCTTTGTTGATTAGTTGGTTAGTCGACCCGTTTGGTGCCGAATCACCAAGTCCATTCGGAGGTCATATAGGCCCATTGTGAATGCCCTTAAAAAAAAGACAGCATGGTCAGAACTTAAAACCATCCAAATCTCTGTAAGAATTTATTTAAATCTACCAGTGCTATCTGAGCTAAGTCTTCCAGATTGTCAAAGAACCTTGCTCCCAAACAGGCGAGTCGTCGTTCATTTAGAGCTGGACATTCACAGAGTAGGTGCACTATGGATTCAGTTTCCTCCTCGTCTTTGCAACCTCTACAGAACTCATTCGATGGTACGCCGAGTCTCAAGCCCATAACGCCTATGGGGCAATATCCATTGATGACACCTACGAGTGCTCGGACAAGAAACTAAAAGTTCTAATGTAATTCAGTTCCGGCCAAAGTCTTCCTGTTGTGAGATAATAGGTAATATTTTCTCACCGTTCCGAAGCCTTGATGGAATAGTATTTTTCGATTTGACTTTTCACTACCAAACGGGGAGGGGGAACCCTATCCGTGATCATGTTTATATTTGTATTTGAACCTTTCTTGGTCAGCTTTTTCGTTACCCTCTAATCCGATCCGAAATGCCCTGGAAGCCAGCAGATTCTGACCGTACGGTCTAAAAAATCTCTTAAGGCTCTGATACAGTCTTTGACGCATTTTGATTTTATCAGGTGGGAGTTTAAAAACTTGAGTGCTGCTTGACTGTCCACACTTACTCTCGCTTGCCGACATCTGTTTTACTTGGACAATGAGTGCAGCTTTCATAATGGCGTAAATTTCCACTTGGAAGCTGCTGCAATCGTTCGTGAGTTTATAAAACTCACTTATTTGCAGCACTTCCGACGAAACTCAAGCTTCAACCCCCTTCTCCGTCTTCAATCCATCTGTGAAGATGGGAGTTCCTCTAATGATATTTTCAGGGTGCTTCCAGTCTTCTCTATTAGGTATGATGACGGAAAAGGTTTTTTTTTCAAATCATACTGTTTCCGCATGTAATCCGTTATGATTAAGAGAATTTAGTATGACTGTATGTCCAAAACTTTCTGGCATCCATTGACTGTTTTCTCTGGAGTGTGAGAGCTGCCAAGGTAGCCACTGCATTGAAGGTGTAAAATGGTTTCCAAGCCAGCTTGTGGTCTGGATTTTATTGCACCTGTTGTTCCCAGAAAAGCAAGTCTTTGCACCTTTACTAAAAAGTTAAGGGGAAGTTGCCTGTTAACTACACCCCACCAAACAATGGATCCATGGGTAAGGATAGGCCTGACGGTCGCTGTGGTAAAATAATATGAAATGCGAATATGTGTGTAAGTACAAGTTTCTTGTTGTAATCCATCCGTTAAGCGTAAAAATATCTTCAAAAAAAGTTAATTTAAACAAAACCGTTTTTATGCACTGATTATATGTTTTTACATATTAATTCTTTATTTATTATTTTCTTTTATTTTATTTTTTTTATTTATTATTTTCTTAGATATTATTTGTACTTATTCAAAATCGGCCACTTTTGATATTTGTTTCCCTCAATTTGAACCTCTTGTAATTGTGTCAAATTATCACAAGCCAATAGAATCAGTTCAGTGCCTGCGTACAAATACTTAAAAAAACCGAACTCATAACCAAAATCATCACAAGTGTTTATTTCATTCTTGTTCGTTCTTCAAAATCGGATTTAATCTCGTCTATATAAGTAGTCCACAACAAAATAAATGCTACCTCAAAAATTTTTATAAAAGAAAAGTTGTGCACGCTCCACAGGTTTTCTTAATAAAAAAACAAAAAACGGACGTTGAAATACAATACAATGTACAAAAGCTTATAATCAAAAGTTTGTCAGTTCATATAAAAATAAATATATTAAAAAGAAGTATAAAAATAAATCAATTTTTATGGAAAAAAAAACGAAATAGTCACCTGCATTCAAAGTACTCGTAGCGTAGTGAGATCATTTCTTGATGTTGAATCGCAATATTACTCTAAATGCTGATGTACATAACTTTTACAGATTCATTCACATGTTGAACTATAAGAAAATAAGATGAAAAAAAGTAAAATTATTTAAAATAAAAATAAAGTTTTTTTCACAGAAATATAAAAGATTATGACCGAAAATAAGATTTAAGAGATACAATAACACAAGATATACGTAGTTTTCAAATGCAACAATATATATTACAAATTTAAGAAAAAAAAATAAGAAAACGTTTTTTTTTTTCGACAAGAATCTCATCTGATTTTGTTGAAAGTTTCTTTTTACATGTATAAATGAAATGGTGCCTTCTGTATTCGAAAATAATTTTTCTAAACAAACAAAAAATACATTTATAAATATTGATACAAAAATATAATAAACATCACAGGCAACACATGTTATGTGTTTTAAAAAGAATTTATTCAAAAGAAAAACTAAAAGAAAACAGCGAAAAACCTGCAGAGGTGTAATATACGCGTATAATTAAAGTTTATGTTTAATTAAAACTAAAAAAACGACTGAATTATTTATGTATGGGATTGGTGCAACAATTAATTATTAAACATGAACAAAAGTTTTTTGTAAATTACTTCAAAATTCACAGAACTTAAAAGCCGAAATAATAGGGTACCAACAAAAAGGTAGTTTTTAATTTATTTTAGTTTAGCTTAAGCTTATGTTAAAAGAGATTTATTTAATTATTTCTTCTTTTAGTGAAAATAAGAAACAAAGTTGATATTTTTAAATCAAATCATTAAAAATTCTACGAAAATTTCTATTTTTTTAAATGAAAAATTTCAAAAACGATTGAATTTAAATGTTTATTAAATTAGACTGTATCCTTTTTTGGACTTTAGTAAATCTAGGCAAAATATATTTTATTGTAATTGAAATGTTTTTATTTTTTTTACTAATATTTTGTTAATTAAATTGATAGCGTTACTGCGAAAGGAGAAAGAAAACAGAAGAAAAAATGTTTGTTAAAATTGTATTTAACCAGAGACAGGATATCCACAGATCCACTTGAGTTTTAACGAATGCTTATAAAGATTTATGAAGTAAATACATACATACATATAGCTATAAGCTTATATAAGAAGTACATATTAAAAATTGAAGAAAAAAAAACTTTTAAACAAATGAAAATTTTTAAATATCTCTCATTTTATTAAACCTTTGAATAAAGAAATGTATAAAGAAATGTTTATTTATTTTTTATTCCTTGGTTTCCTATTTGTTGTTTGCTTTTCTTTGTTAATTTATTAAAATTAATTTTGTTTGTTATTCGAATTATTAGTAAACATAGACGGAACGTGAAAGACTTGATCCGAAGAATTAAAATAATAAGGCTGATGTATATTAGAGAAAAAAAAATACAAAATTGTTCATTTTGATTAATGTTTTAGGGATAGACATTTGATATTCGAAATTTGGTACCGTCGAATGTATTTGTGCATGATTTTTTGAACTAGAAATTTTTCATTTTAGTAGAAATGAGTGTAAATCTAATGTCAGAAATGAAATTTCTCTTTAAAACTTCAAACAACACTAGAAATATAAAATTACATTCATTTGGCTAATTAAGTGATGTAAATTAATTAGAAGTAACAATCTACGTTAAGGACTTTTCCAACGTATGCCAGAATATTTTCCATTTATTGTTAATATTAAACTAGTAATACTCACATCTTGTCGTCCTGTTTGGATTTAGATTATTTCCGTTTCGTATTCGTTCACGGTAAAAGTGCGATATTTAAAAACGGACATTTGAAATGTTTTAAAAAACAATAGCTACACTTTTAAAGTTATTCAAAGATGTGAAGATAATTTCAAATATTATTGCAAGTACATACATATTTAGAGTAATCGCAGTGCAAAAGAAATTTTGCAACGAATTCGGAGCAGTTTTGGTTGAAATCTGTGTTCAATTGGTAAGGGTTTGGGTAAGCCAAGACTATTTACATGTTAGAAAGGAATGCCTTGGCTTAAACTTATGTCGATACTCATAATAGAGCAAATGTTTAGTCATAACGCTTTGTTACTTTCGACTTTGATGCCTGTTGCATATTTTAATAATTCCTGTCCGAAAAGTAGTATAAATTATACGGTACCGATTGCCTTTCTCCCAATATTGATAGTTTAGTTGGGGAATTATTTTGAGTGCAAAGAAAATCTAGATTAAATTTTTACTTTTGAGCGGTAGTAGAATCTACTCAACTCTTTGCATATTACGGGGGAGTAAAGAATCCCACAACGTTAGGTTAGGTTAGAGAAGCAGCCTATCCAGGGGAAGGCACACTTAGCTCATAATGACCCATTTTTATACCACATTCAGGCTAGATTCCCACCCTTATCATTGGTACCTAAATCTATTTGGTACTTCTGATGAACCGAACTGGGTCCTTGATGTCAGCGGATAATCAGTTCGGATAATTCCTTAAAAAAAGGGGAGCCTAAATATTGGTTTCTACGGTTGGCTAGAGTCGGGCAGTTACAGAAGAAAGAAGTTTCCTCTTCTTTTTCATCTTGACAACTCCTGCAAAAGTGATTCGAATGCACGCCGAGCCTGTTAGAGTATCTGCCTGTAAGGCAATGGTCACAGCCTACTCTAGATACAAGCCCGGAAACCATAATTTCAGTTTTGTTGCACCACAGATTAACCAATCCTTGCAAACACAAATAAAACTGTACACAATCGTAACGAAAACCAAAGTGAAACGCTGTTGCCATTGACGCATTTTAAGCTCAATACTTAAACAAGAAGAACCCGAGAGAGTTTTCCCTTTAAAACACATGAAAATTGTAAAGACACGTTTTATCGTGTTCACATGTTCAGAACATTTGTAGGTTAACCACAAGTAAAATCCAATTTAAAACTTTAAAGATATTGCAAGAAATACTTCAAGAAAGTATAATTCCCCAAACTTTTCCTTATGTTTACTGTGGCAAGTTTCGGTTTGTTTACACCACCAATGCTCAGCTGTTAATGTCAGTTTCCGAGCTTGTATCTAGAGTAGGCTGTGCAATGGTCCGAAATAATAATATTTCGCTTGAGCGTAATAAGCCCTCTTGACTGCTTTACTTCGAGGATCGGCCAGATCTGTCGACTGATTAGACAGGTGTATTCCCTATCTCATTTAATATTAGCAATCTTGAAAAATGCTTGTTTAATTTCCAACTTACATGTGTCTAGGGACTTACGAAGCTGGTGAATTGTGTCTAGTAAAGTAGTTCCGATTCTCGCTAGCTTATCGGCTTTACAGTTGCCCGGAATGTCACTATGACCCGATAATCATGTGAGTTATACGTTAAGGCGCTTAGTCATACCAATTAGAGTTGAGGAGTATATTCTATTAGAGGTCGTGTCCACACCCGTGAGAGATTTAATAGCAGCCTGACTGTCTGTGAAGATGCAGATGTCATTTTGAGACATTGTTCTGTTCTTCAAATGATCTGACTTTTGCTTGAAAGATACTGTAGCAAACTGGCAAACTAAAAGAAATACTTAGGTTCAGTTGTTCCGAGTAGACATCTTCACCTTTTTACCTTCAAGCAGGGCCGTCGAGAGGGAGGGGTAAACCCTCCAGGCCCGGGCTTTCAAAAGGGGCCCCGTCATCAACAGAAAATTTTTTCCATTTTAATTATATATAAAAAAAAATTTTCACGATCGAAAAAGTGTAATAATACTAGACAGATTTTAAATTTAAGGTCACTCTTTCTATTGTATATGCGCACGTAAACGCTTAGTCCCGAGCCCGAAATTCCTTTTACTGGGGGCCGTATGTGGTACCCCCGTGCCCAAATTTTGTCTCTACGGGCCTGCCTTCAAGTCTAAGTCTGGACTGAAGTGAGTCGAGAATGTGGTTTGCTTTTCGAAAAGTGTTCCCGACAATAGGTGGAGAATGATTTTAAGGAGCTTAAAGGTTCTAGCCCCGAGGGCATCTGTAATTAGTAGTGCTGCTATCCTCTGAACTTTCTCCAGTACTTTCTGGTGGATCACCATATCTCGTGCAGGCCATCAGACGACGTATGTAAATATAGGCCTTATAAAGATTACAAAGAGTCAGTACACAATACGCGGCTTCGTGCCCCATCTTTTGCCAATTGCCTTTTTTCACGAATAGAAAGCAACTTTCGCTTTATGTACTATTTCTTGGAAGTTAGTTTTTGGTTTTTTTGGTTGCCCATCCGGAACAAGGCTTAAATATTTAACTTGGTCACTTAGTTTCATTCTGAACCCATTCAGTGTTGTGCAGTTGATAGGTAGAACTCTATGTTTCCGTGGGAAGAATATCAACTCTCTTTTGTCTTGGTTTATACCCAGACCATATTTGATGCTCCAGGAGGATAGTTTCGAAAGGTCATATTTCATCACCTCACCTAGGATATTTAGAATTCCACAAAGTCAGATATGCTTGAAAAACATAACCCTTGCCTTTGGTGCTGGTTAAAAAACGGCTCTAAGGATTTTAAATAAAATATTCACCGTTTATTGTACATACATATATTACAAAGCCCACAATATCCTTTTTACTGGAATATTAACCTGAAAGACAACAATATAATAAAAGCAATTTTTATTCATTATCAAAGATGGTTACGTTTGCTCGAGCCGTGCGAATTTATAATCTTTTACTAATGCAACAACTGTTGTGAGAAAAGTGGAATGACTTCCTCTTTAATCTTTAAACCTTATTAGCAGCGTAAAGGAAATTCCCCAAAATGGCTAACACTGTATAAACAATAGAAAGTACCATGAAGCCAATTCAGAAAATAGTCCTTCAATTATCTCGGAAAGGAAAGTTCAGTCATTTATTTATTCTAAAAATTACAAAAAGTTTGAAAGAGGACTTCCCTAAAGAAAGGAAGGGTGGCTTAGTGATAATTTTACACTCGGTATATTGTGGCTGAAAGAATAGCAAAAATACTGCTACAAGTTGTAAAACAGATCCAAGCTTTTCGTATTAGATTTTAAAGCTGCGCAAGATTGCTATATTACCACATTGAATTATTTTTCGTACTTGAATTCGAAACGTTTTCAAACGGAATGATATTCGGGACCCTGTGGAGAACAATATTTGACAGGCTGAGAGTAAAATTGAACTATCTACAAGGTCCGAGCAAAAGTGGCTTAAGAGTGAGATTCCGGGCAAAACCCAATCAGGAAGAAACTTCGGGCAAAAACGACTTAACTACAAAAAGTAATTCAAAGTTAATGCAGTTAAGTAGTTAAGTCGTTTTTGCCCGGAATCTCAGGCGGTTCGTTTTTGCGCGTAACATTTTCTAAGCCACTTTTTCTCGGACCTTGTAGATTGGTCATTTTTACTCTCAGCCTGTCATTTCATACTAATTTTTTTTTTAATAAAAGAAGTTACTTTATTCAATTCATAATTGGACGGTAGTTTAGGTGTAGGTTATATTAGACGAGATTTATTTATCTACTGAAAAAAGTTAGCCAGTGGAGGCGAACGTAAATCGATACTTGCAACCAACCTTACTCTCAAATTTTGTTGTTGTACTTTTTCGCTGCATTATGTCGAGCATTATTGTAGTTCTAGCAACTTAAAGCGATTGGTTTGATCGTTATGGATATCTGCTAATATTCTAAATATTCAAGATGTAACTATTTTTAAACGGTTCTTATTCATGGTAACTTAAAAAAATACACAAGATTTCCTCTGAGCTTTTTACGTAGTTTGTATGGAACCGTAACACCATGTACCAAAGGTATTTGTTATATTCCTTAAAATCTGTACGAGGATCACTGACCCAATAGAGATCGCATGGCGTGATCGTCCAAGTAGACAGATCTTACTGAATAATATAAGAATAAAAACAAACTGTTGTGTATATACGTTAGTGGTGCCTAAATATGGAACGTGCAGACCCATTTTTGCAGTGTTTGGAGTTTATTTAAAATCAACACCTTTAAAAACTCCAAACCAACAATTTTTCATCACCCGTAATGTCGCTCAAAAGTAAAAAAACACACTGTTCTATGGTAGTTTTGGACACGCCAAATAAAAACCTCTAATAATAAGTGTCGACAAGTATGCAAGCACTTCTTTACTGAGAAAAAAAATACATGAGACTTGTGTCTCTGCTAGTCATTGCCTATTTGAATCGGCATTCGTCAATTTTGAAGCCCATGAATAGTGTTTGTTGATAGCTAGGAAGTGAAATTTAGCCCAAAATTCTTTTTTAGCGTCCTTTCGGGTTTCAAATTTTAAGCATTGCATGTCAGCTATGATATAGTTTAGGTATGGAAGGACACTTGTTAAGTAATAAAATCTAAGAATAACTTATTTCGTCTATGCTATATTAAGTAGCGTAACTGCGCTGATAATGCAGAGAAATCGTTCCTGTTGGCTATAAATTGTAGTTAATAATTTCGGCTCTTTTACGTAGTTTCGAATGTATTTTACCAGACTTATGATTATGTATTGAGAAATGAATTTAATTTCTTCCGTACGTTGATTTACTAATCGAAAAAGTTCAGTTAATAAAAAATCTTTGAATTTGATATTTAAGCTTAAAATCAATGAAAACTGTCTTGAACCGAACAAGTACTGCTAAAAGCCGATGAATGTAAACAACACTGCCATGGTAAGATGCAAAAGAAACGTTTGCTTGTTTGTTTGTTTTTTTTTTTGCAAATTTTCCCTCAACAATTTATAAATGCACAATTTTATCAAATCATTAGGGGCAAAACTAACACATAGGGATGTAGATGTAACTTTACATATAAAAAAATCGAGTCCATAAGATAAAACGTATTCATAGATTTCAATTATTATATACATTCAAATATTTAAAAG
The DNA here is from genome assembly GCA_964036015.1 of Leptarthrus brevirostris. Lineage (NCBI taxonomy): Eukaryota > Metazoa > Arthropoda > Insecta > Diptera > Asilidae > Leptarthrus > Leptarthrus brevirostris. The sequence continues at coordinate 149,341,946 of OZ038372.1, forward strand.
TAAAATTTATAAGCAAATTAAAAACAGTCGATAAGAGTTACAATACATTTAAAACTGTTCCTTTGTGTGCATTTTTTGTTTGTTTTTTTTTCATTGTATTATTTGTGTTGGTGTTTTTTTCTGTTTTTTAAATTCTAAGTATCATTAAGAACGTTCTCATGAATAACTCTGCAATAGAAATTAAATTGTAAATCACTTATTCAAAAAAAAGGTGAGAAAAATAAAAACTACATAAAGTGAATAAGTGAAAAATAAAAAAAATATATAAAAAGCACCGTACAACTGTGTTCATTTTAAAAGTTTTTATCTTGAATAAGTAGTACTAACACAAAAAAAAACGAATTGGCCCTTAAAATTTTTTTACAAATCTTAGATTAATAATTTTTCACTAAAATTCATTCGGAAATTCAGTAATATTAGGAAAATGTATAATTTTATGACTGACACTAGCGGTGCTTAGTTTTTATGGATAAATTCATTCTATGGAATTTCTTAGAGCAAAAGAACTTTAATGCGAATATCCATAGAATGTTAAATGAAATCTAAATAGAATTAAATTTATCGTGCATCAATTTTATTAAATTGATTTTTTGCTTTATTTTAATAATTGAATATTTTTGCATTATTCCCTAGTGGCTCTGAAAACACTGCCCAGTGATTAATATTATATTTACATTAATTTCAATCCAACTCGATATGATTTTGACCACTTAATCTTTTCCTAGATGCACCAATTTAGGGCTTTGTAAAAAGTAAAACAAAATTTAGCATTTTTTTTTCGAAATGTAATAAACCTTTTACAGATGCTCCCTATTGAGTTTTGAAATTGCAGTTTCCCTAATGGTGGTGAGTCCAAAACAATCTAATAATCACCTCCGCTTTGGCTAAACCTTTGGGAAAACTTTTTCATCTATCATAATCAACAGGAGTGTTTCCGTATGCATGGAAACTTGTTTGTATTCAACTGATACCTAAAAAAGAAAAGACATGCGACCCCTCTTACTTCAGACCAGTTGCACTTACTTCGGTTTTATCTAACCTTTTTGAATCACGCATCAACTCTCAGTTAATGAAATATTTAAAAAGTAACAATTTCCAGTACTGTTTCCGTTCTGCCCGCTTAACCGGAGACTTAGTATGTGGTATGCGGCCCTTCTGGCCAAACTTCAAACATTTGGTATGCATCCTCACCTCTTAAAATGGATAGATAGTTTTTTATGAGACTGGTTATTCCGTGTAATACTAGTACTATGGTAATAAATGCCCGTTCATCTCAGGGTTCAGTTCTTTTACCAACCTTATTTCTTTCTTTTATTTATGAACTTTCATCTCTCACTCATAATCCTATTCATAGTTCCGCCGACAACAGCACCTTCGATTTCACGTACTCTTTTGATTCTGCAATAAATTCGCGTGGGACATCTACAGAAATTAACCGATAACGCAATAATGACATTTCTACGATGCTCGCTTCGCCCACTCTCAATTAAATTTCAGTCGATGGAGTGAATATACCCAATTCGACCTCCATAAACATCTTCGGTATTGAGATAACTAGCAATCATAGATGGAACAGAGGAAGTTGTATCAATTGGTTGAGCGGCGCGACCACCCTGCCATGGTTCCCGGGTTCGAGACCAGGTCTCCCGGTGGGTTTTTAACAATTTTATTAAAAAAATCCACTCATTGTCTGGGCTGTTGTTTAACTCGCAGCAATTCAAAAACAAAACATTCAAGTTTCTTTACTCCCCTTATTCTATTTCCCTTCCGACCAAAGGCATGCTAACGCATTAAAGGGTTGTCCCTTAGGTTTTAGCTACATCGTATAAAAAAAATCGCTAAAAATGTGATGAAATGCTTGGGGTTTCCACAAAGATTTAATCCAGTCCTACATCAGTCCTATACTTGAATATAATTCCCGTATCTTCGCAGGAGCCGGACTTACCGCATTAGACAAAGTTCAAATAAATTCTGTAAAACTTATTGGCGATCCCGCAATCTGCATTGATTGTCTGAAGCATCGATGGAATGTCTGTTGTTTCTCAATCTTCTATCATTATTTCCCCAGAAAGTGTTCTAACGAGATTACTAGTCTGATTCCTTATAGACACACCACAACGAGGAATTCACCCCTATACCCTCAAGCAGTGGCGGCGTAACATGGTTTGGCACCCGGGGCAGCTTTCTAAGACCCAATGCTGTTTATTATCTATAGCCCAACCCCATCCAAACTATTTCTGTTGATAGAGTCGATATTTCCAACTCGCCAGCAATTTTAGCTAGAATATGAACATGCCGTTCTATGCCAAAAAATTCGAAGAAATGTTTGGAATTCTTTTAAAGATATTAGAAGCATTTCACTACATAGGATAAATCTCATATTAATCCTCTAGACATAAGTATAACTCCCATATTGGGGCTGGGAAAGGACGTATTGCACTTTCCTCTTTAGAAAAAAATTTAGAAAAGACGTTCAGGTTTATTAACGGGCGACAATTACATACTTTCAATATTGTTTCGCTCAATGCGAACCTATCTCTAGGTCTAATAGTTCCTGTACTTCACAACCATGGCTTAATAGATCTTTAAGATATCTAAAGACTGTAAAAAACAAAGCCTATATGCGGTTATGCTCCTCGAGGAGTGACTCTGATTATCTGTTCTATTCAGACTTGTGTCATAAATATATGTTAGATATCAGTGCTTCATGTGATTACTTTATTGGTAGGATTAAACATACGTTGCGTAATGACCCTAAGCAATTCTGGAGATTTGTGAATTCGAACCGTCATTCTGATGGATACCCTACTACTTTATGCTTTGGTTCCATGAGTGGTAGGGACCCACTGACCATCGCTAATCTTTTTAGTCACTTTTTTAAGGCCGATTTCTTGGATAACCGTTGTGATATTAGCTTTAGTGATTTTACTTATATGACGAGGCTTCCATCTCCAAAATCCAAGAATCTTATTTTTGGCTATGGTTGCTAAACATATTTCGAAATTGTCTGACAGTTTCTCGTGTGGCCCTGATAGCATTCCTACTGCTATTGTGAAACGTTGTGGTATGTTGTTTGTCTCTGTCCTCTCATCCTTATTTAACTAATCGTAGTGGCGTTTTCCCTCAAACTTGGTACCTTTTTGTTATTATTTCAACGCATAAAAAGGGCAATAAGTCTGATATTTCTAATTAAATGCCCATCGCAAACCTTGCTTGCCTAGCCAAGCTCTTTGAGACCCTTTCATTGCAAGCCCTTTTTATCTTCTTTCCAACATGGGTTTATTAAGAGAAAATCCACAACAACCAACTTACTGGAATTCTCGAATTACTGCATATCATCTATTGAAAATGCTAACCAAGTTGATTGTATTTTTTCAGTAAAGCTTTTGATCGAATCAATCACAAAATTCTCCTTTAGAAACGCCAATTCTGCTAATTTTGTTCATTGGCTACGCTCGTATTTGTCCGAGCCCTCCCAACGGGTTTTGTTTCGTGGAATTCTTTTGGTTCCGATCCGCATCACTTCTGTGGTGCCACAGGGTAGTCACCTTGGTCCTGTACTGTTCATTATTTACATCAATGATGTATCCCTAATTCCATCACACTCGAAAATTTTGTGTTAAACCGAAGACTCAAAGTTATGTCGTTCAATTTCGAATGATCTTGACTGCCTACTGTTGAATTTTGACTCGGACGCCTTCTGCAATTGGTGTTCCATCAACTGCCTCCCTTTAAACGTATCCAAATGCACTGTCATGTCCTTTTCTCGCAAATGAAATCCTTTGCTGTTTAGTTACTCCATTAATGGACACTCTTTGAATAGACTTGACAAATCAAAAGACTTGGGGTCTTGCTTAATTCTCGATTTTCTTTCCACAGCCATATTAATACTATTATTGGCAAGGTTAGTGCTACTTTGGGCCTCATAAAGAGGTGGTGTAAGGAGTTTAATGATCCTTATATCACTCGAATCCTTTATTGTACATTTGTTAGGCCTATCTTTGAGTAGCTAAGCATATTGTGTTCGTCGAACGAAGGTTTTTAGGGTTAGCTCTTCATGGAATAATGAACGTCTTCTGCCTCCTTACGCTGATAGACATAAATTTATATCTTTTGACTTTCTGGAAACCAGTCAAAATAATGCAAGGGCTGTTTTTGCGCTGCAGTGTTTGCAGGGGCCTATTAACTCTCCCGAATTACTAACATGTTTTAACGCATCTGTTTCGTCACGCTCCTTGAAGAGTCATGACTTCGTCCATATTTCGCACCACCGTAATAACTATGGACGTAATGAGCCAGTTCATTGTATGATCGTATGGACTTTCACTTGTCGAAGGGCATAATAAAAAGCCAAGTGATGGGTCAGCTTAGTTAAGATTTTTTCCGTTTTGTACATAGATTTAAGTTAGTAAGTTCGCTTTATGTTACCTATACGGTGCCTACCATACCAGATAATAATAATAGCGCTACTTTCACGGTTTCTGTTTTAATGAGGTCTCTAATCGGATCCCTGGGAGACTTGATCATTCAAATTGACCTTAAGATGTAGATCCACTTTAAATATTTGCCATCAAAATCAAGGCAGTTAAAGTTTAAATCCGACCAATGCTCAACAAAGATTAAGATTTAATTCAGATTTTACATGAATCTAGAATCCGTACAGTCACTTATTGCAAGGTGCTTTGTTTTTGCAATGAAATTTTAGCACACAAATATTAACCCTTTTGTAATTTTTGTTCGTATCTTTAAGTTACCAGTAACACCTTCATTTATAATTTAGTACATGAACACTAGGGAATAATGTTTTAGTGATCTATGTAAATATATAAATATAAAAATCGAGATTTTGTTACTATGGCAGAATAAACTGCGTTCACATTGCTGCTAAAAATCCAGACCGTTGAACTATTGTGAATACAAAATCGTCTTATAATTTAAAATAACTCGAAATACGACAAACACATTGCTTCACGAACGTCTGCAATCGATTGCGTAATTAAATGCGTAAATTATTGTTAATAAAATTACTTCACTGCCATAGCCGAAATATAATGTTTGCGTAATTTTAACAAAACGTTTGCGAATCCAACACAAACAGATTAACGTGAAAAGTAAGAGTCGAATAAAAAGAAAAATTAAGGAAAACTGAATTAATTTAGCGCGCTGTATAAAGAGCATTTCAATAATTTAACACAGGAAACATATAGTTTCGGTTCAAGAAATTAAAAAACAAAGAACATTTTAAATAAAGTTTTAATATAACTGAAAATGATAAGAGTAATCTTTAGTAGAGAAAAAATAAATAAATATGGGAAATGTAAATTAACTGATGATTGAGGTCATTATAGCATTAATTTACAAGTACATGTAAATACTCGTATATATAATATACCTTATATAACTAATGGTTAGGTGAGAACCGAGAGTAAAACATTAAAAAAAACAAAACAATAAAAAGGAGTTTACAATATGTACAAATTTTCTACAAAGAGGAAAACTGCATCTTTTTAAAATATAAATTTCTTTATAAGAAATTTAATCGAGTAAACCTGTACAGATTGTTAATTACAACAACAACAAAATCCCCACAAAAAATAGTTAATAGATAAGTAAGAAATATAACGGAAGTATTATTTTAATTTGTTCATTTATAAGATTGTATTATAGAGCAGATAAAGCATATATCTTTAATATATATACACAGATAAAAGTGAATATATAGAACACTCATTATCATGTATTTATTCTCTATTTATGTTTACAAACAGACATACACACTTAATACTGAGGCGATGAGAGAGATGGCGTGCAGATCGTAGAGATACTTATTTAGTTATATTTAAAAGCCTTCAAATATATATTATATATTGTGAAGAATTATGTATATTTAAACAGAGTGAAATAGATTTAATTTGACAAAAATCATACAAAACAAAAAAAAAATGAGAAAAAAAAATCTTACAAATAAACAAGTGAATTAGTCACCACATGAGCATACAAGAAATATTGAGAATAAAATTGTTATTACGAGAGAACGAGAGAGATTATGAGATTGCTATTTAAGGTTGATATTAGAGAGAAAAAATATATGAAATAGAACCTCATTCTTATTTTTTTTATACAGTAAACTTTCAGAATATGAAAATAAATAAGCATTTTAAATATGTTAAAATAATGACGTTTCTTATTTATGGACCCGCTTAAGTTGTCATGTTTTTTTTAGTTAAAATATTTTATATATGTCCGTTTCTCCGTTTTTTATGATTATTATAATATTGGAATTTTGCCTACCAATGTTGCAGGGACCTAAACAAATTAATATTAATATTCTTTTACCCATTTAAATTAAACAATGTAATTTAGTTGACTTGAAACATTAGGAACTAGGAACCATTCCAGTTTCGATTTGTCTCTCTGTCTGTATGTCACAGTGGGAGGGCTCGTCTCATTTCTTTACCTATTAAAACAAAATTGGATATACGGACGCAGATTTATCAAAAAAAAAAATAGTTTTTAAAAAAAAAAGTTGAACCGAATTCACAAAAAGCGCTAAAATGCATAAAATAATTTTTAATTTATATATCTATTACGACATTTTGAAGTCGGTGCAAATCAAACAAACCAAACAACTACAACAAAAATATTTAATCGTCATTTCTTATGATCCCGTAAGCTGAAACGTTCAGGTAGTCTTATGTATTATTTTAAATTGTGGTATTTTTCACTTTTTATATTTTTTTTTATTTTTCACTTTTTAGTGTGTTTTTTTGGTTATTTTTCACTTTTTAGTGTCTTCTACTTTATATAACGAAGAAAAAAACCATCCAAATCGGTCCACGCGTTAAAAGTTAGTTTTAACCCCCTAACCCACCCCCATTCCAGTAAACTTTTTTTCTCATGGTATCAATCATACTCATACTCTACCGAACAGAAAAGGAATCATCGAAATCGGTCCACGCGTTACGAAGTTACTACCCTCCCCTCCCCTTCCCCCGCCACCACCATAGGACCAAATTATTCTCCTATTAGCAATCGGGGATCACACTCTATACAACAGCAAATGAACCATCCAAATCGGTCCACGCGTTACAAAGTTAGGTTCCACCCCCCTTCTCCCACCGCAACCACACCAAAAATTTTTTTTCTCATGGTATCAACCAGGGAGCATACTCTACCCAATAGAAAACGAATTATCCAAACCGGTTCACGCGTTACAAAGTTGAACTACTCCTCCCCCCACCCAACCCCTCACCATGGGCCAAATTATTCTTCTTTTAGCAATGGGTGATCACACTCTATACAACAGCAAAAGAACCATCCAAATCGGTCCACGTGTTACAAAGTTAGGTTCCACCCTCCCCCACCCCCAACCCACCAACATTTGTTTTTTCGTAGTATCAACCAAAGATCATATTCTACCCAATAGAAAACGAATTATCCAAACCGGTTCACGCGTTACGAAGTTAGAGACTACCCATCCCCCCCCCCCCCCCCCCCCCCCACCCCCACCTTTCATCATAGAACCAAATTATTCTCCTATTAGCAATAGGGGATCATACTCTATACAACAGAAAAAGAACCATCGAAATCGGACTACGCGTTACAAAATTTTGTACTCTGTACAAAAAAAAAGAACCATCCAGATCGGACCACGCGTTACACAGTTAGGTTTCACCCCCACCCCCCAGCCCCACCCTACCAAAATTTTTTTTGATATGGTACCAATCGGTGAACATACTCTACCTAGCAAAAAAAGAATCATCAAAATCGGTAGACGCGTTACAAAGTTATGCCCGGTCAGACATAAAAAAAAATAAAAAATAAAAAAATACGCGTCGAACATAGAACCTCTTTGTATTTGGGAAATCGGTTAAAAAACAGAAATGATGAGATTTTTGAAAAAATACTGTTTTTAGACCCCCTCCCATATACAGGGTGTTTCAAATCTCACGTGCCAAATGAAAAATTTCCTAACCGCTGGATTGGAGGAGTTGCACCGATTCCTTGGCCTGCTAGATCTGCAAATCTTAACCAATGGACTTTTTCTTGTGAAGGATGAAGTTTATTCAAGCACAGTTAACAATAAGGAGGATTTAGTTAGCGGAATTGGGAATAAAGCGACGAAAATACGGGAGAGGCTGGCTGCAATACGCCTTAAACAGGGACTTGGAAGGAGATTATTGAAATGCATCCAAAGTGGCGGTGGACAGTTTGAGAGGCTTTTGTTACATATCAAGATTAATTGTAATTATAAATTCAATAAAAAAACATTTAGAATTAATTTGAGTTTAATTTCCTTAATTTGTTGATTTTTATAATATTCTCCGATAGGATTTCTACGTATAAATTTCTACACATTTTCTCTACGTGGACATGTTGCACCTTTTTGGAAAGATAATAATATGAGCAATCCAATAAAAATAACAAAGTGGTATACTCATTACATGAATTTCGAAGAAAATTTGGAAAAATGTTGAATTTTAGGTAATCGGAAACCATTTTTTTCACTTTTGGAAGCGACTGTACCTGCAATTGTAAGAGATAGATCAACATTGTTAACAGTTTCAGGTCATTGGGATAATATTTTTTTAGCGTTTGTTTGATGTCGCTGTGTTGGGTAGATCAAGAGATAAAAATAAAAGAGTAATGTGCATCCAAAACTGAAATTTATGAATCACCCTGTAACTCCCAAACGGTTGAGATTGCCCCCCCCCCCCTCCCTGGCAAACAATTTTTTGTTTGTCTAAGTGAGATCTATCACCCTACTCATTTGGGCACGTCAGATCTGAAACACCCTGTATATGTAGTGAATGAAAAGTGTTCTCACACTATTTTTTTTACTTACCCCATTGAGTGGGGCGCTGTAGACAGGTTCTACAAAAAGTGTTTTAGGATACATATTTTGATTTTACCCTTTACTCACGTAATACTTGTTTTGAAAGTCGCAATGAAAGTTTCCACCCTCTAATTTAGAAATAACTTTACGGAACCTTATCATGTGCACGCTTTTAACCATTTTTTGGTTTTTGTGTACAGGTATGAACTAGGTGAGAGGGTTGAGAGTAAAAATGATATATCTACAAGGTCCGAGCAACAGTGGCTTAGAAAATATGCCGCGCAAAAGTGAACCGCGTTAGATTCCGGGCAAAAACGAATCAGAGAAAAACTCGAAACAAAAACGACTCAACTATTAAACTGCATTAACTTCACACATTACTTTTTGTAGTTAAGTCGGTTTTTGCACGAAGTTTTTCTTTGATTTGCTTTTACCCACAATCTCACGCGGTTCGGTTTTGCTTGGAACATTTTCTAAGCCACTTTTGCTCGGACATTGTAGATACGTCATTTTTGCTCTCAGCCTGTCCTTTCGAGCTCATATTTTCTCAGCTGAGCATTAGTTAAAGTTTCATTTTGTAGTTTCTCTTTTAATACAAAAGGTGCATTTCTTGGTAGGGGCCAAGAAAAATTAACCTATTCTACCAAGTTAATCGAATGAGGCTCAAAAAAAAAATTTACAAAACAAAGGAAAATAAAGAAATCTTTGTGACTTTCGTCAAATGAGGGCAAACTGAACAAAAGGAGGCGTTCGATGTAGGACGTGAAGCTAAGCGGATCGTTCCATGGGAGCCCTCTTAACGAAAATCTAACAAAATTACGCTCTACTGGTTCGATGGGCTTAAGATAAACAGCGTAATAGGGCGACCAGACCTGAAATGCATATTCGAGAATAAGCCTACCTAAAGGGCAGTACAAGTAAATCAAAGTCGGTAGATCCGAGAATTTTCTACACTTTACACAGCCCAAAATTAGACTACTTCTAGGTATACTGCAGTTAATATACAAAGTAAAATCTAGTCTTATATCGAGTGGCAAGAACAAATAGTAGTCGGTTGATATGGCTACCTTCTGGCACACCAGATGAAGCTCTGGAAAGTTCTAAGGCGGAGTCACGGAGCGACGCTCGATATGTCTGGATGAAATCCAGTCGAACAACAGGGGGAATCCCCTTCCTCACCTCCCGTTAAAGTTTAAACAGAATCTCATGTCAATTGATCTGTAGACTGTTGGTATGGTATGATGCCACTTCCCACCTTTGAAATAAAATTTACCCATGCTAGTTTTCACTACTCGACTACATGTTTTAGCCTTAATCAACCCCTAATCACCGACAACCGTTATATGTCAGCGGTTTACAAATACCTTTTGGTTTAAACGATTCTGACTTCTTACAGTGTTTTTCAGGACCTCTAGTTAGCTTCTTTCTGTCATCCTTAGAAGGATCATTTGTGAATTACCTTTCTCCACCTAACGGTTTCTGAGGTCCACTTGATCTATTCACAGAAACAAACTCGGTTCCTCCTATTAACAACTCTTTTCTCCTTTTAGAGCTGACCACTCTGTTTATTTATTTTACATATTTGTCAACCTCAATAAAATACAATCTCTGCAGGCTTCAAAGGCTTTAGTTAGATTACCAGTATCGTGATATACTGCAGATTCGAGGTATTGTACATTACAGATTGCTACTACTTTGTTCATTCCAGATGCTAACGTCAGTTTTTTTTTGCGTATTATAAAAAGCTAAGCCTCGATTAAGTTGCTGTAGTGTAGGCTTACATGCAGCACCCTAAGCATCGCTAGACACGGTTGGACACGTGAGTGAGGCAGTTTAGTTTGTTGTGTGTTGGCGAATGTGTTTGTTGTGTGTTGGCGAATTATGCCTTCCAAGTGTATTATCCAATGGCAACACGTAAGATATAAATACCTTCGCCTTAAGAGCCGACCTCCATGTCAACGGTGTTCAAAATGGTGCCTTCCCACAGGCCTCAATGACGGCATTGTTTCACATTTTCTTTAAAACTGCCTGTGATTCGATCGTTGAGCAAATTCATCTTCACGATCTCTCACGTAATAATTAACATCTTTCCCCGAGGGTCAGATCGATCACATCTACGCTACTGTAAAGTTGTTTTTTCTTATCATTGCTTGGTAACTTTGCCGATCATATGCTGATATTGCTGAATCATATTTTTGGAGCTGGGGTTTCTGGCTGCAGAAGTTATCTTGCAATTGAAGAAGTCTCTATCCCTGGCAACCATGTTTCTTACTCAAGTGAATTTCTACTACTTCTCAGTAGTGCGATTCAATTTCTTTTGCTGAGTTGACAAGTCTGGTGGCCTTGTATTTAGTAAGATCCTTGAGCAGTAAAATTACTACTGGTATTTTTTTCCTTGACTATGGAATCACATATGCCTCTCCTCGTCGATTTAAGCAACAATTTTAATGCTTTCCCGATCTGAGTCTACTTCAACTTCGGCAACATAAGCGAGAATTAATGAGGTGCTTGTGTAGTATATGGAGTTAGGCAGTAGTGTTACTTTCGCTCAAACAAACACATGTTATCATTATCTTTAGTGCCACTGGCAACACGAAGAAAAGGCAGGCTTTTCTCATATTCGGCAACAGTCGCAAAGCCAACTCCTGCTTACTTTTTGGATAAATACGGAATTGTATGATAGTTCCCGTAACTCCTTGCAGGATATTGGCGGGAGAGGAACTTCACTTGACTCGAGACAACGATTGCAATTGGACATTCAATTCCAGGTGTATTCTGAACCATAGACTTACTCTGCAATCCACAATGGCTTTTTAATGTATTCTGTTGTTAATAGTAAGCGACCATGAGTTGCCGCCGGTTAAGTTCAAACCTGGGGCCACCGAAATAGAAGGGCGATACGGTGTCACTTACTCCAACGACAGTGGTGACCCTACAAGTAGCTTACATATCTACGGTGGATGTAGCTCCCCCCCCCCCGAGCAATACCCTTTGCTAGGGCTTGAGGTAAATGCGCAAAGGGATGTGCAGTTTGTAAGGAAAGCCAATTTTTCTCCAGTTCTACTTACGTACCAGTTCAACAATAAATCGACACGGATTCTTGACCTTAACTATGATATTTTGCGCATAAATGATGTACTTCGATAAGTGCCTTACATTTAGTTCAGCAAATAGATGCTATCAATCAACACTACCCAAATCGTTCAGGAAATCCGTTTACAATAAATATAGCGTAAATTGTTGTCTGAACATAAAGTTGACGCCGGTCAGTTATAGGTTGTTTGATTAGTCTGTCGCATATTGTCATAAATTGCCGATCAAGAGAATTACAAAAATATTTACATTCTTCACTAACTGACTTATCTTTAACCTAACTGAGTTCAATTCCTGCGAATTCAATAATTTGGTAATTCCGAATTTATCGCTTACTGGTATTACTTTCCACTGCTCTCTCAATACAAGCATTTATCAACGAAGTTTTATTCCGAATGATTAAGATGGAGCTGTTTACATTATAGCGTATCTCTCAAGATGACCTTTAGGTGACCACAGCCGATAGCTCTTCTCCTCAACATTTCCTATAAATAAAAATGGTCAGCTATAGATTTCCACATAGTACGTTTTGTAGCGATGTTAAAATCAGTTGTTTTGTGTGCTATACTGTCCTTTGCGGTATCTGGCCAAAAATGCTTGGTCCCATTCGGTTCGAAAACGCACTGGGACGTATTTTGGCCTCTAGTGTTTCAAGAAAATGGGTCATTGTTTCCAACCGAAATTGTCAATGACGAAGAAGTTGCTGTCATTCCCGCTGGAAGTAATGCCTATGTTTCCTGTGGACCAAATTATATCAAGCAATCGTCACGCCTGGAAAAGGTTTTACTCACCTGTCAAAATGGAAAGCTTACAAATAGCGATCTTGGAGCGAAGGACATAAAAGACTTAGCTTGTGATTTGCGTACTATAGAAGAAGTATTAGTTCCAGTTACAGGTTGTCCTGAAGGAAAGACTTCGGTTCGATTTGGATTTGTCCACCCTACTGATAATTCTGCTCATATCACGGGAGAAGCTTGTTATTGTACAGTAAAAGGACAAACACTCTTCGCTCATGTTCGATTGGGAACCGAAGAGTTTTCTTCTTTGGAGGTTGTTGACAAAAGCTTCTTTAAACAAGCTCATCCGGAGTCTCGATATAAGGTAGACTTCATGAAAGCTTTCCGGTTAGATGAATTCAATAGCAGACTTCAATCAGCTCTGAAACTACCAGAAGTGCCACCCTTTAAAATGACGAAATACGTTGATAAGCATTTGCTCTGGAATGGCCAGCTCGTTGCTACCAGAAAACTAGCCTGGAACTACTTTATTTTGCACCAAGATGTGACAAACTTCAAAAGTCTCAAGGCTGACATAGGTGCTTTGGGTCGAAATATCGATATTTACATCGGCAGTCACGGTGTTACTACGTCTAAGGACTCAAATGGAAAACAAATCCCAATCTATTTAGATGAAGAAAGATTCCCTGTTCCGGAACTGATATGGATTGTAGTTAAGAGCGGAAGCAAGGCTACTGGCATTGTTGTGTACAATAATCCAACTTTAACAGAGGCTGAAATTACCAGCAATACATACTGCAGCAGTAAATGCGAGAGTATCAGTTGGCTACAAAAGACCAAATATCTCAATCTAAGCAAAGGTGCTGTATTGTGCTGTGAATATGCAGAATTGGCGAAAAATATCAAAGAAATCCCTGAATTGAGCGGCATTTCACAGCTTTTAGTTTGATTAATTTTTGAATCGATTTTTAAGGAGGTAATATATCACCTGGAATATTGTTGTTGTTTATTTTTATTTTTCCTTGTATGCGAATATTTTTTAAACTTGAACTTGAACTTGGCGATAAGACAAGTGGAAATAAAATAAAATGGAATTCTACCACAGATAAGTATTGAACTAGCGCTGCATTACAAAATCTTCCACATAACCCTGGGTAGCATTGAGGCATTGAATTTTGTATCATCTAATCTTTCATTAATAGTGAAACTCTGCTGCGGTGATATGCAAATAAAATTGGCTTCTTTGTTCATATCTCATTTGGGTTCCATTATTTGATTAACTCTTTTAAGGTTCCCTTTTGAACACATAGGTTAAGTTGGGTAAGGATCTCAAGTCGATCTTGAAATGGCACAGGTAGAGGAACCGCTCCATCTGAGATAAGCCTTCGCTAAGAAATGTTGAAAAAACTCCTGTATATCATTCGCTCTCTCATTCCCTGGAATGTTCCTGAGACCTGGAACCTAGAGAAGAGTGATATTGAATCTGCCCCCCAAGATAGGTGAGTTTCTCCCTACAGCTCCTCACTACCTTTGCGGAGGAGATAACCGAGTAAAGATGCTTTATGGCAGCCTCGCTGCTAGCGAAAATGACAACGTTCGTCATTGATACCTCACTGAGCCCCAACAAACAGCATGCCTTCAGGATCGCGAAGATTTCCGCTTGGAATATACTTGCGCTGTCAGGCAGTCTGTAGGACTCCGAAATACGTATCGTATCAAAAAAGACACCCGCACCGACACAACAGTCCATCGTCACAGCCGTCAGTGAACAGTACAGTGTCGTAACAGTTGAGCGGTTTGGTCCTTGACCACCGACTTCTAGACGGAATTCCGACATTGAATCCCTTCGCAAAATGCAGGTTAGGTACAGCTCGGTGTTAGGTCGACGATCCTACTGTGGCCGTAGGGTTTTACAACCCAGCAACCAGACTCCTTTAGTCTGACCGCACTGCGTGACGCGTGAAGTAGGAGGTGCAACCCTTGGGTTTTGTTATACCCCTTCTCCATGGCCGGCCATCAAACTAGGTATCCGTTACTTAGGATAGGACGTACCACAACTGTATACATCCATAGGGTCATTCTAGGCTTTAGTCCCCACCTTTTACCAAAGGTGCGGCTGCAGACATAAAGAGCCAAACTTGCTTTTTTGACTTGTTCTTCAATGTTTTGCTTAAAGTTCAACTTGGGTTCGAGAAACAACCCCAGGTACTTAACCATTGAAAATAACGAGAGTTAATGCCCGTTTAGTTTGGGCATGAAAAAGTTGTGAACTTTTTGTTTTTGTAGTGAAGAGCATCAGCTCGGTCTTTCCCAAGTTCACAGACAGTCCACATTCTTTGCACCATCTGCTAACTTTGTCTAGCGTTACTCCCATGATGCCAAATCGTCAGCGCATGCAAGAGCCTTAATTCTGCTCTGATCGAGTTTATACTATTCATCTTTACCCGCTAAAGCAGGTGGACAGAACTCCTGCTTGAGGCGTACCCCTACACACGTGTCTAACAACATTGCTGATACCCAGTTCGGACTGTACTATCCTTGATCTTAGCATCGTTAAAATCCACCGACCAACACCTTGCTCTACACCCTGCTCGGTTAAAGCATGAAAGCGAACGTTATGGAATGCCCCTTCAATATCTATGAACGCAGCAGGAGTGAATTCCTTGAATTTCAGTGAAAAGTGTGGATCTTCCCTTGTAGTAGGCATGTTGGAATTGTGCCATACGATTTCTATCAAGGTGAACATCGAGCACGCTCTCCAGAGTATTAAGCAAAAAGGATGTCAGACTGATTGGTCTGAAGTCCTTTGTTAATTCTGCCAACCTTAGGGATGAACACAACCTTAACATTCCTTCAATAGCAATACTTTCGTATATATAGGATGACAAACTAAATACTCTAAAACTGATTCAATTAGAAAAAGATAGAACACCCAAGTAATCCAGCAGAAAACAAACTTGGAAGGAATCTGTAATAATCGAGGCCTTAAAGGTAAATCTGTCTCAGAAAAGAGAGAGTCTTACCTGGTAATACTTTTATTTTTGGAAAACTTCACCACACGTTACTAGTAGGGGCGATTTTAATATTTTATCAATATATTCGATGTCATTAATAAATAGGAGTTTTTATAATTGGAGAAAGTGCCCAGATGCATTTTGTAAATTCTTTGCAGCCGTTACATGACTACTATGAAACCTCAAAAATCAAATTGCTAGTACTAAGCAATTCATGGTGGTATAGGAAAGCATAAAAGACAAAAGGTTCTCAATACAATATAACTGTATATTTTGATTAAAACAATATTTCTCTTAAAATACAAAGTTAACTCTAAGAATAAATAACACACAATACTTTAAACATAACAAACACATAACGATCAACATTTAAGCACTTACACATAAAGTTCTGAAATTCCGCTTAATTCAGGAATCTCTTCAATACTTTTCTTCAAATCCTCATACTCACAACACAGAATTATCCCTCCCTTGGACGGGTCAACATAATTATTATTTTTCAACCACGTTATAGACGTACATTGGCTATTGCAGAAAGAATTGTTACGAATGTGAGCTTCGGTCAAAGTCGGATCATTGAAAGCAACAAAACCAACTGCCTTTTTTCCGCTCCTTACCACCATCCAAATAAGTTGAGGAACAGGAAACTTCTTCTCATCTAGGTAAAGTGGAATTTTTTCATTATCACCGTTTGTTATACTAGAAACGCCATGACTTCCAATGTAAACATCAGCATTCTCTCTCAAAGCAGCAATGTCTTCCTTGAGCACCTTGAGATTTATGAGTTCATAATTCAAAACCAAATAGTTCCAGGTTAACTCATTTACAGGTGTGAGCTGGACATTCCTTAGCAAAGATGAATCGATAAAGTGAGCCAAATCAAAACTGGGGATGTATGATAGTCCTAATGCTCCCACTGATGCTACCAAGCCGGTTATTTCATAAACCTTTCTGAAGTACGCGTACATGAAATTTGCTTTATATCGCACCTCTGGCTTTTGCTGTTTGAAGAAGTTTTTGCTAACTACGTCCGTCGATGTGAATTCATCGCCTCCTAAGCGTATATGTGCAAACAGTGTCCTTCCATTTTCGGTATCGTAACAGGCTTCTCCGATAACATGACCGACTTTGTTAACCGGATGAACATATCCAAATCTAACAGCAGTTTTTCCTTTTGGACATTCTGGTACATCAGCAAGAGTTTCTTCTATAGGACTTGAATTGCAGGCTAAATTTTCTCGTGAAACTAATGTCCCACCCGTAAGATTTCCATTGCGACACGTAGCTATAATCTTTTTAACTTCCGGAGTTCCTTTGAAGCTATTCGGACTGCACGATAAAATCAACGTCTCCTTGTTTGGAATAATAGCGACTTCCTCGTTGTTAATAATTTCAGTAGTGTAAAATGAGCCGTTTTGATGAAACAATAACGGTGAGTCTACTTTCAATCCCAACGGCACAATACATTTTCGTCCAAACACTGTTACAGCGAACAAGACGCACAGCAATACCGTTTTCGACATGTTTAAGAAGCGTTCAAATCCAAATACTTGTTCAGTAGATAGCACCTTTTCATTTTATACGAAGATTTATGACCCGAAACAGATGGGGTCAAGCGATTGATAAGAGCTTTAATTGAATGACATCGTGGGCATGAGGGGAATAATCCACCAATTGCTGATACACTATGAATTGAATCTCGTGACTGTTGGATGATCATCTTAAACTTCTTGTTTGGAAGTGAACAAGGACAAATTTACAACGTAGTAAGCACACGATCATTACATAAGTTACTTTGATGAACTATGTTGTAAAATCAAAATGATGATAAGAGTACTTCATTCCGTCCGCATTAAATAGTATAGTACTTGTTCTCAATAGTGCTGTGGTGGGGTCGTATTAGCCTGCGCTTAATTATGGAATTACACTCTTAACAGTGGTCAAGTTTTATTTCAAGATAAATTCGAATTGTGATTATCAAACGATTTTCCTTGACTCCACAGACCCCAAAGCAGATAACCAAGACTTTTATACTTTTTGCGATACACTCTCTTCAATTTGTACGCGATAATCAAACTAATAATTAGTAGCTATTTCTGTCAACGAAATCCAGGTTGAAAGTACTTTAGGTTCGAGGCATAGAATAAATATTAAATAGATGAACAGTTTCGTAAATATCCCTGTTCAATCATGAAACAAATAGTCTGGCAATACTGTAGAAGGTTTTTACTGAAAATTCTCTCCAGCTGTCACATAATATTTTCTTCTTGTCAAAATTCAGTGAGCAAGAACCCATTTTTTAGCTTTCATTAGAAGAATTTCCCTTTTGGTTGAGTACTTCGTATAGGTAAACCAATTGACTGGTTAAATAATTGCAACGAAATGTACGTAATCTGTTGCCAACATTTTTACCCGATTTACCAGTTAATCTTTTTTTATTACTTGACTTTGACTCTTCATACTGTAAAAAAAATTTACCACGCTAAACTTGCTAGTTATAAGAAAAGTTTGCCCATTTAATGTAGTTTTCGAAATGGAATAGCAAGTACCATGTACTACTTTAAAAAAAAGGTTCCAGGAATATGGATGAGCCTTGAAGCTGCGTGGAACGAAATTCCTGCCTCCGTCTGCAAGAATTTGATGGACTCTATGCCACGGAGGGTTGCAGAAGTTGGTCACGCGAAAGGAGGTTACACGAGGTACTAAATGGTAAGGAACTTTTGTTTTAGTATTTAAACTCAATCTTATTAAACACAAACCTTAAAATAAATTTAAGTAGAAGAGACTTTGGACTAGCGTTTCTCTTCACTCGCCCTCTCTTCAAATCGTCTTTAAAATAATGCAATCATTATTTGCTATAAAAGGTATTTATTTGATCTAAAAGTTGAGTCACTTTCAACTAATAATTCATCAACAGGATGTTAAAACCCTGATGACATCCTAGTATCATTCTTATTCCTCGGTGTTGTAGTCTTTGGAGCCGCCACAATAATCGAAATGCTTGAAATCTGAGCTTTTTTTTACCGAGGCGTCTATTGCCAGCAGACTGTGAGCTATTTCGGTCGCCTTGTGTGTACCTACAGTCTCGGCTTGAAATATTCTACACTCGCTGGGAAGTATGTAGGCCAAGCTAATGTTCAACTCCAGCTTCCTCTATCCTGACGTCGTCATTGGAGACATTTGCATAGATCTTAACGTTGTTTGCAGGTTCTTATGTTCTAGATTCCCAGGACATCCTGTCCGATATTGTTATCCTGAACTTCCTATTAAAGTCCCCTATCGATAGCATAGTGTCTGTTATAAGACTTTCTCCCAGGCTGCTGTGTCGGTACCTCCACGTCCTGAGGTTTTTGAATCTTTAAGACGCAACATATTCCTTTGTAAGATAGTGTCTAGATCTTTTATTTATTTTTAAGTCTTTCCCTGTGAGAAAAATTAAGGTGTCATCTGCAAATAAACTCACTCTGCAATACTTTGAGCTGCATTCACATCATTTATGTAAATTAAACACAGGATTATTCACAGAACGGATCCTTGCGGTACTCCTAGTTTCACATTAATAGGACCTGATATAGCATCGTTATCACGGGTTCTCTATATTATGTCTCATAGATATGACTTGAACCAATTATACTCTTTCTTTCCCTCTATTACCAATATTTCCCGATTGATTGTCTCAAACACTCTCTCAAGATCATTACCAGCAGAATTTCTTTGTTATCTACTGCCTTCTTCCACGCATGCGGAAGCAAAACAACCGCCGTTTCACAGGAATGTCCCTCATGAAAACCAGATTGCTCTTGAATCAAGATATTATTATTGTCTAGCTCTAGACAAGTTTACACCTGTAATATCTTTTAAAGGTGTAAACTTGTATGTAACTGTAACTTGTTGTAAACTTAATATTTTTACGAGTAGAAATAAGATTCGCCCTCGCCTAGCCTGAAACAGGCACGCACAGCGTCAAAACGCCTAAATGGTATTCAAATAAAAGCACGGTACGCCCGAGTAAGAATTATACTTTTCCAAATGCCAGCCCGCTGTGGCACGTATCAATAAAAGACGCACGAAATAGTTCAAATCAAGCATGGTATGCTCACACTTTTACTATACTAAAATTTAAAATAAAAACAATAAAATTATTTTCGTAGATTAACTCATTCGAGACCGACGTCTGAAATAACAACACTATCTCTGCAGTACACGGTAACGTTTGTGCAGTTGAGTCTTATATTTATTCTGGTTAATAAAGATTATAACTGAAACTGGTATATATATAAGAATAAAAATAACAAATTTCAGTAATTGTTATCATTGTTATTGTCATTACTCACACTGAGTGATCGGCAATTGGAAACAATTTTATTGTCAGGTGTCCGATGAACCACACGGTGAACACGAGTCTATACGGATGAGATTTTACATAATCCACGCGGTGAGTCACCAGCCTCGAACGTGTTAAAGCCAGAATTTAGATTCAGTAACTGAAGCGTGCATTTATGGGGGGGGGGGGGGGCTATTTTTAGATCTGTAGGGGGAGGGAGCATACCAGTGGCGGGCGTATTTTTAAATTGTTGGGCCTGTAGCGGGAGCGTGCATAATATTAATGGGCACATTTGTTCGCTATGCGTGCTCACAACGGGCGCGTATATACTTTAAAAATACGTCTGTAGTTGCCTTGGACGTGAATATACCAACTTAATTATTTTTACTCGAGTTTTCTAGTTTAACATATTAATAGGTCTAAATTCACTGCTGGTTCCTTCCACGACTATTCTTCTGTTTAATATTTATTATATGTCGTTTCTATAGACACCAGTCTAGCCCGAAAGTAAGTAGGTGATGGCAGACGGAAGTGGAAATGGTTAGGCAGAAAATGGGAGACTAAATGGCAATTCGAAGTAATCCCTTAACATTAATTCCTTTCCTTCCAAGGCTGTGCTTTAGTATCACAGGGCGAACATTGAACTGTGGCATCATATCAAAAAATAACATCTTTAATAGTATTATTTATTAAGATTCATAAAATACTGACTACTACATCAAATTAACAATATAAGTACATAAGAAGCAGAAAAAGTAACCCTAACAAAGCTGATTCTTCAGCTGAGGTCTCGATAAGTGAAACTCAATAAACTCAAAATTATTATTAAAGATACGAGACCCTCATCTATATCTACATAGGCTCGTGAATATTATTATTTCTCGTGCTCGTGCATATTATAATTTGTGCGGTGTTGGGGAATATTCAGAAAGCATTGGTTCCTCAAGGGGCGAGCAGGAATCGATAAATACAGAACCCCCAGCAGTTCGGGGGAATTAACCGCACCTTGTAAACAATCGAAGGCAAAAACAATTCTGGAGTTGTTGTGTGTACTTCCAAGGGACCCCAATGAAATGAGCTTTAATCGGTCAGCGTAAGAAGGCAGCCGAAGAGGATCGATCCAGGGAAGGGCAAATCTTACAAATCTACGCTGTGCAGCCTCAATGCGATTAATATGAGTCACATAAAAAGGAGACCACACTGGACTAGTATACCCCAAAACAGGTCTTACGAACGTAAAATTATGGAGTTAGTTATATCTGGGTCATCAAACTCCTTAGACCATCGCTTAACAAAGCCCAGAGCAGAATTAGCTTTGTTTACGATAGTGTTGATATGTTCATCAAATGAAAAGGTTGTATTTAGCACGACCCCTAAATCTTTGGTGTTCTGAAGTCTGTTCAGGGAGCCACCGTCTAAGATGTAGTTAAAGCGCACTAGATTTCTTGATCGAGAGAACGACATAATAGTGCACTTGCTAATATTTAGAGGAAGGAAGTTTGTAGAGCACCAATTATGAAAGTAAGTCAGAGTCTAATAAGTGCACAGTCATTCACACTTGAAATAACGCAGAAAATGTTGGCGTCAGCTGCGTAACATCGAATTCTCGAATCAGGGAGAATTAAGGATACATCATTGATGTAAATGATAAAAAGCAAAGGTCATAGATGGTTACCTAGAGGAACCCCGGAGGTGGTATAAATATCATTAGTAAGTGTACCTCCAAATAGATCACGTTACGTAGGATCAGACAGATAGGAACGAATCCAATTAACGAAAATTGATGGAAACCTTAGAAAAGATAACTTACGAACAAGAACACTGTGATTAATTCTGTAAAAATCCTTGCTAAAATCCTTAAAAATTTAGTCGACTTGCTTGCCATGCTTCAATTGCAGAAATGCAGCAATTAGAAAATTCCAGCAAGTTAGTCGTAATAGATCTACCTTTCATGAAGCTGAAAGAAATCCAGAAAAATGTTGCAGCGAAAGTTAAGAGTATTGCACAGCAGAGCTTCAAAAATTTAATTTTTAAATTTAATTTTCTTTCCTTCTTATGTAGGGGAATGATGACAGATAGTTTCCAGGATTTCGGAAAAACACCATAACAAATAAAGCATAGAAACTAGGGACATGCGACTACTTTTTACAAAGCACTCAGGCTACCATCAGGACCACACGAGAAGCTATCAGCCAAACTAGAAATATGCTTAAGGACGGATTCCTCGTCAAACAGTAGGTCTTTGGTTTCAAGGGTAGTCGGCGCAAGCCTTGTCATGTGGGTTAAATTCTTATCTCTTGTAGCACAGTCTGTAGCCAAAAACGCGGTGCTAAAAAGTCGCCAAATAAGTTGGCAGTCGTCAGAGGATCGTCACCAAAACTCAACACAGAAGGGTAGCCATCACAATTACGCTTAGAATTTACGTACCCCCAGAACTGTTTAGGCTCAACACGCAAAGTCGATTTAATTCTCTCCAAGATATATTAAGTTCAGAGCAAAATTGGTTTCGTAATATGGAGTAAGCGAACTAGTCAGCATCACTCCTTGAGGAACAAAACCGCTTCCAAGCTTTATCCTTTAGATTCTTTAATTGCTTCACAGAACTATTGAGCCAAGGCTGATATGCACGCGAATCACGAGACCTCGAAAGAGGAACACCATTAGAAAAACAAATAGAAAGAGAATCGTAAAATTATTTTGCAGCATTATCGATGTCACGCTCACTTAGAACATTCGTCCAATCATAGGCAAAAAGGCAATTATTAAGTTTAGAATAAACAGCCTTGCTAAAGTTATAACAAAAATTACTTGAATCAGAAGATTCCGTCAATACAGGATCAAAACCAAGAATAACATGCAGTGCCGGATGATGACGAAACTGAGGAACCAAGGGAGATAAATAGTGCTTCACTACAGCACTCGAGCAGTCAGATGAGAACACCAAATCCAGAAACTTTCTTGAATCATTCTTTATGTCACAGGCCTGTGATAAACCTCAAGAGGTAGTCGAATTTGTGAAGGGCGAAATGTACTGTGAAGCAGCCGAAAAAGATGGTAGTAGGCAATCCTTGTCCAAGGAGCGCTCCCAACCAACCCAAGGTATAATGAAATCTCCAAGAAGCATACGGTCATCCGATGGAAGCGGTGAATGAGCCAGTCTTTCGACACAAGTAGACATCAATTCATAGCAATCACACGTTAAAAGTCTGAAGGCTTTGATTTAAATTTGTTCTAACGCTGACAAACGATCTTTTTCTCTCTATTTCCCTGTATATCCCCTTCTGGTTCATACGGGGGGAGCAGAACTTCACCAAATTTGAAATAACAACGATGGCAAGTGGTTCTACAATTTAATTTAGATTTTGAACCATCGACATTACTATGTAACTTCCTCTTTCCCTCCTCGCAAATGCCTTTTATCGTAATATGTTGTCAGCAGGAAATAACCATGGATCGCAAACGGCCAACACGCTATAACTTGCTCAACCGACAACTAATAGGCAAACTAACGCTACGTAATGTGAGTAATGCTTGGTCTGGAGTAGCTCTCCTCGATTCAGTTTATCATTGGCCCTGGGAAAGTACACCACGGTATTCCAGGCTGAGATCTTCGCTATACTGACATGTACCTACGAGAACCTAAGAAGAGCCTATAAAAACAAAAGAATCTCAATCTTCTCGGATAGTCAAGCTGCAATCAAGGCAATTGCTTCATCTACCACCACATCTAAGCTGCCAAAGAAGCCTAGATGAAATGTGTAGAAATAATCAAGTATACTTGATCTGGATACCGGGACATCAGGGTTACACAGGGAATGAACTTGCTAGAAAGGGGTCTAACACCCCTTTCATAGGGCCGGGGCCGGTCTGTGGAATCCCTCTCTGTACGGCTAAAATTCTAATAGCAGATCGCGCAAGTGAGGAGCATAGGCTGTATTGGACCAATATTGAGGGACACGCTGACTCAAGAAGCCTTATGCCCTCACCGTCACCGGGTAGATCCAGGGAGCTTCTCAAGCGAAGCAGGTCGGATGTTAGAACTCTGGCTGGCCTTCTTACCGGCCACTGTCAGCTACGGAAGCACCTGGTAAGGATAGGTAGAGCCATCGACTCTACCTGCAGACTCTGTCTGGAGGAAGATGAGACCCCACTACACGTACTATGTGAATGCCCTGCAGTGGCCAGGCGCAGATTTAACCTATTTGGGAAACCAGTACCGAGCGAGCTGAATGACTGCCGACTGCGGGAGCCGTTGAATCTCTTCAGAGGGACCGACTTACTATAAGGAGTTGAGAGGGTTAACACAATAGGCCCCAGTGCGCTTGAGAACCTCACACCTCCAATTTAATCAAATCAAATCAAATCAATGCTTTAATGGGCTACAAATGAGAAATGTTTGGAAAAGGTTGCAATTTGTAAACTATTTAGAAGTCACAATTTTTATGTTTTGCCTTTTGCACAAGCGGAAAAACAATAAATGGTCGCCAGAAACAATAGTATATGCAAGAGTATATGCAGATTTAAGAGCTTAAAACTGTTAAGGCATACATTTCACGGGTTTGCACATATAGTAAAAGCTCTTTCATTAAAGGAATTCCGAATTAAAAAAAAGTTGTTTTTAATTTTGCCACTATCAGTTAAGTTTGCTTTTATATTTCACTTAAACTTGCATAAGATTGAAATTTAATAGTTATATAAAAATGAAAGCAAACCTTCTAACGAATTTCAATAAAAATGACGTACAAATAAGAACAACTTTAATTTACCATTACCCTGTGGCGGCAATTGGATTTCGAATTCGAACTTTCTTAAAAGAACTGTCATTTGAAATGACAGCAATTGTCAAAAGTCAAACATATCCAGAAATGGGAACTAAGTCGCAGTGGACTGTGATTATTCTTTAATTTACATAAAACATTAATGTTTTAAACATTAGGAAGTGTTTTTCACCTAAAATAAATCACATATGTGAGGTTTTATTCTAAAAACCCTGTCTTGTGTCAATTTTTTGAGCAAATAAATAGGTAAATTAATAGCATAGTTTTTATTACGCTTATTATAGCAGAAACCTGTTGTTTGTAAATTGATTTATTCCTTTTTGCAAATGCAACTTGAATTTTCTATAGCCGCTCTGGGAACTCAGTTGAATGGGAGGAAGTATAATGCTTCTACCCCTTTTTGGTGTGAAAGTACTGTGCTACTTCAGTTCTTTGTTGCGTGACTAATTATTTTTAGTGTTGGAATTTATTCACCAAGATCAAATTAATTAAGTGAAGAATTACATAGTTAGGTGAATAATTCCTGGGACATTTTGATCAGTCAGCCAGACAATTGATGCTCATAGATTTCTGGGAAATCGTTGAGTCAGTTTTGTCCATAATTGTAAAAAAAAATTGAGTTTAAATCGAATGTGATCTGTTTCAGTTAAAAGTTGGAAATTATGTTTTAACATTCTTTTAGTTGCCTCAATTGTGCCGGTTGTACCTTAGTTTCAAGGGCAATGCCACGAACGAACAACGACTTAGCGTCCGGGGGAGCAGACCACTTCAGTGGAAACAAAACCCCAAAGGGAACTGCATCAGGCGGCACTGGTTTTGGTGGGAGTGGTGGTTGCGTTCATCCAGACGATGTTATTATGGAAAATGGGGTTGCTTTTAATGTCAGGGTAAGTGGAAACAATTAGAGTTGGTTGTATGGCTGGCCTAGAAGATGTGAAGAGAATTTTAATTATTTTCTTATTCTTGTTTCAGTATATAGGCTGCTTGGAAGTAAAAACGTCTATGAAAACTTTGGATTTTGCTACAAGGTCACAAGTTGCAAGGTATTTATAATAAACTTTAATTGAATTTATTACAAAATGTTGCTAGTTTAAGTGCGTTTTAAAATGATTTTTAAATATGAGGTGAAATTCGAATCCGCGCGATTGCTTATCAATGATAACTTTTTTGCTTTTCCTAAAGTTCAATCGCCGACATAAGAAAATAAGTGCTTTGTTAAATAAGGCAATAAGACACCTTAATTTGTTTGAATTTATAAAGTTTATTCATAAAAAGAAATTACAAATTCCAAAGTATGACATGCTCTCGTTAAATGTAGTTGGATGGTAATTATGGTAAGGGGAATGAGGGAACATGAATGGCTGGGTTAAGCTACTGCACCCCAGAAACGGAGTGGATTTGTTTTTAAATTTTTATTTTAAAAAATCACGGGGCGACCGAGTCTTGAAACCTGGAACCATGGTGTAGTGATCGTGCCACTCATCCATCGATCGAACTCCGTCCCAAATCATTGCGACAGCATCGATGAAGATTTAATTTTTTTTTTTGCATACTACACCGAACTCTGCAGTGCAACATTCTTAATATATTTTAAAGTTTGCAAGGCTTTGAAAAAGTAACACTAGCTCCACAGTAAAACGAAATATATCCAGCTTTTAATGTCATAAGATTATACATGCGAATAAAGAGTACAGGTAGTGTGCAGTCATTAACTCCTGTCAAAGTTATTTGAGAGAATCACTTACTCCTGTAAAAGTTCTGTTCTCATCCGGATAGAATCACAGACTCCTGTCAAAAAAGTACCGCCAAATCTTGTCGAAGAGAGAAATGTACCAAAAAGTACCATCAATAAAAAGAATTCATGTGAAGCATTGAGGTAGTTACTTGTGTGCGTAAGACACTTTCAAACCGTCAATGTATTCTGATCTTTTAATGAGTGAAGTAGATTTGAGGCCACCAGAACCAGAAAAGTGGAAATTCGCATAAAACCACTATTACTTTTTAAGGGTTTCGATGTAATAATTTATCAAATTAAAAAAGCTCATTATTCTATAAGTTTTATTTTCAGCAATATATAACAAAAATTTGTTCTTTTCAAAAACATAAAGGAGAAAATCAAAAATATTTTAAATTTAAAACAAATTAAGAGGAAATTCGTATAAAACCAATATAAACAAACGTCTAACAAAATGAAACACAAAACAGGCGTCGGATAACGAAAATAATAATTAATATTTAGTGGATGATCCTTGTTGCGAGATGACATCAAAAATCCGTTGAGGCATTGATTCAGCAAGCTTCACACACTCAGACGAAGGAATTGACTGCCATGCTTCCTTTATTGCGACTTTGAGCTGAGCAACGGTTTCATATTGCCGACCGTTGGCGTAAACACGTCTTGAAAGGATTCCCCAAAGGTTTTCTATAGGGTTAAGGTCAGGACTTCTCGCTGGCCAATCGATTACACATATGTTTTTCTCGCTAAACCAATCTCTTACTTTCTTGGATACGTGAATGGCAGCATTATCCTGCTGAAAAACGAAGTCCTGACCACATAAATCCTCGGCCTTTTCCACCATAACTGCTTCTAAGAGCTCAATATATTTTTCCGAGTTCATTTTCGTTGGAACCCATGCAATTATCGTTTTTCCCTGGGCTGAAAATCCCGCCCAGACCATAACACTTCCACCGCCGAAGTTACGACTCATCCTGATTTCCTCTGAAAAGCATTTGTCGTACCAATAAAACTGGAATCCGTCTGGACCGTCCAGATTAAATTTTTTTTCGTCGGAAAAAAGGACTTTGTGCCATTCCTTGGTCCAATTCATATGATTTCGTGCGAAGATCAAACGCGCAGCTTTATGTTTGTGGGAAAGAGGTGGTTTTTTGCCCTTTTCTTAAAAACCATGTTGGGGTCAGCATTTAAAATTTGTCGCACACGTCGTCCTTTGACGGGCAAATCTAATTTCGCCGCAATTTGCACAGAAAACAGTTTATTTTTCGTAGCCTCGTGGAAAATTAAACGTTTCTGTCTCGCAGTTAATTTTTTGTTGTGGTCGTGCTTCGCTATTTTTCCATATTTGTGACCTAAATGCAGAAAATTCAGTACCACGTTGTGAGATCGTCCAATTCTCCTAGCAATTTCTCGTACTGCAACCCCACAATCTTTATACGCAATAATTTTTGCCTTCTCTTCTTCAGTGAGTACCTTCCCACGTGGCATTGCTAAAGTAAAACTGAATACAAATACAACAATTAGAGAAAAATTAAAAATTATAATCTCGTACCTTTCTTATGTTACTCCAAATAAAAATTAATTTAAATTTCGCTATAGTATTCACTTTCCTTACAAATAAGAACTCTGGTTTTATGGGAATTTCCACAAAAAATGCAACAATTTTCTGATACTGAATACAAATATTTTATGTGAAACGTTAAACGAGCAACGATCAGACGTGTAATGACCGTTAATAACTGTTACTTGTGCACACAAAATTTTGCGATAAGAAAAACTGCATTCAATGTATTTCATAAACAATTATCAATATCCACTTACTGTAATTATTGATGGTTTTATGGGAATTTCCACTACTGTATAACTATAAGGAGAGGCCCTAAGGCCAAAAAACCTCGGCACTTTTCTTGATGTAGTTGAATCGTTGAGTTGTGTTTGTTTTCGTCATGGCAGTAGTAAAACAGCGACATTTCTAGAGGAGGACTAACAAAAATTGGAAATTAGATCGTAATCGCATTTTACAATTGCCTCGAGGAATTGCGAATGATTTTCTATTTTTAGGCGAATCTATATCACAAAATTAAATCAAAACTTTTAAACATTTTAATCACGAATTTAAGTTTTTAGTGTCCCTTTATAAAAGTTAAATCACGAGCCACTGGGTTATCTAAGGAGAAGCAAAAAATTCGATCTTAGAAAATGTAAACAAACTAAGAACGCCAAGAAAACTTCACTTTTCTTTACGTTCCGTTGCTGTTCTTAGCGTGTCAATGCAATTATATCAAGCTTAAGAACTAACATTGTTTGCACAACACAAAACCGCGCACTTCATTTCAACAATTCACTATTAAAGTACCTTGTCTACACTTCAAAAAGTTGAAAGCTATTAGCTTTAAGGTTTCTAATATATTGCACTAAAATAAAGAGTAAAAAACACTCGAAACTCGAAACTATAGAATTACAAAACAAAATTGTTAAACCATCGGACAATTCACGGTAATAACTTTGACAGTTCGCAAACTAAGGAGAAGAGCTCTCCGTCCTCACCTCGCCTTAAAGCCAAATGCCGATCACACGTACACGGTTTCACAGATAAGGGCCTTTCCTGTAGTTATATATTCTCAGGTGCAGTTATTTACTCTTGTCAAAATTATTTGAGAGAATCATTTACTCCTGTCAAAATTCTCTTGTCATCCGGAGAAAATCACAGACTGTCAAAAAAGTACCGCCAAATCTTGTCGAAGAGTAAAAATGTACGGAGAAGTACCACCAATAAAAAGAATTCATGTGAAGCATATAACTGAGGTAGTTACTTGTGTGCGTAAGAGACTTTCAAACAGTCAATGTGTTCTGGTCTTTTAATGAGTGAAGTACATTTGATATTTGAGGCCACCAGAACCAGAGTGACCCAAATGCAAATATCAATAATGCGAGTATTGATCAAAAAATGTTTTCGAAAAATTTGAAGTGCTGAGAACTTAATTAATTTATATTACACACGAGTTTATATGTGCACTTAATAATTTAATTAGTAATTATCATAATAATGCATATTAGGTATTTTAGGTTTTTTTTGCAGATAGGCCACTATGGTATTAAGCATTTAAAATTTACCTATATAAAAATGTATGACTATGTGGGCCAATATAAAAGAATCAACAATCGTATTATTGAAATAAAAAACGTTAAATTTGAAACTGGTTTTGAAATTAGATTGTTTTTATTATCAAGTTTTCCTATAAATCTCAAAATCAAAAATTTTGCACTTGGGCCACTCTGGCTCTGCTGCCCTCATTTGTAAATGCACATAAGAAAAGCATACGTGTCTCTTATCTCCCGGAAAACAAATTTTTAGTTCTAACTGCACGGTTGCCCGATGCGGGAAATATACAAAAGAAACCAAAAATTGTTCACTGCTTTGTTCGAAGCCGTTTATCTAGTAGTAAGTAATCTTTGATTTGAGTGTTGGGAAAATATTTGGAACAACGCTTTTAAAAGGAGAAATTAATTTAAAAATAACTTCTTGCACGTCTTCTTCCAAAATATGATTAAAAAGATTCGAATCATAAAGAATTACTTAAGGGGTTGTGAAAAAAAGTACAAATAGATATTGTAAAATTTTTTTTTATTCTTTTAAGTATTTGCAATCACAAAAACATTTTTTTCTTTACCTCCTGGTTCTGTATAGATGGCACTGAAATTTGGAAGGAAATCGGTGGAGGTTGTAGCTCAATTTTGGGGCGTTTGAAAAAAGAAAAAAAAATGTAAATGATAAAAAACACTTGTAATTGATCACTGACGTGGCCCGATTTAAAAATTTTTGATCTGGGGGTAAATGCCGCTAACTGAAAATAAAATTTGAAATATGACCACTCTAGGCCACGATGACCCCCTTAAACTTGAGATATTGAATTTCATATAAAGGAATTCTCGCAAAAAATTGCCAATATGTTTCAGGTCTGGTGTGCCAAAATAAGTAAGGTTATTGGGCCATTCCACACGAGTATTCTTACAGCTGTTGTAGAACCATTTCGACAACAGTCAGCGTTTTCCAAAAAATTCCACACGGGTATTCTTGCTGCAGTTGTTATTTGTACGTGCCAATAAGAGATTATGCATGTGTGTTGTGTGCATTGCTTTTCATTTTAAGTTAAGTGTTGGCCGTGAACGTTTGACAACTGGCATTTCACCCATTTACAAATTATTTCAGGAAAATTCCAAATCAGTATGAGAATGAGAGATTTGATAAAAAAAATAATTTTCCAATTTAATCTAAATGGCTAATGAAAATATAAAATTTTTTAGAGGAATTTACCCTAATTATAACGCCGGTTCTCTGCAAAGTGCTCTCGGTACTTTTACTTTTTACATTGAAAATATATTAAAAAAAAAATTAATTTCTGGAGGAGGTTTCTCCCTTAAGAATGTCCATAGGGATGTCTTCTAGTAGATCTGGCAGTGTATTCTCCAAAAAGTCTGCATAAATGTGTGGCTTTTAAGCACTTGCGGCGAAGTGAATGGCCTTTTTAAATGGGTGCTGATAATACTAGCCCAAATATTGGCTCAGTATTTGAACTGGAAGAAAATCCCCTTGTCCTATGTGGGGTAGTTGTATTATTGCAACTCTGCGACGCAGACATGGCGAATACGATACCCTACTTCTATTAAATATTTTTTATTTAACTATTTAACTATTAATTTTCAAATAGAATTTCGACCGTTTCAACTTCGCGCGGCTAGACGGTTCACCACTTACCAGCGCTCTTGCTGCGATAGATGGCGACTTGTATCGAAGAATAGAGGTTATTATATAACAAGAAGGAAGACTTTAAAAATTTCTAAAATGTCGCCATCAAGAGAGATTTCTAGTGTGTTGGCCTCTAGAAGTACCCTGTGTAAACCTTTTTATCATATTTGTCCTAGAAAATGAGTTGCGCGCAATTTCAGGACGGCCGGCCGGTCGGTCGGGCCCCGCCAAAGCACTTGGAGCCGCGTTTTTTGGAGGGCCAAATTCATGTTTTTTTTTTTTTAAATGGTCTTTCTGAACTTTATATCCCGAATAAATAGTCGCAAAAAGTTTCACAATTGTACCCATCTTACTTTTCACCAAAACAAATCGCCAAGTTAGGTATCAAGAACAGGCTATCACATTAAAAATCCCCTTTACCCTTGCGGAAAATTTAATAAACGCCAGAAAGATGGACAAAAGTGGGGAAATAAATTACCACAAGAGGTTTGTCTGTTTACTTTTCTGTGTAAAACGTGGGTAAAAATCAAGTGAAAATCGTTCTTCTGGTGGCGGGGGATGAAAATGCGAAAGTTAACAGACGCTTTCTGGGTAAGTTGATGGTAACTGAAGAACTGTCAAAAGTAAATTTCAGTGCGAAGATTACTGCGTTTACAAGAAATCGTAAAAATAAATAAAAATGAAAAACAATTTACTGAAAAAGTTAATATTTCCCCGTGTTATTTCAATTTTTACTTCTAAGCTGTAAGTTGCCAAAAATCAGTCAGTTGTTAGTTGACAACCATAACAGAAGAACTCTGCCCAAATTTAGTCCACACTCATCAGCGTGTGTAAAATTTGGACTGAAGGGGAAATTACTCGTTCTGTCAAATTTCTTCAAGTCCAAAAGTAAACAAAGGTCATCCCCACCCCTCCACCACTACTTCCACCACCACCCCCATCCCTCCTCCGACCGACAGTCACCTCATTTAGACATTTATCTCTTTTTGTTTTTTTACCTGGGGTAGATATAGTAGTCCCCCCTTAAAATAAATTCTGGATCCACCCCTGCTTGAAGTAAACGTCCCAGGTTTTCTTCTTTTCGTCTGTGTACTATCGATAGGTCGTCCGCATAGAATATAACGCAGTAGTAGTCCATCAATCGCTATCAGCCATTGGAATGGCGAAAGAATCCCTCCTTGTGGAGTTCCTCTCTCTCAACGCTGTCAAATTTTTATTCCCGAAAGTCGTTTTAATGATTCGGTATTTCAGCATGGACTCTGTTGAGCTAATTACGCTTTGATCTGCCCCCTTCTCCTCCAATCTGCTGAGAATCTTTTCGATTCTGACGTGGTTAAAGGCCACCTCTATGTATGTCAATAAAGTAACCCAAGACTACTTACTTTCTTGTACATCGGTGCTTTTTTTTAGGCCAAAAACCTAGGGGGAAAACGCTTTGATGCGTTATTATGGCTTTGCCTGGAGGGGAGTTTACCCGGGAATCATGGCATTGTGGTCGTGCCGCTCAACTAATTGATTCAACTCCGTCTCCCTTTTTCAAGACATAAAATGTAACGTTACCGCTCTACTACATAATTTGTTACCTTGAAAAATCTTGATTATGTTAAGTTTCCGTAAGATGATGGAATGCTTGTATATGTAAATATGGGCCTTAAAAAAACCAGGTACATCTTAGGTCTTATCCTTGATACGCTTTTGTTTGGTTCTTGTAACACTTTTTGTCAACAAAGATGGATTGTTACCGCCGGTGCTCGAACCTACGACTCGTATAAAAATCCAGGACGTTACACCACCGACGACTTGATGAAATTATTTAAGAACAAATATTATATTATTTGCGAAATACCAGACTACAAAGTAACTTTGAATTTGATTTAAAATGTGAATAGTCTGCTGACTATAACAGGGTTCTTGTAATTTGAAGGTCGTTATATCTGAATTGATCGTTTGGTAACCTGAAATTTGCTCTCTTCTATTACTTCCTGCTGTACAGGTTTCCTTTGCTTTTCCTTAGTAAAGACCATTCCCAATCAAAGCAAATAAAATTAAAGAGCCATAGCTAGTTATTAGCACCCGTTTGTTGAGTACACACTGAAATTGTGAAGCATGTCGGGAACAGTATCTGTTAGATCAGGAGTAATTCCTACGTGTATTTATATATAAACATGTAGGAATCGGAGAAAAATTAGAAACTGGCGAGATCGAATCTCGAACCGAGGATAATGCGCATGATGTTACTTGGCTACCAGCCCTGTTGTTGATTCTCCGTTTCAAAGGTCTTTTTTTATGGAGAAGCCTCGATCTCATATTCATAGGATAATTTTTTATGCACCCCTTTTTTTTTTGTTTCTATTAAGCTTCTAAAATAAATCTGCTTTAACCTTTCAGAGAATGTATCAACAGGGTTTGCGAGGCCGCTGGCCTAAAAACACAAAAGAAGCGCCGCATTGACAAAAAAATTGCACAATATATATCAGATCAACCTTGTATGGAAAAGGCAGGCACAAATGTCATAATAAATGTGTCCAGCCGGTCGTTAAATCTTGTCAGTATTGAAACAGGAGAAATGATAGCTAATCATGATATGCCTCGAATATCATTCGCCTCAGGTGGCGATACAGTAAGAGTTTCAGTTGTCTGCAACAGATCAATTTATAAAATACTTTGATTAATTACAGGATACTCTAGATTTTCTGGCGTATGTAGCAAAAAATATCGAAGGATGGAGGGCGTGTTACGTTTTAGAATGTGGAGGTGAGCAGACACAAGATCTAATCCTTACGATTGGAAAAGCTTTTATGCTACGCTTTAATGCAATTAGCAAAACACAGTAAGAACGATGAAAATTTGCCTGAAAGTATTTGCCTCAATATGTTCTTTAAATTTTCTTTGCTAGCTGTGTCGAGAATTTTAACATTGCAAAAGAATACGACAAGGACTACTACAACGATTTGCCAGGAAAACTTCCTCCGGACTTGTTATGTGATAATGATCTACCTCAGAAGGTTACGCAACTAAATTTGAAAGTAGTTAAACTTATTACTCAAAAGCCTTAACACAATTTTATATGATGCTTTTAATTTTTTTCAGAAATCTCGTGATAGATTAAGTAGCAATCTCATAGACCTAAACAGCCCACCACCTGATCATATGGGAAAAATGGAGCTGAATTTAGACGCAAACAGTAACACAACACAAACGTCTGTGGTTCGGGATGTATTCGATTTGCGTAAGTTAAATGGAATGGACGAAATATTTGCAATAAAACAAAACTTTATAATTTCAGAACCATTTTCACTTTCTGCTGAGATTCAACGATCACAGCTTATGACTGAATCGTGGTTTCATGCATCAATTAGTCGCCCGGTTGCTGAAGGTTTACTAAAAACCGACGGAGATTTTTTGGTTCGTGAATCTCAAGGCAAACCTGGTCAGTATGTTTTGACTGGGCTCGAAGGAAAGACACCGAAGCATTTACTCCTTATTGATCCAGAGGGGATAGTGCGCACAAAGGATCGTATTTTCGATAGCATTAGTCATTTGATCAATTATCACTGGACAAATTCATTGCCCATCATATCAGAGGAGACTGAACTTGTTTTAAGAAATCCAGTTTTAAGAAATTCACAGAAATAAGATAATTTATCTTGAAAAGAAAACTTCAGACAGTCTGACACGGAGAGAACATCAAGACAATTACTTAATTCAAACTATACTAAATCGAGGGCCTTTAGCTGTTTTGATACTATACTGCTTCAGTAGAATTACACGCACTTTACAAATTTTATGTATATTTTGTTGTATTGTATAGAACAAAGTAGTTCGTAAGACAGACGATTTCAATTAGTATCATCCTAAAGTTGATTACTAGCATCTAGGTCCATAAACGGAGTACAACAACGATGTTATCTGCATTTTATTGTATATAAAGTAGGTTTAAGCTGAAAATATCAATCAAAGCAGTGTATATTTTACTAATTAAATGTCATAGAAATAGATTTGTTGTTTTTCAGATGTAAAATATTGGATGTTTGTTAAAAATATGGGCCATCATCACAAATGCACGCACCACAAAGGCAGTGGAGAGAGATCTTTTAAAGTGAAACAAAAGGCCTGTTTTTGTATGCACGTGCTTTTAGCTGAACAAAGAAAGCTATGTAAGGACAAGCAAAATTGAATTCACGACTATTTAAATTCATCAATTTAGTTTCCGGATGAAAGAAATATTCTATTCGAGCGGTTAGGTTAGATGGCGACCACCGGTAATAAACCAGTCGAGACCGATCCACCTGCGCTTGGCGAGCTGAACAGATTTTAGGTCGATCTCTCTTTTAACTGAGATTAGAGGCGGTCCGATTGATCTGTCTATTTGTGAAGCGTTCCTTTCGCCAGAGCATCGGTTGCCTCATTACCCGTCACATCACTAAGACCGGGAACCCAGCAGAGAATCACCCTGTGCAGATTCCCCAAGCTTTCGAGACCGGTCCGGCATCTGCGCACCAGGTCGTGATTTCATCGTGTTTGAGTCGAGCGCTTTAATGGCCACTTGACTATCGCTATATAGGCAAATTTCACTACGCTTTTGTAGATTCTTTTGCGACAGCAATATTTCTGTCGCCCTTTCGATGGCCAGGACCTCTCCTTGAAACACACTGCAGTGGTCCGGCAGTCGATACGAGTTCCGTATGCTAAGCGGGTCGGAGAAAAATCCCGCTCCTACCCTGTTCTGCACTTTTGAACCATCCATAAGGTTCGGTATATCTGGCATTGGCAACCACTAATATCCCTCTCATTCCTCCCTACTAGGCATTCTAATAGAGAAAGCTTTTTCAAAGCTTTTTGTAGGAACGGTATAGTCAGTGCTCTTTTGCAGATGAACCCCCGAGTAGGCCCTAAAAATGCTGCTGTATCTGTAGTCTGAAGTTTTCCAACTGTTGCATTCCTTCAGCCTAATGGAATTATTAGCTATATACCTACCGTTGATGTCCAGTGGTGGGGGAGATGGAATATTATCTCCAACGCGGCAGTTGGCGTTGTAATAATCGCTCCTGAGATGTCCAAGCAGGCGGCTCTTTGAATTTTAGTGAGCTTCTTAAGGTTACACTTCCTTTCAAGTGCGCCCCACCAAACTAAGATTAAGTCAGGATTGGTCTCACTATATGAACTATACGGGGATTAATTCCTCATTTCTTCCCTAGGTTTTTCTTGCAGGCATAAAAGGCTATCGAAGCCGTTTTCACATGCTCTTCAATGTTGATGTCCCAGTTTAGTTTGGAATGAAGAATGAGGGCCTATTCATAAACGCAGATTTACGCAGTAACTGATCGCTGCAGCGCAAACCTGCGTTTATGAACAGGCCCTGATACCCAAATACTTCACTTGATTCTTTACCATTAAAGTGCTCCCCCCACCTCAGTCTTCTAAGCATCGGCTACTAAACCACAGTCATTTGCCCATCTATGTGTTGTTCCCAGAGCTCTACGTGAGTTCGCTTATGCTGCGTAAGCGTCCACTTTTATTCGAGTGCTCTCTAGCAACCTAAGAACTTTATCAGGAACTAACAGCCAGAGCAAAGGCGATAGAACGCCGCCCTGTGGGGTCCCCCTGCAGACTGCTCTTTTAGTATCGTGGTTTCTGTCGGTTGGTTAGCATTGACTCGATCCAGTAACAGACATAGAAGTCTACTCCATTAGATCTTAATGCAGCGCTGATATCTTCAGTTTTAACATTGTTAAAGGTACCCTCTATGACCAGACAAGTACCCAATGTGAATTCCTTACATCTGAGTGTCCCTTCAATGGTGCCTACCATTTCATGTAGCGCAGTTTCTACTGACTTTCCCTTCATGTAAGCATATTGAGCATTGCTAACACCTCTGAAAAAGGGGGCAGTGCGTAGGTGCACATCTATGAGTCTTTTCATCGTGTTCAAAAGAAAAGAGGTTAGGCTAATTGGTCTGAAGAGCCATTGCTGCTCCCCGCCTTGGGGATGAAGATCACTTTGACCTGTCGCCAAGCAAGGGGGATATAGGCGTGAAGTAAGCATCCTTCAAAAATCACCAGAAGCCAAGAGGTGATCGTTGTATGACACCTCTGCAGCCTACAGGGTATGATCCCATCTGCTCCAGGCGATTTGAAGGGATCGAAGGACATTTCACTTTGTGATATGTAACAATGTTCGCTAAGTTAACTCCCATGGGGGTATTCCAGTGTCTTCTCTGTCGATTCTGTGTAAATGCCATCACCTTGCATCAGAAAGAAAGGAACACTTGGGTTGCCAGCGAGAATTTTCCTCAATGGATTCACAGAACTTCCGCCATGATGTACGTGTAGCCCTTCTAATTTCCCTTTTAAGCTCTTTTTGGCTTGCTTTAAAGGAAGCCCAGTGCTCCGTCAGTCTAGTAGTTTTAGCCTTATTGAAAAGTGAGTATCACCTCAGTAAACTTATCCTTCTGTCCCACCAAGCAGGATAAGACTTCCTGGACGGTCTACTAATCGGACAGCTATTTCTCAAGACGATTTCGATCGTATCCGATAGTTATTTATTGCTAGTTCAATGGAATTCGTGTCTACAAGGGATTCGACGCTCGGTGGTTAGTTTCTAAAGGGTTTGGAGAGGTCGATTTTCTCAATTTCACATTATTCAATTGTAAGCAGACACAACCACTCGTTGGCAACGACGAAATTCAAATTCTGGGCACCATACGATGGAAAAGCTACCCATTTTCTTTTCTGGGATAAATATTCACTTTGAAATGAGCAGACAACCTTTCTTGGGACGAAAACTCGCAAGTACTCTTGTGTTCTTAAAACAATCTCTTCACTTTATTTTTGTTATTAAATTCGACAAGCAATCCAGATATGATTGACATTTAAAGATTTATAATTTGTCCCCATTTTTAATTGTCACAATTTATTAAAAGTTTGAAACGTAAG
The DNA here is from genome assembly GCA_964036015.1 of Leptarthrus brevirostris. Classification (NCBI taxonomy): domain Eukaryota; kingdom Metazoa; phylum Arthropoda; class Insecta; order Diptera; family Asilidae; genus Leptarthrus; species Leptarthrus brevirostris. The sequence continues at coordinate 149,380,145 of OZ038372.1, forward strand.
CAAATTTATAGTGCTACAAGGGAAATTACTGCAGACTTACCGTAATGAAAGTGCTTTCAAGATTTTCAGAGAAAAGCTGTCGTCTTCCAATGTACGATCTATTCTCGGGGATTAGAACAGGGAAGAAGCACTACCTTGCTTTTATGGTAAATCGACCCATTATTCTGTTTGGTTTCGGTATATACGGGACAATAACAGAAAAGGATCTAACTCTTGAATACGGTCTTCTTATGGACGATTTTTGCAATCCTGGAAATCACAAATTTATTTTGATAAGAAACAATATAAATGTGAGATTGTCTGGTCACAGGGATATTACGCGAGTGTTCTTTGATGAGCCAATTATGCTGCGCAGATTTCAGCAGTACATTCTTTATCTGGACGTTAGCAGCTTTCTAACTTACAGAGGTGTTAAAGGCATGGAAGTTATTCGAGCAGATAAAGTTAAATTTATTTTTAATCATGATTTTGACAATGTATCTCTGTCGACTCCATTTGATGGTAATTTCCCTGAATTTTACTATGAAATACCGCCGGCAGGAAAGGATGGCACTACAGCAAATTGCAAAGATAATGTCATAAAAATTCGTGGAACATACACAAGATTTTCAACTAAGAAACAACTGAATGACGACAAATAGTGCTGTTTACTAAAGTTACATTTCGTTTCTATTTAAATTGACCAAAAATCAGAAAAAGTAATATATTTTAGTACAATAACTATTTTTGTTTTTGATCATATTCATTCATTCATTAATTAGCTCGCCTTTAAAAGGTACTACCCAAGGACATCTCAAACGGGGTAGGGCTGCTCAAGAAGCAAGATGGTACCTATACTGAGACCCAAAGAGAAACACTGGAATATATGTAACTACTTAGATAACATCCTTGCCCTTTAGTCAATTTGTTCAGAGCCAGCTATAATTTGGGCTACATACCGCTCTCACGGAGGAAAGAAGTTGTGGTGTCGGTCTCACATCCTTCCTACACAAAAGGTAGATCACCAGAGACCGCATAACAGAATTTTGTTAGCAAGATCGAGAAACCCATTCACCACAAAAAATGGAATTATGTACTTTTGACATAGAAGGTGCTTTCGACAACACATATGTAGAGCTCTCGCATGGAGGGGTCTGGTCCTCATATTATTAAGTTGGATACTATGCTAAAGGAGTGAGAGTTTACATCTACCCTCACCTCTGCATTAGACGACCTCTAAAATCAGCTCAGTGAGCTTGGTCACCAGGCAGTACGCGGACGACCTTGCAGTCGTTATTAGGCGAAGTTCGACTAGACTGTCACTGATTTGATAGGGTCAGCTTTGCGCACGGCTACTAACTGGTGCGTAAAAGAAGGCCCTATTATTAACTCTGCTACACATACAAAGGTATCATATTACGTGCAATAATTTGGTTACTGCCAGTAAGCACTCGCCATGTCGAATATCTGGGCGTGCTTACTGGCAGTAACCACTACAGGTCTCGCATAGCACATTGAATACTCGATAAAAGTCTTAATTGGAACGGTCACCTTGACTTTACCCTAAACAAGGCTACTCGAGCCCTATCGGCCTGTCGAAAACTCTCCGGAAAAGCTTGAGGTCTCACCCCGAAGACGATTTCCTGGTTATACAATACGATTGTCAAACCGATTGCTACTTACGCCTTATTGGTCTGATGGCCTAAGGTTCTACAACGGACAGCAATCTACAAATATAACAAGCTTCAACGGCTTGCTTGCCTTCCCATAACAGGAGCAATGAGGGCTTGTCCAACTGCATTGGAGGCCGTAATTGGACTCACTCTCTTGCATATTTCTATTATGAAATCGACTGTAATTAGCGTCCTGAGAGTGCTGCTTTTTATTTTACGATATGGCCGGAGGGGAATTAGGTTAAGGGGAATGAGGAAACTTCAATGTCTTATTTTTGCATTGCTGCGAGCTAGACAACTGCTCAGATACGGAGTGGATTTTTTAATTCAAATTTAAAAACCCATAAGGAGACCTGGTCTCGAACCCGGAAACCATGGCATGGTGGTCTTGCCGCTCAACCAATTGATCACATCAAATATGCCGGCTGGTGAAAAAGTTCATATGGGCATCCTTCATTGCATTCCTGGTATAGATGTGTGCACCGTATCGGACCACATGACCAAGGAACCGCGGTTTGGTGGTGGCCCAAGTTTGGACCCTAAAAGCCTGAAATGGTTCACTGTCACAACGTCAAAAAAAGACTAAGTAGGGCTAATATACCTATCTTCTCTGGCCCTGAAGCAGCCATTAAGGCGATATCTTCGTGGTGTTTGTCCTCTAAGCTTACGAAGGAATGCTTCGACACCATCCAACAAGTGGCCACCTATAACAAGGCCACGTTCTGTTGGACATCTGGTCACACGGGTTTCGAAGATAAAGATACCACCGATGAGAACTCGAGAAAAGCCCGTACAACGATATAATCGCTTTAAGTAAGGCTAAGGTTGCTTTCATGCTACCTATCTGGGCAGTGGGTGCTGAGATATCATCTACACCGGATAGATCTGTCCAGTGAGACGGAGTATCGGATCTGTCTGGAACACGATGGAACCACTATACACATAATGTACTTTTGTCCTCCCTTGGCATTGCTTAAAAGGTTCTTCAGTCGGGAATTCTTTAGCCCGGCTAATTTTAGATTCTCCAATATTGAAGACCTCTTTGCCTATCTAAAAATGGCTGAGCTTCTTTTGCAGGAGTAGGGTTGTGCCACAAAAAACCTTATTCGCAGTATCCACCAATAATGAAACAATTAGTTTACGGTTTTATTCAAAGGCGTCTTGCAGCTTAAGGAAAGCTAACACTTTGCTGCTTCTGTTGAGGAAGAGTCAAGGGAATTTAGCTTTTCTTTATTAGAAGCGCTGATCATGTACGTAGGTTGCTACTTAAGTGTTGAGATATGGCAACACCAGTATAAACATATCAACTATCGTAAATTTCGTACTCAGAACGTTTATTCTCATACGAGTGCTATTTGTGTTGTTTACAGGTACTTGAAACATTCACCTTGGTCAAAAAATGAAATTCAATCGTGAAAATTTTCGAGCGATGATTTTCTATGACTTTCGATGTGGAATAAACCAACAACAGTGTGTCGATCAACTCGCTTCGACTTTTGGTAATGAAGCACTATCTCGAGCCACCCTGTTTCGCTGGTTTTCCGAATTCAATCGTGGTCGCACTTCGCTACAGGAAGAATTTCGTGAAGGTCGTCCTAAATCGGTTGCCAGAAAAAATCGATACTGTGCGTGAACTGACATTGTAAGATCGCCATGTGACACACCGTAAGATTGAGGCTTAGTTCCACTCGCATACATTCAATATTTCATGAACATTTGGCCGTTCGCGTTGGATACCGCATAATTTTACAATCGCTGACAAAAAGGCTCGTGTGGATTGGCGCAAAGAAACGTTGAAAAAATTGAATCGCGGTGCTTCAAAAGACGCCTGTAAGATCGTGACAGGCGACGAATCATGGAATAATATGGAATGGAATAATTGGGCATGTCGCCAACGTAGAACGGTCATTTGTTTGCCAGAAGTGTTCGGAAAAATAAGGGAAAATCGCAGAAAACGAATCATTCTCCACCACGACAATGCAAGCTCTCACAATCCCCAATCGACGCCTGAAGAAGCGGTTAATGCGTTCAAATCACATGTTTTGGGATACCTCAATCGGAGTGGGAAAAATGCTTCAAAAATTGGTTCAAACGTATGCAAAAGTGTATTGATCTTCATGGAGAATATTTTGAAAAACAATTAAGCCATTTTCAATTATAAATATTTATTTTCACTTGTCTATCTCAAAACTTGAACAGCAACCCTCGTAAAGAAATATTTCAATATTTTTTTCTCTGCTCGAATTTTTAAACGTGAATTTTTGACAAATTCACTCGGGTCATGTGTTATTCCGTAAATATTTTTGTGCTTTCTCGAATCTATAGGTGGTGATGCATGGCCGTTCTTAGTTCGTAGATTGATTTGTCTGGTTAATTCCGATAACGAACGAGGCTCAAATACAGTGAAACCTTCCTATAGCGGACACTGTTCGGTCCTAAAAAAATGTCCGGTATTAAGAGGTCTCCGCTTTTCAGAGGTGGAAGTTTGAGGCAAATTGATGCTTGGGACTGGAAAAAGTGTTCGCTTTTAAGAGGTGTCATTGTATGTTAAATAGATGCATTCAGGATTATGATGTTGAAACCTTGATATAACTGGCTTAACAACACTCCTACATGCAAATTTAGGACTGTTCTGATTTTGTTTATATTGGGTGGAGTCGTTCCTGTTTGTTTGTCCCATTAATACGGACACTAGCTTCTTAAATGGACAAATTTCGTTTAGCAATAACAGGTCTGCGATACCCTTAGAAGTCCTGGGCTGCACGCGCGCTGTAATAAAAGTATCAACGTGTATTTCCTAGATCGAGAGGTCCGGGTAAACCGCTGAATCACTTTCCTGCTTGGGATTGTGAACTGAAACTGTTCACATGAACTTGAAATTCTCAGTAAGTGCGAGTCATTAACTCGCATTGACCAAGTCCCTGCCCTTTGCACATACCGCTATTCGCTACTTCCGATTGAATTATTTAGTGAGGTCTCCGGACGTGATCTCTGTGACGCCTTGGTGTTACGGATGTTTCACAAAAGTTGACCAAACTTGATTATTTAGAAAAAGTATTATATGCTCTATTGCTTTCCAATTTCTTTTTAAGCGAATTTATTGGGGTTAAACTCTCTTCTACATATAGCAGTAGTCTCTCTGGTTCCTTGTTGGGCCTAGGGCGTCTATTACACAGACTCTGCACCTGGTCCGGTTCTGTGTCAATGCCTTCAACTGTAGTCACGATTTGTTGATCTGGGTACCTTCCCTCTCGACGAATCTTCAAAATGTGTTGCACAGTCGTCCAATTCAGCGTCTTTGTTGGGGATTCCAATCTAACCTGAAAAAATTAACAAAATGCGTTACAATGGCGGCACTTTCCAAGTGTTTTTGGTCTTACAGTCTCCAATTGGTATTAGTGTCAGATATTCATACAATGAAACCACAATCTTGGTATTAATCATTTTAAGTATATTCAGCTTTTTAGTCAGAGAAAATATTCTTTTAACATTAGCGAAAACATCACCATATATATATTTTTTAATGTTCTACAAAGTCTTGGTTTCTGATGTATGTACTTAACATTAAGAGTTAACACTTAAAGAAACAAGAGTCTGAAATACGTACAAATTAGTCTGTATATACAAATGCACAAAATATCAATACATAAGTTACACACACACGTAAATGGTAAACACATTTCTTTACATACCTGTGAAGTGATTTTCTAGATATAAACATTGTTTTTTTTTTATAAGTTTTCTTTAGTTTTTTAGTAAAAAGTTTCTAATTGTGCATCGTTTCTTAAATTTTCTTTTCGATTCGCTAATATTCTTTGACAGAGTGTTGTAAATAATTTGACATCACTACAAAAATGAACAGTTTTTAATAAAATATATATTGTAAAGGGTTCATGTTATTAAAACGGATGGATTCAACTTATCATAGATGTGTTTATGCTAACAGTGGTCTCCAGTTTGGTATATATTAGATAAAATTCGTCACATATCTTTACATGTCTTATGAGTTAGTCAATACAATAACAGTACAAATATAAACAAAATTTTTAGTTCTGCTTAACCGAAATTCGAAGTCTTCACAAACTCACATTTCGCAATTTTGAAACCTAAATTAGTGCTCATGGGTACATACATATGCACTTATCGACATGCCATATCATGGTATAAAACATAGTCTAGAGTTTCAAAGGTTTAAAATTGTTGCAATAATTAAGCTTTAAGAAGTTGCAGCTAGACGTAATTTGTGTGTGCAAAAGATTCAACCATTTTAAAGACTTAGAAGACACTTAGAAATGACAAAAAATTTGTTTTAGTTATTTTAACATAATAATTTAGCCAAGTCTGTATATCCTTAGTACGGCAATAGGGTCTTTAAAATTTTCTACGGCGCCTCTAGTACTATAACTATATGGCATTAACTTTCTTCACTTCAGGTGATGTCCATTAAATATTAAAGCAATAAAATAAAAATATTCAATTACGGATCATTTGTAGTTAGGAAGAGTCCTAGATCCACCCTAAATCTGTAAACATAATTTAATAACCAAGGCTGTGTTTAGCATTATAGGGCATCTCTGAGCTTTTACATTTTAATGTAAAACCAACCAGGGAAGATAACTCACAATAATTTAAAATTATTTTGCTTAATAAAACCTCTTAACAATTTTGAAGAAAACAGTATGCAAACACATTAGGGCAGATTCTGTTGCTGACATGATTTTTTACCATTCTGGCCGTAGCCGGTCCTAAGCCCGGTTGAGGAAGGAGGAGGGAAACTCACGCCCCAGCCAGAACACCTCAGCTTAGAGAGTACCTACGCGCTAAACAAATACACTCTCGGTGACTCCTAGGTCGCCTTAAGGAGCAGCCCTCCTTCTGGGATAGGATAGGTAGGCTTGTAACCTACCGAACAAGCGGATATAACAACTGAGGATGCCTTCTACCAGCTCCTTGGCGACACTTTTAATAAGGCTCCTAAAGGTGATATCAAAATAGTCATGGGGGATCTCAACGCTAAGATTGACTCTAACAACATCGGCCTGGAACACGTAATGGGGAAATTTGGACTCGGAAACAGGAACGCGAAATGGAAGTTGTTTGTTGAATTTTGTAACTCTGGGTTTCCACAGATGGCAGAACTGAGAATCAGATTAATTAATTATATAATATTGCTGTTTCGAAAAGTTAGAGGAGAAAGTGTCTTCTTGATGTAAGGTCTAAGCGTGGCGCTGATATTGGCAGCGATCACCATCTTGTAACAGCTAAGTTTTCGCTTATACACGGCAGCGGTACGCCCACCTAACACAACATATAATATGCCACCGCTCTATGTGCAGAGGCTTAAAACATCGAACAAAAATGGGGAAGGGCGAAGGAATTGTCGAAAAATTGATTGCTTTCAGACAACCTGGTTGTCTTGTAAGTACGCAAAAATGTAAAAATATGTAGAGGTTGAATTTAACAAGTGTGTGTTCAATAGAGCTCTCAGAAACCCGACCCGCGGGTACCCGGTTACTACCCGGGTAATCGATTTAAGTCGGGTATCCGGTTCCTACTCGGGTATCCGGTTCCAAGGGAGAATCGGTTCCATTATAAGAGTCGGTTCCAACGTCAGAATCGATTCCGTCACATTAATCGGTTCCTCTTGAAATCGTGCAGTACAGAATCAGTTTCAAGGCCAACAGAGGAAATTTTGCATTTCACTAAGAAAATGTCTAGTTTACTTGGAAATTACAAAATACGATTTAAGATTTATTAATAAAAATTTAAAATTCCTTATACTCCTTACTATTAGTGACAATTTTTGCTTTGCAATTTCACTCATTCTTATTAACCAGTTCATACGACGAAATCGATTCCCGCTGGCGGAATCAATTCTCACAGTGGAACCGGTTCCATTGATGGAATCGATTCCTATTTGGAACCGGGTACTCGCCTGGAACCGGGTACTCGCCTGGAACCGGGTACTCGCCTGGAACCGAGTACCCGATTAGAACCGAATTTTTGGTAGGAATCGATTCCTACTCGGTCGAGTGGGTACCCGGGTTTTCGGGCTATCCCATTCCAACTGAGACCTCTAGTGTTCAATCGGTTGAAGGGGAATGCCAACCGTTTTACAAACTATTTACTCATGGCAGTCCAAGAGCTATGAAGTGTCAGAATCACACGCCAGCTTTCAAATAGGCGACTGAGGATTTAGATGCAAGTTCCGGGGAACGGCATAGGAGAATTACAGATCATGTGTAAAACTTGACACATTTATTCGATGCTATCAAAGAACTTATAACTAAGCAATGGCTGCACCATGATTTTCCGTGAAGCATCTCACATACATATACCGACTAACCTACACTTCTACAAAGAAAATAATCAATGCAGGCGTAAAAATTTGTAAAAAAAAGTTAGGCGGCTCTTGTGATTATTCACAACACCAAATTTTAATTTAAAATTAATTTAATTCTTTGGGAATCTATATTATATACACTTTTTCAAATCATATTAAATTTAGTTGTTTATTTAACTCTTCTCCAAACAATTTTCATAATTTTACATTGACCTCATCGCTATTTAGGATTTCTCTTCAATTAACTACTACACTGGATGGGGTTAAACGTCAAAACATAAATGCAAACAAAACTCTTTCATCTTTCTTTAATTAAAATAACTTAAAGTTGCCTTTAATATGATTGCTTTTAAATACACGAGTGATTAGAAATATTTTTGTTTGTGATTTAGTTACCTATGGGAAGAAATCCCCTGGAACTCGCCGGTAAAAATATGCCTTCTTCGCGATGAGGTTAAATTTCTCTTTCGTATTTCCCCTTCGAAGTGCTTCACTCACACATATTACACACACCCGTTATAGCCATTCCTTAGTTATTAGTTCTTTGGTTGCTATGAAATTTTTTTCTGTTGCCACAATATTTTTTGGGCATGCGCTTTATTTATTGAAATAATTGTCTGGAGGCAACCAAATTGGCTGAGAATTCCTACTATGGTTTTCTGAACAGTTGGCCTACTTAAAATGCCCACATCGCCCAATTCCTCGTGTTCTAGCGTTGAAAATTTTCAAGATACAGTGCTCCGCCAGGCGGCAAAATACTCGCAAGGAGTTGCTCTTTCAACTTGTTTGACAATTTTAGACTTCCTTACACCCTTATTAACATGAAAAACTAAACAAAATTGACTACAGAAATAGAAAAAAATTGGACCTTTTGTTTTCTTCGGTGAGTCAAAGTTTAGCTTAGTAGCCCGCTACCAATGCGATTCTTGCATTTGTCATACCTACATATATCGTACTCATTTACACCAATTACAAATTCAACTTGCATACTATTCGTATCAATCTAGTTACATTGAAGATGTGTTAAAAGGAAGCGCCGTAGGGACACGAAAATCTTGTCGCACAGAATAATAGGTCTCTTCCCGTACCTGCAGAGATTATAAGCGCTTCGCAGAAAAATGCAGAATACTGCAGAAAAGTGTTCCCGTATTCACTTCTCCAAGAAGATTTTGCCTACGTCACAACTGCCCCTGCTGCAGAAAATTTAAGAATTCTGCAGCAACTTTGACCAGCTGCAATATGCTTAAAAAATCTTCTTTATGTCTAAGTGACAACTGCCCAAACGTCCATTGAGTGAATTTGATATTTGTGAATCCTTTTATATCCTAAAAGTTAGGCGTCGGATTAAGGAAGTGAAGTAGCCTATGAGGAAATACTGTGATTGTTTAGTTTACATATATAGAAAAAGAGTTTTTTCTCCAAAACAAATCTTCTTCTGCTTTTTCAGAAAATTGCAGCTGGTTGTTTCCGTATTGAAGTGAATTCACCCCCACCACATAAATAAGTAAACTGCAGCCAGCTGCAGCTGCAGAAGTACGGGAACAGACCTAATATGTTAAGCATTTCAACGATTTCAATCTTCTCCTAGTTCACAGTGTTCCTTAAAATTTGATTTTGTAAGAATTGTTTTTACACAAATTGTCTGACTTGTTTTACTCAGCCAGTTTTGTTACATTTAATCAGATGACTTAATTTTAGTTTCTGCATACTTAAAACTAGACTAAAATATAAAAGCATTTCACAAATCGATATTTGTAAGTTAATTTAAATTTAACAAGTGTATTTCCTTCATGAACAACTCCTCTAAATGCGAAATGTGATTTTGTGCGAGTTGTTGACCTCACTTCTTCTGCTTCTTCTTAAAAATAAAATTATTTAAGTAAACAACTGTTCATTTAATAAATAAGTTAATGTAAAAAGGCAGAAGATTACAAAAAAAGAAATCATTTTTTTAGATTTTAAGCTCCTTGTGTAAACGTCTCCTATGTTACTGAAGAATGCTAGAAACTAGTATTGTTTCTGTATCGTGAACCTGGCACTTTAGTTGCCCTCTGGTTTGCGTAAGTTCGTATCGTATGCTCGGATAACCACAGATTGAGGTACAGCTCCACCTTCTTCTTGAGAGAATGCATAACCATCTGTGTAAATACATTAATTCTTATTAGTTTTATGTAAAAAAAATGCATAATTTATAATATATAATAACAATTGTGAAGTAAATGAATATGAAAGTGATTTTTGTGTAGACTATGAAAGCTGTCACAGTTGTGCTCATGTTAGTATTCAATACCTTGTATAAAATGAGTTAGCTGTTTTAGTGTCAAGCTGTTGAACATTTTAGAACTTTTCTACAATAAGGTGAATCAATAATGATTGTTCAAACAATAATGAGAATAAGTGAAATATTCACAAGTTATGTACAACATACCAACATATATACCAACATATATTCGCTTTAGTCAAAAAATGAATCAGACTTGCGGATCAATTATGTTTTGTTCCTTGCAATCCCGCATGCGGCGAAATTATGTTGAATAAGTTTTTTTAAACCATGGATGTGATGTCTTTAAATGGTTTGGCACAGAAATTCTTAATAAGGTATATTATTAATGTGCGGTGATATTTTTTCGAAGCTGGTAAATGTTACCTTTTCCCATTTTAAATTTGTTTTACATTAATTTAATTAAGTCTTAAAATATAAGATACGGACTCATCCCAGAGTCAAGTGAAACCAATTTCGAATGGGTAAGAATGGCCAATTTTAAAAATTAGCAAAACTTTAAGCAGGAGAGAAATTTAATCTGAACTTGAATCACCTCGACCAGTCGATGCTGGAAGATATGTACGCACCCGAGTTAACTCGAGCAGCATCACAATTTATGTTACCAGAATGTACTTGCACGAATTGACACGCGTAATTAAATATACTTTCAAAAAACTTTTTTTAATGTTCCGCGTTAATGAATAGTCCAGAAATTTCCGGACGGAGGTAGCAGAGGGTTGCAGGGTCTCCTATTTCAAATTACGTTAACCCTTTGAGCGCTGAGTTGTGCGAAGTTAAGCGTGTGCTGCGGACCGCCCACTTATTACGACGAATCACACACTGGACTTTTTAAGACGAAGAGCATGCTGGGCTGACTGATATATCTCTAGACTTACAAGTTCATGGTCCAGATTCTGAGAACCCATATATGCGTTCATGGTCCAAATTGAATGACTGTGTGGAAATCCATATACCGGGTGTCTTTTTAAAAACCGAACAGCCTTTTTACTTCCTCAGCTTGCATTCAACCAATTTTGCACCCCTCAGATGATCTTCGTAGTTTTGAGGGGGAAATCGAATGGCATATTTTTTAATCACCTCGCGCATTTAGGTGCAGGGCAACGCAGGTAACTTTATTTTCACAAATCGGGACCCCCTAGTTTTCCTGCAGGTTCTGATGCTCCGTTAAATAACACCTTTGGTCCCAAAATTTTTTCATTCGAAGCGAACCTGAACCCCGAGCCGCAAAAAATTAAGCGACGTGCTAAATCGAGAAAACCCGACTCAACGGGCCCAAATGCGATTTCGGAGTGGTATTTTTTTACATTTTTCATCATAAGTCGAAAATTTTGCGATATAACAGTATATTTTATAATGTGCAAATGAAGCCCTTTCATATGTTACCCCCCCCCCCCCCCCCCCTACGCGGGAAGGTTTCAAAAATAAAAATAAGAATACGTCATTACTGATGAACTCTGCGCACGCGAAATACTCAACAGAGGTGTTCATGGTGTGACGATTTATAGTATATAATGACGGCAGCACTCAGTAAAGGCACACACCCTCGAGGGTAGGCTGTTCTGGGTGGGATTGTCACAATGTACTAAAATAAACAGAAAAAACTAACAGGATAACTCTAGTCTGGGTACTAGACCACGAAGGCATTGAAGTTAACCAGATTGCGGACCATCTTGCAAAGGAAAGCGCTAAGGCAGCATTTGTAAGTACCGGACCGTTTTGTGGCTACACAAAAAGCCAGGTGGCGATGCACGCAATGACTTGAAAAAAAACAGGAATAAACAAATACACTGGGCAAACCTAATAGGTTTGAGATAATCGAAAAATATTATTAACTACTCGCAACTGAAGACAAAAACGTACCTCACACTTAGCAAATCAGAGCTGAGACTGATAACAGGTCTTCTGACTGGACACTGTCCTCTGAGATATTATCTGAATATTGAATAAGATGGGTGGGTAAATCTGAGAACGCAACTGTCACTTCTGTTTGGAAGAGGATGAAGCGGCTGAGCATATTATCTGCCAGTGTGAAGCCTTTGGTCGCATAAGGTTCAAATATCTGGAAATGGCGTTTTCATCGCCAGATGATTCCCATCCTTCACAGACCACAACGTGTCGAATCGCCACGACCATGTGGAGAACCTTTGATCAAAAGAAGACTAATTGCCTACATAACCTACCTCGGGCTCAATGTAGAACTTTGGTTTGCATCTACACCGGCTACTGTCTTATAGGCATGGGTACATGCGCTAAGAATTGGTGTTTCCGACGGTAAGCACCTATGTCGTTGTCCTGCGCTTGCTAGGAAAAGAAAGGAGATAATGGGCAACCACTTTATTGAGGGTTTAAAAAAAGTAATTCGAAAATTAATGTGAAAAGAATTCTGAAGTTCGCAACGGAGACGGATACCTTTGATATAATAGTGAAATTTCTGGGACGTTGGGCATCTAATTCGTGGTAGTTCTACTATGGACCCGATGTGATCGCGTATGATTGCAACTGGATTTTCTTTGAAGAGATAAAGTATTTATTTATATTTTAGAAGAATAAAAAAAACTAAGAAACTAGGGATTTATATTCAAAATGAGTTGATCTTTGTCAGTCATCTTTGCAGTCCGACATGCAAGTCGTGCGCAAACTCAACTTCTTAAAACTGGGGCTGATTTTGTGACCACTATCCTTCAAAATAAGCTAATGAGCGGTCACTGACCAGAATCCTGGTTTGTCCTTGCGTCAAGGGCAAGCGAAATTGAAGCAAAGGGGACTGGACGTATCGTACGTTACTATTCGTGAAAATTTGTGTGCAAATAATTTGAAATGGCGGAGTATATTGCAGAAACCACTGATGTCCAAAGGTATAATCAAAGACGAGCTGACTGAGGTTCCCAGAGAATGACATAACTTCACATTTATCCAGGATAAGTTGCAGACCATTTGATCCACACCAAACCTTGAAGGTATTTAAATCCTCCTCAATCCAGGAAGAATCATAACTGTTTCTAACGCAAGAGAAAATCTTCATATCCTCTGCACAGATTAAGACTTTGGAGTGTTTAATCAGGGGGACAATGTCGTCAATGGCAAGAATAAACAGCAGCGGACCAAGATGGCTTCCCTGAGGTTCAGCAGAAGAAGCCCTAACGACTCTAGATAAAGTGTTACGCTCCTGGATATGATCAAACTCTTCCAGGGAAGGCGCAAAATTGCTAGAAGAAAAGGCGCTCTCGAAGAATAACGAAAAGTTATCGGCAGTATCGGATGCGTTGCAACTAGAGGATCCATTGTACCACATTGTAGATGGATAATTATCAGTTTTCTTCTTCATATTTACAAATTTAAAAAAGGTACGATGATCGTTATGCAAGTTACCACGAACAGTATCAAGATATTCCCTGTATAAAGATGATGATAACGAGAGGAAGCTGTCATGAAAATAAACGAAATCACAATAAGGTGACGTGTCTCTACAGCGTAAGTAGGTTTTCCATAGCCTATTTTTTTATTCTTAAGGCCCCGAAGTTCTCTAGTATACCACGGGGGAGAGCAGCAGGCTGATATCGACAGCTTGAGTGGTATATATGAATTAAACAAATCGTAAATCCTACTATAAAACACGGATACGCATTCGTCGATATCTTTATTATAAAATAGAGATGGAAAATCGATTAAGAGGATCCTATTTGCAAGATCAGAGAAGTCAACTGATCCAAGTTAGGATCACCAGAATAAGAACCGTCGTAGCAGAAAGAAATGAAAATGAATGGGTGTAAACTGTCGATAGGGGATAAGTTACGAGAAACCGATTCGACTACAGTGTTACTCAAATCAGAAGAAAAGAAACCGTTTCTTCACTATGTAGTATGCCTCCGAGATACCAAGCGATTATCGATGCTGATAGTGATTGGACTTGTTATTTACACAATTACCTTGGAACATGCCAAATGTATGTATGTGAAAAAAATTTGTTGACTAAATTTTTTCTGAATAACGCCCTACACGCTCTTACTTAACACACTGTACTCATTCCCGTAGAGACAAAATTCGGGCCCGGGGGTACCACATATGGGCCTCTGCGAAAGGAAGTTCGGGCCCGGGACAAAGCGGTTACGGTCCCATATGCAATCGAATGAGTGACTTTCAATTTAAAATCTGTCTAGTATATTACACTTTTTCGATCGTGAAACATTTCATAGGCCGAGAGGGGGGGGGGGGGGGGGGGAGTAAACCCCCGGGCCCGGGCTTTCAAAAGGGGCCCCGTCATGTAAATCATCAACCGAAAAAATTTCCCATTTTAATTATATATATAAAAAATGTTTTACGATCGAAAAAGTGTAATATTCTAGATTCATTTTAAATTGAAAGTCACTCATTCGATTGTATATATGCCCGTAAACGCTTAGTCCCGGGCCCGAAATTCCTTCCGCGGGGGCCCGTATGTGGTAGCTCCTGGGCCGGAATTTTGTCTCTACGGGCCTGAGTACTACATCGACCTAATAAGACTCGGCCAAAGCCTAGGGGACAAATCTTTGATGCGTTAGCATGGTTTTGGGGGGTAAGGGAAGTGAGGAAACTTGAGTCTTGTTTTTGCATTGCTGCGAGCTAGACAACAGCCCAGAGACGGAGTGGATTATTTTAATTTCTAAATAAAAACTCGTGGAGAGACTTGGTCTCCAACCCGGGACCCATAGCATGGTGGTCGTGCCGCTCAACGAATTGATCCAACTCCGTCTCCCTTAAATGAATCAGTTCGAAGAAACATAACCGGATTGGATTTTAACAACGATAATGCATCACTTTAATGCTTGTTCCAATACTTTTATCCAAACATATAAGTAATATCATTTCGAAGACTTTGTTTGCCCTAACCTAACGTCTTCCGACTTTTTCTCGTTCCATCGCTGAAAAAATTATTTCGAAACGATCTAGGCCATAAAGGCATTGGATGGACTTAGCGCCACCCTTGAAAGAAAGGCGCTTCAGGGATTGGGAGAAACGTTGTTATATGTAAATTGCAGATGAATACTTCGATAACTTAAGAGTATTTTACTTTATGGAAAAGTTTTTGCCCAAAACAGTATATAAAATTTGTGTTAAAAAATTAAAAAGAAACAAAAAATTAATAATTTCTCTTAAGCTTAAGTTTTTATTTAACTGATAATTAATTTTGTCGTTTTAATAGAATTATTAAAGCATTTCTTGTACCAGCTTGGTTAGTGGAACTCGTGTGAATTTCATCAAAAATTTTTACTTTTTAAAAAAAAACATAAAATACTCACGCGATAGTTCTAGTTCCGTATCGACTCTGGTGTTTGCCCGTCGACTGAACACACTACGAACATTTCGCAGAAGTCTAGCAGTTTCCGTTAATCTGTAATGTATATGAAGTTCCGTGGTTTTTGCAGAAAGTTTTCTATTTTGTTTTTCTTAGTTGTACACGAGAGGAATATCTCTTGTTATAATGGCAATGGGACTGTTTAGGAAAAGGGATGGGATTTGATTTTATATATAAATGTACAAAAACAGGTAAAATGTAAATAATAAGAAACACTGTTTACAAAATAAAAGAATAAAATAAAAAATATAAATAACAACAACATTAAGTTACAATCGGCTGGGACAATTGCATTTCCTTAAGAATTCACAAAATTTAAAAACTCGTGGTGAGAGGTTCAAACAGTTAAAATTATTTTCTTTCATTAATCCGCATATTAACAATTCTATAACTTTTACGACAATATTTTAATTGAATTTTTCGTTTCGAAAGGTTTAATCAACAATAATTTAACATAATAATAAAATTTCTCTTGTGCTGCATCATTCAATGATCGAAGTGCAAGGAGGCGCAAGTTCTTGTTCAAACAGCAAAGAATTGAATTATGTATTTTACATGCAAAAATTATTAATATTTATGTGAGTTATTGTAAACAATACTTGCAGTGTAAATCGGTATTCTCTTAGTGAACTATAATTGTGTTTTTCTGTACAATTTGTGTATTTATCTTAGTAATTAATTTCGTGCAATTGGTGAAATGAACATGAAAGGTGTTAACTTGCAATTGTAATAAGTTTTCTATTTTACTTACACCTGATTAACGATCCCAATGCATGCATTGTTCTGTAGAAATATTGTTTTATATGAAAAAAATACTTGTTTTAGATATTTGTCACAAAATAGTGTGGCAAAAAGTGAACAATTAAACTAAATCTTTAACATATTAAGAGTAAATAACTAGAATTAAAATTGTGCAGTATTTTGAGACTAGTAAGAAACTTGCATTGTTAGATTTATTACTTTTTTACTTAGGTTTTTATTAACTTTAACGCAAACTAAATTAAAAAATACAATACAATAATTAAGACTACTTTTACTAAATGCTAAAATTGAGTTCTTAAGTTATTAAGAAAAATTTACAAATTAAAACAAATTTATAGTCGACTGAAGAAAACTGATACGAAATCATAAAAACGATTAAATTGGCCGAAGCCCATATTATTGTAGTTTCATATGAATAATAGTCCAGTAGAAATAGGCGTAAAAATGAGAAAAAAAGAAAATAATTCGTTACAGCACTCTGACAGCGGAATATTGGTGACAAAATATTTCTACATCGACTAGAGCTTAGGAATTTTATATAATCATGCAAATAGCTCGGTTTTTTTCGAGTGAATAAAATTATACAAAAATTTTAACCGTCTGCGCGTAAGATAAGTTTCTAAGGAGCATCCAACAACGGAATCAATATAAGCAGAAATATGAGCGGACCTGCGCAATCCATAAATGAATCTGATGGTATCATTAAATGCTACAGATATCCTTCTTTGGCAGATAAAATCAAGCTTGGAGAAAACTAGGCTGCCAAAAATAAAGTGAGGTAGTACAAGCGTTTTAGCAAATGTTGCTTTTATATTGGCCGATAATAAGTTGGCAGAAATTCTTAATTTTCTCAAGCTACTATAGATTTTACTTAGCACATTCGAAATATGACTGCAACATGTGAATGTGGAGTTCAGCTCCATCCCTAGGCTTTTGGCCGACTTAGTGTATGGAACTACAACGTCGCTAATGAAGATGGATGATAAATCAGCAAAGTCAATTGCCATTCTGTATATGGGAATACAGGATGACTTAATGGGATTAAGCGTTAGGTAGTTACTTTGGGATCACTCCCATAGTCTACCTAAATCTTCATTTAGTCGAGCAATGCAATCTTCACTTAATCCTATCGGTCTATCCAAGTAAATTTGAACGTCGTCCGCGTAAAGATGAACTGAAGCATCAGACAGGATTGCAGGTAGATCATTTATATATAAACAAAACAAGAGGGGCCCAATAAAGAACCTTGAGGTACACCACGGCCCACAGCCAACAATGATGAGTATCCTCTATGTGTATTAATTAACTAACTGACTTCGGCCAATTAAAAAGTTTTAAAAAAATTTATTAGCAGTTGAAGATAATTTGAAATCCCTACGAAGTTTAAGTTGTAATCTAGTATGGTCGATCGAATCGAAAGCCTTACTGAAATCAAGAAGTACCAATATTGCAATGTGGCCTTCATCAAGGGCTTTATATAAGTCAGTAGTTACTTTAAGTAAAGCTGTCTCGCAACTGTGGCTTGACCTAAAACCCGACTGCCAACATGATAAGAGATTATGTTGATGCAGGTGACCAGTTAGCTGAGTATACATTAGTTTTTCAAGAACTTTCCCAAGGAAACATAACAATTAAAATTGGGCGATAGTCAGAAGGTGCAGATCATTTACCAGATTTAGGAATCGGTACTACAATAGCCTTCTTCCAGAGCACAGGACACTGTGAATTAGTAAGACAGGTATTAAAAAGATGCACCAAGATGTTCAGCATATGAAGCAAAATAGTTTTTAAAAATTTGGGCGAGAAAATCGTCGAATCCCACAGCGTGCGATTTTATGGCCGTGACAGCTGCAACTACTTCATCTGCATCAACACACCTGAATGAAAAACCATCAGGATCAACAAATTCATCTTCAGCTGGCGACCGTGTTGAAGAGCAGTCAGTATTGTCCTGAGCAGAAACGAAGAAACTGTTAAGCTCATCTGGGTCTATATCACATGGAGATCTATCCTTACCAAATACTCCTAGTTTATGCAGGTTTCTCCATAACTGATTTGGAGGGAGATTAGTGTCTAATTTACTCTTAAAGTAGACTCGCTTAGCGGAACGAACAGCCGAGCTTACCTTATTGCGCATAATTTTATAACGTCTGCAGTCAGTATCGGCCCGTGTAAACCTGTATCGTCGATAAAGGAGATCTCTCTCTCTCTGCAATCATCATTCGGATTGCGTCACTGAACCAGGGACAACAACATTTAAATAGTGACACACTTGGAGGTAAAATGGCCACGAACGGTTGACAACAAGTTCAGAACTAGTCCAGCTGTTTCATCAAACGTCATTTAATTTTAAATGATCCTATACTCAAATAATGTTTTTTTCTTTTGTTTTTTAATGTTCCTTATAGTTTAAAAAAGGGTACTAATTTTCTATTTGCTTATAAACTATTTTAAAATTTTAATAACACTCAAAAAAAATATTACAAAAAGTAATAAAAGGAAAATTTTACATTTTAAGGAAAATGTAAAATAGTAAAATTTCTATTTGGTTTTTATTTCGAGACTTATATATCAGTCAACCATCCTGTAGCTTCGATTTTAAGACACTATTGCAGTTGAAATTATGATACTAATATCTAAGCAAATACATTTTAAATTGCATTGTAAATAAAGCTACACAATATAAGTTACATTTTATATAAAATTTTTGTGGTAAAGGCACACGTTTCGCACATAGACTAATATTAACTAATTGCAAGTGTTATCTCTAAGAGAAAACTCTATAATTGGCCCATTGAATAAACACTTAAAAAATCTTACAATTGGTCAAGATACCGCGACTATGCTAGTATACTGGGTAAAGCTATGTTGGATTGTCACGGTTACTTCAATAATATCTAGAAAAACACTACTATAAACTCCTAATTATATCACAGAAGACAAAACGAATGATTGTAAAAGAAATTCTTACGCTTATACTTAAATAAAATTTTATAAAAATTGTCTATCCCATTAAATGTGAAGAGTTGTCATAGTAGTTGATGTGGAACTGGTCGACCAAGCTTGTTGTTCCGGTCCAATAGAATTAAGTCCACGCCAGGAAATGCAAACTGGTTCGCTCCTTCTGGATCAATGAACAATATAAAAAAAACGAAGGAACTCTAATATTCAGTCTTATTTGAAAAAGTTTTCTGGGAAAATATAAAGCATCGTTCTTTGCACGTACAGCAATCAAATCACACAGTGATATGGTGACACTAAGTAGAAAGCGCTGTGATTTTTGGCTATTTCCAATTAAAATTAATATTTTTCTGAATAATGAATATTTTACAATTCTCTGGGTGATCGATTCTGACACTCCTATTTAGTTTATCATTGATGATTTCAAGGGCAGCATTACCACAACCAAGAAATGTAGGGAAACTCTATTTGAAAGGAAAATTTCTCCACAAGCATGAATTAGTTGAACGTAAAGATGAAAAATCCGCAACCGCTTAAAAGTTATACAATTAGATGGGAAAGAACTAAATAGCAAAATATTTGAACAGTTCAAATTAAATAACATTTATTAACAAAATAATACTTATCTCAGGAAAATTACAAATAATAATAAAATAAATTTCTCTAACTTTAGTGCAAAACGTTTTTAGTATAAATCACACGCGTAGTTCTTGGTAAGAAAAGGGAACCAAACGTTTTAGTCGCCGCAAATTGTAGAAAGATCTGCAAAGGTAGTTTTAAAGTTTTAGTAAATGCTAGATTTTATTATTAGCGATGCTCCCTTAAGCTTATATTTTTGATTAGTAAATGTAAAGATTTATATGCAATTCATGTAGATCATAAGCGAGCGAGAAAGGAGTAGTGCATTATTGGAGCTGTACTTATATTACAATGGACAAATGACGAATAGGGAAGCAAGCGGAATATCAAGCTTACTGTACGTTCTACGCAACTTGAACATATGACCTCTACAGATGAAACATATAAAACAATTCCTATTTGATTTATTTGATAATAAAATCTTAAAATTTTACAGAAATGGAGTCTGAATCAGAATTCTGATGTGCTAACGAAAGACAACTGTAGCAAAGTGAATAGCCACTGTTTACATACTACTTATTTTTTTAGCACAGACTATGGAATGAATCTTAGTAAATAACTATCTTATTAATCTTTATGCAAAAAGTCGTAACTTCTAAGGTTTTTATATCTACAATAGGTTCGTTCCTTTACTAAAAGGTGGGATCCAGCGGGGTCACGAATTGACAGGATTTTATTCCTCATCTTTTTCTTGCACACGAAAACAGGGGTAATTTGTGCTTATTACTGCTTCATCCTTTTGTAAGATTTAGCACGATAAATTTCTCTGTGCGATGAACTGTCAAATTTGAAACATGCCTACATGGTTAGTCAGGTAAACTGACACACATTAGGTCTGTTCACGTACTTTTTGATCAGAAATATTCTGAGTAAAAATGTTAAATAGGAGAAGTTACCAAATACCAAGAGTACGTGAACAAGTTTGAGTAGTCTTTCATGAGTACTGAACACGTTTGGGTAAAAATATCATAATGCATTTACCCAAAACTAAGTACGTGAACAGACCTATTGATACAGGCTTGCTGACGCTTAGTTCGAAATCAAATGTGTTCTATACGCAAAATAATTATTACTTTGCACAAAGATGGTTTAACGCGAGGCGACATTTTTAAAGAAATGGAAAAGTTTGGAATTTCAAGATCAATGCACACTGAAACTCTTTATGGAAATTGGTGACATTAAAACTTGAAAGAGGACGTCGAGGAAAAGAATAGTGAACGCATACGTCAAAAACCAGAGATATCATCAAACAAATTGGCTAAGGACTTGAAAATGAAATCGGCTTATCGAATCCTAGTTGATGACTTGTGGCTACAGGTATTTAAAAATCCCAAACAGAAAAGAGATTCAAAAGATCGAAAGTAGTGCTGTTGGATCGGCACGCTGTTTTTCCTAAAACATCTACACAACACGCAGAACGATCGAGTATACGCAGCGACAATAAGTAGCATACCTGCAAATAAAAGCTTTCCCTGATTCCAAAACACACAATCTGTAATGTTTTGGGGTCGGTTTCGATGTCGGTTTATTTATCGATAAGGGGGTTAACATTAATAAAAACTATCTTGAGGAAGTTTTAACAAAACACGTTTCAACAAAATTCAGCACCTGATTGTTCTTCAACAGTGGTGCAAGCACACGTTCCCGGGATTCATCACAAAAGAAGAATGGCCGCCATCATCTCCTGACCTGAATCCTTTGGATTACTCCATATGGGGTTAAATGCCACAGGGGCTTAAAAATAAAAAATTTCCCACACTGGAAAGTTTTAAAAAACTTTTACAACAGGTTTGGAATGAAATACCCGATAGTCACGTCCGTGCCGCATGTGAGGGATGGAAGAATCGTTTAAGGTTGGTACGTAAAGCAAAAGGAGGAAGAATAAATTAAGCTGTAATTTTTGTAATTAATACACTTCTAATAAAAGAAAAATGCGAATGTTTCATTTATATGTTAGGTTGTTTTGAATTTGTGTCACCTTATCTGACTAACAGTGTACTGTCTAGAGAATTCAAGGAGCGCAGTTGACACAGTAAAATTTAATTGTTCCAGAGCGCGTTTCAAAACACGACTGCAGCTGACTCTGCAGAAACTCGGAAACGTTGCAGTCAGCTCAATGGCGTCAGAGTAATCAACTTTTTCGTGTTCCGAAACATTAAAAGTTTACTGCGAAGGTCAACTGACGGGCTGAGAGTAAAAGTGACCTATGTATTTATAAGGTTCGGGCAAAAGTGGCTTAGAAACTGAGATTCGTGAGATTCGACTTAACTACTTAACTGCATTACTTTTTGTAGTTAAATCGTTTTTGCCCGGCAATTTTTTACGATTCGTTTTTGACCGGAGCTTCACGCGATTCATTTTTGCGCGGAACATTTTCTAAGCCGCTTTTGCCCGAACCTTATAAATAGGTCACCTTTACTCTCAGCCCGTCAACTAATGCTTGAATCTGTTTCGAAACAGGGCTGCAGTTACACTCACATAAATAAAGTGAACTGTCAAATATTGAGTGACAGATTTTTACAAAAATTGATTTTGGAAAAATATATTTATATCAAGCGATTTCAGGTTAGGGAGCATGGCGGAGGAGTTAGCCACACGCAAGCTGGAAATTACACATGCATCCCTTAGGACTGCGAATGTAAGAAGTCAAAGGGAACGGACATGCCTTATTACCCAAAGCGGTCAAGAGAGCTCATCTTTCTCGGACGAAATATTATAGGTGTTGTCGTGGCCGTCATTTCTTGCCATTGCCTCATTGGTGGACAGACTTGGCTTCTTTAAGAGTTGCAAAGATGACAGACTTGGCTTCTTTAAGAGTTGCAAAGATGAGGAGTAAGAGAAAACATCCTCCCCTTTCTCTGCAACTGCCCAGTTCTAGCGAACAGCAGCAACTGGCCTCTGGGCTCCCCCTTTTTCGAAGAGTTAAACGAGTTATGTTTTACTGATGTCAGGGACCTAGATAAGTTTAACAGGAGCTCTAAATGGTTCCCGGTTACGTGACAGGGCTATAAGTCACTTCATATGCCAACAAGTTTCTACTGGAGTTTTAGGTCGGCCTATCAGCAGCTCTAGGTCAGGACCTCTTTCTCTCTTTGAGGGTTAAATAGGGTTGAGTGCATAGCCTCAACTGTGGTGTCACATTCGGCCACTCTGGCCTAAGTGTGCCTTTCCTCACAGGATAGGCAGCCACTTTAACCTAGCCTAACCTATGACGGTAGAATGC
Organism: Leptarthrus brevirostris; assembly: GCA_964036015.1. Classification (NCBI taxonomy): domain Eukaryota; kingdom Metazoa; phylum Arthropoda; class Insecta; order Diptera; family Asilidae; genus Leptarthrus; species Leptarthrus brevirostris. Next base: position 149,403,341 of record OZ038372.1, read on the forward strand.
ATGTAATACAAATGAGAGTCTTAAGTTTTAAATCAGTATTGTCAGCTGTAATGTAAATATTTACTACACAGCAGCTAAAGCGGTTCAAAAACCTCCGTCAGGTGTAGCCAATTACATCCAATTTGACATAACAAGTATAAACGTTGTTCACGCGCCGAGGATACCGTACCGTAATGATTTCCCCCTAAAGTACGTAAGCTATATGGGTTCGGGACAAAAATCTCATGTGTTTTCTTATGGCGAATATTTTGGAATATTTGGGATTGAAGGATTATGAAGCAGTAGGACCTTAGAATTTGGTATTAATTTCAAATCGATACCTCTAGCAGTTTCTGATCAAAATGATGTTGACGGACAGAAACGCAAACAAAAAAGTGATCCTGTAAGGGTTCGTTGTTTTCAATTTGTGCGGAAGCCTAAAAATATTACATGATTAAGAATTTCTACTCAGATACAACAAAATTGCGGCGATTCAACTCTAATATGTCATACTTCAGTTACATCCTTACATCAAATTTTGGGAATTTTTTTTCCGTGCTGCGACCCTTAGCCGATCAGGAAAACACCGGAGTTGTTAAGGGGAAAAATTTAAGTCTTGTATTGACCATACGATACATACGCGATATAAACGATAACTGATGTTCCTGTACTAAATTAAGAGCTATCCAATGGACCAAAACAAGGTTGTTGGACGACAACAGTTTCTGACTTATATCCAATGAGGGATTAAAAACACAGTAAATATAAAAATTGAGATAGTTTAACTTGTTCAAGTAAAGCTACTTGCAACTTGACGGCCAGTAGTACTCACATATTGCACGAAGGAAGCTATTGTCAAGAGGGAAGCTAAAATTTCTGTGAAGCTTAAATTTAATTTAAAGAGTCTAAAATCCAAAAAAAACCTCAAAATAAACATTTTAAAGACGTAAGAAATATAAGAAAATTTCTCAGCACGATCAGCGTTTCTGATAAAGAAAAACTAAACTCTATTGGCTCTTCCGCAACAGCAGCATAGGGTTAGTTTAAGGGGTAAAGGGGTTTTAATGGTAAGTTTAAATTTGCTGGTTTAACATTTAGTTTTCGGTTTCGTGTGAAAGCGTCCAGCAGCTAAAGAAAAACTAACCCTTTGGTGCTGCTATTGAGGAAGAACCAATGGAGTTGAGTTTTTCTTTATCAGAAACGCTGATCGTGTTGAGAAATTTGCTTATATTTCTTACGTCACTCGCTTATTTTTGAATTTTTTTGGCAAATTCACTCGGATCAAGTGTACATTTTGTGCATACCTTGGGCATATTTTGAGTCTAAAATCCCTTCAAGATTGTCATGTACGATAATAATCTGAATTTATTCAATTAAACGTTTATTATTTTTATAAAAAATGAGTTTGTCCTCTAATTAAAGCTCCGAAAAATATCTGTGCATAAGGGTTAGTAAAACAGTTCCTTTTCATTAATACTAGATATAAGAAAGCATGTTTTCGTTATTTGGCTGCAGAAAATCCAGTTATTTACAATAGTTAGTAGAAAGAAAGTACATAAATATAAGGTTTTGTTCAAATATCTTGCTAGACATCGAGCACCTAGAACTAACCTATGCCTTAATTTAAATATTATTATTATTATTAACATTTTACTGCTAACCATTTCATATTCTATACAACAATAAGGCTTATTTCGTTACCTACAGATAAATAAGCAAGATCCACACAAAGATGAAATGATAAAGTTAAAAAAGAATACATTTTCAATTAAATACTATAATTTTTTTAGAAATTGTTTACACTTCTAAAAATGAGGTAAAGCCATTTTTCGTTATTGTTCACATTGTGCCAATTATATGATTTTCTATAATCAATTTTGCGAAGAAAGTATGTTGGAAAGAACATGCATTTATTTACTACGTTTTTCTACATATTTACCCAACTTGATGTTTTACTAAAATTTATTTTATTTTGCAGTCTAAAATTTTTAACAGTTTATTTTATAAAAATACCTCTAAAATGTTTTATGAAAAAAATACACGATCCACTGATTTCCTTTCTTCAATTAAAATATTGCACCTTTTTGTAGTTAATTATTATTTTTAACAACTATTTATGTTATCTTAAAACTTAAAGTTAATGCAAACAATAAATAACACAAAACTAACAAAACGAAAGTGATAATATTAGAATTGAAACAAGCACGTATTGTTGTATAAATTGCTTCTAATTTTGTTAATTATATTTTAAAGTACTTTTCAAAAACTTAACATATAAACTGGAAAACTAAAGCAAACACAACGTATAAATTCCGCTGATACAAACAATGTTAGTACAAAAACAGACTGTTATTATTTTACATGGAAAGCATGTTAAATTAACACGCAATTATTAAAAGCTACAAAAATAAATTATAACACAAAATTACTTGTTTATTTCCTGACGCTTGTGGCAGCATTTTATTCAACGTATTTTTTATGGAGTACATGTGTTTCATAGGATGCTTTTAATAATTGTTCCGGCTTTTATAAAACAAATTTTTCAAATCGTGCAATAAATGTATTGTAAATAGAAAGAAATACATCAGTTAATATCCCCACCACCTCAATTTATGCACACTACTTAACTGGTATGTACAACACACCGCATATTACAGCTTTTAAAAATGTTTTTTAAATTTATGTTTCTTCTAAAAAAAGTTGTTTAACACGAAATCTCGTCGCACCAATTAATTTAATTTCTCATATGAAATTTCATAATGAAATGGGAGCTTAACTTTCTAATAGACGCACAATTACACCAACCAGGTTGAATAAGGGAATCGACTTTCTTCGGTTTGAAGATTTACAGTGGGAAAGATAGCAATGTACGTAAGTTGCTACTTAAGTTTTGAGATATAGCAACACCAGCGTGAATAGGACAAATCTGGCATTGTCATTGTAAAGTTTGACATTTTTAATGGTAATCGTACTCAAAACGTTTTGTCATACGAGTGCTATTTGTGTTGTTTACAGGTACTTGAAACGTTCATCTTGAAAAAAAAAATGGAATGAAATAGTGAACATTTTCGTGCTATGTTTTTCTATAACTTTCGACGTGGATTAAACCAACAGTATGCCGATCAACAAGTTTCGACTGTTTGTAATGAATTATTTTCTACTCAAAAGGGTAGTAAGGGGTTCTGGACTCTAGCAAAAACCGTAAAGAACGATTTAACCTGTTCATCAACACCACCACTCATTTATAATGGGAATATTTTTACTGAATCATTGGACAAGGCCAACCTATTTGCTGCTAATTTTGCTGCTAATTCGAACTTGCCACCTTTATAGCAGCCACTTCCATCTCCAACACTAGTAGGCAAAAGCCGCTACACTTTCGTACTCTTGAAGTTTTCAGGGTACTTCTGAAACTCGACGTGTCCAAAGCTACTGGACCTGATGGTTTCTCGCCTCTAGTTTTAAAATGCTGCGCCTCTGCTTTGGCTAAACCTCTGCGCAAACTTTTTCACCTGTCATATTCAACAGGAATGTTTCCAAGTGCTCATGTCCAGCCGATACTTAAAAAAGGAGAGGTATGCGACACCTCTAACTACAGACCTATTGCACTAACTTCGATCATATCCAAAGTTTTTGAATCACTGATGAACTCTCAGTTAATGAAATATCTAGAAAATAACCATCTTATCAACGTAGATTTACTAACGGCTCTAACGGAGCGTTGGAATCATTGTCTCCATAATTTTGGTGAGTCCGAAATCGTCGCTCTTGATATTTCAAAGGCTTTTGATAGAATCTGGCAAGCTGCCCTTTTAGCCAAACTTCAAACATTTGGTCTGCACCCTGCGCTCTTTAAATGGATAGAGAGTTACATCTGATTCCGACGAAAAAAATGCCTCAGGGTTCAGTTCTTTCGCCAACCTTATTTCTTCTTTTTATTAATGATCTTTTATCCCTTACTCTCAATCCTATTCATAGTTTCGCCGACGACAGCACCCTTGATTTCGCGTACTGATTTGATTCTATAATGAATTCACGGGAAAATGCTACAGAAGTCAATCGAGAACGCATGTTTAGATCATTAAACAACGACATTTCTATGGTCCTTGCTTGGGGCAGAGCAAATCGTGTTTCGTTTAATGCATCCAAAACTCAATGCTATTTAATGTCCCTTAAAAAACGTCCAGTTCACCCTCAACCAATTTCAATCGATGGAGTGAATATACCCAATTCGCCCTCTATAAACATCTTGGGTATTCAGATATCCAGCAATCTTAGCTGATCATATGTATATTTGAAATCGCTAAAAGTACGATTAAATGGTTTGGTTTTCTACAGATATGTAAGAAATATTTCACCCCATCTGCCTTAGCGCTGATCTACAAGTCCCACATTAGGCCTAGACTTGAATATAATTCCCATATTTGGGCAGGGGCTGGACACACCACATTGTCCGCGTTAGAAAAAGTCTAGCCTAAGGCTGTTAAACTTATTGGCGATTCCTCAATCTCTGAGAGTTTTGACTCTTTGGAGCATCGACGGAATGTCGGTTGTCTCTCACTCTTCTATCGCTATTTCCATGGCTATTGTTCTAACGAAATTGCTAGCCTGATTCCTTGTAGATACATGACAACGCGCGATACAAGAGTACCGTAAAATTTCAGGAATCTTTTCTAAGCAGAATAACACAAATGTGTTTTTCCCTCGTCATATGAGCCCGAAAGTTTCAAACGGGGCGTACATCGACATCTCCTTCACTCAACCTCCTAACCCATTTCCCTCATCCTTAATTCAAACTATTTCATAACATGGCCCCACACTACGAACTTATTTAATCCCGACAGCTCACAGGATTCTTATGAGAGCCACCTTTCATCTGAGTAAATCTAACGAAAATTCTGTTCCGTATCAACCAGGCGAAGACTGCAGAAGACAATCGCTGGTCAAATTGTCTATCGGGAAAGATAAGCATCCTGCATCGAATACCGAGAACTTTTCCACAGTAAAGACTGGGACATCAAACGCAGATCAGCGTACGCTCGGTCTTTGCATTGCCTCCCATGCAACACATAGTCTGGGAAAACAATGTCGATATCTACCACCTGCTTGTCGATTACAGCAGGCTTGTCATATCTATAGTAGAAGGTATGCATATCAATTTTGAAAATAGCTTTGCGATGGTAGGTGGCAGGTATGCAGTAAAAAGGCCAAGTCGATCTGTGATTATTTATGTCAGAGAATAATTATTGATATCAATGTTGGACGAGACTTCGTGCGTCTTTTAATATTACGTTTTTTAAAAAAATTTCTTATTTACATAAATCTTTGCCACAAACATTAAATTGTATAACTTCCTGTTTAGTAATCTAATTTTATGTAAAATAACGTCACAGTCTAAAATAAGTGGTAAATTTAGCTACTAACTAAAAATGCAAAATAAAAATGTTAATAAGCCTCGCTTACTTTAATACTGAAACGTTTCAGCGTTAAAAAAAACAAATAAGGAGCTTAAAAGTGCTCTTTGAAATTATAACTACTCTGTAATTTGGTGGAAAACAAAGATTATTCATTAAAAATGTTTAGTAGGAAAACTAAGGCAATAGTGAATAAAATGTGTAAAATAGTGAGAATACTCACGATGATCTAGATTCTCGCATTACATGTCCTGGATCATGTTTCCTTATTTCCGACTCTCGAACAGATTCTGTTAACGACTTGAACACTGTGTTATGTACTCTGTATAAGAAAAAAGGAAACATTTTAATGAACAAAGGTCAACTGTTCACTGTTACTTACAATTTTACGACGACATCAATTAGCAACGTAGCTATAGGTATGATAATAAGACCCAACCAAAACAGGGGTGATGACAAAATTATTTTGTCCATTCCAGAAAACACAGCCGCAAATGGTAATGTTGGCCAAATATTACTATATGCTATAATAAAGAGGAACCACAGAACGATTGAACCCCAAATTGAACAGTGAGTCAACCACGTCCAGGAATTAGTGATCAATCCAGCCTTTAGACATACAGTTACTACGACATACTGAAATAATTTAAATACTTTAATTTAATCATCGAAAATACGAAAAATAAACTTACTGTATAAACAATATTTCCAAGTACTAAGTAGCCGCCGGTTCGTCCGTTTCCCCATATTACCTCGTTTTTATACGCAAGCATGGGAAGCCAGAAAAGGATAATTGAGTGAATAAGCGCATTTATTATCCACACCCAGAATACTTTAACGTTAAAAAGTTTAGCGTTCTGTGATTTTTTATACAGGGCGGGATATTTCAGCATCGTTTCCGCTGAACACACCTTATCGAATATTCCCATTGCAAACGGTGGAAGGGCAGTAAACACAACGTTGTACAAACCTATCGTCCATCGCTCAAATAAAATTTGGCCAGACCTAAATTATTTTACATTAAAAAAAAAAGTTTTGGTAAATTTAAAAGTACCTACCATCCTGAATAAATAGCGAACCAAAGTTCTATCACATACAAACACACGTTTTTGTAAAAACTGTACAAAATAAGTTTGCACATTCGGCTGTAGTTCCAAGCTCCATGCACTAGTAGAAGTCGCAACAAGAATCGAAACTGAAGAAAATGGTTTTACATAGTATTTTACAAAAACAATTAAAATTCTTTCTAACCTGAGCTATTGAATAATCAGATGCACATGCTGCCTGCAGCCCTTCAACACCTGAAATTCCCACCCCAACATGGGCCTTTTGAATCATAGCTACATCATTAGCTCCATCACCGATGGCTAAAGTAACACTGTTCGTATTTGTTGACACCAAATCCACAACCTGGAAATAATGCTCATAAACTACAAGAAACTTTATTTAAATTTTAATCGAATACTTCTGCTTTTTGCATAGGAGACACTCGACAGCAAATCACCACTCGACATGTTATACAGAGTTCTAGAAAGTCTCTCCTTAAGTCACATGTAAGAGCATATTTTAATGTTTTGCCATCAACAATAAGCGCGACGTTGCTGTCCTTACTTAATTGTTCTCTAAAATCCCCACAGTGCTTGTGTATACATTCTCGAGTACTCTAAAAAAATTTAATTGAACACAAATCTCACAAAATACATTTATTTACACACATCTAAGCTGTCCTCGTTGAGTATGATCAAATCCATTGAATGTGAAATGAGTTTGCTTGAGTAACCGATATTTATTGCAGTCTCCTGTTTATCTCCAGTTAGAAGCCAAATATAGATGTCGGCTTTGAGTAAGGCAGCTATAGTATCCGGTACACCCTCCTGTAGTTTGTCCTCGATTGCAGTTGCACCGAGCAACATAAGATTGTTTTCAATTAAATTGGCTGCATCCTCTACTTTTCGCTCACGATACTGAAGTGCCGTGGATGCTTTATGATAAGTATCTTTCCATTCATTGTAAACGTCTTCTGGAATAACTGAAACCGCACAGCAAAGCGTTCGAAGACCCTCTGTAGCAAACTCTTCCAAGTGTCGTAGAGTTACTTCACGATAAGCTTGACCATCGGGAGACAGACGTTCGTATATTACCGTATCGGCACCTTTACAGTAAAGCTTTATTTCACCGTTTGGTGTTTTTACAATGACTGACATCCGTTTTCTGGCCGATGTAAATTCAAGAACATTTAAAATTTCATAACGTTCTCTTTTCCCTAATGCATCAATTTCAACGTAACTGGGCGTTCTCGTGTCAAATATGTATCCAAACTTTCTAGCACCATCAACTAGTGCTCTTTCATCGGGACTGGCTGCATGATAAAGTATAGGACCATCATCAATTTTTTCTGGAATCACTGTGTGACACACTGCCAAAAGTGTTAGAAATTCTTGAATGATAGGAGCCGTTTGGTGCTTGTTTATGATATTCTGAAAAAAATGTATTTAATAAAAAGCTGACCAATGGGAACTTCAATCTTAAATTAACTAATTTAAGCGATAGTCAACGTGAATTTGAAATTTAAGCAACATTGGATTAATGCAGCATCTCATCTTCATCTCCGTTGTACCAGATCAATCAGCTTATGCGAAAGCCTTGAAGTCGTTGGAGTTGTGTACACCGTAACCTGGCGTTGACGAAATGTGCGATAAAAAATCGAACAAAGAATGCCGTTTACGGGAGCGAATGTTTGTAAAGTGCACGTATCTTAGAATTTGAAGACCACGGGAGGTCAGCTACAGCGACCACGCAGCGAACGGCAAAGAATCTTGAGCTTTTGCGGGGGTTAGTGCGTTTAGATCGCCGGCTAACGATTCGCATATTGTCAGAGAAACTCGGAATTAATAAAGAAACCATTCGCCAGATTTGCACGAGCAAATGATGATGCGGAAGCTGCGGGGGAAGCTTGTGTAGAGAAGGCTCACCACAGAGCAAAATAATTTGTGTGGCACGATTTGTGCAATCTTCCTCGGGCGCATTGCAACCGGTGGGATAGACTGGCTGAGCACTACGATCACTCGCGATGAAAGTTGGGTATTCCAGTAAAACCCCGAGACACGTCAACAGAATAAGCACTATGTGGAAGCAGGTGGCAAGCTCCCCAAAAAAGCACGGATGTCGTGTTCGCAAATGAAGACAGTTCTCAACTGTTTAATCAATATCCACGGCATCGCCCACAAAGATTTCGAGCAGCAAGGCCAAACCGTCAATGCAGTCTTCTATCAAGAGCTTTTGGAGCAGTTGTGCACCTACTCGCTCGTTCTGACACAATCGACGTGAATCCTGCATCACTACAACGCTCCGACCCACCGCTTTACGCGCGCTCGACTTTTTGACGAAATGGGGGCATTCCAAGGCTGCCCCTCTACAGTCGTAATCTAGCTGTATTGGATTTGTGGCTATTCCCCCAGCTGAAGAGGTTCATGACATCGTTTTCAGTTGATTGAGGCCACACATGTTTTGAAGGTAGTGAGAGGAAAGATGGAATAAGTTCTTTAATGTAGACTCGGTGGATATTACATTAAAGAAATAGGTGTTTGATTTTGCCCAGATATTTCTTATTAAAATTTCAGAAATAAACTCTCGTTTAAAGCCGCATCTCTTTTGCCGTGGAATTATTTTTGTGATCGTAATAGTTATTTAATTATTTCACAAATTACTTGACATGTAAATCATTATTAAGCCTGCCTGTTAACTCCAAAGCTTTTACACACAACCAAAAGTTTCCTCCATTTTTTTACTTTTGGACTTCAAGAGATTTGACAATCGAGCAATTTCCCAAAATTACTCAAATTTTACACATGTTCGGCAGAATTCTTTTTTTTCTTTTGTGGTTGCCAACTCACAGCTGATTGATGTTGTTTATGGTTTCCTATAAACGCATGATCTCTACCAGATTAAAAACGTTTCAAAGTTGAAGTGATATTTAGCTTTATATTCGGTTATGGCACGAAAAGTCGACATTCAGCAGTAAATAGTGGATTATGGGCCTAGTGGAAGTAGGTATTTTCCGACGTGTCGCCTAAGAGGAATGAGGAACATTTAATGTCTTGTTCTGCATTGCTGCAAGCTAGCCACTAACCAGCCCAGAGACGGAGTGGATTTTTTTTTTAATTTCTTATTGAAAACTCATGGGGAGTCCGAGGCTCGAATCCTGGAACCATGGCGTGGTGATCGTGCCATTCTGCCAATTGATCCAACTGTGTCTCTATCCATGAATTGAGTGTTACAGTAGAACCCCTTTCGTCCGTGCTCGAGCCGAACTTGTTACGACTCTACGCTTGTCCGCTTTATTGTTCCGTCATCTCTCGTATCGTTTCTGTCGTTGTGCGTGTTTTTGTAATGTACGGTGCAGTTTTTAGTGCTTACTGTTCGTTGGTGTTACGACAGTGTTATTCTACATATGTTCGTTAGAGTATTTGTTTAACATTGTGTTTACAGTTGTGTGTGTTTTTTCAACATGTCAGGAGTGAAACGTAAACACTTTACTCTTTCATTAAATGAAAAATTAACAGCGCTACAAAGACTGGAAAAAGGGGAATCACTCCAAGAAATTGCCAAGGAACTCAGGCGATATGACAATAAAAGATTGGAGAAAAAATCGGAAAGACATTGAATCATATACAGTGACGATGGTGGAAACGCTCTTAAGAATCGCAAAATATTGAAAAAGCCTAAACTTGAACTGTTTGAAGGAAAGGACCCAGATAATTGGGCGCATTATAAAAGGAAATGCAATAGCTTTGCACAAAAAACAAAGAAGCCGGAAGTGAGTTCGCAGCTAGTGAAGGCTCAATTGAGAAATTGTCGAAGAATATGAATTGTTACCTTGCCGTCTATAACAACGCTAGCTGCATCAAATAAAACCGTGGCAGGAACAAAACTTATAAAAGATAGGCTAACTGTTGCTCCTTGCTTCCAATGCAAATGGTGCACACAAGCTTCTCCTGTTCGTTATTAGCAAATCTAAGAAGCCTATCAAAAACATAAACTTATCTTCCTTTCCGGTTTATTACCGCAATCAAATATCTGCTTGGATGTATTGCATTCTTTTCAAATCTTGGTTTTTCGACGAGGTCGTTGCATCTGTTGAAAAAGACTTGAAACAAATAAAGCTCCCTGTTCGTGTTCTATTGCTGTCAGATCCATCTGAGAAGAAATTAGTGAAAGGCGACATAAAAGCTATCTTCCTTCCACCAAATGTCACATCACTTATCCAACCAATGGATCAGGGAGTTATAGAATGGTTAAAGAGGCGGTATCGCAGAAAGTACATCAGTTCAATTTTAGAAAAGTCCGAAGAAGGTTGTAACATATTTGAAGCTATGAAATCCCTCAACACAAAGATGCTATATATACGCTTGCCGAATCATGGGAACCGAAACCTGACACGCTGCGAAAATTTTAGCGTAAGCTTTGTCCGGAAAGTATGACCGTAAGTGACCAGATCGAAGACGAGCAAAACAACGACAGGCAGGAAATCGTTAAAGATCTGTAAACTGTAGTGTGGAGTGGATTGCCCAATGTGATAAAGACTGTGAAACCAGTGAAGAGCTCAATGATAACCAGATTATTGCCGCTGCTTTGGAAAATAATGGTGAAGAAACTGTGAACGAGGACTCGGACGGTGATGATGAAGAACCCTACACGGATTTCACACACCGACGCCCAGAACGCTTTTGATATTACCCTTCAGTACAGCGTAGTTATCACGATTTACGCCAATGCGCGAAAACGCGTTACTCTGCAATAAATCATTTTTCGTGTATGTGTTGGTTGCACAAAAAAATAATAATATACAATAACTAGATTTCGAAACAAATGCCACACAGATCAGTATTTTTCTACGGTCCAAAATTAATCTATGACTAACGAATATTTACCTGTACGAGTAATGATTGTTCTGGAACTTCTTCTGCCATGTAAACGTAACGTGCAATAGAACATCTTTTGAATTCCATTACGTTTCTAGTTAGTGTTCCAGTTTTGTCTGAAAATATGTATTTGACCATGCCCAATTCTTCATTTAAATTAGAAGTTCGCGCCATTGCGGGAGTGTTACTTTCTTGGTGGTACATTTCAATATCAAAATTTATGAAAATAGACTGAAAATAAAATGAACGATGAAAACAAAGGTAAGTAAATTTTTTTAATACGACTTACTTGTAGAAACCGAACCAACTCAAGCGTAACTTGCAGAGAGATGGGAATTAAATTATTGTACAAAATTATAAATGTTAGAAGATTGTATCCGAAATTTTTGCTTAAAACATCTAAAAAATTGACAGAAAATGTAGTAATTTGTGGATATAAACCCTATGAAATTGTCTTTACCATCTATTCCAAGATACCAGTCACTTTTGAAATGGTTCCTCGTCCAAATTTCGTTAAAAATGGCACTTGTAAGGCAAAGAACAATAAGAATAGTAAATAACATCAAAATCTGGGTGTTTGTCAGTCTGTCAACAGTTGAACGCTTTAACGGCGCTGAGGTAGAGTTTCTCATAAGCTTTGTATCGTGTCCAGTATAGACAACGATACCAAATATCCAGGATGTATTTCTTAATACGGCGCCTCGCTGCAGCACTTGATCTGGACCAAGAGATACAGTACTAAAATGGATAGTTATATTTTCTTACTCAATTAAAAAATTAAAAATTAAAGAAATTTTTACATTTTGTCATCTTCTTTAAGAACTCCATTAAACTCGTATAGATGTCGATTTGGTAGCTCACATTCTAGTGTTCCCTTGAATTGTATTAAATCTTTTGTTTCGAGCAGTTTTGCTGTTGAAGTAACCCCTTGGCGGATTTTAAGATTTGTTTCGCCATCAAGATTTGCTGTCTCTATAAATGACATTCCTTGGGGTTCACTGAAAAATATTGTGTATATGTTTTGATTATTTTTATAAAATACAGATTATTAGGGAATAGAGAAGTAAGAAAATGTTACATAAATTCATGTAATTAGTACACTTCTTTTTTATTTTTTTTAGATTGCCCATCTTATTACCTTTTCAATAAGCCACAACATGTCAAGGTAGATTAAGGATGAAGAATTTCTTGTATAGAAAACCTTTTGGGAAATATAAAAAAAATCTGCTATTATGTTAAAAAAAGCTGTTCAAAATGTCTTCCACCACTTTTGATGCACAGTAACAACCTCCTTGTAAGTCCATGTTTAAGGCATATTGCAGTCAGCCTCTCCTGTATTTTCGTCGCTGTAGTCCCAATTATGCTAACTAATTCATCTCTATTGTTAACAGACCTGAATAAACTTCACCCTTCATTGTTTTCCATAAAAAAAAGTTCAATGGCGTAAGTTCTGGATCTCTAGCAGGCCAAGGAATCGGTGTACCTCGTCCAATCCAGCGATCCATCGTTTTGGTAAAACCTTGCCCTAAGATTATCCAGAGGGATGTTCTCTAATAGATTTAGGAGTGTATTTCCCAGAAGGTCGCCATAAATTTGGCTTTTAACAACTTGCAGCAAAATGAATGGACCTTCTTTTAAATGGGTGCCAATAATACCAGCCTAAACATTGGCTCAGAATTTGGGCTAGAAGGAGGTCCGTTTATCCTATGTGGGTTAGTATCCGACCAGGTATGGAGGTTGTGGAAGTTTGTGATACCATCCCCTATGAACTGCGATTCATCCTTCCACTGTGTTATTTATTAAAACAACTCATGTAGGGTAACGTCTTTATTAGATTCCTAAGTAGTACTGCCTGGGCTACAGCTAAACTATAACTATGTGACAGCAACCTAACTACTACTACCATGCTATACTTCTTATACTACTATACAACATTCGGCACAGAAACGGCCCGATCTCCATGGCGCATGCCAGAACCCAAATGAAACCGTCAGTGGTCTTTTTATCGTTATCACTTACTCCACCGACAGAGTAGTTTAGGACTTCAATAAAATATTTTTTCCTCCGCAGTTGATGCTCAACCGTAATAAGTAGGGATCTTTCGGTATCTTTTACATGATCTTCAGTTCTAAGTCATTGCTGCGGGTTTCTTGGAAATCTTATATAGATCTCCACTGTCACCGCGGTAGGCTGCTTCTTCTGTCTTTTCTGCTAGTGTGTTGATGTAGTTGAGCTTGTCATATCTTTCACTTCTTTTGGCGCCTTACTGTAGAGATCGGTTTGCAATTCTGAGTGTTGTTTGACTGCAACGTCGATAGCAGAATTAATATGGTGTTAAATCTGCTCTCGTTCTTGTATTTTCGATAATATGGCGTCTGATCCATTGCCGTCTTCTGCTCTCTAAACGTCCTACGTATTCTGTAATACAGCTCAGAAAGCATTCACTTTTAGAAGTCTTATCAAAGTTCTAACAAAGGAGTTGGTAGAAGGTCTCTTTGGGTGTTATATTCGCTTGCTCGTTCGCCGCATAGTACTGAATTATTGCGATGTTACGTCCCTGACCTGGAACCGGGCAACGATAATTCGGTCGGATATTGGTCACCAGTGTAGTAGTGATTAGCGGACAAGCTTAGTTAGGAGCAAGCTTACAGCTGTCATGCGGGGTATTTTCGATTCTTCCTGGCCAGAGTATTGCAGCACGGTGTCAGATGTGGGTAGTTTAAACTCTCCAGTTCCTCTTCACCTAGTTTCGCTTAACCCTAAAATATTTATCCACCATCATGATCTTCGCGTATCCACACTCATCCCTAAGATTTCTCACGTTCCATACCCCAATCGTAGTCAGCCCCCAATCAAAGTCAGTCCAAGGTAACCGAGGCGTACTAGACATTTCGTGTGATTGAGATTCAGATAAGCGAATTATAGGCCTTTTACTCAAAACAATCAGATGATAACAAATTCAAATTAATCTTTAATTCATTATAATGCTTATGATGTTTTTAAATACTCCTCTTTGCAATCAACCATTTCTCTAAGCAGTTATTAGCGACGATTCTAGAATAACAGTCAGCTTGTGAATAGTTAGTTTAACTAATTCTGTGAAGAATTAGTTGGTCAATTATTTGGAGGTTCTAAGCATCTTGAACTTAACTGTACCCGTGTGTTTCTTAAAAAATCATGTTATCCACAGGGTACAGCTTAATAGGATCAACAATGGTTTCCTGAGCGTTTCGTTTATTCAATAGGCACTTTGACATTATTGATTTTAACTTATCTAGGGATCATTTGAAGAATCAGCTCAGAATAATTTGTATCCTATCTTTAAATCTCAATCAAGTCAATTTTCCTAGTGCTTTTGACTTACATACAGTCTGGATGTTGCGAGAAATAAATTTTACAAAAAAGAAAAACCATAAATAAGTTTTTGGAAGAGTAACTACTTGGGATATGTTGAGGTTTTGCCTGAGGGTGATTATTTGCTGCTCAAAACTCGAAAAGTCTAGAAAGATACCCCTCTTTGGGATGCACGTAAATAAAAGAGTTATGTGGATACCATGAAAAACCCTGTATATTACTCTAAGCTTGAACAAAAAACTTTCTTTCATTTTTTACCAGTGCTACGATTACAGGAACGAAAAATTTCTAACTTTAAAATTTAAGACTTTATTCCTATCGTTTAACTAAATTGTTTTGCATGCTACTTAGTTTAACGTCGCACGCAAATTTACCATAAAGCTAAGTGTTACCATGAATAAACATTGAGAGATATGTCGTATATGCCACATGTCCTAGAGCAGCAAAATACCACATGAATAAAGAGGAAGCAATTTCTTAATATATTATAGAAACAAATTGGTATGCTTAACCAGAAAATAATTTTCTGAACTGTCTCTCTAAAGCTTATCCACTGATCTGCCCAAACAATTGGCTTTCAAAACTATGGGCGGCGTTACTTATACTGAATACTAATGCGATACATTTTTCAATAAAAGAATGAGATAATTCACGAAAATAGAGTGCCGTTAGTTTGTAACAAATGAATCAAGGAAAAAATAAATAAAGGAAATAAAGGAAGAAGTTTTCAACGCCAAAACTCTTAATATATTTAAGATGTCTTACCTAGACGACAGTAGTATAAGATCAGCTGGGAAAAATTTGTTGTTTGGAATTTTAACAATATCACCAACCGATAATTCCTGCCACTTAATAGATTTCCAGATTCCATCCCGGAATATTTCCACTTCTCTGTGATTAATTTCATCATCAGCTCTATGTCTTTCCTAAATGAAAAAAAAATGTATGAGAGTCTCGCCTAATGGATATGATAAATGTTTTACTTACATAATCTTCTACAATTTCTTTGATTGCGCTCACAGCTAATATAAAAATTAATGGAACTAAAGTTGTATAACGTCCCGTCGGCGATACATCAGGAATTTGTTGCAATAAAGCAATTAACAGGAAAAAACAATTGGAATATCGCCTAAACTGTTCGAAAAGGAACGAGGGTAAAAAGCTTAAACAACTGAAAAATAAAAATAAATTAATTTGTTAAATTTGTAATATTTATTAAGCTCATGTAGGTGTTGCAGATAGTCTTATACTTGTAATATATATAGTCATTTCTTAGTCACATCCCAGTTTAGAACGATGAAACGAGGATGAGTCAAGTACTTTAAAATTTAAGAGATGAAAGGGGTAATCAAGATGACAAATGAAAACGAGCCACACCCGAAAATCGATGTGGATGGTGGATGGGGTAGTCTAGCTTCGTAAGGCGTGGACCGATTCCGATGATACTTTTTCTGTTGGGTAGAGTATGTTTCTTTATTGGTACCACGAAAAAAAAATTTTTAGTGGAATGGAGGTGGGGATAGGGGGTTGAACCTAACTTTTCAACGCTTGGACCGAGTTGGATGGTTCTTTCTTCGTTGTATAGAGTAGAAGACACTTAAAAGTGAAAAATAAAATAGTTTTTAAAAAAAATTTGACCCGACTTCACAAAAAGCGCTAAGAGCATAAAATAATTATTCATCTTATATCTATTACGACATTTTGAAGTCGCTGCAAATTAAACAAACAAAGGTGGTGTCATGACAACTACTACAGAGGTCGTTTGAAGACGCGCTTAATCTGTTGGCGTGTCTACCTATGAGGAAGTGACCCGTAATAACGGCTACGGTACTGCTAATTACTTTGCGTCCGAGTAGGATAAGCTCTCTTGACCGTTTAGGGTCAAGTTTTGGCCATATCTGTCGGGTGCTCAGGCAGGTGTGTTCCTCCTGCCAATTAACATTTGCAATCCTGAGAGATGTCTGTGAAAGTTCCAGTTTGCAAGTAGCCAGCGGGTGGTTAATATCCGAATCAGGACGAGTGGTACCGATTCTCACTAGTTCTTCGGCTCTACAGTTACCCAGATGAGCCGTACTTTCAGATGCTCAGCTATGTCATTCAGAGCTGAGCGACATGTGACAACCGTTTTGGAGGTAGTATATACTCCTGTGCGAGATTTAATAGCGGTCTGACTAACTGTGAAAATACATATGTTATCTTTAGGTATCTTTAAATTATTCAGACGGTCCGTGGCTACTTTTATAGCCATGATTTCCGCCTGAAACACGCTGCAGTAGTCAGGTAATCGGAATAAGATAACGAGGTCCAAATGTTCCGAAAAGATACCTTCACCTACTCTGTTACTCATCGACAGTCCAAGCGCTATGAAGTGTCAAAATCACATGCCAGCTCCCGATCAGGCGGCTGAGGATTTAAATGCAAATTCTGGGAAACTGCATGGGGTAATAACACACAAACTTCACATATTTATTCGTTGCTATGAAATTTTTTTCTGTTGCCACAAAAATTTTTGGGCATACGCTCAATTTATTTAAGCGGTTTGGTTGTCTCGAGGCAACCAAAGAATCCCTGCTCTGATACATTTTCAATATATGACAGCCTGCTTAAAATTTCTTGCCTATTTTTTTTTTAAATCTGACAAGCGCTAGCGCATTAAGTGACTGAATTTGACCCTTAGTATAACTGGACTATTTCTTCGGAAAGGGCACAACTATAGATCTGTATAGGTTCCAGCCGACATTCTTTTTAATAATTCTCCATTAATAACAAATAAGTAAATTCAAAAATAGTTCATATCTGACTTGAATATTTTCACCAGGCGTTTATAAAAAGTACAAAAAGCAAAGGTCCGAATATGGAACTCTAAGGAACATCACAATTAATTGAAAATATAGTTGTAAGGTAATGAATGCATTTTCAGTTTTTTATGTTTTTAACTGCAATTTTTTACTAAACTTTAATGGGCATTTGTTGGCAACTTACCTATATTTTGCAGTTGATATGTGATTACTGCAGAATTTTTGTAATTGTGGCCTATTTACTAAAATTACTCGTTTTTCTGTATCATCTAATGTGACTCCCGATGTGGTTGCGTCGTCATCATCTGGAAAATAAAAACAAAATTAGGAATTAGCAAAAAAACTGTACGTTAAAATAATGTTTTGGCAAAACACAAAAAAAACTTTTAATATTTTACACAAATGGAAATCACAGTAACATCCCTACCAACCAAATTGTTATTAAGGTTGGAGACAATTGAAATAATCAATAAACGTTATCAATATAATTAATTGGAAATTACATTTCAATTCAATCTGATGTGAGGTGAAACCCTATACTCTGTTCTCAATTTAAAAAGAGTTTGTTCATTAATAAACCAAATAAAATCAATTTAAACACTAATGTGCCACAGTGCATGTCATAAAATTTGCAGCTTTTGTAAATTTAAAAGTTTCTGGTCGACACGAAAAGGCAGAAGTCTCTCTCATTATTTTTTTCTTCCACCTTTCCATAAGTCCGTAAATTCAAGCCGAGTTCCATTTGGCAGAACTTTAAAACCGAATCAAGTTGCACATAAAATGAAAACGAAAATTTGTTCAAAATTTTTTTTGTCAATATAAACCCCATTTGCATTCATTTGCTACTCACAAAATATTTGCAGCTGCAGATTATAACACAAAGTGGCCACGCTCTTGTTTGTGAGACCGAACTTCGGTCTGGATGGTTGGTTAAATTCAACAGGTGGTAGGTGTCATTTTATAAAGCGGGGAGGAATCCTTTCTCATCCCGAATTCAAGTGGCGCCTGTGTTCCAAGAATGAGTTCAAGCGAAAGGGGCAATTTATGCTATAGATTTTCCCGACAGGCCAGCATTCAGCGCCTATTAGAATGTTCAAGACTCATGTAGCCTACTAGCATCTATGGTCGGTTGTATGTTGAGGGGGAGGGGGGCTTTTGAATGATAGCGTTCTAAATCATTGGACATATTACGTCGAGTTGGTTACAAATAAAAACAAATTGTAAAAAATGCAAATGACCTTATAGACCTTGTTCATGGGCTAATATCGATTTGGAGCTTTTCCGGTCATTCGCAACTTATTGCTAACAAATGTGCGATGATGAAATTTTAGAGACCTTTTTGCAGTGTTGCCAGGGGTTAATATGAGGTAGTTACATTTGAAGTAGAATAATTTACGATCCAATTTGTACCGCAGAAAGGTAAGGTACTTTAACAAATTAGTTTTTATAGTTCGTAGTGTCAGTGGATAACCATGAAATGCAGACATACCATGTTCTAGCCGGCATATTATATCGGCTAAAAGAGAATCTATGCGTTGCGCTTCCGGTAATGCCCGGGACGCCTTTCTCGTTTAATAGGTGGACTTATAACGAGCTTATCTGAATTTTGTTCGAATCTCATACTTCGGACTAGGGGACCTTTGAACTTTATCAGGCGATAATGGATACCTTAACATCATGGATATAAAAATGAAATGGTCCAATATAAAATTTACATCTACAGATTAAACGAAATTAGAAAGAGAGGAAGTGGAGTGTTTACATCTCACGCATCTGAAACTGTCCTTACTGGACTGATCACCAAAATCCGACCAAAGTATCATCCAGATTAGAGATTGGGCAGAATATTAAGGCTTCCAAAGGCTATAAGACTACTAATGGAAATCTAAGTATCAGGACAGGCTTAAACAACACTGGCTTCGAATATGTAATGAGGAAGGTTGGAGTCTTATAATAGCAGCGCAAACAAGGAATTGTTTGTTGAATTTTGTAACTCGCGGGAACTTATAATCGGTGGATCCTTCTTAAAACAGTACCAATAATGAAAACCAGTTTGACCATATCGTTGTTTTCGCAAGAATCTTCTTGGCGTAAGTTCTATACGCGCTGCGGTAGACAAGACACTATAGAGGACAAGCTAATGCGAATGACTATTCTAAATTTATTCGAACAAAGATAAAAGCTAACAAATTTTTTATTTAGAGAAAACATTTTGCAAATAATTATTTGTAATTTGATGCTCCTTATTTGAATTTGAAATACTTATTTGTTATTCGATCAGACGTTATTTGATAATCAAATAATTATTAGCTATTTGATGAATTATTCGTAAATAATTATTTCTTATTCGATTATCTATTTGACCCTTGGGCAGACATAAATCTCATATTTAGGAATTTAAAAAAGAAACGACTTCAGACGAAAGTATATTTAATTACATTTGTCTTGCGAAATTTATGCAAAACAACTTGTATCTTTCCATATAGACATATATAGACATCACCTATTTTTATTTATTCGTCAAATGACAAATAATTATTTGATTAACTTTTTTAATAAATTGGAATTGAAAAAAAAACAGTTCAAAACTCGAGCGGAGTAAGAAATATTAACATATTTTTTAACACTATCGGCGTTTTTTATAAAGAAAGGCCAAATTCTTTTGGCTCTTTCTCAATAGCAGCACTATAGTTTAGGATCATATATAATATAAGAAGTTATTCAATTCAATAAATTTAAATAGTTATATTTGAAATTCAAATAATTATTTGCAAATAATAATATTCGTTCAATAACGAATAGTTATTTGAGTATCAAATAACGCTCGAACAACAAATAATTATTTGAAATTTAAATAACATTATTCGATTTTTTTTACATTATTATTTGATTGATTTAATGTATTACTAGATTGAATATGTTTAAAAATAAGTGTTTGGTACAGTTTTGGTTATTGCAGAAATAAAACTTTTAGCGCCTGTTTACACATTTTTCCTCAAAATTAAAATTTGTTCACACGTTTCGCTTTGAGTCTTGTCGTTGTCATGAAGGACGACGCAAATGATCCTAAATCCCTGCGCGCACCGATAGGGTAGCGATAGCGGTATAATGCAACTCATGATACTAATTGAAATATCACCAACTGGCAGCGGTATACCTCTACGATTAATTAGAGAAATGGTAAGTGTACTTTTACGATTACACTTACCGCTACCACGTTTCTCTGAGTATCACTGAACGCGGTAGCAGTAGTGATCGCCATCGCTACCATCAACGCTCGGTGTGCGCCCGGCTTAATACTTAATTATAGCAATAGACATGGCATCTGTGAAGTCAAGGCTGTCTCAAAGAAATCACGATAATTAACATGCGAATCAAGCAAGCAATAAAGTGGTTGGAATTTTTCTTATGTTTGTCGATTTTAAGAAAATGGTTGGGATATTAACGCCCTCGGGTTTTCGCCAGCTTTTGTAAATTGAATTCATTCGTACTTATCGGACCGTACTTAGCGGGTTTCTTTTCGTGGAACCTTGTCTAATGTTATTTTCAATAATTATAGTGTACCGCAGTGCAGCCACCTCGGGCCATCGTTATTCATAATTTATATTAATGATGTATCCTTAATTCCGTCTCATTCAAATATTCTTCGCTACGCTCAAGACCCCAAGATATTCCGCACTGTGTCAGACAATCCTGATTGCTTCCTTTTAAATTCTGACTTGGACACTTTTCAAAACTAGTGTTCCGTTAACCGCTTTCCCCTAAATATTGGCAAGTGTACATCTATGTCTTTCTCTCGAAAAAGCTCTCCTTTTTACTTCGGTTTCACTCTCGACGGCTGATCTTTAAGTCAACTTACAAAGTGGAAAGATGCCGCTAAAGTCAATATATTCGCAGCTAGTATATTACAAATCCGCATGACTAGCCCCAGGATATGATCGCCACGATTATGACCTAGAGCAGAATAAGACCAACGTTCCATTTGCAATGGAATGAATCCGACCAAGTTGAACCCTGAATTAGTAGATTCGGTGTAAAGTAGATGCTCGAGGTGTAACGGCCGATACAGGACAGCTTACAGTTCTTGAATACACCATTGGTACTTTTGGGAACACACTGATAAAGAATTAAACAAATTGTTAGATGCAACACAAAAGCGTTTCATTCGTCTCTCTACTAGGGAACTGAGCTTATAAACGCTTTTGTACTGAATCGACCGCCGCACACGACAGTCAGTACACTCATTTTACGTCGACTACGGGATCTCTTCGAAGAAATTAATCCTACGGAACAGTTATTTGATAATAGGTGGCGCGCACATCTTAGGACAGTTTTGCAAGTAATGAGGACCATAACTAGTAGAATGATCGATAGCTAACCGTCCAATTAGAGAGACTCTGATGTAGCTTTCAAACTGCTCTATGATAATCTTGTGCATACAAGCCAGCTGTCACATATCGATTGACGAATTCAAAGAGTCTGCACAGTTTGTAGTGGTGGTTAATTATTGAAGACAGATTGACCAATCTTTGCACACATATAAATCTGCATACCGTCTTAACCAAAACTAAAGTGAAAAGCTGATGTCATTGACGCATTCTAACCTCAATACTTAAAAAAAAATACATATATCATAAGAGAGTGTCTTCCCATTAAAGAACATGAAAATTGTAAATAAGAATTGTTTTATCATGACCACATACTCAGAACATTTGTAGGTACACGTCAAGTAAATTCCAAGTTGAGATTTTAAAACTACTGCGAGAGATACTACGAAAAAATAGAATTCCCCAACCTTTTCCCATTCTTTACTGTAGCAAGTTTCGGTTTGTTTACACCATCAATGCTCAGCTGTTCGTGTCAGGTTCTGGGGGCTTGTATCTCGAGCAGGTTTTCAACGCGGCACAGTTAGCCATGTTCACATGTATATACTCTGCGCAGTAGCTGCTCTTCCAAATGTGTTCACATGCCAACTTGCTGCGAGACATCTGTTTTTGACATCAAAGTTATAAAAAACAAAAGTAATGCCAAAGATTACTCTACTAGATAAACGGCTTCGAACAAACTAGTAAAAAAATTTTGGTTGCTTTTTTATATTTCCCGCATCGGGCAACCCTGCAGTCAGAATTAAAAATTTGTTTTCCGGGAGAGTTTGTGGATAAGAGACAAGTATACTTTTCTTATATTTGTTTACAAATGCCAAATGTTCTTCACTCATTAAAAGATCAGAATACATTGAAGGTTTGAAAGTTTCTTACGCACACGAGTAACCAGCTCAATCACGTGCTTCACATGAATTCTTTTTATTGGTGGTACTTTTTACTAAATTTCTCTCTTCGACAAGATTTAGCGGTACTTTTTTGACAGAAATATGTGATTCTCTCCGAATGAGAACAGAATTTTGACAGGAATAAGTGATTCTCTCAAATAATTTTGACAGGAATAAATGACTGCACACTACCTGTACTCTTTATTTGCATGTATATTCTTATGACTTTAAAATCTGAATATATTTCGTTTTACTGTGATGCCAGTGTTACTTTTTCAAGATTAGCTGGGTATTTTAGGGAGCCGGTTATCTAGTAGTAAGTAATCTTTGGTAATGCTTTGATTCTCACAAAAATGGATTTAATAAATTCGGAAAGAAAGCGAAAGTTCAGTTTTGCTATTATTAACTTTAGGGCTTACTGAAGACGATCAAGAAAACGAG
Source organism: Leptarthrus brevirostris (assembly GCA_964036015.1). Lineage (NCBI taxonomy): Eukaryota > Metazoa > Arthropoda > Insecta > Diptera > Asilidae > Leptarthrus > Leptarthrus brevirostris. The sequence goes on from OZ038372.1 coordinate 149,426,517, forward strand.
GAACAAGCAAATTAACAAAATTGAGGTCAAAACTAATATTTAACAGCGCCGCCCATTAATGTCAAAACGAAGCCAAAATTTTCCTCATTGCGGTAGACGACATGGGGTTTTTTGACAGTTCTAGATAGGGGAAATTAACCCAAGCAATCAACGAAATTTCAAGGAATCTAAGAAACGACGCTGAATGATGACGAACAAGAACGTCGTTTTTGTTGGGATCGAGGACATGTAACCAGCTTAATTGTTTAGTTAGCTTTATCCTAACACTTGCTAAGTAAGCAATTCATCTAAACTGCATGTGGATCGAGGCTGGGCAATAGCCCACTGATCCGCAAATATACACACGTGCACATAAGAAACACCTCATTGCCAAATTGAGGAGGCGATTATTGCTAGAGTTCGTCGGTGCCGAACGGAAGCCTCGACTTTCACTGGGAATACAGCTGACATGCGAGGAAGGACGAGCTTGCGGAAGGACAAGTTTCTCGTTAGGATCGTAGAACTGGGAGGATAATGGGAGAAGTTTGAAAACGTCAATGACTTAGCAAACGACTCCCGCAGGAATCTAATCGGGTCGAAATTTTTGTGTGTTCGTTTAGAGAATTTTTCGATGAGTGGTCCTAGAGGACCAGACAAGTGGCGAATGGCTCTATGGAGAGGCCATCTGCTTGCGCGCAGGGATTCCCAAATTAGGACTTCGCTTGGTTCTGCACCTACCCTCTGGAAACACTCAGGCAATGATGTTCTTTTTAATTTTTCCGGTTTCGGTTAATAGTTTCAGTTTTATTCGTTCGTTTAGGCTTAGATCTAACTTTAGTTTCGGGATTGTTTTAAAAAAAATTTGATTAATTTTTCTTAGAGGTAGTACTCAGTTGGAGACATTTACAAATTGTTTATTTTCTTTTTTACAGATATTTGCCTTAAAGTTTGAGATATTTTTTTTTTAGATATTAGATATTTGTACAATTTTGGGGTAGTTTTTCCGGATTTGATGGATTTATTTTAAAGAGCATCAATTGTCCAACTGACTTTCAGACCTTTATAGTACTTGCACCCCTACAAGATGATGCTTGCAATCGCAACTGCTGTACCCCCCGGAGCTGTTCTGTGGACTAGCGACCAAGAGCACTTTCATCTTTCTGGCACAGTGAACAAACGAAATTTTCGTTATTGGACATTTGAAAACCCTCGTGAACTGCATCAAAGACCTTTTCAGAGCCCCAAAGTAACAGTTTGGTGCGCTGTGTCCTCTATAGGCATTATTGGGCCTTATTTTTCGGAATCCGCAGGATTAACCGTTACCGTGACTTCGGTTCGCTATTGTGAGATGTTGGAGAACTTTCTGCGCCCCAAAATGGAAGGGCATGGCGAGGAACACGACACAGAAGCCTTCTGGTTTCAATAGGATGGAGCCACGATCCATACTGCCCGTCGTTCACGCGAAGTTTTGCAAGAGCTCTTTCCCGGTTGCGGGGGGATATTTCACGGCTCCTCGCTCCCCCGATTTGACCACGTGTGACTTTTTTCTGTGGGGATACGTCAAAGTTGAAGTATACAAATTTCGACCTCGAACCCTTGAAGCTCTGAAGTAGGCGATTGAGGACGTTATCAGCGGAATTCCGCAAGATCTGCTGGGAAGAGGCTCAATATGTGTATTGCTCGCCAAGCCCGCTACTTAGACGATATCATTTTCAAAACATCATGAAAAGAAACCGTATCACGTGTACTTTTGAGCAATAAAAACCTTTTTTAAGTATCTTGAAGCCGTTTTTTTTAATTCACCCTTCAAATCAGGGGCTGCATTATGCCGTACCCTGTACATTGTTTAAAATTCGAAATAATTCATCAGTTTTGGAAGTGATTCCGTTACAAAATAGTAGATAATTTGTTTAAGACATTAAAGGTAAGGTTTCTAAGCGGTTTAATATTCAAAATGGTGTTAAATGCCACGAACCGAAGATTTAAGAGAACCTCTTTCAAAATATTTTAACCATTCATAAATCCTGCATTTAGTTCAGTTTCCCCTAACCATCTTTTTCATTCGTCATACTCTCTCCATTAGGGTTGTTTTTTCTTTCCTTTTGAATACCAGATGTAAGTTTTAATCCAGGGCCTGAAAGAACTTTGGGTTAATTTAAAAGCCCACCGTACAGACAATATTTTTATAGGTAAGGAATTACAGTCCCATCTTGTTTCGAGTTGAAACTGAATTCCGTTTTCATATGTACGCTATTCTTTGTCGAGGGAGAAATTTAAATTTTCATATTTAGGTTAATACGGATTCAGATCCTTCGAGAGGAACGCACGACATTTTCTAAAAAAACGTTGAACGAGCCTTAAGTAGAATAATGTTGCTCTACGAGAAAGGTGTCTATCAAAATCCAACTCTCCATGCTAATTCGTTTTCATAGAATATTTATTCATGAGTGGGTGCAATAATTGGGGTACCTGCTCAAATAATACCATCGAGAAGGAATACTTATGAAATATTGAAGCTTTTAGATGTCAATCTCTAAGTTTCGAAACGATTCAGGCAATATTATTCGTCACCGAACTAATGACCATAAATTGGATTTTAAGCCGTACGAACGGCGCTATTAGTGAGTTTTGCTGAATTACAACTAAATATGTTTTCCTTCGAGTAAAATATTAATCGAAAGTGGAAATGTAACGACACGTAAAAAAGCAATTTAGCGTTCAGGGCCATATGGCAACTAATTAGGATTTGAAAATTTGATGCCACCGGCTCTGTGTGAACTTTGATCTTGACATTTTTCGCAACTATGATTTTTCGATTTTTGCAAAAACATAATTAAAAAAAAAACGAAAAAAAAACAAAAAAAAACAGAAAAAAAATCTTTAAGAAATGAAAGTTCTGCTTACGACTTAGACGTAGCCGAAGGGCCTTGTAAACGTTCCTGAAAGCCATAGCCACAGAAGAGTGTGCGTGTTAGATGGAAGCAAATACTGAAAAATGGCGAGGATGAGGTGACCGCGGCAGAAATCTACAATAGCCACCACCCTATAAAGATTACCACCTGCACTAGCACCGATTTCCTTTGGAAACACTTTTTAACTAAATTAAGCGACGATTTTAACACCTAATGTGATTGATTTTGAGAGCGTTAAAGACTCAAATGAAACCGGAAGATGGAGATTTGTTAGTTCACATTTTTCTCAACGTTTTTTCTTGTTACATTTCGTTTTCTTCAAGGAAAACCATTCACTGACACACAAGTAGAAGTAAAAATAACTTAATTATCGACTAATTCACAAGGTGAAACGAAACTTAGTAGTGTCTTAAATAAAATAGGCACACGCGTAATTTCTCTATCTAATTTATGTAACGTATTAGGTGTATTTTTTCGTCAAACTATTTCTCTATAACTTTACACTTATCTGCGTGCTGGTGAAAATATTTTGAATTTTTCGCGTAAGCTATTGGTGCCATTACAATTCTGTTGCACCTCAACGAAGTGACTGGTGATTTGTAAAGCTTTTACAGGAGACGAGAAAGCTTAGGATAAAGATTAAACGAAGGAGAGAACTTAGTCTCGTACTGTTGCAGTTTACTATACATAAATATTGGTATTACCGAACAGGGTGACTAAGAAGTTGGCAATTTTAAAGTTTTCTTCTTTTTTTTTTTAATTAATCAAAACTTATATTTTAGGGAGCATTTGTTGTTAGTGTTAAGTAGACTAGGCACATTATATCATTTAAAAAATAATAAATTACAGGATGTATAAAGCATATTTAATTGCCAGTTGAATCTCTGATATACCAAGTGTACAAGTATGAAATGCGAATTTTTTTTTCGAAAAAATACATGAAATTCGGAAGAATGATAACAAGTGGTTTATTCAAAGTATTCTCCATCGTTAGTTATACATTTTTGCTATCTTTCGGGCAATTTGTAGATACCGCGCCGGTAAAATTCTTCTCCTTTTCCCGCGAACCATTTATTAAGCTATTTATTCCTATTTTCGTTCGAATCAAAATGCTGCTCAGCAAGAGCGTGACCCATCAATACAAACAAGCGGTATTCGGAAGGAGACAAGTTTGGTGAGTAAGTCGCATGGGCTAGCACTCCCCAATTGAGTGCTTCCAACGTGTCGCGTACCGGTTTTGCCGTACGTGACGGAGCATTGTCGTGAAGAAAAAATCACCTTGCGTTGCCTTTTTTTATATTCTGGACATTTCTTGAGCAGTGCACGATTCAATTTGATCAACTGTTCTCTGTGGCGTTTGGTATTAATCGTTTCGCCAGGTTTGACAAGCTTATAATAGACCACACTCCTCTGGTTCCACCAAACACACACCATAGTATTCCTGCCACAGCGATTCTGTCTTGCGGTCGATGTGGATAGTGCGCTCCAGTCTACCCATGATCTTTTACGCTTGCGATTCTTAACTTTGCACTTTTTATCCCCAGTAACATTAGGATGCAAAAACTAAGCAATCGGTATGATTTAGCAGCAGTTTTATTCAAATGAAAACAAAAAATGAATTCTCTCCGCCAATGCTCTTTATTTGGCACACATTTCGACATATTGAACATAGCAAAAAAATTCCATATATGTCAAATATTTATATAATACTACACACTACATTGGTGCGCCATTTGTTTTCTAGAATCCGCGTTTCATACTTGTACACCTGGTAATCTAAAACATTCGAGTTTTGCGGAAGAAGATAATAAGATTTGGTATTTTAATAAATCATAAAAAAAACTTTCGAAAGAATCAACCACAAAATTCTCATTCATAAGTTGCATGTTTTAGGTTTTCCTTCGATTTTTGTAAATTTGGTGTTTTTGTATCGAACTGATCGTACGCAGTGTGTTTTGTTTCGTGGTTTGCTTTCTAACACCTCGGGGGTGCCACAGGGCAGCCACCTTGGACCGTTGCATTTTATCATTTACATCAATGATGTATGAACGATCCTCCATCACTCGACAATTCTTTGCCATGCTGACGACGCCAAAATTTTCCGCACTGTAAGAGAGGACTATTCACTTTCAAATTCTGACTTAGACACCTTTCATAAATGGTGTTCTATAAACTACCGCCCTCTGAACATCCTGAAATGTACAATCGTTCTTCTGATCTAAGGGTTTTATTCGCGCAATGCGAGAGGTAACTGCAACGAGTTCCACTATATTTTACCTGACCCAAATTTGCATGCAATTTTGGTCAGTGAGACATGGCTACTGCTTTTCGTAATGATCGTATTGGACGCTGGGGTGATGTTTATGTCAAGTGAATTTACTCATCAATTGACAAACTAATTGAATTGTTGGGCATCGAAATCTGCGCAAACAATGATAGATGGATGCAAACCTCTGCCGACTGCCCTCCAAGTAGTTTTGATTGTGACAGAGCCCGCGAATTCGAGAACGAAATGTTCCGCTTAAAATTGCACACTCTCGTTACCAAAACCAAAGAGAAATGCTGATGTCATTGACACATTTTAAGATCAATACTTCAACAAAACGAGCATAAGAGAGAATCTTCCCATTAAAACACATGAAAATTGTAAAGAGAGACACTTTTTATCGTGTACACATGTTCAGAACATTTGTAGGTTAGAAATACTACGAGAAAGTATAATTCCCTTCGTTATCTTTACTGTGGCAAGTTTCGGTTTGTTTACACCACAAATGCTCAGCTGTTAATGCCAGCTTCCGGGCTTGTGGTAGTGACTTTAATGTTAACATACCTATGTAAACAGTAGGAGACAGCTCACCACATACTTTTTTACATTTCCTTCAATCCCTTAACCTTACCGTAGGCAATTATTATCTGACATATTACTATATACTATAATTCAGAAAAACTCGCGCTTTCAGACCGCGATAACCTTATCCCACGACCAGATCACACTACCTAGCACACTTGATCACGATCTCATGTTTTTAGCTTATGACGTCGCTGTGGACTCTACCGCGATTATAATTACATATTTTATTATAATTACCGCGATCTCTTTATGTTATCGGCGTCGTATTTATTTGTCAAGTATTTTCCGTAAGAACAAACTGTGTTGCTGCAACTCGATGCGTACGGTTTTCGAGTAGAGTCCAACAGGACTAATAATGCAACAGGACTAATAAGGCAAAAGGACTAATAAGGCTATTGGACGTGACAAACGACAATACTTTAGCACGAAACTGAACACGGAACCCTAGTACAGAGTATACGACAAGGACCGAATTCCATGCATCTTTAAACCAGACAATCTTAATACTTTTTACAAACCTGTTACGTCTAGCCTGAAGAGGCTTTAAAGAAGGAAGAAAAATTCGATCAGCATACGGTGAGAATCAGCCCAGGAAAGACCACGAAGGACGAATCTCACAGATCTATGTAAGTTACATGAAAAGGAGACCAAACTAGTGTAGCATACCATAAGATTAGTCTAACAAAAGTGCAATAAAGCCGATTCGTTATATACGCGTCATCAAACTAATTTGACCATCCTTTAAAAAAGCTCAAAGAGTCATATTAACCGTACTGACATGATTCCCGAATGAAAAAATTGGGTGTCAATCACGACTCCCAAATTTCTGGTTTTGGCAAGTTTGCACAATGGGCTACTGCCAATACTGAAATTGAAGAGCAGATCCTTGTACGAAAGAATGACATAACAGTGCACTTGCGAATGTTCCAAGTTAGAAAATTAATAGAGCACCTTTTACGCAAGGTTAGAGCTTAAAAAGGCACAATCATTATAATTTGAGACAGCATGGAAAATTTTGACATCGTCAGCATATCAGAGGATTTTCGAGCTAGTTAAAGTCAAAGATACATCATTGATACATTGATTTTATGAAAAGCAAAGTTCCTAGATGGCTTCCTGAGGCACACCTGAGGAATTAGTAATTTTGTAACAGATTACACCACGAAATAAAATACGTTGCGTGCGACCAGACAAATAAGAACATTACCAATATACGAAAACTAGAGGAAACTCCAGTACCGAAAGCTTATAAATAAGAATCTTGTGATTGATTCTGTCGAAGGCCTTAAGCATAGTCAGATATACAACGTCAAAACAAGATTTGATCGAGCCCAAAAGATGGCGGGTCGTTTTCGAGCGTAGTCCAGTTACGTTGGAGTAGTCGAGGGCAATTTTAGTGATAAGTTTTTTGAGATAGCAGTCGACCTCAAGCGAGATCTCGAAAGAAACCCTCGGACAATAGAGTTTATCAGCCAAATATCAGGGTTAATCGCTGCATGAAATAATATGTCTGGAACAAAGATCTTAAAAGCAAAAAAAAGCAAACCTCGCTGGCCACTCAACTTGAAATTTACTTGACATTACAATTTTCATGTATTTTAATGGGTAGACTGTTTCTTGTGTTCGTTTTGTTGACATATTGAGGTGAGAATGCGTCAATGACATCAGCTTTTCTCTTTGATTTTGATTAAGACAGCGTGCAGTTTTATATGTATGCACGGATTGATTAATCTGTGATACAAAAGTAAATAAAATAATAACGCTTGGTGGTAACTGTCATGTTTTTCGGGTTTGTATCTAGAGTAGAATTTTGTGAAATGAAATATTTAACGTAGTAGTAATAAATTTTTGATGCTACATAAAGATGGTGTCCTTAGTCAAGATTTCGATGAGGTTTATTAAAAAATGGGGGTTTTAGTGTAGTGATATCCACAATAGAGATGTAGTCGAAGTTAGATTGAGAGTGGACCCAGGAGTAAATTTAAAATGTTGATCATTTTGAAAGTACAATCTACTTTTAATGCCCTCAATAAAGTGTTTTCATCTTTTTCAAAATTTTCTCCCTTAAATATTATATCACATATATGTTTTTCGGTAAATTCAAGTTTTAATTGAACACGACATGTTTAAAATATGAATGAAGTGGTAAACAGACGCACAATATCTGGTGAATACGACAGGTGTGGCAGCACTTCGTATTTTAAAGTATTATGTTTTGACCGGTTGTGCAACACGTGGCCGAGCGTTGTCATGTTGAAGAATTACCTTATTGTCTAGGCACCAATTCCGCCCATTCATCCTGCAATGACTCAAATACATCAATTGAAGTCGGTATTGATCTTCTGTGATAGTTTCGTTCGGTTGTAGCAGCTCATAATAAATAACATCTGACGCTCATAATAAATAACATGTGCCGTTGATGTTGACTATTGAACGGGCTTGACCAATGAGCAAGAGGAGCGTAAAAAAGCGCCGTTCAACGTAAGCATTTGACAATGATTGGGCGATCAACTCCCAATGATTTTGCAAGTTCTTCTTGCGTTTTACACGAGTCTTCATCGAGTAATCCCCTCAATTTGGCTGGCCAGGACGCTCTTTGTCACGACCATCAAAATCACCACTTTTGAAGCAATGAAACCATTCAAAATACTCTGATCTCAAAACAGCATATTCACCATAAGTTTTGGGGGTCACCTGATTTGAACCTGCCGAAGTAATTGTGGGAATGGCTGGGAACAAAAGTATACGCAGACAATAGATGCGTGGGCTTCTCGGAACAACTACAGCCACATCTCGAGTCTACGCAAAATTGTTTTTTTAAGGTCTAGCGTGATTGTACTAGTATTATTAGTTTAGATTACATTAGATTGGATAGCATGTATTAACTTAAAATATATTTTAAAATTCGGACGGAATAACGAAACATGTTAAACTTCGTTCATCTCAAAACAATCATTTATCTAAGTACGGTAGTATAACTTAGAAACCTTTAATTTCCCTTGTGCTCTTCCAAGCTACGATCCTCAAAAGCCCCAAAAAATCATTCTCCTATATCTGTTTCTAATTTTCGACCAATTAGTATTATCTCCTTCTTATCTAATGTGTTAAAACAGTTAATGCGTAGACAAGCAGTGGGCTACTTGGATGACCTGTTGCCAGTGTGGTTACAAGTTCTCCCACAGTTGTGAAACTACCCTGTTAAAAGTTACCACGGATATCAGAATTGCTTAAATTTAGTGCTCCTCTGGCTCTTGTAAACTTCTCTAAGGTCTTTGACTCTGTCAACAATTAGTTTTTATTAGGAAGTTGGCCAGAAATTTCAACTTCGATTCAACAGCTCTTTCACTTATTAACAGCTTCTGGTCGAATCGTTCGCCACTAGTAAGAATAAAGATCGCTTTCTCTGATATCTTGATGTGACCGGGGAGTCCCGCAGGGCTCAGTGCTAGCGCCTTTGTTCTTTTGTTTATTTATAAATGATCTGCCCAAAGTAGTTGAATATGTGAAAATTCATTTTTAGGCTGATGATGTCCAACTTTACCTAAGTAGACCAATTGGACTTATCGATGATTACATTGCTAAGATCATTGCATAGAGTGAGCAAATGAGTTAATTTCAACGAACTTATCCTAAATGCAGATAAATCCCAGTTGATTAATTTTTACTCGAATTCTCTTAACGAAATATATGTTCTTACAATTAGTCTTAATGGTGTTGCACTATGTATAAGGTTATTACATTGGGATAGTTATTAGTCAAGCCATGAAGTGTTGTGATCATGTTAATTTTATGCTCGGTAAAATATATGCTGGGCTTAGAAAGCTTAGACTTAGTACTTACTTTCTTACACCCACAAGTCTAAAATTAGTAAAAACTGTTTTAATACCCTACTTTACAAATTATAACCGAAGAATCGAAGTGGTGTTCATGACTCTCTTTAGTTCCCCCAGTGAGGCATGGTGGGGGAGGAAAACTTCACCTGATTCGAGACAACAATTTAAAGTGGATTCCGAACAAGTTGAAATCTCTCCCCAACATCCATGGCTTTTTTGTCGTGTATGCTGTCAGCAGAAAACAACCATGGGTTACGGCCGGTGGGATTCGAACCTGGGACCTCCAAATTGATAGGTGAACACGTTATCACTTACTCCACCGACGACTTAAATGACTATATAAGATTTATCTTTGATCTGCGCAGATTTTCATGATACCCTATGTAAAACTGGAGTATTGGGATTTTCCCTTGATGCTTATTGGAATCGAAGGCACCTCACTTCTTTTGTTCAACTTAATCCACACTGGGAAACCTTCTTACCTTCGACGTTAATTTTAACTTACGCTCTCGCCGTGAAATCGTATTCTAATTATCGCTCGCTTAAATAAATTGGTATTAGAGAATTCTAGTCCTGTTCAGACTACGCGACTCAGGAACTCTTTGCCGGCATTCATTCAGGATTCAAGCACTGTCAATGTCGGTAAATCCAAGCTTAAATCCATTTTATTTAAAGCTTTACACAGCGCACTTGAGAAAGTTGGCCTCTAATTTAAATCTAACAACATAATCAGAAATTAAAGTTAAAATTTAGTTTTTTAATTCCAATTTCAGTTAAACCTTGTCTGTATATGTAGTAGTTAGTATATTTGCTCAGTTATTTCTCTTCTAGATTAGATTACACTTAGAATATTCATTCTTTCATTATCTTTGTTCATAAGTTTATTAATACTATTTTTTCTATTATCATTTAGTAAAAATAAGATTGTAAGTCTTGCGTACTTAAATGTTAAAAAAAATAATAATAATAAAAATAATTAGCTGCAGCAGCATTCCGAAAATTAGGGATCCATTTGAGGAGAACACAACTGCTCGACGTTGGTTTGCAAAATTCCGTGAAGGAAATTTTAACTTAGATAGTGAAAGATTGAAAGTGGTACTCGACGATGAGTCCGTTAGTACAGGTCAATTCTTGTGAAGAGCTGCAACGTTTCGGCAACTCTCAACCATAAGCCGTCATCTAGCTTCCCTCAACAAAATGATGAAAAGGTTCGACAAGTGGAAACCTCAGTATCTCATAGTAACCTCAGTATCTCACGTCCCTGCTAATACGTAAAATTAGGATATCATTTTTGCTTCATGCGCTCAGTTGTGGCAAAAAAATGAATTCTCCGCGATAACACCGGACGATCACAAGAGTGGGTAGATGAGCTGTTCTTCCTTAAAGAGACCACCAGAAGATATTGTTGTCCGGAATGTTGAAGGACTTGAATACTATCGCTTCCATTCTGATGGCCAAACTATGCAGATTGTTAAGAGCCAGACACGGCGCTCTTGTATTGCATTACAATGCGAAATTTCAAGTTGCAAAACAAACGAGTTGGAAACGAAACAAATTCTTTCACATCCGCCATAATATCCGGATCTACCACCGACAAATTTCCTACTCTTCGGTAGCTTGGGCAACTTCCTTAGAAATCGACAATTTCAAGAGACTTAATCAAAAGTCCTTTAAAGATTTTCACTAAGAAAGATGAGTTTTGAAGGCGAGAGGTTTCTGGTGGATATTACTTTGTTGAAAAAAATTAGTTTCTTTTAAAGCAAAATTGCTTTTTACATTGTATACAAAAAAAAAACTGTCTATTAAATATCCAACGACCTGATATTTCTCGGAAAGAGAAACTTGAAAGTAGTTTTTCCATTTAAGCGCACTTTTTTAAAATTTAAATTGACATAAAATTAATATTGAGTAACTTGGATACTTTCACAAGACTAAGTATTTCTTAAAGGCATCTACAAAGGACATCGTTAAATCTCCATGAAACTTCCACGCTCTACTTGCTACGAGAAAATCTGGGGCAGACAGAAACGTCTTACATCATTTAAATCGTGAATTCATCACCATGATGTCTTTAAATGTAAGTAAAAAAAAACACAAATAAAAAGTAGAAGAAAAACTTAAAAAAAAATAAAAACAAATCGCTCACCCTACAAACAACGGAAAATAAAATGCAAGCACAAAACAAAACAAGCAAAAATATAGTTAAAAGCTCAAAAATGAGAAAGAAATTTAAGCGCATGCTCACATCTATGTCCTGCCGAATTCGACGACGAATCCATGTTTCGTCTGCTGCCGTCTCTACTTGCCGAAGGTGATGGCGAAGAATTTCGACCCTTTCGGAGTCTTCGGCGTGCTCGACGATATGAATGAAGGACAGCCTTGCGAGTCCGGCTGACAACATAAGTACAAAATGTTCGCACTTGTTGCAGGCAATTGGTGAGAAATGTTGGAGCTTCCAGAGTTGACATCTCTTCTCCAGTGTGATGATAAATGGTGGGGATGGAGATGCACTTCGGCAAAAAGGATGCCGGCTGGATAGTGTTTCGATGTGTTTAAAGCTCGACACAGTTCTGGACTTGTTGTTTATTTTTGTTTTGCATAGAACTTTGCCTTGTAGATTCCTATGTATTTCACCTTCCTCTTCAACAAACCGTTTGGAGATGGAGACTTTATGTAGAATATTTTACGAGTTTTCGAAGGTACAAGATATGGCGCCTTCAGGGTGTTATTAGTTGGAAGAATTTCTCAGAAATGACAGGAATGGTATATTTCTCACGAGAATTATCAATTTTCATCACTTGGCTTTTTATTTCTTTAACACTCGTCACTCTTCTTGATTTGTTATTAAAACTCTAGAAAAAGAATTTTACCCGATTATTAATTGAACAAAATTATTTTGGAATTATTTATGGAAAAATTTTGACAAAGCGTGTGTAGGCTGCGTGTATTAATTAAAGGGCGCCCATAGGGCTAAATTATGGTCTGCTTCTCATTATAATGATTTAATTATGTAATTAGTATTATATTATACTTAACAAGTCCTTATTAAAATAGTTTCATAATATTAACGGAAATCGAATGAGAATATTCTTTGAGTTAGCCCTACAGCAACTTGATAGCTGCAACTATGTACATCCGAAATGAGACGGACTTGTAGTTGTGTTTTAGTAAGAGCTGACAATCAATGCACGTGTAGACTAAAGTGATTACACTGGGAGAAAACCAAGTAGCCAACTGTTAGCTTTGTAAACATTTGTGTTAAGTTCTTGAAAACACTGCAGCAGTTGAATAAATTCGAAAGAAATGCCGCATAAAGTCGGCATTTTTTTTAATTTATTGGTCCAATTAAGGGAAGACTGAGTTCACAGCTATGCCAAACTTAAATATATGAGAGGATTAGTTAGTTGAGAATTTCAACGCATTTGGTAGCATTCGGTTTACGTAAATTTAGAATTGGTTACTAGAAAAATGTTAAAAACATTTGTTTTATATATAAAACCTTTTCATAATATTTGTACTAGGGCTGTATGATAAGAGATGTAGTTGGATCAATTGGTTGAGTGTCACGTTCACCACGCCGTGGTTCCAGTGTTCTAGCCTCGGTCTGTACTGTTGTCTAGCTCGCAGGAATGCAAAAACAAGACATTCAAGTTCCCTCATTCCCCTTATCCTAATTCCCTTCCGGTTAAAGTCATGCTACACACATCATAGGGTTGTCCCCTGGGCTTTTCGTAGATAAAAAAAAGGTTAATTTGTGTGTTTCAACCATAAAGTGAACAACTTTTGTGATATTAAAATAATGGAAAAACCGAATACCGAGCAGTGATAAAATATTTGTTTTTGAAAAGAAAACGAATGATGTGAAAAAAGGAGAACTCAGCGAACACATCAGAAATAATTGTAAAAATCTACGATATAGTTATAAATGATCGGAGAGAAATGCGGACGTTTTTTCTTCCCAGCAACCCAATAAGTTGACATGATATACTTATTGTGGCGCTGTAAAAGAACAACGTCCGCATTTGGCGAAAAAAGAAAACTCTTTCATCAAGACAATGCACGCGTGCACACTTGTGTCATCATCATGGCAAAATTCCATGAGTTAGAGCAATTCGCATACACCACATTCGTCATATTGGTCCATAGCGACTATTTCCTATTTCCGAAATAGCTCGGCGAGAAATAGATTTGGCTCAAATGTTGAGATGATTACTGAAATAAACACAGGTTAACTATTTTCCTCTGTTTTTTTTTTATTTGAGAGGTAGTACTTTCGAATAAAATAATTTTTGAAAAATTGAGTTTTTCAGACGACCTAGTTAACAGCTAGAGTTCAAATTTTTTTTTTTAATTTTACGCCTAACGCGGCTTAGTCAAAAATTGGCGAAGATATATCACCCCACCCCCCCTTATTACTGAAGTTTACAAACCAAAATACCTACAATAATTCGTTCTAATAGTTTGTGCAAAATAAGGGATCTGGTAGACCTAAACGAGAAACAAAAACAATTGTATGGGGGGGGGGGGGTTCTATCTCCTTCCGTATACCATTTCGTTCATGGCCCACCATAAATAAAAATCAAGTGGGGTTAGGTCCGGAGAACGTGTTTGCGCCCCATCATGTTGATTTAACATACTCCTTCGTATTTCCTCCATTAAGTCGATTAAATCGTTTTCAAGGAAGTTTAAATAGTTGTCGCTGTTTAACCTATCCGGTAAAATATGTGGACCAATAAGTCGATTACCTACAATTACCGCCCACAAATTTACGGAGAAACTGTTTTGGGACGAGGTCTGTCGAGCAATTCTTGGGATTTCTGGACTCCAAAAGTGAGTATTTAAGTAAAATGAATGTGTCACATTTAGTGAATTGTGATTCAACTATACACAGAATCTTATCCAAGAATGTCCAGTCATCAGTCTTCTTCAAGTATACAATTACAGAATTCTTTACGGCTTATTTTGTCCTAAAGTGCCTGTACGGGTGCTACATGGAGAGGATGAAGTCCTTCTCTTCGTAATGCTCTCAATACTGCACTAATACCTACGTTACAAGCTATGCACCTTGTAGTTGTAGTAGGATCAGCTCTGCTTGTCACGATGAAATTAGCGCAGCATTGACCCCCCCCCCCCCCCCCCCCCCCATTGTGTCAAAAGTGTATGAGCGCTTCCAGTTTCTCGAAGCCTTTGAAATGCTCTCTGAAAAGCACCTCTAGACGGTTGCCTCCTTTCGGAAAATCGCCGGTGATATTCACGCTCTGCTTCGAGGGAATTTCCGTTGCTTAGTCCGTAACAGAAGATTATGTACGCGTAATCTTCACTAGTCAATTGCACCATTATTAACTATCAAACTATCAAAACGACTTCTCACTTTGAAATATTACGTGCTATTAAAAATGGCACTGCGTATGCATCTCATTCGATACCTGGAGATCATAAGATTTCAATTCCAAGTACATTACAATCTTGCCGTGGGAATGTTTACAAAACAATCATTTTATGACCTACAATATGCGTTTTCCTACCAGATCTACTAATCCATTCAAATTAGGGTTATTACCATAAAAAAAGGAGACGGATTTGGATCAATGCGTTGAGCCGCACGACCACCATGCCATGGGCCCCGGGTTCGAGACCAGATCTCCCCGTGAGCTTTTATTAAGAAATTAAAAAATAATCCACTCTGTCTCTGGGCTGTTGTCTAGCTCGCAGCAATGCAAAAACAAGACTCAAGCTTCCTCACTCCCCTTACCCTAATTCCCTTCCGGCCAAAACCATGCTAACGTATCAAAGGGTTGTCCCCTAGGATTTGGCCTCATCGTATAAAAAAAAAATAATAATTAAGGAGGCAAGTACAATTTTTTCTTAGGAGGGCAGGTATGAGCTGTACGTTAGGTGATGTAACTCGAGAATGGTAAAAGATTTTTGTGCGTTTCATGTTCCCATTAGCCACAATTCTAAACCCAAAAATAAAAAAAAAATTGGGAAATATTTGAAGATATTTTTTTTAAATGAAAAAATAGATTTCTTTTTCGAAAATTTAAGTTTTAAAATCAATTTTTTTAAAACTTTTAGCAGTAAAAAAAAATTACTCAGTCTTTAGCACCATTGTGTTACCTGACAACTGAGATATTAATGAAGTGTCTAAACTAAAGCTAAAACAAATTTCAAACACCTATAACTGGGAAGGGAGTGGAGGGGAGGGTTAGTTACCCCCCCCCCCCCCCCCAAACTCACCCCTCTCATACAATTTCTTCCCTTTCTCACCTCGATCTACCAGATCGTTCATTTTTGCCCACGCGTTGTGGAATACCCTGTATATTATAGGAAAAATAAAACGACGTTCCAGACAGTTATAGTTTCCAAAGTAAATAAATCAATCTGTTGAATTTTTTTAATATTGTACTGAACCCTTGCCCTTGGTGCTCGAGCCTGAGTCACAAATTTGAAATTTCAAAATTGTAGTGAACTGGAATCCAAGATAAAAATTGGACCTCATAGGATCTAAACGGAGTCCATAACCTGAGAAACGCAAAAATTACACAAAACATCATGTACAAACCCCAAGAATTATAATAAAATAAATTACTTGGAAGAATATAGAAGTAAATAACTAGGGATGAATTAATAAAAACAAGCACAAATGTCTGTCCTATGGACCTTTGCCATATCAATATCTCCAGCTGTTATTGGGTTATCATTAAGACAGTGTATGATGTAAACAAATCTGCGATCAGTAAAAACAGAGCATGTAGAACCAACAAATATAAAAAGACTCTTATGAAAACTTCGTTATTACTGACAAATCTTAGATGCTATTAGTTAGCTTTTAAACTGCAAACCCTTGTGATTCAATATCTGTAAAGTATTCATGCGGAAAAACCTCATCTTTCTGCTAGAATTGATTAAAGTAAGATACTCTATGCACATAGCTCGCGAGAATAGAACTGCATGATTGGTGTCGTCATAAGTGCATTTAAAATAAAAAAGTTTGTTTTGATTTTTATTTAAAATAAGATTAAAACCAAAAATTTTACCCAGAGGTTATCTAATGTTTGCACTTTCAGCTTCATTTTTGATTGTTCCATTATCATCAAAAATTGGCGATAGAAAAATTGATAACTGACTAATTTTACTTTCTGTCCACGAAGTTTTCGTTATCACGTTGTAGTACGCAACAACTTTCTCGATGCTATAGCTAATTTTGAAATCCAAAGGCTATGTGTCGGTTCAAGGTTCTATCTGGAATTATTAACAAAAACTGCATTGTTTTCGCGACTAATTCATTTACTCAAGACATTTTTCAACGGAAATACGATAATATCGATGACAATAACCCGAAGTACAAGACCAAGGTATTTCTATGGCTTAGCAATGAGCAGGCAGTGAACTTGTTGGGAAACACTAACTCGATTGTTTGAAAAATGAAATCGAGGAATTGGTAGATTTTTTTCTTATCACAAATTTTATTATCGAAACCAATGGTGGTTTCTTAATGATTGAACTTTTTATCGGTGAACGAACAAGTCTTTGATAATTTTTAACAATAAATATGAGCAAAATATTAAAGATAAGTTTAAAACTTACTTCTTGCGTTGGAGTTTGACTTCATCGTTCTTTTAAAATTGATTGAAACATTCCTGCTAAACAAATATGTGCCGACAACGATAGCAAACAGATGTACAATTTGAAAAGGTGACTTAGCAGATGGGCCTTTCCCGTCTGATTAATCTCATTATGAAAGAGACTGAAAAGGAAAAACCTGCAACATGTCTCCAAGGTATAAAATTGTATAAGAAGAATTAGCGAATGTTTATCCAAATTGTTCGAACTATATTTTTTTAAGTAAAAAATGAGACTTAGAATTACCACCAGTTTAATTTCTAAAATGTATGACAAGAGGCTTTATTATCTACCTTATGGCGGAATCAATGTTGAACTTCAAACAAGAATTTCGAACTTATTCAGTACCAAATTTCGCCATACTTTCGATAGTATCCAATTACATGATTCGACCCAAACTTAACTATAAAGTGGAGATCGAAATATCAATCTATTGAAAGATTTTTCTTGTGGTTTTGTCTAGAATCGGACTCCGAGCAGCTGCAAAATTATCGTGCCAATCAATCATACAAGTACTGTAATACTTCCAACCACAAGTGTTCCTCAAGGTTCAATTTTAGGACCTCTTTTTTATCTAAATAACTAACAGCAACTTCTGCGATATTTTACAGAATGGTTATTTTATCTTATGTATCCAAAAGGAAAGTTATCATTATTTCTAGAACAAAAGGGTATTAGATCAAAAGATATTATCTCCATTTTGGCAACAATTACTGCAGGTTGTCTAGAAGTACATGACCTTACGCTAGCAATTCCGTTGACCAATAACCAGTAGTCCAACCATTGAAAAACATTTTCACTAAACTTTCTGTAACTTGGGCAAATACAGTACTTTCACCCCCAGCCTAAGTCCCATACTGAAAGCAAGGCGTAGTATGAGACTTGTGAATTACGTTATGACAGATGAACACTATGAACAGGGTTCAGGTTCAGTTCTTCCATCAACCTTGGTTCTCTTCTTTATTAAGGAAAGCACCTTGATTTTTCAGCTTTTTTAATTTTGTAACAAATTCCTGTTTTTATGATAATACCAAAGCTCAGGGGATGCCCCATGATGCTAAAGCAGGACGTTAATAAGAGTTAAGAAAATGGGTTCTGAGATTGAGTGAAGGCCTTTTGCCCAAACATGAGAGATATATTCGAGTCTAAGTCTGATGTGGGACTTGCAGATCAGCATCAATTCAGATGTAACAAAGTATTTCTTACACCCTATGGAAACTCTAAGTTATCAGTGGAGCAAGTGAAAATGTGTCGGCCTACCAATCTGGATGTCGCAGGTTTGAATCCCACCGACGGCGAGCCATGGTTGCTTTCTGCTGACAAATAGATTACGATAAAAAGGCCATGGGGATTTCAGAGCAAATTTCAGTGGGATCTTCTCATTTTGCAGCGCGGTCCTTATATCCCGTGCCAGTTCAAGCCTGATGAGCGATGTTGTTTGGCTCTTTTCTTAGTGTGTGGCATATCCACTGAAACTTTCGCATTCGTATACTGATGTATATCCCGTCTTGGCCTATAAGGCTGTGTAGGTCTTCGCTGATAATAACTTCCGGCCAATGGATGTTAAGGATGCGCCAGAAACACCGTTGACAAATACTTGTACCTTACATTTTATTTAACAGGTAACTTTCCACGTTGAAAAGCATTACAACAGAACAGATTTTACGTTCCGGTCCAAGTTCAGAGTTTGAAGATGTTGTTATTGCGACTTATCTCAGCAAGAGTATTAAATGCAACACGGGTCTTATTGATGTGAGCCTGTACATCAGCTTCAGCTCCGCCGTCCGCTGTAACTATACTTCCGAAGTAGTAAAATTTATCCATTTGTTCCATTTTCTGCTCTTCAAGATAAAGCTCGTTTTCCCTCCTAAAATCCAAGCTCATTGGTTTGGATTTAGTTGCATTGATCTTAAATCTTGCTCTGCGATCTTCTCTACTCAAGGCTTCGGATATTTGGGCTACATGACTCTATTTGTTGGATCTATGTCTTCTATAGTCCAGGTGCTAAGGTGTTTAAAAAGTTTCCACCTAATCTCTCGCGATGAATAGTCATCTAGGGCAATGCGCAATGTCATTAATGACGATTGAGAAAAGTAAAGGTGTAGTATACATTCATCTCTAACTCCGTTCAGCACTTGGAAGGGCTCCGACAGTTTTCCCATGTGTAGAACTTGACATTAGATTCCTAAGTAGGACTCTTTTATAATGGTGATAATGTTTTTTTATACCTATCGGTAAAGCAACCTATATGTACTCGCAATCAACTCTGTCAAACTGCTTCTTGAAATTGGCGAATATTGGATGTAAAGGGGCACTCCTTTCAGATTGTCTGATGATAATTCGCAGGGTCTTGATGTAATCACTCCAGGAGAAACCCTGACGAAAGTCTGCCTGTTCTTCGTTTTAAGTGCGGTTAATTACTTGCTTGATTTTTATTAAGACGATTTTTGCCATCACACTGCAGTTAAAACACAGATACCATGCCAATTGTTACAACTCCTCAGGTCGCCTTTCTTAGCAGGCGAAAATTGCTTTCCATTCAATTGGACAGATCTCAGCATCCCAACATTCCTGGATTACGGGAATATCAGCCACAGCAACGGCACCCTGCTAATATTCCATTAATCTCTGGGCCCTTACCGGGGTCCATCGACTTTATTGCGTCCGTTACCTCCAATCTAGTCGAAAGTCAGATGTAAATATTGGGAACAGCTTTAGGATCGGCTGAAAATATTCGACGGTCCAAAGGTGGTGTTTAAGACTTCAACAAAATATTC
The DNA here is from genome assembly GCA_964036015.1 of Leptarthrus brevirostris. Classification (NCBI taxonomy): domain Eukaryota; kingdom Metazoa; phylum Arthropoda; class Insecta; order Diptera; family Asilidae; genus Leptarthrus; species Leptarthrus brevirostris. Next base: position 149,446,492 of record OZ038372.1, read on the forward strand.
AATCCAAGTCCTTAGTTGATGTCTCTCTCTTTCTCTCTCTCCCCCTTGTGGAGCATAGGGTGGGAGAGCAACCGATACCTGACAACAATAATCCGATTCGAGACAGTGATTGCAAGTGGACCTACAATTTAAAGTGGATTCTGAATAACTGACATTTTATCTCCAACCCCATGCCCTTTTTATCGTCATCTGTTGTCAGTAGAAACAAACCATTGGTCGCCGCCGTTAGGGCGACAAGTTATCACTTACTCCACCGACGACTTAGTTGGTGCTCCTCCGTAATAAATAGGGATAGGGATGAATCTCCACTGTTATCGCGGTAGGCCGCATGTGCTGCCTTTTCTGTCAGCGCGTTCATATATTTGCGCTAGTCACGTATTGAACTTCTTTGAACGCCTTTCTGTGGAGATGGGTATGTGGTTATGAGTTCTTCTTTAACTGTAAAATCGGTGGCAGAATTAACGTGCTCTTTAATCTACTTCCGCTTTTGTATTTTGGGACCATAGTCCGTCACTGATCCATGGCCATCTTCAATTCTCGAAACGTACACATGTTCTGTATCATTCCTTTCACCTTTCCTGCTTTTAACCAATGAAACGTCGGTGTTATTACACTGTGCATCAGCCTTTTGACGCAATGAGATTGGAATATGCGCCGCAGATATTTGTTGTTTTAAGCCTCTGCACATAGAGTCGTGGCATAATAGATGTTGCATTAAGTGGGCGCACCTGATTTCGTCCATAAGTTAAAGTTAGCTGTAATAATAATGGTGATTGTTGCCAATAATAGCGCCTCGAGAGAAGACACTTTCTCCAAATTTTCAAACTGGAACATGTCAATCTGGTTCTCAGTTCTGCCGTCTGGGGAATCCAAGTTTGTGCCGCGAGTTACAAAATTCCACAAAAAATTGCCCATTTGTGTTTCTGTTTTCGGGGCCAAACTTCCTCATTACATATTTCGGTGCCATTGGGATCTATGTTAACGTTGAGATCGCCCATAATAATTGTTATATCACCTTTATACCCACTTTCTCGGTTGGCGCATGGCACTGAATTATTAAGATGTAACGTACCCTGGTCCGAAACCTGGCGATGATAATTCGGTCGGATATTGTAGTCCGGGGCGGGGGGGGGGGGGGGGGGGGGGGGGGGGGGGGGGTTTCGTTTGCAGTAAGCCTACACCTAACGTGTGGGGTGTTTTTGATTCTTCCTGGGTAGAGTATAGCCCAACCTCAACGATCATCGCGTAAACGCACTCGCTCCACAGAGCTCTCAAGTTCCATAGTCCGATGTTTATAGCTAAAGGTCGGCATCCAAAAATCAATCCGAGGTATCGTGTGTATGGTCTGGTAGACGTTTCATGTGTACAGTTTTTTAGTTTTTCCGATAAGCGGGTTACAAGCCTACCAATAACCATCCATATCATTTGCACTCCCTTAACATCTTTGTGATATATTTCGTGCTGCCGAAAATGCGATTAAATGTGAAGTGAATCGAACGTGGTGGAAAACTTGTATCGACTATATCTCGGCCGTTTTTCATCGTACGGCGATAAAAAAAGATACGATCGTAGAGAGCGCTTCAAGCGCTACAACTGTGCCTACGACTTTTGCGCTATCGTCAACCCTTACCACCGAGGGGGCGGGGGAAACATTTTCGGAGCGCAAATTTTTTTTCATTGAAATTAATTATTGCTATGCATTAATAATGTGTTTATCAGTGCTATGATAATTTCGCGACTGTGTAATTTATGAACTTAAGCTCATAATTCCCTTTTAATACTACTGTGGACAATTTAGAAGACACTCAACGAAACGAGGGTAATTTTGTCTTATCCTTAACGCTCGTTACTTAAAGCCAGTAGCCAAAAATAGACTGTCTAAAAGGCCACAACTTCCGAAACAAACAAAAGTGTAATGTCCAAGTGAATCCCTTTTAGGGGAGCTCTTCCTTTTCGTTAGCCGCCTATTATGTGTTCGTTACAGAAATCATTTATTAAAGGTAACAAAGGGATTTGTTAAATACCAAATTCGACACATTTTCTTATTTTGGGGGAAACCAAAAGGTCGAAGCAAATTAGTAGGTTCACACAGATAGCATAATTACAAGAATAAAAGATTAGGAAATGCCCCATTTTTTCTTTACACTATAATTATTTTGGGCGGTAACGCCCACAGTATTGTCGATAATGTTAAAGCTTACTAAAATTAAGCTTAGTCACTTAAGAGTCTATTCGATTAAGCTTTATAAATCTGAGAAGTTTTTGTTTAGTTAATTTCTAATTAAAATGTTCCTAAACATTTAGTTGAGTTGAAAAGAAACTTTAAAATTCGACCGCCAACGAAGTAGTAATAGTCAAAGCAAAAAGAGCGACGTAATTAATTAATTGCCCGGAAAAACAAATTTCTTAATAACTCTAATTTTGCATTAAAAGCTCTTGGTTGTCGCGCTGAAAATTCTCGATCTCCCAGCATAATCACTTATAATCAGAAAAACGTACATAATTGCCTCACCGCCACGACGGATATGTTTATAGACGCCTAAGTGATAATAGTAGTTTTATCAATATTATTACTTTGTCACTTTGTTACATTTCGTGCACTCAGTTGGCGTCTGTTCAAATATTATTAGCACCATGTCATATTGAGCTAAACAAACACTAGCCACCTGTAGTCAACCGCAGATGACTACCACCGGAGATGTTTTCGAATTTTTATCGGTGAACTAAACATAAAAATTCCACCTGTCACCTTCAAATGCTCTAACAACCACCTCCGTCCGGTTATTTCACATTCAACAGCCAATTTTATTTCGAATCGAAATGAATAATTTTTACACGTTCTCGACCACTAAATTCGGTGCCGTTTTCGGAAGTGATAGATTGAACCAAGTACACACTCGACTAGAAACTGAAAGACTACACTACACTGTGACGGAAATGGGACAGCTCAATCGCTGTACTTGTGGCAACTTTGTTGTGCTTCTAATTCGAGAAATGCCACGATTTATCGAACGTTGGAAATTAATCGATTCGTCTTTAAACATGATATACTACTACTACAATGCAGAGACGTAGTGTGACGACTAGTCAGCTAGGAAATCGAATATTTTATGAGTTTCCCGCGATAGGTACTCCGGAATTACGTAATTTTTGACTTGTGCCGTGTTCTCACTCTTGTACAAGTTGCCATAAAAAATAGAATAAAACGAGGCAATATTTACGTTTCAGTATTCAACCATTGAGTAGTGTTTTTTTACTCAATGAATTTGTAAACAATGGCATGACTTGGAACTTAAGTGATAAAAATTTAATTGAAGTAATTTAAGGGCATATAAAAATAACGAATTATTGTAGGAAAACTTTATGAGGTATTTTTGTCGGTATATTAACGAAAGTTTCTATTAAAATCTCTTTGAAGAATCCATTTAAGTGGTTGGCGTATTTATTTGTTTTTTCTTGTTCACCCCGAGCACTGTTGAACATACAAATTGCCAGAAAACTGAAGTAGGATAAATCGTAGGTGCTAACAAGGGAAGAGATGTTAAAGCGCTTAAAACCTCCGTCGAATTGCTTCTATAGAAGAGCTTGAAAGAAATCATTTATAATCGTTTTTGAAGCTTTTTCATAAATAAGCATGAAATATGCTTTTTTTATTTTTTACTCATTTAAGGTTGGAACGTTGGCGCTTAATTCTATTCTAGAAGCAGTGAAAGCATAACTATTTGAATTTTCAATTTAATATCTAGTTTTCCTTGCTTCTCAATTTAAATTAAAGAAAATAGCTTTTACTTAAAAAAAAAGCATAAAATAATATTTAATTTTACGTCTAGAGATTTTGAAGTCGGTGCAAATTAAACAAAACAAAATTAACATACGAGGCACGTTCATAAACTAAGAGTACTAATTTTTTTAAAAATTGAATAAAAACAATACAAAACTTTAGAGGTTACTGTTCACACTATTTTTCCACGAAATCCCCCTCCCAATTGATGCACTTTTTTTATCTTTCTATACCTGCGTCGAAGAAGGCTCCTGCCAACACTCTGGTTCATTGCTTTATTTATTTTACAAACACTTATACTACTAGCTACTAAAAATATGAAAATCAAGAATATAAAAAGCGTATTATCCTCAATTCAGCTGTCGTCTGGAATACCCAAGCTTTATGCAAGCAGCACAATCGTTGTAGAGGCCTAATAGGCTCATGCATTCTATGAAGCGTTCGATGGTATAGAATATGGAAAAAGTACGTGCTTCTCAAGAACCGGGCTGTGAAGGAAATGCCCTCAGCAATTCAGAGGAATACAAAAAAACACTCTTATAAATCTTGCGTCTTTTTTCAAGAGAGATCAGAGCAAGCCTAGCAAGATAGGAAGGAAGGAATAAAGGATCGCGTGCAGAAGAGGTGCCTAGTTACATAAGTAGGGATCATCAAGCTCTCTGGACCACTTTTATACGAAGCCAAGCATGGAGTTAGCCCTACCCACCTCGAAGTCCACGTGGATAGACGGCAATTAAGAATCACCCCAAGTCAATGACCCCAACAGTGCATTTATTAGCATTAAAGGGGAGACGATTGGTGGAGCACCAGGCATGGAAAATGTGAATATCAGAGTATAGCAAAGCACAGTCATCATCGCAAGATACGACTCGGAAAATTTTTTTACATCATCGGAATAGCAGAAGATTCTGAGCCCGTTCAGGAGCAACGAGGCATCATTAATAAAACTGATAAAGAAGAGAGAATACTGCCCTGAGAAACACCGGAAGGAACAGAGATCTCGTTGGATAGAGCACCGCGGAAAAAGACACGCTGAGTGCGAAACACTAAAAAGCAGTGGAAACCCGAGCGGATGAAGTTTGTGAATGAGAACCCCATGGTGATTTCTATCAAAGGCCTTACTTAAATCAGTGAATATGCAGTCGACTTGGACTGCCTCAGTCGGAGTGAAGCAATGATGCACAAACTCGTGTAGGTTGGTAGTGGTGGACTTACCATTAACAAAGCCCTGCTGAAAAGAGACTATGAAAGGTCTGCAATGAAGACGGAGCACGTCACTAATTAGCGTCTCGAAAGCTTTCGCGACATGGCACAAGTTGGCTATGGATCTATAACATTACTCTACAAGATTTTGCAACTGGAAAATGAATAGTTGTTTCTTTTCCCGCTGAAACCGAATCCGGGCTAAGAGTTGTTCTATCAAGTCTGGTTTTTGAGATATTCTAACCTAAAAGTGCTAAAAACACTGTTTGATTACATATTTAGGGTTATGTAGCACTGCGAATTTTTTCTTTATAAAAAACCGTGCATGGGATCTTATACCACAAGACTTCTTCTTTCCAATGCCGTTGAGTTTGCTCAAATATCGCGTTTTGAAATTTCTCGGTACATGAAAAGTATATGGTCACCTTATTCAAGTCTTCTAAAGGTTGCTCACATCGTAGCAATTGCAAGGTCAACGTAGGGAATATATTATTATATATTTTTTAAATCCTTAAAGTTTCAAATTGTCAACCACATCCTACCCTAAAAATAAAAGTATAACAACCTTCGAAACTTTAACCGAAGCTTCAAATATATAGATTGCTTTCAAGCATTGAAGACAATAAATACGGGTTTTAGAAATTAGGTTCAATCCATCCAGGGCAGCACTTTTATTAGTGGTAATCTTGTTCCCGTACTTAAAGGTAATAGTATTTTTTAACCGACTGCGACTTCCCAAAAACAAAGAGGTTCTAAGTTCGACGTGTATATTTTTTGTTATGTCTACCAGGCAGGTAACGCGTATGTTCACAGATTGGCACCATGACAAAAAAAATTTTTGGTGTTGTGGGGGTCGGGGGGTGCAACCTAACTTTGCAACGCGCGGACCGATTTGGGCGTTCTTTTTTTTGTTGTACAGAGTATGATCCCCCATTGCAAATAGGAGAAAAAAATTTGGATAATTCTTTTTCTATTGGGTAGAGTATGTTTCCTGGCTGGGGTTCGAGGTGGAACCTAACTTTGTAACGCATGGACTGATTTGGATGGTTCTTTTGCTGTTGCATAGAGTGTGATCCCCCATTGCTAATAGGAGAATAATTTGGTCCTAAGGTTGGGGTTGGGGGAGTCTAACTTTGTAACGCGTGGAACGATTTCGATGATTCTTTATCTGTTGGGTAGAGTATGTTCCCTGATTGATACAACAAGAAAAAAAATTTTAGTGGGATGGAGATGGGGGTGGGGGTGGGTGGTTGAACCTAACTTTTTAACACTTGGACTGATTTGGGTGGTTCTTTTTTTGTTGTACGGAGTAGAAGACACTAAAAAGTAAAAAATAAAATAGTTTTTAAAAAAAACTTGAACCGACTTGACAAAAAGCGCTAAAAAGCATTAAATAATTTTTCATTTTATATTTATTACGACATTTTGAAGTCGGTGCAAATCAAACAAACCAAACAACTACAACAAAAGTATTCCTTCCTTATGATCCCGTGAACGTTCAGGTAGTTTTATGTATTATCTTCAATCGTGGTCGGGTAGTCGTTTTGTTGTTATAAAATTAAAAATTATTTTATGGTTTTTAGAGCTTTTTCTGAAGTCGGTTCAAATTTTTCTTAGAAACTATTTTATCATTAAACACTTTTGCAAAAAAGTTAAGGTATCCCGAAATTTCATCAATATTATAAAACACAATAGCAACTGTAATAATACCCCCCTCTTAACCTTGATGTCGGTGTTCCAGAACAATACAATAAGATTTGTAATAAGCTTACAATGTCTGCCCACAAATCACGTGAAAATTTTGGCACAGCACAGACGATGCTGACAACAATGACCAAAATTCGTATCCGACGAAAAGAGATTTATAAGGCCGCGTGTCATCAAAAAGCTAAAGAAATCAGATATAGAGAGAGATACATACAACATGTGTACACAAATGATATTTCCCATTCTATTTTTGCTTCTTTAATAGTCAAAGACTTTGAGGCTTTAAGATAGTTCCACTACTTACCATTATTCTCATTAAAATTTCCACGTGAAAAACGATTTTTTTTTTAAATACTATAATTTGTTAATGCATTGCCACACTGTAGAGTTCACCTATAAATAACACCACACATGACATTAAGGAATCCCAAAGGACTCGAGAGAGAAAAAAAATTTAAATTGAAGCACAGCAAAAGTACTTCAACGTTTTAGAGCGTAAATAACGTATGGCATGATGGCGGAGTCGAAAGCGTAATAATCTGAAAAATCAATATCAATTATCGACAAGAAAGAAGTAACGAATGACCTGACCCTGTCAATACTTACTTTGACTGATATTGATAATTTTATCTTTAAAAATTCAGAAACGTGGTCAAGGCCAAGTTTTGTGGCTACTTCTAGGAATCCCCAGTAAATAATGGGACTATTGATTGGAGTCCTTGGCAGATGTGTAGTGAAAATTTTTCTTTAAAGAATTATGAACAGTGAACTGTTTTCCAGTTTATAGGGATTAATACTTCGCGTCAACAACCAGAACGGCAAAGGCTCAACAAAGTGTTGATGCAAGCTTCACTTAATTATTATTTTTTTTTCCTAATTAGAACTTGTTAAGTGCATCACTTCATTTCGAGGCAGTCTTACTAAACTAACCTGGATCTGTGTCCAATTACTTCAAGGTAAATGCAGTAAATTGAAATTGGACCGGCAAATTCCTTGCAGGCACACATCAAGTAAATTATACCGGAGTTCTTAGTTCTTGAATTTTTGTAGATGAGTGGAGACGAAAGCTGCGAAAACTTTTCAGCCCCCTTAAAGAGCCTTCATAAAAAAGCTCTCTTTACAAATTTTGAATGGAAAGTTACACCATCACGTTCAAAGAGCATGTACTTGTCCATAAAATTGTGTGAATTAAGTGTACTCCAGGGTAAATAATTTTAATAGAACTTGACTATAATTTTGAAGTTGCAATTATTAGACGAGTAGATGAGAGAGGATTGGCATGGGAGTGGCTTCTAATTGAAAGCAACTTGGCACTGGCATGCTACATGATGGCTAATTTTGAAAATTTAGGAATATTTTTATTAAAACAAGAGTTTGGGGGGTTTTATTAGGTAAATGCAAAAACCTTATGAATTAATTAAAATATTTAAAGTAACTTTAAAAGGAGCAACAATTTCGAACAGTTCTGACGATATTTATCTTAATCAAAAGATATACCGCGAGCCAAAGTCTGCCTGCACGAACACCCACCCTTCCTTTTTTTCTCTACCGGGAAATACTAGAACTAAAAAGGCCACAAATCTGATAACATGATCAATTGTGAATAACAAGATTGACCGCTGCCTCCTGCTCTTTTAAGGATCTGCGGGATACGATTATTGGTAGTGCATCTACTGGTATCAGCATGCCAGTTATAGAGAATATTCGTCGTGGCATGAAACAAATTGGGAGCGACGTTGGATTCCTGTCCCTGCTGCTTAATTAAACTGCGACATGTCTTCTATCATCTCTGGCATGCCTGACCTTGTTTTAACGCACAGTGCCGCCACCCCTACGCCTGTTAATTCGCCCGATCTTCACATCTGCAGGAATTTTTCTATTGAAGGAACTCGCTATTGAACTAAACATCTCTGACGATCCAACTAATTCTTCTGGTGAACTGAGATCTGCGGTGGAGTCATCTGAGACCACTGAAGCCATTTCTCTCAGGCAGGCGGTACTTTCTCGAAGTATTTTCATCTAACCTTTTCATCAACCTAACACCACTGCGTTATATTTCGTCTAACCACTGGTCTTCACATGACAGCATTACTTGACAGGCTGAGAGTAAAATAAAGTATCTACAAGGTCCGAGCAAAGTTGGCTAAGAAAATGTTCCGCGCAAAAACGAATTGCGTGAGATTTCGGATAAAGGCAAATCAGAGAAACACTTCGAGCAAAAACGACTTAAGTACAAAAAGTAATGTGAAGTTAATGCAATTTAGTATATAAGTCGTTTTTGCCCGGAGTTTTTCTCTGATTCGTTTTTGCCCGGAATCTCACGCGATGATTCATTTTTCCGCGGAACATTTTCTAAGCCACTCTTGCTCGGACCTTGTAGATACGTCATTTTTACTCCCAGCTTGTCACTTACAAGTGCATCGACAAATCACACAATGACACCGAATCCTACTCCGCATCTTTTAAAATTGTCGTTCCTGATGTTTTGTTTCATGCTCTAATTTTTGCTGAGATCTGGCCAATTCGAGTTTATTCCGAGGCATCGTTTCGGTTTTAAGACTGCTTCAAAAAATTCAAAAAACTTATCGGTCAGGTCTATTTCTACTACGCAAATCTTACTGAGCTTCGTTCCAAGACGTTTCGGCGTGATCTGTCTGGCCGAAACCTGTCTCTGTGGAGCGTTTGCTGATACTGAACTGTTTAGTCCTGAATACATGGTTTTCCGGCGTGATCTTCATTTTCGAACGCTGAACGCTCCTGTTGGTGAAGAGTTTTGTGTAGTATACTGTTCGGCGTAGTATTCTATGCTCCAATGTTGAGCTTACGCACTCGGACGATTTGTAGTTTCTAATCGTTGTCTCGAATTGCCTCATAAACACGTCCTTGTTACCGCTACGTACATTCGTCCGAGGGCTACTGCGGACAATTACGAACGGCTTGCTTTCCGTATTGAAGAACTATCCAATGCCTTGCGGCCATGTAACGAATTGATGCTTTCGGTGATTTTAACCTACGAACTGTCAACTGGATATCTTCTAATGATGGCGTATTGGCTCTTTCTTGTTCGCCCACTCCGCTGCATCCTTCGAAACACGAATATAGCATTACTTATGGTTTCGATAGACTTACTTCTTCTGGTTTAACACAGTGTTCCGTATAGCCAATGACTCTGGAGGATTCCACAGGAGATGCAATAAGGGTTGCCGATCCGAACTGAAGGCTATGCATGGGGAACGAGGATGTAAGAATGTACGTAATTGGAGGCTATGTGTGAAGTTACAGGAGCATCCTGCTGTGGGAGCTGTTGTACCTCTTTAGAGGGACCGGACCGGCTTGCCATAAGTAGCTGAAAGGCTTAGCGCAATAGGCTCCAATGCTGCAGGAACAAATATTTTTTTAAGAAATAAGATATTTCAACATAATTGTGATCTGGACCACATGGTAAAATATTGTTAATTAATTTTCGGAAACGTATATAAAACCTTAACCATAGCCATTTGATTTTTATCTTTTTTTTTTTTTGGAGAATTTGTAACATTTCCACTTGAATTAAACTTAAACTTACTTTAGGTTTTAAAAAATACCTCTCCGTTCTACTGCTTTGAAAATGTTATGTTGAAATCTACTTACCTTCATATTCATCTCGTTTTCTCTTAATAAAAGATGCTGTAAACCACCGTAGCCGCTTATTAACACTGGAAACACTAGACCTTTGACTTTTGTTACTAATAATTGAAGCCTTTGATTCCTTACGTGGTTTTTGGGACGAAATCGACTCTTTTGACAAATTTTCTGCATTTACAGCAGACGTTGTCGGAATATAATCAAAAGTCGCAACAAAATCCGAAGAAAATCCATCTGGTGGAACGGAGTGGCGTGTCCATGAATTTTTCCGTCCAACACTTTTTAATTCAAGACTTTGACGAAACGATCGATTAGACATGGTTAGAATAGCCAAAAAAAAAAAAACACAAAACAATTTACTTAAGTATTGCGTTCCGGCAAGAAAAGAAGGCACTTGTAATGTAGAAATATATTTGCGCTAATAACTAAATTCAATTTTCTCTGGTTAAAAGGCACATCACTAGCACTGAAATTGGGTTGGCACTTAAACGCGAACAGGTTCTGTTCCTTGGGGATTTCTTTTAGGATTTCATTTCCTTAAGAACTTTTTGTAATTTTTATTTCAAGCAAGGTAATGTCGGTCTTTTCGTTGTTTGACATTTAAATGTCTCTCGAGTAAAAGGCTATTGCAAGGAGGTGGAGTAATTTTAATGCAGAAGAAAGGGTGGAGTCTAGTTGTTCACAGCTATGTTAACTAAACAAAAACCCAAGTAGATGCAGTAGAGTAATTTTGCCCAATACGTGAATCATTTTACCAAATTAACAAAAATGATTTTTTTGCTTGGTTATCTAGCTTAATATTTATTACTCGATCACTTTTAAGCAAAATGTTAAGTTTAAATACAACGTAATTCAAGCTTTATTGATAACGGGTCCCCGTGAAAGGTCAATGGGGTCATGACCACCGCTTTGAAGCCAATCGTCTGTCGGATTGGACGTTTTCGCGATCATTGCGTTGGACGTTAGCAAATCTTCTTTACCCAGTCCATTTTTAAAGTTCCGCCACATGAAGCCTCATTATATAAATAAAGAGCGGACTCTACACGCAAAAACGGTAACTATTATTATTGCCTCTGCGCCCAATGCCGGTCCGCCTACCCAGCTATCTTACACAGAGAGAAAATTCCAGGAAAAATTACGGTTCCACTCACAGTAATCGTGTTGCAAGTAACACAATGCTTTCAAAAGTTAAGCATCTGAACTATACATTTACGATCCTTTCAGTAATTTCTAATTTGTGCATAGGCAATTTTTTGAAACGGCACCGTAAAATTTACCTGACTCTTAAAATTTACTGCGCGATCCAAGAAAAATTTACCACCTAATACAATTTTTCACCGGATAACCGGCCACTTTTACGATTGTCTACAACTTCAAATAAACTTGAAATGATTTTCTTTGTTGTGTAAGACATAGTTTTTTATCTTTCAGAATTTCAATATGAATATAAATGATTAATTAACTATTTCAAGTGTCGATAAATAGGGGTTTTATATAGAGGACTCTTTTAATCTCTTTGGAAGTAAATTGTTTAAATTGAAGTATGGCTTAGTGGTAAAGACGTTGGAGCATGCTGCTGAGGACTAGAGTTTCAATTTTAGACTGCGCACATTTTTTATTTTGCTAAAAGTGCATTAATTTAATTACAAAATGGTAGAACAAAATGTCATCGTCGTTGTCATTGGAAAAGCAAACTGGGCCAATGATTTCCATACAAATTTTTACAGTCTACTCGTGCTCAGAGGGTGAATATATGTTCTTCATTGTCATGTCTCAGGAATGAATCTTTTTACATCGAATAGTGACTATGAATGTGTGGCTTAAATCTGCCCTAGAAGGAAAACGACCATATCTGGTTTCAAGGTGTTCTTTCATCAGGATAACACTCCGCCGAATACAGCAAAGATAGTAGTACAAAGACTGGAGGAGTTTCATTGTGATACTACATCCACAAAGTAGACTATACTATTATACAACATATTCGCCGAATATCACTCCATCTGACTCATAGTCTTCGCAGTTTTCAAAATCATTTTGAAAGAAAAAATGTACATGAAGTCAGAGCGAGGTTAGAGGAGTGTTTTTCATCACGGACAAAGAAATTGTGTAAGAAGGGCATATTGAGGTTACCAGAAAGATAGAGAAGAATATATTTTATAATTTTTCAAAAAAAAAGTATAAAAAACCCCATTTATTATAGAGTAACCCAATATTATCCTCTAGAGACCATGATTTTATGTCGCTGTCCAATAATTTCTCTCTATCTTTCTCTAGTTCCCGTAAGCCCTTGTGGAGCCTAGAATTTAAAGTGGAATCCAAACCACTGATATTTCTCTACAACCCCCATGGCCATTTTATCGTAAGATGTCGTCAGCAGAAAATAACCATAAGTCGTCGTCGGTAGGATTCGGACCCGCCACCTTCGGATTGGTAGGCTGCCACGTTTTCACTTACTCCACCGACAACTTACCACGACTTACTTACTATATTTACGAAACGGGACATTTTTTTATGACGTAGCCAAAGCAGAGGGGACAATCCTATGGTGCGTTGGATAACAGCCCAGAGACGGAGTGGATATTTTTTTTATTTTTTAAAAAACTCACGTGTAGACCAAGGCTCGAACCTTGGAACCATTGCGTGGCGATCGTGTATGATCTGACAAAAGTACCTTTAGCTTTAAACTATATCCCGAATTTCGTTCAAAATTCTCACCATCACATTATGGCGCCGAGAACGCCAGAACTTCCGGACGTAGGGCATAGGCGCCGAACCTGGCCACAGAAAACGCTGGCAGAGGTATTTTTTGATTTTTCTCGATGTATGGAAAGATATATTACATATATTCGAAAATTCGGATTTAGCAGGTCACATAACCGCTTTCACCATCCGAGCGTAGTACCCTTTCTTCACCCCACTCCCCTGAACCTACTGACAAAGAGCAAGCGGAAAGTCAAGACCCGATCTTTTGTTTTGCAGCAAACTGAGTGACGAAAGTATTGCGATTGCATTTCTGACTACTATTTGTTCCTGTCTTTGCAAAAATCTGTAATGATTGTGTTTTGAAGAAGACTGCAAAACTTTTCTATCTCTCATTTTCCTGTAACCCCTTGTGGGGCATGGGGTGGGATAATAACTTCACCTGATTCGAAAAAAATGGTTACTTGTGGACCTACAATTTAAAGTGAATTCCGAACCACTGACATTTTCTCTGCAACCCCATGGTCTTTTTATCGTGATCGTGGGATTCGAATCCGGGACGACTGGAATAAGTTATAACTTGTCGGTCTACCAACCCAGTGGTCCCGGGTTCGAATCCCACCGACGGTATCTCATTGTTGTTTTCTGCTGACAACAGATCACGATAAAAAGACCATGGGGTTATAGAGAAAATGTCAGTGGTTCGGAATCCACTTTAAATTGTAGGTCCAATTACAATCGTTGTCTCGAATCGGGTGAAGTCGTTCTGCCGCCCCATGCCCCACAAGGAGTTGCGGGAACTATTGAGAAAGTCCTTTAGGAACGACATTTTTGAACGCGAAAAAATACAATACCAAAAACATGTCTCGAAAAATAATAAGTGGACCCTAAACCACATATTGCCTGCCAGTAATTAATTTAAAACTTAAATACGCGAATTGACCTTTCAATCGTTTAAACCACAAATACGAAAACCAAAAAATTTTTCTTTTAAATTGCATTTGACCAATGAAGCACTTTAGGAATTGCGGAAAACATTTCACTTTATAGGTAAAAGGAAAATCATCGTGCACGTTTATGGGAATTCGCTTTCCCAAACATTGAACAACGCCGAAAAGTTCAAATATTTGTGTACCAATTGGGAGCAATTCTAGCGTACACCATGCAGTGCTCTGTTATTTCTCGCAATAACATCTTGCCAAGTAGTATTGATCTCTTACTTTTAGTTGAGCAAAATGTTCACATTTCACTAGAATCAGACAAATCGGGATCGATCGTATAGAATAGACAGGGCTTTTGGGATTCCATTATACGGGCAACTGCTCGTAAATTGTTCCCATTTCCGTTTAAATTCATATAAATAAAAAGATTTGAGTTGGCAACTTAAAAAGAAAGTTTCCATCCATATAGTCCGAGAACATACAGAAAAAGAGAAGAATAATAAAGAACGAGATAATGACACTAATCACCGTCAGAAATATGCAAGGCTACTACTTTCTTCAAAAGAGAACTAATCTTTCGTCATAAAAATAATTTCTTGTCCTGAATATGAAAAAGACTCGGATTGTGCACCCAAAGTAAAACAAACCACTCCACCTCCTTTTGCATCCTAACAACAGATACACGAAATACACTTAGCACTGCACGTTTTTTTTCACTTGTCACATTGCAATAATTAACACAATTGTGTCCTTGCTGGCGGCAAAACTATAATTCCACAGCTGTAGAGCCTAAGCTTAAACTCTTCCCGAGGATAATGTTCGTGACACGTGTTCCTCTAGCGAAATAACCTACTTCTGTCGCGATGGAAAAAATAAAAGGATCACTTCGCCCCGAAAAGCGTCTTCGCCAAGCGCTACGCTAGAACTGTTGATAATTCATCGTCCTTTCTTTAACTCAGGTCACAGTAGATAGTAGAACTCAGCAGAAGCTCAAACGTCGAGCTGAATGTCGCCAGACTAGGAGAATCGCGGCCTCCTCGAGCTAGTGGTAGAGTGTAATGTGCACATCACTGGAAAGGACAATTTCGTCCGGGTATGATGTAGGGACAAACTTTAAATAAAAATGTTAAGGATATTTTCTGCCCAATAATAAAATCTCCCTTCCCCTTTCTCATTTTTCTTACGGAAAGAAAGCTTTTCTCGTCATAAACAGTTGACGGAAATTTTTAGTTTCTGCTAGACACTTATATTAATTAGTCGTGAATACCTGTGAAAGCCTGCTGATGTCTTGCGTGTGAAGGATTAATAAATTTTTTGACAATATTCAGTAAGGCAAATTGATAAGGCAGAGATAATCCAAAAATTTTATTTTGAACGTAAAACAGTCGTTAACACTATCGGTTTGCTATCATTCACTCGCTTGCGAACCGTTTCATTTTATTTTTATCTAACCATCTATCGGGACAACACACCACATCTTGTAGGGGGGGGTCATACAACATAAAAAAGTAATAGAAGCCACCTTCTAAATCCATGCCGTGACGAGGTTAGGGGATTCAATATTTTCATCAACATTATGATGCTGTATAAAGTTTTAGCTTCTAATAGCTTAGCAACAACGTTGGTTAAGGTGAGCGGATTAAAGCTAAAAATATCTAAAACAAGCTTTTCCTGAAAATACGTGACGTCCAGCAAGGTATCAGAGGCATCCACTTTACCGAGATGAAATAGATTCGTTTGTAATTAATTAGTCTACACAAAAAAAAAACATAAATGCTCATCAACAACTTCGAATAGTTAAATGACAAAGATTTTCAGATTCCAGGGAGGGTTACGATTACATTCTTAAAAGTGGAATATCAGTGAAAGACTCAACATACTCAGAATACAGCTTACAGTCTAATTTGAAAGTTAACGTGATAAATTCACTTAAATTTCGATTCAAGAGTTGGAGGTTCGATTCTCTTATTGACCGAAAAATAATTTTGGAGCACATTTGCAACTGCGGCTCACTTTTTTTTATGGTGTGGCCAAAGCCTAGGGGACAACTCTATGATGCGTTGGTTTCGGCATGATGCATGGCTTCGACCCGTAGGGAATTAGGGGTAAGGGGAATGAGGGAACTTCAATGTATTATTTTTGTATTGCTGCGAACTAGACAACAGCCCAGAGGCGGAGTGGATTTTTTAATTATATTTTAAAAACTCACGGGGAGACCGAGGCTTAAGCCCTGGAATCATAGCGTTGTGATTGTCCCACTCAACCAATGCAAAGACCCTAAACCAAGTTTTTTTTTAACTAATAGTGAATGTTTTAAGCTCGGTGGGCTACGGTGCAAACTTGGCGATATTTATATAACTTAAGTAACTAGAAAAAAATAGTTTTCATAAATGTTGTTAAATAAAACAAAAGCCCTACATCATCATAAAACTGAAAACCATCACACCATTATTGCGTCAGAAAGGAAGCACCTCTTCGATCAAACTTCCTGTTACCTTAGGACTTTCAATCATGCTTAGAAGCAGGGTCGTAAACTTAAGTTTGGGGGGATCCACCGTAGAAAGATTCGCAATAAGAGGCACTACCTAAGGAGGGATCCTCTCACCGCTTCGTTGGAATCTGGTGAACAATGATCTACTTCTAGAACTACAACATTTCGGCCACTAAGTTATCGCTTACGCTGATGACGTTGCCTTGTTAACCTCGGGAAAACATCCAAATATCCTAGCCTGCAAACCTGTTTTGAATTGCGTGGTTGAATGCCTTAACGTAAACCTCACATGGGTATCGGGGCATAGTGACATTCCGGATAACTGTATGAGCTAGCGAGAATCGGGACAACTTTAAACAACTCGGATATAACTCATCAACTTGGCAAGCCACATGCAAGCTGGAAATTAAACAAACATTCATCAAGATTGAAAATGGCAAAGGCAACTGCCTAATCACAAGATCTTGCCGACCTTGGATCTAATGTGGTCAAAAGAGCTCATCTCGGTCATGAATAATATCATTAGCGGTGTCGTGGCTGTCATCTCGGATCATTGTCTCATAGGTAGACACGCTACAGACTCGACTCCTGAAATGACTAGTACTCCTTATTTGAATTTCAAATAATTATTTGTTAGTAGATCGTGGGTTATTTGCTACTTAATAATTATGGACACAGAACAAATAATTATTCCATGAAAAGACAACAACTAAGGAATAATTATTTGACATTCAAATATTGAGCACCAAATAATGAATTTAAGTATAAAATAACGCACGACAAATAACAAATAATTATTTGAAATTCAAATAAATAGCAAGTAATTGTTTGAGAATAATAATAAAAAAAATATTTGAGTTTTTAGCTTTAAACTTTATTCCAATTAAAAATGCCCATCTCTGTTTTCGAACGCCGATTTTGATAATACTTTTTAAACGACGCTTAATTTTTTCTCTTTTATTTTCTTTATGTATGTGTGATTTTGTGGTTCTTTTGACTCTACCCCCAATTCCCCAATTGGTATCATGTCAACAATTTTGGCGGGAGGGTGGGGTGGGGGGGGGGGGGGGGGGGGTGTTGAACCTAACTTCGTACCCAATTTGGCTGCTTATTTTGTTGTTGTATGCAGTATGATCCTCCATTGCTACTATGATACAAACTTTGCAGAACTTTGGGTGAAGTTGGGGGAGTGGTAGTCTAAGGCGTGGACCGATTTAAATGATTTTCATATGTAGAATATGTTCGTTGGACTCATGTTACAAATTTTTGAGTGAGTAAAGAGCGGGAGGGGGCGGAACCAATTTTGTAACGCGCAGATCGACTTAGATGATTGTTGTTTTGTTGTATAGAGTATGGTAGATACACCCTTGCTACAATTAGAAAAAAATGTAACCTTAAGAAGGAGAGGGTAGGCTAACTTCTTAACGTGTGGACCGATTTGGACGATTGTTTTTGGTGTTACCCATTTATACCATGACAACAATTTATATGGCGGAATGGGGTTCTTGAAAGAGTGGGGCCTAACTTGCACGATTTGTATCGTGACAAAAATTGTTGCTTAGGGTGAGATTGGGCGTAAGGCGTAAATCGATTTTGATGACTTCGTATCAGTTGTACAGAATACGTTTTCTTATTGGTAAATGATAACAAATTTTGCACCTAGAGTGACTACGGGAAGAGGAGGGGGCAGGCAGTCCCCTTTGTAATGACTGCCCCGATTCTGATGATTCTCTTTTGCTATATAGAGTACGTTGGCGTAGTAGCGGCATGGTAGGGATTTTGTATCTAAGGTGAGGGTATGAAAGGGTACCTGTGATTAATTTCTATCATGTTACCAAATTTGGATAATTTTGGAGGAGGCATGCCACCCATCATCGTATTTTATGCACCTATTTGAACGACGCTTTTTAACTGAGCCTATCTTCATAGCACGTAGACCAAATCGAATGATTAATTTTTTGTTGTACGAATTATGTTCTACCGTTGCTAGTATGAGAGTGAGGTGGGTTAGGCACAGCCTAACTTTATAACCTATAGGCCGATTTAGATTTTTCATTTATTGTTGTATTGCTCAATTTGTGTCATGATAAAAACGTTGGTCTTAGGATGGGGGTGAAAGAAGAGAGCGACACCTAGATTTGTAACGCGTGGTCCGGCTTTAATGATTTTGATTCTGTTGTTCTGATCAATTCTTGAAGGCTTAAATATTATTGTAATTAAAAATATATGAAATTGTTGTCGTAGTGAAACTATAGGAACTATACGCTCGCGAAAAAAAAGTTCGCTCGTTTTGATTGAAACTTTTGGTAAGCGATATTACACAGCAGTCACGTTATCGGGGTTATCGATACAAAAAATGTAAACGCAAACGGGTCGTTTCTCCCCCAGCACCGACACACCCCTCCACGTCCGCATACAATCGAAATGTTATATAGAACTTGATGTACTAAAATTGTGACTGCTTATTCCTTATGTTACCTATAGTAACAAATATATCCTAAAACCTGGCTTGGCTATATTTATAAACCAAAAAAAACATGTAAATCAGATCAGTGGTTCTCGATGAGAGAGAGATATACGATCGAATCGACGAACAAAGATGCAATCCTGCCCGTAATTTTGAATGGAAGATTGCCTAACAGCATTGTATTTTAGCCTTAAAACATATATTTTTTGCAATATAAAGAAAAATGTTGACTAACTGACAAATTGTCAATGTCTAACCTAGAGATCATTTGGGATGCGTGTTTGTATGTCATTTCTGATGTTTTTAATTTTGAGGATAAAGATGGTAATGAGTAATATATTTGGTATTGTAACCTACAGGCTTATGCTGTCGTTAGACACAGCCACATCTCAGTGGTCCAATACTAGAGTTGGGCACTCCACAATTCTGGACTCCTTTTCGCTCCAAGTGGGGCATCTTGACTACACCACTCCTAGCTACTCCTTTGTCAAGCATTTCTTATTGACCATTCCAACCAGGCTTGACTGGGATGGGGACACCAATCCCTGTGGGGAATCCATTCAAATTTATACAGATGGCTCTAAACTACAGGGTAGGGTGGGGGTGGTGTTTTCTCAGAGGCACTGAACATGACCGGATGGATAGTCTTACAGACTACTGTAGTGTGTTTCAGGCGGAGGTCATGGCTATTCAGGAAGCTTTCAATTGGTTGAGGGGAAACGAAGCTCCAAAGGACATCTTTATCCTTACAGATAGCCAGGCTGCTTTGCTATCCCTTGATTCTGTCCTATCAACATCTAGGGCTGTTAATAGCTATCGCTCACACTTAAATTAGCTGGCTGAACGGTATCAAATTCACCCGGGGCACAGGGATATTCCAGGAAACTGCTTGGCGGACGAGCTTGCAAGACGTGGTACCACCCTGGAGATCCAACCGGAAAGGACTACTCTTGGTAGGCCCCTGGCAACCTGTAAGATGTTGCTTAGCACGAGGGCAATTAACTTAGTGAACCACAGATGGGAAAAACGGCACTACGTGCCATACGTCCAGACAGATCTGGCCTAAGCTGGATCTTAGGCACTCCAAGTGTCTGCTTTCGAGGGGCAGATCTGACCTTAAAATAGCTACTGGGGTAATCACAGGCCATTGCCCTATTGGCTCACACGCGAAGAGACTGGGTATCTTCTCAAATGACTTCTTTAGAAGATGCATGGACGAGGAAGAGGAGGTAACTATCTTCCACTACCTCTGCCGATGCCCTGCACTGGCACGCAGGCGAAAGTCCTTCTTGGGTAGCTATTTCTTTGATAGTCTCTGCGATCTGGCGGCGATTGACGTTGCAGATCTTTGGCGCTTCATTTACAGCTCCGGATGGTTCCAATGAGGAGGTGGAGGGAATTCTTGGATTCCCGTGGCATCACAATGGGCCTTTTGAGGTCTAAGTGTGCCCGTTAAGGCAGCCACACGAACCTAACCCTAACCTAGGTACTGTAGTAACCTAAATACTTAAATCCATTAAGTGCACATAAATATCAATCCTGACCTACCACAAATTACACCTTGCAATTTGAGGTAGTTGAACATAAATCAAGCCAGGCAGTAGAGCTGAATCACGGCACTCAAGTTTCGTGTCGAAAGAATATAAATAAACAATGAACCAAAGCACTGGTTGACGGGAAAGTGCATCGCGCAGCAAAAAGAAAATCGCGAGAAATTAGAGAAAGTAAGTCACCTGATACTTACAGGTGAATGCAGTGGATTTGATGTATTTAGTAATAATGATATCGATTAAGCTATTAAGAATTTATGTTAGCCAATAATTACTTTGAAGTTGATAGTAAGCACAAATTTTGTATAAATACAGTATGCTAGCAGAATAAATCAGATTAGTCGAAACTAGTCTTTCATTATAGGAGTTAAGGCTTTTACAAGTTGCTCCTCTTCTAATCTCAAACCCCGGAGTAAAGGCTAAAAATAACTGCTCCACCGGAGTTAAGGCTTTGACAAGCTTCTCCAAGGTAACCCAACTTGAGTGAAGGTCTTTAGGACTGCTCAGTTGCGTGCTGAGGCACGACACTACCCAGGAGGATTATCATAGTACGTTAGCTTGTATGAGAAAACAACAATAAATTATTTCATTTGGGTTTGTTTTGAAGCGAACCTGAACACGAATGAATGAAACGCGAATACTGACTCGTCGGACGATGGGATAATTTTGATTAAGTTGCGCTTAAGCGACTGTTTAAAATAACAGCTTAGAGTTAAAGTTTTAAATTTACAGAAATGACTGTAACCACAAAAATACATAGAATTTGGTCAAACTACTATTGATTCTAAAATTTCAAACTTTGAACAATGAATAGATTTTCTACTGGCAGCTGACTTTATGCTAAGGGTGATAAGCAAGGTAAAATCCAATATCTCTCTCTCTCTCTCTAGCTCTCAAAACCCTTTGTGGGGCATGGGGCAAAAAACAACTTGATCCGATTCGAGAAAACGATTGCAAATCGACCTACAATTTAAGTTAGACTCCGAGCCCAGTCATTAATCGTAATCAGCAGAAAACAAACATGCGTCGCCGCCTATGGGAATAGAACCTATAGAACCTGGGACCTTCAGGATTGAAGTCCAACACGTTATCACTTATTTGTTTTATTTAGTTTACTTTTGGTAAATTTATTTCGAGTTTTTCTTAACTTAATTTGGAAAAAAACCTAATTAAATCTGAAAATGGTGTTTTTCTCTGCGACACAAAATAATATAAAAACGGACTTATTAAAAAGAAGTAATTGCGAGCGTTTTTGTCGCAGTTTTGCAGAAATGACAAATGATATTGAATTTGCTGACCAAAGTGACCAACGTTTTTTTCCCCCCGAACAAGAGCTATTTTTGTCACGACAATGTTGACTATCTTCATGAAATCCAAACGGCCGGTAAAAATTAATTAAGAGGAGTACGCAACTAAAAAGGGGCACATAAATTCGCTGTAGAAACGATAAAAGAAAACGACCACCAAGTGAGCAAAAGAAACGTTGTGCCCTCTGCTTTGCGTTACAACATGTGGTCAAGGATTTTCTATAATAACGAGAGTCGTAATCTAGGGTGTGCCTTTAATGTCATTGCAAAACGAATTCTTTTGATGTCTCACATGGACTTAAGTCATCTTCACGTCTTTCATGAAACGTTGTTGTCCAAATCAATACAAATGGCCTATTGGAGATTCATGTGGTCAATACAGACACCATTAAGTAGAGCTTTTTATATTGAGGCAGCAGACCACAATCCTTTCCAATCACTCGATGAACAGCAACTCAACTGTAATTGAAAGATAATTTGGAACCTGATACTGAAAGGGTTGGGCCTTCAACAAAATATGTTTGATTGTACACGTCCTTTCTAGGAGAATTCTATGGATCTTATGAAAGGACTTGCCAGCGAATAAAAAAAGGGATAACCTCGGCAGATTAATTTAGTCCGCTTCAGGCATTTTACTAGCTTTACTCTAACCGGCTTTCATAAAATCAGGTGAAAAGCGAAATGACCTCTTTAGCTAATTGTCACGCAAGACGAGCATTCTTTGGTCTAATAACTTGAGGAAAGCTTTAGTTGCCATTTCTCATCAGCAGATGATAAATGACATACACGTTGGACGCATCCTTGGACATGACCTTGACGGAAAGTAACCTACTTATGTATGTAACCATTCGGTGCGTACTTTAAATATTGGAATGATTACAGTGTATTGCAAGTGTAGAGCGTGTAGAGCAGCTGTTGAGTAGAAATAGGTCGGGTATTATTTAAGAAAAGCTAGAGACTAAAATTTTTATATTTCGAGGATTTCAAACACATATAAAACCTTTCGTCACACACCAATGGATGGGCTACGCAACACTTAAATTTACTTAAGCATTTTCAAGTGTAGCATTCTTTTGATATTTTGAAGACTTTACTTAAGGGGGCACGTCAGTTTTACCGGCTCAAAGAATCAATTTTTTTCACATATATTCAAAGGCTACTGAATTGAGAATATATTCCCTAAGCCGCTTAACGGAATTCGCAAAATGGCTTAGTTATAGCACTGTTAAGGAAGCACGGTTCGAGCTAATTAATACAGTTTAAATTGATTCCAAAACTTTTAACGCGTTTTTCTCAAAAGCATGGTTTTCAAGGCGGTCTCCAAGATATTTCAATACAGAACAATTCAATTTATTCTTTTTATTTTAAAGCTTATCAAATCCCGCGTCGTTTGACATGGGGGAGGGGAGGTGGAGTGGGGAGCTGTAGTGGGAAGCTGGAGTGGGGAGCTGGAGTGGGAAGCTGGACTGGAGAGGTGGAATGGGAAGCTGGACTGGAGAGGTGGAGTGGGGAGGTGGAGTGGGGAGGTGGAGTGGGGAGGTGGAGTGGGGAGGTGGAGTGGGGAGTTGGAGTGGGAGGCTGGAGTGGGAGGCTGGACTGGAGAGGTGGAGTGAGGGGTGGAGTGAGGGGTGGAGTGGGGTGGTGGAGAGGGGTGATGGAGTGGGGAGGGGAAATTTAGCTAGATAGCGATTTTGCTTCAAAGATCAATAAAGCGTATGTTCTTATCTTTATTAGTTGATGAGATAACAATCCTTTAAATTCATTGAAAAATTGGCTCTAAAAACTGACTTTCTCCCTCAAAACATTAATTGATTAAGTTTAATTCTATTACCCAAGTTACATGACGAACTCAAAGTAAACCGAACTGAGTTTGAACTGAGTTCGCAATTTGGGTCTCTTGTTACATGACACCTTCAAAAATTACATTTAAATGTCATATGAGTGTGTTAGATGCCAGTTCTGTGTTTGAGTTTACTTCTGGGTCGCTAATTACATGAACTTCAAACCGAAAAGTGTACTCAACCAAGCAAAATTTTTTAACCAAACTCGGTTTACTTTCAGTGAACTTTTCGGCTTAGTTTCTGATTACATGTCAGTTCGAAAATTGAAAAGTTTGTGGCTGAGAGCTAAGCGGAGCTCCAGAAAGGTATTAAAACTACTGAAAAATGAGTGATTAATATGACAAGTGTCGGGGATGACTGCCTTCTGTATTGGTCGCTTAATATTATTGCGAATGCATAGTCGAGTCAGGTTGTTTTTCATCTTAACGTGCACGACTTCTGTTGCTAATATAATAATGAGAACCACACATTGTCTTTTCACCTCCTCGGCAAGTTTGGTGTACTTCTTAATTTTTTCCACATACACTTTGTTAAGATTTCGGCTCAGGCTATGTCGATGAAAAATTTATATTGCTTTTGTTTCTCTTGTGAGATTTCTGAGGAGCATGACTGGTTCGGGTTCGTATTGATAGCATTTCTGAGGTTGGAGAGGGACTTTATAAAGCTCACACGGACAAAGCTAATTCTGCTCTGGGCTTCGTCAAGATGTTCTAAGGAGTTTGATGACCCATATATAACTAAACTCCTTTATTTTACGTTCGTGAGACCTGTTTTGGAGTATGCTAGTCCTGTGTTCTCTCCTTTTTACGCGACTCGTATTAATCGTATTGAGGCTGTGCAGCGTAGATTCGTTAGATTTGCCCTTCGTGGGTTTCTTTGCACCGATCCTCTTCAGCTGTCTCCCTACGCTAACCGATTAAAGCATATTTCATTGAAGTCCCTTGAAAGCAGACGCGACAACTCCAGAGTTGTCTTTGCCTTTGATTGCTTGCGGGGCGTGGTTGATTCCCCCGAACTGCTGGGAACTCTAGGTTTATCGATTCCTGCTCTCCCCTTGAGGAACCAAGGCTTTCTCCATATTCCCCACCACCGCACTAATTATGGTATGCATGGGCCTATTACATCTATGTGTCGTCTTTTTAATAATCATTTTGAGCTTGTTGATTTTCACTTATCTAGATCTCATCTGAAGAATCAGCTTTGTTAGGGTTACTTTTTCTTTTTCTTTGTAGTTATATTGTTGTTTGTTTTATTTTTTGTAGTAGTCAGTATTTGATAAGTCTTAATAGTTAATCACTTTGATTCTGTAATTCATTTTGATATCTCATTTTACGTTATATTTACTGTTTAGATTTCGTTGATTTGTAGTAGTCAGTATTTGGCGAATTTGTAAATAAATAAATAAATAAATCTCCTCCGATAGATCTGTTTCCTCTGACGCTGTGGGCGAGTGAGTACTACGTAAGCTTCTTAGATTTACGTTCCTTAAAAGTCCTTGATTTATCTATCCTAGAAGAAATTGCCAATCTGGAAGTTGTAAACTAGTTCACTATGTCGTTGACTACTATAAACTCGACCTAGCAAACACGTTCATATAAATGTCTTGTGTTGAGCCAAATAAAGAAATTTTAACGCGATAATACACTTAAGTTTTATACAAGTATTTATTCGTTAGCTGCACTCATCTGCAACGTTCTGCCTGCAGCAGTAACAAGTGTTCAAATTGTTTAAATACGTCTACGTCAGGTTCGCATTACATTTTCCAGAAATAAACTACAAACTAGTAAAATAAGTCTATGAATCATCTGGTCAAGATCAAAAGCTTAAACAGTTGTGAGTGAGTTTTCAGTTTCGTTAATTTAATTTTTTTTTATTTCCACATGCCTGCCCACTTTCTCCAATTCATAGACCCCATGATCGTTAGCCATCCAACTGGTACGATTCAGATCTGAGACTAAAGACTAAAAATATACTCCCATATTAAGTAGTCTCACATTTCGTTAAAAATAAGAGATAAGAAGCAAGACCAGGCAAGAATTAAGTCATAAAAGTCTGAAAGTAATCAAATCAAGTACTCACTTGTAAGAAGTAGCCCCGCGTACTCATTCGAACGATTAACATCATACTTTCCCGACATCACACACACCGAGTTTCACAATAATCACTTTTTACCGAAGGAGCAAAACCTTCACAATCACTTAATTAAGCACTTTATCAAAACGTTATTGAAAAATACATTAAAAATCGTTGCCGGACGTAAAACCAGAAAATTTTCCAAAACCGACAGGCATAACCTCTAAAAATGTCAAATTGACATTTCTCTTTGAATCAAAAGTTGGCGACTGATGTCATGCATGAAAATTCATTTGGAAATTTCTTATCTCACCGTAATTAGTCAACAGTTTTACAGCTAACGTTAGTAAATCTCTCATAATTCTTTTTTTATTCAAACAAAAATCAAAATCCAAAGGTAAATAAAACCGAACAGACGCAAAAGCTTTTCCACTTGATGTTCCTATTGGAACGTTGAATATTACAAAGTTTCTATTAGACACTAGGTGGCCCGTAAAGTATTTGGTAAAGCTCATTCCAGTTGTATAGTTTTATCTATTACAACAGGATGTCTAAAAATCACATATTTTATCGTTTTAACAGAAATTTTGGATGGCGTCAGTTATTCTCGAAAAAAAATGTTGGGATCGGAATAAAATAGAGGAATTGCGTTATATTATTCTCTGATCTAAATGTGGATGTTATAATTGTTGGTTGGTTGGCTTTCGAGGTAGGAAAGATGTGTATCTTCCGTGCACTGAAGCCTTTAGTGGCCCGTTGTACGCCCCCTTCTCGGCAGCGTATCGGATAATTCGATTATACCCCGATTTCTTAACTTCTGCTAAATCTTCGAAGTAGTCTGTCTTAATATTCAAGCGCTTTTTTGCGTTAGAGCTGGGCATTTGCTGCGAACGTGTAATACGGTCTCGTCTTCTACCCCACATCCCCTGCATAGACTGGAGTTCGCCCTTACCATTTTTGTGGCATGAGCCCTTAGTCTTGCATGTCCTGCCAACAAGAAGTTTCAGTTTGGCCTTGTTAAGCTTAATGATCTTTTCACATTCATGTGCATTGAGAGTTCCGCAAAACGCCATTGTGTGTCTGGCGATATCGGATCCCTCCCATTATTCCTTGTGCCTCCTCGTAACCCACTCCATGGTTTCTTTTTTAATTTCATGGATGGGTGTGCTCAGGTTGAGCATTATTGGAGTGTCCTCATTTGCACCTCTCCGCTCCAACTCATTTGCTTTTTCATTTCCTGGGATGCCACACTGCCCTGGCACGTATATTAGGCTAAAATCGTTTTGTCTACCTAGCTTCGTTAGGATCTGTTTACATCTCTCTATCGTTTTGAATTTTACCTCGGCGTTAGTTAAAGATTTGATGAACGCCTGGCTATCCGTGCGTATTGCAATCCTGAAGGATCTTTTTTTTTAGCGGGAGACACCGGAAAGCCCGTGCTCTCCAGGAAATTTTTACTCACAAAAAACACTCTGGGGATTAGCCGAAACAGACCACATAGAACCGAGTTCCTTTTCGTCCCCTCCCAGTCTGCCTTAGTGGGGGCAACTGAGTATTCAGTTATCCCACTGTCACCACTATCCTCGGTTTCCTGGGTCACTGCTAGAATCCTAGCACCTCTACTCTACCTACGGCATTGAAGGGTTCTAGGCCATAAAGCTTTAGTACACAGCCAGCACAAGTAACCTCCTCCGGATTAACCGCAGCTAACCCTTCGGAAGGCAGGTCTGCATCTTCTACTGGTACGTGTACCGTGGAGATAGCCAATTCGTTAGAGTCTACCATCTCTGCCACCGCCGCACCTGAGGAAGTGCTAGTTATTATTTTGCCAATGACACCTACTTCCAGGACTGCTACAGCCGTCGCAAGCCAGCTTCCACAGCCGCCGCAGAACCTTCGAAAGGTAATTTTCCCAAAGCTGCTTCTGTTGTGTTGTTGGTACCGTGGGTAAAGCCAACCTGTTAGGGTCTAGCATACCCTTCACCTCCACTTCTACAGAAGTGCCCGAGGAAACGCCATTCGCGACCCCTGGGTCCTAGACTGGGGACGGCAACACCGCAGACTCTTGGAGTTAGGGGGATTTTTTAATAGGTTATCTCCTCCTGCATTAGTTACTTGGCTACGTTCTATGATGCATTTCCCGGTTGCTACCGCTTGGAGGTGTAGCTAATACTTGAGAATGTCCAGATGAGGATCGCCGTATCCTAGAAGGTTTCAACTTGTCCGTCCATTCTCCAGCAACCATGAAGGAACTTACTCCCCGTTCTATTAGCTGTTTAGCTCCTATCTCTATCGCTGCGATTTCACATTGAAGAACCGAAGAGGAGTCGTTCACCCCTCCCCATAAAGCCAGGTTAAGTTTCTTGCGCGATATTCCACGCTCGCATTTTGAGCCATCTGTGTAAATTGCTAAAATGTTTTCTTGGATCACCCTATTGTTGATTAATTCACTTTTTGTCGGGAACTGAGTTTTGGAGATTGCTTCCAAATCTGGTAGTCCCCATGGTTGCTGGAGAATGAACGGACGAGTTGAAGCCTTCTAGGATACGGCGATCCTCATCTGGACATTCTCAAGTATTAGTTACACCTCCAAGCGGTAGCACCCACTGCGATTCTATGTGGTCTGCTTCGGCTAATCCCCAGAGAGGTGTTTTTAGTGAGTAAAAATCCGGGCTGTCCGGCGTCTTTTGAAAGATTTTCACCTCTCCCACTAAAAAAAAAAATAGTCCCCATACCTTACCTATCGCATTTCTACACGTCCAGAGAGCTCTTGCCACTTTGTTTATCTTCTCGTGTAGGTGTCTAGCCCAATTTGGTTTCCCAGCACACCCAGAAATTTGGCCTCATTCTTTAAGGTTAATCGTATGTTGCCGATGCACGGGGGAACTAACTTTCTTAATTTTTGTCTCTTGGTGAAGCAGCAGTTCAGTCTTATCTCATCGTATTTTAGATGATAGAGGTATTTCATTTCTTGCAAATATACATTTCCAAGGATAGCAAATGCCTATCTTCGCAGTGAGCAATCTTTCTTCCAAATGTCTTTCATAAACAGTTTTAAAGTCAACTTTATACCCCAACCTTACCTAACCTAGGTCGGATCCTCACCAAGATATTGAATACCTCTTCTTGGAAGTAGAACTAAACTCTAAAAAATGTTTAATAGGTACTATTTATATTTATTATAATATTGACCTTATGAAATGAACTACTTCCTCAAACTATTTCAGAGATATGTACCTAGGCATCGATCTATCTGTTGTCAAAAATTCACCAACACATTTTACCTCGACAGCTTCTATTCTGTTGGACTAAATTATCGTTGGGAATATCGAGTTGGTTCTATTTTCCAACCAGATTTCACTATCTGCCTTCTCCAAGTATGATTTAATTTTATGCACGCTTAATATTGCTCATGGAAATCATACTGGAGAAGAGTTCTTTTATCGAGATTTTAACAGTATGAATAGAGAGTCTTTGGTTTGTGATACGTTACTCCTGAATTGGAACCTAATCTACTACACTGCCTCAGTAGATGAACAGCTCAGTAATCTCATGGAGTTTATTAGCTACTTGTTTGAAAAGCACGTTCCTATCAGATCCAGACGAATTTTAAACCCCGGATGCCCTTGGTTTGCTCTTAATATCAAAAGGTTAATATCAAGGCGTAATTCTGCATACCGTAGATGGAAGCGCTTTCGTACATCTGAATGCTGGAATAATTTTCGTCTACTACGCAACAAGGTTAATTCTGTAATCTCTCAATCAAAATCTGTCTACTATAGATCTTAGTTTTATGGTCCAATTTAAAATCTATAGGGGTGGGTAAGTCCCAGAATAAGAGTTGTACAGCGGATTCCACCGAACTTAATCGACTATTTACATCTTCCAAATCGACTGATGCTTTAGATCCGTATCTTGCTATTAATGAAAGGCTAAGTTCGCTGGATCCATGTGGTGGCTTTTCCTTTGAAAATGTGAACGATTTGGATGTGTTCACCGCCTTCGGATCTGTTAAATATGGTGCGGTTGGGCTTGATGAAATCAATCGCAAGTTTGTTTCAGTTCTTCTACCGATAGTTCTTCGCATTCTTACTTACTTTTTGAATACTATTATTTCCATCTCGCCATTTCCTAATAAGTGGAAACTTTCAAAGGTAATCCCAATACCTAAGCCATTCTCCAACTCCATTGAATATCGTCCAATCTCTATACTCTCATTTCCTTCTAAAGTTTTCGAAAAACGTCTACACAAACAGGTTTTTAATTATCTTGATAAGAATAATTTACTGTCACCCTACCAATCTGGATTCAGACCTAAACATAGTTGCGCTACTGCTCTCATAAAAATTTCAGATGATACCAGGTCTGCCATTGATAATGAAATGATAAAAATTTTGGTTCTATTGGATTTCTCAAAGGCCTTCGACAAAATTGATCATAAACTTTTGATTCATAAGTTAATCAATCGTTTTAACTTTTCCAAACCAGCGTGCAAAGTAATATGGTCATATCTCAGTGTTCTGTGGTGTGTCCTCTGATTTTCCACATGTCAATTGTGGGGTTCCCCAGGGATCCATCCTTGGACCGTTACCCTTTTCTATTTTCATCAACGACCTCCCACTTGTGCTTCAAAACTGTTGCTACCACATATACGCGGATGATACTCACAATAAAAAAGGCGAAACCGTTAGCATTGTCTGCTAATCGCTATCTCTAGCCATGGCGAGGTACTTTGCGCCTAGTGTACCATTTTTAAGAGTCTTCGATTTATCAAATGCGAGCCCGCTTGGCTCTGCCATCTTGGGGAGTCCCTGGGATCAGCGACTATTTGTTGTTTTTATAAATAACAAATTCACCGAGCAAACAAAAGGGCAATAAAAAGAGAGAATGAAGGCACGAAATCGAACACTGATAACGAATATGAGTCACGAGTACAATAAAATTGTTGGACCGCACGCCGAAGTGATGTTGTCGCTTGGCCCTTCAAGAGGAAGCTCCAGGTTTGATTATACATAATATTATACGTTTAACTCTAGCTCCGTTTGATCTATTGTACTAGAAGAGATCGTTAATCTTCTGTACATTTTTTTTGTGGATAAATAAATTATAATTATTATTAAAATGTAGTTTGACTTAAATGAGAAGAAATCTCCTAGGTTTCATCCATTGATACATTAGTAAATCAACCGGTTGAAATTATGCCAACTTCATTTTCTCCGCACTTCAAAGATTTCTCGACATTCAGTGCATTTCTGTTTTGCAGATATTTCTGGCGGCAAGAAATAAATCGCCAACACAAACTATTTATAGAGTGTGTGCAAAGAAAAGTCTTCGATTTCAATTTTTGCAAGCATAATTTTACTTGATGTCATGTAATTCAATTGCGGTTTACCAGAGCAGTGAAAGATCTCTAAGAAGACCGGCAAACGCATACTAGTTTGCCATTAAGACTATGTACTTCTAATGAAAAAATTTTATTACACGTTTTGTTTGCTTTCTGGTTTTTCAATTCTTTCATTTATCAGTTTTCTATTGAACTCGTGCATGTTTAAATGGTTATCAGGTTACTTTTACTCACTACAACTTCTGAGCCAGATCGAATATTTAGATTTGTAAAAATTTATGACAAAACGACTTATATTTTAACATAAATAAGTCAACAACAAATTTTGTGGCTTATAACAAATTTTAAAATATTTCCAATAACCTTTCCGACTATAAGTGTATAAAATTTCCATTTAAAAAGCATTAAAAGTGCGCCTTAAATCTAAACTAATTCTACTTAGACTTCTGTTTTTTTTTTTTAATTTTATTCCCAAAATTACGGATTTTAAAATCTTATATGGTAAAAACTAAAATAATCGTTATATCACTATTTCTTATAGTTTCGCTCTGGTTTTCTCTGGAATCTTATCCAAAACGTTATCCTGTAAGTGTTTGAATAAATACTCCTTGTATTCTTCCGGGTGCTTTTGGAAGTGTAATACGTGCGGTGAACGGTCAAAGCATTTCCACGTAGTTTTAATGCCGGCTCTATCGTAATCTTCCTTTACAGATAAATTTGACTTTTCCGCTCCAATCGGATCGGTTTTGGAAAGGAAGAAAAGTGCAGGTACTTTAATAAGCGTCCCATGAAACATTTGACTAGATCTTATGTAATGTGTGGTTGCTTGTTCATGGAACGTTTTCATGTGATATCTGAAAAAGAAAATAAAGTGAAATATAATATTGTCAAGAAATTATGTTTACTAACTGTGTATAACTCCTTAGAGCTTTTTCCAGTGTCGGATTTTTCGGAAACATTGCTTTTGGAAAGCCAACAGGGATTTCCGTAATATCTGCAGCACTGTCCCAAATCTGTGCAATAAACCTATCAATGACTGGTTGATACCTGCACAAATAAAACCAATATTCATTTCACGTTAATACTTAATTGAGCATAAAATTCATACCTCGGCATGTCTTTAACCATCTGAACCATAACCTCTCCGCAAACATATCCTCCAACAGAAAAGCCATGAATCACAATTGGTTTGTAGGCAGGATTGTTTTCCAAAAATGTTAGGACATTTGCTGCAACAGGCTAAAATAGCACTATTGCTTAGACGATTTTTTTTTGTATGAGCAAGAAAATACATTACTTGAGATCCTTTAAGAGGCCAAAGTAATTGCCACGGTGTTATCTGTATTGTGAGAACATCAAATCCTAGTTCTAAGTAAATATTTGCATATTTTTTTAAATGACTCTTTCTGGCCAGAATCCACGAGAAGATTATAACCAATGGATTCCCCTCCTTTAAGTCCTTTAATCTAAGAAAGAGACGTGAGCAATTTGCAAAATTTTGATTAAAAAAGAATGTTATATGTACCTGAAAATAAAAAAAAACATTTTTGTGGTAAAAAAAACAAATTCTTGCTTTTCAGATGCGAGTTGTTTTCCAAATTTCTATGTTGTTAGGTTTTTTTTATGAAAATATTTGAAATAACCTCGTACACTTACGAAAGGGATCGTTAAGCCCTTCTCCTTCTTTGTAAACGATATGGCATTCATTTCATGATACAAACGTGATAGACAACAAATTTTGCACGAGCTCGATGGAATAGATGAAGAGTTCTAAGCGTTTCTAAGACCTATATGTTTAACAGACTGGTGGATATGATACTATGGTGTAGGAATGCACCAAATTAAAAACTACATCGGATTACTAATCGTAGGAGTACATGACAGGCTGAGAGTGAAAATAACGTATCTATAAGATCCGCGAAAAATTGGCTAGAAAATGTTCCACGCAAAAACGAACCGCGTGAGATTCCCGGGCGAAACGACTCAACTACAAAAATTAATGCAGGTAAGTAGTTAAGTCGTTTTTTCCGGAGTTTTTTACTGATTCGTTTTTGCCCAGAAATTAACGCGGTTCGTTTTTGCGCGGAACATTTTTTAATGCCACTTTTGCTCGGACCTTGTAGATACATAGGTCATTTTTACTCTTCGCCTGTCGTATATAACTACATTGACATCTCTCTCTCTCTCTAGTTCCCGTAACCCCTTGTGGGGTATGGGGCGGTAGCAGAACTTCACCTGATTCGAGACAACGATTGCAAGTGGACCTACAATTTAAAGTGGATTCCGAACCACTGACATTTTCTTTGCAGCCCCCTTGACCCTGTTATCGTTATCTGCTGTCAGCAGGAAACAACTACGGGTTGCCGTCGGTGGGATTCGAGCCTGATACCTCCGGATTGGTAGGCCAACACGTTATCGCTTACTCCACCGACGACTTACTACAACGATTGATATAATGGATTATTCAAACCAGGTCTCCAGACGCCAATATTATTAGGGGAAAATTGAACGATTACATGACACCTGCAAGGATAGTCAGAAATAATTGCACATTGTTTTGCCCCTATTGCAAAAGTTGATTTATTTATAAAAAGCACACAATTCTTTCTGTACAGTTTGATTTGAAAAGATTAGATGCAATCAGTTATTCTAAGAACTTCGGCTCAGTGGAAATTGTTTTCAACGATTATGATTACCGGTAATGATTCCAGGATAGTTAGGTAATTAAGTATATAAGTAAATTGTAACGTGCATGAGGAAATAGTGAACCGTGTAATGCGCATGACCCGGGTGGCCAGAAATCAAGGGAACTCTGACTGTAAATAAGTGTCTTAATTAATTCGTCGAGCCCGAAAAGCCCCATTTATGTTACAATATCTTAGATCTACCTCATCAGGGCTGCGAGGTATATAAAAGGAAACAATTCTATTTTGGCTTCACTTGTAAGCAACATTTGCAATTAATGTTTGCTTTGAGAATTGCTGTAATCATTGTTCAGGTTCACTTAGACCGCTAGGTTGGCCCGTTTTGTTCCATACTGATTCTCGAATGAATTTTAGCACGATTTTCAACTTGACGTCAGTTGTCTGTGCAACATGTACCCGCTTGAGATTTAATCCCTATTTGACCCCAAAGATCCTCTTACACTCATGAATTGCTTTCGTTATGCGCTCTTGGCTTCACCACAAAGAGTTAGACTTTTTCGTCCCAGCATTGGGAGCCTAAACTCTGGAATTTTCATTTTTCTTGTAAATAGCACAAGCCCCGATTTTGAAGGGTTGACGCTTCAACCCAGAAGCTTATCGCTGATAGTTCTCAACAATTTGCCGAATACCAATATCGCCAGGTTATCGGCATATGCAGAAACTATGAAACTTTCCTTATCTAGTACATCCAGGATTTCGTCCAACAAATCACAAGTGTTCCCCTGCAGTCATAGGTGTTCCCCTGCAAATTGCTTTTCTCACCATTAAGTCGCCCATTCACTAGTTATCCCTTCTACTTAGGAGCATAGAATCGATCCCGTCACATAGACCCTTATGAATACCCATCCTCCTCAGTCGGTTATAAATGACTTCAGTATTTACATTATTGAAGACTCCCTCAACGTCCACGAAGGCACCCAGGGTCTTTTATGCGCGCGTCCAGTAGCCTCTCCAGCACATTGGGCAAGAAGAATTAGAGACTAATTGGTCTGCAATCTTTTGCTGCACATGGCTAGCTTTGCACGCTTTCGAAATGAAGATTACCTTCTCACTTCTAGCCATGCTGTAGGTTTGTATCCTAGCCAGAGACAGCTTCTGTATAACGACACCAACCATGTCATGACTTAAAGCCTTCTGAAGCATAATTGACCTTAGCCCGTCGACCCTCGGGCATTTTAGGGGATCGAATGAGTTTATTGCTCCTTGTTTGTGACAGCCCAGACTGCGTTTTTCCATTTTTTTTATTGCGCACGGAATAGATGCGTCTTTAGACAAGACGCTCCTGAGTCTGAATGCGTCGAAATTGCGCGATTGCGTCCAGAGCGCTTTACCAAATCCGTATTCAACCCTGGTGACCTCGATTTACCATGCATTCTTCTAATAAGGCAGGATTCCAGGAATGCTTCATTTATCACAAGGACAGTGTTGATCTGTGTGTCCGTTGATAATCTATCAGGTAGAGTCTTCTCCTACCTCCTCTTGACCGCCTCCCAATTTTCGTTATGAATATTCCGAAAAGTCGTGAATAACCCCACAGTAAGCGCTACATTGAACAATATCCAGCAATGACCAGATAGGGACGGCTGCTCGGAAACTGTATAGATACGGGATTTGAAAAGTTTATTTGTAATGCTCCTATTTGTAATACTGCCACGATATCTTGTACCTTCCGTTTGTTGCGAGGTCAGCCAATTCGGTGCCTTTTTACGCTATCGTGCGGTTTCTAATTTAAAGCCTGTTGAGCGATGTTGTTAAGTCTCTTTAGACACTTCCGCCTTCGAACACTGATCTCTATCTTTTTTGTTACAACTACGATGTCTGTAAGTTTTGTTCGGTACTCAAAACAAACTATAAAGAAATAAATCGTTCAGTAAATAAACGAACTTCTCGCGGTTAATTACTTTTTAAGGCAACCAAGAAAACATCGGAACATCGAATGAATAAATATTTTCCGACCATCGAACGGTGCGATGTTCATACCATGATTGCCCCCCCCTCCCCCCCCCCCCCCCCGTACCTGCCGTACATACAATTTTTTTTTTACTTAGGTCAGAACATTCCACTTATTTTGGCACATCAGATCTGAAACACCCTGTATATCTGCTGGATGATAATAATCTTAAATTAAACATTGGGAAATGTCAGGTTATGACCTTCTCGAGACCCCGCAACTACTGTACTTTTCAGTACAAGTTTGAAGGTACTTGTACTCAACGGGTGGAAGGAGTCAAGAACTTGGGTGTGTATCTTGATAGACAACTTTACTTCATCCCCCACATTAATAATATCGCTGCCAGGGCCAACTCTATGCTGGGATTTATCCTTCGTTGGTCCAGGGAATTTCCTAGTCCTCACACAAGACATACATCGCTTGTTAGACCACTGCTGGAGTATGCTAGTCCGGTTTGGTCTCCGTTTTACGGATCTCACATTAAACGTATTGAATCCGTACAGCGTAGATTTGTGAAATCGACTCTTCGGGCTCTGCCCTGGAGTGACCCTCTTATTCTGCCTCCATATGAAGAGCGATTGGCACTGCAATAAACACTCTCGAGAAGCATCGTTGGGTTCCTGGTATAATTTTTCTACACCAGCTTCTGGAGACAGTGAAGGAACTTTCTTCCAAAACTTTACCTAGAGAACTGTCCTATTCTTTTCGAAACCGTCCTGGCTTACGGATAGCTTTCTCGCGCACTAGTTACGGTATTTTTGAGCCAGTTAACGGCATGTGTAGGTTTACTAATGATGTTGGTGATTTTTTCAGCACTAACAAGGTAACATTAAGGAGGAGTCTGTACAACATGTAGCCATCCTGTTGCACTCACTCGTTTATGAAAGGCTCTTGTAAGATTTTTTTATGTTGGTTTGTGTATGTATTGCATTGGATTGGCTTAAGCGTTCTCTATTGCCTGTGCGCCACTGATTCTTGTATTTGGGTGTGTTTTGTGCTTTTAGGGTACTAACGTTTGTTTTCCGTGTTGGTGTGGGAGGCTCATTCACCTCAATATTTTGTGGTGGGTAGATCAATTGATTCCGGGCTTCTGCCTGTGAAGTGAGGCCTCTGAATTAGAAGGGTTAATTCAACAATTTTGGGACAAGTGAGGTTAAATTCAAAAATACATCGCAACCGCATCAATACGTAATCCCGCACTTTGGTTTGAATTGTGCATCAATGTGGGTTTGATGCATTTCTGAACTTTCCCTGATTGAGTGATTAATTCTTATTCTTCTTATTTTAAGTAAAATTTTAATGTTACTAAGACAAATTTTTACATCACTAATGGTATAAAAAGATTAAACAATAATTTGAATTTAGAATGTAACGAAAGAGGGTGCACTAATATCATATAAAGACTCTAAAACCTTCCTTTCTTACACCTGTAAGATAAGCGTCCTTAAACTGAACAATCGCATGCTAATACAGTTGAGCTCTACACTTCTGAGCGATAATTTCCATTGCATTTTCTTGCAAATGCTTAAGCAAATAAGTCTTGTATTCTTCTGGATGTTTTTGATAGTGAAGAACATGAGGCGATCGATCCCAACATTTCCAGGTAACCTTAACACCTGCCTCTTCTAAATTTTGTCTAGCCGCTAAATTTGATTTTTCTGCACCAATCGAATCATCTTTGCTGAGAAAGAATAGTGCTGGCGCTTTAACTAAAGTAAAGTGAAACATTTGACTTGAACGAATATAATGAACAGTCGCTTGTTGATGAAATGTTTTAAGGTGGTATCTGCAAAAGATCTCCGTAATAAAGTGTACAAAAAAATTGTTAAACATCACCTACTCGATATAATTTTTTAATACTTTTTGCAAATTTGGATTTTTTGGAAAAACGGCTTTTGGAAAACCGTACGCGATTTCAGAAAGATCAGCAGCACTATCCCAAATTTGCGCTACAAATCGATCAATGATTGGCTGATATCTGAAATAATTTTGTACAATTAGATACAAAACAATTGAAATTAAACGAACCTCTTCATATCTCTAGCCATGTGGACCATAACTTCACCAAATACATAACCGCCTACGGAGAAGCCATGGATTACCAACGGATCATATGAGGGATTGTTCTCTAAAAATTTTAGAACACTTCCCGCAAGAAGCTAAAACAATAACCGTTTGTTTGTTTTTAATCGTAAATACTAAAAAACAAAAATTATAGAAAATTACTTGAGCTCCTTTTGCAGGCCATAGCAATTGCCAAGGTGTCACGTTCACAGCCAGGGCATCAAAACCTTGATCGGTGTACAATTTTACATATTTTGCCAAGTGCTTTTTCTTTGCTAATAACCACCCAAATATTAGAACAAGGGGAGCATCGATTGGTTCTTTTAATCTGAGAAAGACAAAAATTTAAGCACTTTAAGAAAGAGGATCGGGTAATAAACAGTACAAACTTGAAAACGAAACAAAAAATTCAGTTTTCTCGGTTAACTGCAAGTTCAAGTTCAATTAAAAATATTTTCATCTTTCCTAGTACTTTCACAGATATTTAGAATAATAAAATAAACTCCTATTTTATCAAAAGTAATAATTCAGGCAAGAGTTTTGAAAATAAGAAAACAAACTATTACACAGAGAGTAAAATTTCAATAGTAAAATATAAGAAATATTTGCCCTCACAAGGAAAAGAAACAAAATTCCATGCATCTTACAACCTAGGACTCGAAGGAAATTAAAATCAAAAAAATACCAAACTGCTATGATGGGGAACTATTTACACCTGCTCACAAAATTATTCGCACAAACAATTCTAAAAGTTCAAATTGATATAAAAAGGGAGGAAGGGAAATAACAAAAGAAAATTTAATTTCAAAATAACATAAGAAATTGGATAACAAACAGAAATAGATAAAAAAATTAGATTTAAGTAAGGAAAATAAAGCACTGACCATAACTGGTCGATAGGGTTGATGTCTGACTATTGGGATGGTGTCTGCAATTGATTTGGCACATTTAAGAGCAACCACGACTTAACAAAATAAGCTTGGGGTCGTTGTCTTGCTGGAGAAAGTAGTCATTTTGGCAATCCTAATTTATGTTGGTTGGTTGGTTTAAGTGGCGAGTGCTAACCACTAAGGAAAACACTTCAATTATATGATTATATGATTTGTTAACTCCTTTGTTCCATTAAAAAGGATTAGGTCTACATACTCCTCTCCCCCGTGGTACAATGCCGAACTCCGCAGTCTTAGGAACAGGAAAAACAAACTCCTCGCTCTATAAGGAATACCTTGTTAGTGTTCGCGATAATATGTATAATAACCCTCGCAATTTCTTTAATTTTTAATTTTCGTCAATATGAAAAAGAATTCATGCAACTATCCATCTACGATGTGGTATGATGGGTAATAACATAGCAAACAGTTTTGCTTCATTTTTTGAGAGTGCCTTTTCTTCGGATAACTTTGAGCCTTGTGTGAGTAATTTTGGTCATATTCTGGATCGTCCCACTTCATCCGATTTCTTGCCGTTTATATCACGGGATCTTATTTTGGAAAAAATCAATGAACTTAAATCGGACTTTTTCTCTGGTCCTGACGGTATCCCTCCAGCCTTCGTCAAATCCTGTTCCGCTGCCCTTCTTACTCCATTAGCGATTCTCTTCAATAGGTCCCTTCAGGCTGGTAAATTTCCTGCTTTGTGGAAGTGCTCTTTTATAGTCCCTGTTCATAAAAAGGGCCACAAGAATATTATAACAAATTATACACCAATCGCGAAGTTATCTTGCATACCTAAATTATTTGAATCAATAGTGTATTCACAGCTTATAGAGCGTTGTATTGGCTTAATCTCTCCCAATCAGCATGGGTTTTTGCCCGGTAGATCAACGACTACTAACTGACTTGAATTTACCTCATACGTTACTTCTGGCTTCCAGCGAGGCATGCAAACTGACTGCATATACACGGATTTCAGTAAAGCCTTTGATAAACTCCCTCACTTCGTAATTTTATTTAAACTCGGGAGGCTGGGTTTCCCCCCTGTTTTTCTTGACTGGATCTCTTCGTATCTTAGAGACAGGTCATATCGAGTATCACTCTGTGGGGCTTCCTCTAGAATCTTCAGGGTCTTATCTGGTGTACCGCAGGGCAGTCATCTTGGCCCTTTATTATTTGTTCTTGCCATTGACGACATGGTCCATCTGATCTCGTACTCTAATGTTCTAATCTACGCTGATGACATGAAGATCTTCTCTTATGTTAAAGATTTTGGTGATGCTGCCCTTATTCAAAAGGACTTAGATACGTTTCGTGAATGGTGCGAGCATAATGGCTAACACCTCAATTTTGAGAAATGTGAGGCTATGCTTTTTTCCAGGAGCCCTAATCCACAAGTTTCGGATTACAACTTTGCAGGGAATGGTCTTCGTCGTGTGCTGTCCGTAACTGACCTTGGGGTAAAACTCGATAGGAGACTCGACTTTACTCTGCATATTAACTATGTCGTGTCCAGAGGCAGTTTAATCTTGGGCTTTGTTGAGCGTTGGTCTAGAGAGTTCTCGGATATACCAACCCTGATTCATTTATACTGCTCCTTAGTTAGACCTACTCTTGATTATGCATCTCAGGTTTGGTCCCCCTACTACGTTGTTCATTAAAAGCGTATCGAATCGGTGCAGCGTAATTTTATTAGATTTGCGTTAAGAGAGATCCCATGGGACGATCCGCTTAGACTCCCGCCCTACACCGACCGCCTCCGGTTGATTGGTTTGCACTCGCTTGATAAAAAGCGCAGGGTTGCTGACTTGGTCTTTATTCACCAGCTCTTGAACTCCAATATTGACTCAGGTTTGCTTGTTAGAAAGGTTCCCTTCAGACAATCCCAACATAACCTTCGAAGACTGCCTTTACTGCATGTTGAACCATCGAGATCTAATTATGGCATGCATGAACCTATTAACCGTTTGTGTAGGGCTG
The DNA here is from genome assembly GCA_964036015.1 of Leptarthrus brevirostris. Lineage (NCBI taxonomy): Eukaryota > Metazoa > Arthropoda > Insecta > Diptera > Asilidae > Leptarthrus > Leptarthrus brevirostris. The sequence goes on from OZ038372.1 coordinate 149,487,153, forward strand.
TTAATGCATGTCCTAATTTTGATTTAACTCTTAGTAAGGTGTTGTTTAAGAGCTATCTATTTTCTGTGCTCCCGTGACTCTCTGTTTGCATGGTGCATGCGGGGTTTCCTTGTTTGTTTTCTTCCCGTTCCTTTCTTTTTTTTGTTTCTTTTTGTTATTTCTTCCTCTGCATGCTGGTGTGGGAGCCTCATTTCATCAATTTGATGGAATAGGTGAATTGATTCTGGGCTCCTGCCAAAGAAGTGCGCCTTCTGTGTTAGAAGGGTTAATTCTTTAGTAGTTATTTTAAACTACCAAATGTGTAATATAAGATGCGCCAAGTCTGGCCGCATGTTCGCCTATTAGGCAGTGTCCTGCGCATACTGCGACTAATTTCGCGATTACAGCTCCGAAGTTCTATTTTTATTAAAGTTTGGCCATGTCGTTCTAGAGATAGCACAGGTTGAGGACGCGCTTCATCTAAAGTTAGCTTTAGCTAAGAAGTGCTGAAGTAGTTCCCTTTTAAGGCAATTAAGCGGTTGCTGGAGGATGGACGGATGAGTTGAAGCCTTCTAGGACACAGCGATCCTCATATGGACATTCTCAAGTATTAGCTACACCTCCAAGCGGTAGCAACCGGGACATGCATCCTACATCGTAGCCAAGAAGTAATGCGGAGAAGATAATCTCTTGAAAAATCCCTCTAACTCCGAGGTTGTAGTAGGCCATGCCAAGAGAGTCTGCAGTGGTGACCCCCTATCTGCAGGACCCAGGGGTAATTGGGTCGCGAATGGCGTCTCCTCAGTTACTTCTGTAAGAGTGGAGGTGGAAGGTATGGTAGGCCCTAACAGGTTGATATACCCATGTTACCCACAACACAACAGAAGCAGCTTTGGGAAAATTACTCAACTTGTAATTTACTTGACGGGAACCTGCAAAAGTTCTGAATATATGGCCACGATAAAAGTTTCTCTCTTGTGTTCATTTTGTTGAAGTATTGAACTTAAAATGCGTCAATGACATCAGCATTTCTCTTTGGTTTTGGTTACGAGAGTGTGCAGTTTTATTTGTGTGGGGCAAGTGGGATTGGTTAATCTGTGGTATAATAAAAATGAAATAATGACGAAACGCTTGGTGGTGAAATGGCCGAACTATCATGTTTTCCGGGCTTGTATCTAGAATAGGCTGTGCTACAACACGAGCACTAGAGAGGCAATTCCACAAAATGAGCTAGAACACGCATTCGAATCACTGTTGCATAGTTGCAAATGGAGCAAAATATTTTGAATATAAAAATCGAAGAATATTCCAATATCTTGTTTCAATGATGTTTTCCACGGCCAGTTTCGAAACTTATCAGTCGCACTGTGTCGTCAGGAGATATTTATATTTTATTTTAGGCAACTGGATTGTTTGTTTCTATTTACATTTATAATAAAATATAAATTGATATTTTGTTTTCTTTAGAAGCACTTGCAAATTGAAGTACATATTTTTGGTTAGACGAAAATATAGTGTATGGTACTGACCTTCGAAAATGGCAACCATCTCGATAAATGCAGCAGGGCTGGTTTTAAGTTGTTGCAATTATCGCGAGCGTACTGTAATTAAAAACGCTAAATATTTTGGATAGAACTACCTCATTCGGAAACATCCCTTTGTACATTTACCGAGTTTGTGCGGGTAACGAAATGGGATAGAAGATACGATTTCGTTAAGTTTTGTTTTGTTTTTCATTTCAATAATAAGATTTTTTAGGTAAATGTATACATGATGGAACCGTCGGTGGGAGGGGCGTGGAGGGGGTAGGGAAGGTGCAAGGACTTCATCGTCAGTGATAACAGGTGGGGAGGGAGGTGAAAATTGATATATTTTATAACATATAGATGTGCTTATAAATTTGTATGTAAAGTAATTCCATTGTTGACTGTCAGATAAGTGAGTGGGTAAGAAGAGCGTGGCCGGAGGGGTGTGCTGGAAGCACGTGAGCAAAGATTACTATTACTAGATAAACGGCTTCGAAAAAAGTAATGAAAATTTTATTTTATATATTTCTCGCATCGGGCAACCCTGCAGTCAGAACTAAAAATTTGTTTTCCGGGAGAGTTTGTGGGTAAGAGACAAATGTACTTCGCTCATTAAAAGATCAGAACACATCGACGGTTTACGCACACAAGTAACTAACTCAGTCATGTGCTTCACATGAATTCTTTTTATTGGCCGTACTTTTTGGTACATTTCTCTCTTCGACAAGATTTATCGGTACTTTTTTGACAGGAGTCTGTGATTCTCTCCGGATGAGAACAGAATTTTGACAGGAGTAATTGATTCTCTCAAATAATTGTGACAGGAGAAAATGACTGCACACTTCCTGTACTCTTTATTTACATGTATATTCTTATGACTTTAAAAGTTGGATATATTTCGTTTTACTGTGGTGCCAGTGTTACTTTTTCAAGACTAGCCGGGTAATTTAGGGAGCCGGTTATCTAGTAGTAAGTAATCTTTGACGTGAGATTGTGAATCGCGCAATTTGTTCCTTTATCTTCCAAAAATTTAAACACACAGTTCTAGGAAACGCATTAAATTGTAAATCGTGCGATTTTGTGCTTTCTTGACTATGTCTATCTTGAAAAAAAAATGTAAACACGTGGTTTTCGTTCAATTCTCTCAGTCTTTTTTTGTACAACGAAACATTCTAAGAAATACTTTGATTTTGCTTAACAAAGACCATCACGTGATGGAATTTTTGTACAAATTTCGTACCTTATTTGTTTTTGCTCATCAGTATAAAATAATCTGGGTAATTGATTCTGTTTTTTTAAATTTTTTTCAATATTTTTAATAGGTTTTAATAGGTTTCAGCTTCCCCCCCCCCCTCCACACCCACTCATTTACCCGACACGTTTAGGATTTAAAGATTTTATTTAATTTTGACTGAAAAAGTTCATTTCTCAATCTAAAAAAACGATTTTTTACGTCAACCCCCCGCGTCTCCACCTCGTGACTCCTAACTTCTAACACTTCTATGGGGTTATGCAAGGTCATCCCTACCCATTCCGACCGACGGTCCCATCATGTATACATTTACCGATTTTTTAATTACTTTGGTCAAGTTCTTAGTATTCTATGTAAATCGTTGAGAAGAAGTTCTGTTGTCACTTAAGATGTGTTTTTTATCTCACATTTACATTTCTGAATTACTTGTGCGAATAATTATTTGAGCGAGTGTAATTATTTGAAGCACGCTAATTGTAGTTGCCTTGCAATTAAAAATTAAGTTCAACAAAAGCATTTAAAGAATTATTTTTTCTGAATAGATTAGTTAATTTGTAGACATCTTAAAACCTACTTTTTTTTATCAAACCGTCAGTACAAAAAAATACACTACTCACCTCAAAGACTTTGGGTCTTTGTCCACATTTCGTGGTTTATTGGAGAACAGTGTTAAGTTTTTCGTTATTTCGTGAGTACAAAGGTTTCTTCGTGTCTGGTATGAGTTCATCGTAACAAACTGGAAAGACAAAAAAGAACAAATAATTAGACCGTAAACCTAGAAAACATGAGAAAAAAAAATTTCATAATTCACTTTAGTTCATACAGTTTACAAGCTTCATTAAATTTTGGCGGAGATAATTATTATGTTTATGAAAGCGACGCAATAAGATCTGCAGTGTACACAACAAATTATAGCGTTTAAAACGATTAGATACTGAATGATTTGAAATATCATAAATTATAATCAGGCAAACGTACGCAAATCAAAATTTACAAATAACTTTTTATGTACTATGTTAATAGTAATAAGTCTTCAGCTAGCATTCAAGTTCACTGCCATAGAATGAATATGCATAGACAACTACTTAGTTGATGGAATAGAGCAAAAAGTAGAAAAACCAGACGACAGTTTTTAGGTATAGTTTTTGTCAGAATGATAGCACTACATATTGACGCAAGATTTAGTTTTATTCTTGAACTTGACCTAACCGGAATCAGGTATGCAAATTGATTTCCGATTTTTATGGTATGCAATAAATCAGCGTTTCACTTAATGTTGATCTTTTCAAAAAAACTAGGTTTCAACTTTTGGCATTTTTATCATAAAAGTGTACGGTATGCTATTATACTGAATTTTACCCCCCCCCCCCCCCCCCCCCTTGCTCTTACATGTTGTTTTATTATTTGACTAGCTGCGTGTGACCGGCGTTGCTCGGACTTTATCTTCAAATGTCACTCGCTTCCCATCTCTAAGGACGCTAGAGTGTGTTACCTAGTTCTCTAGGCTCGAGTTGAATTTAATCTCAGGCAGCAAGATCTGGTGCAATAATAACATCTCCAGACGCGCAAAACTCCGGATTTTCAAATCGAACCTGTTTTACGACTGTTCAACATTGAAAGTGACCTGTTAAATATCATCTATGCTACAAGCCTTTGTCAACCGGTGTCTCCGGCGCATCCTTAACATCCATTGGTCAGAGATCATAACCAACGGAGACCAACACAGACTTACAAGCCAAGACAGGATAGACATAAGCATTCGCAGGTGAAAGTGGCAATGGATAGGTCACACACTAAGAAAAGAACCAAACAACATCGCTCTACAGGCTCTAGATTGGAACCCGCATGGGATCCGAGGAATTGGACGACCACGCAATACTTGGAGAAGATCCGCAGAGAAAGAAGGTGTTTAGATCAATAAATCCTGGCCACAATTGATGACGTTGGCGCAGAACCGGTAGTAGGCGCCCTATGTCGCACAAGGGGTTATGGAGGGGGGGGGGGGGGACCTCCTCCAGACAACAGGTTTTGCAATAATTTTTTACAAAAAACTGAGATCATTGATTTCTATGAATGAAATTACATAATAATTCTGACGTTTAAATGTAAACACACAAATTTTTTCATTAGTGAAAAACAAAAACAAAATGGCGGCGATACAGTTGATCAAACTTGACTCCTCGAGTTTGCGCCGTGGAACGCCCAGGTCCTTGTAGTTAACTGAAATCAACGAACCAAATTTTTTTCATTTAAATAAGTCATTCCGCATTGCATGAGCCCGCATTTAACAAAAAAAATAAAAAGTTGAGGACAAAAAGAAAGAAAAGCCTTTTTTTGTTTATAAACAAAATGTTAGGTTTGTGCAAAGGCAATTAAGTTAAAGAATATCTGTGCAAAATTTCAAGTTGATTGCTTTATTACTTTTTAGGTTATATTCCACGGCGCGCAAAAAAAATACTGCGACACGCTGTGTAACGATCCTAAACAGTTCTGGAGGATCATCAATTCGAAGCGTAATTGTGACGCTTATCCTTCCTCCTTCAGGTATCATGACTGTGAGATCGATGACTCGTTTACTATTGCTAATTTCCTTGCGGAATTTTTTCGAACTTCTTTCTGTGATTCCACCTGTAATATTTCCACTCCTGACTCTGCCCACTTGACGCGGCTCCCGCCTACTTCCCTTGAGTCTAAGGACTTAGTATTTGACGACGCACGTGTTGCTGAACATCTATCTAATTTGGCAGACGGCTTCTCGAGCGGTCCCGATGGTATTCCCGCTTGCTTCTTGAAGAGATGCCAACTGCCTCTTGCGCGTGCTCTCTATTATCTGTTCAATTTGTCTTTGCGTTCCGGCCGCTTCCCCGCACTTTGGAAGACTTCTGTTTTGATCCCGCTCCATAAGAAAGGTAGTAAGTCTGACGTTTCCAACTATCGACTGATTGCCAGCATGTGTCATGCTGCGAAGGGTTTTGAATCCCTCGTCAGCGACGTACTTCGATTACACTGTAGTCCTTTTTTGCGGTCTTTCCAACATGGCTTCCTTAAGGGAAAATCGACGACTACAAATCTTCTTGACTTCGTTAACCATTCTCTGCCGACCATCGAAGCCGGTAAGCAGGTGGACTGTGTATTTACAGATTTTAGTTAGGCCTTCGACAGGATTGACCATGGAATCCTAATCTATAAACTATCTATTCTCGGGTTTCCTCATTGCTTCGTCGACTGGCTGTCCTCTTACCTGTCTGGTCGTACACAGCGAGTCCTATTTCGAGGTGCTCTTTCCAACCAAATCTTTGCCACATCGGGGGTGCCTCAGGGTAATATCCTTGGCCCGCTCCTGTTTATTTTATACATTAATGATGTTTCTCTTCTGCTATCCAATAGTAAAATTCTGTGTTATGCAGACGATGCTAAGATTTTTCGTATTGTTACCTGTGAATCAGGCGGCGGTCTCCTGAACTCAGACTTGACTTCGTACTGTAACTGGTGTTCACGCAACCGCCTTCCTTTAAACACCGGAAAGTGCACCGTTATGACCTTTTCCCGTAGAAGATCTCCTTTCCTCTTCGACTACGCTGTCGATGGTGTTGTCTTGGGTAGGATCGACAGGATGAAGGACTTAGGCGTGGTCCTTAACTCTAGTCTTTCTTTCGATGACCATGTGGACTCCATCGTTGCTAGGGCTAGTTCGATGTTGGGTTTTGTTAAAAGATGATCTAAGGAGCTTGATGATCCCTACTTAACTAAACTTCTCTACTGCATCTTCGTCCGGCCATTTCTGGAATACGCTAGCCCTGTGTGGTCCCCCTACTTTGCCGTTAACGTCAACCGCGTCGAGGCAGTGCAGCGAAGATTCCTTAGGTTTGCTCTCCGTGGACTTCCCTGGATTAATCCTTTACTTCTTCCCTCTTACACCGATCGTTTGTGTCTGATTTCTCTCGACTCCCTCGAAAAGAGGCGCAATATTGCCAAAATAGTATTATTGTTCGATTTATTGCAGGGAACGATAAACTCGCCCGAATTGCTGGAGGCCGTCAACATCTCGATACCGCAGCGCTCCCTAAGAAATCGAGACTTCCTGTACGTCCCAGGTCATCGAACACTATATGGGATGCACGAGCCCATCACATCGATGTCTCGCCTCTTTAATCAACATTTCGCCAACTTCGACATGGACTTCTCCAGGCTGCGGTTGAAGGGCTTACTCACGCAGCGCCTAGGTTGATTCGGGCGACATGAACTGACTGCTTCCCTACAGTTATCTCTAGGACTCGTTCTCTTACACTTTTTATTTTTAGTTTTAGTTTAATAATTTTATATATATATATATATATATATATATATATATATATATATATATATATATATATACTTCTGTATTAGTCATTTGTGACGAACCTGCTTTGAACAAATAAACACCACGGTAAAGTACAACTGCTTTTGTGTTAACCTATTCCAAATAAGATAAACATCTCGTATTAAATAATAACAAATTCTCATATATTTGTTAACAACGAAACGAGCTTTATTATAAACGCCATAAATCTTCAGCTATTCAGATTGAAACAATAAAACAGAATGAGACGACAGAAACTTGTGAGCATTAAATTTTTAAATTTTCTGTACAACAAATGATGTAGAAATCCAAAATTCGTTATACAATTCAGGCACGTACAATACCGACCTATCATTTCAAGTACAACCTCAATGTAACAGAAAAATGAAACACAGCTGGTCCCAAAGGTAAGCACATAATTGTCAAGCTAAAAGAAAATTACGTTGAATATTCAAGCATTTCTTAGGTCTATAGGTTCGCAAAATAATTAAGGCTGTATAGTAGTTGTTTGAATTAATGAGCGTAAGTCAATAACATCAACTATTTAGATGACTAATTCTATTCAACTTAACTTTGACTTTGACTAAAAAATAAGCAAATAATTTATAAAATAGTGTTTTGAGGAAGTTTTGCAAAGGTCCCCAGAGATACACATGGCGTGTTCTTTATATGACTTTATCATTTTTTTTAACATAGAATTTGTCATCTGAGTATAAACCAATATGTTAAATGCATAATACAATCGAAATATGTAATAATAAACAAATCAATGTGTTGAAATCGTTTCATGAGAATGACCCCATTTAATGAGATAATAAAATATTATTATTGGCACTTTGAATAATTTATTATTAGCACAGCAGGCGATGTAAACATCAATCAACGCGGATTTTTCCTGCAATCAGAAACGCACATAAAACCAACAAAATCCTTCATTTTTTTTAAAGTAATCTTAAGAAACTTTTATTGCAATATTCTGAATAGTCAAGTAAATTTTTAGAGCGTCAAATTAGACAAAATAATTATTTAATATGTAACAACTGCAATATTTATTTTTATTTATAGTAATTTTAATTTAAAATATCTTGTAAAAGATGATGTTCTATATATAAAGTTAGTCGCATTTAATTTATGTTTGAATGATGTATTATGTAATAACGTAATGGCAGCGAATACCGACCAATTAGGGTCGATCCACTCTATAATGCCGTCACAGGTCCGATCTCGGTGTGGTAAGATATTATCAAGTAGAAAATGAACGTTTGCATCCACACTATCCGCAACAGTCAAATTCCGCTCGAATCCTTAGATTAGACTTTACCAGACCGAGATCGGACCGAGAACAACCTGTGAACAGCATTATAGTGTGGATCAGCCCTTAAGGATTGGATACAGTTATTTAGACACACTGAATTAATAGAAACGTTTATTTTTTGAAATTTGCTAGCAGTTGAGTATGAGAAAACGATTACCGAACATAATAAATTATTATTAATTAATAAAAACTGATTTTTGTACTTGTTTTAAACTTTATACTTTCATTTTTCCGATACGCGTATTTCGGCTTTCAAGAGAGTCAATGGTTTCCTAATCAGAGTTAGTGGTTTCCTAATATACAGGGCGTTTCAGATCTGACGTGCCAAAATGAGTGGGCTGATAGATCTTAACTAGACAAACAAAATATTGTATGGCAGGGGGGGGGGAAGCAATCTCAACCGGTGGTTCATAAAGTTCAGTTTTTCATGGTAAGCACATTACTTCTTTATTTTTTGATCTATCCAACGTAGCGCCATTAAACAAACGCTAAAAACGACTATCCCTATGGCCTTTCCAAAATTGTCAACAATGTTGATCCAACTCCCACCATTACAGGTACAGTCACTTCCAAAATTAAAAAAAAAAAGTTTGCGATTACCTAAAGTTCAGCATTTTCCCAAATTTTCTCCGAAATTCATGTAATTAGTATACCCCTTTTTTATTTTTATTAAATTGCCCATCTTATTACCTTTCCAAAAAGGTGCAACATGTCCACGTAGAGAAAATGTGTAGAAATTTATACGTAGAAATCCTATCGGAGAATATTATAAAAATCAACAAATTAAAGAAATTAAACTCAAATTATTTCTAAAATGCTTTGTATTGAATTTATAATTACAATTAATCTTGATAAGTAACAAAAGCCGTTCAAAATGTCCACCGCCACTTTGGATGCACGCCAACAATCTCCTTCTAAGTCCCTTTTTAAGGCGTATTGCAGCCAGCCTCTCCCGTATTTTCGTCGCTACATTCCCAATTTGGCTAACTAAATCCTCCTTATTGTTAACTGGGTTTGAATAAACTTCATCCTTCATTGTTCCCCAAATGAAAAATTCCAATGGGGTAAGGTCTGGAGATCTAGCAGACCAAGGAATCGGAGAACCTCCTCCAGCGGTTAGGAAATTTTTCACTTAGTATTACCTTCACAATGTTAGCTATATGCGCTGGTACTCCATCGTGTTGGTGAAGCGTTCCCCTAAGATTATCCATAGGGTTCTCCACTATTAGATCTGGCAGTGTATTCTCCAAAAAGTCTGCATAAATTTCACTATTACGCACTTGCGGCAAAATGAATGGTCCTACCAAATGATTGCGATGGTACCAGCCCAAACATTGACACTGAATCTCTACTGGAATGAGGTCATCTTTGCCCTGTGTAGGTTAGTGTTCGACCAGGTATGGAGGGTATGGAAGTTCGTGATATCATTCCTGGTGAATTGACATTCATCTGTCCACAGAATTCGGTCCAGAAACGCTCTGTCGTCTATGTTGCGTTCCAGAAGCCAAGTGCTAAATTTCAGTCTTCTCTCTCAATCTCCTTCCAGTAGTCCTTGGGCTGGGTGATGGTGATATGGACGTAATCCCCCTCGATGTTTAACCCTCCAAACCTTAGATGACGACTCTCCTAATCGCCTTGCGACTCGTTTCGTGCTCGTCTCAGGGTCCTGTCTCACGATGGTGATTATTTGCTGCTCGACGTCGGCAGAAGTTCCCGAAGCTCCGGGTCGTATCTCCATGTCGTGTGAAGTTACACTTACTATTTCTCTTAACCTTTGGAAAGTCCGTGTAAATACCCCTCTTTTCGCCGATTAGGGAATCTCCTTTGATATTCCAGTACAGCCGATCTCTCGTTTCCGTCTACTACACCATACATGTAAATAATACCCGCGTTTTCCTCAAATGTAAATTCTACCATTTATCAACAATTTTAGCTTAAAAACACCTGTACTTATTGATTTGTTTTTCAACTATAATAGGTATTCTTGCTGACAGACCCTTTTTTATAGCAAAATTTTCATCAGGTACGAGTAACAGAACCCCATGATACAAGGGTGTGAATTCTGGCTAACACAAGCTAATATAGGCAAAAAAACAAAATTACACTAACATTTTCACATAATATTTTTGCAGCAATAACTAAAATTAATTACCTGTTAACCCAAAACAAACATTTTCGACCTTTTATCTTAAAAATTTTGTTGCTTTAAAGAATTTCCTACCTAAAGTGCAATAAAATAATTAGGTAGTTACTCAGGGAGTTCTAAGGATGCGATTTTTCTAATCCTGTGTCTACCTTGCCATGTTGCACCTTTTTAGAAAGGTAATAAGATGGGCAATCCAATAAAAATAAAAGAGAGGTGTACTAATTATATGAATTTCGGAGAAAATTTGGAAAAATACTGAATTTTAGGTAATTGCAAGCATTTTTTTTTTACTTTTGGAAGTGACTGTACGTGCAGTGGTAGGATTTAAATCAGTAGTGTTGACAATTTTGGAAAGGTCATTAGGGTAGCTGTTTTTTAGCGTTTGTTTGATGTGGCTGTGTTGGGTAGATCAAGAGATAAAAATAAAAGAGTAATGTGCATACCTTTAAAACTGAAATTTATGAATCACCCTGTAACTCCCAAATGGTTGAGATTGCCCCCCCCTGCCATACCATTTTTTGTTTGTCTAGTTGAAATCTATCACCGCACCTTATTTGGTATACAACATTCCAAAGATTCATTGACTGTGGGAGTATTCACATACGGATTTATTTATTTATTGACACTATTTCATCAAAGGGCTGACTACTACAAAAAAAAACAGTATCATACTATATAAAATCAAAAGGAAAGAATTCACAAAATATAAAAATGCAAATGTGTATAAAAAGTACATAAAGAGTAACTTCAACAAGGCTGAGTCCTCACATGATTTCGCGATAGATGAAAATCAATGCGATCAAAAGAGGAATTAAAAAGTCGCGACATCGATGTGATCGGCTCATTAACCCCATAATTAGTGCGATGAAAAGATAACTGAAGGAAGTCGTGATTCCTCAAAGAGCTAGCCGGAACCGATATGCCAAAACTAGCCAAGAAAACAGAAGAGTCTATGGACCCCCGAATGCAGTCGAAAGCAAAAAGGATCGTGGAGTTACGGCGTCTCATTTCAATTGTATCCAAGTGCAGCAGTCCAAGTCTATCAACATAAGATGGTAATATAAGGGAGTTATTCCAATGAAGGTCTCGAAGAGCGAATCTAACAAACCTCCGTTGAACAGGTTCAATGCGATTTATGTGTGTTGCATAGGGCCGACAAAAGTGTAATATAACAATTTTGTAATGTAGTGATCATCAAATTCGTTTGATCACCTCTTCACGAAACCTAGAGTCATATTAGCCTTGGTGAGTATGGCTTCAAAATGATCCTCGAAAGAAAATTGGGAATTACGTCAGACACCTAGGTCCTTAGTCTTTGTAACTCTTTTTAAAGGACAACCCTCTATGATAAAGTTAAATTGAAAGGGAGATCTTTTTCGTGAGAAAGACATAGATGTACACTTGCCGATATTTAGGGCAAGGTCATTAATGGAACACCAATTCTGAAAGGCGTCCAAATCAGAATTTAAAAGTAGGCAATCGACATTGTCTGACACAGTATGAAATATCTTAGCGTCGTCATAACAAAGAATAATTGAGTGATACATAATCGTAGATACATCATTGATTTAAATTATAAATACCAATGGCCCGAGGTGTAAGCCCTGCCGTACACCGGAAGTGTTGAAAATAACATCAGACAGAGCTCCACGACAATAAACCCGCTGAGTGCGTTCCGATAAGTACGAATGAATCCAATTTACAAAAAACCAGCGGAAACCCGAGAACGGGGAATTTGAGAACAAGAATTCTATGATTTATTCTACCGAAAGCCTTGCTGAAGTCAGTAAAAATACAGTCAACTTGCTTACCACCTTCAGTTGCAGAAATACAAAAGTTTGAAAATTCCAATAAATTGGTGGTAGTTGATTTACCCCTTATAAAGCCATGTTGAAACGGCTGCAAGACCGGCTTGCAGTGGAAGTATAGAATATCGCAAATAAGTACCTCAAAAATCTTGGATATACAGCAAAGATTCGCAATTGGTCTATAGTTCGAAATTTCGCATTTATCACCTTTTTTGTGAAACTTACGGAAAAACACCGCTGTACGATGAATTCTGTTAGTGGTGAGCAATTATAGTCTATTTGCTCATTTAGCAAGATATGTTGTTTATACATAGTAACAAGATTCTAAAATATCAAGTTTCATACGTTTTTTCTGTTTATGTAAAATATTTAAGTTGCCAATACTGCAACTATGTCCGGTTTCATACTCCTAGAAATGCTTCGCTACCTTTGAATCCTTATTACCTTATTATTTTTTCTGCGCTGGACTGATTCAATTCGGTTAATATGGACGGCGAATGAAGGCTCCTAAACCGGACTGGCGTACTTCAGGATTTGTCTAACGAAAGTGCAGAAGCGTGGAATTGACTCGGCCAACCAGGGAGTCTACGTGGTACTCGAAGGAAAGACGGGAGTTAAGAATCACTCCCAGGTCTTTGACCAAGTCAAGGTGCGACCGTCCATGGAGAAATACGACGACTCCTACGTGAAAATGACATAACGATACATTTGCTGGCATTCAGCGGAAGACGATTATTGGAGGACCAATAATGAAAAATGCGCATATCGGAGCTCAACAGAGCACAGTCGTCGTCACAGGAGACTGCTCGGAAGATTTTAACATCATCAGCATAACACAAGATTCCGGAGATAGGCAGGAGCAACGAGATGTCATTAATATAAATTGTGAAGAGGAGCGGACCAAGGATGCTACCCTGAGGCACACCAAATACGGCCGGACAGTTAAGACGACGGCCACTTAACCAAGAGCAGCGAAAAGCCGAGCAGGAAAAACTTATGAGTGAGAATGCTATGGTTGACCCTATCAAAGGCTTTGTTGAAGTCGGTGAATATGCAGTCGACCGGCATACACGACTCGATCAGGGGCAAACATTCATGCACGAATTCGAGTAAATTGGTGGTAATTGACTTACCCTTAATGAAGCCGTATTGGAAGGAGCCCGTACATACATACATATGCTTTTATTTGCGCACGCAAATATGCATTATTGAAAGCACCTTTAGTGTTTGAAAAAAGTGCCGCTATTATTTTTTTTAATCAAAATACTAATATGCGAAGCAATATTAAAACTTTAAATTGTAGGTCCAATTGCAATCGTTGTCTCTTATCGGGCGAAGTTGTTCTCCCGCCCCATGCGCCACAAGAGGTTACGAGAGCTAGAGAGAATTATAAGTTTAGGTAGAAAACTTGATTGCAAAGATAGATGAATCTTATTAAAACCAATGATATTATTATGACTATATTTTAATGCAAATTAATTTATCGCTTGGAGGGATATTTTGTAAATCTGAAAGTTGTGTACGAAGATGTCTGAACTGCAGATTTCATTAAGTGTATACTTCTTCAACATCAGCCGTAAGAAGGACATCAATATATGTTACTCAAGAAGGGAGTTGGCGGATTTTTATTTATCACTCGCAGATCAAAACCACTGACATCAATAAGACGAGATATAATCGCATAATGTCCAAGAATATTTTTATTAAGGTCCCTAGCAACAATAATATCGCAGTATTCGGTAATTAGACGATTAAAAGCGGTTAAAAGTCCGATATCATTATTTTAATTAGCGTTGTAAGCACAAAATAGCAATAGTTGTTACGCCTGAATATAAATTTCAACTGTAATGTATTCTCCTGCCTCAAGTGTGCGCCAATCGATAATCTGGGTAAACTGCTATGAATTATTGAGCTCGTATAAATCTGTACTATTTTTGTCGTACAACAAATCAATCACGTTGAATTATTGGAAGTTAAAAACTTATTTATTTATTTATTTATTTATTCAGATAAGTTCTACATCTACACAATTAAGAATATAAAATCTTATAAGTATGTGCAGGATATATACACTAAAAAAAAGAGAGAAAAAGAAAAGAAATTAAAAGAAAACATTAGTTATCATAAAGATTAAGGATGGAAATACAAAAACAAACTAGAAAGAAACTACAAAAAGAGAAACCTTAACTAAACAGTGCAATTAACCAATACAAACCCAAACTAATCACTCGCAAAGAAACCTTTTTAAATCAGATTTAAATTTTCTGCTACTGCTGATACTTCTAAGAGCAAAAGGAAGACTATTCCACTTTCTAATGGCCTGGACAAAAAACTGGTTTTCCCTGGCTTAAGAGTTAAATGTAGGCAGCAATAATACACGTGATCTGGCCGAGCGAGCAAAGTTAAGTACATCAAACAGGTATTTTGGCTCATTTTGAATTATAATTTTATGCAACAGAATTAATACACGTATGTCAATAAAAGTATTTAAACTACAGCCAAGAACGGAGTTAACCCTGGAGGAGATATGGTCATACCGTCTCAGATTATGCATATATCGAACAGCCGAGTTAAAGGCTACATTAAGGTTACGCTGAGAGTTTGAGTCAAGTTTGCAGAATATTTCACATCCATAAGAAAGTACGGGTAGAATCAGAGATTTAACTAGTAGTTGCCTAGTGTTTAAAGGCAGCCATTGTGAGGAAACAGAGAGTTGGCGTAAGATACCATAAATTTTTGGTACTATTAAGTTGATATTAGTGGCCCAGGACAAAGTTTTGTTAAAAGCAACACCAAGATTTCTCACCTGCTGTACATAGGGAATACACGAGCCGTTCATAACAACGTCAGGAAAACAGGACGTGTCAAGTTCGCTCTTAAATATATATAGTTATAGCATTAGACTTGGATGCATTTATGGTGAGTTTGTTGCGTTCAGCCCACTCAAAGATAGAAGACAGATGCTCGTTTAATTTGCAGACACTGTCATCAATTAATCCCAGCCTCTGAGATATGTATATATACCTGAACATCATCCGCATATAGGTGGTACTTACAGTGTTTAATAACATGGGGCAGATCATTAATGAACATAGCGAACAGAAGAGGTCCAAGTATCGATCCTTGTGGAACTCCTGAATTTGCTGATAGTAGATTTGAAAATATATCATTACAAAAAACTCTTTGTTGTCTCCCGGAGAGATAAGAGGAGATTAAGCTGGCCGAGAATTTGGAGTAATGAAATTTAGTTTGCAATTTCCTTATAAGCAGACCATGATCAACCCTGTCAAAAGCAGCTTCGTGAAGCAACATAACCGGATTGTAGTTCAGAGATAAGACAGTGAGACGTCAGATAGTGTGATATCTGAGAACAAAGAAGTTTCTCAAATACTTTAGACAGGAACGGTAGAATTGAGATAGGTCGATATTCAAGGCAAGTAGGTGAGGACTTCTTTGGAACAGGAATAATTTTTGCATACTTCCACTGATGAGGAAAAGAACACATCTTAAGAATATTGTTGTAAATGTGTGTTACGAAGGGAAGAATGAATGGAAAAAGTATTCTAACGAAACGGGAATATATATTGTCAAGACCCATACAATTAGATTTAACCTTAGAAAAAGCAATCGTGACCTCATCCTGAGTAAAGGGGATGAATGAAAAACCGTCAGCGGCAAACAGAGAGAGAAAGATCAGGCTCTGTATCTGTAGGTTGATGGCGTGTTGACAAAACAGCAAACATATTGTTAAGTTCGTCTGAATCCATAGAGACATTCTCAACTTTGGTGCGGCCAACTCCCATTTCCCTTAGATTCGACCATAACTTATTAGGCGGTAATGCGGTACTTACCTTAGAATGAAAGTATTGGGCTTTGCTGTGACGTATTGAATTTGTAACCTGATTACGAAGTTTTCTATAACAACTCAATGTTTCTGGAGTTCTAAATCGTTTTCAACGCTTTTAGGCTGAATTTCTAAGAGAAATTAGACCTTTTATTCGTTGTGTTAGCCAGGGGCACGCATCGTCAGGAATAACACGTGTCTTTAGACGAACGTGCGAATGAAACAGGGAGTTGATGCTTTCATTTATATAGGCTACCTGATCATCAACAGAGGTAATGTAATAAATTCTATTCCACTCAAGTTCAGCCACATCAGTAAATAAAGCTTCAGTGTTAATCCCACTGAAGTCTCTAAAGGTAAATATTTTTTCAGTGTTGTTAACCGCGAGATTATAGGTACGGTAAATAAGATCATGCATTGAGAAACCAGGCAAACTAATCTGATTATGAAAGAGGACGAAATCTGTTTCCAGTTAGGAAAAGATCAAGCAATGTAGATGACGTAGAAGTGAAATGAGTGGGAAGGGAGTTCACCACAGAAAGATCATACGATTCTATTGCATCACGAAAGTGAGAGGTGGCACTACAATCTTTCAATAAATCAATGTTAAAATCTATTTTCTTGATTTTTTTTGTTCAGGGAATAAATATTAAGACCTTGATTTTTTTTCTACAATAAAGTTCATATATTTAACTACACATATGAATTTTTTCGAACGAAAATTAATGAAGGGAGCCGTGTGGGGTGAACCGCCCCTCGCGCGTTCACGGCGCGCACGTCCATCTGGTGTGCACGATACAGGTCGAATGGTTTACCTGGAATAAAAAAACCTTTCAGATTATGAAAATAGATGAAATTCTTGATACCCTCACGGCGAGAAAGTTTTAAGAAAGTTTTTGTTTCTTAGTTATAGCGCGCTGTCAGAAAAAGTCTTATTTTTTCTGTAAAAAATAATAAAAAAAATAATTTCGGCCCGTGAGGGTATCAAGAAAACAGTTTTCTTGAAGCTAAAAAAATCCCGCTAAAAAATCTTCAACGGTTTTCTCTCAATCGCGCACACCAGTTTCAAATTCTGGAACTCGGGCAAATTGATCTCAAAGTTGACGGTGCCGTTCGGCTCGCCGGAGATTGTGACGCGCCGCGTTTGGTCATTTCGTTACGCTTTTTTTAACTTTTTTTTTTTGAACTTACACCTAATCCGCGATTCCCGGACCATACAGTAAGCCCTCGTCGTGCCAATTTACTTGCCGCAGAACTTTGAGCGTCAGATACGCGTACCTCTCTTTTGAGGGAGAAATAATGCAGCTTTCAAAAAACGGCTTGAACCATATATTCTTAAGACTATAAACATTTGATAAAGCGAAAAAAAAATCGAATTTTTGAAGTTTATAAACTTGAAAAGTGCCTTAATAAATCAAAAACGCCACGCTCATTTAAGGGAATAGATCTTAAAAACCTTCCCGTTTATTGGATGGCCAATAATAAGGCCTGGGTTACTGCCACACTTTTTAATGAATGGTTTCATAACTTTTTTGTTCCTGACGTTAAAAGGTATTTAAGTAAAAAAGGGTTGCCTTTTAAGGCTATTCTTTTAATTAATATTGCACCAGGCCACCCTCAAACGAAAATCACGAAAATATACAAGTTGTATTTTTACCCAAGAATACGACTTCTTTATTGCAACCCTTCTTAGATCAAGGGATAATTTCGACTTTTAAGGCACTGTACATCAAGCGAACCTTCAAGTACATTTTAGAACAAATGGAAAATGATGAATCTAAGCCATCAACGCTGAATGCCTGCTGGAAAAAATTATGGCCAGCTGTGGTGAAAGGTGGAAATTCCGTATTACCATTGGAGCACGAATATTCTCAGATAACGGAGATAGCGCATACAATAGGAGGAGAAGGTTTCGAAGATTTTGTTGAGGCAGATGTTGTAGAACTAATGGCGGACAAAGAACTAGATGAGAATGATTTCGTTGACATGGTTAATGGAACAAATACTCGTGGTAGTGATCCTGATGAAGAGGAGTCTGACCCAGTAGCGTTCACAGCAAAAGTTATCCGTGAAGGACTTGGATTAGGGCGAAAATTGGGTAATCATTTTGTACAAAATGACCCAAATGTTGAACGAGCTCTCCTATTTCAACGAAATATTAATAAATGCTTAACTCAATATGAAGAGGTCTATAACGATTTGACCAAAAACCAAACACAATTGTTAATTACGGATTTCAGTACCAAGGTTCAGCGATCTGAAATGGATTTTTATTCATCTAACAACGAAAGTGAATTGCACCAAATACTATCGAGTGATGAAAGTGACATCATAGTAAACAGAAAGAAAAAAACGAAGAGTCTATGAAAATGATAGCAGTACATAATGAAATTTTTGGTTCAATTTTTTAATTTATATTTCTTGTTTCTACACGTAAAATGAATTATATACACTATTATTATTTGTATGTCTTTTAAGATGTATTTAGTTTTATTTTACTTTGAAATAAATAACTGAATTATGCACATTTAGTTTATTTTCGATTTACACGGTTTTACGTATAAAAATCACCGATTTCGATTTACACGGTTTTCTCTGGAACCTATCTTCCGTGTAAATCGGGGGATAGGTGTATAGAAAAAGATTTTTTCTAAAAAAAAATCTTCTGCTTTTTCAGAAAATTGCAGCTGGTTGTTTCCGTACTGAAGTGAATTCACCCCCACCACATAAATAAGCAAACTGCAGCCAGCTGCAGCTGCAGAAGTACGGGAACATACCTATTAAGTATTCTATTTGTAGTTAACCGCAGTTTTTGAACTTGAACCCTGTTGTTAAGGTATTTAATTTTGTGTTCTCTTTATAATTACTTCCTACACTTAGCTTTAAGACGTATAATCTTGTTAGTGTAGTGTTTTAATAAATTATTTTTAAATTTTGAATTTGAATTTAAAACTCCGCATTAAGTATAGTCTCATAAATTTTTCAAGCAAATTAGGAGATATAATACAGGAGTTATACACAGGGACAACGTCAGCAGTCTGGAATGGCCGAAGCTTATCAAATTGGTTTGATACATCAACTGGTGTAAGACAGGGTTGTGTGCTTAGTCCATTGCTTTTCGCCCTGTTTATAAACGACCTGGTAGGATGTTTGCCTGGAGGTTTCGACATAGGCAGCTTTAAGCTCAAAATTCTACTTTATGCAGACGATATAGTGTTCTTCGCATCTGAAGTCTGCTGCAGATTATGTTAAATCGCACAAGTGAATATTGTAAAACCTGGGGGCTGGAAGTAAACTCACGGAAGTCTAAAGTACTCATTTTTAATAAAAAAAGGAAGGAAGTCTAAAAATGAAAAATGGTATTTAGACAATGAAGTAATGGAGGTTGTCAAAGAGTATAACTACCTAGGAGTTACTCTTACGTCAAACTGGAATATGTCCAGGCATCTTAATGAAAAACTGAGGAGATCGATTAACGGGATGAATGCAACATGGGGTAGACTTTTTAAGTTAAAATAGGTTACACATAGCGTCAAATATAAGGTCTTCATCGCAGCTGTTCGGTCGGTCATGTTATATGCGGCAGAGGTATGGGGGAATGATGAGCATGAGGAAGTCGAAAGGATGTTGAGATATTTTTTCCCCCGACGAATACACCGACTTATATGATAATCCCGGAAACAGGTCTATCGCCTTTCATCGTGGATACACTACGAATACATTTCAACTATCTACTAAAGGTGTTGAACTTCCCGGAACACAGGCTCCCGTACAAGACTCTAAGAGCTGTAATTGGAAAAAACACAGGATGCTATAGGAGACTTCAAGATTTAGCCTCGTTTCACGGTGTGTCAGTGGACATACTCGGAGATCGAAGAAAACTTAAAGAAGATCTTACCACACTGCTGCAAAAAACTGAGTTGTGGAAAAGGGAAGACTTCATGGAGCAGGCGCGCCTTTCCCAGACAAGATTTGTTTATTCTTCAATTTGGCCGAATCTGGAAGAGAAGAGCTATTTCAGGGATGATTTCTCAAGGTACCAAATCTCAGTGATCTTCAGAGCAAGAGGTGAATTCATACAACTCACCTACCAACCGTACAGGTTGCAGGAGCGTTTGGAATGCAGCTTATGCAACACGAATTCAAGAGAAGATATCGTGCATTTTGTGGGGAAGTGCCCTTTACTAAAGAAAATAAGAAGATTGGTTTTGAGGAAGGATTTCCTCACACTTAGGGAAACCATTGAATTGCTAAATGGTAAAAACTGGACGAAGCTTGTAGAATACTTTAAATAATCCATCCTATAATTTAATGCCAGAATTATGGGATGGATTATTTAAATTAGGCATTTATAGGAAATACCCAAAGAAGTAATTGCAAACACTCAGCTGACGGTTTCATGTTAAACCAAGCTTATATATATTATATTGACTAATTTTATTGTTAATATCTTTCTGTTTCTCTTTTATTTTTCTTTATTTGTTACTAGTAAAAGCTCACTTTTTCTCTGAAACATATGAAATAAGTTGTCACTGTATGAAGTTGTAATAAAAAAAAATTATTATTACAGTCTCAATTGGGTATTATTAATACACGCTATGATTTGATTGCCTTCCACTTAATTAGAAGAGCAATTAAAGATCAGTTAGTTAAGGTTACACTTATGTTCATTTATACTATTATTATAATTTTACCATGCACTGATTTATTTTGCTATTCATGCAGTAATCAGATTATTGGCGAACTGTAAAGTATGAGCTAAAATCGTTTATTCATATCTTTTTTAAGTCCCATTCTTCTCCTATTCTTTCATGCACATAAGAAAAGATATTTTTATCTTTTCGTACCATCAATAAATATTATCCTTATCTTGAAATGACCAAATTCAACTTGTTTGCAAAAATGGATTTTTCAGGTTTTAAAGTGCAAAGTCTCATCCTAAAAAAACTTACAAAATTCAAAAAAAAATCTGACACTTCTTACACAAAATTATTAATTGTAATTGACCTCAGGCAAAGTTCTTCGCAGAAGATTGGAAGGGTATGATTGTATGTATATACACAAAATCAATTTAAATGAAAAAGGTTTCAGAAAATAACATACTGACTAATAAGCACTACTACCTACTACTCTCGTGCATGTAAGCATAAAATATTCTTTTATTCTTACGTGTTTTGATTGTAGACTAGAAAAGTTCCTGGTCGGCTGGAGATATTGATGGACTTTGGATGTCTCCGAACACTTGTTTAAAACAGCTGAAGCAGCTACGAGTACTCCTTTGCTTTTGTTCAATATGTTGCCATCAAATGCAACATTGATTGGCTCGATTAGTGAATTACTATGAGATAATGACCGTACGGCTGATCGAAAAGCAAACATTTTTGTTGAATGCGCTATCTCTATTGCAGTTTTAATGAATCGGATGTGATAAATTGAAGCAAATTGTAGGTACCTTTTAAGCACTTATTCAAGCTCCACAATTAATGAAATGCACAATACTTTTCTTTTTTGCAAATTAACACCTTGTCTCGGAAACAAATGAACACTTCCCAAATTCTTTCTTCTGAATATTGAACTCTTTAACAAAAAATACCTATAAACTGTTGATAAATTTAACTCACTAAAATAAAGAGCGTGGCAATGTATAACTATATGCGGCTATAGATATATGGAGGGATCCGGCTGTGGACATGAACACAGAATTTATTTAAGAATCTGAAGCACACACCGCAAACACTATCGGTTTCCTCCAATGCGAACACTCAACTGACCAATGGCAATGCTATTCCCAGCTATGGAGCACAAGATAGCTAGAGGATGAAACGAGCAAATACCACGCAGGCCAGACGTGAACATTTCAAGAAAAGTTGACGTATGTCAGATGTTAGACAACTGCTCCAAAAAAGATCACGGAAGATGGCGCACGTGCTAGTTTTAGGAATAAAATATGGCGGAAACAAAATGAATTTGAATGAGCGAAAAGTGAAATTAAAAATTAAAAAATTTATTTTCTTTTGAAGCAACATGTACTACGATTTTTTTACATTTACATTTTATTAAGACTAATTACACAGGAAATAGAAAAAGTAACCCTAACAAAGCTGATTCTTCAGTTGAGATCTCGACAAGTGAAAATAAAGAGAGGAGACATCGATGTAATAGGCTCATGCATACCATAACTTGTGCGGTGGTGAGGAATATGCAGAAAGGATTGGTTCTCAAGTGGCGAGTAGGAATCGATAAATATAGAGCCCCCAGGAGTTCGGGGGAATCAACCGCGCCTTGCAAGCATTCGAAGGCAAAAACAATTTTACAATTTCAATGGGCTCCAATGAAGAGGATCGGTCTAAGGAAGGTCACGAAAATCTTACGAATCTATGCTGTACAGCCTCAATGCGAGTCGCGTAAAAAGGAGACCACACTGGACTAGCATACTCTAAAACAGGTCTTACGAACGCAAAATAAAGTAGTTCAGTTATATATGGGTCATCATATATGTATATACTTGTTATTCTGCTAATGTGCTTTTAGGTTAGCAATGATATTGTGAGAAATGGATTAAGAAAGAGTTTGGTATAATTGCTGACGGTGTATTTGCTTTAGAGAGAGTTCAGATGGGGTCAAATTATGATTCTATGTTGGGTTACGTGTGATATCGTAACAATTAACGCGTAACACTCCCCCACAAGCTGTGAATATATAGCAGATTGGAACAACTTGGGTATGCAGGAAAGCTTTGCAGAGCAGGATCTCACGAACGCAGATGGAACACCATCAGGACCAAAGGAAAAATCCTTTTAAGTTCCCTGATACTATCCATAAAAACATCACGAGATGCAATGGGCAAAGCAATGCAGACAGCGGGACGATCTTGGATATGACCAAACTATTCCAGGAAAGGCACAAAATTGCATGAAGAAAAGGCGCTCTCAGAAAACATGGCAAAAATGTCGGCTATATCGAGGACACGTTGTACTATATTGTAGATGAATAGTGAATAGGCGATGATGAATAGGCGATAGTTTAATATGTCACACTTTCTTCCCTTCTTATGTAGGGGAATCATGGCAGGTAGTTTCCACGGTTTCGGAGAAACACCACAACAAATAGATAAGTTAAATAAATGATAAATTATAGTAACTAGGGACATGCGACAGTTTTTTACAAAGCACGCAAGGACACCATAAGGACCACACGAGAAACTATCAGCCAAACCTGAAATATGCTTAAGGACGGGATCCTCGTCAAATATTAGGTCTTTTGTTAGAAGGGTAGTGGGCGCAAGCCTCGTCAAATGCTTATTACTAGTATTACAATCTGTAGCTAAAAACGCGGTGCTAAAAAGTCGCCAAATAGGTTGGCAGTCGTCAGAGGATCGTTACTCTCGACGTCAACAAAACTCAGCACAGAGGGGTAGCCATCACAATAACGCTTAGAGTTTACGAACCTTCAGAAAACTGTCTAGGCTCAACACTCAAAGTCGATTTAACTCTCTTCAATTAGTCGCAATAAGATATATCAAGTGCAGAGAAAAATTGGTTGCGTTTCATCACGTCATAGGCCTGTGATAAACCGCAAGAGGCAATGGAATCTGTGAAGGTCGAAATGTAATGGAGCAGCCGAAAAAGATGGTAGTAGGCAATCCTTATCCAAAGAGCGCTCCCAACCGACCTAAGGAATATTGAAATCTCCAAGAAGCATAAGGTCATCCGACAGAAGCATCAAAGCAGCCAGTCTTTCGACACAAGTAGACATGAACCCATAATGTTACGGCGGACAGCGCAGAAAACACCACCGCCTACCAGAACATCAGGAGCGGAAAGGTGGCGGTGGCGGTGGCGGCGGAAAACCAAATACTTCGAGCCAAAGAGTTCAGCGACTGCAATTCTTCCGCAAAGTCTCAGTCAGACAGACCAAGTCGAAACAATTATTCATCGAATCAATGAAGAGTCGAGTCGTTTTAGAGCGCAGTCCTGTTACGTTGAAATTGTTATAGGCAATAGGACATCCGGAAGACGATAGGCTACCCTGAATGTATCGGTGGTTGGGGCATTGGACCACATCTCAACCTTCCCAACGAAGCACCGATGGGTAAATAGCGTCCGACATCGTCCCGTCCTCTTTTTAATATCAATTTTTTCTTTATAAATTTTTTTTTATTTATTTTTTCCTTTTTTGCTTTCCTTATTCCTCGCCTAGCACCCTTTTTCGCTTGTTTTTTTCAGTGAATACCGCTATATCTGCCGTGGTGAAGCCGTGGTTTTTTGAGGCATTAGTTTGTGATATACTTTACTTTCCTTGAAATCCTTTCCTTGAAACTCTCCAGCGAGGCTTTATGAAATAGAGGTCCATCACGACTAGCCTTCTAGAATTATCTAATTTCTGTTTATCTGAAATTGAAGTTGGTAAGCAAGTCGATTGTATTGTTACAGATTCAAGCAAGAAATTCGACAGAATAAAACACTAAATTTTAATTTTTTTATACGATGTGGCGAAATCCTAGGGGACAACCCTTTAAGGCGTTAGCTTGGTTTTGGCCGGAAGGGAATTAGGGTAAGGGAAGTGAGGAAACTTCAAAGTCTTGTTTTTGCATTGCTGCGAGCTAGACAACAGCCCAGAGACGGAGTGGATTATTTTAATTTCTTAATAATAAAAGCTCACGAGGAGATCTGGTCTTGAACCCGGGACCCATGGCATGGTGGTCGTGTGGCTCATCGAATTGATCCAACTCGGTCTCCAACTACACAAGTTGGCTGCCCTCAGGTTTCCATCCTTGTTTGTAAACTGAGTTCGCTCTTACTTATTAAACCGTACCCAAAGGGCGTCTTTCCGTAAATCTATTTTCAATTCCTCTGGTGTGATTCAAGAAAGTCATCTGGGCCCGATTTTATTTATTATTTACATCAATGATGTATCTATGTTTTTGAAATATTCCAAAATCGTTTGTTATGCTGACGACGCCAACATTTTTCCTGTTAGTTCTTCTGTAAGTGATTGTGAAATTTTAAGACTTAGTCGCCTTTTACAATTTGTGTTCTGTTAAGTATTTCCCCTTAATATTAGTAAATGCACTACTATGTCGTTTACTCGCAACACAACCCTCTTCCGTTCCGCTACACTATAAATGGTTGTGTACTGGAAAAACTTAATAAGACCAATGACTTAGAAGTCTAGCTGAACTGCCGTTTTACATTTGACGACCACATTGATGAGATAGTTATTAAGCCAAATTCAACACTAGGTTTTATTAAAAGATGGGCTAAGGAATTTTACGACCCTTATATTACACGGTTCCTTTATTGCATATTTGTTAGGCCAATTCTGGAGTATCCCTTGCTGTGTGTGGTCACCATTTTATCATGACTATATTGACCGAGTGGAGGCAGTACAGCGCCGCTTTGTACTTCGTGGGCTTCCTTGGAGTGACCCTCTCCGTAGTTAGATAGGCTCAATCTTATAAAACTGCAATCTCTTGAATCTATGCGTAACATCTCTAAAACTGTTTTAGTTTTTGAGTGTCTTCAAGGCAATATTGACTCCCCTGCTTTGCTGTCTTCCTTTAATATAACGATTCCGAGTCGCTCCTTGAGAAATCGAGGCTTTCTTAAATTTCTGCAACGTCGCACAAATTACGGTTTATACGAGCCTATCATGACAACATTGATTTCAATCTCCCTAAAAATTGCGTTAAGGCTAAACTTTAGACTTTTTTGACACTTCTTTAGTTGTTTTGTGAGATCGTTTACCAAAATACTGTTAATTTACGTATAGCAAGTAAGTAATCAGCCTGTTGATGAATCTTAAATAAATAAATATAATTGTACTAATGAAAAAATGATAAAGAAGGGCAGGAAAAGGGATTTTCTTTAGGAAGTCGGGAAAAGCATTAACTGGAACAATATGTAAAGCCAGTCTTTTGGTCAGTCATTTTATTAAAGAAATTGTTGTGTTTCTGTGTTGCTAAGACTGCGGAATATGTATACAGTATTTCTGCATATGTAAATAATTCTATTGCTGCCTTTTGATTTACACAAATTACAATATTGCTTTTCCTCAGTACTTGGTACAAACACTGACAAATCGCTTTCTTAATTAATATGCTAAATTGTATACACTCATATAAATATTGGATTGTTTTTCATTTTTTTTACGAACGCATTAAAACATTGTCACAAAAATATTGCCCACTGTCATTTTTCCTTTAAATTTTTCCCTATACTTTAAGTTTGCGCACATTTCTTAGAACTACGTCTTTATAAAGTTCAACAAAAATTAATTTCACAAGAAAATTATTAAGGAATAAAAACCGAATTTTTAATTTTTGGTTTGTTTTTAGTACACGTATATACTATAGTCCTAAAAGACTTGTTAATTTACAAATCAGAGTTAAGTGTAAATTTTTAAAGCAATATAAGCTCATCACATCATAATAAGTTTTCTTAATCGTACAATTTCTTACAAGCTTATGGCTACACAGCTGCTGAAAGAGATTCAGCAGATTTTATTTGTTAAACACATAATAATTATTTATTAATATATACTATTATTTTCTACCTACATTCAGTAAACGCCGCTAACTATATGACACCGTATTTGTCATTAGTAAAGTAAATTTAAGTTAAATAGTCTTTTATCTGTTAAAAGTTTTTAAAACTGGAAGAGTATAAATAATTTTAACGAAGTACAACAATATTCTTAACAATTAAAATACAATATTTGTAAATAGAAAAAATGGCTTACGGAATTGTGAACTTAACATACTGGCAGTATCGCTATGGGAACTGTTGTTTTGTCCCACGTTTCTTTTATGATTATTAGTAGTTTCCCTTTTGTTAAAGCACCGAAATCAATCAATGTTAGAGTTGAATTTGTGAATTCTGCCCTTTATAGTCGTCTACTTATCATCTATTACATTTAAAGCTTAATCTAGTTCTGGTGGGACAGCAAAATTCATTTGAATATGATAAAAATTAGGTACAAAGAAAATAAGCTCAAATGAGTCTGAAAAAGGACGTTATACTTTAAAATATTGTTAACGAAAAACTGCGAGATAAATAAAATAGCTTTATATTCTCATTTTTGAATTATCGACAAAAATAATAGCATCTTTTTTTCTCTGTTGAAGTATTGTGCGTTAATATTGTTTAACATCTTCATTTACATTTCGTACTCTGAATGAATGCTTCAATTTGCAGTGTGCTTTGATTGCAAATTGATTAGCTACGAGAAAGAAACTAAATGGAGATGCCCTAAACTCGAAAAATCGTGGCAACTTTAAAAGTGTACAGTAATCTTTCCCACACTAAGTTAAACGGCATTGCAGGCGGCGCAAAATTATTTTGTTTGAGAGGGTTCTTGGCGCGCGTTTTTAGACAACCTAGACACGTGCTGTAACTTGCCAAACATCAATCAGCTGTTAGTTGTCCACCATAAAAGAAGAAGAAGAATTCTGCCGAAATTTTGTCCACACTCATCAGCGTGTGTAAAATTTGGGTAAAAGGGGAAATTACTCGACTGTCCAATTTCTTCAAGTCCAAAAGTAAACAGACGCAGTGTGGACGAAAACTTTCGAGTAAACAGACAGACCTATTATTTACAAATACTGTGGCTATGAGCTAAGACATTTGGCTCAATAAACCTGACAGTACGAAGTTTCATACATACGAGCTTATTAATATTTTCCAAGTGGTAGCGGTTACACTAAGTACTCTTGCGACCGCTGTGTTTCACTTATACTACGACTCAATGGACTGGGTATTGGTTATTACTTTGTGTAGTACATCAGCAATGCAATTCTACACAAGATTTGATGGCTTAGTATCATGTAACTATGATAATTAAAACAATGCTTAAAAACAGGAGCCATATTATGGAACTCGAATATAAAGAAATTTCATTCGGATGCGAGGATTTGGTATTCCCGAATTTAATTTGGCTTTATTTTCTTTCGACCATTTGTTCGTTGATATTTCAATTGTCGCTTTACATAAGCAACAAACGAATCCCGAAAGGAAGAAATAAAAATTTTAAAATATAAGTAATTTTTAGTATTTTATATTTGCGAGTCTCTCTTTATACTTAGACTTTAGGACAAAACAAACAATATTCCATATTAGTGGAAAAAAAATCTGAAAAAACAGTCTGAAAAAAAAATCAAATCATTGCCGATTTCCGTTCTACTAGATTAGTCAGGGCTCACTTCCACATTTAAATTATTACTACAGTGTGAGTCTTGCCTAATCGAATGGAGCGATAATCAACATTTGCAATAGGGCCCATTGTCGGAGAGAATAACAAATGAACTTAATGCTAATGGAAGAGACCGGATAGATGGAAAAAAGTAAAGCTCATATAATCAAATTACATATATAGGTGCGGGCAGACTATAAATTAAAAATTTACTGTTACACTGTTACTAAAACATACTCAACAGTATTCATTTACTTTAAAGGTTTAAAAATTATTGAACAAAAAGGCAGGGTTAACCCTATCTTTAAAGATGCCAAAACAGTTTGTTAAAATTCGCTTTGATACGAATATATCTACGTTGTGTAGGGCACCACTAAACCTCCAGTTTGATTAAACTCTGTAATACCAAATTTTGGTCAAATCAAATTAAACTGTCGAATCGTTTTCACTTTCGATTCGAGTTCCAGAATAGATCCCCAGGAAATATATTAATGAGCCCACGCACACTTGACTTAAAATGTCTTCCCTCAAGCCGGTTTGCGGATATGAATTCAAAGTACACTTATGAAAAAACTACTTCACTACAAAAAGTAAAGGAAAATTAATGCAGTTAAGTAGTTAAGTCGTTTTTGCCCGGGGTTTTTGTCTGATTCGTTTTTGCACGGAATCTCACGCGGTTTATGTTTTCGCGGAACATTTTCTAAGCCATTTTTGCTTGGAACTTGTAGATAGGCCAATTTTACTCTCAGCTTGAAATATTTTTGCTCCGACTCACTTTTATGTCAGAATAGAAATAGATAACTGAGAAAACTACGCTGTGCTGTAAGAGACAAAATATCTACTCTACTCTTGTAGTGACGTTTTGCAACCGAGAGATAGAACTCATTTCGGTGGAAGATTTGAGGAAACAATTATCGTACCCTGCGATCCTTTACCAGTAAAACCCCGTTTGTGTAAGAATCAAGAGGAAAAATCCTACAGGAGCACTTATGAATCCGCGAGTTTTCTTGTCTTTTAATACCCCATCGTTGATCCTCGAACAAATTGAGAAGCGATGCCAAGAAAATTTCGCGATAGGTAGTCAATTGCCGTCTTCAACATTACAGAATACGAACTTTAAATCTACTCCTATGAAGAAAATACCAAGCAGAAATCGGCTGAGGTAAACAGAAATCAAATAAGGCAAGAACTTTCTGGAAGAAAGAAGGACACATCGACAGTAAATCCTAGCCAATACGTGCTTGACAAAACTGATCCAGTAGTTACAAAAGCAAAATCACAAAGACGTACAATTTTTCTCAACAACAAAGCAGATACTAGACATTAACAATAAATTAATGGGTCAGGCTGTTAACTCAAAACACATTGTTTAGCTAGTGTTTTTATAATCGATAGTGAAGAACTTTTAAATTCTAATTTGTGCATATAGTAATTTAATAACATTCACGACACCTACGTCGACACTTTTAGCTAAAAAAATCATTGAACTATATCATACATTTCAACAAAAATTGCAATTAAAAATGTTACCTAATTTATGGACAACAATATAAATTTCAATAATTCCAGTTCCAAACATCCTACCCCTAATACAGATCCAACAAATTCTTTCAACAAAACTGATTGAGAAAAATCGAAATTAAAGCTCTGAGCACTGTCTACAAATAAGACTAATATGTACATCATGGACTTTTTCCCCGAAATTGCGCCAGTACGTTACTTTAAAACTCAACTAACGAAAACAATGAAATAACCGAAAATATTAAATATCCGGTTCAACAAAAGATGCTGGAAATAGTCCAGTTTTATTTGTTCTAGCATGAGTACCTTTATACCATCCATTTTTTTGCTTCCGATGAACGAAAACAATATCTCCGACATTTAGTTCAAGCTCCAATTCAGTGTTTGGTGGATACGATACAATGCAACGAAATCTAGAAACAGTTACTAGAAATTAATGGAGAAACCAACATTATGTTTATGATACCAACCTCTCTCTAGTGATTTTTCCACCTACACAGTTCCCACTTATCTGAGAAGAAATGGTGTTTGCATCTAAGCTTTGGGATTTCCGATGTTGAATGGTATTGTTGGTTAGGGTCGGTTGAACTTGTTGCACTGGGTTGGGTGGATTGCTTAATGAAGTTAAACAGGTAGCTGCAGGGGTAGAACTTGAATTTGAATCATTTCCTTCTAATTGATTCCTGGAACGACCATTTTCTGCTTGTTGACGTATACTGTTATTTTGACCATGAAGGTTATACATTTTACTAATAGAGCTACGACTGTTACTTACCCCTGTATCGAAGGTCTTTCTTTCAGCCCTTTTATTCTTTGAGAACCGTAGGTTGAATTAATGTCAGCAGACAATCCAGGCGGAACGCTTAAGTCTACAGGAAGGCTTTGCAATAACTGACTTGGACAAGAACCAGATCTATAAAATTAAAAGACTAGTATATACTCAGCCTTTTAAAAGCTTCCAAATAAATCACCTAACATGCACTGGATGTGACATTGAAACGTTTTGCTTCGACGATGAAGGAGTTGGATTTATTGTAGAATCCTCAAAAACGGGATTGTCCATAGAATAAATGCCTTGAATGTGTGTCGGCGATTTTGATCGTTTCATATTTGTCAGTCTCTTCATTAAACTTACTGCAGAAGAAGGAGCTGATTCTTTTTTCTCCTTTTCTTTTGACATATTAACATAAGTTGTTGCCTGTGCTGAATCTGTTCCAGAGCTTTTCGCATTTATAGTAATAGGAGATGATTTGTTTTCCCTCGGTTGTCCATTCGAACTTTTCCTATTAAAAAATGTTTCAACGTGTTGCGTAATGGGCTTAGTCCACGCAGATCCTGATGGGCTAGCGTTACTTCTAGGAGGCAATTCAGGGGGCGGATGAGTTAATAGATTAGCATAATTATGATTGCTTTGCATATTGGCAGTGTGTACAGCTGAAATAACTTGATGTGCTTGGTTTGTGTTTTGTTTCACTTTGCGCTGGTGCATTAACTGTTGCTGTAGTATATATGTTTTCAGATTAATAAAATGCTGAATTGTTGAGTTAAGCGAAAGCGTTGGTTTGGATTTTATTTAAAATCTAAAACTTACCTGATCTCGACTTCTTAAGGGAGTAACATAGTTGCCTGGAAAAACTCCAGACTTATCGGCCCAGTTTTTTCCTTTATACCAACCATCCAAGCATCGCTCAGTAACAAAATAGACACCTACGATAAAAACGAAAATTTGTGACATTTAATTATTAAATAAGGTTGAATTCGAAAACGTACTACTGCCGCAGTGTTGCAATGTTCAGCTTCGTGGCGGTACGCAGTATATAACTGCGAAGCTGAACATTACATCAGTGCGGCAGTAATGCTAACTGTGGTAAAACTTACATCCTTTCTTTAACTCCAACTCATCATTCTTTTTAGGTTTATAAGGATATAGAGCCATGTAAGCCCAAGGCAAACTTGGAACTAGCTGCTGTCCAGTTGTCTTAAGTACATTTGCTCTCGTAGTCTGTTGAGACATGTACTGCTGTTGTTGTTGCTGCTGCTGCTGCTGTTGGTGATGAATATCTTGTGTTCTAACTGAAGTCCCTGGACCAGTTTGAGGTTGACTTTGTGAACCTTCTGTATTGTTCAGTTCAGCAGGTTCAGGAACGCTCAATATTTCAGCAGAATGTCTATTCGACTGAATCATGCTTAAACTTGAATTTGCTGTGAGAGCATTTAGGGAATGTCTCTTTTCTTTTAAGTCTCTGTACTTAACATGTCCTTGATTTTGTGGCGAGGTTGGGTTCGAAGTAGGACTACTTGGAATGGAATTTGTACTGGTGTTACTGCTGCAAGTTGAATTAGGACTGGTGGTAGGGGTAGAACTTGAATCGCTTGAGTTGTTATCAAAAGGAACAGGTGGTAATCCACGAGGAGTTACAAAAGCGGGATTATTTCCTACTTCAAGTAATTGTTTAGCTAGGCTATTCATTTCAACGAAAGCTATTGGAAATATTCCAATACAAGAGCCAATACGACCTTCAGCCCAATTGTGATCGACTCTTCGCAAGACCTGGATAATTGCTCCCTTCTTGAAATTGAGACAACCTTCTTCTTCATTTGGTCCCATTTTAAAATCGTATAGAGCTACACACTGCGGGACGGGCAAAGGTACGATGATCTAAAAAATTCTTATGTATTTCAACCATAACTCTAAAACTAAAACTCTTACCTGAACATAGTTTATCGGAAAAGAACCTTCTCGTCCATTTATTTCTCCTACAAACCAGTTTGCGTCTAGTTTTCTTTTAAGCAAAATTACATCGCCCTTTTTAAAGGTCAGATCACTAAAAAAAGAAATGTTAGTGCTTCTATCAGTTGTGATTCGTTAGCTTTCTTACCCGTTTTCTTTAGATAAGAAATCGTAGAGAGCAAAGGCATGAGGAATTATGTGCCGATTTACCGCATTTTGATTTGGACATACTCTTACAGTTGTTGTTTGTTCTTTTGTTATCACCTTGGAATTTTCGCTTGAAACATTATTTGGCGTTCCAATAGTTCCACTGCAGTTCTTTCGAACAATTTTGCTCGAGTTATTTTGATTTTGGTTGGCGTTTTTTAGTCCTGTGAAACAAGATAGATAATAAAGTTAAACAATTTTCTTAGCTTATTACAAAATTCGCAGAAATGTTTATTATTATTTTTCGAGTTTATTATCAATTTTATAAATAGATAATTAGTGGAAGTTTATCTTGATTAATTAATTGAAATTATAAGCCCAATTCTTCGACAAATGCTTCCAAGTATTTTAAATTTTTTTTTGAACATCCTACCGTGCTAGACAAACTCTTTACGCTACTTATTGTTAAAAAATTATTTCTTAGTTTTTCATTGGTATATTTACTTGGTTTTACAAATTTGTCTTTTATTTAATTTTCTTAACTTTAATAATGTTCTGATCTAATGTAGGACCAGGGAAGTTTAAACTTGGAAACAGGAACGCAAATGGGGAGTTGTTTATTGATTTTTGTAAATCGCGGCAACATCTCATCGGTGGATCCTTATTTAAACACAAAAAATGCCACTTAACATCCTGGGTTTCCTCAGATGGCAGAACTGAGAGTCATATTGACCATATTACTCTTTCGAAAAGCTGGAGAAAGTGTCTTCTCGATGTAAGGTCTAAGCGCGGCGCTGATATTGGCAGCGATCACCATCTTGTAACAGCTAAGTTTCGCTTATGCACGGCAGCAGTACGCCCACGTAACATAGCATCTACTATGACACGGCTCCGCACAGCGCGCCAAAAAGCTAATGCACTGCGTCATAACACCGACGACTCCATCGACCAAAAATGGGAAAGGGCGAAGCAATGTTTTGTGAGTAGTGGTACAGAACACGTAGGACGATTAGAGAGCAATTGTTAAAATCCTAAACAACACCTTCGGACCGTCGAATACCTCTTCACGCGAGCCTGAACACCCCCTGGCTGCGGTCAACATTAACACCAGAACTCCGAAAAGATTGGATTTGGCAGACACAATTAAGTCGGTGGGCCTTGGTAATACCCCAGGGATTAATGGAATATCAGTGTAACTGCTTAAGGAAGATCCCATTGCTGCAGCTGATATTCTTCTCCCCGGAATCCAGGAATGTTGGGAAACCGAGACCTATCCCAGTGAATGGAAAACATGCGTAATTGTGAAGATTCCCAAAAAGGACCTGAAGAGTTGTAGCAATTGGCGCGGTGTCTTCCTTTTAAATGCGTCTCCAAATTGATAGCTAAAATCATATTAATGGACAAGCAGGCTTTCTACTGCAGCGATCACATCAACACCCTCCGAATTATCATCGTGCAATCCGCCGAATGCAGGTCCCCTTTACATCTAATGTCGATTTTCAGCAGGCATTTGACAGCGTTGTTCGCTAATATATATATGGGCAGCTTTACGTAAGAGAGGCATCCCAGAAAAAATTATCACCATCATAAAGGAGTCCTACTCAGAAGCCCATTGACACGTGCTACACTAGGGTAAACTGTCAGAGCCCTTATAAGTGCTGAATGGAGTAAGACAAGGATGCCCACTGTCACCTTTGCTTTTCCTGATCGTAATTAATGACGTATTGTGCAGCGCCCTAGACGACCACCCATCACAAGAAATTAGATGGAAACTCTTTAACCACCTTACGCACCTGAACTATGCCGACGATGTAGGTCTCATCCAACAAACAAAGTCATGTAGCCCAAATGTCCGAAGCCCTGAGCAGAGAAGGTCGCAGAAGAGGGCTTAAGATCAATGCTGCTAAAACTAAACTTACGAGCTTGGACTCCAGGAGAAAATATGAAATTTATCTGGAAGAGCAGCAAATAGAGCAAGTGGAAAAATTTTGCTATCTCGAAAGAGTTACAGCAGACGTCGGAGCTGAAGCTGAGTACAGGCTCGCATCAAGAAGACTCGAGTTGCATTTAATACCCTTGTTGAGAACTATCGGATCTTCGAGTCGAACGTAAAATCTGTTCTAAAAACTTATAATGATTTTAAAAGTAAACCTAAAGAAGTATAAATAATTGTTGTGAGGCGATCCTCAACATCCTTTTAAAACCGTCCAATGCTGCATTTATTTTTATGTCTAAAGTAGAGGTTAGAGCGCTAAATTGCTTGGTAATACCTGTAGATAGAGATGATATTTTCTTCTTGATATTATCCATAGATAATATCAAGGATAAGGAGATGATAATTTCTCTGTTTCTCTCTCTTATACGAAAAAATTCCGAAGCATACCATGCAGAATGCCTGAAGCACACTGTCAAATTTCCTGCTTCTGTAATGGTTTGGGCTGAATGTCCGGATATGGAGTTGGGTCCCTACATTTTATTGAGGGTGCAATTAACTCCGAAAAATACCAACATGTGCTGTAATCAATACCGCTCCTTCAGTCGCCCGAAGGGAGTTCGTATTTCAACAGGATGGAGCATTAAGCCATACTTCAAAATCTAGTAAAGCCTGGTTGCAGGTCAATGGAGTACCAATAATGGAGTGGCCGGCTAATAGTCCAGAGTTTTCCCCCATAGAGAATTTATGGGGAGTTATTAAGAAAAGACTTGGGGCGGATCCATTCGGGAGGACTTAAACTGTTCTTCGTGAAAAAATAAAGGAAATTGGATTGTGAAAGACTGGTTAAATCAATGCCACTGCGTATCAAAGGGGTTTTAAAACAAAAACGCAAACAAAATGCTGAACATAGAGAAATCTACAGTAAATTTAATTTCTTTTTTCTTTTTTTTCCAATGAATGTGTATTATTTTCGTTATTTTTTTTATTATTTGAATTTTTTGTAACAGTGATAACAATTTCGAACAAAATAAATGAAATAATTATTACTATAACGAAATTTTATTTTATAAATATTATACAATTTTTTATATACCCACAAAGTTGAAAATGTGAAAAAAATGCAAGTGTCCCAATACTTTTGTGGTTGGGTAGTATATAAGAGAATGTGCAAAGAAAATTGTAAAACGAACTATCTAGTGAAGTGAATAAATACTGTGAACATTTGTAAATGAAAAAAAGGGTTTTAATTAATCCGACGAAGGAAATGCACCAACTACGTTACAATATCATTGATTGAGATTTATTGGGATTAAATATGAGGTGGTTCTTTGATGCCCATTGTAAAACTTGTTTTAAGTTAAAGTAAGGCGGGTCCATACAGTCCTCCATAAAACTAATATGCCTGCTACAGTTGAACGTCATCTGCATGCATCTGAATGGTAGCCTGGGATAACACATAATAGTGGTCCAAAAATTAACCCTTGTGGCATTGCACACTTAAAGGAAGTGCCTCTGAAAAACGTTCACCTGTTGAGTTCTACAATTCAAAAAATTGTAAATCAAATTGGTTACCGATGAAAAAAATCTGGAAGCCAACTTAGTTAATTAACAATTTGGTATGATTATTGACAAAAAAGTTGAGCAAAGCTAAAACTTCACAATTATCGCTATCCAAAAATTCTCGAACGTCTTTGGTGACTTAAAAAACAATTTCGCAACTGTGAACGGCACGGAACCCAGACTGCTATCTCGATAAGAAATTGCCATTCTCCAAGTACTCCAATATTTGGGAATAAATAATTTTTTTGAGAACCTTTGTTTTGTTTTGTTTTACGATGTGGTCGAAGCCTAGGGGACAACTCTCTGATGCGTAAGCATGGCTTTAGCCGGAAGGTCTTGTTTTTGCATTGCTGCGAAATAGACAACAAGCACAGAGACGGAGTGGATTTTTTGTAGTTTCTTATTAAAAATCCACGGGGAGGCCTGGTCCCAAACCTGTGAACCATGACATGGTGGTCGTGCCGCTCAACAAATTGATCCAACTCCGTCTCACAAAATGTAAATAGGTCTGAAGTTACTTAAACTGCTGGGACTATTAATCTCAGCTTAGCCAAAACAATTTTATTCTGCCAACATATCGAAAAGAATGTGCAAGACTGCAGGCATTATTTACAGCCAAACTATTATGAAGAACTTAGGAGGAATTTTATCTGGTCAAGTCGTTTTGTATTGAATGGAATAACAAGCTTCGTCAATGCAAACACAACGGAGACTCTTTATTCATGAGCAAAATTCAGTCAATTAAGGGAGAGGTAGAAGAAGCAAATTGGGATGAGGTGAAATTTTAATTTAAATCATTGAAGTCAAGTTTACAAGTGGATGTATCCATTCCAAAGACACCGGAATGATTTGTTATAACATACTGGATCCTAGTTTTTAAACATTGACTTTTCCTATATATTGTTACAATAAGTTTCATTATACTACTTTTTTACAGTTATGCGACTTTAGGTGTGAAAAATATATATCTTTGTACCTTCCAATATCCGCATTAGAAGCACATTTGGTGGCAATTCTTCTATTTTAATATCTACCAGAATTCGACATTCGGGACACCGTAGTTCCTGACGACTGGAGACGATGACCTGGAAAAGAAGGAATTATACATTGCCGGTATTACTTTGTTTTAAAACAAACCTCTAAACATTTTCTGCAAAACGTATGTTGACATGGAAGGACCTTGGATGAGGTGTCTAACCTTTCTAAACATACCGAACACTCCAGCAAATCATTTAAGGTTCTCTCATCCATAATTCACCTGCTGCTTCACAAAATTCAAAATAATTCTTTACTATGTTATATAACTAAACACTTTTACACCTAATAATTACATCAAATTGCACAATTTATTTCATAATTAAAGGAATCTAAATATAAAAAAAAATCACAAATTCCACTTTGCGGCCAACATATTTTTAAGTGATTTTTCACAGTTTTCAACACTAAATAACAATTGATTTTTGGTACATATTAACCGCATGTGTAGAGCACTTTTTGATTATGAATCCACACAGTTGCTAAAACACGAATTTTGTCATTTTTTTTATAGAAATAGCAGTGCCCTAGGTGGGAATTGGGAATCCACTGTCAAATTTTCATTACTGGACCGATGAAGTTGGCTACAGTTCCAGTTCAATCGAAATGGTATTTGAATTATTTATGGTTTTGCAGCGCTTTATGTTTCAAATGAAATTAGAAAGTAATTGAAGGTGGATAAATCGAATATCCTGCATGATTAATTGCAAATATATCATGTTTTTCAATTGAAACTGGAGGCAAAGTCATGTCCACTTCTGCAAATCTCCGAAAAGCACAGTCACTAACCATTTAAAATTAAATGCTTTGGAGAGCTTTCCAACAACAGCTGCCTTGGAAGGCAGATGAAGTTGGTTCAAGTTCAATTTAAACGTTGCATTATTTATGATGTTTTTGCAGCAAAATGAAATTACTAAGCACCCAGATGTATTTCCTTCAATAAATACGAATTTCATTTTAAATATATCATATAACTTTATCTGCCTACTTCAAGGCTATAGATTCTATCAAATATTCACGTAATGTAAAATAAAATACAAAATACGACACTTTAAAAAAAATGTTTAATTAAAATTAACAAAGTAAATAAGAATAAACGAATATTTTTAAAAACAATTATTAAAATAATCAAAGCCTTTTCCATATATGTAATGTAAACTAATTACTCTTATATGGCCAAACTAGATTTGGACAATAATATCTCTCCACTGTCACAAAGTTATAAACAAAACTGTGTAAAGTTTATTTTGCTAATAAATATTTGCTTTTGATATTTTGTTTTCAATGAGTCGCCATGAATGAAACTGCAATTTGCCGTTTGTGCTTACAGGAAAACAAGAGCCTCCTAAACGTATTCTGTAGCACTCTGAAAGAAGGAAATGCTCACGACAAGATCTTGAAGTATTTATATCTGGACGTAAACTTATATGCTATTTTATATAGAGCTTCAATAATAATTAAACTACTTGCAGATCAGGGAAGAGGACCTGGTAACTAAAAGTGTTTGTTTAAATTGTTTGAGAAAAGTAGAGGAATTCCACTCATTTTGTGAGCAGGTAAGCTAAATCCAATTAGATAAAATTTGCATTGGTCTTGTTGATTTTAAAATGTTACTTCGTTTAAACACACCATTTTATTTATAGGTTGAACAAAATCAGGAAAGATTTCAATATGTAAAGCCATCTGAACAGGAAATAGTTTTCGAAGCGCCAGATAAGATAGCTGCAGCACCGCCTCCAATAGCAAACATTTCTATAAGTTCCATTAATTGTGGAGATATTATACTAAATAATGAAAATGGAATTATAGTTCAAATAAAAAACGAACAAAGGCAAGATACCATTACAAATACAATTCACTACGCGCCTGAACCATCATTTGATGATTCTGAATTAAGCTTTGCAACATACTGCGAACCACCTCAGCCTACAAAAGGAGTTTTAAAATCGGAATTTGAATATAAAGACGCCGAATGGAATGACAATGAATCGGAGTGTAGTACAGACGTTGAAAGCAATCTTTCAGATGAAACTGAAATAGATAAACCTCTCTCCCAGCATAGCATGGACGATGATATCACATTTCCTACAATTCTTATAAAAGATGAGAAATTTGTTGTTCACGGAAAACAATTGATTACACTTATAACTAAGTAAGTGAAATCGTGAGAAAAATTAAGTGCTAATATAAAAATCTTTTAGATTTTACAAAATGAGCTGTGATTTATGTGTCGAAGGTAGTGACGATCAAATTCACGACTCTATTGCATCTCTTTTTAATCACTACAAATGTTTTCATATGATGAAAGGATATGTAACGTGTTGCGGGCAAAAACTAACAAAATTGCGACGAATGGCACTACACATGGCCAGGCATTTACAACCAGAAGCGTTCAAGTAGTTTAATTGGAATATTTTACTATTCTTTTTTGCTTTAAATTTCCTCATAGATGTCCTGAGTGCGGCAAAATAATGACAAGTCCAAAAATTTTAAGATATCATGTTCAAAATCACTTACCAGAAGAGAAACGTCCCCTTGCCTGTTCACAGTGTCCCAGACGATTTAGTTACAGTAGCGCTCTTGTTGCCCACCAAATCTGCCATCTGCCTGAAGAACAACGAGATTCGCACATTTGTGATGAATGCGGAAAAACGTAAATCATTTTCTTTGTATTACTCACCTCATTTGTTTTATATTTGCTTGTTGTGTAGATTCTTAACAAGTGGCCGTCTTACAAAACACATAAACTCTGCACACATCAACAACAGTCAACTTTTCATTTGTCACACTTGTGGAAAGCAATTTAATTGCAAAGGAAACTTTAACTATCATTTGGCAACTCACGAAAAATTCCATCAAGTTCAATGCGAAACTTGCGGAAAATGGTAAATATTTGTTACAAAAAAAAAAACTTTCAAAAAGGAGTAAACCCTGCTTTTGTTTAGGTTAAAAAATAAATTATGTCTGCGGAAGCATATGACGCAACACTCTACTATTAGGCACCATTGCAATACGTGCAGCTATTCGACAACAAATCGTCAGTGCCTTCAAAATCATTTGCGTGTTAGGCACTCGAATGAGAAGCCGTTCACATGTGAAGAATGTGGGCGCGATTTTAAACTTAAAAACACTCTTATCAATCATATGGTTCAGCACACTGGCGAGCGCAGATTTACCTGCGAATTTTGCAATAAACAGTTCGCTTCCAGTGGGAACTACTATGCACATAGGAAACGTATGCATCCAGTCGAGTTAGCCGAACGGAATCGAAGAAAAGAGGAAGAAATGAGGTCAGTTGTAAATTTAAAAGAAAAACGGTCGCCTATATACTAATTTTCCTCTCATACTAGGGTTTACAGGGAAATGGCTTTGGAGAGACGAATGATAATCGAGAATAGTTGCAACCTTTAATGTCAACAGAGCACCTCAACACACCGAGAAGTATTCTTAAGCTATAAAGTTTTAGTTTTGAAATTAATAAAAACATTTTGAATACGTGTGCGTGCATTTTTTGAAAATATATTTTTCAAGTTTTACTGTTTGTTACCTTAAATTTTTTGTATGGCCATTATTCTGCCCGCTACGATTTCAAACAATTGTATTGCGTATTGTACTAAAAATGTACAAACGCTGACAAATATTGGATTATACGAGTACTTGACGCTCACTTAACTTAATATTTTTCCACATTAGAATGTGATATGAAACAAATCAAGATACATTACTTCTAACGATTTATTCTGTTTATGCATTTGACTTATTCTGACTTTTCAAATTTGCTTCCATAAAAAGGAACATACTGCAACACTGTTTTCCAGTCTGTAAAGTAAAGCAGTCCTAAGAATCCTGTAGCTCCGAAAGTTGCTGCTGATGGAATCCTGAAAAAATTCTGCTGTTAATAACGTAAATACCTCAAGCTATTTCAACAGAGGTGTATTTTATTATCAATTCAAAAAAAAAATGGGGCTTCTCCGACTCATTTCGAATACACTGTTAATCACGGCCAGACATTATTATTTGTTTATTACAGCAGTAATTACTATAGTTATATATTAATGTTTTGTTTTTATATTTTTATTTTATCCTGTCGACATAGTATCCATTTTAATTACATAATCAAATTTCAAGAATTAAACTTACCAGGTAGCTGCAATTTCAGCATGTTTTTTTCCAAATGGGATTCGAAGCATATTTCGTGTTTTTAGTTATATGTAAGCCCGTAATCGTTGCTTTAAAGCTTAAAAATTTAAAGGCAGTGGAATTAATCGCCCGGGTATTTGCTCGGTACTTCTCGAATTTGACAGCTTTTTGACTTTTGTAAAATAGTGGAGACTTGGAGAATTGATGTTATTCTGCTGCGAACATGTCCTCAATTGAAATATGTCAGCGAATTGGTATAAATTTACAACCGCTGTAATTTATAAATTTTATCTTTTCCGTTATAAAATTTGCATGTAAATTTCTTTACACGACCGGCGGCGGCGTTTCTGATAAGAAAAGCTCAACTCCCTTTGGCTCTTTCTCAACAGCCGCGCAGATTAGCTTTTCTTTATCTGCTGAACGCCGATTACAGCGGCGTCCGAGTGTTTAGGTTTGTTGTTTTTCTTTAATTTTTTTTTAATTCAAACCAAATTTTCATGCTTTTTATTTGTTATACAGGTCGGCTGCTGGTTCGCTCAGGGATTCGATAATGAGATTGTGTGGTAGTTGGAATAAAAGGATAAACTTTTTAATATAAGAGGTAACAATTTTTTATTGAAAACATATTTTAACTATTTATAACACTTGGTTGCTGGAGGATGGACGGATGAGTTGAAGCCTTCTAGGATACGGCGATCCTCATCTGGACATTCTGAAGTCTTAGTTATACCTCCAAGCGGTAGCAACCGGGCAATGCATCCTACAACGTAGCCAAGTAACTAATGCGGGAGGAGATAACCTCTTGAACAATCCTCCTAACTCCAAGGTTGTAGTAGGCCATGCCAAGAGAGTCTGCAGTGGTGTCCCCCTATATGCAGGACCCAGAGGTAATTGGGTCGCGAATGGCGTCTCCTCAGGCACTTTTGTAGGAGTGTAGGTGGAGGGTATGGTAAACCCTAACAGGTTGGCTATACCCACGGTACCCACAACACAACAGAAGGAGTTTTGGAAAAATTACGTTTTGAAGGTTCTGCGGCGGCTATGAGGTACCCACAACAGAAACAGCTTTGGGAAAATTACCTTTTGAAGGTTCTGCGGCGGCTATGAGGCTGGCTTACGCCGGCTAAAAGTGCTGTAGAAGTTCTGGAGGTAGGTGCCATTGGCAAAATAATGACTTGGACTTCCTCAGGTGCGGTGGTGCAGAGATGGTAGACTCTAACGACTCTCCACGGTACACGCATCAGGAGAAGATGCAGATCTGCCTTCCGAAAGGTTAGCTGCGGTTAATCCAAAGGAGGATACTGGTCCTGGCTCTGGACTAAAGCTTTATGGCCTGGAACCCTTCAATGCCGTGGACAAAGAAGGGGTGAAGGTTGTAATTAAGGAAGAAGGAACACTGAAGACGGTGGGACAGCATGAATTCCTGCAGATAGGCTAGGATTCTAGCAGTGACCCGGAAACCGAGGTTAGTGGCGACAGTGGGATAACTGTAAGCTTTATCCTTACACTTGTTCCTAGCAACGGAGGGCGACACATTCAACTGCACCTGGCAACCTAGCAGGAGTTTGCAAACGTCAATGACTCTGCAGACTGGTCCCTAGGGTCTCTAATTGGTTCGAAATTTTTGTGCGTTTGCTTAGAAATTTTTTGGAGGAGTGGTCTCGGAGGACTAGAAAAGTGACGAACGGCTTTGAGCAGGGCTCCCAAAGTAGGAACTTCGGTGCAGCATCTACCCTCTGGGAACACATAATATTCTTGTTTAAGTTTTTTCACGGTAGTCGGTTAATTTTATTTGGTTGTTTAGGTTTACCGTTAGGATTAGTATCGGAATTTTTTCAAAATTTTTGGGAACTTGAGTTTTTTACTATTTTTTTGCCATAAAGTTTTAGAATCGTTTTTACGTAATATTTTTAGAGTAATATATCATGTCAGTTTTCGTTATTTTTCATCGCTAACCATTGTACATTTTTTACGGTAGCAAGAGTTTTGTAGGATTTTTAATTTATAACGAATTTGCCAAATAAAGTGCACAAAAAAAATATTTTTATGGATATCCTCAGGATGTAAAATATTTTTAATAGTTCATATCTAATAAAAAATCTAATCAAAATTTAATTAACATAAAATATTAACATACTTAAAATTTCCTCTCGTTTCTTCATTAAGGCTTTCTTCTAAACGTTTCAAGTTCTCTGTAGAATTTACCAGGAATCTTTTCGCAATTTCTGAATTTATGTATGACACCTTTATGCTTAATTGTTTCACTAATGTGAAGTATTTGGTCTGCACTTTAATAATTTCGCCATTCTGGTTGATAAATTAAAAAGAAAAAAAAGATTCAAAATGAATTTAGCGGGTTTTACAGTTAACAATATGTTTTTAAATAGCCCTGTATCTGTTCTTGGGCACAACAGCAAACGACAAGCGCAATTTAGAAGTAAAAAATGATAATAACACAATAATTCCAGTATATAAAGTTAATTGCCTAAATTTAGTTGTTTTCGACTTTAAAATCTCATCCAAACCTCTTGGTTTTCCTGCAAATACTTTTGGGACGTACGAAGTAACCCGTAAAAGACGTGTAGGACTAGTTCCTGCATGTTCTAGTGAACTTGGTTGTCCCCTAGACCTTGGCCACATCGTAAAAAATTCTTTGTACGGCAATTTGAATTATTTTTTCCGACATGCTCACCATACTTAAATGCCCAATGAGAAATAATTCAAATGTCAAGAAATCCTTGCGAATTCTGTACTGCAAATTACAATCGATTTTCCTTTTGAATTTTTTGCAAAACGCTCTATGATGTCATAAGTGCTTATTGGTTCAACTTTCTTAACATGCAAAAGAGCAAACCTAGTCAACCTGTCTTCTCCCGTTCGTAACTAACGATCTTCCTGCAGTTGCAACACTGACCAGAAATGTCGCCAAAATATTTAATAGCAATTTATTTAATTTAATACAAATTCTTTAATTGTGAATATTTTAAAAATTCGAATTTTGCAATAAAAAATTATTGCCGCAAAAAAATTATTATTAACAAATTCTGGGACTTTAGGAGCTTACTAAGTTTCAACGAAGTTAGTAGAGAGAGATGCAAAATTTTTTTTTAGGGAGGTGAAATGCTTTATGCACACTGGGCAGCCTTCAGCAGGGTCGGACTCCTGTGGCGCAGTTTACTGACTAAA
Source organism: Leptarthrus brevirostris (assembly GCA_964036015.1). Lineage (NCBI taxonomy): Eukaryota > Metazoa > Arthropoda > Insecta > Diptera > Asilidae > Leptarthrus > Leptarthrus brevirostris. Next base: position 149,531,807 of record OZ038372.1, read on the forward strand.
ATTCCTCCCTTGCTCTCCGGACACTAGCCTGGAACCGCACATTACTTCAAGCTAGTGCGCTCCTCTCTCGGGAGCTCATCTCTGACACTCAAAGAAAGTGTGTTCTGCGGTGTCCGTTTGGCCATGGGCATTAGAGGCTTTCCGGTGACTCTACTCTTCTCATTCGGTGAAGGTACGAACGAAAGTACCCGTTGTCTCGCAGGAGTTGAGTTAGGTAATAATCTACCTCTCCATGCTCTCTGTCGGTCCAGGTCGCTGATGAGCCTCGCTGTCCATCGTCCCCTGTTCTCTCTCCATCCTTGTTTTCACCTTTCTATGGTGTAGGACCTTTCCTCTTTGTGCACCGTTGCTTTGTCCATTTCTGCCATCCTGAGATAGGTCGCCCTTCATTCCCTGGCGAGAAGGTCGATTGGAATCATGAGGACGGCCGGTTTGAAGACAGTGCGGTATGCTGAGGCCACTCTCAGGGCTGCGCGCCTTTGTACTTGGTCAAATCTCTTCCGATATTGCTCCTTACTTAGAACTTCCGCCCATACCTCCGCACCATACAGTAGGGTTGACTGTACTGCTGTCATCAGAAAGCGGCGTTTGCTCGAGCTTGGACCTCCCACGTTGGCCATCAGCCTGCTCAGCGATGTGGCGCCACTTGCTGTTTTATCTGCTGGAAAAAACTCATCTTGGTGTCAATCGTAACACCGAGATACCTCACCGATGGTCTGGTTCGTATGGCCTTCTCTCCGACTCGCACTGGAAGGCTGGTCGGGATTCTCTTTTTGGTCAGGACAACGACCTCCGTCTTACTAATGACCAGCGACCCCCCCCCCTCTTGTATACGCTTTTATGTGAAATTGCGTGTCAGACGTTGGGGGGGGGGGTTCGGATTTCGTAGCAACTGGGAAATATTATAACTTCGGCCTGTCTGTCCGTCCGACTTTATGTCACAGTTATTTCATCCTCTCATTTATAAACCAATTAATTTTCGGATAAATATTAAAAACACTTGTTAAGTTTCACAATTTATATCTTTATTAATCGATTTTATTGAGAAATAAATCGAGAGTCGACGCGTTTCGTCTTGTTAGGACATCATCAGGACAACGACTCGTTGATGTCCTAATATTTCTCAATAAAATCGATTAATAAAGATATAAATTGTGAAACTTAACAAGTGTTTTTAATATTTATCCGAAAATGAATAGAAATATGTTTCACCAAGTGCTTAAAGAAAAATCAGTAAATTAAACCAATTAAGATGAAATTTGGTACACTCACTTTACCAAAAAGAAAATTTATGAAATTTTTGGAAAAAATAAGACCAAACTTAAATAAAATATTTTCACTAATGACATCTTTTCCGAACATTCATTAAAAAAAATTACGGTCTTTATTGGTTGGGGAGGGGTTTTGAAACCGACCCCTCCTCCCACCCGGTAGATCCACAACGACTGCATCATTTATTATTTTACCAAGTTGCGTCCACTTGCTACATCCATGAAAAGAATCAACAATTCCACAAATGAACGCTCTTATCAGGATCTTTTAATATTTATTGCCAATTAAAAATCCACTTGTGTCTTTTAGCTCATTTATCAAATCACCCAAATAATTATCAACGCTTACAGGTTTTATAGTCATTAAATGTGTTGTTAATTTGAAAGGCATAAAGATCATTTTAGTTTGTTTTGTAATTCCATAATACCATTATTCTCCAGGATCTACTGTTCTTATAATAATCTTTCGTTTATTTTAAAACTTCTATTTAGCACTTATGAAGGAACTGTTAAGTCTTCTGTTAAAATGGAGCTGTAAAATATATACGAAAGGTTTCAACGTTTTATAATTTTTATGTATGATATAATAATGCATTACTAGTTTAAAAACTTTATTTGTAGTAAATTAAACACTGTTAACATAGAAAATGGAAGGAGGGTTTAAAACCCATTCGGGCAACTCTCGCAAGATATGAACTAAAGCAATGGTGGAAATCGACACTCTTCTGTTTTTTTTTTTTTTTTATATATGATGTTGCCAAAGCTCTGTTATACATTTTAACTTAATTAAATTTTTTACTTTGATTTGTTCTCATCAAACAAAAGGCAAAAAAATAATCATTTTAAAGCACTTAATTAAATAATCGCAGTTAACTTAAAACCATGCTGGCATCGACTCGTTTTCCACATTTTTGTGACTCGGTAAGGCCGTGCACGGGCGTTGCTGCCTCCAGAACTCTTGTCGTTTATTTAAAAAGTTCACAGCATCTTTCGCATGAATAGATATATTTTCTGTGTTAGTATCAGCTCGCTTCAGGTCAGGATGTTTAAGCAAAGTTTCAAGGTATTCCTTGTCAACACAAAGTTCACCTAGAAGTTTTCTGGCATTTCTCTTTTCGACATCCTTCTTGCTTGTCTTCGGTCTTGGTGGTTTTGAACTGGACGGCTGCTTGGTAAAGTTTTCAGAAGGATTTTTAGATTTTTGAATTGTGCGCTTAGGTTTTGCACCGATCGTATTTTCTATAGCTTCCTGTGTTTTTTGGACACCCAATCGAAATATGGATAGTTCAGGCCTAGCTCGGAATCCACGATGGAAAAACATCAAACTCTGCTCGAATTGACCCAAATAGTATAAAGATTCAGCTTTTTGATATGTTGCCCGTATGTTGTTCTTGTCGATATTAAGTGCAGCTTCTGCATCCTGCAAAGCTTTGTTCGGTTCACCCAATAGGAGAAAACATTTGCTGCGAGCGACAAGCGCGTTTATATCATTTGGATTAAGGTCCAGAGCCTGAAAATATAAATTTAACAATTAGTGAGTGCAATACCGAGTTGACTCTTTTATTCAAAAACACTTTATTCACCCTGGTAATATTTTGGATGGCGTTTTCAAAGTTACCACTTTTACTTTCTTTCAAACCAAGGGCAATTAGGGAACCGGGATCGGCTTCTTCGGGAAGGAGAAGATTTTCATGTCGGTCCTTTCTTCGCTTCAGTTTAAGACTTTGTTTGATATCGAAACTTCCACCGCTAACAGCAGCCGCTCTATCCTTGTCTGTATATATTTCGAGAAAGCTGTCCTTTGGTTTCTTTTTCTTAAGTGCTTCAGAATCTATCTTAGTTGCTTTAGTGCGACGTTTTGGTTTATCAGGAACATTGGGAAGTTTTACTGATTTTTGGGGTTTAACTTCTGGTTTTTCCTCATCCTCGCTGTCGAGGTCATCAAGATGTAATCCAAGTCGAACAAAACTTTGAAAGAGCTCATCTTCCTTGTCGGGCCCCAATATATCTTTAACATTTCTATTAGCCATTTCTTGTTATTATTAAAACACTTTTTCGTGATATTGCTGGTCACTTTTCAAACACTTCTAAGGTGCAAATTGGTTATAAAGCTGTACACTTAGCGGTGTCACCTTGGAAACGTGCCAACTGATAATCGATTCTCATAGTTTACTAGCACCTGAGTGCATTATTGCACGAGATATACGTAGGTAAGGTAAGGTGTTGGGGAATTGAGGATATATTCATTCAAAGTTATCAAATAATGTTGTTGTAACGTACCTGATTGTATCCTTCCAAAGCTTTTTCATATTCCCGAACCTTCATTTGATTGTTAGCCCGGTCACAACATAGCTTTATGCTTAAGAGTAAGTCATCGACGGAATCGGTTTTATTTTTTTGTTTTGGCATTCTAATCTGAAACAATTATTTCGGTTAAAATTCGAGAGAGCAGTGGGATTCAAAAAGTAAAGGGGTAAAGGGTAATAATTAAGATTGTAAAAGTAGTAAAAGTAGTAGCAGTCAGTGGATGATGCCTGTCCATGATTACGAGTATGTGCCCAATAGCAAGTGCCTCCAGTCTGATATTCAAGTACTAGAACATTTAAGATGGAAAAAAGTCTGCTGTACGGTGTTGAAAAAAATTTAAAAAAAACAATGGGAAGGTATCGATCCTTTTCTATGTGGTCCTTTTTAAAGAGCTATATCTGCATCATTGCTGGGTATTACATGGATAAATTTTTAATCAAATAACGATTTAAAAAAAAATTTTATAACAAATTATAATTGTAGAATAAGGTTTATTTGATTTTAAATATATTTATATATAGAATATTTCAATTTGTAATGAGCGTAGTGGACAGGGACGTCTTATTTCTCTTATTACCAAAATATCCATATAAAACTGGAAGTTCCATTTTTTATCGGTTCGTCTAGTTATAAAAGGTTTATTGCACTGTCACTCTCCTGGTACCGACCTACTTAACACTCAAGGTTTTTTTTATATAAATTTCGCAAGACAAATGCAATTAGGCTTAAGTTCGTCTGAAGTTGTTTCTTTTCTAAAATTCCTAAACATAAGATCAATTATTCAATAATCGAATAACAAATAATTCAGAATAATTCATCAAATAACGAATAATTATTTGATTATCAAATAACACACAATCGAATAAAAAATAAATAAAATTTTGTAATCAAATAAATTTTTATTGGTTTTTTTTCAATTTATTTGATTTTATAGCTTCATATTTGTTCGAATAGAAAATACCCTGGTTTGATCTGCACCAGCTACAATGAGTGCAGGGCTTGATGGAGAAGAATTGTAGGGTTACACGGGGGAATCGGAGTCACTGGGTAATAAGAACTACTCTAGTTTACTTGTATCTGAACAAGTTCGATATTGTTTTGTTCTGACGAGTATTTGGTTTAATGGGGGTCGAATAGGTCTCATTACCCCACTTCATTATTTGTTATTAATTTGTTCCAGATGCCTCGAAAACGGACTAGAATTAACTAAATGTTGTCCCTTTTTGATTTCAGTTGAGCTGTTCCCGCTATATCGTGTTCACCGCAAGATACTGCAAAAAAGGCGTTTTAGGACACAAAGGCCACAGTTTCCATAATATAAATTTCACGAATACATCGAAACATATACTAATCGATTACATGTACTCTATTTTGATACAATTTTTATGCCATGGTTAAAAAAATCATGAATATCCCTTAATTTGTCCGCACCGCAAGATATACAACCCCTGAATAGCTTAGCTGATATTTTTCGTGATAATCCTGTTTCTCTGCTTAAGAATTAGTCTCTTTCTCTAGTCTCTGTTCTGTGTTATTTATTTAACTTATCAATTTCTCGTGACGTTTAAACTTGGAAATCCTTCCTTATTATTCCTCTTCATAGGAGGACAACAAATGCGAGGTAGCCAATTATCGACCGATTCCAAAGTTATGTTGCACTCCACAGATTTTTGAGACTCTAGTACGCCATGGATTTGTTTTGCATTACAAACCTTTGTACCTTTCAGCGAAATTCAATAGAATTCTTATTCTAGTTACCAATGCCCCGGTGGATCTCATTACCCCTTACTCTGGTTCTTATTACCCCGTACTCTTGGGCAATGGGAGCCAACATTACTTTTTTTTTTAAATAAGTGTAACTATCTTTGTTATGCTTATGCTGAAGCACAGCTTTAGAAGAATTAACGTTTGAGGCTTACAAGACGAGGGAAAAACAAAGCCGGTTCCCATTCGTGTTATTCTGCTTAAGAAAGATTTTCCGAATTCTGATGTAACATCCAAATTTTAACCCAAGGAGAAAGAGGTGGAAGAGACTTGGAATTCTTGTATTGCGCATGGTGATGCGTCTACAAGAATTTAGGCAAACAATTTCGATAGAACAATGTATGTAGAAAGAGGAATGGGGAAAGTGAGAGAACACCGTCATTCTGTCCATGTTCCAAACATAACATAACAACTTTTTTTTTGATACTTAATCTATCTTTATCAGGCGGAATTTCCAACCCCTGACCAAATATTTGGAGTTGTATTTAGGTCTAGGCCACCCTCAACTTATTTTAGTCGGGAGTGAATATACCCAGTTCGCCCTCTTTAAACATCTTGGATATTGAGATATTAGGAATCTTAAATGAGCCAATCATATATTTGTTATCGCTAAAAGTACGATGAAATGCTTGGTTTATCTGCAGAGATGTAAGAAATAGTTCACCCCACCTGACTTATTGCTGACCTACAAGTCCCACATCAGTTCCATGATCTAACGCAATTGCTAGTCTGATTCCTTGTAGATACATGACAACGCGTGATACAAGGAGACGGAGTTGGATCAATACGTTGAGAGGCAAGACCAACATGCCATGGGTCCCCGGTTCGAGACCAAAACCATGCTAACGCATCAAAGGGTTGTCCCCTAGGATTTGGCAACATATTATAAAAAAAAGAACTTCGTGTCGCTCCCAACCCTATACCCTCCAGGTTAAATTTGGACGGACCAAATTTCGGTAATCTTTTCTAAGTCAAATAACATAAATGTGGAACAATTTACCGTCTTCTGTTTTTCCGTCGACTTATAAGCTCGAAACTTTCAAACAAGACGTACATCGACACTTCCTTCACTCAACCTCTTAACCCAATTCCCTCACCCTTAATTTTTTTTCCCAACAGGGCTCTGCTTTGGTTGCTGGAGGATGGACGAAAGAGTTAAAGTCTTCTAGGATACGGCGATCTTCATCTGGACATTCTCAAGGATTAGTTACCCCTTTAAGCGGTTGCAACCGGGCAGTGCATTCTAGAACGTAGCCAAGTAGCTAATGCGGAAGGAGATAACCTCTTAAAAAATCCCCCTAATCCTCCAGGGAGGCTGCAGTGGTTTCGTCCTTCTCACTGCGGAACTCTGGGGTAATTAAGTTCGCGAATGGTGTCTCCTGAGGCGGTTCTGTAGGAGTGGAGGTGGAGGGTATGGTAGACCTTAACATCTTATCTATATCCACTGTACCTACAACAAAAACAGCTGTGGAAAAATTACCTTCCGAAGGTTCTGCGGCAATTATGGAGGCTGGACTTATTCCGGCTGAAAGTGCTGTAGCAGTCCTGGAAGAAGGTGACATTCACATAATAATGACTATCACTTCCTCAGGTGCTGTGGTGGTAGAGATGGTAGATTCTAACGAGTTGGCTATCTTCGCGGTACACGCACGAGTAGAAGATGCAGACCTGCCTTCCGAAGGGTTAGCTTCGGTTAATCCGGAGGAGTTTACTTGTCCTTGCTCTGGACTAAAGCTTCACTGCCATGGGCGGAGAAAGAGTGAAGGTTATGATTAACCCATGGACCAAGAAGGAACGCTGAAGACGATGGAACAACATGGATTCCTGCTGATAGACTAGGCGACGGTGAAATAACTGGATAGCTCAGTTGCTCCCGCTAAGGGAGACTGGGAGGGGATGGAAAAGGACCAGCTCCTATGTGGTCTGTTCTTTTAATCACCGGAGATATGTTTTTAGTGACTAAGAATCTCACAATACCGGAGGGCATGGGCTGCCCGTTGTCTTTTGGAAGACTTTCACCTCTCTCTCTCATAGATCATCCCCTGTGTCTTCGCATTATAATGAAAAATAACTACCACGCAGGGTCATGGGTCACCCTCTTTACCTACTTTATTAAAACACTCCAATATATTCTGTTTTTGTTCTTTCTCCTCTCTGGTGTTGGAGTTTTTATCCTGAGCGTATTGAATTAAATTCCGATGTTTTTACATGTAAATTTAATACAAAAAACTAATATTCGTTGTATATGGTCCTGAAAATGAACTACGCAGTACTTTATGAGCTTATTTATTTATTTTTCAATGTTCTTGCAGACTGAATAATTCAAAAGGTCGAAAGGTGGATGGAAAGCCTTATCTGAACGAGAAATTGACAAACTAGCCCTCTGTCTTATGGCTAGCAATGGAGTTGGTTCTTATTAATTTTTTAGCATTGTTGTGTTGCACACAATTTTGCAGATATATTGAGTTTATTAGGGAAAATGATCATGCAAATGCAAATATAATTAGATAAAGAAAGTTCTACCTGTGCTATCTAAACTACTTGTATAAAGGAAGACTATCACTGGGCCTGTTCAGGCCAAAATTCCTATTAATGTCATCAATTTTATTTGTTTTGAATTACTTTCAAATTTGTTATAATTAATCAAGAAAAATTACTCTGGTCACACCAATTTGTAAATAAAAGCGACTTTATTATGTACTTCTATATACCTAAGTACCGATAGGGCAAGCTTTGTACAGTTCTCTCTAATTTACATTGTGACTTCAGTTCAGTTTTGTTCTTAAAAGCAATTAAAACGTATTTGAATTAAACAAGTTTTGGGTTTTATTGCTTTGTTCCTTGGTGCTGGAAAATTTTCTAAAGGGCTAGAGAATCAGTTTAGTTCAATTCATCGTGTTTAATCTTGTGATAGATTAAACAGAGATTGAAGCAGAAAGCAATTAAATCATCAGACCAAATTTACTGGAATAAATTTGGTCAGAGATTAGCATCACTCCATCGGCTAGAGTTCAACGTGAAGAGATCAACTCATCGCAGGCATTAATACACTTTCTTAGTTAAACTCAAGGTGCGGAAATCAAGCTCAGGTAACAAACTCATACAGTCCACATCAAGCAACATTTTGGTCCTTCAAGAGCCGGATCACTCCAATCAGCAACAAAGCTAAGTACAATTATAAATTGTTTTCATTGTTTTGAAGGTTTATTTAATATTTTGATGCCTGAGTAAATAATATCGAACCTGCAACTAATGAAACATTGGGATGGTTTTTTGTTTTGTCACTGTGGTTCTTTAGCAAAGGTGTGATTTGGACCTGTGAAATCTATTTGGCATTATGCATAAATTAATAAAACATTATTAATCATTGACTGAAGTGTAGGTAATGCATATTTTAATCGGTAATTGTTATTGCAAAAAATTGAAATTATTAAAAGTGGAATCATTGCGGGACAAATTCAGTGTGTAATACTGTTAACTGAAATATCGAAATAAGTAACGGCTTAGACAGTAAAAACTGTATATATATATATATACGTGCGGTATCCATATACAATACACAACGACGACATATTTAGAACAGTTATAGCTATAGTTTACTACAGCATATATAAAAAATATTAATCTCGATATATTTAGATTAATAAAATTTATACAGTTGAAATGTCTGATAAACGGACTTTAGTGCAAAAACGCGGTCGAGTCAAAGGGGCGCTTACTCGCTTAAAAACTTTCGCAGAGGGCATAAGTAATAGTACGACAGCGGAAGATATATCTATTCGTATTGAAACGTTAGAAGAAACCTGGCAGGAATTTCGCTCCATTGAAGATATTTTGTTACTTATCGAAGAACAACAATCCGAAATTGAAGAAAATGAGCAAAAATATTTTGAAGCAAAATCTTTGATGGTACGTGCGCTAAATGCTCGTCAGCCAAGAGCAAATCAAGAAAACGTGGATCTAAATTCTACAATGAATCAGTTTTTTTCCCAGCAACAATCCTTTCTTAATAATCTCGATCGTACTCAAATCTCACTTAACAGCGTCCGTCTGCCAAAGCTTAGCATTCCTCATTTCTCAGGAGACTACAAAGAGTGGCCTTCTTTCAAAGATCTGTTTGAAGCATCAGTAAATGGAAATCAATCGTTGAGTGGGTCCCAAAAATTCCAATATTTAAAAGGATTGTTAAAGGGCAGTCCAGCGGGTCTGATCCGTCATTTACCGGTTACGGATGCCAGCTTTTCAGAAGCTTGGGAAAAGCTCAAAAAACGGTTTGATAAGCCATCGCATATTACAACGTCATTTATAAGAACTTTCATGGAGTTATCCAGTCTTAGTAATCCTTCTGCTAGAGCCTTGCGTAACATGTGTGATATGTGCGATGAAATAATACGTGGGTTGAAGTCATTAGGTGAAAGTGCAGAAGCTAGGGACCCCTGGCTCATCTACATTATTTTAACAAAAATTGATTCGGAAACTAAAGAATTGTGGTCCCAGGAAGCAGCGGAGAAAGAATCTCCCAATTTCGACGAATTTCTCTCTTTTCTCAATAAAAGATGCGACGCTCTAGAATCTGCAAACATAGGTTCGAAGAAAACGCCTCATTCTATTAAAACGTTGCACAACTCTGTAAACAATAAAGCTTCTGAATGTCCGAAATGCACAGCTGATCATCCTGTATATCAGTGTCCTGAGTTCAAAGCTGAAACACCTGATAAGCGAAAGGCCTTGGTCATCTCAAGATCACTTTGTTTTAGATGCTTGGGTACAAACCATTCTATCAGGAAATGTTTCTCTAAATTACGTTGCCAACGGTGCAAAGGAAATCACCATTCTTTACTGCACGATGCATCCCCAAAAAGCACAACTGGCGACATGTCTGTCAAAAGCAGTCCGTCATCGAATCCAAACCCAATCACGCCGAATGCCTCAATCAACATGACCTCTTCAATCAACTCCCTTTGTTCTGTCAACCCTGATCAATCAACAGGTAGCTTCGATTCTTCAATCAACATTGATCGCACCTCTCATCCTGCAGATCCTCAATTATCGTCTCTGAATGCTTATGCAGATAAATCTAGAAGTTCCCTTACGAGTGTCGCTCTTCTGCCTACTGCTCTTTGCAAGGTAAAAGATGTCAATGGATATTTTCATACCTGCAGAATACTATTGGATTCAGGCTCGCAAATATCATTAATCTCAGATCAATTCGCTCAACGACTTAAGCTCAAGCGACAAAACGCCAGACTTGCTATAAGCGGACTGTCATCGGTAGGTGTTGGATATACCAGGGGAAAACTTTGTTTAGACATTTTCCCACGCTGGGAGAAGTCGCGGGGAATTCAGGTTATAGCATTCATCATGGATAATTTAACGTCCTATGTTCCGACTAAACCAGCGGTTGTGGATAGTTGCGATTTCTTCTATAGTGTAAAATTAGCAGATCCGGAATTTGATAAACCATCTTCAATAGACATAATTCTCGGGGCAGACAAATTTTTTGAAATATTATGTGAAGGAAAGCTATATGACAGTAAAGGTCATTCTATCGCTCATAATACTATTTTTGGTTGGGTAATGGCAGGTATCCTTCCAACAGGTCACACTTCGGCTCTGAGCATGAATATATCACTTCTAACTGACCTTGACAAAACACTACAATGCTTTTGGAAATTAGATGAAATGAGTTTAGATGCTGCTCCCTTAAGCGGAGAAGAAACGCAAGCCGAAAAACATTTTCAAAGCACCTTAACACGTGCAGTAGACGGTCGCTATATGGTTTCACTACCCCTACGAGAAGACAGAAAACGCCTTGGGTACTCACAACGAAATGCAGCTATTCGTCTGCAATCTGTCGAACGTCGTTTCACCAAAGACGCGAATTACAAAAAGGCATACATCACTTTCATGCGTGAATATGAGCAGTTAGGCCATATGGAGCAAATACCTGTATCAGAAATGAAAACTGATGATCGCTATAGTTTTTATCTTCCTCACCACGCAGTTTTCAAAAACGAGCCAAATTCAAAGATACGCGTAGTATTCGACGGTTCCTGCAAAAGCAGTTCTGGAATTTCGTTGAACGAAAATTTGCTTGTAGGGCCAACAATTCAGAGAGATTTGGCATCAATTCTGATAAGTTTTCGAAAACATGAAATCGCCTTTTCTGCTGATGTGCAAAAGATGTATCGCCAAGTTCTCGTAGCACCTTCGGACAGGGATTACCAACGTATATTATGGCGGGAAGATCCCTCATTACCAATGCAACACTACAGGTTGAACACGGTGACATACGGAACATCGGCTGCACCCTTTCTAGCTACGAGAGTGTTGCATCAAATCGGAGAAGACTACAAGGCAACATTCCCTGCAGCATGTTCAGTCATTCAACGCGATTTTTACGTCGACGACCTTTTGTCGGGAGCCGACTCTCTCTCAGACGCCATGACACTACAAAGCCAACTAATTAACATTTTAAATTCTAGTGGATTTCCATTGACCAAATGGCGTTCAAACAACGCAAACGTAAGAAAAGGACATTGTCACAATAGCTCGAGTATAAATTCACTCAGAATCGAAGATAATTCTGACATAACAAAGGTTCTCGGTATACAATGGAACCCGGAAAAGGATACATTCTCGTTCAACCTAAAATTAAGTCCTTCTCAAGAAGACACCAAACGTAAAATACTCTCCGAATCATCGAGAATCTTTGACCCACTGGGTTGGCTAGCCCCAGTGGTGATATCAATAAAGATTTTCCTCCAGAAGCTGTGGGTTCTTAAGTACGAATGGGATGAAACTCTACCTGCTGAAATAAGACTAACATGGGATAATCTACGAAACGATCTACCTTCAATTACAAAGATAAGCATTCCTCGACGAATTTATACAACAAAACAGGGGCTTGAATTGCATGGGTTTTCTGACGCTTCGGAGCTGGCCTATGGATCTGTAATCTACTGTCGCAGTCAAGACCTCGATGGGAAAATTTCTATCAGAATAATAGCAGCCAAAACCAAAGTTGCGCCCCTAAAACAAGTATCACTTCCTAGACTGGAACTGTGCGCTGCACTGCTGCTGGCACGACTAATGAAAAAGGTCTCCGAAGCCCTGGTGCTGGAAGATATTGACATATTTGCTTGGACAGATTCCACAATTGTATTAGCTTGGCTCTCAGACATTCCTCGGCGCTGGAACGCATTTGTAGCCAACAGGACTGCTGAAATCGTAGAGAAAATTCCACGAAGTCAATGGAAACATATATCATCCAAGGACAATCCTGCGGATTGCGCATCACGGGGTATCAGACCCTCCGACCTCACACATCTTTCACTGTGGTGGAATGGGCCACCTTGGCTGTCAAGGGACAAAAGTGAATGGCCATCAAGTCCATCAGAAGAAGCTGACAATTCCGCTCGACAGGAGGAACGAAAACGTAGCATTTTGTCGCATCTTCAAGAGGTTAGCAACGACACACTTACAGACCTGTCCTCTCGCTATTCATCGTTTTACAAGTTAATACGTATAATCGGCTATTTGTTGAGATTCTGTGAAAACAGCCGAAAGGCGAGGCAAGCCAGAAGTCTAACCCCAATCTTGTCCACCAAGGAAACAAACCAAAGCATCATCGTATGCATTAGATGGATCCAAGAAAGTTCATTTTCAAAGGAGATAAAGGAGCTGAAACGAAATCGACCAATTGCCTCTAGAAGTCCACTGTTAAAACTGAATTGTTTTTTGGATGAGAATGGAATCGTAAGAGTTGGAGGCCGACTTCAGAACTCTGAATGTAGTTTCAATGCACAACACCCAATAGTTCTTCCAAAATCTCATAATGTTACAATACTATTAATACGAGACACTCATCGTTTACACCTTCATGCGGGAACTTCTCTTCTTATCAGTATTCTCAGACAAAGGTATTGGATACTTGGAATTAGAAACATTGTCAGGAAAATTTCCAGAGAGTGTATCACCTGCTTTAAGCACAGAGCATCCACGTCTCCTCAACTAATGGGAAATTTGCCCAAACCTCGAGTAACCGTATCGCGTCCATTTTCGCAAGTAGGTACGGACTATGCTGGTCCCATCACGTTAAGCACCAGAACAGGACGAGGTTCCAGAACAATGAAAGGGTACATCGCATTATTTGTTTGCTTTGCAACGAAGGCGCTGCATTTGGAACTTGTGAGCAGTTTAAGTAGCGATGCATTTGTCGCTGCTCTCCGCAGATTTGTTTCACGCCGTGGAATTCCAAAGGATATTTATTGCGACAATGGGACAAACTTTGTAGGGGGGAGAAAGCACATAACCGAGTTGCATAAACTAGCCTTATCTGCAACAACAGACGCACTAATCGCATTTTTTCTTTCCCAGCAGGGTATAACTTGGCACTTTATTCCACCTGGGGCCCCTAACTTTGGTGGTCTTTGGGAAGCAGCAGTTCGCTCAGTGAAATATCATCTAAGACGAGTTATTGGCGAGACAATCCTAGGCTTCGAAGAAATGGTCACCCTATTGTCACAAATCGAGGCCATCCTCAACTCCAGACCAATATGTGCCATGACAACTGATCCTGAGGACTGCAACGCCTTAACACCGGCGCACTTCTTGATAGGGGAATCTCTGACTACTCTCCCGGAAGCAGATGTAACCGAAACAAAGGTATCACACTTAGATCGCTGGCGTCATATTCAAGCGATGATGCAAGGGTTCTGGAAACGTTGGCGACTTGATTACCTGTCCTCTTTGCAAGAACGTGCAAAATGGACGAAGAAACAGGACTGTCTTCAGGAAGGTGATCTCGTGGTGGTCCGGGAAGACAACATGCCTCCTACCAAGTGGCTCTTAGGGCGAATCCTTCATGTTCACCCAGGAAAGGACGAAATAGTACGTGTGGTCTCGGTTCAAACTCAACGTGGAATCTACAAGAGAGCAATCAATCGAGTCATAAGGCTGCCAGTACCAAGTAGTTAAGAAGTCTAGTTCTTAACGGCGGGAGGATGTTCAGGCCAAAATTCCTATTAATGTCATCAATTTTATTTGTTTTGAATTACTTTCAAATTTGTTATAATTAATCAAGAAAAATTACTCTGGTCACACCAATTTGTAAATAAAAGCGACTTTATTATGTACTTCTATATACCTAAGTACCGATAGGGCAAGCTTTGTACAGTTCTCTCTAATTTACATTGTGACTTCAGTTCAGTTTTGTTCTTAAAAGCAATTAAAACGTATTTGAATTAAACAAGTTTTGGGTTTTATTGCTTTGTTCCTTGGTGCTGGAAAATTTTCTAAAGGGCTAGAGAATCAGTTTAGTTCAATTCATCGTGTTTAATCTTGTGATAGATTAAACAGAGATTGAAGCAGAAAGCAATTAAATCATCAGACCAAATTTACTGGAATAAATTTGGTCAGAGATTAGCATCACTCCATCGGCTAGAGTTCAACGTGAAGAGATCAACTCATCGCAGGCATTAATACACTTTCTTAGTTAAACTCAAGGTGCGGAAATCAAGCTCAGGTAACAAACTCATACAGTCCACATCAAGCAACAGGGCCCATTACTTAAAGCAAGTACACACATGCATAAAGTAACAAAAGGGGAAAAAACTCCTTAGACACGTAGTTCTACGAACGCCCTAAATTCATTGAATGCTTGCCTACATTATCTTGATAAGCAGGCTTTTGAAAAAGAAGGATTGCTGATGAAGCTTACTGGGTGTGGGAAGGGAGTGACATGTAAAAAAATCGGTAGCAAAAACTTTTAAGGTAAGATGACGTACTAAAATCTAGAAAATAATTATGGGCCACAGCTTTGCGCGTTGTACTAAGAGTAGTGACGTCATATAGTGTCGGAGGACGAGATCCACATTGGGTCGATGCATCCGCGAAATAAGTAAGTAAGTAAGCAGGGCCTTTGATTAGCCTTAAATAAAACCGGGGGATTTCTTTTCATCTCTTATTTTTTGAATTCAACGCCTCTGATTAGTTATTCCTTTGATGCATCGACCCAAGGTGGAACTTGATCAGTTAGATACTGTTCAGGAGATGGATACATCTCTAGCGGTGGGGATACGAGTAAGATATAAAAATAATTAAAGACGATATTCACTTAACAAAGGTCCGAGCAACGCCGGTCATACCCAGCTAGTGTTAAATAAAACCGTTAAACTTAAAAGCTGTTATCTATTTTTTATTTCAATTATTCTACGTAACACCAAATATATTGAAATAACTTTCATACCTGGACATTTAGGTGGATGTTTAAGAGTTTTGTTTGACGCCATCTAGGAGATATTTAAGGATAATCAAAGGATTCATTATCCTTGAAAAATTGTCTCCCCAATTTTTTTTCGTTTATATATTGGGTCTGGAAAAAAGTTCGTGGCGTTTTTCCTGATAGATGGCGTCAATTGTAAATAACTCAGGAAACACGCAGCGACACCACTAAACGCTCGTTGGAATAGTGGCAGTTCGAGCGTTATTTTGAGTGTATAAACATCGAAAGTTATTGTTTGCGTTTGAAAATGGAGAAAAGAAATGAAAAATTGCGCTATATTTTGCAATAGTATTACGACAAAGGGAAGAACGCTGCGCAGGCTTGTAAAAAATGTGTGCTGTGTACGGTGAAGGTACTTTATCAAAATCTGCTGCGCGGAAATGGTTCGCTCCCTTTCGTTCTGGTAATTTTGAGATGTGAAAGATGAGTCACGCTCTGGTCGTCCAATCACATAAAATCTGATGAAATTCTTGAAAAAGTCCATCAAGATAAGCAGTGTCGATATTGGTATGGAGCTAGGCATTGACCACAAAACTGTTATGAACCATTTACACAAAGCTGGCTACAAAAAGAAGCTCGCTGTATGGGTTCCTCATAAATTGAGCGCGAAAAACATAATAGACCGAATTAAAATCTGCGATGCGCAGCTGTATCATAACCGGTGAAGAAAAAAGGATCACGGAAGCGTCAAAGATGGACAATCGGAAGCGTCAAAGATCGTGGACAAAGAATGCTGAGCCGTCACAAACGTTCGCGAAGCCAGGATTGACGGCGAAAAAGGTGATGCTGTGTGTGTTGTGGGACTAGAAGGGAATCGTCCACCATGAGCTACTTTCAGTTGGTCAAACAATTGATTCTTAACTCTACTGTGGACAACTAGAGAGATTACGCTAAGCAATTGAAAGAAAACGGCCCGAATTGATTAATAGGGAAGGTGTCGTCTTCCATCATGACAACGCCCGACCACACACTTCTTTGATGACCCGTCAAAAATTGCGAGAGCTTGATTGGGAAGT
The DNA here is from genome assembly GCA_964036015.1 of Leptarthrus brevirostris. Taxonomy (NCBI): domain Eukaryota; kingdom Metazoa; phylum Arthropoda; class Insecta; order Diptera; family Asilidae; genus Leptarthrus; species Leptarthrus brevirostris. The sequence continues at coordinate 149,548,450 of OZ038372.1, forward strand.
TTTGATGCATCCACCGTATAGTCCAGACATAGCACTCTCTGACTATCACTTATTCCGATCTCTGCAGAACTTTATCAATGGAATTAAGTTGCTTTCAAAAGAAGCCTGTAAAAACCACCTGATTCAGTTTTTCAATCAGAAAACACAGAAGTTCTTCTCCGATGGCATCAAGGCTCTACCCGAAAAATGGCGAAACATTGTCAATAATAATGGAGCATATTTGGTTTAAATAAATTCATTTGCACACTATAAGAAAATCAGATGAATATTACTAAAAAAACACCACGAACTTTTTACCAGACTCAATATTTTTTGTAAAATTTAACACTTTCTCTTTCAGTCAAATTTTATTTTATTCATTTCTTTGAAATAGACACTCCTTGAATTTAAGAGGAAGTCACCAATTTCTGTTCAAACTTTGCACAGTCTTTGCACGGTCGTAAATCCTTAACGGGAAGTCAAAAACTATTTTAATATTTATTCTTTTCATATGCTTTACTAATAGACAAAAGTTCATCGAAATTTGAGGCTTGCTGTTCAGAACCATCACGTGATTTTCAGTGGAATGACCTTACCTTGAAAGTAACAACTCTTCTTTGTATGTACGAGGGGGGTCCGTCGGTAATATTATAATTTATTTAGTTTGTTACAACCGATTTAACTTTGTTGTTTTACGAGATTGTAATGTATCTAGTAAAAAATTTCTCAATCTGTTCTAGTGTAAAGTGTAACAATAAGAAAATCAGAATGAAGATGACAAAAAACGCACATACATATATTATGGTTCTAAGATTTACTTATTTTCACTATTGTCGGATATCAGAAAATCGAAAAACTTTTTTATCTTCTTTTCTAGTTCACTTCTATAAACTTATCTGAATTATTTTAACTTAATCCTTTATTCCTCAATTTACAAAGATGTTATTTCTACTACTGTTGTTACGTCTCATTTAAAACACGAAAAATTTACGTACCTATAGTAAAACACTGAACTAGCGAAAATCTCAGCAAACTGCTAACCGTTGAAAGTTAAGACTATCTGGGATCGAAATGAAATCTAAGCTATCACGACATTCTCCTCGCGGAAAGAGTTACTTGCACTATAATTCTTGAAAGGTTTACGACATGCGCGCTAATTCCCGTGAGGCCGTAATTTTGATAAACCTAGGGATGAAGGGAAGACGGTAACCGGGCACATCAACAACTTGTTCGAAGTAACGTTTATTTTTTTTATGTATTTTTTTAATATTTATTCTTTGCGACTGTTTACTAAAAGGACGAAATAACCACAGAACACGGACTCTGAAGTCTTGTAAATCGATGCCAGGTTGAGACGTCTCCTTCTAGACAATCAGAGTTTGTCGAGTTCTGCCTGCTCCCGGGCTTTGTTATGGTTAAATGGTTAAATTAATTTTTTGTATTATAATAACCCTCCCAGACTAAGTTAAAGTAGGTCACGAATTGATTTAATGTTTTGACATAAAAAGAAGTTTGAGGTAATAAAGACATCAGAATTAGGGACAGCTAGTTAGAGGGGGATTTATGATAAGGAAGGAATACGGACATCTTTAAAATATATATCATGAGCGTGGTCAATTAGTAATTTATATTAATAATTAGTAATGGAGCTTTCATTTTAACTTTCGTCGTAATTGGCTTCAGTACGAAATGTGTACCCCATTCTTGGAGTTATTGGTTGATTGCTAATGCAACCCCTCGGAAAAATGGTACAATAAGCGAATGGCTTGGGACCAAAGTTTGTAAACTAAAATTGTATGCATTCGGTATTAGGTCAGGCATAGGCAAAACGCGCTGCTTTAGTATTCTACAAAGAATCACGATTTATCAAAACGCGAGACCGTACAGGAAGACAACAGGACAGAAGAATCACTTGTACCATGTGGGCTGTCCAATGCAAAAACATTTTTGGATTCATTTCGTCGAGTTTCGAGAGAATCGAGTTTTAAAAGATCTAGTATCTCCGTATAAAGAGACAGTATGAATGAATTGGTCAAACGAACAAACAATAAAGGAGCCGTGCGATACCCCTTAGCCCACCTTTTTACGAATCCCAAAGTTCAATTGGTTTATTGATAATTGCGTCAATATTATTATCGAAAGTAAAACGACTCCATAAGACTCCCAAATCCTTGCCTTTGTCAGGTCTCGTTAATACATAGCATTTATAGTGTAGTTGAAGTTAAGTTGAATTCTTCATAGTTGTAGACTTAATAATATTAAAAGGAAGGTAATTTACCCAACATCACTTATGAAAGGAGTCCAAGTCGCAATTTAAAATTTCACAATCACAAGTGGAAGAAACAACATGACCAAATTTGACATTGTCAGCATAACAAAGAATTTTTGAATTGTACAAAAAGGAACCTACAATTTTAATGCAAACAATAAAAAGGTTAACAGAAAGTTTCCTTTCAAAAGACTCTTGGTGGAAGTTATTTAATTTTGAAAAAAGGTAAAACCACTTGTTTTACTTCCACATTATCGGAGTGGCAAAAATTTTTTGGATGGTGATCGTTCAAAAATATGAACGCTAAAAATTTTTGATGGATGTTTCGACCTGAAAGGGTAAGCTGGTCATCATCAGCGTGATACTTACACTTTTCATCACGGACATCCATGACGGAAGGTCAAAACCTCAACTCCTATAAGTACTCAGTTTGAAAACTAAGTACGAATTTTATGAAGAGGATTTTTAGTCCATCAATTTCATAAAATACCAATTCTGGTTAAATATTGCTTTAACAGCAAGTTTCCTTTCAAAAGACTCTTGGTGGAAGTTATTTAATTTTGAAAAAAGGATGTCCGTGATGAAAAGTGTAAGTATCACGCTGATGATGACCAGCTTACCCTTTCAGGTCGAAACATCCATCAAAAATTTTTAGCGTTCATATTTTTGAACGATCACCATCCAAAAAATTTTTGCCACTCCGATAATGTGGAAGTAAAACAAGTGGTTTTACCTTTTTTCAAAATTTTCAAAAAAAGGTTAAGTTAGGTTAGAATGACTGCCTAAAAGGCACACTTAGGCCAAAGTGGCCCATTGTGATACCACAGTTGAGGTTGTATTTCAGACCCCATTTAACCCCTAGGAAAAGAGGAGAGCCTACCAAATTACTCTCTGTGAACCGAGCTAGTTTCCTGTCACCAGTGGAATCTAGTTCTCGGGGGGCCAATATGCAATATTGGCTGGGGCGGAAAGGGCTAACCTTTATCATGTATCCGGGAACCTTTTAGAGCTTCTGATGAAGCTCCTTGACGTCAGTGAATCCTATTTCGATTAACGCTTTAAAAAACAACATAGTTATTGTAAGAGGATTCAAGACCTGAGGTGTACTGGTCACGTAAATTAGAATAAATATTAAAATTGATCTCGCTCCTTAACAAACAGAATCGCTTCCAAGTTTTACTTTTTAAATTTTTAGATGATTTAATGAGTGATTGACGCATTGGGGACCAGAATTACTTAATTTAGAAATAGGAAATACATTGAGAAACACAAGCAAACAAATTATCATAAAAAGACCAGTGACATATTAATAATAAGTCATTAAGAATAGAATGATCAGCCTTTCTAAAATTAAAACAATAGTTATTGTGGATCGGAGATGCTACAGTCACATGTTTAAATATCAAAGGAATCGACCAATTCGAGTAAGCTTTGTTGATGAAACGAAAACTTGACGCAAACGGAGATAGCAACAGCCAACGGCATCTCTCAAATTAAACGCACAATTATCCCAAACAAAACAGAGAAATAGATCCTGATTCACTAAAATTCGGACTGTCGATCCTTCACGCAAGAATAAGATTCTTTATTGCATTTAGAGTATAAAATACCAATCAAGGAATGGCAAGCAAGAATCGAGAGTGAAAAAACTTGTGTTAAAGAAACTAAGAAAAACATTCAAGAAGCCTTAAAAGAAGAAATACTCATATTAGTAGACGTGCCGAAAGCAATAATGGCAATACTTCGCATATTAATACTTTTTTTTTATCCTGAAACAGCTTCATGAATCACTGGTGTTGACCTGGATCTCACAAATAACTTGAAAATTATATTAGAGGTAATTATACGGCTGGTATCCGATGACACCCACGCTTTACAAAATACTTATTCATGTCTCTATAATTATAGAACATGACCTGTTACCTATAGGCCAACTTTCTGAAGAAGCGACTGAGTGTCGTAATAAGCATTTTCGGCGATACCAACAAGATTTCGCAAGGAAATTTTCAAGGACATCATGTAACATGTAATATGGAAATTTTTTTTTTGTGTGAGGGGTGAAAATCTTTCAAAGACACCAGGAGACCAGATTGTCTCTGGTAGTGTGAGATTTTTACTCACTAAAAACACCACTCTAGGGATTTGCCGAAACAGACCACTTTATCCGGGTCGCTTTTCGTCACTACCACCTGTGATCTCAGCGAGAAAGATCCGGACTAATACAGTTTTCTTCCCTCACCTCGATTCCTAGGGTCAGCGCAAGCATTTGCCTATAGGACACTTCTGCCATTCTTCCTTCTTCCGTCCAGTGGTGTCCCATCAGCTTCCTTCTTCTGCTTGCTAGTGCAGGGTACTGGCACACTATGTGTGCTGCCGCCTCCTGCTCCTCCAGGCACAGCCTGCAGATATCATCCTCGAAAATGTTCATCCTCGAGATTGTTCATCCTCTTTAGATGACACCTGAAGTTACCATGTCCTATTAGTAGTGCCGTCAGCCATCTCAAGGTCCTACGATACATATCCAGGACCTCCCTCTGTTCAGCACTTCTGGTCGCTACAATTGCCATCTTAGCCTGTCTGAACGAGTCCACGACGTTCCACCGTTCCCAGTGCTCCCTCGTGGTCCACTTTCCTAACAGGCCCTCTGCCGTGCCCCTGCCTAGCGCAGTGAACGGCTCCGGACCTTGGAACCTCGAAGCAGCCCCTAGTTTTGCCGGACGTTTGCTTGCTCATTTCCTTCGACTCCCGCGTGTCCTCGGACCCACGCCAGTGTCAACTCATTTGATGAGGCACACGCCTTTAGTTTACGAACATACTCCAATGACAGCGCTGTGTTGAACTCTGTACCATCCATACATCTGATCACCGCCTGATTATCGAGTGCCACCACTATCTTCTTGCCCCTCACTCGACTGTCTAGTATGCGATCAAGTGCATAGATCAGAGCCAGCATCTCTGCCTGAAATACTGAGGTGTATATTCCCAGGCAAAGATGGGTGTTCAGGTTATACCATCAACAGGCATTTCTAATTCCGGTATCTTATCTTTGACAAGTTCCAGTATTTTCCTATGCCCTCGGTTATTACGAGATCTGCATCAGTTTGCACCTTGATCCATACGAAGAGCTGCTGAAGCAGCAGTTCTCTTCACATATATATCTTTAATATGGACATAATAAATAGATTATTATTGAGCTCAGACCCACTAATCTCATGTTCTCGTCCAACAGTGCATAGAAAAAATAGTAAATCATTTTCTAAAGAAGCACTTCCTCATAGCTTTGGTCTGGATAACACCAGAGAGCTTAAATTCTTAGAATAAGATGTAGTTACCAGACTAATAAATCACAAAGATAATGTAAATTTCTTAATTGTGTAGAGGTAAGAATAAATGAATTGAATTGAATTGAAATATAGAGATTAGTCGTCTTGGAGCAAAGCTAAATTAAATTTGCATAGTAGAAAGAGACCTGACCGATAAGTTTTTTTTTCAGTTTTTTAAGGAAACTTCGAGCCGCAACGATGCGGTGGTATAAAGAAATCAGTATTTAGAATCTGTAAGATAATTATCCGAATACAACCCTCCGTTTAACCGATTATCGGGACTTGTACGTTAAAAATTGTTGACACTGGTTGCGGCTTTCTAAAACTTAAATTGAATATACTTTTATTTATAGGCAGGGTTATTTCTTGACATTCATCTTATGTCAATCGAGATAGTTAAGGCATTTTTATAAATTGCTTTCACATGCTCTTTAACTGCGTTGAGAATTTGCGTCCCTAACTTACAATTAAAATCACGCCCCTAAATTCAAGTCTGCCCTTGTAAGTTTATAAGTGACTCATATGTTAGTTGTCTGATAAGATAATCACTGTAGTTAACAAAACAGCTTGACTCCACCCGTAATTCTGTAGACAACTTAAAGAACTCTTATTCTATTCCACTTACCTCTTAAAACTTATTCCGCTAAAACCCTTAATTCACATATCTGTTGCTCCTTAATATATTTCTCGTCATAAATAAAGAAAATTAGATAACGCAACATGGCCATTAGGTTACTAAACACAGTCATAATTTTTGTTTTTTGATAAGCACACATTCTTCATTTATCATATGAAAACGTAGCAGGTACCTTGTAAGGACTCCGCACGCGAGGTGCCCCCCATGAATTTCAAGCGCGCACGCAAAATATTGCAATTTCCTTCGACAACCCTGTTAGGATTTACCTTTCCATTAAAAGAAGTTCTATAGAATTTGTTTACGTTCAATTCTGAAATTTTCCTACGTTAACTTCCGTGAATTCGAACAAACATGCATGCACGCAATCAGAACTACCTCAGATCCGGTTTTGAAGGTAACTCCAGCATTAATTACTTGTTCCCTGAAAAGTTTGATTGGGAATTACCTACCTTCAGAATAATCGTTTGAGTGAAACCTATTGGCCGATTAATAGGAAAAAGATTATGCTAACGATTTGATACTGCCAATTTTGGGGAAAGGTATTCAATCGTGCTTTAATACAAACAAAATAAACCAAAATTAGTTTTATGATGAAGACCACTACGGAGCTACAGCTTTAGAACATGCACTCATTGGAATTTCCACTGCTTGAACATGAGCACGTCATCTTGTGCCTTATCACAGATCTCTACTCCGTTGTTCCACTCACTGAAATATCGTGACTTCTTGTTTTCGTTCTGATTTCCATCGAATGGAGAATGAATCAATCGGACCCCTAGTGGGGATTAATCTTGACATAGAAACTAAAAATTTATGAGGATTGGATTCCATGGTTAAAGTTAAAAGAAATAAAAGTGTCATTTCAATTAAATTTATTAACTAAATTTATTTTATAAAAATACACTATCGGGCAAAACTTAAAAACGCTTAAAAGCTCTATTCAGTGGTAAAAATTTAGAGGTTCCAATTATTACCTGGGTGTATGGAGCTCTCTAGTGTTTGTCGAATGGAGTTAAGACGCCAGGCGGTCCCCCGAAACCCCCGTTGTACTTTTCATACTTTTGTGGAGGTGTTACTGGACTATGTGCAGGTGGTGGTGGAGGAAGAGGTGCTTGCGTTGGAGGAGCAACTGGCTGTATACCAACTGCTGGAGGACGGTATGTGTGATCGGGATCTTTAATACTACCATCGGGCTGAACAGCATAACCAGGTTTTGCTTGATTTCCAAGTATTCCGGGAGCTCCACCAAAACTGCCAACAAATTTATTTGCGCCACTTGTTACAGGTGGAACTTGAAATAGTGGCCCTGTAAAACCAAAACCAAACCCTGGTCCGATATTAGGCTGTGGTGCGATATTTGGATGTTGGCCAACTTTTGGCTGCTGGTCGATATTTGTCCGTTGGCCGATGTTTGGCTGTTGGCCGATATCTGGCTGTTGGGCGATATTTGGCTGCTGGCCGATATTTGGCTGCTGTCCGATATTTGGCTGCTGTCCGATAATTGGCTGTTGGCCGATATTAGGCTGCTGTCCGATAATTGGCTGTTGGCCGATATTTGGCTGCTGTCCGATATTTGGCTGTTGTCCGATATTTGGCTGCGAAAATATGAATGGATTAGTCGTCGGGTTAATGTTGTTGAAAGATGCTGCGAATGGTGGAAGAGATGACTGGTGAGGTAGAACTGGCTTAACATTTTTGTCGTCACCAAATTTGTCAGAAAATGAAGGAGGAACCAATGGGGGAGAACTGCCTGATTCGTAATTTGGTTGCGGGAATAAAGATGGATTTATCGTCGGGCTGATACTGTTGACGGATGTTGTGAATGGCGGAAGAAATGACTGAGCAGGTAGAGCTGGCTGAATGTCCTTGTTGTCACCAAATCTACCAGAAAATGAAGGAGAAACTAATGACGGTGAACTAGTTGTAGGATTGTGTTGTAATGGAATATCACTAAAGGTGGACGACGTAATGAAAGATGACGTTGAAGGTGGCACCGAATCAGTCACCAGGCTTGGCTTGTTCGGTATTTCTTCAAGTGGTGTATCTGTTTTTCCAGGGCTGGCGGCAAAAAATGAATTAACTTCAGTAGAAGAATGGGTACTTGTTATTTGAGCTGTTTGAGGATATTCTGGTGTTTGAGGAGATTCTGGTGTTTGAGATGATTCTGGTGTTTGAGGAGATTCTGGTGTTTGAGATGATTCTGGTGTTTGAGATGATTCTGGTGTTTGAGATGATTCTGGTGTTTGAGGAGATTCTGGTGTCTGAGATGATTCTGGTGTTTGAGAGTATTCAGGTCTTTGAGGAGGTCCTGGTGTTTGAGGATATTCTGGTGTTTGAGCTGATTCAGGCGATTGAGGAGATTCTGATGGATGGGGTGATTCAAAAGTTTGAGGAGATTCAGGTATTTGAGAATAATCACGTATTTGAGGAGATTCAGGTGTTTGGCTATCCAAGAAGGAGGGTAATGTTGGGGATACGTTATTTGGATTTTCCGAAATTTTATTTACCTCAGTATGATCTTGACCACTAGGAGCTTCCTCTTTTGTGGTAGATTCATTTTCTTCATTATTTTCCCTTTCTTCCTTTTCCTTTATAGCATACCCTTTTTCCTTTTGTTCTCCCAAAACACCAGGTGGCCCACCAAAACCTCCTGTGTATTTCTTTCCCTCAAACACTTCTGGTTTCGTTTGGTCATCCGATTTGTCTTCTTTATGTCCTTCTATATCTTTAGCATGAGGTATATCGGTAGGTTTAGAATCAACCTTGTGTATAACTTCATTGATTGCAAAATCTTTTGAACGACTTGCGAAACTTTCAGCACTAATCGGTGGTAGCAAATCCACTGGGGGTTGTGAAACAGACGGCGTTTGTAAGGCATCCTCCGGTACTTCTCCACTAGCAAGTGGTGGCAACAATTCATTTGTAGGCTTCTTAATTTCGGTTATTCCAGATGCATAGCTGGGGATTTCAAATTTTAATCCAGCCGCGTTAAGCACCTTTTTACCATTTTCGACACTGACATCAGTAGTGCCAAATGGAGACACAGGATTGCCATAGCTGTCTCTAGTAGGTCTGAAAGGCCCCGAAAATGGAGGTTCTAGGTTGCCGGAAACTGTTTTGGAAAAACAAAAAATAAAAATTATAATACTATTGATAGACATATGAACTCACGAATTTAAAAAATTAATGATTGGTTAAATTTACGATGTCGTGACCAGATATTGCTTCAAGCAGAAATATTTTAGTTTTAGCATTCCTGTTATCAAGCAATTTAGTTATTTACATGATTTGCATAATTGGCACGAGTATATTAGTCTTAAGAGAATAATTATTATTCCAAGGGGGCTGCATTAATAATTAGTTTATCAAAATGAATGCTTCGCAATTCGTGCATTGCACTTGTAAACAATTTATTTATTTATTCCTGGACGACCATGCAAGAAAATTTTATTTATTCTTCGAAAATATAAGTACTATTAGTATATAAAGTCAAACTGATGTAAGATATCCCTGCATACATGCGGCGAACCGAATCCACCAAAAAGTGCCAAGTTGGAGTAACGAATTCGAACTCGAACCGAAGGCACGACTCGGTTACGATTCGACAAGTTGAAATATTTTAGAAAACTTTATATATGTTTATTTTTACTTCGAAATTTCATAAAAGGCGATACGTTGTCAATTCCTCTTTTCTTTTATTAACTTGAAAAAAAAGTTTCCTGAAAAAATCAAAAATTGGGATTCACAAATTGTTAACAATTTAGGACGTCAGCGCGTATATCCTTAAATCCAACTGCACACGGATTTCGAAACAAGATCATTTCACCGTTTTTGAATTTTGTCCGCATCCTTCAAATTTCGCCCGAATGTTCGCAGGGATATTATGCGTTTAAAAATATACGAATATAGAATACCTAGGTAGTCTGGATTCTTACTTACATAAATTAGAACCCTCTGCTTGGGCAGGTAGCAGAAAAACAAATTCATTCTTTCCTGCAAATTAAAAAAGAAAGTCAGATTTCATGTAAACTATTTCTAAAATTAACTAACTAATTAAATGGTGAGCAGTATGACTCAAAATTTTATTATATAAATTTTGTATTTTTAAACTCAAATAAAAAGGATCAGATACAATAACTCACTCTGTCGACTGAAATAGGTTGAGGGTGGGTTGGTTGTTATTTAAGGGACATTAAACAGCATTGTATTCTGGATGCGTTAAACATAACACGGTTTGCTCTGCCACAAGCGAGAATCGTAGAAATCTCGTTACTTAATAATCCAAACAAACGTTCTCGGTTGATTTCTGTAGAGTTCCCACGAGAATTCAGAGAGAAAAGAGTACGCGGAATCAAGGGTGCTGTCGTCGACGAAACTATGAATAGGATTGCAAGTAAGAGATATAAGATCATTAAAAAAATAAGGTTAGTGAGATAACTGAACCTTGAGGTGTACGTCCGTCTATTATTATACGGATTGAATGGTCTGATAAAAAACTCTCCATCCATTTGAAGAGGTGGGGTATAGACCAAATGCTTGAAGTTTGGCTAGAAGAGCAACATGCCAGACACTATTAAAAGCTTTTGAAATATCAAGAGCGAAGATTTCGGACTTACTAAAATTATGATGATAATGATTCCAATGCTCCGTTATAGCCATTACCCATTAGTAAGGGGCCGATCAAGTATTACGTAACGCAGTTAGGCGGAGGGGGTGGGTCTTGTGAAACGTTACGGTGCGTTATAGGGGGGATGGAAGGGGGGTCAAGCAACGCGTTATGTAACATTAAGTTTTTGTTAAAATTAAAAGTCCTAACTCTTAATTCGTTACTCACGGCTCAGTTTATATGGTATATGTACACTACACATATTTTTTTTATATACGAAAAGAATCGGGTCAATGAGTTTACAGAAGTATATATTATATATGGCAAACAACCACAATAAGCCGTGTACCACGAGTCTAAAAGTCCGACCGTTGCGGTCAAACAAAACCACCTAAACTACAAGTCATGATCTTACGAATTTCACGCACACGCATTAGGGCCAAAATGGGCTGAAATTTCGTTTAATGTTCTTTTCAGCTCATCGATTTCTAACCCCATTGTCACTCGTTCCGGCGTCCCTCAGGGCAGCCACCTCGGTCCATTAATTTTCATCCTTACAATTAATGATGTTGATTGTGTCATCAAATACTCAGAGCTGTCCATTTATGCTGATGACATGAAAATAATTAAACATATCTCCTCCACAACCGACTCTCTTTTTCTCCAAAATGACCTCGATTCGTTCACCACATGGTGAGTAAATCATCCCTTCACAAAGCCTTATATCTTTATCCCGCCCATCTTGATCGCCTTTCCTAATTCTCCTTCCTCCCAGTTTATATATATCATAATCATAGCTCATATTGTTGTATTTTGTTATTTTGTATTTTTTTATGTAATAGCTTGCATTAAGCTTAAATAAATAAATAAATAAGTAGTAAAGTGACCAGAATGGAGGGGCGAACTCAAGAATGGATCTAACCATCTTTTCATGGTCTCGGTAAAACCGTTGATAATGAATCACCATCTCGAGCCACCGTGTTTCGCTGGTTTTCCGATTTCAATCGTGGTCGCACTTCGCTGTAGGATGCTCATAAAAAGGCTCGTGTCGATTGGTGCAAAGAAATGTCGAAATAATTCAATCGCGGTGCTTTAAAAGACGTCTATAAGATTGTGATAGACGACGAATCATGGATCTATGCATATGAACCCGAAACTAAGCAACAATCGACTGTATAGGTCTTTCAAGACGAGCCAAATCCAACAAAAGTTGTTCGCTCGCCAAGCACTTCGAAGCAAATGATTGCCTGTTTTTTTTCGAAATAATTGGACATGTCGCCAACGTGCCATTACAGCAACGTATAACAGTCAATTCTGAATAGTACACCACCATTTGTTTGCCAGAAGTGTTCGGAAAAATAAGGGAAACCAATCGCAGAAGACGAATCATTCTCCAGCACGACAATGCAACCTCTCACACATCGGCTCAAACAAGTGAATTTTTGAGCATTCAAAACATCACATTGATGGGTTATCCGCCGTACAGTCCTAACTTGGCACCCAATGATTTCTTTTTATTCCCGCAGATCAAAAATAAAATGCGAGGGCAATGTTTTTCGACGCCTGAAGAAGTGGTTGATGCGCTCAAATCATATGTTCTGGAGGTACCTCAATCGGAGCGGAAAAAGTGCTTCGAAAATTGGATCAAACGCATGCGAAAGTGTATTGATCTTCATGGAGAATTTTGAAAAACAATAAAGCCATTTTCGATTTTAAATATTTATTTTTACTTATCTATCTCAAAACTTCAGTAGCAACCCTCGTATTACGCTTTAGGAAGCATAGGGGAAAACATAAGAATGTTTAAGGTCGGGGAACATTCTTCTTTGTTGTTCAATATGTATAGGTATTGCTTTAAGTTCAAATCACTTAATCCAAAATGTAATATTCTACTTATGCCGCACGAGGCATTAGCAAGATAAGCCACAAAAATCTTTATGCAGAAGTTGTCACACTACTTGCATTAACATACAAATCAAGAAAAACTCTCCTCTGACCTCACATAAACGATTGAAGAATTTTAAAAACCATACCAGTAGTAAGCTTCCTAACAAATTAGAATTCTTACTTTTGCTGAAACATTATTAATTATGTAAATGGCAAATTAGTAACACCGTAAAGTAACAACACCGGCCCGCCTACCCGGAAAACTGTTCGGAAAGAATGCTTTTGACATCGGTAATAGAGTAGTCAGGAGTAGTCGATTTTTTACGATTCTTGGGAATTGCACATAAATACTAAGTAGCAGCTAACTGTTAGCGCTTCGAAAAGATTTTCTTTCGTCATTTGTTATCAGCAATTAGTTCGTTCCTACTCTAAAACTCTTCACAGAAATACATAGGTTAGTCATATAACATACCCGCAGGTAATACGAAGAAAAGATGCCTTTCAAGATTGTTTTGATCACTTGATTAGCCTTGAATTTAATTGATGGCGCTTGGGCAGCATTACGATTTCATCAGATAGCATCACTAGAAGAATGCTGAAAGGAAACTAAACCTTCTAGAAAATATCTATGCCTGCGGCGTTAAAGATTCTTTACAAAACAAGTAAATAAAGAAGAACGCGAGTTAATTAGTAAACGATTACATAGTTTCAAAATTAAATACAAAATTTCCCAACCTATCTATTTCGTTTGGTTATTAGTTAACACACAATTAAAGTTCCAAAAAAACTTACCACTGATATGAATATGAAAATTTATGAATTGTTCAATTTTTATCTTTTATTTGTAAATTGGAAGTGTTCTTAGAATAAGAGAATCTGGTTTTGAGTTGAATACAGCAAGGTAATTTATGTATAGAAACCGAAAGACCGGTTTCTGACTAAGTTTTGAATAATAAGAAATTCCCACAATGGCAAAAGCCAATATGCGGTCCAAGAGTGCTATTATAAAATATTTTCTCACCTTCATTTCATTTTTGAAATAACTTTCTATTTATAATGCGATTGTTATTGAAAACGGCTACAAGTTTTAAGTAACTAATTAAATCTCAACAAATAGGATGAATACTTTGGAGTCGTACTTTCATGATTCCATGGATGAGTGGCATCAAGGTTCTATTCTTGGCCATAGAATAAGAATTTCGTTTTATTGAAATTTCTAGGTCGTATCATTGCAAACTAGTTATTTTTTTATTATCCCCGTGTGGGACAAGAGTCACGCCTATGCAAAATTCTAAAATCCTGTTTTATTCCTTTCTTTATTTTTTTTCTACCCACAGCTACGTAATAAAAAATACCACAATTGTATTTTGATATAAGAGCACACCGGCCGAATGCGGGTCAACTGCGCGATTATTCCGTATAATGTTAAGAAAAAAATTAACTACAAAAACTTTTGAATCCTTAAATCAACTCTTTCAATTCATGCCCCACACGGTATATAAAACAAAAAAAAATATGATCAATTACATATAAAGACAATCCTCTCTGTGTAGTTCCTGCAACCTCTTATGGAGCATGGTGCGGGAAAAAACCTTCACCTGATTCGAGACAAGTGGACCTACAATTTAAAGTGGATTCCGAACCAGTGACATTTTCTCCTCAACCCCATGGCTTTTTAATCGTAATATGTTGTCGGCAGAAAACAACCATAAGTCGACGTCGGTGGGATTCGAACCTCGGACCTCCGGATTGGTAGGCCGGCAAATTATCACTTTCTCTACCGACGAACTATCCAAAATAATTAAATAATTTTATTTAGCAATTTTTTAAAAAGCCTATCTTCTACTCTCTTAATGTCATGCACTATCAGGCGTTCGTCTTAGAAGAGCAGGTCTATTCCACTTATTAGATTTAGAAGCTCGTGTGCTGGTTAGCTTATCTAAACCCTTAGACTTCTACATCCGTGGCAGATAGATTACTAGGTTACTGCGTTGAGTCTTAGTTAGACTGAGTAACCTGTCTGTTTCGATCATAGGTTATACACATGATCTTTATGATTCTGCACGTTGTGGATACTTCCCATTTTTTTCCACGGAACATTAAGATACTTTATAACGACTTGTATTAGAAGTAGTATTTACTCTTGTCTCTTGAACCTCCATACCGGTCCCTTTGCTTCTTTGGTCTGGTAACCAGCAAAGTTGCACCTTTCTGTTCAGCGTTTAGATTTGAATTCAGTGAACCCCAGAGCTTTTAAAACTGCCAGATGTTGACCGAAGTAGTTACTGAGAAACGGACGTGCCATACAGATTAGGGCTGAAAATTGGATCCGGATATCCAGATTATCTGGATCCTAGAGCTTTTAAAACTGCCAGATATTGACCGCAATGTCTACTGTAAGTAGACCGGCCGCTTTGTATTGTCACGCCTTCAGCTTGAAATATGCTACACTCGCTGGGAAGTCTGTAGGACTGCTGCTCGTAATCCCGATAACATTTTTAAGCCATCTGTACAGATGTTAGCGATTTTCGCAGGTTTCTCTGCTTTATATTTCCAGAACATCCTGCCTAGTATTACCACTCTGAACTTCTTATTAAAGTCATTGACAATAATGAGACTTTCTCTCAGGTTGCTGTAGTCGTACCTCCGTATCTTGAGGAATTTTGATTCCCTAAAATGCAGCTTCGCCCTCTTCGCAGCTACACGTCTATAGGAGGCAAGTGTAGGATAGTGTTTAAAACACGGAGAGCACTTGCTAGTGCTCCCACCGCACTATTAACTAAACAAAAACATATTCTGAAGGTTTTTCATCGAGAATAGATGCGAATTAATGACTCATACAACTGTACCAAATTTCAAGTCGATAACAATAGTAATTACTGAGAAAAACGGACGTGCCATACAAATTAGGGCTGAAAATTTGATCCGGATCGGCGAAAGTACGATTCCTCAAATCCGATTATCCAGATTATCTGGATCCTAGTAGCCGGGTAAAAGGAATCTCTGTGGATTCGGATTCGAACTATCCGGATCTAAACTAAGCAAAGAAGCTTAGAAGAGTAAATTTAATGTAAAAAAATAAAATAAAACTTTTTTTCTTAGTCTGGATTCGGATAGTTCAGGTGCCTTATTCACGAACTCGAGTCGATGACCAATTCTCGAGTGACAGTCGATAAAAGAAATGTCATCGAGCAAACACTCGATGAAATGTTAAGCATTTATTCTCGATATCGTTTCCATGAATACGAAATTGGTACACTCGATTATCGTGAGTTATCGACTCGAGTTCGTGAATAAGGGACCAGATCTGGATCCGGTCCACAGAGATTCGGATTACCCGGATAGTAGGATAGACAGATATTGAAGTCTTATCATAAGAGTTATTTGACCTTTTGGTACGGAACCCTAAAAATTCACCGAGTTATGGCCAGTTATGGTTGAGCTCTTAAAATTTACATTTACTAGGGCTAGCAGTAACTTGAATGATTAAGTGAGTTCTTTTTCAACTTGTCTTTCCTTCGATTCGACAATAATTTTGTTTCGATAACTGGGGTATTTCTTAGTGGCAGCAAAACCGTGGCCAGGAAGCTAGTAATAGTTATGACTAGACCATAGGCAACCATGCCAGAAGTGTTTCTCGGAGTTGAAGGGATACGAAGGAGATCGAATTAGTTCACCGCATACTTATTCTGCTCTGGCGACAAGATGAAGTAGCCTACGAGGTAGATACTTTTTTTCGGGGCTTACGAAGGTACAGAGCATAGGGCTTAAAGCCGTACTGAGATTCCTTAGGTAAGCAGGATGGCTACGAGAGCAAAGTAACTAAGAAGGGGATTTTCAAGAGTTTATGGGGCACAATGGACCCATTTAGAAGACTAAATGAAACAGGCTGAAGGTAGCTCAGCAGCACCCCTCTAACCTAATTTAACCTAGTTCTCAAAATAGATCCGTTGAGTCCTAAAAATTAATTTATTCTTCCATACTATATGAGCGGTGAATGCTTTGAAACAAATGCATAAGTGTGGATACTCTATATTTGTCAAATTGGGAAAACCACTTGTTTAGATTATAGATTTGCTTATCTATACCTCCCCACGGTTCCAAAACTTAGCGTTTGGGTTATAGCTGACGTAAAGGCTACCGTAATCCCTGGCTGGCCGTGCGCGTCGCATGGTATAAAATCGAACGTTATATTGGGTTTGGGTTTTTATAACTGGTTGGAAATCGATCTATTGTGATGTGATTATGATGACGAGACCGTCAAAAACTGACCATCGAGGCGTAAAAAAGCAAAACAATAAATTTCGAAATTTAACTTTCCGGCTGGTGGTGTCATCGAGGTTTGTTTCATAATTTATTTTTCGTTTAAAGTCAAATAAAAGTTTCCCAACTACTAATCACATATTCATAACTAGTTTTAACATTTCTGTTTATTTTTTTTAGTAATCTGCAACTATTCGGTAGCATTGGGTGACTTTCAGACAATTTTTATGCAAAGAATTTCGCAAATGAAGTTAAATTTGAAAGTACTATAAAGATCAAAATTTTTTCTTTGATGTTGTGATTATAGTACAATCCTTATAGTGTTCTCTATTAGTAGATGTATCGAAATTAGGAGAATATGTTTTAGAATTAGTACCTTTTTAGAAAGTGACCCATTGGGAACGCCGGATTTAAATTTCCCTCCGTTTTTAGGTTTCCTTACCTTAAAACGAAAAAAAGGAACCCTTATAGGATCACTTCGTTGTCCGTCTGTCTGCTGGCTAGCTGTCAGTCTATCTGTCAAGAGCCTTTTTCTCAGAAACGCGTGGAGGTATCGAGTTCAAATTACTATAAAATACTAAGTTCCGCGGTCCCTCTAGCTTTTAAGTCAACACAATAAAAGAATACGGCCACTTATGCCCATTTTGCCGCATATTTTGACACTAGTAAATAAATCAAAACCTATAGGGAACTTCTCGTTAATTCTAGAATCATGAAATTTGGCAAGAAGCAAGGTCTTATAGCACAAGTAAAGGAAAAAGTCCGAAAATCGTTAATTTCTAGTCATACCCGTCTGTCTGTTTGTCAGAACAGATACTCACAAATAAATCAAAACCTATCAGGTACTTCCCGTTGACCTACAATCATCCTAGAATCATGAAATTTGGCAAGAAGCAAGGTCTTATAGCACAAGTAAAGGATAAAGTCCGAAAATCGTTAATTTCTAGTCATATCCGTCTGTCTGTCTGTCAGAACAGATACTCACAAATAAATCAAAACCTAGTGTATATATATTTGTAATTTGCTTTTATGTAATTTCTACAAAATATTTAAATGAACCTTGAACAAACGTGATTCAATTGGCCTTCCAGATCTCGATTGTTTCATCTGGGGTTTTGCACTGTCCAAGGTCTATGCTATCAAATCACAAACAATTCCAACAGATATTCAACGCGTTATTTCTGAAATTGAGCCAGCAGCCTTGCAAAAAGTCATCAAAAATTTGATCAAAATGGTCATACTAAGAAAAAATCGGTGAGAAGAGCTATGCATGAGATGGTATTCAATATCGAAAAGCCCCTACACTACAAAGAGTGACTTTAACAACGTAACCACAGGGGCTATCGTAAATGGCATTGCAAAGGTGGATGAAATCTTATGCGGTTGGACAGCCATGTTGTTAAGGAATAGAGTGATAACCTCCGAGTGGGTGGACTTGTGAAGCTCTAAAAAGAGGGCGTAAAGGTGGTTGCGTACGGCGTTATATTAATAGTATCAGATAAGTGCCTGAACACGATAAGAGCACTCACAGAAAGATATCTAAGGAAGTTAAGCTCCCGGGCAGGAACGAGTGGGCCGACAAAAAGGAAACGATAGAACATCTTCTCTGTTATTGCCCTGCGCTTGCAAAAACAAGACACGAACTACTAAGCAGCTACTTCTTCAAGAGTCTAAAGGAGGCTTCTAGGTGCAACATGAGAAGTATCTTGAAAGTTGCAACAGAAACGGGTACTTTTATCTTAAATAAAGCCAGCGCATCGACGATCGATGTACGAAATCTCTAGGATATAGAGCAGCGAAATGTGGTTAACTATGGACCCCGAGCGGACTATACTAGGCGCTTTCAATGCCGCCACTATAACCTGACATAACTTAACCATCCGATGGGCCACCCTTACTCTCTCCTTTCTTTTGTCTTTTCTGATTTTTATAAACCCTTCTATAGAACAGAAAGAAAACTTCTTCCAATTCGATGACAGAAATTGCAATTAAAAGAGGATTCGCTCTGCAATGTCCAATGGCTTTTATAGTAGTTTGTTGTCAATAGAAAACAACACTTATGATGAAAAGCCATTCCTTATACAACTGATTGACATCAAAATCATAGTCTAAATCTAATTAGTGGAATAGACCTGCTCTTCTCAGACGAACGCATGATGGTGCATGCAATTGAAATTGCAACTGAGAGTAGATGATAGGCTTTTTAAAAATTTGCTAAATAAAATTATTCTGGATAGTTCGTCGGTGGAGAAAGTGATAACCTACCAATCCGGAGGTCCGAGGTTCGAATCCCACCGACGGCGACCTAGGGTTGTTTTCTGCCGACAAAATATAACTAACGGAGTTGGATCAATGCGTTAAGCCGCACGACCACCACGCCATGGGCCCCGGGTTCGAGACCAGATCTCCCCGTGAGCTTTTATTAAGAAATTAAAATAATCCACTCTGTCTCTGGGCTGTTGTCTAGCTCGCAGGAATGCAAAAACAAGACTCAAGCTTCCTCACTCCCCTTACGCTAATTCCCTTCCGGCCAAAACCATGCTAACGCATCAAAGGGTTGTCCCCTAGGATTTGGCCACATCGTATAAAAAAAACTATAAAAAAGCCATGGGGTTGAGGAGAAAATGTCACTGGTTCGGAATCCACTTTAAACTGTAGGCCCACTTGCAACCGTTTTCTCGAATCGGTAGAAGGTCTTTTCCCGCACCATGCTCCATAAGTGGTTGCGAAAACGAGAGAGAGATTATTGTTTCTATATGTAACTGATCACTTGTACACGCATTCGTTATTACCCAAACACTACAATAACTAAGAACATATTCGCTTTTTTTGGGAGATTATTGAACTTTTTAAACTACATATTGGCAATAAAAAATTTGTCAAACCAGTCAAAAATCAAAAGCCAGTCGTTGTGGCCGTAAATCACGATAAGCAATTACGGCGTTGGTATAAGGTGAACCGTCAACTTAACCATATCTTTCACGACAAATGGAATTAAGTTACAAGACAAACGTGTCATCCTATAAGTTAAAGTGGACTTTCGTTATTCAGCAAATTTAGGCAAACCAGTGCTAACAACGGTCTCTCATGTAATAATTTTGGGTCATAAAGTTAAAACTTTTTTCGCCTACGCCTTGAACTTGAATAAGACTCGTTTTCGATGAAATTTATTACAATGAGAAATATTCAAATTAGGAGACGTTTACCTCACATATTGGCTATGCTAACTAGTTATAGATTCAAGGCAAAGACAAGAATGTAAGAAATGCCCAGGTCATTCTAAAGCTACGCAATAAGAATCTTCACTTTATGCAGTCCTTGGATGCTGATCGCACAAAAACTGAAAGCACTTTGCAAAGAGATTCAACAGATAGTGGGAAACAATAAAAAAAATATCAGAAATAGTCGATGTTACACTGATACACTTTTCACTTTCAATTAACTCAGAACGCACCTTTTTCACTTTCTACAGGTGCTGCCTGTGCAGAATAGCAGCAAAACCAGAACACCGTCAACCACGTTATTGTTACCGCCTTCGTCTTCATCGCCATATACTTTTTGTACGATTTCAAGTTAGCTTCAGATGCAGCCGTTTCACATGCGAATCAATCGAAGTTTGAACTCAGATTGAGCTTACTCTGGAAGATCATCTTGATGTCGTTACCGATCTAATCCATACCAGCAGCGCCCGTGCCCATTCTTTACATGTTCTAGAGACTAGCACTTTGCAAACGATTGTCGTCCTCAGGTGTGCTAAATTATAAGATTCGATTGAAAATGAAAAGATGTAAACATTTATCAACGTGCTAATGGTTTTATAGTTTGGCACGTTTAGTGTCTTGGACAGTTTTGTATAGTGTGTTGGAGCATATTTTTAAGTAGTAGCAACTTAAGGTATGAGCCATTCGAAATATCTGACGAAACGAAATGCATTTAATCGAATTACTCATCAATTTTAAAGCTTAAATTCGCCGCCGGCTTGTCTTGAAATTTTTTGTGACCTTTCAATTTAACCGCAAAACGGCAATAAGTGCGGGCGGTATTGGTACTCGAAATATTTCGAAAGTTCGACGGATATTAATGCCGAAATGGTCTTTAACCTGTTTTTTTATTTTTAGGTTATTTAGTCAGAGACGAGAAGAGATTTACGTTATTAATGATATTTTTGCAATTTCTGTGGTTTGCATGCGCAGTAATGCTTTTTTATTTTTTTCGAATCGAGCTTGTTTCATATTTTACAAATCTCAATGCGGAGTACTATAAATAATCCTTATATTTTTTTAAATTTCATAATATATCGTCAATGTTTTTTTAACATCACGAATGTATTCACGCACGAGTGTATGTATAAATACGTCAATGAAAATTACCTGTTGATTTGGATTCCATCATAGTTCAGTAGTGGATTAGTTGATGCTAAACAGATATATTGAATTACTAACTAACTAACTAACTTTGTTGTACATTTAAGTCGTTTATTTTGAAAATGGTCTAAATCCACTTCTAGACGTATTCCTATTTCTACTATTGACTTTAAACACTTAACAAGGCTTCCGCCTATTTCCCTTGAGTCCGGAGTGGAAACCTTTATAAATCATTGAGTTCCGCGGCTCTCTTTCTCTACGTCGCTGTATTCTAAAATCCTGATTACTTCGTAGATGATATGGTTGCACATCACCAACATACTGCATCGAGTCATTCAAGTAGTTTGGGAGTCGATTACATCTAATTTTGTGGATGAACAAAAGCACATTCAGATCAACTCGGTTGGCTCGTTTGTGAGAAGGTGCCTGACTCCCGTACTTCCAGAGTCCTGCACTCCAGGTTTTCCTGTATTTTGAGTACCCCGATAGTTCTTTTTCCTCCCTTGGTAGCTGCTTATTCAACTTTAAAGCGGCTGACTTTTCTTCCCTCAATGATTGGATCCAGGCCTATGACTGGGCGAACATACTCGCTGAGCCCGCTCTTGACCGGGCTGTTTGCGTCTTCTACGACGTGCTTTATACCTGTTTTACACAGTGTGTTCCGGTTTCCTTTTCAGGCTCCACTCATTCATCTCAGCCCTGGATGGAGAGCTCCTTGAGATACCTTAAAAATTATAAGAATATGGCCTGGAAAATGTTCTGCTTCTCTAGGTGCGACAAAGACTGCCAGGCCTACTACGACCTTTACCTTCGTTTCTCTCTCGATCTTCAGGCGTCCTACAACAGATTTCTGTCCGACACGAGACATATGCTGCATTCCAACCCTAGACAGTTTTGGACATTAAAAATTTTCAACATTAAAAATTAAGCTTATCAAATTTCGGTAGTTTCATGTCGGAAAAAATGCTTTACATATTATTTCATATCCCGTAATACCAGAAATAGCCTTTTCCCATTGCCAAATTATTAACCGTTTTAGGAGTCTTAAGCAATTTTCTGCAATCCTTAGGTAGTTTTATATTACCAGGTCTTAATATTTTCAATAATCTATTGACGGCAATATGTGTAATTTTATTTTGAAGAGCCCACTCTCTCAAATCTTCAACAGACCATAAGTCCTTTTTTAACGAACTTAAATCGTTTATGGGTTAGTCAAAATCATCATGGTCAGATGGACAAATATTGTCTCCTGAACTTTCTTCTGCTATGCTTTGTACCTCACTTAGGAATATTTCTTTTCTTTCTTCTTTTTGTTCTCTTCTTGCAGCTTCAGACAGCTCACGTTTTACTTTTCTATAAAAAATGGTGGAATACTTGTATAACTTTTTCTTGCACTTCATTGCTCACTTTTTATTTGGAAATTAATATTTTTACGTTCAATCTACGTTCTGCGGCCAAACTGATAAGTAAGATAATAACATGTCAAGAAAGGCTTTCATGTAGTAACTAAAACGTACCGTGTAATTTAAAGTAGCACACTGTAAGGGACTTTAAGGACCCAAATCGAAGTTTTAGCCTCCATAAAGATTTTCTTTAAAAAACGGAACGATGTCGTTTCAAATGAAAGGATTAGAAATGTTATCGCTACTAAAACCACCACTATAAATTCCGCCACTGTAACGTGGTAAATCATAGAAGCTACAACGTCACTATATGTAACTTCATAATGCCTCGTTGGTAAGGCAGCAACTTTGATGTAAACGTAGAAAAGTTACAGAGACCGATTTTTAACACCTCGAGGAACTTTATCTACAGGGAACTTCTAAGTGGCTTATTAAGGAAGCTATTTCATTTCGGCTACTTGCAAAAACGCGTATAAGTTGGCCATCTATGTTAAAGTTTTCATTTTGGTCACAGTAACGTATCAGGTACTTAGTTTTTGTCCCAATATACTTGAACTCAGTCGCTGGTACTTAAAATGCTGCTTGGGTGTATGGGATTTCGCCCAAATTTTTAAAGTTATTATTTCCATGCGTGCTGCAAGTCGTGACACATTTGTTTAACCATATAATAGCTACTTCATCTTTTCCAGATGTATGGAAACATGCTCTTGTAATTCCTATCGCTAAAAATCGTTGCCCCTCTACGACCAAAGTGTTCGAGAAACTTTTTAGTAACCAACTTATTGACCATCTTAATCGGCACTTTTATCTCTCTAAATGGCAGTCGGGATATCGATGCAATCACTCTTGTGAAACTGCTCTGCTAAAGGTATCAACGGATTTAAGAGCCGCTTTCTTGCTTTCGATTGCTGCAAGAATTACGTGCGTTGTACCTCAGGGTTCTATCTTGAGGCCGCTACTATTTTGCTTATACATCAATGACTTGCCTTCTGTAATACGGTACGCTCAAATTCATTTATACGCTGATAATTGCCAATTGTACATTAGTGGGCTATTTAACAGCATTAACACTCACGTCAGCAAGCTCTGCCAAGATTTAGATCGCGTTGTTGTGTGGTCAGGAAACAATTTACTTTTGCTCAATCACTCTAAATCATGCTATATTGTTCTCTCGTGAGACGTAAGCCTTAATCACTTCACCTTTACTGTGCCTTACCTTGAGAATCAGCCGATGGTTAGAGTTGATAAGGCAAGGAATCTGGGAGTTATCTTCAATAGCGGGATGACTTATTGTGATTATATCAACTCGTCTCTAACTAAAATTTACGGCACACTAAGAAGGCTTTGGTTGAGGGCGTCCCTTCTAACAATGAATACCCGCCTAGGCTTAATTAAGGCTCTCGTGCTTCCTTTGTTCACGTATGGTATAATGATTTTTCCTTGTCTCGACTCGACCTGTGCTGGTAAGATTAATGTCGTTTTTAATGATTGTGTTCGGTTCGTTCATGGATTGCGTCGTAGTGATCATATTTCATCTTGTGTCTTCTATTGTTGGTTGCCCCCTCAGAACTTACTTAAACATAAGGTTATTATGCTTTCTCCACAAAATGATTTACAGCGAGGGCCCTGAATACCTCCGCTCGCTAATCGTGTTTCTCCATTCGCAACGTCGCTGTGATATACTTTTACCTAGGTTAACTAGGTGAGCGTTTCTAGGCTATTTAACTTTGGAACTCATTTCATTATTATATTCAGAGAATGGCAGTGCTCGGGGCATTCCGCGAGACTTTATCGGAGCATTTTGAAGTTCACTCATAGAATCAAATAATTTCTCTATTTCAATCGTCGTTGTGTACTCTAACAGTTACATTATTCTTTATTACATTCTAGTTTTGCTTATTCTTTCTATGTTCTATTTTTCAATTATTACTTATTTCATTTCATTTTGGATTACTTACTTTCATACTATATTTATCTTTAATCATCTTGTTAGGTGAACCTTCCAAAGATTTATGTACAATTATAAAATATGTTTATTCTTGTTGTACTATTGAATAAATTATTAAATTGAATTAAATTAATTCCAAGCCGAGGTTTGAATCTGTCTTTTTCAGTGCCCATAGACACTCCTCATTAATAATGTGCAGAAAAGACATGTTACTTTTCTACGGTTTCCCCTTTCCCCTAAATTTGATGAGGTAATTTTAATAAAAGAAACAGATTAACACGGCGGAAAACGATGCGATACGCATATATCTGCCTACAATTACTTTTCAATCTAAAAAATGCTGACCTATTCGTTTAGATCTCATTTTAACTCAAATCGTTAGCCAATCATCCAAATTAATCCAAATCGATTAACAGTGTTTGAAAATTCCAGCACTCAAAGCAATTTTAATCAAATATTTAACTTTATACTTTCAAAAAAATTAATAAACTTATTTGTAATAACATGTAACAATAATATACATAGCTAAGAATAATAACTTATGCTGGGGGCTCTCTTGCAGTTTTATAGGCTAATTCTAAAGAATTAGTAATTAGTTGCATGTCGCCCTCAATACTTCGAGCACAGTTTTCAACATCACCAAGTTTTTAAAATATCAGCAGTTTTCAAAAACCTTTATTTTATCTAAAAGATTACAAAATCTCACCTTTAATGCACTGCTAAATCCTTCTATTAGTTGAAGCCATTGTTGAGTCTGTTTTGCAAAATTCGTGTCCCCAACATGAAGCTGTTTTGCTTCAGCATCGAGACGTTTTTGATTAAGATATGCTTGGGTTACCCTAAATAAATAATGAAAAAATTAATAAATTATCAATGAAAATTGATTTTTTTACATTACCCAACATTAAGGTGGTCTACTAGGGCTTGAGTCAGTTCATTTGCAGATTCTACAGACTCTTTGCGCTTAACATCTAGAACATGAAAATCATATTAAAGTAATCGACATTATAGAGAAGTAAAGTAGTATTCTATAACTTGCTCTTCTTTCCTTTGTGACTGTTTTGCCTGGTGATCCATAACCATAGAAGAAAGCATGTTTTTTAAATTAATAAAATTAATTTACTTTAAAATAAGATTCGCATTAATTGCAGGAAATATATTTGGACGAATATGTAATCCACCTCTTCATACAGGATGCGTGATTACTAATTTCATTTTAAATATATAGTGCTACAAAACATAATAAATAATTCAAATAAACTTTACGTTAAAATTGAACTAGAACCAACTTCATCGGCCCACTAAATTGTTGTGCTGGAAAACTCTCCAAAGCTCTCCAATGCTTTGAATCTCCAATCTGTCCCAATTCCCAAAGTTCCAAAGAAATCGTCTTGCAAAAAGTCGCTTCTGTGGCTTGTCGGAGAAATTTTCCTAAATCGCTTCGTTTGCGTAAATAAATTTATTTTTTCAACAAGTAAGAAAATACTTTGTTCTATTGTGTTAAAATTCATTTGTAGTTAATAAGCTTTTTCGTGGTTGCATGCTCATATCATACGCTTAGGATAGATAGTGTCGACGAGTTATAAGACTACTTGTCATGTGTTTTTTAAATATAAATTCAACTTGCTATGAATATTTAAGCACAATACATTCGGAATATGTATTAATTCCTAAATAAAACTACTTTTACAAAGCTACAGCTGAAATTATTTTTTATTAGAAAAGTTTCTTGAAATTTTTAGGTTAGATATGCTAAAATGTCATTTGGTTTTAGGTGAATACCTATTTTTGGTAATATATTGTAAATACAACCCCAAGAATGGCAGACTCGGATGATGAATATGATAGAAAGAGGCGTGATAAATTTCGCGGAGAACGTAGTGCCGGAGATAACTACCGAACGGAACGTCGTGATGAAAGGCGCAGAGAAGATTGGCCTGAAAGGTAAGAATTTCGAATATAAGTTCATATTGTTAATTTTAAATTGAAGAAATCCCTTCAGAGGCCGCGGTCGGCCGGAATATCGAGATTACCGTGGCCCGCGTGATAGATACTCTCCTGGACGCGATCTTCCACCCCCAAAACGTATGCGTGCTGATTGGGGCGATGATCGACGATATGCCGGTAAGAAAATCGTTAATTATAGAAAAATTTCAAAAAATCCATTCCATTCTAACAGCACCTCCATCTAACGACCCTGCTTTAAATCCTCCACCTAATTCCATTTTCAAGAAATTCAAGCCTATTCCTTGTAAGTGCAATTTTTCGGGCAAAGGCTTTTAAATTAAATGTAATTCCTTAGGTCATGATCCGTATGGTATGTATGGTTGGAGTCATGAGCATTACCCAATGCATGGCCATGGATTTGGTGGACATCCACCAATGGCCGCTCACCCCCGGGAAGGGCAGACTAATAGCGATATGCAAACTCAACCGCCAATGCTTACCCTAAAACAATTCTTAGATACGCAGGACGATACCATTTCTGACTCAGAAGTTCTGCGCAAATATAGCGATTACAAGCTAGATTTTAAAAGACAACAGCTGAATGAATTCTTTGTAGCCCACAAAGACGAGGAATGGTAAGATATGCTAAATTAGCCGAGCTGCACATTTGTATATTTTTATAACAGTACAAAAAATCTATTTTCAATTTACTCATTCGCGTAATTAAAATCACAGAAATCGGTGAAATGTTATAAAAAGAGACAAATGTGCAACTAAATTTGGATAATTACCAATTTCTTAGGTAACAATCACTGTACAGAAGGCTCTCATCATTATTTAATTAAATCTTAATTTTTTTTACTAAAATATTTTAACAGACGTTTTCTCCTACAGCTGGTTGCCTTCAGAGTACATTTACGAACTTTTAATAAAATACGCAAATGAAAAGAATAATACACAGGAACAACTCTTATCAAAGCCGTTAATTCTCGTTACAATTTAACTTTTAAACACTTGGCGAGCAATGCCAGTGTGTATAAAAATTCATTTAAATTCGCGTTTTAATTTTGCGTAAAGATAGACTTAATTATAAAAAAAAATTAAACAATATCTTTGAGGTAAGATTTGAGGTAGAAATTTTCCTATTTTAAGAGAAAATATAAAATTTTTAATAATTTTTACTTTAAAAGATTGTCAGGTAACATTTTTACTAGCTGAATCTAAAAGTTCGCTCATTCAAGTTCGTTCGTTCAAATTTTATAGCACAAATATTCTTTTTAATTTCTTTTTTATGAAAGTATAAATTTTTGCCAAAATTTCTGTTCCTCTTCTCCCACAGCCACATAGACTTAATTTCTAATGTCTGGATCAGACGCCTCAGATTTCCATTTCCAGTTTTAGTTATTGAAGAGCTTATTTTATAAGAAACTACAATATGCATAAATAGCACTATATGATTGCACTAGAATTAATGTGGAAAATCAATCCGCGTGTATTGTAACACTGAGTTAAAGAATAGCTTGAAATCGCCTAGAAATATCAACTTAATATTTTGCTTTGATAAAGAGATATAATATACAATTCCCATTTATACTCAATTTGAATTAGAGGGTTCAATGCGGTTACCATAAATTTAGTCGCAAATCTAATTAGGTCTGTATGTCTGTGGGTAAAAATCAAGTAAAAATTGTTCTTCTGGCGGAGGGGATGAAAATGCGAAAGTTAACAAACGATTTTGGGTAAATTGATGGTAACTGAAGAACTGTCAAAAGTAAATTTCAGTGTAAAGATCTGTGCGTTTACAAGAAATCGTAAAAATAAATAAAACTGAATAACAATTTACTGAAAAGTTAGTAATTCCCCTTGTTTATTTCAATTTTTATTTATAAGCTGTAACTTGCCAAATATCAATCAGCTGTAAGTTGTCAAGCATAAAAGAAAAAGAAAAAAAAAAATTACTCGACTGTCAAATTTCGGTTTTGTGTAAAAACTTTCGAGTAAACAGACTGACCTATTATAACCAACCTGGATCATCTCCATTAATACGTAATATAAATTGGTTCAAAAATATTTTCCTTAACACATTATAATTTCAATTTTATTTAATATGGCAACCTATCAAAGTCATAAACGTACAAGTTGAAGCGCTCCATATCAAAACTCCTTATTTTAACATTAGGTATCTTTTCAGGAATCAAAAATTTTAGTAAATGTTAAGTGTTAGATTGCTCAATTTTATAACATTATTAACCATTTGGGTACACATTATTTGAAAATTTGTTTGCACAGGGGCACATTTTTTATGGTCGCTATTTTCAAAAATTTCCAATGGTCCAGAATCACCTGACCACTAAGTTGAAATGGATTTCCTAGCAAAAAAAGGCGCGGATTCTCAGTTTATTGGATCGGAGCCATTCTGTGGCTACTCAAAAAGCCGAATAGCAATGCGCAACCGGTCATGGGAGGACGAATACAAGCACTCACACTGGGCAAATATCCCAGGGTCAAGCAAGCAAAGAGGTTTATAACCTACTCAAAACAGAAAACGAAGAAGCTGCTCTCACTCAGCAGACCAGATTTAAGGCTGATAACTGGTCACTGTCACCTGGGCTACCACCTAAAAAAGTTGGGGCTGGCTGATGATGACACCTGTCGATTCTGTCTAGAAGAAGAAGAGACAGCGGAACATATCCTCTGTCACTGTGAGGCCCTCGGCCGTATCAGGCTAAGACACCTTGGTGGGGCTTTCCCATTAACATCAGATATAGATAAGGCAGCCCCCAGAAAAATTTTAGGTCTGATAAGGGAACTATAGATTGACGGGGCTTCCTAAAACTGAACCTGGATCAGGTCACAAAAGATCAAATTGGTCGCAGTGACTAAGGATGCGGTTAGTCCTTGATCCAATCCTTATAATAATAATAATAAGTTGAAATAGGTTGCGGAGGCAAACTGTTGGTCTGATATGACTATGGATTCAGCTATACGAGCTAAATCCCATTTCTTATGCCCAGTTACACCTCCTTTATAATAATAATAATAAGTTGAAATAGGTTGCGGAGGCAAACTGTTGGTCTGATATGACTATGGATTCAGCTATACGAGCTAAATCCCATTTCTTATGCCCAGTTACACCTCCTTGCCCCTATTCCCGCGCTTTTGCATCATACCTGAAATTTTAAACAAAAACCTAAAATACCTGCATTAGCGCATAAAGGCCGCTCCATACTTCACGGGATAATCTCGCGAGAATGTGAATTTACTAAGAACCCAACGCGAAACATTGCGAGTGGGGATTCAAGACAGTCCTCGCTGTGTTTCTGGGCGAGATTCTCCCGTGGAGCGGCCTTAAGAGATTCAGCTCGTATGGCTGAATTCAAATACATATCTCATGGTATGATTTCATTCCTTCTGAAAATCCTAATGGCGAGATCGGAGAAAAATAATTGCTAATGGAAAGCTAAAAATCGTAAAACCGAGCAAAAGTTACATTTTGTCAAAAATGTTCACGCTAACTAAACAAAAATTTAAACCCCGCCAATCACCGAGACGAAGAGATACCGAATGCAAAAATCCTCAGCCGCCCGTGTAAAATGCACGCTAACAACGCACAATGAGTTTTGCAAAAAAAAAATCTAAAATAGATTCTTTGCCTTATAAAAGCCGCCAAACGAACAGCTGCACAGAATGCAAGTTGACAAAACCGTTCGCCCCGTAAGCGGAGTCAACGAAATCATATGAAAGCAGCGGCAGGGTGTTTGTATTCGTGACGCGGTTGAAATAGTCAGTCGGCGACATAAATCTGAAATATGCAGAAGCACAAAATACCGGGCGACATGCAAACAATTTTTGTTATTTAAATTTATCAGAAGTCGAGAATGTAAATCATAAGTCAATCAAATCAGGGGTCATAACACCGGACTCCCCCAAACGATTTCCGGCTAGTCGACAATGCTTGCCGCAATCCCTCTTGTTTTATTTTTCCCTTTTTGCATTTAGTTCTTTTCCGAGTGTCATCAGCTGAGGTTCAGATGATGACATTCCCAGTCATGGCCTGCCTTGGGCAGTCATCCAGCAGCAGGGCAAAACACATTTAATTTTTTGGGCATGTAAAAACAGAAATGTTAAAATGTTACCCCCCCCCCCCTTCCAGGCCTTCCTTTAAATGAACTAAAACATGAAACAGTATTTTTAAGTTAGCTAAAATTTTTTTAACATTTTAACTAATTTCGTACAATACGTTCAAGGAATTTCTGATTATAATAACATTTTTAAACTTTGACAATTTATGGCATTGAGCTTTCACCATCTCCGCAAAGCGAATAAGTGTCAATCGTTTGCTCTAAAGAGCACGCCAGATTTTCATTTGTTTGCTCTTCAACGGCATTCGGCGACACCCGCGTTTTTTCGGATACCCGCGACTCGCCCTCCCGAAACGAAGGCATTTGCGCGCTCATTATAAACTTATGAGCTAAGTTGATTTTATAAGTGTAAAAAATGAAATTTATGAATGCAAAAGGTGCCTTAGAACACGCTGAACACCTCTGATTAATATTCACAAGTGACGGATCGTTTGAAAAAATTCTGTACAATAGATTTTTTTTTAAGTTTTTGTTCAAGAAATGTTTGGAAAAAAAATTTACACATTTTTTTTTGCATTTTTGTTTTATTAAATGGCGCCCACTAAATATTTCGCCCTTGGCAATCGCCTTGTTGGCCTATATGTTAGAACCGGCGCTGGATCTGGTAGATCTAGGTGAGACACGAAAACAATTGTATGGAAGGGGTTTATCTCTACCCCCTCCAATCTATAGGGATTTGAATTTCTTTTTAAATGGAAAAGTCATACATGTTAAAATACATGGATCATTCAAAAACAAAACGTACGGATTTCGGGAAAATTGCATCTCTTAAACAAATTTAGTTTACATGTATTTCAGGATTTTGTTGAATTTTTTTTTCTCGAAAATATCCACATTTGAATTTTTGATAATTTGCTGAATTTCTTCCAAACTCCTTGTACTTGAAATTCATTATCTCCAGTTGTACTGATCAGATCGATGTCGATCTTTTTTATCAGTTCAAACAAAAACCATGTTAAAGAGCCTAAAATGTGAAATATGCTACATATGTTATATATTTATTCCAACTTTACGGTAAATACGACAAAAATCGGTAAATATTAACGTGTTCAAACTAAAAGCCTGCTCTTTTAAAATCAAAACTGTTAAAGATAGAACTAAGACTCACCTTCAATTTTTTTTTCTGGATAAAGCCTTTATAGTTATACTACTTCCCTAAAAAGTTTCAGACTTTACAGTTATATCCTTTTTTTTTTTTAATGGGTCTTCAAATATTGCGATTTTTCGAAAATCACGCATTTTTAATCTGAAATATCCCAGAAAGGACACAATTAAAAAATCCAAATTTTCGGAAAACATTCCTTTATTGTATTGTAACAAGTGTTGAAAATTTCGTCACTTGTACATTTTATGCTCTTTAACATGGTTTTTGTTTGAACTGAATATCTTTAAAAACCAAGAAGTTACAGCGTTTAACACAAACCTCTGTAAAATGCAAAGTAGGCTGAGGCACCAATACAAAATGGCGGCTCCAAAAAAACTAAACATCTAAAAAATTAATGAATACCTTTTTTCAACTCTCAGAGTATAGTACAAACTTAGGTAAAAATATGAAAAAATTAATAAATTTTGTCAGCGACCTTTACTAATTAAATTGGTCGATTTGATATGGATTGACCCCATTTGTTGCCGAACTAATCTGCGTTCAATATCAGTTTCATTTTTAGTTTATAATTTAAAGAAAAATTAATTATTGTTGTGTTCTATCTGGAATATTTTAAGTTGAAATATACCAATTTTAACTAAAACGAATGCATTTGGAATGACTATTGCATTATTCTGTAAATCTATGATTAATATTTTTCCTAAAACTGCATTAAAACTAAAGGTAGGGAAACTATTTTGCAGACGAGTAGTAATTGTACTTTGTAATTTATTTTTTTAAATTATATATCAATCCCTTAACGCAAAAGAGTGTACAATATTTTTTGTTATCCCATCTTTAGCTAACACAAACAAACTGGATGGGTTTGCCCACTCAAGAGCATGCCACGTATAATTGTCCGTGTGAAAAACACGTCTCCTGACAATAAATGTTGTATTTTGAGATTTAATTCGTTGACGTCCACATTTTTTGCTGCTAAAATTGCTCTTTCTGCCAGCCACTCATGATTAATGTATTGTGTAGGTACATCGGGGAATATCTGGTCAATGAGAGCATCTTGCGACTCAATGATTGTGCAGAAATCGGTCGGTAATTTTATGCATCCAGTTTCATCTACAATAACTTTTCCATCGCCGATATCTAACAGTTGGTTTGAGAATGTTTCAGCGGATGGATCTCGAAGCATTCGAACGGGCATATTTACTTTTAGTTGTAATTTTTCAACATTACGCCACAGTGGCGATGATTTTCAGCAGGCGTTGATTTCATCAGTATACGTTGAACGTGGAATGACGGGTAGTGTTTGTCTAAAATCTCCTGAAAGGAGTACCAGAGTGCCGCCAAATAGTTTGTCGTTGTTTTTAACATCTTTCAATGTCCTGTTCAACGCCTCAAGCGAATGTTTGTGTGCCATAGTGCATTCATCCCAGATGATAATTTTACACTGTTTCAGCACTGTGGCCATGAACGATTGTTTTTTTTCATGTTGCACACTGCATCTGGGTTATTTTGAATGTTTAGTGGCAGCTTAAATACTGAATGAGCTGTTCTGCCTCCATCTAATAAAGTTGCCGCAATGCCAGAAGATGCAACGTCCAATGCAATGCCATTATTCGGCGAGAATTAGCGAAATAAGGAATGGTTTTGCCAGTCCCTACTCCGTGCTGTATACTGGGTCAGAAGTGACACCGGTAGACGCCTGGCGGGGATAACTGATCAAGTGATAATTGTTCAGTTATCAACCGGGGTTGAAAATTATTGAATTACTAATATCGCTATTAAAAAATAGGGGTTCATGGTAGAAG
The DNA here is from genome assembly GCA_964036015.1 of Leptarthrus brevirostris. Taxonomy (NCBI): domain Eukaryota; kingdom Metazoa; phylum Arthropoda; class Insecta; order Diptera; family Asilidae; genus Leptarthrus; species Leptarthrus brevirostris. The sequence goes on from OZ038372.1 coordinate 149,582,128, forward strand.
GGTGAAAATTTAGGGTTGTATGTATTTTTTACTGCCACAAAAAAAAACATTTGGGGTGGACCACCCTTATCACTTAGGGGTATAAAAAATAGATAACAACCTATTCTCAGACCTACTGAATATACATATAAAATTTCATCAAAGTCGGCCAAGCCGTTTCGGAGGAGTATGGTAACTAAAACTGTGACACGAGAATTTTATATATTAGATGTATTATGAACAAATCCAATAAAAACACAACAAAAACAAAACGCCAAATCTATTAAAACAAACTAAAAAGAAAGAAAAAAGCAAGAAATATCGGTTATCCTCGACTTGAAATGGTCAAAGTTCCCATGATATAAAAATATAACATTTTCGATCTCCTTCGGCTTTAAGGCTGAGAACCGTAAATATTTCAAGCCAAGGATAAAGGATTTCTACTTGGTCTTGTTCCCATCTTTTTACTCAGTCGAGTTTTTTATTTTCTTTATTAATTTACTTCAGTCAGATACTATAATTACCTGTGGTCAAATTAACGCATATTAATTTAATATCACAGCAACAATATTTTCCTTTATATTTAAAATTGTTTAAATGCAATGAAATGTTATGTTTAATGTTATTAATTTTCCCTAATCTAACTGAATTTTTAGGTTCAAGAATAAATATCATCCAGAAGAATCCCTTAAACGCAAAGAAGAGCAATTCGGCTTTTTAAAAGTAAGTCGTTCATGAAAAAATTAATCTCTTCCTTAATTTAATATTACTAATTCTAGAAACGAGTAGAAGTCTTCTCAGAACTACTGGACCAAGGTTTAATAACAAGTGTGTCCGTTGACACAAACCAGACTGAACCACTACTACGTCTGCTCGATACTGTTGTTATTAAGCTTGAAGGTGGCACAGAAGAAGATCTGAAAGCTTTGGACGAAAAGCCTCAAGAATATCGGCCAATTGAAACAAAAACGTTCGATATAAAGAGAAATGATAAAGATCAAGATGACGATGTGATTATTACTGAAGTAAAACAAAAGCCGGACGAAGAACTGAGTTGGGATATAATCCCATCGAAACTTAAGAAAAACAATCAAGGTGGAGGCGATGAAGATGATTGGGATACATTTGAAGCTGAAAAACCTAAACAGGAAATCGATGATGGAGATGAAAATTGGGACAACTTTGATCTTGTAAAACCTAAGGCCACGTCTAATTTGGATGACGGTGGGGACAATTGGGATTCTGACGGAGGTTCGAGTAGTAAAAAAAGTCCAAAGAAACGAAAGCGTTCTATTTCGAGATCCAGCGAGTCATCAGCCAATTCTGAAAAGTATGCTTAAAAAAAATTTTTTTTTTGTTCGCTTATTAAAAAATAATTTTTCAGGCATGACGACAAAAAAGAAAATGGAAATGATAGCGTAGACGCCAATGATGCTGAGCCGGAAAAGCAAGAAAGTGCAGCAGAAATTGTCACAAAAGAAAATATTGAACCAACCATTAAAGAGGAAGATTCAGTTGTAGAAAAGCCTTTGGAAGAAAATAAAGAGGAAGATCCGAAAGAGTCAAGCGATGAAAATACGGAAGAAAAGAAGCCAAAAGAAGATAACGGGGAAGAGGAAAAAGAGGAGGAAAAGGAGGAGAAAAAAGAAGCAGAAGTTAAAGAAGAAACAGAAACTATTGATTTGGACAAAGAAAAAGAACCCGAAGGTCCTGTTCCACGAGCTCTTCATAGAACTAGTTCTATTTTTCTCCGAAATCTGGCGCCAACTATTACCAAAGCGGAGATTGAAGCTGTTTGCAAAAGGTATGATGGTTTTCTTAGAGTTGCCATTGCTGATCCACTCGTAGAGCGGAGATGGTTTCGACGCGGTTGGGTAACATTCAAGCGTGACGTTAATATTAAGGAGATTTGTTGGAATTTGAACAATATACGCTTACGTGACTGTGAGATGGGTGCTATAGTGAACAGAGATTTAAGTAGACGTGTTCGACCAGTTAACGGAATTACTGCACATAAAACGATTGTTCGAAGTGACATTAAAATATGTGCCAAAATCGTATTGAATTTAGATGATAAATATCGTTTATGGTCGAAGCCCTTAGAGAAATCAAGTGAAGAATCGAATTCTGAAATGAGAAAAGAAACATTTGGTTTCAATTCGAATAATCCAGTTTTGCAAAATATTACGGATTGTTTAATAGAAGAAGCTTCTGCCGAAGAAGATGAGCTTCTTGGATTGTCAGGTGATAACAAAGATGGAGCGGAGGGGGAGATACTTGACAGAGATCCGCAATTGATAACAATTCTTGACAAGTTAATTCTTTACATGAGAATTGTACACTCAGTGGATTTCTATAATCATTGTGAGTATCCGTATGAGGACGAAATGCCTAATAGATGTGGAATTATTCATGCGCGAGGTCCAGCACCTCAAAATAAAATAACGAAAAGTGACATCGAAGACTACATGAAAAATTTTGAGAGCAAAATGGCATCGTTTCTCACAAAGAGTGCCTCTTTCCCGGAAGAAGAATTGAAAAACTTGGGCTGCAAAGATCCTGAAGCTGAAGTTGAAAAATTTGTTCAAGCAAATACTCAAGAACTTGCAAAGGATAAGTGGCTTTGTCCACTTTCAGGGAAAAAGTTTAAGGGTCCTGAATTTATACGTAAACACATTTTCAACAAACATGGCGAAAAGGTGGATGAGGTTAGAAAGGAAGTGGAATACTTCAACAATTACCTGAAAGATCCGAAACGTCCACAATTACCAGAGAATCCTGGTAATACAAGACGACAGCCTGCAGATGTCATGCCACAAGCACCGTACGTTTATTCATTATTAAAAATAATTAGAATTTTAAATGTTTGTGATATTTTTAGTTACAGGGCCGGCTATCCAGCACCTGCATATGCTCCTCCTTATGCAGCTTATGCTCCTCCAATTATTGCGCCACCAAGACCAAGGGGTTTTGGTAATAGACGGTAGGCTATTTTTTTTACTATATTACATAATATCCAAGGCACATTTTTAGTTCGAGGAATCTTATTAACGAAATTTAAGGAAAATTATTTCTTTTAATTTTATTTTTATGCTAAAAAAGAAAGCTTAAGGAACGTTATTAAAAACTAATTGGACGTAAGTGGCAGCGAAGAATGTCTCCCTGTTTTCTTTCGCTGTGCTATGCATTAGTATCGCGACTTTGTCTTTGAGTTTGCAGTCTCGCAAATTGAATATTTAAATGTTAGACACAGTAAAGTGGTGATTAGATAGGGCAAATAGCGTCATTTTCTTTATGTTGAAAAATCGGAAAATTGTTTGCGGCGTAAAATCGTGGTTCGTATGCGTGGCTGCGTTACTTACAGATGCCTGAAAACCCATGAACGGCTTGAGTAATTGCAGGAGAGTGTTTGTAATCTTTGAGAGTGTTACTTTCCTCGGCTTTACGATACTTACACCAGCTAATTGGGCAGTACATGTGCTGTGGATTTGTAGAAGTCTTGTGGTAATATCCAGCCCAAATCTCTTTATACATTTCCAACTTAATCTTTGTTTCTGTACGGAAACAAGCAACATTTTAAAAGTTTTTGAGGCCCCCGTCTCCGATGTAAGAACCGTAACGTACTCCCAATTTCTCCAGTGATCGTAAAAATATTTCAACAATGCAATCCACTTCCATTTTACCGGCACTTCCAGTGTGATTTGCATTGCAGTCTGCCTTGTGTTTTAAATACAATCAATCGTGTTCTCTCGTCCTTTCCACTTCTCGCATCACTTTCAGTAGCTTGACCGCACAACAACGTCGAAGATTTTCCGATTTTATGCGTCAAAGATACAAGGTGGGGCAAAAGTAATGTCATAATGTGAATTGGCTGCCATTTTGTTAGAAATAAAAAAAAATTGGGCTCTGTTTTCACGGAAAGTTTATTTGAAGGTGTAAATTTGATTACATTAAGTTGAAAAAATGATATCGGTCAAATTACCACCTCCTGAGTTGATGCACATTTGTCCTCGTTTTATGGCATTTTGAATTGTTGCTTGCAAAACATCTGGGTCCAAATTGGTGATTTCTTCTTCAATGTTGGCTTTCAAGACTTGCAAGGTTTGTGGTTTGTTGTGGTAAACACGAGATTTCAAAGGAAGAAGTCCTGCCGCCGCCAGATCCGGCCGGCCAGTTCAAATCGCCAAAACGGGAGATCACACAGCCCCGAAATTGGTGTTTAAAAATCTCCATCGTTGCCCGAGGTGTATGAGCGGTTGCTCCGTCCTGCAGGAAGCAACAATGCTCAAGATCCAATTCAGTAACTTGCTGCAAAAAAAACTCGTTTAACATCTGTATGTAGCGCTCACCAGTTACGGTTACAGTGTTGCCGTCGGCGTCCTCAAAAAATAAGGTCCAATTACTTTTTCACTGCAAATACTGCACCAAACAGTCTCCGGGATTCTCCGTGCCCCAGAAATGCAAATTTTGTTTGTTCACATAACCACTTAAGTGGAAATGGGCTTCGTCGCTCATTATGATTTTGGAAACGAAATCATCCTCTTCTTGCACCAGGTTTAACAGAGCATGGGAGTATGTTAGCCTCACTTGACGGTCAGCAGGCAACAATTTGTGAATGGTTTGCACTTTGTTTTGTTACATCTGCCAAATTGTGTGCATTGTTGTCTCGTCGATGTTTGTGGACTCTATTGGACGTCCTCCCACAGCAGCGATATTCTCGGTCGAACGAGCAATACGGGGCCGGCCACTTCTTGAATTCCCATCTTTCTGCTAATTTATGGACACCGTGCCAAAAAAAACGTTAATTTTTGAGACCAAGAAAAAATCAAGCCAATTTGTGATGCCTTCAGTTGAAGTGAACCGTATTTCTGATAGAGCATTTTGCATTGACCGAAATAAGTGAAAATCACAAGCGGCCAGGTCTGGTGAATACGGCATGTCCGATAAGACTTCCCATCCACAGTTTTGTAAATGGTTTTTAACCGGTTTAGCAACATGAGGTCGAGCATTGTCATGATGGAAAATTACGCACTCGTATCTAGACGTATATTCTTGTCGGTTTTCTGCCAGTGCTCTCTTGTCCCGTGATATTTTCGCCAGGTTTTAACAGCTCGTAGTATATTTCTCCCTTTTGAACCCACCAACAACACATCATCATTTTCGCACCATGAATATTTGGCTTCGGGGTTTACCGGGCTTCACATATGATTTCCTCCGTTTAGGATTGTCATAATTTATCCATTTTTCGTCCCCAGTTATCACTCAAAGCAGGAATGACTCGTTTTTTGTGGCGTTCAAGACGCATTTCTGACAATTGCCTTTCGACATTGCGAGGCATATGGCACCCAGTTTCCTTGCTTTTGTATGAATCCCAATGCTTTCAAGCGCTTGGAAATTGCTGCTTGTATCATTCCCAACGATTCTGCAAGCTCATCTTGCTGAACTTTTTCGCTTGACCAGGTTGTCCTTGCCTCCGGTGTCAAAATTATCACTTTTATAGCGTCGAAACCAGAATTCGCATGTTTTCAACGACGGAGTATGTTCACCGTAAACTTCTGATAACTTTCAGCAGCACTTTCTTCGAATTGAAAGCAAGACTTCCCGCAAATGCTGTTTTTTGGCACGTATGTTGACATGTTTGAATTTGAAAAAAAATTATAATGTTTACGCTTCGGCGAATTGACACATCCTGACAACTAAAGTAGTAGTTACAGGATGGTTCGCAGCTGTTCAGTACAACTTATGCCATCTCTTATAATATTTCAAGTTATAGACCCAATAGAACCATCCGAATTCCATCCCAAATTTAATTTCTTCTAAAAACGATTAACGATAAACTTGTGGTTATTGTTGTGAGAGGAGTACCCAATGTTTGAATAAATCCAATAGTCATCCCCAACAACAGATTTTTTTGATTTACTTCCGTTTAAAGTTTGATTAAAACAAAACTTTCGTTTACAGCACACTTTTTATTGTTAGAAATCTAACAAAATCTAAATCGTCTTATCAACATGTGTTCCTGCCTGGTAGATCGACGACAACTAACCTGCCTGAATTTACCTCCCACATAATCTCTGCCTTTCAACAGGGTCTCCAGTCCGACTGCGTCTACACCGACTTCAGCAAGGCATTTGATAAATTTCCTTACTATGTGAATATGCTCTTCGTACTTAAAAGATAGGAAATATGGAGTTTCTTTACACTTTATCTAGAGTCGTTAGGGATTCTTCTGGTGTACCTCAGGGCAGCCATCGTGGTCCGATGCTGTTTATTCTTGTTATTGATGACATTGTCCTCTTAATTAAACACTCCAAAGTCTTAATCTATGCAGACGATATGAAGATTTTCTCTTGCGTTAGAAATAGTTATGATTCTTCCTGCATTCAGGATGACTTAAATACCTTCAAGGTTTGGATCAAATGGCCTGCAACTTAATGAGAATGACTTAACTTGGATAAATATGAAGTTGTCATTCTCTAGGAACCTCAGTCAGCTAGTCTTTGATCATACCTTTCACTCTGCACATAAACTACAATTGTGTATAGGAGTAATTCAGTTCTGGGTTATGTTAAACGGTGGTCAAGGGAGTTGATCGGCAGACTTTAATTCGCTTATTTTTTTCTTTGGTTAGACCAATTCTCGAGTATGCACCTCAGGTTTGGTCACCTTGCTATGCTGTTCATTTTAGACGCATTGAATCGGTACAGCGGAACTTTGTTAGGTTCGCACTAAGAGACCTCCCGCGGAATGGTTCACTAAGGCTTCCTCTTTATGAGGGTCGCCTCCGATTGCTTAATATGTACTCTTTAGAGGTAGGACGCAGAGTTGCTGACCTGGTCTTTATTCACCAGCTTTTGAACTTGAACATAGATTCTCGAACCCTCGCAGATAAGGCTTCTTATAGACATATCCCGTATATCTTTAGGAGACCGCTTTTACTACATGTCGTTTACTCTCGGTCTAACTATGGTATACATTAGCCCATATCGCATGTGTAGAGCCCTGATTGTTTGCCCTGTTTTCGAAATAACCCTGTGCAATTGCAATTGTTATGTGTGTGCGAAGTATAGTTTTGATTATTTATGTTTTTTGCATGTCGGGGTGGGAGCCCTATTCACCTCAATATATTGTTATATTCTGGTCAATAGGTGATTTGATTCTAGGCTCCTGCCTGAGAAGTACGCCTTCTGAGTTAGAAGGGTTAATTCTACGTAAAAAAAAATCTCATCTCCCAACTAAGAATGTGCCTTCATCTGCTAGTATATTAGTCAGTTGCTGACCTGGTCTTTATTCACCAGCTTTTGAACTTGAACATAGATTCTCGAACCCTCGCAGATAAGGCTTCTTATAGACATATCCCGTATATCTTTAGGAGACCGCTTTTACTACATGTCGTTTACTCTCGGTCTAACTATGGTATACATTAGCCCATATCGCATGTGTAGAGCCCTGATTGTTTGCCCTGTTTTCGAAATAACCCTGTGCAATTGCAATTGTTATGTGTGTGCGAAGTATAGTTTTGATTATTTATGTTTTTTGCATGTCGGGGTGGGAGCCCTATTCACCTCAATATATTGTTATATTCTGGTCAATAGGTGATTTGATTCTAGGCTCCTGCCTGAGAAGTACGCCTTCTGAGTTAGAAGGGTTAATTCTACGTAAAAAAAAATCTCATCTCCCAACTAAGAATGTGCCTTCATCTGCTAGTATATTAGTCATTATCTAATTCATAAACTTTATTTATGCACTTTTTTTTAAAAAAATAATTATTTATTTGAACTGAGAAAACCAAAGCATTTACAAACATTTTGCAGAGAAATGCCAGTGGAACACCAACGTCGTATTATAGGTTACCATGACTTGGACGCGCCGCAAAATTTAGATATTTTTGACTAAAAAAAAAGAAATTTTACACAAAAAAAGTATAAAACGGCAGAGCGTTGCTTAAAAGATGTAGAAAATTTTGATCATAAAATTCTTTTCGTTATTTTAAGAGAACTTTTTAAGTTATTTTCCAAATCACTTAATTACTTAATTTTGTGATTAGAACGAAAAGTGTTAATAAAATAATATGTAAAGAAGAAATTTCCTTTCTTTTCTCGTGTGCATTTATATAATACTAGGTACATGCAAAGCTGGGATTTAAATTAGCCACACAACTGAAGACGTTTAACCATTTTTTGTGTTTCCAGAGGACCTGGAGGTGACTACCGCCCCGTTATTCACTACAGGGACTTGGATGCACCTCGTGAACCAGTCGATTTCCTATAAATGACTTGACTGCCTTTATATTATCGGTATCACCTTCTTTACATTTTAAATCTGTTTTGTTTACAAAAAAAAATATTCCTTTTGTATGAAAACAAATCGCTTAACGTTACAAATTTATTTAATCAACATTTTTATAAATATTTCAACTTTTAAATGTTTTATAAGTTATTCAAAGTGTAAATGGTGAGATTAAACACAAATAAAAACTGAACAAAATTAAAAAATCTCGTCGGCATTTTGATTATATAATGAATTGCAAGAGTTTTCGTATAACTCGGTGTCTGGAGGATTGTTTGCAATTAGACTATCCACAATTGAAATGGCCTTTATTACAGCATCACTTAATTTTGCTCCACCGACTGTATCCAGTTCCTTTTTAAGAATTTCAGCTGCTCGCAGAAGACAATCTCTTGCCAACTTAATATTGTCCAGTGCAACGAATTGCTGTTCTTCGCTAATATTTCCTTTGTCTAATGTTCGTTTGCTCGATTCTATAATAACCGAATGTTTTTCGTACAAAATTATTCCAACGTACAGAGACAATCTTATGGTGTGCGAGTCTAATGTGTCGCATATTTTCAGTAATTCGTTGCAAATATTCAATTTCTTTTTAATTAGATCGTCCGATAGCTGATCTAGGCGATATCCTGACTGATTTCCATATAGTTGAACGAGAGAATGCTTCAAATTGAAGAGATGATAGTGATTTGGATGTAAGAACTGTGACAGTTTTTCGATGAGATCTTCAAGTTGATGGATGGTTGGCTTTTTTATTAGAAGCGCATCAACCTCTTCTCCCATTTGACTCATCAAATATCGCACCTAAAATTGAAAATTAACAAATTACGGGCTCTTTTAATTAATACGAACTTTTCTCAAATGTATTCAGGTAAATTTCAGCTTAGCTTCTATGCATGCAAAAATGTTATTTTTATTAACTTTGAGGGCTATGTTCCTTACACTATACAAAGGTTGTTCAATTGGTCTTGTACTATTTATTTTTAAGGGAAGTAGTAACACTAATATTATGTTTATAAAGTGTCAGTGTCAACAAAACATTACCAGTTTGTTTTTTTACTCTACGAAGAATAACTTGATTGCAGTATTTATTTATTAATTTCTTTATGGCGTCTTTGATCAAACCTGATTATCGCGTAATTCTGTACTACAATTTCAAACAAGCAAACAAGAATGTCTGGATGAGATGATTTCTGTGTTTGATCAGGAAACACCATCTTTAAGGACTATAAAACGCTCATATCTGCAATTCAAGTGAGGTGAATTTGGACTGGACGATGCCCTCGGCCAGGTAGACCCTTCGAAAAGACAGTGCCAGAAACTGTAGCTCGTTGGAAGACGAGAAGACACCCTCTACACATTTTGGCGAATTCGCTCTAAGCGTAACGTAATGTTTAAGAGCCGCTCTGACACCAACACTCATGTATGAAACCGTGAATTTGTGACGTTATGCCAAAATAAGTGCGTGTTCTGTCAATCTATCGTGTTCAGTGTCTTTCTTTTCGTTTTCGCTATGTTTTATTACAAGAACTACCATTGGCTATGTCGTCAGATGAAGAAAATAGTGAAAACGATGATTTCTCAGGAAGTGAAAATGAATGGAAGCCCGATGGAGAAAAGTTGTCTTCGTCTGGCGTCGAAAGCGAATATAATGAATGTGAAAATTATATTTCCACAAATACGGGAGAGAGTTACTCTCTAATAAACTGTTTGAAAACAATTTTATATAAAGGTTTTTTTCAGGATCTACAAAGAAAGGTTCTCGCCAACTTTATCTGATAAGCCAAAAAGGAATTAACCGCAAACTTTACGTGCAAAGATGTTTAAAATGCATAAAACTCCTCCAAAAGCATTGAATGCGATACCTTCGCATTCCAGCAATATAAAGGTAGCCTCTATTATTGAATGTTATCAATTTAAAACGAAAAGAAATTCTTCCACTCAGAACACGGATGAGTCTGATAGTAGCGATGACGATTATTCGGTACACCCAAGTGATCTTGATCTGAAATCAAGTATTTTTTTATGTCATACCAAACGAGACAATCGAACATCCGCCAGAGTTTGACTGTAATGCAGGTTTGCGATTATCAGATTCTGAAATCGACAAGGATAATTTTCAGGAAATTGAAGAATAACATGCCAACGTTAAAGAAAATAATTAAATTCTTAATAATTCTATGCTATTAAATTGAAATTACCAAAAGAGCACTTGAGATGTTTTAAATCTGAATCAATGAAGACAGAACAGGATGTGAACGTGTCATTTTTGGCAATTGGCGAGGCAAAAGAAGAAGACGTAGTAGTTCAAAAACACGAAAGAAAGCCGGTACATCGGACATATTGTCAGACTGGGAAGAAGTTACAGGTAAACTCTTTAGAGTTGGTTAATTTTACTACTGCAATAATTATTGATAAGACCGACATAAGTACAAATGACGGGCTGAGAGTAAAAGTGACCTATTTATAAGGTTCGGGCAAAAGTGGCTTAGAAAATGTTGCGCGCAAAAACGAATCGCGTGAGATACCGGGCAAAAACGATTTAACTACAAAAAGTAATGCAAAGTTAATGCAGTTAAGTCGTTTTTGCCCGGAAATTTTCTACGATTCGTTTTTGCCCTGAATCTCACGCGATTCGTTTTTGCGCGGAACATTTTCTAAGCCACTTTTGCCCGAACCTTATAAATAGGTCACTCTTACTCTCAGCCCGTCAAATATATATATGTATGTATATGCTTTGTGCTTGCGCACAAATTCTATGTATTTAACAGTTGAAAGATTTATTACAAACACATCACCCATTTTATACGTCGAATTGGAAAAATTTAATTGTTTTCTCGATTTTAAAAGAAAATTTCCTTGTCAGGAGACTCCTTTAATTAATTAATGGATTAGTTTTCATTTCTCTCCTCCAAATTCAATTAAATTAAAATTGCATTCCTACTTCAAACTTAAAATGTAACCTACATATTAAAAAGTTGAAAGATAAACTTGAAGGAGTACATGACCTATTATAGCGAATGGCGGCTAGAAAAGGTAAGCCTTGATACCAACCACGCTTCACGTAGCTAAGACATTAATGAACGATATTACAAACTACGGGACAGTCCCTGATACGTAACGTAACAGTTAACACTATACTGATGACAGCGACAGGAGACTATAGGACGACGCCCGTTGACGCCTTACTCATTGAGACGGCACAGGAACACATTGACGACAGAATAATAATGGTCCAGGCTAAACTCGTGGCAAAAAACATGTACAATCCAAAGATGCCCCACCACAGAGCACTTTTTGCTATTACGGATTGCCCATAGGTTACCCTTATATCAGCTTTAATGGCAGCACTAGCAAGGACGCGACTGCTAGGTACATACATATCTCAACAAACGCAACTCCAACCTTTCTCTATAGCACCCCCTTCCGCATCCTAACTTCAGGTACCTGTTTCTAAACCATCTCGCTAAATCCTCTACACCACCGGCTCAAAGATCAGTTTTGTCCCGTGACGGATCCCGAAAAGTCATTTCTCAGTTTGATTTGATTCTTCTTGTTAACTAATGAGAATGAGCACTCACAAGAAAAGAATGAAAGAAAGAGGAAAACAAAAACAGGAGAACGAGGAACTAAAAGTTCTGCAAGAACTACAACTGAAGCAAACGCAACAAAAATTTGCAGTGACTCCTTCAAACCGACTCGTGGAGCCGGATCTTTTAAAAGAAGCAGATCCGAAGAGCCGATTCGCTCAAAATTGTCCAACCCCTAACGCTCAAAATTTCCCATCTCTAAGCTATACAAACGTCGAACCGAAGAACATCAAAAGAATCTATTTTTAAAACTAAAACACTTGTAAGTTCCAAATTATTTTTATATTTAATTTGGAACTTAAGAAGTATTTTAGTGATTCCTTTTAAAAATGGTTTCGGAGTTCCAAACGAACGGAACGAATTTATAAAGAAGTTTTCGACGCTAGAAGTCATTTTTACTGACTCCCGAGCAGCACTTGACCGCCTCGACCGGCAACCACCATCATACTGGCTAGTGTATATCACTAGAGAAGCAATAATTAACAGCGATGAAAAGATCCGGTTAGCGTGGGTATCAGGCCACGCTGGGATTCCCGGAAATTAAGCAGCAGATAGCCTCACCCGAACGACTAATTCCCGAGAGAACGAAATAACCTCGCCGTGCCAGTCCTTCATTAGAAGAGCAAGTGTTACCGAGGTGATTCGTGCCCGAAAAAGAAGTTGGGAAGACCAGACAACCTTTCTACGACATTGGAATGCACGAATACTTAATTACAGAAACACCGAGCCAGGGATGTACATATTGTCAAAAAAACGTTGACAGTGGAGCACCTTTTTAAAGACTGTGAAATAACACAACAAAAATCCGGGCGAATACCTCCCGAACTAGCAGACCTGTTAAATCCACAAAGACCGCAGACACTACTAGGCCTTGCAGAGTTCCTAGAAATAATTAAAAGAATATAAAGAGCGACAATGGTCTGAAGAATTAGTTAATGGAATATCTTAAAAAATAGTAAATTTAAAAAAAAAATACTGCAAAACCATAAAATGTCAAAACCGTAGTTTTGTTAATAAAATAGTTTATATTAGTGCGCCATATGGGCGAAAGCTCGAGTACGCTTAGGCCTAGGCTAAGCATCTATTGTTTACTCTAAGCGTTAATAAATAATTAGTCTAAAAATACATAGCCGTCAAAGTTAAATAATTTAATCCCTTTACCCAATTACATCTGGTAAAGTCCGTCTGAATAAGGCAACAAAATTAAATTAATTAATCATCAACTTACCTCTTCACTGGATATCTTCACCGGACATTTATTGCACATCCATTCTGAACTTGAATCAAGTGGATCTTGTGGTAATTGTATTCCACCGCAAGAAACCATTTCAGGGCCGATACATTTAAGCCCACTTAAGTAGGTTCCCAGTTCTGTTGGATCGGCGCATCGTTCACATTTGCATAGAAAATGTTTCGTTAATTGCAAATGTTCATGCCTGATCTGTGTACCCCACAGCATGTTCGAGTACATAATTTTCATGTGCTCTCCCTTCTTTATATCCCGACCTGCTATTACTGAAATCTTAAAACCATTGTTGTGATCGAATGTAAAATAGCAATTTGGCAGGCATGAATGCTCCATCATGCAAGCAGTGTAATAAATACCAGACAATTCCAAGCCACTGGGCAAGTTGATGCACATGTAATTCGTTTCAATTATGCCGCAAATTTTGTGCAGTGTATCAGTATCGCACTTGATTAGAAATTTACTATTTGCTTGGTTCTCTAACGATTTTAAGCGATTTATGTAATTTTGTGTTAAATAGGAAACAATTCTTTTTTCAGCATCCCTAAACAAAACAAATAAATTTTATCCGGGCTTTGATATTATTTTAGTTTTCTTACTGATAAAGTTCAGATCCGAGTCTTTCAATTTCATGGCTTTGCATATCCATTAGATCTGTCCATTTTTTGGGAAATTTTCTCTGTAACATTAAGCATTTTAAAACAACCAGAGCATCCGTTCTGTAGTAATCCATGAGAGATTTTAAATCATCTCTTTGTGGCGGACCGGGTCCCAACATCAAAATTGGGCATTCCAACGCGTGGAGTTTCTGATTATCTAAGCCGGGACATGACTCAGCGCATGCGGGCCAGCGACACCTACAAAGATAATGCGTGATTTCATCCAAACACGCAATACTAAATAGAATTGCTACTTACTTGAGACACGAATTCCCACCAATTCGTGTTGGGGAAAAGCATCCAACACATGGCACAATAGGATTGTACTCTTCGCGCTCGGTGAGAAACCATTTCGGTCCTACAATCAGTGGGGTTTCAGTGAATATGATCGTTTTCGCTTTAATATCACGAGTTGCATAAAGAAAACGTCCAACATCATCCGCTATTGATATTGCAAACGGGCGACACTCTAATTTATGAGCTTTCCAATGCTTTTTTTGATGATCAACTCCACAATATTTCACTAACTTACACGCCGAACAAAATTGACTGGCTTCGATGCCACAAATTGCACATTTTCCTTTAGCAATTTCCGTCATTGCAGACGTGTGCAGACTTTCTAAATAGATTTTCTGGTGAAAGCAAAAACTAGCGAGCCCCTGTTGATCTGTTGCGCTTTACTATAGCATGTTCTCAAGCCCAACGTGAGAATGCGGTAATTTTAGATATATTTCGGCAGATTTTATAAGATATTTCATCGTAAACTACCAAATAATGTTGCATATAAAATGACTGTTTTATTTTTGGACACATAGAGGAAAGTGGGTGCCTACAAGAGATAACAGTCTCTCTTTTCATATCGCATTCATAACATTTGTGACGGCATCGAGCGAGCCGGCGTTCAGGTGCAGATGCCAGCCGCAATGACCAGTCGCACGAAATTAATTTTCTTAACAAGCAACCGCATCATAACGCAAAATTATGGAAAATATACAACTTCCGGTTTATGACTAATAATAAAAATTCTACTTGAAATTTGTCTAAATTTTTTACCACAATAAATTTATTTACTAAAGATAATAAATTAAAAAAAGAAATTTTTTACCTGAAAATCATTCAACTTGCAAATTTTAATTAATTCTGCTTTGAACTGCAAAATATCTGAGAAGGGAAATCAAAGAAGTCCGAGAAATAAGAAATGGAAAACAGTCTGCAATTTAAACAAAGTGGTTCGCGTCCATAATAATCCAACGTCCCCTCTAAATTATTTATACAAAATATTAGTTATTAAAGCTAATTAATTGCTTAAATACTATCCATAAGCTTTGTATAACATTAAAAATCTTTGCCAAGTATTAATTTAAACTTTTTTATTAACAAAGTCTTACGTTAACCGTCTTTAACGAATTTAACGAATGCAAGACCATCAACTGACAAAGGGCTTCTTTTCGGAAGTGCCATATTGTACAGTCCGAAATGTTGTCTAACTTGTTATCTGACAAAATTGCATTAGTCAGAAGTGCCAACTTTTCAGTTTACAGAACAGAATTAAAGACAGGCACTTTTGTAGTCGCCCTTTCATTCAAAATATTTAAAAAAAATTTAAGATTGTGTCCAATATTAAATCATAAACTTAGTGACAAGTTATAAGTTCTATTTTTCAATCATAAACTTGTTAATCGTGCAAAAATTGTGGTGTAAAATAGATGATGAGCTGAGCTCTGATATGAAAAAATTTCATTTCAAATGAATGACGTTTAGTGAAAAATGGTGGGCGCGTGATATTTCGATAAAAGTGTCAAAGCGTAACAAAAAGGGGAAATGGATTCAGGTACAACTTATGATAAATAAAATATTAACTTGATTTAGTAATTTGTTAATCATAGTTAAAATTTAGTAAACAATTATTATATCATCAAAAATATTTGAATTTGAAATTTTGAAAGTCGATGTTCCATCTTTCCTCCCCGTACTGTCAAATTGTCATACCCGCGCTCGAATATGGTGCGTTTTTCACTGGAAGTTGGTAGATGCATGTTCCCTCTTTAACAGATTTTACCTAATTACACAAAAACGTTAAAATTTTTCTTCATTTTATGTATTGACGTGTGTTATTATCACCCAAATTAACTAATAAAATACTGGCTAATTTCGTTTAATTAAAAAAAAATATTCAATTTCAAAATGTATTACTCAAATATCTATTTGAAAATTGTCTCTCAATATATAACAATAATATCTTTTTAGTGGAGTTATTTGGTTCTATCTGGATTTATAAAACTGCAAAATTCGAGTAAACAACTTTGCACTGATTATAGAGGAATTCTTTATGCGTAGTATCAGGTATCCTAACCTGGGAATAGATACTAGGTTTTCACTTAATTTAATTTGCCTTTAAAGATTTTATGTACAAGAAATGCAAACTACACAAAATATGAATTTGAACGACTATAGATTTACAATATTATTGATTGATACCTTAAATTTATCTTGTTTATATGCCTAAATGTGATTGATTTGGTATAATAAGGCAACAATTTCAAATATACATGGGATCCATGAGATCAATACAAATTAATAAGTACAAAAAGTATGTAAGTTTAGAGCACTGCGAATGAACCAAAAATAAAATACTACATGCATGCATGCAAACGGTGGAATTTTTAGAATATGATAAAAATCGTTTTGTTAATAAATTGAATGTTATTGGTATGTCTGATGTAGCTTCTATTGAGGATCTGAATGAATGCGCGAATGGGTTTGATGACAAAATTAAAGCCGTAGTACAGAAATTTGTACGATGCAAAATTAGGCGAGGTGAAAGTAATGACTGGTTTACAGAAGATTGAAGAACGAGAAAATTAGAAGATACCGAGTGGCGTCCTTACATTGTGACCAGAGTGATTGGGAAATTTATAAAATAGCAAGAAATATTTACAAACATAAAATAATTGCGGAAAAAAGGAATAAAATCAACAAAATTATTACTAATGCCTCAAATCAAAAAGAAATGTGAAAAAATTGAAAGATTATGTACTTAGAAAAAGTAAATCTGAAATTAAGGGAATAATATGCAAGGGAGAAACCTGCGATGAGAGTACGCGAATGGCAGAGAACTTTAACAAATTCTTTGTGGAAAATATCGAAGAAATTAGTACATCTATTACATCAGTAGTTTAAGACAATAATTTGCAACAGTTGAAAAATCAATTTGTGTTTTGAAATACAAATTTGGACGAATTAAAGAAAATATGTCTGACTGATAATATGTATGTCTAAGAATAAGAAGGATGTTAATATGATAAATGTCAAAATGATCTTGGATAGTTGGAATATACTCGGCGGCGTACTTGTGAAAATTATCAATCAGTCAATGAACCAAGGCAAGTTCCCGGAAGAATGGAAAGAATCAGTCATTGTACCTGTTGAAAAAATCAAGAATACTAATAAATGTGAAGAATTGAGGCCAATTAATATGCTGTCAACATACGAAAAAATATTAGAGAAAACTATACAAATACACCTGAAGGAATACATGGAGGAAAATCAATTAATATTACAAGAGCAGTCAGGTTTTAGAAAAGGCCACTCTTGTGAGACAGCATTAAATATGCTGCTAATAAAATGGAAAGAAGGTATGCAGAAAAGGCACGAGATAATTTCAGTATTTTTAGACTTCAAACGGGCCTTTGAAACAGTGGACAGAGATATTTTAATTAATAAGTTGAATAAGTATGGGATCAAAGGAAAAGAAATGATGTGGTTTAAGTGCTATCTATCAGGGCTAACACAGCGGACAAAAGTTAATGGAGCGATGTCTCAAAGAATTAATGTAAGCTTGGGTGTACCGCAGGGATCTGTTCTTGGGACTCTACTGTTCCTTATATACATTAATGATATAAAGAGTGTATTGGACAACATAAATATAGCGCTATTTGCTGATGATGCATTATTATACATTGCTGGTAATGATGTAAATGAGTGTGCATATATAATGGAACAAAACTTACAAAAATTGAACGTGTGGCTAGCAAATGAATTAATTGAAATTGAACACTAGTAAAATTTATGACAATCAATAGTGAATATGAGGGTACTTTGAAGATTGCAGATTCTTTTATTGAGCAAGTGGAGAAGATTAAATATCTAGGGGTGACAGTGAATAATAAATTAAAATTTAACGAGGATGGGAACTATATATGCGGCAAAATTGGTAAAAAAAATCTGGTTTTTAAGGAGAATCAGAAAATCGGTGTCGGTACTTACATCTATCAAGATTTATAGCACAATAGTGAAGCCACATTTTGAGTATTGTTCGTCAGTGTTGTTCCTAGTATCCAGTGGAATAATGGAAAGGCTTCAGAAGCATAAACATATGGCAATGGGAGCGATTCTTAAATGTAATAGGCATGTGTCTGTTAAGTGTGTGCTGGAGTCGTTGATGTGGATGAATGTGCGAGAAAGAATTGTGCTAAATGTGTTACTGTTGATTTTTAAAATGAAAAATGGGTTACTGCCTGAATATTTGAGTGATTATTTAGTTTATACAAGTGAGTTGCCATATAACTTGAGACAAGTGAATGAATTTAGGTTAGTGAACTTTACTACAGCAAGGACACAAAATTCGTTAATTTACAAAGGTTTGAAAATGTATAATAGGCCTAAATATAATGCAAGTGTAGTAAATATAAATAACTTTAAAAAGTTTTGTTTATAAAAAAAAAGTGGGATAAACTAATTATTGATTAAGAATGAATTTTTGAGCTCTATGTAAGTTAACTCTTAAAAGTATGTATGAAGAATGTGTGCCTGTTGTTAAAGCATTTATATATTGCTAATAAATTATTATTATTATAACAATTCCTACCGGGTCCCCGGTGCAGATTCGTAATAGCCCCTCCCCCTATCAATAAAAAATGCATGAACATTTACGCCAATCTTCACTTACAGATGTACAGAATCACTCGCAGTGTTTACAATGAAGGATTCAGGGGTCAAAACCTAGCCTTGCGAACTTGCGCTTTTACAATTATTTCGCCCAAGTTTCCCTTTAATGATTTCGTTACCTTACTCTCTATGAACAACACACTCATGTCCCTTAGTCTCTCTTGTCCCATCGAATTACGCAGATAATTTTTTGTAATTTTCAATTTGGAAAACGATCGCTCTGCGGTTGCAACTGTCACATAATTACGTTAGATTTTGGCTAAATTCGCATTTTTTATAGTTAGAAGTTGGGATAAATTTCCCGTGAGGGGGCCCTGAAGGGAGGGGGAGGGGCGAAACAAAAATATTATTTATAATTATACATTTGCCAAATAGTTTGGGGCCCCTGTGGTAAAATAATTAATCAAACTTTACACTGAACAATATATTTGTAAGACTGGTTTATGGTGTTAAACAAACCGTTTCAAGAAATCGTTTTCAGAATGGGCCTCCAGGTACAAGGCAGGTCAAGGCAATTGGACCGGCGGTAGTTACGCCACTGATGGAAAGTCTTACGGCTGTACTCTACTTTGGACGCTCGAAAAAAGGCTATTTTTATGAATTTTGTATGAGAATATATACTCTTGAAATATATTTAAAAAAAAATTTATTCTACATTTTATGCACTTTTAATGCACAAAAACGCCATTTGAATACAACGCTTCGATTAGTAGGTGGGTCTGCGCTGGTGTAGAAATTTTAAAAATGGGTCATCTAAAACAGAAAAATTTTAAATTTTTAGATTCAATATATCACTAGCAGCCGACTGAACTAGGATTTTTAATGTACATGCAAAAATAACAAAATGGCAGCAAAAAAAGAAGGAAGATAAAAAATTGCATGTTTTTCACTGCTTTTTTCCATAAAAAAAATAGTAAAAATCAAAATTTTTAAATAATTCTAGTTCCACCGGTTGCTATAGGTGTGCAGAGTATGTGGTTAAAATTTTATAACAATCGGTTCAGTATTTTCGGAAATTTTTGCAACAAGCTGTGTAAAAAAGTAGTTTTTAGATAAACGCATTCATAGTCAACGAGTGGGTCACCGCGTCGAAGCTGAGGTAGTTACGTTTGAGGGGCGGAAAAGTATACTTAGACTGCTTGAATCTTTTTAATAATAATATTCTTGAATATATTTACTTTCGAAAAATTTAAAAAAAATCGATTTTTTTTCAAAGTTTCAAAGTAGAATACTGCCTTAAAGGAACTAGTTTATGGTAAAGCTAATGATCTAGTTTGACGGGGCGGTCAAACGTAGTAATCGCTTTAGATGAGTGCCTTTGTATGTTTAGAATAAACACCAACTGCTTTCGACGTTTCACCAACCGTCAACATTTAAAAAAAAAGTCAAAAAAGACGGCATGGCTAAAACGTCTACTTTTAAGCGCTGTGTTCGTTTTTCAGCGGGTGGTCTAACGTTGAAACCTCTTGAGACGGCTGTCTTCATATGTTTAGAATAGATACTAGGTTAGGTTAAGTTAAAGTGGCTGTGAAGGCACACTTAGGCCAAGGAGGCCCAAAAAATAATCCATAGAGAAGAAGAGGGTAAACCTGTTACTCTCTGTGCACCGAGCCAGTTTCCTGTCTGCAGTGGAAACTAGTTCTCGAGGATTCAATATAAAATTGGCTGGGACGGAGCCTTAACCCGTCAACGGAAACCTTTTGAAGCTCCTGATAAATCGAACTAGGTCCCTGACTGACGTCAGTGGAGCCTAATCGGTTAGCTCTTCACAGAATGGCGAGCCCAAAAACCGGTTCCTTAAGTAATATACACTAACTGCTTTGTTTGACCACCCGCTGAAAACCGAATACAGCGCTTAAAGCTTTACGTTTTAGCTAAACCGACTTTTTTGATTTCTTTTTAAAATTTTGACGGATGGTGAAACGTCGAAAGCAGTTGGTGTTTATTCTAAACATACAAAGGCACTCATCTAAAGCAATTACTACGTTTGACCACCCCGTCAAACTAGAATTACCGGTTTCGAAATATATTATGGGTATATTTTTATTTTATGGATAATTTTTTGGGGTAGGTCAAAAAATTGAATGGGTTTGCCAATACATGTCAATCCTACCCAGAAATAAAAACGAGAAAATGGGCCCATTCATAAACGCAGGTTTGCTCTGCAGCTGCATAATTCAGCAATACACTCTGTTCAGCTGAATTGTGCAAATGATGCGCAAACTTGCGTTTATGAATGGGCCCAATATAACATTGGGGGGGGGGGGGGGGGGCAGCGTTGATGATGACCTTGACAAACAATTTTTCGCATATTTCGTGACTGCTAGATTGTGATTAATCAAAATTACTGGTCAATCGAATCGAATATTTTAATTTTGAATTATCGAATTCCCCTTCTGAAAAATTAGTTTGGTTTTGATTCTTCTGATTTTTTGACTGATCGCTCACAGACGATTAAGATTGGCGAATTCAATTCGCCAAAGCTCTCGTTATATACCGGTGACCCCAAAGGATCAATTTTAGGACCTCTGCTCTTCAATATTTCTGTAAAGATTTACTGTCTGTTATTAAAAGTTCTTGTGTGCATTTTTAAACTGCTGTGTGCAGATCTACCTAGATCGTCCAATTGGTCATCTGGAAAATAGTGTCACCCCAATATACTATGCAATTCGCAAATAATCACTTTATTTAATAACTTAGCCACAACGATGTTTCCAAAGGATACTGAGATCTGCCAACTTTGCGTTACGCCCGGCACGAGTTGTTGGAAACCAAGCCTTAACTCCGTGAGGGCCTGTTTACATCCCTCTATCGTTTTAGATTTTACCGCGGCTTTTGTTGAAGATTTAATGGACGTCTGGCTATCTGTACATATTGAAATTATATAGGATCTTACTCTCCGTTCCATTAGCTACTTAGCTCCTATCTCTATCGCTTCGATTTCACATTGAAGAACCGAGGAAGAGTTGTTTATCCTTCCCCATAACTCCAGGTTTTGTTCCTCGTACGATACTCCCAAAGCCACAGCTACGCTCGCATTTTGAACCATCTGGGTAAAGCGCTATTGAATCACCCTATTGTTGATCCTTGCCTCCATATTGGGATTACCAGTTTTGAAGGTTACTTTAATGTTGAAGTTAAATCAATCGGCGTGTTTGGTCTTATCATTAAATCCTTATGGCCTATTTGATGCTTAGTGATTTGTTTTGCAAAGGTTTATGAAGCATCCACTGATCGACTTTTTGACTAAATGTGCTCATCCTTTCCGATTCTTGCGTAATGATCAGGCATCATCACCTTTTGACCATAAGAGGAGGATTTATCAAAAGGATGCAGCACAGCCAAACACTAATAAATTAACAAAAATTAAAACGAAAACAATTAAGAACTTCTGCTGGTGTCAGCAAGTGTGGAATGTAAAATTAAGACTGCAGGTTTATGACGACGACGCATTATTCTCATACCTTTCTACCCAACAATCAATGTTTGGCCATAAAATTAAATTGGACTTCCTAAAGGAAAAATTCTAAAATAGCAATTTTTTTCTATTTCTCATATTTTTTTATATTTTCTTTATCTTTTCTAATTTTTCCTCTTTTCTTTAAATATTTTACAGAAAAGGGTTTACCAATCGCTGATATTTCCTGCTTGATAAACGAAATCAACCAATACCATTAGGCTATCGAAGCATAAATTTCTAATTACAGCTACAGTAGTCGCTACAAATACTACAACTATGGCTACTCCAAGTACATCTAATGCTATGGGAGACTCAAATTTGGGCGAAATAAATTTCGAAGAACTCATCAAGGCATCTAATGTAACTCCGCGTATTTTAAAGGAAGAGTTGCATAATGAGGAGAAAAAGAAATCTCTCGAATCGACAACACAAAAAGCAGGAAATCCGGCAAAGATAGCACCAAAACTGCCTGTTAAAGCAGCCAATCCCGGACAAGTTGTTATTATTCAAAGTGCATCGGGAAATCCTGTACCAATACGAGTAGCAAATTCGGGAAGTAACATGCAGGACAAACAAGGAGGACCAGTAACAATTCAAGTTTTGAAAATGCCTGACGGAAGACTTGTGCAAATAAAGAACAATAAATCGTTAAATTTAACAAATCTTACAAACGTGACTCAACTCAATGTTGCTGGAAAAAAATCAGCAAATTCAACTGGAGGTTCGACAATTATTGTAAAAACCAGTTCGGCATCGTCAGCAGCAAATGCTATTGTAAGTTAAATAAATTCTCAAATTTTCAAGCGTAAAATTTTATTTGTTGTCAATTTTTTTTAAGGCGGGTATCATTAAACAAAAAACCAGTGAAATGTCTGGAAAGCAATTGCAAAAAATTTTGCCAGCATCGTCTACAATTCCGGCTATTATGAGCTCTGTAAAGCCAAACAGTTCACAGAAAATTCTTCTGCCGGACAATAAAGAAATCCGACTAAAGTCAGAAGAATCGGGAACAAACAAAATTGTAGTCGCACAACATCTTTTAAAATTGTCACCGAATGCAACGGGTCCGATTCAGGCAATTCAAATTCCAGGAAAACCTGGATTTCAATATGTTCGAGTTCTAGGTACGGCAGGCGGCACCTCAACTGCTCAAAAAGGAAACACTATTCTAACTGGAATTCGTAAAGATTCCAGTCCCACCAAAATGGCTGTGATACCACATTTAATAGCAAAACAAAAACTCTTAATGGCATCGAAACTGCCACCAAGCATAGGAGTAACAAGTATATCAAAAGAAAGTAACAGCAGCAAGCAAGGGGTAAAGAGATTCAAAAATATCTTCCACTTTATATAATTGTTTTTAATTTACAGCAAAAAAGTTTAATTACAACAGTTCCCACCTTGCGCAAGATAAGTGATTCCACAATATCGAAAGCAACTGTATCTCCAAAGGAAGAAGAGGATCCAATTTCGATTGACTCAAACAAGGCAAAAATCTCCCATTTAAATCAACAAATCAAAAAATTCAGTAACAGTATGACAGCAAGTATAACGTCCAACGGTCACCACCAAAATACCCAAAACACAAAAACGCAGCGACTGATGGTTCCCTTAGAATTATTTCGACAAATGCAATCAAATGAAGGACAAGCGGCAAAGACTTCCACTTCGTCAGAGACAAGTCCAAAGAAGTTATACAGTGTTCTCAAGCCCAGTTCGGATGTATACGATGAACCATTGTATCCAGTGAAAAAACGCAGTCCATCACCGGATGCATTGCCGAGGAGAAAACATTGCAATTGCACTAAGTCTCAATGTTTAAAACTATATTGCGACTGCTTTGCCAATGGGGAGTTTTGTCAAGACTGTAATTGCAAAGAGTGCTACAATAACCTAGAATACGAGGATGAAAGGCAGAAGGCAATTAAAATTTGTTTGGAACGCAATCCCAATGCTTTCAAGTGAGTAGAGTTTTTATTTTGTTGCTGAATTTTTTTGATTTATTCCTTACCTTTATCACCAACTAACATTTTCAATCATTTACTAAAGGAAAATTTTCATTTCTTTTGTTTCACAAGGAGAATTTATTTTTAAATTGTCATCAATGCAAAGGTGGCTATGAAAAATGTCCCCCTCAAGCCGAACAAAAGAAGTTCTGTCCCACTCCATTCGAGCAATTCCTTTCCCAATTTGTTAAGTAATTTTAATTGTTATCACAATGTACTTGTTCTCTGCGAATTATCTTGTTCGAAAATTTATTAAATTATAATTTTTAGGCCGAAGATAACGAAATCGCGAGACCAAAACGACTTACGGTTACACAATAAAGGTTGCAATTGCAAAAGGTCAGGATGTTTGAAGAACTACTGCGAGTGTTATGAAGCAAAAATTGCTTGCTCGTCTAATTGCAAATGTTTCGGTAAAACAAAAGCAACCCATTTCCTTTCAAATATTTAAAAAAAAAATATTTGATACATTTTCAGGTTGTCGAAACGTTGAAGATCGCTCCGAAATGGATCCTCTGGAAGTAGCTAAAATTGCACAAAACTTTGGCCGTGGAGTATCCACTAAAAGACATTACGATGAAATTGCTGATAAATCGGCTCAGCCTAGTGCTGCACCACAACCACCTCCTAGCAAGCAACCCTACAATTTTATTACACAGGATGTCGTGGACGCCACTATTCAATGTATGATTGCTCAGGCAGACGAATGCAAGAAAAGTGGAATTAACACAAAAAGTACAGAGCGGATGATTCTAGAGGAGCTGGGAAGATGTCTTGTGGAAATAATTGACTTTTCTATCAGAAATATGGACAACTAGATGTCAGGATTAATTAATTAAGTTTATTAAGGTTACTTTAGTTTAGTTTAATGCAGTGCAGTCTCCCTTCTAAAGGATAAGGCATCAATGGAGCAAAGTAGACAAGTTCTAGGTCTATTGCGCGGTTCTTATTTATGTAAAATGTTGACGAAAGAGTAAATTTAAAGTGTATGTGTGTTTAAAATAGTTTTTAAGGAAAGTGTTTTGATTAGACGGAACACATTAGCTGCCGAAGTTCTTTTTCGTTTTAATGTTGATTAAAAGTTTATCTTTTTACAAATAAAACTTAACAATTTTAACAAATTTTCTGAAAATGCCTTTCCTTTTCCAACCATCACTTTTACTGCACAACTGTAACATAAACAAGGATTTAAACTTTACAGTTACCTAAGCCAGGAGTGTTCTTCGAGTTTTCATTTCTTCATCTAACATTTTTAGTACAGAGCCTCAGGCTTCAAAAAAACTTATCATCGTGTTTTCTTTCTATTATGCTTATGTAACTAGGCTCGAGTGTAAAGCATATCGGCTACTTATAAACACAATTGACTCGGATTTCGATTGCTTTGTGTGGGAATTTTAGATGCTGAGCTCTTTGATTTTGGCTTTGTGGTCTACCGTCATGGTTGTCGTGCTTCAGCTTCTGTTGGGGGTGCAGAGTTGTGCGTTATTGGCAGGGATATTCCGTGCCCACTCGTCCTGGGTCCTGCTATTTGAGTTCTTGTGCATTACTTTGAGCTTTCCTCGGAAGCAGTTATATATTGCAACTGTGTATATTCGGGTCCATTCATAAACGCAGGTTTGCTCTGCAGCTGCATAATTCAGCAATACACTCTGTTCAGCTGAATTGTGCAAATGATGCGCAAACCTGCATTTACGAATGGGACCTTCCTCATGACTCGCTGTCTGATACATAAATGACGTAATTAAGTTCTTCCGCAAGGTGTTCGTCATCACAGATTCTGTGGACCCGGTGAACTGGTGTGGAAACGACGGGTCATAAAATTGCCGGATGGTGGTGTGAGGTAGCATGCAGGTATCAGTTTGTTTGTGTGTCCTTGCGATAAACTGTATCACCCAATGTACCGTCATGTTTTCGTATTACTTTTACATCCAAGACCACAAGACATCCGTTCTGTACTTGTTCGATTGTAAACTTAATCTTGACGTTGAGAATTTAGATGTTTTAGGAAACTGTAAATACCGACCTTTAAATAACACAGAAAGTGTCATCCACTTACCTGAACCAAACTGGGTTTTTGTGGTGAACTGCTTAGGGCTGTCTTCTCAATATGTTTCATCAACAAATCTGCAACTAAGGGAGCTAAAAGTAAACCCATAGCAATGCCATCCTTTTCTGCATGGAACTTGTTAGTACCCAGATGTAGCAGAATTCCAGAAGAGGCATGTGCGACATACTAATGTTGGTATGTTAGTATAAGATATTGAAAAAAGTTTACACTTCTTGTGCAGGCACATTGGTAAAAAGCATTAGTTAATAGTGTGAAATCTTTGATGTGATGTCCCATGTTTTCCACTAATGGTTTCAAGCCATAACCAAATGATTTGATAACAGGTAGCTTGGTGAATTTATTTGGCAGACGACCGGTCGCATTGGATTTTCTGCTCTGTGTTATAGCTAAACCATATAATTTAGGTGGTTGTGGACAAGGGATCAGGCGAGTAGTGAAAGAAACCCTGATTAATTACGAGACATCTGGATCATAATTAACCGGTATACACGTGTTCCTGTTCTCTATCAAAACATTCATCGCTTTTCTTTATGACAACAGTCGCATTTCCCTTGTTTGCTGGAAAGAATCAAAATAGAACGGCTACGTTCCGGCGTATTGCTTCAGCCTCAAGATTGCTTGATTTGTTTCGGACAATGCACTTTTCCACACTTCCAATCAGTTGTTCTATTGGGACATGCTGTGGAGTGGTGCGTAAGGCAGTGTTAACGGTGGTTCCGAGCCGGGAACTTTAGCGTAAAAGGTAAGCCTCACTCTGGAAGATCTGACGAGGACCCCCTGGTGGAAGAAAGGATGAATTTGGCCGTTTAACCATTCACTGACAGCATCGAAAAAGTCAGTAAATTGAGCCAATTGATTCCGCAAACTTTCCGTGTCTAATCGTATGCAAAAAATGAATGTATACTCTGCTGTGACGTCTGAAGAATGAACTGGTTTTGGACCGAATAGTGAGTGCTGACGAGAAGTGGGTTTTCTGCAAAAAGTACATTAAGTGATCAATGGTTTAGGCAGGTAAATTAGTAATATCGACGATTTCAGCTAAAGTGTATTAAGGAAGTTATCAAGTGAAGTGATTACAGAGGAAGTAAAGTATTTTTGTAGACAATAACAAACAGTAACTGTTAGCGAAGTAATCTGCGAGTGAAGTTTTTTTTACGATAACCCTACCCTATTGATGTGTTAGCATGGTTTTGGCCGGAAAGGAATTAGGGTAAGGGGAGGGAAGAAACTTAAATATCTTGTTTTTATATTGCTGCGAGCTAGACAACAGCCCAGAGACGCAGTGGATTATTTTAATTTCTAAATAAAAGCTCACCGAGAGACCTGGTCTCGAAACCGGGACCCATGGCATGGTGGTCGTGCGGCTCAACGAATTGATCCAACTCCGTCTCCTAATTAATACAATTCTAAAAACCCACGGGGAGACCTGGTCTCAAACCCGAGAACCATGGAATGGTGGTGGAAGTATTGTTTTAGGTTGAGTATGAATATTTTTTTTCTCTTTAATCTGTAAATTTTTTATAGTGGGACGGCGTAGAGGCAAAACGAGTTTCTGAGGGCACAGTGAGCAGAATATCGAAAAATACTGAAGGTGGTCTGTCTCCTCGTCATAATAAACGGGAGAACCGTAGGTATATCTAAAATGTAGGCGGTCTGAAATTAACGGAAAGAATGATGAAAAAGCGATTAATTTAAGCAAAACTTAACCATCGATGAATGGAAAAAGGTAATTAGAAATTGAAACATTAGGATTGCGTTGACCCGTATATTTGTCAAAAATACCGATTTTTCACTTTTTCTTTTAAATTTAGGTCACCTTGCTTTAGTGAAACGAATGTTACTTAGAGGCTGTCACGGAAGCAGCTCATTTTGTTAGAAGATCCCTTAAACGCTTTAAAGAAAAAAGAATGGAGACAGAGAAAGAAAATTCAATAAGCACAAGAAAGATGGACAAAAGAGGGGAAATAAGTTGCCATAATACGAGACAATATACAGGCAGCGGTGTTAACCAGTGAATTGCAGAGTTGATTCTCTTTTTTTGTGATGTTAATTTTCTGATATCGTTCGCTTGGTAATCAGCTTCAAGAGTTGGGCGACAAAACCCGAATCAGCGAATTTTGCATAAAAAGTCGTTTTTTTCCTTAGTTACATAGATTTCTGGAACAAAGTTGTTGAGAATTATGAGTCCACTCTGATGCAGGCATATTGTGTATCAAAACAACACCTAGTATAATATATTGTATGATTGCATAATATCACTGCAGCTTAGTGATGTAATGTTAGAAAAAGTACTCGATTTTGAGGAAACATCGATGTTTCTAACCGATACATCGGATAACATCGATGTACAGTCTCGATATATTGCATCGAATAAAACATCGATGTATTTTTTGAGTGGACACCCCTAATGTGTCGATACCTAGTATCGCCATGATTCAATACATTGCGATGCCAAGTATCGATATTTATGCTTTCGATTCCCATCTCTGTTAAGGAAGTGCTTGCCGAAGGCATGAAACCTCCTAGCTAGTCCAGGGCATTCGTAAAGTAAGTTCTGAATGGAAACTCCGACAGAAGTTTTTGGCAGGAATACGCATATGGACAGCCGAAAAGGCAGTGACCCGTTATAACCGCAATGATATTACGGAGATTCCAGCAACTTTCAATCAGTAAGAACGCCGCCAACGCTTTTAGGTCAATCTCTCTTTTTACTGAAATTAGAGGCCGTCCGATTGATCTATTGTGAAGCGTCCAACTGCAAACCTTCTTTCGCCAGAACATCGGCCGTCTCATCGTCTCACATCGCTATGACCAGATACCCAGCTGAGAATCACCCTGTGTAGAGCCCCCAAGCTTTTGAAACCGGTCCGGCATCTGCGCACCAGCAGTGATTTGATCGTGTTTGAGTCAAGCGCCTTAATGGTCGCTTGACTATTGCTATACAAGCAAATTTCAGAAAGTTTCTTTCGACAAACACTCGGTTGAAGCCATTTATTTAAAAATGAAAAAGTATGAAGCACTTGTTTTACTTCCACAAACCAGAAATAATTTCTTTGGGATGGTGATCGCTCAAAAATATGAACGCACCTGGCGTGACTTGCCTTGCCATCAGATGTACTAGACCCCAACAAGCATTCTTAAATCATGAACTTACAAATTAACTAAAAAAAATTGAATTTTTTCACTTTTACGAAAACTTCCAGTGATAGCAGTTCTACCAGAAAGCAATGTTATTACTTAGTAAATCGAATTTCGGTAGTTAACAGAATTCTGGAATAGCACAGAAACGAAGTAAACAGGTCGAAAAGTAATTTTATTTTTAAGCGACTTATATAACGCAAATAAAGGAAAAGCTTTGGAAACTTCCCGACACAGTCTTATCAAAATAACATAAAATCGTGTAAGATTTTAAAATGGCTATAAACATGCACACAACATACACAACCATCAGAGATGCGTTGCAATTAAAAAGTAGCCCAACTTATAAATAAAAAAAAATTAATAAAAATAATTTCAAGTTACTTAAATACTCTTAACGAAATCAATGTCTCTACGGAATTTCTATTTCATAATCGGGCCGAAGTATAACTTTCCGCGATCGCAAGTGCATCGAACGATGAAAAACTGCAAAAATAAAGGAAAATTTATTAATTCGATTCCGAAATTCTAGAATAGAATACATTACCACTATCGTCGTCACTTAAAACATCAATTCCAGTCAGGTATTCCGGGCTATTGAAGTCAAGTTCTTCATTGAAAATAACTTTTTGCTTTTGCTTCTTGGCCGTTCCAGGAGTCCTTAGTATAGATTTTCTTTGGACTATGCGTGGCGAGTTGTTAAGTCGATTTTCATGAACTTTATTCAAGGTGTTTGCGAGCAAGCTACGTTTGGCTTTAATTTCTGATCTTCGTGGTGTTGACGTTCGTTTTGTTGATTTTTGTGGTGTCGATCTTCGTGGTGTTGAATATCGCGATGAAGAAGAACTGCTAGATTTTCGCAACTTTTTTGACGAGTCTTTGTGGTCGGAATTGATGTGCTTATCTTCTATGCATTTGGTTGCCACACGAACAGGTGTATTTGACGAACGACGATTTGTCCTTTTTGGCGCTACAAATATTACATCATTCTCTTGAGCATTGTTGGGGCCTTTACTATTTTTGTAGGCTGCTTGAGCTTTTTTCAGTAAACCCATTAGATGCTCGTTTGGTTTAATAGGTTTTGCCTTTTTGGTTTTGGTTACTTTCGAACGAAGTTTTGTTTTTTGCTTTGGTTTTTCCTCGTCTGGATCTATCCAATCGCTGTCTTTCCATCGCTTGAGATTGGCAAATCTTTTGTCCACGTTTTCGACCTACACAATAATATCTAGTTTAAAAACAACTCACATGAATGTAACGCAAAAATACTTACCTGTAGCTGAACCATCGACCAAAATCCTTCTAAATCTTCACGAAGAATAATTTGTTCATTATTCTCAGGTTCACTCTTTACTAAGCCTTGTTCGCAGCGATCAATAAGCCCACGAAATTGCTCAAGCTTTTTACTTGTAAGTAGTCTTGTTTGACCGACCGTTGTGTTAATCATATCAATCGCAACCTCTTCGATATTGTGTTTATTTTTAAGCTTGTAATCTTCCCAATAGTAGCACTGATTGTGCAAACGAAGGATCTCGTCGTTTAATAATTTTCGGAAATATTTAACAGATTCTCTAGTTCTTCGTACTTCGATCGGGTCACCAGGCGAAGATTCCTCCAATTTGTAAATGCTTTCACGTTTTACGCGCTCTATTTTTGCACTTACCTTTCCCCGCGAAATTGTCACAAATGGACTCATGTAATTCGACGGTTCATTATCATTTGCATTTGTTGGTGTACAGTTTAAATCGACAGCGTTTTCTTCTGCTTTTGGACTGATGTCGGGCGAAGTGGACGTTACATGCTCACATTGAATAATTTTAAGAGCTTTTTTCTCAAGAGATGTGTTTTCTGAATTCGGCTCGAAACAGTTTATTTTTGATAATCTTTGCTTTTTCTCAGACTTTACGTTATTAGGGGCAATTTCTAGTGGAACATTCACATCAATTGGACTAACAGGATCGCCGAAGTATTCTTTGCAAAGTAAATTGAGGTTTTGCGACGGCTTTACTCCTGTAGAGGTCAGACAATTTGAGAAATCTGTATCTTGTTTTTCCGCTTCAATTTTCAGTGGTGTGAGAGTTTCTTCCAAGTTAAATTTGGGCTTCTTCAATGTTTTTGCAGAGCTCTTTTCTTTAACAGTATTTATCTTATTAGAATTAGTTTTAACACTTGTTTTTTGGATTTCTTTTTTAGATTTCGAATTTACAATTCTCTGAGCCTTTGACTCTAAAGCAGGGACTTTGCCATTTTTAAGAGGAGCCAAGGGCTTTCTGAAACATTTCTGTTCGCTCTCACTCTTACCATTTCTACTAGTCGTTAAAGATTTGATGCTCTTTTCGTCCCAGATTGTATTTTCTTTTGTAGTTTTCTTTGCGCTTTTGGGAGGATCAAATTTATAGTGCGGCATTTCACTCGCAGCTTTGACAGTGGATATAAACGGCTTAGGTTTCTGTTTCTTAGCTTCTTCATTACGTCGCTTTTCTCTCTCAGCCTTCCATGCATAAAATCTAGCTGTGTACGCTTCTTGTTTTGATAATTTTGCTATATGGCTTTTATTTACCTGAACATTTTCGTTTTCGTGTACTGAACAGTCTTTCATATCTCTTCCATTCAAAAACAAATTATTCCTTTTCGTGGACCGTTCTTTGTTTACTTTTAAATTACGTTTAGTCTTGGCAGTAGAATTTAAGACATTACCTCTACTCGCTTTGTATAATCCGCGATAATCCATTGTTTTTAATTTAACTTGTAAAATACTCGAAAATTTCACGATTTTTTATAGCTAACTGCCTCAAGAAGGGCACAGAGTTAATTACTTAAAATGTTCACTAAAACTTCAAACTTTCTTTATTTTATTATCTCATTTTCATTAAATAACAATCATCGCAGAATAGTTTAAAATAATAAGTTTTGCAATAAAATTAAAATTTCTTGACAACAAACCCGCCGCTAACAAACTTTTTTGAACATTGAATTTACCGCTTCGGTTAAGAAGCATTGCCCAATTGTAATTTAGTTTTCTGACTTTTGAAGTGGTAAGTGGCATAACGCTTACACAATATATTTCTAATTTTAACCTAACTAATTCTAATTTTTAATCAAAATTTAACATTTAAGCACACTCTACTAAACATATAGACAATTATTAAAATTTGAAATTTGATTTTAAACGAAAATGTTTGAAAGAAATTGATTTAATCAAAAGCTGTTACATCAAAACAATGATTTCATTTTCTATGTTGGCACTTGTTAAATATATGTGAAACGCATGAAAATGAAATTTATAAAAGCACATCAAATTCTAATAGGAATTGAGTGAATATGGGACAGAAAGAAGGAACAATCGAATTCGTTGCGACGACGGTGCAGTGAAACACGAATAGAGAAGGCTGTTTTCAACGGGGAATTTGGCCATTTGCACATATTTTTAACGTAAATTTCATTTAAGTTCTATAGCAAGAAAGATAAATATAAAAGCATTTTAAAAAAAATGTCGATATTATAGCAAAAAGTATCATTATTTTAACGGGTTAAATGTTTCACTCGAAATCTTGTCATCGCGCAGCCATTTGTCACACAAAATTGGAGTTTGTTGAAGCCTCAGAGTTGTGTTCTGTAATTTTATCTTGAAATCTAAATACTAAAAGAATTTTTTTAATAATATTCCCGTAGATAATTATTACTCAGTTGTTTGATTTTATTTGATTTAAATCAGTATTGAGCACTAGTTGTAAATCGGGAAGCTTTTAATTTTTCGATTTTTTGTTGGGAGCCTTTGGAAACCACTCAAGAAAGTTTCTTTTCCTTGAAAGGTTGATTCTATGTAAGTCGGATAGTGGGGGTCCTTTTGTGCTTATAGGTTTACGGATTCATAATTCATCAAGGGCACAGTTTTAAAAAGGAGAATTACAATTTTTTGTGAGAATTTAAGAAGAACCTGCCTTGCTTAAAAGTTTGTTTTTAAATCTAGTTTCTGGGAATTTGGGTGCTCGCAACATTTTGAATCTATGAATTTCTAACAGGTTCGTACTTGTTTAAGATTTAATAATTTTGTGCTTGTATAAATTATTTTAATTCTGTACATATTTTAAATGAGTAATCGTTGCAAATCGAAATTATTCAGTATCTTTACAGGTATTTGAGCAAAATTAGTGTTGCCTTTTATGTATTCTAACATTTGAATATTGCACGTAAATAATTAGTCAAAACTGAATTTTTATTACTGGACAGATCTCTAAGGGTCAACAATATATATCCAACGAATGACTGGTCAATTGCAATTACATTGATTAAGCTGTATTGAGTAATAGGCTGTACTCTGCGTGACTATAATATCCTTCAATATACAGAGCTGTATATTTCCATCTTAACAACATAATTGATTTAATTATAAACACGTTTTGTTTACTAACTAGGTACTCTTTAACAACGGAAAGCTGGGAAGGTTTTCGAATTTTGTTCCTTGAAAAGCCTTAAGGTATAAATCGCGTTGAATTATGTCCACCAGTGTATCTTAGAGGTTTTTAATGTATTTGTTTTAAAGGCTATACGATATTTATCCGTCGAGCCTAAATAGGACACTAATTGTTTTTGAAATTTGCTTATTATTTTATGTAGGAACAAAAGAAAGTAGGCAATAGGAAAATTCGAAAAGGGGACATTTATAAACTATCGTTCAAAGAGTAGGGTAAATAAATGAAAGTAAGCACTCAGATAATTTAATCGACAGAATAATAATAATTCACCCGCACGGGGACTTCCTTGAACCCACGGGCTCGACGACCTTACGAACACCAGTTATATCAAGGAAGCGTCTGTACCCACATTGGGCAGCATCCTGGTCGGCATCTGTTTATTGTTGCCTGCGAACTGTTTATTGTTGCCTGAAGAACGAGATAATACGTTCATTTGCGCGCATGGATCCCCGAAAGTTAAGCCAGACGTGGGGGAAAACCATTGCCGGCTTAAAGCCGAGAGGCAAAGGCCTAAAACCAAAGTAATATTAATAGCTTTATTAGTAAAAATATAATAATATTTTATTAGCAATATATAAATGCTTAAACAACAACAGGCACACATTCTTCATACATACTTTTAAGAGTTAACTTACATAGAGCTCAAAAATTAATTCTTAATCAATAAAGAGTATATCCCACTTATTTTTTATAAATTCTATAAAAAACTTCTTAAAGTTATTTATATTTACTACACTTGCATTATATTTAAGCCTAATATACATTTTCAAACCTTTGTAAATTAACGAATTTTGTGTCCTTGCTGTAGTAAAGTTCACTAACCTATACTCATTCACTCGTCTCAAGTTATATGGCTGCACCTCACTTGTATAAACTAAATAATCACTCAAATATTCAGGCAGTAATCCATTTTTCATTTTAAAAATCAACAGTAACACATTTAGCACAATTCTTTCTCGCACACTCATCCACATCAACGACTCCAGCATACACTTAACAGACACATTGAAGAATCGCTCTCATTCCCATATTTTGAAGCTTCTGAAGCCTGTCCATTACTCCACTAAATACTAGGAACACCACTGCCGAACAATACTCAAAATGTGGCTTCACTATTGTATTATAAATCTTGATAGATGTAAGTACCGACACCGATTTTCTGATTCTCCTTAAAAACCCGATTTTTTTTACCAATTTTCCCGCATATATAGTTCCCATGCTCTTTAAATTTTAATTTATTGTCCACTATCACCCCTAGATATTTAATCTTCTCCACTTGCTCAATAAAAGAATCTACAATCTTCAAAGTAACCTCATATTCACCATTGATTGTCATAAATTTCGTTTTACTAGTGTTCAATTTCAATTAATTCATTTGTTAGCCACACGTTCAATTTTTGTAAATTTTGTTCCATTACATATGCACACTTATTTACATCATTACCAGCAATGTATAATAATGCATCATCAGCAAATAGCGCTATATTTATGTTGTCCAATACACTCTATATCATTAATGTATATAAGGAACAGTCGAGTTCCAAGAACAGATCCCTGCGGTACACCCAAGTTTACATTAATTCTTTAAGACATCGCTCCATTAATTTTTGTCCGCTGTGTTCGCCCTGATAGATAGCTCTTAAACCACATCAATTCTTTTCCTTTGATCCCATACTTATTCAACTTATTAATTAAAATATCTCTGTCCACTGTTTCAAAGGCCCGTTTGAAATTATCTCGTGCCTTTTCTGCATACCTTCTTTCCATTTTATTAGCAGCATATTTAATGCTGTCTCACAAGAGTGGCCTTTTCTAAAACCTGACTGCTCTTGTAATATTAATTGATTTTCCTCCAGTTGTATTTGTATAGTTTTCTCTAATATTTTTTCGTATGTTGACAGCATATTACTTGGCCTAAATTCTTCACATTTATTAGTATTCTTGATTTTTTCAACAGGTACAATTACTGATTCTTTCCATTCTTCCGGGAACTTACCTTGGTTCATTGACTGATTGATAATTTTCACAAGTACGCCGCCGAGTATATCCAACTATCCAAGATCATTTTGACATTTATCATATTAACATCCCTCTTATTCTTAATTTTCAGACATATTTTCTTTAATTCCTCCAAATTTGTATTTCGAAACAGAAATTGATTGTTTACCTGTTGCAAATTATCGTCATAAACTACTGATGTAATAGATGTACTAATTTATTCGATACTTTCGACAAAGAATTTGTTAAAGTTCTCTGCCATTCGCGTATTCTCGCTGCAGGTTTCTCCCTTATATATATTATTTCCTTAATTTCAGATTTATTTTTTTTAAGTACATATTCTTTCAATTTTTTCCACATTTCTTTTTGGTTTGAGGCATTAGTAATAATTTTGTTGATTTTATTCCTTTTTTCCGCAATTATTTTTTGTTTGTAAATATTTCTTGCTATTTTATAACTTTCCCAATCACTCTGGTCACTTGATAAGGACGCCACTCGGTATCTTCTAATTTTCTCGTTCTTCAATCTTTTTAAATCTTCTGTAAACCAGTCATTACTTTCACCTCGCCTAATTTTGCATCGTACAAATTTCTGTACTACGGCTTTAATTTTGTCATCAAACCCATTCGCGCATTCATTCAGATCCTCAATAGAAGCTACATCAGACATACCAATAACATTCAATTCATTAACAAAACGATTTTTATCATACTCTAAAAATTCCACCCTGTTTGTTTCACAGTTCTTCGATACAGTATGATTTATGCCAATAGACAAAGTCTCATGATCACTAATTTTTAAATCTTTCTCCACCATTACATCTAAATCATAGGAGTTAGTCATTACATAGTCAATCAATGTCCTGGAATCAGCAGTCACTCAGTAAATTCATTCACCAATTGCTTATAACCATTATCACAACATTTATAAACTATCGTTCAAAGAGTAGGGTAAATAAATCAAAGTAGGCAATTAGATATTGTAAATCGACAGAATAATAATAGTAAACCCGCACGGAGACTTCCTTGAACTCACGGGCTCGATGACCCCACGGACCCCAGTTATATGCAGGAAGCGTCTGTTCCCATATTGGGTAGCATCATGGTCGGCGTCTGTTTATTGTTGCCTGCGACCATCCTATTCCAGAGCAGGAATCTCCTTTGTGCGCATAAAAATGAACAACTGAAGTTAATACGTCCAAATGTCTAAAACCAAAGTAATATTAATAGCTTTATTAATATAAATATACCCTAATACACTTTAAATTCTCCTAATAAATTCTTTTTTATAAACATTAACTCTTTCTGCCGTTTATACAGTGCGTTTCATAATTATAGCACACCTACCAACTTCATGCAATTTAAGCGATAATTTTTTGGTTTTGCACATTGGCACAAAACAGCTTGTGCTAGAAAAAATTCTCTCTTCCGCTCTGAGAAAAAAGAATTTTTTTTTGGATTTTTTCGATCATTACTGTTATAAGAAGTGAGACACTGCAATTTTAGGTCTTCTTTTTGTGTTTCATAATTATAGCACATTGGTCCAAAATTCCTAAAAGGTGACCAAAAGTCCAAACAAATTTTTTTTTATTTAATTTTGAAAGTTGTGGTATCGTCTCACTCCAAAACATCGATATTTTTTCTTAAAAGTGTTATTAATTTATGATCGAATTTTTTCACATAGCCAGCGAACACTAGTTCCAAAAAACTCCAGAAAAAATTTTAAACGCTAGTACACCCCCAGTTATTTTTTTGATGGGCCAATAGAAACCTATTCTCCACATATATAAAAAAATTGACTGCTACATTTTGCAACTTTTTGTTCTTGACTCAGATTTATCTTCGGCGGCGCGGCGCAAGGCTCTTAAAAGCGATAAGCCTCTTAATAATTATAATTTGCCGATTCTAATATTATTTTAAAAAATATATCCGCCAATTCATTTTTCGAAAATTTAATTTCAAATTCGTTACCAGCGACGCAAAAAACCCCCTTTCTTCGGAAAACATGTCCGCCATATTGAATCCGCTATTTTGTTTTTCGAAAATTGGATCCCGGATTTGTAATCAGCGACCCAAAAACCCCGAGTCACGAAACTTCGTAGTAATCGGACTTTATCTTCATATTTTGACCACCTTTCAAGGAGTTCGAACCACTATGCGATGTATCCGCCTACCATCGTAATTTCCCATCAGCCACTGAATCACTCTTCATAATGTCGATGCACTCACCCCTTCGCCACACAATATGCGCCTTGTACTTGTAGTAGGATCAGTTTTGCTTGCCTCAAGGATTCTCTCCTCCATTTCCCCTTAAATTGGAGCAACATTTTTCCCCGCTTGAGTCGAAAGTGTATGAACGCTTCCAGTTTTTCGAAGCGTTGAAGCGAACTTTGAAAGCCACCTCTTCTGGTTACCTTCTTTCTGTTGTTAAATCCGTAACAAAAAATTATGTCTATGTCCGCGTATTATTCAGGATTTCTCCCTTTGAAATATTTCGTGCTATTAAAAATGTCACTGCGTTTGCGCCTCATTTTATAGCTGCAGATCATAGGATTTCCATTCAAAGTACAACAATAATTATATATTACTGTGCGAATATTTATCAAATAATTATTTTATGACTTACAGTAAACGTGTCCACTTAGATTAATGTAATTACCAAAAAACAATTTGGAGGCAGGTAGAATTTTTTCTTAGAAAGTCAGGTTACGTAAGTTTTTTTTTTATACGATGTGGTCAAATTGTAGGGGACAACCCTTTGATGCGTTAGCATAGTTTTGGCCGGAAGGGAATTAGGATAAGGGAAGTAAGGAAACTTGAAAGTCTTGTTTTTGCATGAGCTAGACAACAGCCCAGAGACGGAGTGGATTATTTTAATTTCTTAATAAAAGCTCACGGGGAGACCTGGTCTCGAACCCGGGACCCTTGGAATGGTGGTCGTGCGGCTCAACGCATTGATCCAACTCCGTCTCCCTTTTGAGGTTTTTGTGTTTTAAATTTATTTTGAAATAGAACACATTGGCCATTGTTTTAAACTCGAAAATAAAAAAAAATTATAGGAAAAATTTTCAAGATATCTCGGTTTGAAATGCAAAAATTGATTTCTTTTCACAAAATTTAAGTTTTAAAATCTGTTTTGTTAAGTCCAATAGCCGTAAAAAAATTCCACAGTCTCTAACACCATTGTATTACCTGTCAACTGAGATATTAATAACGTCTATAACACTGTAGAAAAAATACGTTAAAATCTAAGACTGGTTCATTTCATTGTAAACAATTTCAAACTCCTATAGCTTGTAGGGGTGGAGATAGACCCCCCCCAAACATTTTTTTTCGTTTCTCGACTAGATCTACGAGTTCCTTCAATTTTGCACACGACCTAAGAAACACATGCATTCACATATATTTATAACAAGTAATTTTAAGTATTATGACAACAAATTTGCGATGGCCCAACGCGCAAGCTTTGTATAATTGGCGTGGCATTTAATGTGTAAATGACCACTTGCCTATTAGTATACAAACATATTTCACTACACTAGCTCCTTGTGCGAAAGCAGTGCTCTTGCCAATGGCCAGGACCTCTCAAACACACTGCAGTGGTTCGGCAGTCAATATGAGTTTCGTATGTTAAGGCGTTCGGAAAAAACCCCGGATCCTACCCACCTTTTCCACTGATAACCTTCTCACTCCTCTGCTAGATATTTTAGTGGAGAAAGCTTTCTCGAAGCATATCGTAGGAACGGTATATTCAGTGCTCGTATTCCATACTTATATATACTTCTTTTTATTAATATTTGATACTCATATCAGATCAGACTTAAATTAAAACTGAAGTAAAAAATTTTTTGCCTGCTTTTTGCTAACCCACACTGGATCTATGCTTTCTTTCTTGTGCTCGACTGTGTCTGGATTAGTGTGGTTATTACCAGTCAGAATGTCTGAGGTGCTAGAAAAGTTAATGTGTAGGCAAATAGTGGGCTACTTGGATGAACATAACCCTTTGACAGTCTGGTTTCAGGCCCTCCTCCCACAGTTGTGAAACTGCCCTTTTAAAATTAGTAAAAATTAACCCGGATATCAGAATTGCTTTAGATGAAAACAAATTTAGTGCTCTGGTTCTCCTTGACTTTTCTAAGGCCTTTTATTCCATAAACTAGAAGGTTCTAATTAGGAAGTTGGGCAGAAATTTAAATTTTGACTCAACAGCTCTTTCCCTTATTAACCGCTTTTTTTAGGATCGTTCGCAACTTGTAAGAATAAAGGAGAGTCTCTCTGATATCTGTACCTGTGCATCGAGGAATTTTCCAGGGGTTAATGCTAGGTCCTCTGTCTTGTTTATTTTTAAATGACCTGGCCAAAATTGTTGAAGATGTAAAGAGTCATCTCTAAACTGATGATGTGCAACTTCACCTAAGTTTAAGAATGAAAAAGTAAAAGCACTTGTTTTACTTCCACAAAACAGGAGTAATAATTTCTTTGGGATTGTGATCGCACAAAAAAATATGACCGCTCAAAGAAAAATGACGAATGTTTCGACCGAAAGTGCAAGCTGATCATCATCAGCGTGGTACTTGCCCTTTCCACCACGGACATCCATGATGGAAGGTCAAAAACACAACTACTATAAGTACTCAGTTTTAAATCTAAGTA
The DNA here is from genome assembly GCA_964036015.1 of Leptarthrus brevirostris. NCBI lineage: Eukaryota > Metazoa > Arthropoda > Insecta > Diptera > Asilidae > Leptarthrus > Leptarthrus brevirostris. Next base: position 149,622,632 of record OZ038372.1, read on the forward strand.
TGAATTATTTATGAAGAGGATTTTTAGTCCATCAATTTCATAAAATACCAATACTAGTTAAACATTGTTTAATCAGAAAGTTTCCTTTTGGCAAACACTTGGTGGAAGTCATTTATTTAAAAATGAATAAGTAATACTATTTTTAATCACATCGAAGCTTTTGACTTCCGAAGGTTTTAAACAAAGCTTCATACCTTCGAGGCCTGGAAATTCGAAGTTTTTTTTTGGCCTTCGAAGGTTTGCAACGAAGCTTCAAAACTTTGAAATTCAAAACCTCCGAAGTAAAGTGATAGCTTCTAGTTTTTATAGCTTCTTGCACTTTTGCATTACGTTGACTTACAAAATTACTTAGTTCTTTTCGTTAACTCACAACTGCCTTAGATCACATCAACTACTAACTTCGTCCGTCTGTGGCTTGTACCGCGGCTTAAAAATTTTGTTTTTTCTAAACCACTTTCACATACCTCTCATATTTCAATCATCCAAGCAACCACATCTAACACTAATTAAGCTGACTTGTAAATTAAAATGTTTTTTCCTTTCTCGGTTTGTATAACCGATTATTAACAGTCATAACGGCTCCACCCAAAAGTATCAGTTAACACAGAGACGTGCCAATTTAAGGGATGATATTTGTATCGGATGGAATTTCCTATATTTTGAATATTCTAGCTTACATCACATCTCTAGGCACTTTCATAGATTTCGTGGGGAAGTTCATAAACATTATTAGATTCCGATTTAGCGATCAAAATTACATTCTAATTCACTAGGTTTTCTAGAAAAGGACAAACCTTGAAGGCCTGTGTTTTTTTATTTATTTATTTTTATTAACAATATTTCATCAAAGTGCTGACTACTATAAAATGCTAATAAACAGTATAATGCCAAAGAATAAAGAGAGAATTCAACAAATATAAATACAAAATATAACTAGTGGGGTGGGTCCAGATTCTGATTAAATTGATCCCCATTGGTGCGACCCTTGAGGTCCACACGAACAACTTCCTAGTTAATTACAATTTTCGATTGTAAAAAGTACATAAAAAGTAAAAAGTAATTTTAACAAAGCTGACTCTTCACATGATTTCGCGATAGATGAATTAAAAAATCACGACAACGATTTGATCGGCTCATTTACCAGATAATTAGTGCGATGAAAAGATACTTGAAAGAATTCGTGATTCCTAACCGATATGCAAAAACATGCCAAGCCAAGAGAACAGATGAGTCTATGGACCCCCAAATGCAGTCGAAAGCAAAAAGGATTCTGGAGTTACATCGTCTCTTTTCAAGTACAGCAGTCCAAGCCTCGCAACATAAGGTGGTAATATAAGGGAGTTATTCCAAGGAAGGCCTCGAAGAGCGAACCTAACGAACCTCCGTTGAACAGCTTCAATGCGATTGATATATGTCGCATAGGGCGGTGACCAGGCAGAGCATATTCCAGAATAGGCCTGAAAAAAGTGCAATATAGAAGTTTTGTAATGTAGGGGTCATCAAATTCTTTTGACCATCTCTTCACGAAAGTGTCATATTAGCCTTGGTAACTATGGCATCAAAATGATCCTCGAAAGAAAGTTGGGAATTAAGCCAGACTCAGGGGACCTTAGTCTTTGTAGCTCTTGTTAAAGTACAACCCTCTATGGTAAAGTTAAATTGAAATGAAGATCTTTTTCGTGAGAAAGACATAGATGTACACTTGCCGATATTTAAGTGAAGGTCGTTAATGGAACATCAATTCTGAAAGACGTCCAAGTCAGAATTTAAAAGTAAGCAATCCCCATTGTCTGACACAGTGCGAAATATCTTAGCGTCGTCGGCATAATCAAGAATATTTGAGTGAGACAGTGTCGTATTGATGTAAATCATAAATAACAATGGCCCGAGGTGGGAGCCCTGCGGTATATCGGAAGTATTGAAAATAACATCAGACAGCTCCACGAAAAGAAACCCGCTGAGTGCGTTCGGATAAGTACGAATGAATCCAATTTACAAAAACCCACGGAAATCCGAGAAGGGGGTTATTTGAGGCAGATAGCGAAAGATGAAATTGGTTTCGCCTTCTTTATAATGTCCTTCGCCAGGAAGGATTTTTCCAAGCCGTAACATTTATCCCAGTGGTGACCAACCTTTTACATATCATGCGCAAATTTTTTGTCTGGCGTCAGTTAATATGCGCTGTATAACTCGAGCACTTTTTATACCGTTTTACGATCATGGTTAGGGGTTGGTAAATAGATATAAGAATGGAACCCACTTCGCTTAGGGGAGGAAAATAAATAACAAGATAATCTGGGGCAACGTTGTTGACACTGAGAGCGAGATCAGCTTGGAACTTGGAGTTCCAATGCGCCACGTTTTGGCTACACCTGACTTATCCTATGGCCGTATTAGTATGTATTTTACCATTTAAACGACCAAAAGCTGTTAAGGCAAGGGTAGTTCGAGCGCTCTCCACAAGTGTGTCGGATGGCACCGTCTCATACTACTGCGTTTTTCAGGTATAAAGAATAATTTCCCAGCAACCCCTTTCGCGCGCTCATATATTCTCAAGTTATCAAAATATTCAAAAAATGTCTGTCGAAAACATATTCGAAAATGAAAATGAATGAAAATGTTAATGAATCGCCGCCAGTTGAATTTCAATCTGCATTTTTCGTATGTAAAGGCAATATGATATCCGTTATAATACTAACGACGGCCTTTCCAATTTATTTTGTTAAAAATATATCAAATCTTGATTAGAACTATTTTATCCCCAGCCATTCAATTACATTTTGACAATTGCACTACTAAAGAAGTTAATGGAATAATTATATTTAAACATTTCCTTTATTTTTTCAGATCCTTTTGAAATTACTCAAATTTAAACCTTCACTGGTTGGCAGACTACGTGATGGTTTCAACACGCCAGATGAGTACAACTGGCTCGTGCCATGGGGGATCAGGTTCTGGCGATGAAGGTTCTGGAACCGCCAGACTATCTGTAACTACCAGACATCAAGCTAGTTATGCTCTTTCTGCTGTGGCCTCGTCATGTCGAACTCAGGGGTTGACAAATGCATCTTCAAAGAGTAATGAAGATGAAACAAAAAATCCTCAACAGAGGGTCTTTTTGTTAGATCTACCCATGGAAATCTTGGATAAGATTTTTTCATACGTTGGCTACAAGAAGGTTGGACAATTACGAGTGGTAAGTTAACGATTTTTTTGTGTGCGTGGAATGAATTCTTTTATTTTTCAAAATACGTGCGTAAAAATAAATTTTTACTCAAGAAAAAACGTAAAGAGTTCTTTTTTCTAATTTATCAGGTTTCAAAGCAAATGAACCAGATTTGCAGTGCCACTCTGAATTCAACATTTTCCAAACTTCAAACGCAAATTTTGAACCGTTTCCAGACGGTTAAAGCTAAGATGCCACGCCGTGAGTCTGCCCGACGCAATCATCCGTTGGCATGCGAGTGTGACATTATTGAAACGTGCTACATGAGGCTTTCCCTACTACAAATGACTTTTGGTAAACATATCGAACGGAAGCATTGTTGTTTTTTCCCTGGAGGAGTAAGTGCAAATTTTTCCTGTTCCTTAATCAGAATAATTAATTTTAAACATAAAATTTTAGATATTAGATGAGGTTTACGATGTTTTAAATTATATACGGACCGCGCCAAAACTGGAGCGCCCATACAAAGTAACTGATGAACTATTTGATCTCTCCACAATGGCTATGGAATATTTTAAGGAACACATTGAACCAAATCTCCCAGATATCGCGTATTTTAGTAAAGATTTCTTCGATTTGGCATGTAACTAAAGTAGTTTTAGTTAAGTGAAAATTTTTTACAACTCTTATATTTGCAGCGAAAAGTAAACAGACATATTCCCTTAAAGCAACGTCTGAGCTTTCTGAAAATTCGTCCCCATCACCACCGCAAAGTAATATGGTTTTACGAAAAGGTATTCGTAAAATTAAGCAAGGTATGAAGATGTATAACAATCAATTGACTGTGCTCCGGAGCGAACTACGTAACTGCAAACGTAAATCATCAGAGCAGGGAAAACAAATTGCGGAACAGCAGAAATTATTGGCTGACCAACAGAAACAGACCTTGGAATATGCAAATCGTTTAGACGAAAATGACAAGAAGAATGAAGAAATGTCGCGAAAATTTTCTACCTTGTTACAAGTTAAATATTGTCACCTGTGTTTTGATTTATAAATATAATTGAATTTGAATTTTTAGGAATTAAACAAATGTAAAACAGAACTTCAGTATTGGCGCTCTAAAAGTCCAGCAGTTCAGATATGCACTTCATGTGGAATGAAAATATCTCCGGTAGCGCCTGAAGATTACCAGGCTCTTGTAAATCAAGGTGTTAAACCGGAAGACATTAACATCAGCATAGATGATGTTGAGGACAGTGACACAAGCAATACATTATCAGATTCAGGTGTAGACAATCGAAGTAGTACAGAATTCGTCTATCCAGACGAAACAACCACCGCTAAACTTCTAGCCTCACATTCGGTCAGAAATTTAAAACGCCATCACGAAGAGACTATAACTTCTTCATCAATCACGTCAATTGCTGCCAATGAAATTGCAGCTACTGTTTTACCCACAGATCTCAATTTAGGATTACAGACAAATGTTAAGCCTCACAATTTTGTCAATGGCGGCTTCGGTGGAGGTAATAGTGGTGTGGAGACACGTTTTAATAGCCAATCGATAAACAATGCTCTAAATCCATCCACATCATCTTGTATCGCAGCAGATGTAACCTCCCTCAGTAGTGTAAGTAGTGAGACAAAAAAGGCACGCAGAGTACAAAGCAAGGGTAGTAGGTGTCATAATTTAAGTAGCAAGCGCAACAAATAAAGTTTTATTTATGTTTATATATATAAAACAAGGATAGATGCAAAGTAAATTATATTTTTTAATTAATACAATTTGAATACAACTAAAGAAATGAGAGTATAAAAAATAAAAAACGAATTTTTATTATACTTTTTGGTTATTGTAATTTTTACCGCTATAAAGCGCTTATTTTTTGAATGTGGCTTAAAGTACAACGGTTCTCAAGACAACTTAAATATTTGCAAGATAGTTTAACATAGAAAAATAGTACACTTCGTGTATAGACAGAAATCTGTCTTTCTGTTAGGGTTGGTTGTTGCTTTTGTCTCTTAATTTAAGAGAAAGCATGCCTTTGTTAAATTTAGGGACAATTTGAAAACCAAAAACATATTTACACATGAAGTCGATCACTTGTCTACAACAGTTTAAGCGTGTTCTCTGTACTCTAGTCAAATCATACTTTGGAAAAATGAAAGATTTTATTTAGTTAAGATAAGTAGGACCAGTGAGTAGGTGTAAGAGTAACTTTTGGATATAAAACGGCGTTTTTACTACAGAAATTTTAAAATTAAATATTAGTTAAAATTAAGTTCAATAATTTAAATTTCACGAGTTAAAAAGTAGCTAAGGTAGTAGTCATTAATATAAAAATTCAGTTAAAAGATAATAGTAAGTTTATTTACATTGGATTTATAGAGAAATAATCATTGTTACAAATTTTCTTAATTATTTCATATTAAGAAATTAATTTTCAATAATTCTATACTACAAGGAAAGTAGATTATTAAAATGTTAAACGCAGTTATCCGTTTTAAAGCGAAATTGATCTCTGACCCAGCACTGTAAACGCAAAGATATGTCTGTTTCCGTACCTGAAGAGATTATAAGGGCTTCGAAGAAAACTGCAGAATATTGCAGAAAAGTGTTCCCGTATTCACAAGTTTGACCAGCTGCAATATGCTTAAATCTTCTTTCTGTCAAAGTGACAACTGGCCAAACGTCAATTGAGTGAAATTGAAATTTGTGAATGCAACTTTTATAAAGTTTTATATCCTAAAAGTTAAGCGTCGGATTAAGGAAGTGAAGTAGCCTATAAGGAAGAACTGGGATTGTTTACTTTCCAGATATAGGAAAAGATTTTTTTCTCAGCTGTCACTCAAAACAAATCGGCTTTTTCAGAAAATTGCCGCTGTGCGTTCCTGTACTGAAGTGAATTCACCTTCACCACATAAATAGTAAACTGCATCTACAGAAGTACGGGAACAGACCTTATATTTGGTTCGGACAGAAACTATGTGTTCGCTATATATCCACACTGAACAGGATACAAAAGGACAAGTTCGGTTGCTGGGTGGGGGTGTTCGACTCCCGAATACTGGGATTTTATAAGGTCCTCTGTATACCTCATGCTCGACAACGTTCCTCACTGCTCGCTGCCGAGCCAACTGATTCCTATCACGAATTTGATAGCGTAGCCTGTTATATCTGTAAGATCTTCGCAAAAATCACTCTAGTTACAAAGTTACATGACAAACTGAGTTGCAACTGAACACACTTTTCAATTTTCGAACTGTCATGTAATCAGAAATTAAGCCAAAAGGTGCACTGAAAGACAACCGTGTTTGGTTTAAAAATGTTGCTTGGTTCACTACACTTTTCGGTGTGATGTACATGTAACTAGCGATATTTATATTCAATTCATTCATTTTAAATTAATACCGAACTGACAAGTAACAAACTCATATGACATTTAAAATTTAATTTTTGAACCCGTCAGGTAACAAGAAACACAAATTGTGAACTCAGTTCAAAGTGAGTTCGATTTACTTGAGCTTGTCATGTAACATAGTTACAAAACTCCTTTGCGTTAATGCTGGGTATTGCCCGATAACTACATTTTCTGCATAAGCTGTAGTCTGCTACAACTTTTTTTTTGGCATAATTCACCATGTCCTGTCACTAAGCCTTTCCCATTGTTGATTTTAATTATCTTATTTGATTTATATTAGGTCTGTTCCCTAACGAGCACTAGTGCTCACTAAATGATACTGAAAGTATTCCCTAACTTTCAGTGTTTGCTATTTGAATTGTCAAATCAACTTCCCCTGAAGCACTTTTTATCACTGAAATTTTTTTAGTGCTATTGAGTCCTTTGTGTTAAGAATTGTCAATTGCATTGAACTGTCAGTTGGCATTTCTCATTCTTGACACTGAAAAGCACTCTGCGTTTCTCAACTCAGTGCAGTATTATCCCCACCAACTAGCACTTTTTATAACTGAAAGTCAGGGAACATACCTCTTGAGAGTTCCCCCAATCTCAGATCCTGTGCCTCCTAATCACGCACTTTAGTTTTTCTGTTTTACTTTCGTGGATGGGGTTGCCTAAGTTGGCCATTATTGCAGTTATTTGCGCTCTTCTGCACCAATTCATTAGCCTTTAAATTTCCTGGGATTCCGCAGTGCCCTGGCACTTATTTTAGGGTGATCTTATTTAGGTTCCACAATTCCGTAAAGGTTTGCTTACATCTCTCGATTGCTTCAGATTTCACCACGGCGTTTGTGAGAAATTTGATTGACGCCTAGCTAGTGTGTCTCACCTTTCGTTCAAGTAGCTCCTTTGCATCTATCTCAATCGGTGTGATCTCACATTGGAAAACAGAAATGGAACTATTTACTCCACCCCATATATGCAGCCTTTGTTTTTAGAATGACGCTCCAAAACCATAGCCGACCTTGTTTTTTGAGCCGTCTATTATTGCTGGTCCACCCTCTTTTTGACCAAAAGGAAACTTTTAGGTTAGCTTCCAAGTTGGGGTTTCTGATTTGGAAGCATATTCGGTTCATGTTGGTTTGATCGCATATTCGATGCAGATGTGAGCGATATTTTTATGTTGGGTATGTTGCCCCCTTCCTTTCTACATTCCAATTTTGCGTTCCGTTGGTGTTGACTTAGCTGCTTCCGTTATGCATAAGCAAAACATGCGCTGCATCTGGTTCATAATCCTTTTTCCCTTCATTGCCTTCCACCAGGCTAACGCACCGTGATAATCCCCATACCCTTCCCATCGCATTTCTACACGTGTAGGTGCTTTGATCAGCTTAGTTTCTCGTTCAGCAGAACCCCGGAGAAGACAAGTTAATGCGAATAAATTGTGTGAAAGTAAATTTCTGGCGCAATTTGTATTTACCTAATACATATGTTGGAATAACTTTTTCTTTGTTATCTTTTCTCCTTTTAAAAATCTCTTCACTTCCTGCCACAAATACTCGATAGGATTTAGGCCCGGGGCATATCCAGGCTAATCCATTACTCGCACGTCAGTATCCTCTAACCACTGTTTTACGACCCTTGCGGTAGTTTCTGGTCATTGTCTTTTATCCAAAATAAGAGAAAGCTATGATACTCGTATTTCCTCCTTCATGTTTAACTGTTCCTATCGAGACTTCGCGAGGCATCTTACAAAACGTATTCCATCATTGCAACACAAATTAAATTTGGATTCATCCGACCAGAGAATATTTCTCCAATTTTCAATGGTCCAATACTTGCGCTTGTTAGCGAAACACAGACGTTTTTTCCTATTTGTTATATTCACAAATGATTTTTTGCTGCAATTTTTTCTGGTAAATCAAATTCTACCAATCATCTTTGAACAGTCTTCGAACTGATATTACGGACCTTTGGTTTTTACTCAATCAATATTCGTCTGTCCGTCCTGTAAGTGGAAATACAGATTTTATTTGCTGAATTGATACAAAATTCACTAAAACTTGTTTCTGGTCAGTTTTTCGTGATCTTCTTTTCTTTCTTTTGTGTATTTTTCATGCGGTTCCTTTTCCCATTTTTAACTCGTTTCATGTTTCTCCAAATGTTAACTTCTCGTTATCCAGATATTTTACAACAAAATCTTCAATATCAATTTACGTACTTATTCTAGGTGCCATGCTGAATATTAAAGTTGTTTGAACTTCCTAAAAACTTCCTTATAAATTGAGGAGCTGGCGAACAATGGATAAATCCATTTTTGTCAATTTTACAGGAGAGGTCAAACCCCTTTGTCCCGAGACACGTTTTCAAAGCCATTTTAAGCCATTGTTTTAGCAATATTTCATCCGCGATCTTTGATCGGTTGATTTGCTGATGATTGAAAATACCGAATCGTAAAAAAGTTACCTCGATTCAAAGTGAATTTATCAAGTTTTGTTCTGCTTCTCCTCAATTGTTTTGAGTTTTTGACATGCAGAGGCGAAGAAAAGTCTGAGTAAAAACCTTAGAGCATAAACAGGAATGGCAGTATCGCGTATGTGCTGTAGGTGTGATCGGCATCTGAACGTTTGAAGAAGTATGGAAGTGGGAAAAGTTTTGAGGTACTGTCCCCTTATCTTTGTTTACACTTTTAATTTAGCCAAATATAGCTTTGCCCTTATTTTCACTGTGGGCTCGCGGATAATTTTTCAGAAGGGGGCAGCATATATTTTTCGATTTAAAACTTAAAAATATTTTAATAATAATTATATAGATTTCCCAAAAAAACATCACTTTCTAAAAATAATAATTGATGTGCAACAGAGTTTTATTAGTAAGTCATTTTTTGAAGATCAGTTACCACATATGACTCAAAATAATAATCAATACAGTGCATTGATCAAGCATATTGCCGAAAGATACAAGGTATTTCTTCTTAGCAAAAAGTGCCTCCGAAAAATCTTTAATCTGGCAGAAATTTAACAAATTGGTTTTATTCAGAGGCATGTAGACTTTTAAAATCCGTCACAGAAAGCAAATAATATATATTAGTACTTACAATAAATAATTTTAAATGCAATAGACAAAAGACAAACCGCTGGGGACCAAAAAAGATACATAAGTTATAATAATATCATATTTTAACTTATTTATCTAAATCACTTATCTCAACCACGTGGTGGTCCCTAGTAGCAAGGGAGCACTGTCTGTATTCAATAACAATGCTCATTTGGCTAAAAGAGAAGGTGGAACAGTTTAAATGCATAAATTATAGAAAATTTCAAAGCGTTTCCCAATTAATTGTTTTTCTAAATTGTGTTAGATCTCATTATAATTAGAAAATCTATTTCATCTTCTTTGCGCACATTTTTAAATTTAATTTATAATATACAATACAAATTAATAAGTAATTATTCAAAAAATATATCAGCCCCTCTTCAAAAAATCTCAAATTTGACTACTCTCATGGTCTACGAAAACATAGAAAACCCTCACTTCTACAGAAAGGGAAATGCCGACGTTTGCCTAGCTTACTGCCATTTCTGTTTAGCTTTATGTTCTAAGGTTAAAACAGAACTTCAAGAAATTTAAAGACGTGAAATATAATTTTGTCATATTTACAGGAAAAACAAATTTATCAGAAGTTTATGGAAAAAGTCTGCCGTACATTATGTAGGTGATTTGAAAAGTTTTCGTCCCGACCAAAAAACAAAGAAAATAAAATTAAAAAAATGTTTTATTTTTCCACATATTCTCCCCTTGTCTCAATACATTTATTTAATCTATACTCCGGCGCTTCTATGCCGCTCTTATAGGTCGATTCCTCGAACTGTTCGAAAAACCGTTCCTCAGCTTTCACCTCCTCTTGTGGAAAACGTTCTTCCAGCCAGGCGTGTTTCCAATTTAGGGAACAGGAAATAGTCCGATGGTGGTAAATCAGGGGAATATGGTGGATGGTTTAATACTTCGAAACGGAGTTCATGGAGCCATTGCAACAACTGACTTGTACGCCGGAGCATTATCCTGATGAAAAAGGATTTTCTTTTTGGCCAATCCCGGCCGTTTTTCGCGAATTATTTCAACTAATTTATCTAACAGGTTAGCATAGCATGGGCCTGTTATAGTCTGTCCTTTGGGAAGGTAGCCAATAAAAATAATTCCTTGTCATCCCAAAACACTGATGCCATCACTTTTCCTGCCGACTTTTGGGACTTCACTTTCTTCGGTGGCGGAGAATCGCTATGTTTCCCCTGTTTGGACTGTTATTTTGTCTCAGAAATATAGTGCTGAATCCAAGTTTCATCAGTGGTTATAAATCATTTTAAAAAGTCGCTAGTATTTGATCGAAACAACGCCAGATTCTCTATAGAGATTTCAACCTGGTTAAGTTTTTGTTCGGCGGTCAACAAACGCGGCACCCATCTTGCTGACAAATTTCTCATTCCTAGTTCGCCGGCTAGAATATGAAACACCCGCTCTGTTGAAATTCCTATAGTGTCACTTATTTCACGCACTTTCAATCTTCGGTCTTCTAAAGCCATTTTGTAGATTTTGTTGATGATTTCTGGCGTGGTGGACATCGACGTCCTTCCGCTCCTCGGGTCATCTTCGACGCTTTCTCTGCCTTGTTTGAACAAAGCCGTCCACTTTTTTTTTTACTGTGGAATACGAAGGCGCAGATTCATCTAATGTGTTATACATGTCTTCCTTGATTTGGCTTGGCGTCATTTTGTACGAATTATTTAATCGGTTCTTCATCTTTTTCCATTTTCCGGGAGAAAAGCAGATTCGTTCAAACAAAAAATCGTAGAAAAATAATTATGCAACCTATCACAATGGCACTGGACATACGATTAAATAAAGAATCAAGCTATCGAATGAGCATAAATTATTTTACATACTACCCTCAAATCTCGGTTAGGAGAAGTTTTCAAATCGCCCTTGGCAAAAATGATTGATTTTATTCATAATGAGTTGGTCCACCGTTCATTAAAATAACTTCTTTAAGATGTTTTTGCATATAATTCACAATTTTTAGAAAAGTCTTCTTGAGTTATGTTATTCCATTCAATAATTTTATCTTCAGTGACTTCTTAGAAGAAAGATTTTATTCTCGAAGACGGCGTCGTAGTAATTCTCATATACACTAAAGAGCAAAAGTGTTTCAATATTTACTATGAAGGAACCGAAACCGTCAATCTACAAAAAGTAATAAACTTCTGAATTTTTAAATATTCCGGTTGTTAGTATTTTTTACAGTCTTACAAATAATTTAAGAAAGAAATTAAACATAATTCAATAAGCTAAAATAGATATACAATTAGTAGAAGTACGTCATTGTAACAGTTTTGCACTCCTACAAAGTATGTTTCTTTTTATTTTATATTAATTATTTGTGCTTTAAGTCCTTTAGACTTTTTTAATGCCTCAAGTCTTTTACGTATATTCTTGTGGTGTACATGACGACTTGATGACGTCACATACGCACTATAGAAATCCAGAACTGAATATGTGTCCTTTGAGTTGACGGGTTCAAGTCGTGAAGTCTTCGTGATATCCCTATCTTCCGCGAATGACGGATCGAAGGATATGAGCTGTGATGTCCAAGAGAATCTTAGACTGAAGACTTCTGATTTCTGAGGGCTTCTGACGTCGGAGGACTTTTGTGTAAACCTTACGCACAGCGTCTAGACATCCAGAATCGAAATTTTGTCCATAGAGTCGTCGAAATTAATTCGGATGTCTTCGTGATCTGGAAAATTTAATACCCTTAGTGGGCAATGGTTATTACAGGTCTTAATAAGGCCTGACCTAGAGAAACGTTGTTTTCCTAGGATTTCAAAATGTCTTCAATGATGACTTGATGTTACCGTTGCACAACATAAAAAATTAAAAATTAAAAAACGGATTTGAAAAATAAAATTTTAACAATTTTTATTATTTGAAACTTTTAACAACAATCGATTATTCCTGACACTGTTCATAAGAACGCTACTCTGACTCTGACTCTAAACTATTTTTTTCTATTAAAAATAAAAACAAAATTGTGCAAGGTGTACTAAGTTTGAAATGTGAAAAGAAACGTAGAAAAATTGCAAAGTAGAAACATAGAATTCCAGCAGTGCTCAACATGTAAAAATTGAAAACTATTACTGAAAGTTGCCACAACACCGTAACGTATGGTGAAAAAAATCGAGACAAATTTTGAAGTGATGCAACTTTTTTTTTCTTTATCTCAGTATAATAAGTAAAGCATTTTCTCAAAAGACTTAAGTAGATTAATACAAAAAATAATTAACTCCCAAATTATTTGCTTTTCTGAAATTTGCTGGAACATTTTGCATTGCTTTCAGAAATCCCAATATTGACAATTGAGACAGTTCTCTTTGAATTTTATTTCGGAGATTTATTATAGATTTCGGTTTAAAATTATTACCGTAAACTTTTCTTTTAAGATATGCCAAAAAATCTTCAATCGGACACAACTGTGAGACATAAGGAGGGTTCTGATCCCTAGGAATATAACTAATGTTCAAACGATCCAGTTCATCAATAGTGCTTTTAGCATAATGTGCTGAAGCTAAGTCTGGGCAAAATACTATTTTTTGCCTTTATGGCAATCCTTAATAAATTTGGAAAGTTTTGGCAAACAAAATCTTTTGTACTTTTGAGATTTCACGGCTAAATTTGACGGAAACATGTGAGGTTCCGAAATGCCACATTCACTTATAGTTACCCGTACTAAAACCGTCTGGGAAAATTTTGTACGATCAGTATATATAACGTTTTTATTTTCTTCTCTTGAGTCATTGGTATAGTAAAATTTTCCTTACCATTCATTCCCGTCCATAGTAAAATAACTTTCGTCATCCATAATACAAACTATTTTTACCAAAGAAAGTTTTAGTCGTTTATTTTGAACTGATATTTGGTTATCACTCATTTTTAGCCTTTTCTCCTGCTTCGTTTTTTTACACAAATTATTGATAAATATTTTTTTTCAGTATTTTTATCACATTTGAATTTTTTACCAACTTACGATATGACTTAGCCACTTTCCCAAGTGTAACAGCTCTAAGTTTAGCACGCGTTCTTGGATCACTGAGTGAGCATTTACTTCCAGACCCAACTTTTCTTTTCACACCTTTTCCACTCTCTATTTGTCCAAGAATTTTATATATAATCGATCTTTCAAAATTCAAACCACAAAAGTACTTAACAATATTCACTTTTTTCATATTTGGATTTCTTTCACAAAATTCTAAAATGATTTTTCGACGCTGTAATTCGTTTGCACTCATTTTCCTTTTAACGGACTGCTACTGAAACTTAAATATCATCAAACAATAGGAATAGTGTGTACAATTATAATGAGCTGCGGCGGAGTTGTTATACTTCCCATTATAATAGCGTTACCAGGATAAGGTTGTAGTTAATATGCTTAAAATTTACTATAATTGTAAACGACAAAATAAAATACAAACAATTTAGATAAGAAGTAGCTAGCGAATGAATAACCAATGATTTAAATGAATGCAACACGGAACTTTGCAATTTTTTTTCGTATTTCGAAAAGTTCTCCTTAGAAAGATTTACCTTTCAGGCTTTCAGGAAATTTTTTATTTTTTTTAATATTTATTTTTTATGTTAATGTACAACATATAAGTAGATTGGAGTAAAACTAACGTAGATATGGGGTTGTAAGTCTCCGCCTCTCCAGTCCGGTTTCGCGCTGCAGTGGACAGCTACCTAACAGCGCTAAAAGATTTCCTTGGGAATTTCCAGCAGCTGTTCCATTCTTTTTGTCAAATCCCCAAATCCCTCTTTTAGTCAAAGGGTGTACGTGTGCAAAAATGTGTTAAAATTCGGTGTTTAAAAGAAAGTTTTGTTTAAAACAGAGATGGGCATTTTTTATTCGAATAAAGTTAAAAGCTAAAAGCTCAAATAAATTGAAAAATCAAATAAAAATTTTTTTGATTACAAAAATTATTTGTTTTTTGGAGGATTATTCGCAAATAATTATCTGTTATTTGGTGCTTTTTATTCGAATTTCAAATAATTATTTGTTATTCGACTATCAAGTAATTATTCGATAGTTGATGTCTCTTTATGGAATACTTATTTGTTTTATGGTATCATTTACTAAAATCTTTACTGTAAACATCGAAACATAACAAGGCAATTTTAATTTCCTAAGTACGAGACGCCTTGTGATATGAAATGTGTGTACCAAGAAATAATTTTTTGAAATTGAACTAATGGACACCAACAACAAATAATTATTTTATAAACAGACATGAACTATCGAATAATTATTTAATAATCGAATAACAAATAATTATTTTAAATTCGAATAAAAAGCACCAAATAACAGATAATTATTTGCGAATAAGTCATCAAATAACGAATAATTATTTGATTATCGAATAACGAACGATCGAATAACAAATAATTATTTGAAATTGGATTAAAGAGCACCAACATAACAAATGTTTATTTGCGAATAACTTAAAATAAATTGAAAATCGAATAAAAATTTATTCGAATAATGCCCATCACTGGTTTAAAATTTGACTTCTCAGCTAATAAAATCGGTTTGGTTTTTTGATTTGAGATGATTCAATGATGAGTTATGAGGGGCTCCGCTTTTTTTGAAACGTCGTCGGCGGAGATTCACTGTCAATGGCTCATTTTTTCGTAAAAATTAATGAAAATTTCACAGAATATTCTTCAAATGTTACTTTATTATGTTAATTATAGCAATGAATATATATTAACTGTGTCGTCAAAAAAATTATCGAAAATATGCTTCTTTTGTATCGAATTAACCTTACTGCCCCCTTAAATTGATTGCTATCCTTTTGTTACAGTTTTTGTGTTTATATTTCTTAGTTTACATGATTTTTCAAGCTAGTTAGTTTTATGAATATGGTTCAGAGAATGAAAAATAAATTTTTACAGTATCAAAATTAAAAAGTCACACAAAAATTTAGCGCTTTATAGCAGTGAAAAGAAATCAGTAGAATAAGATTTTTTATTTTGGCAAAGTTACTATCAAAATCGATTAAAAATTGTCTCCCAAAATCATTTTAAATTTTGTCTAATATTTACATTTAATTTCTCCTATCTAAGTACCTATTCGTGCAATTGTGCACGATCGCGTTTCACTGTTCACCAATTGAGGTACCAATCCAATCGACAATGCCTCTTTTGATGAATATTGAAACGTACTAATCCACAATTTGTCATTCATTGGTGATTGAGAGCTTAGAAGAATGGTAAAGATGATTTTTTGCCACAGCTCTCTAAAATTACTTTCTAAAATCCTCCGAGCTTTATTGAATTGTTTTGCAATATAAAATTCTTTTCAATCTAATTGATATATTTTACACTATATTTTACATAATATGTATTTCATAAATTTGTTTTTACTATACTTTAAATTTTTTCGAAAAGTTTTCTTTTTTCTTCTTAATTTTAATAAAATTATTCTAAGAACGTTGCATCCTGTCTTGTTTGCGAAATCATATTTTCGCTTGTAGATGTACAGATTTCCATTATATATTTTTATGGAAGTAATTTTAGCAAAAACAGAAAAGAAAAATAAAAAAAATGTATATAACAAAATATTTCTAGAATGGTTTAATTCTTTCGTAAGATTTTAAGCAATTTTGCCCAAGCATTATATTATTATGTAAATGTGGTAAAAGCGCTTGAAAATGTGGAATAAATTCCGGCAATATGTGAGCGAAAACAAAACAAATATTTGTTTCTTCTCTTAATGTTGTAGTTGTACAAAACAATGTAAATAAAAGGAAAAAAAACATGAAAAATTAATAGTTAAACAAATCAAAGGCACAGTCTTCATACTTTTAGTAAGAAAAACAAATCACCAAAATAATTTTGAAATTGGTGTATTAATAGGCATTATTGATAAAATTTAAGAAAACTCTTCAGGAAAATTAAAAACAAGTCAAAAAAGATAAAATAAAACGAAATTTGAAAAAACAAAATTTGTAAAATCAAAATTTCCCAATATTTTTACACGTAAAATGTTATTATAACGTAGAAATAATAAAAATTTAAAACTGATTAGGATTGGTTTATCTACTGCTGATCTTCCCGTATGTTCTAGGACACAACTTGCATTTTATAGATCTTTTAAGTACTTGGTTCCGATCACAGCTTCCTCGGACAATTCAGATCATACGGAGTTAGATTAATTGGCTGAGCGGCAAGATCACCACTCCATGGTTAGAGCGTTCGGGACTCAGACTCCCCGTGAGCTTTTAATAAGAAATTATAAAAAAAAAATCCAGTCCTTCTTTGGGCTTTTGTCTAGCTCGCAGCAATGCAAAAACAAAACATTCAATTTCCCTCATTCAAACTTATCTTAATTCCCTTCCGGCCAAAGCATTGCTAAGGTTTTAACTATATCATAAAAAAAATTATCTGATCTCCGCCCAACTTTACACCTCTCTCAATTAACCACTAATGAAAATTATCCAAACATTGTGGCATTATAAAAATGCTGATTGGGCTGAACTAATTAAAGATCTCAGAGTACTGGACGCATATGCTTTGAACATCCTGTGATTTGGAATGCATCTCTTTATTTCTCATAGCTTCAAAAACAATAAAACAAATCTCCACCAATTGGTTGATACTTAAGACTCTAGGTTCTAATATCTTTGAGTCTGGCATTGTCTGGGACTGCTTTAATACACAGAAAGAACTGACTGAGGGCAACAGAATCAGAATCAAAGATAATGAGATTGCAAATCGGCTGCCAAAAAAAGGCATTGATTCTCAGTTTATCGGACCGGAGTTTTTTTTGTGGCTACTCGAAAAGTCAGTTGGCAATGCGAATCAGCTCATGGGAGGACAAATTTAAGCATTCACACTGGGCAAACACTCCGGGATTAAGCCAAGTAGAGTTTCATAACCTACTCAAAACAGAAAAGGAAGCACTGCTCTCACTCAGCAGACCAGATTTAAGGCTTATAACAGGACTTTTAACTGACCATTGCCCGCTAGGCTACCACATAGAACAGATGTGGCTAGCTGAAGAGTACTGGCTCTTTTTTTTGGAGGAGACAACAGTGGAACACATCCTCTGTCACTGCGAGGCGCTTGGTCGGATTAGACTCAGACATCTCGGTGAAACTTTTCTCTCATCGCTAGACATAAGGGGAATTTTTTTGTCATGTTATTTAGGGTCAAGGCATTAGGAAATCAAAAATGAAAGAGAGCTTATTATTAAGCCTCCAAGGAAATTTAAGGGGGTCGTCTACGTATGAAGTTGCAAAAAATATATTTTTTTTACATAATACTCATTTGGAAGATGCGAGGAATGTTATTTTCAAAGGTGTTTCCGCGCGCTCCCTGTGACCGCGGCTACCCCGAATTTTCTATTTCTTTCAGTTTAAAACCGATTCTCGATCATAAAACATCTAAACTGTTTCGGAGTTACTCCAGGAAGAGGAAGGTGAACTCTACGGCCCCGGCATAGATGATTAATCGTAAGATCCTTCAAAAATATTTTTTTTCTTCTGTAAACCTTTAAACGCGTTTTCCCGAAAGTCGAATTTTTCTAACTTACTTGCACGATTTTAAGAAAAGTTTTACACGTATCGATTCGATTTCTTTTTTTACTTGCTTAGAAAACATGTCGAGCTTTTGACGAAATTTTGTTTTTTATTATTATAACAGGCAATAAACATTTGAAAAACTTTTTTTTCAAAAATGTCCACCATTTCGAGAGATTTTTGAATTTTACAAACAGCTTGTGTCTAAGCATAGCTGATGTAATAACAATTATAGATTAGTTTCATTTTTTGTTATAGGTTACGTGGTTGGCCCAAAATCTTGCAGGAAAATTGATATCAAAATTCTGATGAGGGCACGTTCAAGGTCATCCTGCACTCGAATATGTAGAAGTATAATTTCAATGACTTTCCTTCTTGAAAGATTACGATTAAATAAACAAAAAACAAAAAAAAGTGAGTGAATATCTTTTTTCGTTCCTTCGTAATAAATTTTGAAAAACAGGCTCGAAAATCAAGCCGCTACGTAGACGACCCCCATAAGGGGTCTACCCTAATTAGAATTTTCAAAAAATAGATTTTTTTCTTATTGCATTTTTCCAAAGTATACATATTTAAAAGTATCATACTAAAATTTTGTAAAGATCCGAGCAGTCTAAGTGTACTTTTGAGCGACGTTTACTTAGCCACCTGAGCTAATTTGTTCACGATTTTTCGTTAAAGAAAACTTTAAACGCGTTTTTCTCAAAATGACGTTTTTGGACGGCTTGTTGATAAAATCTCCGAAACTATTCAACCGATTCTTACCAAAATTTTACCACATGTTCTTCATGACTACAGCTATAGTGCATATCATACGTAATTTTGAGTGTAACTATTTTTTTTGCAAAAAAAGATGAAAAAAACATGCTTTTTCGTAGTTTTTGGAAAAATGGCCGCCATTTTGTCATTTTTGAAAAAATCAAACATCGTATGATATGTGCTATAGCCATTTACCTACTGAATCTAAAACCATTTTTTTTTTCAGATCATCCATTCCAGATATTTTACCAACAGCGCACACCCATCTTTTTTTTGGACCTGTCTTCTCCCCATTTTTCTGTACGAGAACTCAGTAAAATAAATAGAAAAAATTTTTTTTTGTGTATTTTAAGAGTGTATTTTTTAGGCCTAACAATTTTTATACCCATATTTATAATTTATACCAGTCAAAAAAATTCGTAAAAATAACCTTTTTTTGCCCGTCTAATTAGGGTAGACCCCTTAAGGTCCAGTTAAAGAATTAAAGTTTGATCGAGTGGCTTAAGTTTATTGCAGGATTTCGTCACAAAAGATCAATTTGGTACAAGTGACGACAGAAAGGTGATATACACTGTGTGACAACTGATTAGGTTCACCATATATTTCTCGTATTCTACCTGAAGGAGAGGTATGGAGTGAAAACACATAAATGCTTATACGCAGACTCAATGGGACAAGTAATAATAAATATTTTTTGGGGAAGTACAATGCAGGAGAAAATTCTAAGAATTTAATTACGATAAAAATTGAGACAACTGAATAGGTTCATCATTCTATTATTTCCATGATCTCAGGAAAGAGCCTAAGTATTTGGCACGTCACCATAGCAGGTCAGGCTCTGTAATGGTGTGGGGCGGTAACTGTAATCATGTTATACAGAACTTGTACAATTCATTACATAGAAGAATGTCAGAGGTAATAGACAAAAATGGAAAAATAACTAAATACTATAAATATAAATATAATAAAAAAAATACTTCCTGAATTATGTTCTTTTCATTTCAAATCCGTGAAATTCCTGGAATTATTAATCAATCGTTAATCGCATCATGTAATTATTTCTCGCAGCATATTAATGATTAACCGGGGGAACGGTTAAATATTTCAATCGTAGCATTAATCTAATTAAATTTTCCCCATCTCTGCCCAAAAGGGTGGTCAGGTCTTCTGGCGTCTCGTCAAAATAGTGAAAAATAATTTTATCCGTTTTTATATTAATAAATGGGAATGGTTTTACTGGCTTCTTGGATATAGCCAACCTGATTGCTGTTAATTCCTACTTGCCGTCTATATCGCCGCCTCTCCCATCTCCGTCACAGTGCGGCAAAAGCCGCAACACTTTCGCACGCGTGAAATTTTTAAGATACTCTCTAAGTTTGACGTGACCAAAGCTACGTGACATGATGGTTTCGTGCCCCCTGGCTTTAAATTTCTCCGCTTCTGCTTTGGCTAAATCTCTGCGCTAAATTATTCACCTGTCATACTCAATAAGAGTATTTCTGTATGCATGGAAACTTTTCAAGTTCTCTGACCGCAGCACCCTTGATTTCGCATACTATTTTGATTCTGTAATCCTCGTGCAAACTCTACAGAAATCAACAGAGAACGCGTGTTTAGATTATTATATTATTATTATTGGGTTACCCATATGGTGGGCCCGCAAAGACACTCAGTTACTCTTAAGTAGGCAAGGCGTTCTGATAGCTGATATCTAAGCCCAGTGGCCAGATACGTAACCTGAAAGTACCCTGAAATCCCCCTTACTTAAGGCGGAGGTATCATTGTAAGCATAGGGTCTAAAAAGTACCTTAACCTGGATAAGCCCGGAAACATTTATCCAATATAACAGCTGCTGGCATCTAGCACGATCTTCAATAACAGCCCTCGGCGACAACCATCTGAGGCTGCAATAGAGTTCGGGACCTTGGCACCGAGCGGAAGAACCCTTCGTAGCTACCTCATCGGCGGTCTCGTGTCCCTAGTTGTTGGAGGATGTCGAATCACTCCTTCGTAAGCCTCGAGAAAACACTCAACGAAGAAGGCTGCTTGGCTATCAGAGAAGATAGTTATATCAGTCCATTTCAGTCGGTTATTTACGTTAGTAAGCTTAAAAATTTCGATGGTATGGATTTCGGCTTGAAAAACACTGGGCCAACTACCAATGCAATCGAAACCCTATTGTTGGATCCAAAGACACCAGCACCATATTCCATTTTTGAGGCTTATGTGGTCCAGACTTAGCCGTCCCACACTGCTCGCTCAGGAAAGAGAGTCCTGAAACTTTTGCCAAAGCGCAGTTCCTTCTATACCAGGAATGGGCTGAAGGATGCCTATGTTACCCTTATCAACATAACGGCATATTTGATGAAAGCTGCACTTTCAGAGCGCTCATTATATCCGATTTCATAATAGAGATGTTCAGGGGAGTGAATCCAATTACTGCCTTCACGGCAGCTGTTGGACAAGTTCTCATTTCTCTTGTTATAGAAAGGGAAAGCAAGCTGCTGCAGCTTGTTGCATTTAGCAACTGCCGTTCGTTGTTGAATTTTAGGCCACAGACCAAAGCGGCAACAATCGGTTTTACAATCAATTCAATTCAATTCGTGGATCATTACACAAAGACTTTTCTACGGTCCTCGATTTAAGCAGAGCAAATCATGTCATGTTTAATACATCCAAAACATAATGCTGTTTAATGTTCCTTAAAAACAACTCAGCCCACCCTCAACCTAGTTCAACCCTTCCCCTTCCCGTTTTTTTAACGTGACTGATAATTAATATTCAGTCGCTAAAAATGCTTGGGGTTTTTACAGAGATGTAAGAAATACTTCACTACCCCTTCTGACTAGGCGTTGATCTGCAAGTCCCACATCAGGTCTAATGCTCATATTTTGGCAGGGGTACAACAAGCTGGGGCCTTATTATGGAACACGAAAACGAAA
Source organism: Leptarthrus brevirostris (assembly GCA_964036015.1). Taxonomy (NCBI): domain Eukaryota; kingdom Metazoa; phylum Arthropoda; class Insecta; order Diptera; family Asilidae; genus Leptarthrus; species Leptarthrus brevirostris. Next base: position 149,644,530 of record OZ038372.1, read on the forward strand.
CGAATTTCTAGTCAAGACAAATTTTTACATACACTTTCTTATTTAAAAATGTGTCTATGCTAGAAATTCGTTTCGTTTTCGTGTTCTATAATAAGACCCCTGCATTGTCCGCGTTAGACAAAGTGCAAAAATGTTATACAACTTATTGGCAACTCTACGATCTCTAAGAGCAGTGGCTTCGGTTAGCATCGACGGAATGTAAGGTTGTCTCTCACTCTACTATCTCTACGGATATTGTTCTAACGAAATTTCTAGTCTGATTTCTTGTACATACTGTAACGTGCACGAGGTAGGCTACGAAAACAGAAATAGTGAACGGTGTAATGCGCATGCCCCAGGATGCCAGAAATCGAGGGAAGGAAATGCCAAAACGTGGAAAGTCAAGGACGACTCGAAGCTATGGTGAATACGTGAGGTGAAAATGTGTAACGGAAACATCTACATAGCACTAAGTGGCAGAAGTTTCTAGAATTAAGCTAAGTAATAGAAATAGGGCTGAGTAGCAGACTGGTTAGTTTTAGTCGTGATATGGACTGCAAAGTGGTTTTTTCTGATGAGGCCAAAGCCTAGGGGAATACCTTTGATGCGTTAACATGGTTTTGACCGGAAGGGAATTAGGGTAAGGGAAGTGAGGAAACTTGAATGTCTTGTTTTTGCATTGCTGCGAGCTAGACAACAGCCCACAGATATTGCGAATATTGTTAGTTTTACATATTTTTTACCAGTGAAGTGATAAGTGCTAATTATTAAAGTGAAACGTTATATTGTGAAAAAAACGTGTAAAGGAAACTGTGAACATTTGTGATTGAAAATATGTAAGTAAGTAATAGTCTTAATACCAACGAATGCAGCATCTTCCAAGCGGAAAGATACGCTATAATGAAAGCTGCACTTACTGCCCAAGAAAAACAGATGTCAGCAACTGAGATCACTATTTGTGTGGACAGTCAAGCAGCAATCAAGGCGCTGAACTAAAACGTGATAAAGTCAGAATGCGTGAAGGACTGTATCAGAGCCCTAAGAAATATCTCACACCATACGGTTATTCTCTGCTGGGTTCCAGGACATGTCGGTGTAGAGGGTAACGAAAAAGCCGACGAACTGGCCAAAAATGGGTCAAGCACAGACATAGACATGCCATTGGAAAGGGTACACCCTCCCCTTAACGCAGCAAAAAGTCAAATTGATAAACATTACTCCAACACGACTACGGAACGGTGGAAAAATATCAATTATTGCTTCACAACACGAAGTATCTGGCCGGAGCTGAAACATAGCAGAACTTCAAATCTCTTATCCTTCGATAGAAAGCGCATTCGAACACTCGTCGGTGTTATCACCGGGCACTGCCCCATAGGAGCTATGGCCATTAGACTCGGCGTACTATCGAATGAGTTCTGTACAAGCTGCAGAGATGAAGAAGAAATCGAGTCCATAGTGCACCTGCTCCGCGAATGTCCGGCTTTAAAAGAACAGCGACTCGCCTGATTGGGAGCAAGGTTCTTTGACAATTTGGACGACCTAGCTGAGATAGCACTGGTGGACGTAAATAGATTCATACAGAGATCTAGGTGGTTTTAAGTTCTGACCATGCTTTTTCTTTTTAAGGGCATTCACAATGGGCCTTCATGGCCTCCGAGTGAAATTGGTGCTTCTTAGCAACAAACCGCCCGACTAACCAACCAACCAAGAAAGATTTGAAAGATTTCTCAAGAGAGTGGAATACACACTAGAAGCATTTTCGGATATTGATAGAGCTTTGGATTATATCGCAACGCAAACTATTTGTATGTAAAGCTCTAAAGGCTTGTCCACCTAATACAAGTAGAAATGCTCATGCCCATAAGATTTGAAAAAAATTCTGTCAATGATTTTTTCGTTTTCTTTTTTTCATCGATTTTAAACAATCAATCAGCACGGGTTCTTGCCCGGTAGATCAACGACTACTAACTTACTGGAATTTACCTCCTTACTGTATATACACGGATTTAAGTAAAGCCTTTGATAAACTCCCTCACTCCGTAATTATATTTAAACTCGGGAGGTTGGGTTTCCCCCCTGTTCTTCTTGACTGGATTTCTGCCTATCTAAAGGGCAGGACATATCGTGTGTCGCTCCGTTGCTCTACCTCTAAAATCTTCAGAGCTTCATCTGGTGTACCACAAGGCAGTCATCTCGGCCCTCTACTATTCGTTCTTGCCATTGATGACATTGTCCATCTGATCTCACACTCTAATGTTCTAATCTACGCAGATGACATGAAGATCTTCTTATGTTAAGGATGGTGGGGACGCCGCCCTTATTCAAAGGGACTTAGATACGTTTCTTGAGTGGTGCGAGCATAATGGCTTACACCTCAATTTTGAGAAATGTGAGGCTATGACCTTTTCTCGGAGCCCTAATCCACAAGCTTGGGATTACAACTTCGCGGGGAATGGTCTCCGTCGCGTACTGTCCGTAACCGACCTTGGGGTGAAACTTAATAGGAAACTTGACTTTACTCTGCATATCGACTATATCGTGTCTAGAGGTTGTTTAGTCCTGGGCTTTGTTAAGCGTTGGTCTAAAGAGTTCTCGGATATACCAACATTGATTCATTTGTACTGCTCCTTAGTAAGACCTATTCTGGAGTATGCATCTCAGGTTTGGTCCCCCTACTACGTTGTTCATTCCAAGCGTATCGAATCGTTGCAGCGTAATTTTCTTAGATTTGCGCTAAGAGGGCTCCCATGGGACGATCCGTTCAGACTCCCGCCTTATACCGATCGCCTCCGGTTGCTCAGTTTGCCCTCGCTTGAGAAAAGGCGCAAAGTCGCTGACTTGGTCTTTATTCACCAGCTCTTGAACTCTAATATAGACTCAGGTTCGTTTGTTAGCAGAGTTTCCTTCAGACAGTCTCAATATAACCTTCGAAAACTTTCTTTGTTGCATGTTGAACCATCTAGATCAAATTATGCAATGCATGAGCCTATTAATCGTTTATGTAGGGCTGTTAATGCATGTCCTAATTTTGATTTAACTCTCAGCTAGGTGTCGTTTAAGAATTATCTGTTGTCTGTGCTCACGTGACTTTCTGTTTTGAATGTTGTGTGCTGGGTTCCCTTATTTGTTTCCTTTCTGTGGGAGCCTCCTTTCCTCGTTTTGATGGAATAGGTGAATTTATTCTGGGCTCCTGCCTAAGAAGTGTGCCTTCTGTGTTAGAAGGGTTAATTCTATTCTATTCTATTATTAACAAATATGGAGCGAGATAAATTTAGCAATAAAGCCACCTGGGCGTTGCAAATTTGGCAAACATTTTTGTTAGGTTGACTTTTTTTTCTCGATAAACAATACCATAAAATGGAGCCATATTTACCTTAAAATTTATTTGAATATATTTGCACTGAAATCTCAACGAAATGTAAAAGTATCATACGACTAGTGCTCTTGGTTTTCTTCGTGTATGTATTTAGTTTCCTTTGACTTCCTTCCTTTATCCATAACAATCCTTAAAAAGTCACAAAATTATTTGGGATTTATGATGCAAAAAATATTGTTCTTTACAAATTTGTATTGATTTGGACAACAAAGGGAAGTTTTAACAATAGGAAGTTTTGCCAATTATAATAAATTTCGTCGGAATTCAAGTTTGCTGAGAACTAATCGATTGTGGGGAACAAACACAATCGTATTCTGTTACAAATTATGCTGCAAATTTAGCATCGGATGTTTAACAAGCCCACTAAATTGGTTGTGGTAAAAAGTTTAAAAGAACATTTCTTCGCGAGCGAATTGTAAATTGCAACACTTCAGTTAAGTAGAAGCGTGCACTCCGAAGAGAACATGTCGGAACATTTTAGCATAAAGTGTTATGTGAGATACAATGAAACGCTGGGAAGGTATTCAGTAGTATTTATAAATCTATGCAATTATTGTAAAACAAAGAGCTTTTCAGATACATCGAGGCTGCACAACATATCTCAGCAGGTGAGGTGATTCTTTCAGAAAAGCCGGCTATTATCATTCCGCAATGGGAATCGGTACCTCGTTGTTCAAATTGTTATCGTGAGACAATCAAAACTTGCAGGTGAATATTGAAAACAGTGCAAAAAAAATACTTGATAAAAAAATTTTAATTAAAATTTAGTAAATGCAAAATATTTCCGTTATGCATGAGTTGTACAAGTCACACGTACTCGGATTGTGCACTTATCGAAAAATTTGAAAATATTTCAAATAAATTTCTTATTGAAAATTTCCCGCTGTTTGGACCTTTAAAATGTTTGCTTTTGACCGAGCACCCCAATATGGAGGACATTTGGGAAAGATTCCTCGGGATGGAGTCCCATATTGAGGAAAGAAGAGAAACAGATGTTTGGAAGGAACACGAGCAAAACGTTGTAAAACCATTTATGGAATCAGGATTGGCTAAGTATTTTACAAAAATCTCGGTAGATTCTGAGTTACTACAAAAAATCTGTGGAATTCTCGATGTAAATACCTTTGATATTAGGGGTCCCGATATTGAACCGTTGAGAGCTATTTATATTTCTGCAGCGCTTCTGCCACATGATTGTGTTGCAAACACGATGATATCAATAGATGGCAATCAAAATATGAAGATTTATGCAAATCTTCCAATTAAGAAAGGCGAAATTGTTTACTATAATTATACAAACCCACTGCTGGTAAGTTTTTCCTAACAATTTTGTTCAGAGTGGTTACTTATATGATTTAAATTCTAGGGCACTGTTCAACGCAAAGTCCACCTTAAGGTGGGAAAATATTTCGATTGCATCTGCAAACGATGTAAGGATCCAACTGAACTTGGATCATACATGAGTGCCTTGACATGTTCAGAGTGTAAGGGATATCTTCTTTACGCAGACTCTAATTGGACGTGCAATAAATGTTCAAAAATATTGGATAATGAACAAGTTGAGCAAATGTTAGCTCCTATCAGTGAAGCAATTATGCGTGTACAGGATATTCGTCAAATGGAAGCACTAATTGCTAAATACACTCCCATCCTCAATCCTAATCACTACATGATAATAGATCTCAAACAAAATGTGGCCTCAATTTTAAGGTCGGTTTTGCTTAATGCATCTTCTAAGCCCGGAAAGCCAGTAATAAAACGAAAAATACAACTATGCCAGGAAATTCTACCAGTTCTTGAAATTATCCAGCCTGGCATATCAAGACTAAAGGCTATAGGCATTTATGAATATTGTGTACCATTAGTTCAACTAGCGAAGAGAGATTTCGAAGATTCAATCATATCAAACGAGGATTATTTGGTGAGTAAAACAAAAACTAAGTTATAGTATCATATTAGTTATAAGAATTTGTATTTTTCCAGTCCGTACTTCGGAAAGGAGAAAATCTACTAAAAGAAGCTCTTCAAATGTTGCTGTATGAGCCTGCCGATACTCCTGAAGGAGAGTTAGCCAAAAGTGCATTTCAAGAAATGAAAGTTCTGCGCAATACGATTGATGAACTTTGTGCTAAAATAGACAAGGAACAATCTCTTTGAGTTCCACAATTTTATAGTGAAATACGACCGAAATAAAGTTGTTTCAATTGGCGCAATCAAGTTTTGTTTTATTATTGAAAAGCAATTACGAGAGAAAGTGGTCGTTGTCTTAAAATAGATTGAATTTAAATCGACAATGAGAATTCATGACGGAATTAACGGAAACGCAATGTTTTCGTCCAGTAAATAATTAATTTTCTATTTTTAAATGTTTTTACTTAACGAATATTGCTAATCGTTTTGGATATATCACCGAGCAGTTCAAAGCTCAGGCTTATTCTGCTCTCGTTTTTATACTGGTCACTTAGAGCCACTACTTACATTAAAAACTGAATCTATATAATATCTTTTAACATTGAAACTATCTACGTATATTTTGTAGTTCTATTAACGTCCTAACATAGGAATCCACCTGTTTAGTTTAAAGTGCTTAGCAAGTTTCAGTGAGTGCTATAGACAAAGACACAATGTCCGGAAAGCAAATTTCTTCTAATGTTCGTAACTTATTGAATCTTTTCGGAAAATCACGCAAAAGTTGGAGTACATTTGTAAGAAATACAAAACACACGAAACGTTGCAATTATCTTGACAAGGCCGGAACCCCATTGCACCTTCTCGCGATGATAGAAGAATTGTAAGAATTACAACAACAAAAAATCCGAAACTATTATAGTGGATCATCGTGGAAAGCACGGAATTATCAGCACTAGTAGAAAAGTAGTTAGAAAAGAGTATTAAATAGCATTATGGACTGATGATAGCAAGTTTGAAATGTTTGGACAGAAACATCGATTTAAAGTGTAGGGCAAACCTACAGAGTCGTTTCAGGAAGTTATTATTCAGAAGTCTGTGAAACATGTTTCAGACACCGTCAGGGTACGGGGTGCTTTGCGTAGTCTAGTGTATGAAATTTGGTCGGAAGCACAGCCTACTCTAGATACAACCCTGGAAAACATGACAGTTCGGCCACTATCAAGCGTGTCGCCAGTAGTTCATTTATTTTTGTAACACACATTATCCAACGCTTGCGCACATATAAAACTGCACACTATCTTAACCAAAACTAAAGAGAAATACTGATGTCATTGACGCATTCTAACCTCAATACTTCAACAAAAGGAACACAAGAAAGAGTCTTCCCAAATGAGAAATTTTTTATCGTGACTAAAATTTTCAGAACATTGGTAGGTTCACATCAAGTAAATTCCAAGTTGAGACTTTAAAAATATTGCGAGAAATACTACGAGAAAGTACAAAGTATAAAGACATCAAATATGTACATTGATGCGGTGTGTGAGAACTTTGAAAAACCCTTAATAAAATTGGGATATTGATTATACAAAAATCTGTTAAGAAATTCATATTCCTTCCTCAGCCTCTTAAAATGCACAAGATCATCAGTATTAACCGACTCCTATACCCAATATGAATTTTATTACGTGAATTTTCTTAATCTATTTAAATGCAGTCAAACTTGGGTGAGCGAGAACTGGATAAGCGAAAAAACTCTACAAGTGAGACTAATTGCCAGGTCCCATCATTTTAACCCTCGAAAACCTCTACAAATCAAAAACAGAAAACTCACATACATGAGAGAGTCGTTTTTCACACCTGAACCTCTATAACTGAAACTGTCACATGCCTTATACCTATAGAGTCGAGCGTAATTATTACAGTCGAGCCTGGGTTAGCGAGAACTACTTAAGAGAGAAAATTGAATGAGTGGGATTTGGCCATCCCAGTCATTGTAACACTCGAAAACCTCTACTGGGTACCTGTATACTTGTAACTTTGATTTTGTAAAGAAATTTGTATTTCCTTTAATGATTCCAAGATGTCATTAGTGCCAAGGTCAAATAAAAGTACTATCTACATTATCTGCCACTGTTCCCTGTATTTTTTGTATTTTTATACCTCCGTGAATGAGAATAGACGCTCCTGTGCTTTTATAACTGAGAAACTGGCTAAGAGACAAACCTCCATAAGCGAGAAAAAATTCCCGGTCCCTTGAACCCCCGCTTACCCAGGTTCGACTTTAGTAGTTATTTCACGGTAGACTTGAATTGTTTCTTTCTCTACGCAAGGGAAGGTATAAAGAAATTACGTTATTATTCGTTTTATAAAAAAATCCACAAGACGTGTCTAAATCATATACATATATAATTACCATATTTGGGCAGGGGCCGGACACACCGCACTGTCCGCGTTAGACAAAGTCCAGCGTAAGGCTATTAAACTATTGGCGCTCCCTCAATCTCTGAGGGCCTTGACTCTCTGGAGCATCGACGGAATGTCGGTTGTCTCTCACTCTTCTATCGTTACTTCCATGGCCATTGTTCTAACGAACTTGCTAGCCTGATTCCTTGTAGACACATGACAACGCGTGATACAAGATCTACAAATCGCTCCCACCCCTATACTCTCCAGGTCAAATTTGGACGTACCGTCAAATTTCGGGAATCTTTTCTAAGCAGAACAACACGAACGTGGAACAGTTTACCATCTTCTGTTTTTCCCTCGTCTTATGAGCCTGAAACTTTCAAACGGGGCGTACATCGACACCTCCTTCACTCAAGCTCCTAACCCATTTCCCTCATCCTTAATTCCTTTCCTACCAAGGCTGTGCTTAAGCATCATAGCTGAGCTTTGGCATCATCATATATAAAAAAAAATCATGAGATTAAATTAGTAAGCTCCAATCAACGGCTCAGTATATCCCATGTAGTTGGCCTTGGTAAAATAAAAATTATTAGACAAAACTCAAAATCTCTTTTTAAATTAAAAGGAAATATATTTGCAGAATTAAAGGTCCACTGTATGTCGTCCATGTTGAAGTCACCAAGTACGCAGCTAATACATATTATAAACAAGAAGTGTTTGGTAACTTTTACATTTTTATCCCTACTACTTAAGACAGGCAAATCTCGATTTACACAATGCTCGAAATCTGCACAGGACGAAATATTTGCCCGATTTGCGCATAAGAGTGCGACAGTAGAGCGCTTATATAGATTTATTATTACCGACAGGGGCGTATATAATGGGGAGAGGGGGAGGGTCACAGGGAAAACTGAAACTTAGTTCAAAGAAGTCAGATGAAGACTGGCTGAGTTCAAATCACTATCTATTAATACATTTTCAACTACAAAATCTTTTGAATAAAAATTGTGTGATGATTAGCTGCTTGACACATGCGTCGAACTCGAAACCTTCTCGTTTTTGGGGAGTCGGTTAAAAATTTATTTGATATCTCTCTACTAACTTCGTAAAACAGGGACAAAGTCTGTAAGCTCTCAAGTCGCAGGACTTGTTAATAATTTCTTTGATGCAATAATTTCTGTATTGCAAAATTCGAATTGTAAAAATTAGCAATTAAAGAATTTACAAACAAGAAAACGTTTGTAACTAATATCTCGGAAACAAGAAATTGTGGGCTCCGAAATGGAAACGTGACGCCGAAGAAGGAAATCTGTCTCCAAATATCGTTGTAAAGGTTTTAGATAATTGTGACATCGATATGTACCCTGGAATTAATATGTTTTTAAATATTTTGTGGCGACGATTCCGGTTAGTGTTATCACTGCAGAAAGATCACTTTCGTCCTTGCGTCGATTAAAAACGTGGTTATGAACTGGAATGGGAGAAGACGGGTTGAATGGGTTGGAACTCTTGCATGTTATATATACCTGGAAAAAGTGAGGAAATTTGAGTAGGCAGAAAATTTTCATTGAAATCAGGAAATCAGTGAATAAGAGATTTTTAAGATTTCAATTCTAAATTCTAACCCCCTCCCCCCTCCCCTTAACAAAAATCTATATCTTATGATAATGTTGCTTTTTTTATAATTAAAAAAAATTAAAAAATCTAAGAATTTTTGATATATTTAGATTTTGAAGTAATGATGTTATCACACTCTTTAGTTTTTGATAAAAAAAACCACTTAAGTCTTCCTGTTCATACCTTGAGTGAGTGTGCAAAATTTCAGCTTAATCGGGTTATGGTGTTCACAGATCCACGGAGTTACGGACTGAAACCAAAGTAAAATAGATAAACAATGCAATTACAAATTGCATGAGTTAGGTAACGCAAAATAGCAAGTACCTTAGAAGGTATATACAACTGGAAATGAAAAACCGTCTCTATGACAGTTTTTCGATAAATCGACCGCGTAATACTACATCTCTTCCAGTACCAGTTATAATCAATTCGAAGCAAATCTCAGCACTTTGTTTCCACAAGCAATTTTTGCTTTGTTCCTTGGAATTGATTATAACCACTACAGGTACTGGAACAGACCTAATGCAATGAAAAAAAAGAGGCAGTCATGGGGACTGCCGACAGAAGCGAAAACTTAAAACTATGAAATAACAGTGGTTTTTTTTAAATTTTCAAATTAATTGTAGTATAAAAAATTAAAATTTCATAATTTTTAAATTAAAATTATTAACATTAGTCTGGTTTTCACATTTATCGTCGCTCCGAGCAACAATTATAAAAGTGCAAAAGTACAGTTTTTTGTCATATTTGAGGTTATGTAGCACTGCGATATTTTTTTCAAAAAAAATATGTGTGGGTTCTTATAGTACAAGTCTTCCTTTTTCTAATGCCGTTCAGTTTGCTCAAATATCTTTTTTTTTTGCCGAGATATCGCATTTTGAAATTTTCATGTTCATGAATTTCTCGTAATATGAAAACTATATGGTCCCCTTATTCAAGTTACCATAAAGATACACAGCACTAATGTTGCACAACACGTCACCCTTATAGCTACAGATGTACTGCTATTAAAGCATGTCGGTGACGCTACTCAAAAGAGTTTACCCATCCAAAAAGCGTCCAACGCGCTCATCATCCAGTCGAGTATATACAATGTGTTGGTGTAATTATGTGTATACGTGTACACAGGCCGCTGCGCGTGCGCCATTCTGGTGTCAGAGCAGTAGATGTTATATATATGCTTTCACTGCTGGCCAAACGCAGCACGCTACAGATATACTATTAACATTAGCATGTCAGTGACGCGAACCCATAAGATTTTCCCCTACCAAAAATCGCTCAACGCCACTAAAGAAGTTTTCACTTAAAAAATATTATTATTATTATTTAGTACTCACTGTTGTACTACGTAGTGATCCTACAATCAAACAATTAAAATAATAATCAAGCTAAAACACAATTTAAACACAGTATACACACAGTGAACTTTTCTCGCAGTCAATTTAACTTAACTTGTATAGATATACACAGCAGTAATATTGCACAACATGTCACCCTTATAGCTACAGATGTACTGCTATTACAGCATGTCGGTGACGTGAACTCACAAAATTTTACCAGTCAAAAAGCGTCCAACACGCATATCATACAGTCGGGTATATACAATGTGTTGCTCATAGCTACAGAGATACTATTAACATTAGCATGTCGGTGACGCGAACCCATAAGATTTTCCCCTACCGAAAATCGCTGAACGCCGCTAAAGAAGTTTTCACTTCAAAAAAAACTAATTCATTGGTAAAACAAATTGCTGGCAATGAAATTTTTTTTATTTAATGCCAATGACGACTGCTTTTCTAATTTTTTGCAACATTTGTGTATTGCAAGTGAAAAATTAGAGTTATATCCCGAAAATGGTGTAACATTTAAGTGCAAACTTGAACAGGGAATTCAGGAAATAAGTACCAGGTAACAACGTTACACATATCGGACACGGACGCTTCATCCAACAAAACAATTTGTCAGTTTGCTTTAAAAACGCGCCATCAAAATTTTATGGCATAAATTGAAATTGATACACAGAAAATATTTGTAACGTCCATTTACTATATATAGTACGTTCAAATTTCTCCGCTTTACTTAGCAGCTTTGCGGATGCGTACGATTTACGCAAATTTTGCCTATATTTTGAAGAACTAAAAATCATCTGTGTATTTATATAAAAATATATTTTTTCAAAATACATTTAAATTTCATATAAAAAGGTTTATTAAAAAATAATTCTTTTGATAATACTTAACAATTTGTCAGCACTTTCGAACCTACTTCTACAATTTTCGTCACATTTAACACAAGTGTCTAAAAGGCCAGTAAATTCCGGAAATTGATTAAGAACATCTGCAGGAATAGGATACAAAAACCCTTTGGTGATATCTCCGTATAAATCCTCACGCAGTAATTGACATATTGCATATACATTTAAGTCACTCTTATAATGAGAGCAAATTTCTGATGGTACATAGGCAAAACACCCGTCACATTCAATTATTTCATGTTTATGCACTATATCCCATTCCGATAGTAAAAAATTGTTTTTCGCCTTCTCTTTGTATAATGAATCCACAATTATTACATTATCCAAATCGATAAAAGACACTTTGTTCGAGTCGTCATTGTAAACAATATTATCAGGATTGATGTCAGTCAAATACAATTTATAGCCTTCGAAACCCTCAGTAAATTTAAAAGCAGCTTCGAGTAACTGATATGCAATTTTGATTTTTAATTCAAACGGACTCCGATAGTAATATACCAAGGGTAGTCCTTCGTATGATTCAAAAATTGTAAATCCACATGCACCATAGATTGTTGGTACAGGAAACTTGTATTTATTAAGTATTGGAAGTAAAAGTGGCTGAATGTTCACATTTAAATGTATCCACGTTGAAAATAGTGTTCTATTTCCGGATATAGTTCGTAAAAAATCATCAACACAATCCTCTGCACAAAATTGGCTCCCATCAATGCGTGATTTGTCGAAAAATAATTTCTTTAAAATTTTGCAACTCCTTTTGTTTTCACTGATATGTGAAGATAAATCTGAAACATTTTTATTAAATTCTCCAAGGACATAGTTAAATTTCTCTGAGATGCCTAAGTATTTTGCAACTATTTTCGAATTATTTTCCTTGAGCCGACCGTATCTGGTCTGTTTAACTCCAAATAAATTATTCAGCGAACCAACAAAATCATCATCAAATTCTACATCGAATTTTAAGCACTCCTCGAATGTGTCTGGGAAGCATTGTGGACAAAAACTTCTATCGTCGTTATAAAATTTCATTAATTTTGCTATCTCTTGGTCATCCTTGGTAAGTGGATATTTTAAAATAATTGTTAGATGGAGGAAAATTTTGAGGAGTTTCTGGAAGATATTTTTCATATCATCGAAAGTTTTCTTTGCGTAAATTTATAGACTTGAAGACGTTATCCTGAAAATACAAAATAATTGTATTTGCTTTTATTAATAAATATGTGTTCAAATTACCAATGGAAGGCTATAGGAAGGCTAATTGAAAATCAAAAGGTTTGCTCCATGTAGAATATGTGATAACGTCTGCAAGTAAGGCCACATAAACTTTGTATTTTTACATATATTTTCGTTCTTAAATTCGCAGCAAATTGATTATTTTCATGTTTTTGATTAGTAACTTCACTTTAATGCTCTCTACACAAAAAGCTACTGAAACATACATTTAGTAATTGAGATTCACATCATGCATTACAAACTAAATTGTTAATAAAAACCAAAAAGAATAAAATTAAGGATGTAAAAACTTGTAACTAAAAAAAATTATCAAAGCCTCATACTTTATTCCACATTAGTCTACTTAGCGGTTTCATGTACACTCAACGGTTCCGAAAACAGGCAAGAAAAAGTAGAACTGAAAAAGGCTAGAACTTAAGAGGACTTGGACGAGTCTAGACCTTGAATGCGCAGATTTACGTACGAACATAGATCAGAAATGGCTTGGTCATTTAGCTGGTCACATATCTTCTAGATCACAAGATTAAACTTTACCAGTGGTGGATGTACCAGCAGGCTGAGTAGGCTTGAGCCTACGGAAAAATTTCGAGACTAATTTTTTTAGTCGTCTTACTGAAATCAGAAAGATTTCCGGAAGACGGTTTTCTGATGTCTTGCAGAAAGAAGTCTACAAGATATTCCCTCTTCCCTTTCATTGTACATTCAACGGTACCGCAGACATCTATATTCTATGGTAAAATAGCCAGTTCGCGGCCCCCAACCAGTAATCGACCCCTGCCCACACTTTGTATGAGTGAGATGAGAGCGAAATTGCAGAAAATATATTTCACACTGTTCCCATTACCCACTCATGCAAGTCCGACTACTTTTAGGGGAAACTGAGTGGTTTGTATACCTATTGGTATTTGGTATTGGTTAGGTATATCTGAATAAAAAATCGTTGCAAAGAAAAAAAACCTGGAGAAAGTCACTATATCTAAAAGAACGAAAAGGAACACGGATGTTCAACTTAGACAACAGTTCAGGTGAGTCAACAAAACCCTACAAGATATCGAAGATAAAGGAAGTCCTAGATCTCTTGCGCCTATCCTCTAGCGAGCCCGAAGAGAGTAGCTCAAGTCTTTCTTTATACGCGGGAAGAATCAATTGGTTATTTCATGGAAGGCCACGTAATGCAAATTTGAGGAACCTTCGCTGAACAGCCTCAATACGAGCACTATGAACCGCATAGGACAGAGACCAAACGGGACAGGCATACTCTAAAACGGGCCGGACGAAGGTACAAAAGAGAAGCTTGGTGATAAAGGGATTATTAAATTCCTAAGATCATCTCTTAACGAAGCACAAGAAAACGTTGGCCTTGTTAACAATGTAATTGATGTGATCTATGAAAGAGAAATGTGGATCAAAAATAACACCAAGATCCCTACTATATCCAGTCTGGTCAGCAAACTACCACTGACAGAATAGTCATACATCAATGGAGCCTTCCTTATTGAATACAAGACAAACCTGCATTTATCAACGTTCAAAGACATATTGTTCGCAATGCACCAAGAATTAAGAGGTTGAACATCAGAGTTAAGCGTAAAACAATCGTTGAAGTCAGAGACAACACGAAAAATTTTAGCATCGTCAGCATAACATAAAATTTTCGAGTTCGCTAAGATGGAGCCCATGTCGTCAATAAAAATAATAAATAGAAGCGGACCGGAAGTGTCCTGGGGCACCCCAGAAGTGACCGTTGTCTTTGTTCGGTCAGAGAGATAAGAAGAAATCCATTGGACGAAAAGAGATGGAAAACCCAACATAGTAAGCTCCAAAACAAGCAACTTGTGGTCAATGCGATCGAAGGCCTCACTAAAATCGGTATAAATACAATCAACCTGTTCACCAGCCTTTATGGCAGAAATGCAATAATTAGAGAACTCCACAAGTAAGTAGCCGTTGATCTGCCTTTAATAAAACCGTGCTGAGAGGATCACAAGAACGGTTTACAGTGAAAAGTAAGGAAATCACAAACCATTGCTTCGAAGAGCTTAGCGATGGCAGAGAAAATAGGCCTATAATTAGAGATATCATTTTTCTTACCCTTTTTATGGAGAGGAAAAATGGTAGACGATTTCCACAGTTTAGGAAAAATACCGCAGGACAAGGACAAGTTAAATAAATAAGAAAAGACAGGAGTAAGATAGTGGGCACAATCTTTAGGAACACCATCCGGACCGAGTAAAAAACTATTGGATAACTTCATAATATGCATCATAACTGAAGCACCGTCACAAAACAAGTACCGATAAGGAGGTCGGGGGATAATTCGTCAAAAAATTAAAATCTTCTAAACTAATATCACATTTATTTGTTGAGAAGGCAGCTCCAAAGAAACTAGCAAAGAAGTTGGCAGCAGTCAATGGGTCATCGGTGCTCCGATCACCAAGGCGCATAAAAGATGGGAAGTCGCCACTCTTACGCTTAAGATTAATGAAGTTCCAGAACCTTTTGGGATTAACACAGACCGCCCAGCCTCATTAAGATAATTCCGATATGCAAGCTCGGACTCAGAAGTATAACGATAACGCAGATCCGAAAATATAAGAGAAACAGAAACTCCTCCAGGCTTTCTTTTTAAGATTTTTAAGATACTTTAAAGACGCATTAAGCCAAGGTCGAAAAGAGTTGGTTGCGAGAATGTGATACGGGAACACAACGGGGAAACATGAAAACATAAAGTCGTAAAATAACTCTAGAGTAAAATCAATATCGCTTTCTCGAAAAAGGCAGTCCCAGGGGATATCTGCCAGAATTTGATTCATTACAGAGTAATCAGCCCTTTTAAAGTCGTAAAAATAGCTATCAGAATTGGAAGGCACATTCAAACAAAGTTCAGAGCAGCAGACCACATGAAGAGCAGGGTGGAAGTCCGATTCAGGAAGCAAAGGAGAGAGACATCTCCTAGCCATGTTTCCACAGTCATCCGTGGAGAACACAAAGTTGAGCAATCGTCTAGAAGCATTGCCAACAGAACACGATTGCCGGAGACTAGACGAAGAAATGGATTCCAGAAGAACACCCTGATGTTGGGGGGCCATTGATACATGTGGCAGCAAACAATCATCATCGGCAGAATACTCCCAGATTATAGATGGCATATTGAAATCACCCAGTAGCAAAAGGTCATCGCAAGGAGACATAATCTCTGAAAGCCATTCCACAGCTGAGAACAAAAGTTTATACACTGAGGACGGTGAAGCAGGTGGAACATAGACGGTCATAACATAGCTGATCTTGTCAAGAGACTGTAAGGAGATGCAGACATATTCCAAAGACTCACCACCAGGAATCTCTGTCGCAGCGGACGACAGCTCACTATGCACTGCACAAGGGACTCCACCGCCAACAGGAGCATCCATACAAGACAGGTGCCGATCTCGGCGGAAAACCTGCAATTCAGAATCAAAAAGTTCCATGTCAAGAATCTTACCGCAAAGTCAGGTTTCAACTTTAGGAAATTTTATTTGAATCATTTGAATGCTAAAAAAAAAACTTAAATACTCTTCAGATTGAAAGTTAGATATAATTGACGACATCGAATTCATCTGGAGTTCATCTGGAATGTAGTTGTTATTTTGTAAATTTTTTAGAATATGGAAATTAGAAATAGCATAATTATCAATATTGAGTATATTGAATTATAAGGTGCGTGATAGCGCGATAGCCTTCAGTCGAAAAAATGTTTTCCCCCCCTTTACAATGTTGCACGTGCACATTGCGGGACCCATTCCCTATTCCAATAACCGTTTGGGTTCTTCCGGGTCCTCGAATCGTTTTTTCCGAACGGTTGGAAAATCGAAGGTATGTTCATAAATCAAGGCGAAATACGAACACGAAAACAAAACAAAACAAAATAAGGCACGAAACAACTTAGATAAAACAGAGAGACAACTTTGTTGTCTCATGTCGTTTCCTTGGAAGAAATGTATTCTAATAATTTAGAGACTGACTTAGTTCAAGAATGCATAAATGCTTAAGGCCACATGTCTTCGGAAAGAATTTTGCTAAAACCAGATTCTGGATTATTAGAAAGTCCATCTTCGTTTCTGCGAAAACAGAGTTTGCAGAACGTTTTTCCTAACTTAGAAATAGCTCTTCCTATGGCATTACTCCAGCGCCAAATTGTTCGGGTAAAAGAAGCTTTTCTTGTCTAAAAAGGGTAAACAATTATCTGAGATGGACATTAAGGGGGGAAGTACATAAAGAGGCCGAAAAAAAGGACTTTTTTGGGATCTATTTTTGGGAAAATGAAAAAGGTCCACATGAAATCGATATTATATGTACTTAGGGCAATGTTTTAAGAAGAGAAAAAACATTTTTTACATTTTGAAAAATGAAAAATTAATCAACTTTTGGTGGGTTTCGTAACTCGTGTCGCGGCTGACATCGAAATCGGCGTAAATTCTCCTGGCCGCAATTTTCATCTGAAATCAAAAAGCCAAACATTTTTATACTCGAGTGGGTTGTTTATTCTAGATAGACTACGATCTTTTCGAAATTCGAACATTAACTATAAAAATCGGGCATGCAAAAAAAAAGTTGGCTTTTTTGGCAAAAATTTTGATTATTTTCGCGTCAAAAATGGTCTTAAATGATTTTTTTGCTATGTCCGTAATCTATCTAGAGTAGTTGTTTATGCCCTTTAAAATGAGTGCTGGATGAAGAAAATCGGTTCACTAGTTTTTTTGTAATTTGAAAAACATGGTTTTGAGAAAACGCCGTTTAAAGTTTGTCCCGAAAAACTGACGATAAAGATGCAGATAAGGAGAAGGAAGGTAAGAGGAGAGGGGTATTCTCAGAAAAATCGGTATTTGGACTGAAAACATCGAGAACGCTCTTTAACAAAGTCGCATTCATCACTCTAAATTCCAGAGCAGAAAAAAATCCGGTAAGCGGAATCACGCGCGCAGCAGAGATCCTCGATCCCGGATCGGTGCCGACCACTTTCAAGTGGCATATCTTTCACAATTTTCGAGATAGGCTTTTGGAATTTTGGAATTATATTCTTAGAGCATATACTTATCGATTAAGACCATAAAAAAAAATCGATTTTTGAAAACGTCTTCATGTACTTCCCCCCTTAAGTCAAGAAAAGTAAAACGCCTTAGCTATTTTATCGATAGACTCGGAATTAATGAACAAGATTACTTACGACCATATCATCGATGATTTTGGCACAAAAACTGGATGAGTGTAAGCGCAATAAAGATTATTTAATTACGTTTACCGAATGTAGATTATTGTGTAAGTCGCATACATAACCCCGCCTTATTAGTCGTACATGATTGAGCTTTGATTAGCTCAGAAATATACCCAAAAACTATTTCTTGTGCAATTTCAACCAAATTGTTGGATTGTAAAAATAATCTAGGAACTGATAATTTGTAAAGGTAAGGGCGCAAAATTTTACAGGCTATACTTGGCAAATATTTAAATTCGCCACTGAATTTTATTATTGCTAAAAATAGTAAGTTATGTAAAAGAGCAGCAGTTAAAATACATATATGACTATTCTTATCTCGGAGATATATCTACTGAGTTGACACTGTTAGGTAGTATCAAAATGCATTTAATGACCCCGTTGAGGTATGACAAAACAAAAGCAGACCCAACTCCAGAAGACTGTGATGTTCGAAATCGAATTTCCAGTCATTTTTGTAGCACGGATACTAGTCGGAAAACCTTTTACTAAAATAGACAAGGAACGACATTTCAAATTCAGAAATTCTATAATGAATTACGACCAAAAATAAAATTGTTTTAATTGGCGCACTCAAAGCAATCGCGAGAAAAAGCTGTCGTCGCCTTAAAATAGATTGAATTAAAACCGAACGTTGCGAATGTAATGATTGCAGAATTTTAAATTGAATGCTTTGTGCTAGGAAATTTATTTGCTAACTTTGAGTAGTCCTTTAAAGGATAAATTGATGGGATATTTTTAGTTAATTTATGTACATTGACAATATAAAAATCCAAGAACATAAACATGAAATGTTGTTTCATTTTGCTAATTTATGATGTACCATAGGATGATGAGTTACATATTTAAAAATTGGTTTCATAAGATATTTTTGTCGCAAGAAAGATTACTAAAAACTGAAAAGCTACATTGTAATAGCATCTAGCTTGAAAATACTTTCCCCACGAGGCACACATACTATTTTTTGCAATACCTGCATATGAAGGTGAAATATTTTCACGCCTGCAGAGCGTGAACCAACATAGGGGCTGAAACACGATTGAAGCTTTTTCACTCCAATGTCAACGCAAATCAAATGTGACAGCACAAAACTATATCTTGATCAGGCAAGATTCTGAAACAAGCAAAAGACGAGTCGCAAGACTTTCATCGAAAGAGATTACGTCTACCGCCATATCCCAGTACAACGGCTTCTAGAAGCAGGGCCGCCGAGAGGGAGGGGCGAAGGGGGTAAACCCCGGGCCCGGGCTTTCAAAAGGGGCCCCGTCATCTAAGTCATGAACAGAAAATTTTTTCCATTTTATTTATATATAAAAAAAATGTTTCACGATCGAAAAAGTGTAATATACTAGCCAGATTTTAAATTGAAAGTCACTCATTCGATTGTATATGGGCCCGTAGACGCTTAGTCCCGGGTCCGAAATTCCTTTCGCGGGGGCCCGTATGTGGTACCCCCCAGGCCCGAATTTTGTCTCTACGGGCCTGTCTAGAAGATGCCGAGAGAAGATTGGAATTTTGCACTTGGTTTCTGAAATGCGACGTAGAGAACAGGGTGTTTCTAGGCCGAAAATCGTGGACGGATGAATCGCAATTCACCAGGGATGGTATCACAAACTCCATAACCTCCATACCTGGTCGAACACTAACCCACACAGGGCAAAGGTGACCTCATTCCAACAGAGATTCAGTGTCAATGTTTGGGCTGGTATCATCGGCAACCAATTGGTAGGACCATTCATTTTGCCGCAAGTGCTGAATAGTAAAATTTATAAGGACTTTTTGGACAATACACTGGTAGATCTAATAGAGGAGAACCTTATGGATAATCTTAGGGGATTTTTTCACCAACACGATGGAGTACCAGCGCGTACGGCTAACATTGTGAAGGCAATACTAAGTCAAAAATTTGAAAACCGCTGGATTGGACAAGGTGCACCTATTCCTTGGTCTGCTAGATCTCCAGACCTTGTCTAATTGGACTTCTTCTTATGGGGAATAATGAAGGATGCAGTTTATTTAAGCTCAGTTAAGAATAGGGAGGATTTAGTTAGCAGGATTGGGAATGTAGCGACGAAAATGCGGGGGATGTTGTCTGCAATACACCTTAAACAGGGACTTAAAAGGAGATTGTTGGCATGCATCCAAAGTGACGGTGGACATTTTGAACTGCTTTTGTAAGTTATTAGGGGTCATTGTAATACATTTTGAATTTAATAAAAATGATTTTTGAGTTAATTTGAGTTTAGTTTCTTTAAATTATAGATTATTATAACATTCTCCGATAGGATTTCTACGTATAAATTTATACGTCATTTCTCTACGTTTTCATGTTGCACCTTTTTAGAAAGGTAATAAGACGAGCAATCCAATAAATATAAAAAAGAGGTATACTAATTCCATAAATTTCGGAGAAAATTTAAAAAAATGCTTAAATTGTGGTAATTAAAAAAATTTTTTTTATTTTGGTCGTGACGGTACCTGCAGTGGTTGTAGTGAGATCAACATTGTTGACATTTTTGGAAAGGTCATTAGGATAGTTGTTTTTTAGCGTTTGTTTGATGTCGTTATGTTGAGTAGATCAAGAGATAAAAATAAAAGAGTAATGTGCATATCACGAATAACTGAAATTTATGAATCACACTCAATCACTCTTCATGTTGTCAGCATGTTGATTTTCAAACTTAAATTTCCGAAAAAAATCAATTTTTTCATTTCAAAGGGAAATATTTTGAAAAATTCCACTTTTTTAATTTTTATTTTTGGGTTTAAAATAGTGGCTAATGTGTTCTCTTTCAGAGGAAACTTAAAGCGAACAAAAATCTTTTATGGTTCTCAAGTTATATGACCAAACGCCCATTCAACCTGCCTCCTAAATTATTGATCTTTATTGCTCTTGCTGTTAAAATCTGGTTGAATTTTTGCTTAAAATAACAGGTATTAGCTGGACGTTTGGTATTACAAAAGTTTAGAGAAAAATCTCTAACTAAACAGATCTTCCGTCCATCAGCAAAACACAACTTAAAATTTTAATTTACTATTCTCAATTTTGAAAAATGTTTCGCTGCAACTAAAAACTGAATTGAAACTATCAAGTTTCCTGTAAATACCTTACTTTACCTTCCCGAGAAGCAAATACCCATGGAATTAAATTATGCTTGCATTTCCGTTGCTAAAATTAGAGGCAATACTCAATGAATACACAGGTAACTGTCAGATGCCGTACACACGTTTGCAATGAGGAATAAAAGCGCGCATTACTGATTGCTCGGTAAATGTTGTTAGCCAAGAGTTTGTTTTGATTTTGCAGCAATACTTCGTGAACTAAGTAACTAAGTAATAATTCAGATGCCCTTGATGTGAGCAAATAAAATATAAATACTGTGAGTCAGAGGTGGAGCATTAAGATGTAATCCATGCATGTAATTATTTAAATGAGGTAATCTTACTTTAATTGGTGAATTATATCAGAAAATAAAAAAAAATTTCACTTAATTGAGGCACTATAACAATTTTGTCAATAAATTTGCTTATATTCGATCATTAACTTAAACTTGAACTTGGCTTGGAAAAGGTTTTGTTCCTCAAGGAGTGATTCTGACTACTTAGTTTACTCCAGTCTGTGCGATAAGTTTCAGCTTTCTATTGGGGCTGCTTATATTGACTTTTTTGATAGAACTAAGCAAACCTTACGAGCTGAGCCTAAACAATTTTGGAAATTTGTAAACTCTAGGCACAACTGTGACAATGTCTACAATGTCTTGATGACCGTGAAAGTAATGATCCACTTACAATTGCCAACTTTTTCGGTGATTTCTTTAAGACTTCCCTTAGGCTTAATATTTGACGAAGCTGCCGTCTTGAAATGTATAACGAATTTGGCTAATAGTTTCTCATGTGGTCCTGATGGCATTCCTGCGTATTTAAAAAAAATGTTATATATCCCTGGCTCCTATTCTCTGTCATTTGTTTAATTTGTCTATTTGCACTGGTGTGTTTCCTAAACGTTGGATGTTGTCCTTGATTACGTGACATATCTAATTATCGAGCAATTTGCTAGTTTACGTTGTATTGGCAAAGTATTTGAGGCTATGGTTAGTGACATACTTTACTTCCATTGTAAACCGTTTTTGGGCTCTTTCCAACATGGTTTCATGAAGGGTAAGGCCACCACTACTTGTTGGAGTTCTCCAAATTCTGTATTCCTGTAATTGAAGCTGAAAAGCAGGTTGATTGCATTTTTACTGATTTCAGTAAGGCCTTTGATAGAATTAATCACAACATTTTTATTTACAAGCTGTTAATTCTGGACTTTCCTCCAGTTGTCGTCCAGTGGTTATGTTCTTATTTTTGTGGTCGCATACAACGGGTTTTATTTCGTGGTGCACCCTCTGACAAATCAAGAAATCAATAACTCTTCTCGGGTGCCTCAGGGCAGTCATTTAGGACCTTTGCTTTTCATCTTTTTTAAAACGATTCATTTTTTTAAACGATTCATATACATAAACCATGATTCTATCTTATTCGAAAATCCTCTGTTATGCTGAGGATGCCAAGATTTTCCGTCAAATGATAATGACCGTGCCCAATTAAATTTTGACTTAGAGACCTTCCGTAATTGGTGCTCTATTAATTTCCTTCCATTGATCAGTGACACTGTTATGTCATTCTCTCGTAAAAGAAATCTTTTGCTTTTTAGTTGGTGGTAGCCCATTGAACGAACTTGACAAAACCAGAGATTTGGGCGTTACTATAAATAATAAATTTCTTTTGAGGATCATTTTGACGCTATTATAGTAAGGCTAAAGCGACCCTGGGCTTCGTTAAAAGGAGTTTGATGGCCTTTCCTGGGCTGATTCTCTTTGTCTGCCGCCATATATAGATCGTCTTCTGCTTCTTTCATTGGAGCCTCTTGAGGCTATAAGTAACAGGTTTCAAATAATTTCCGCTTTTGACTGTCTGCGTTATGTGTTTAATTCCCCCGAATTGTTGGCTGCTTTGAACTTGTCGGTTCCGTCTCGTTCCTTAAGAGCTCGTAACTTTTTCCTATGGAATGTATGAGCTTAACACTTTAATGGCTCGCTTATTTAATAGTCGTTCTGATTATATTGACTTTCATTTGTCCGAGTCACAGATAAGAGATCAGCTTCACATTCTGCTGACCAAACAAATTCCTTCCTTTTCCTCAAAAGTTCAGTAATAGGAGCGATCAGTGTAGAGAAATTGGGTACAAATCTACGGTAGCATCCTATCATTCCAATGAAACGTGGAACCTCTGATACTGTTTTGGGTTTGGATATGTTCAGTGTGCATTCCACTTTTCGGGATCTACTTCCAGTCCATGTTCGCAAACGATGTATCCTAAATATCGTAACTCCGGTTGACAAAATTCACATTTATCATAGTTTATAACTAAACCTGCTTTCTGCAATCTCTCTAGTACTTCCTTCAGGACTATTTTAAGCTTTTCGAATGTGGGTGTAACAATTATTACATCATCTAAGTAAACAAAGAGGTTGCTTTCCATACTGCCAAAAAGGACCCTATCTTTCAACCGTTGTCAAGTCGCAAGTGAATTGCTCAGTCCAAACGGCATCCTTATGAATTGAAAAAGTCCCCTATTAGGAACTGTTAAGGCTGTATATTACTTTCCTCCAGAGGAACCTGCCAGAATGCGGACTTCATGTCTAATGAAGACAAATATTTAACGTTTCTTAGTTTGTCTAGCGTGGCCGATACATATGGGAGCGGATACGCGTTCATTTTTGTGACATTATTTAATTTGCGGTAATTCACACCGAGTTGTCCTTTTTCTTTACTATCACTACCGGGAAAGCCCAAACACTTTCTGAGACCTCAACTACTCCGGGTTCCAACATTTTGTCTAATTTTTCGTTAATTACTTACTGGATCGCTGGGGAAACAGTATAACACCTTTGTTTAATTGGCGCGGAGTCGGTACGAATTACATGTTCGACTTTATTCGTACAACCTAGTCCACAGCCCATCTTGAGCTTTATCTCTTCTATTATTTCATTTAGTTCCTGTTTCTATTTTTTTGTAAGCCTCGAATAGCTTTCTAATGTCATGACACACACATTCAAGTTTTTAAAATAGTCCTCTGAAATACCCATTGTTATCCAAAAATCCATTCCTAAAAGTATATATTGTGGTAATTCGGCGATAACTAAAGCATCGATCAATTGAATCCGTCCTTCTAACTCTATAGGCAGGGTAACCTTCCCTATGGTCTTAATGTTCTTACCGTCGGCTAGTGACACATTTTGCGCATCAGATTTTGAAGCGTCAATAACTGTGCGCGTAGCTCCAGAATCCAGTAATCCACGAATGAATTCGAATGCCACCAATAGTTATATTGAAGTATGGACGAGCATCATTTTCTACTGGTGCGAATACATACTACATTAGTGATATGAGCTCCTCTTGATCCCTTTCGGACACCTGATTCACGGCAATTTCTCTACAGTGATTGTTAACGGCCGTTAGAATACTATACTTGAGCTCGGCTTGCTGTCTACTGCCGGGCTCCACTTCCGTTTCCCGAATTCTGACCTTCTGTATATCGGGTGATTTGTTCTACCTTCTCCTGTTAACCCCTGCGCGTTTTGTAAGACCTGGTCCCTTCCGTGCGATATGTCCTGGCTGGCCACACTTAAAGCATTTCGCCAGAGTGCTTTTGTTATGCTGTGAATTATCTATAGAAGCAATACTTGTTGAGTTCATGGCAACGTAGGCAAGATCTGGTTCTAAGAGGTTGCCGTGGCGTTTTGTAGATGATGGAATGAATACTTCTACGGATGCGCGGACAGATTCTAACTGTCTGCCCAATTTTACAAACTCATTAATCGATTTTACTTTCGTTAAACCAAATTACGATTGGAAAAATGGAGCCAAATTTCATTTCAAAAATTTTAACCGTTGATCTTCAGGTATTTCTACACCTAATCGAGAGAACAAGCTTGACATAATCGCCGGTGGTTTCATCTCTGCCTTGCGTTCTTTTCTGGATTTCATCTAAAAGACGGTGTTCGTAATCAGCAGGTAGAAAATCCTTTTTCAATTCCCTGACAAGGTCTATCCAAAGATGGAGGCTCGATTTGTTCGCCCGATACCAAATTAAGGCGCGTCCCGTAAATAAATCCAATGCAGATCGAAATAACTGGCTTTGGGAGATGCCTCTAGCTTTAGCGAGTTCAGTAACTTTTTCCAAAAAGGAATTCAAGGATTGCCCATATTCGCCGGAAAACTTAATGTCCCACTTGTACAAGGGAATTGCAGAACATATATCGTAGTTCGAATTTAGATTGGTTTAGTCTAAATTTTATCTTCTTTTTAACCGGTCCGGGTAGAGTATGTTCACCGATTGGTACCATTTCAAAAAAATGTTGGTAGGGTGGGGGTGAAGCCTAACTTTGTAACGCGTGGTCCGATTTGGATGGTTCTTTTTTGTTGTACAGAGTATGATCCCCCATTGCTAATAGGAGAAAAGGGTAGGGGGAGGGGTAGTCTAACTTTGTAACGCGTGGACCGATTTAGATAATTCTTTTATAGTTGGGTAGAGTATGTTCCGTGGTTGGTACCAGAAGAAAAAAATTTTGGTGGGATGGTGGTGGAACCTAACTTTGTAACGCGTGGTCCAATATCTATGGTTCTTTTTCTGTTGTATAGAGTATGATCCCCCATTGCTAATAGGAGAATAATTTGGTCCTATGGTGAAATGTTGCGGGGGGGGGGGGGGGGGGGGGGGGGTAGTCTAACTTCGTAACGCGTGGACCGATTTGGATAATTCTTTTTCTATTGGGTAGAATATGATCCTTGGTTGATACTACGAGAAAACAAATGTTGCTTAGGTGGGGGGGGTGGAACCTAACTTTGTAACACGTGGACCGATTTGGATGGTTCTTTTGCTATTGTATGGAGTGTGATAACCCATTGCTAATAGAAGAATAATTTGGCCCATGGTGGGGGGAGGTGTAGTCTAACTTCGTAACGCGTGGACCGATTTGGATAATTCTTTTGGGTAGAGTATGCTCCCTGGTTGATACCACGACAAAAAAAGTTGTTGGTGTGGTTTGGGTGGGAGAAGGGGGGTGGAACCTAACTTTGTAACGCGTGGACCGATTTGGATGGTTCTTTTGCTGTTGTATAGAGTGTGATCCCCCATTGCTAATAGGAGAATAATTTTGTCCTATGGTGGTGGTGGGGAAGGGGTAGTAACTTCGTAACGCGTGGACCGATTTCGATGATTCCTTTTCTGTTCGGTAGAGTATGTTCCTTGATTGATACCATGAGAAAAAAAGTTTAGTGGAATGGGGGTGGGGTAGGGGGTTAAAACTAACTTTTAACGCGTGGACCGATTTGGATGGTTCTTTCTTCGTTGTATAGAGTCGAAGACACTAAACAGTGAAAAATAAAATAGTTTTTTAAAAAAAAAGTTGAACCGACTTCACAAAAAGCGCTAAAAAGCATAAAATAATTTTTAATTTTATATCTATTACGACATTTTGAAGTCGGTGCAAATTAAACAAATAAAACAAGTACAGAACCACAATTGAAAATAATACATAATACTATCTGAACGTTTCAGCTTACGGGATCATAAGAAATGACGATTAAATATTTTTGTTGTAGTTTTTGAAACTATTAAATCTATTAAATTAATATATTAATAATTTAAACATCTAACTAACTTAAAAATCTTAAAACCAAAATCGAATAGACAATCTCTTCTATATTTCTGAAAAGGTTTCCAACGTATGATGTATTAACTAGCTGCCAATGACCGTACGATTTAAAATAAATAACGTGAGAATTCCGAGCTACATCATTGTTTGGCTAGTAAAAAAAACTAGAAATGTGAATCCCTAGTAGAAACGTATACCCACTCTATAAATGGGCATCTTTGCATTCTCTTCTTTGGGGTGTTATTATCTAAACCAGTCATACTATTTACAGCTTCGATCTTTTCATCTCAATTTGAAGAATTCTCTCGATATAACCAGATCTGCAGGCAGATATAGACGATCACTATGCATGCTGTCAAAAGAAGAACCTAAATTCGAGTTCAAGGTAAATAAGTTATCGGAACAGCCGGTTGAGCGTCTAAACTGAACAATGTACGGTCGGTCGACTGCAATCATTTACAACCACCTGCAGGTTGCAGTACATAAAACAAACTGAGAAACGCAGCCGGATTACACAAAAGGTAAACAGAGATCTCTGGCGTTTCTTGATATCTCGCAGAGAAGAAGTTTTTATTAAATTACGTACAACTGTGCTATCTCTTATAAATAATAAGCTTCCTCTGCTATTATTCCTTCGTTTTATCTTAAACGTGGAGACTTATTTCACTCCAAATCCATGCAAATGATCAATTTCTCCCAGAATATATCTCAAGCTACCTGAGGCTGACTGTTCTGACTCTGTACATATATACGTAAATATGTTCTAAAACGATTCTGTTCTCTGACACTGATTAAGAACACTTCAGCTTTTAAGACCAGACGGGTAGATCTCTCACTTGCTGTAGATTGAGGACAGTTTCAATCGAGGAATAGAGCAATGATCAGCAGTTGATCTGTTCCAAGTTGTCCAGGGCAAATTCTGCAATTTATTTATATATTTTGTATTAATAAAAACTAGCTAAGTGTAGAACTTACGTAACGTGAAATATTAAGTGAGCTTTTGAGGTACATGACAAGCTGACATTGAAATTAAAGTGATTCCCAGAAATGTTCTAGCGAATTGTGAAAATTTGCAAGCAAAACTTTTATTTGAAAGTTTTACGAAGGGGATCGTGACCAACTACATCTTTCTACGTAAATAACGTCGCAGCTGTTTACGGTATGACAACAATTTAAAGCTAAATTTGTTCTATCCAGTTTTTTTTTGTAAATTATTTTCAAATATCGAGGCCTCATTTGAAATTCACACGTGCGATAAATGATTTCTGCCGTAAACCTAGGTAGAAAAAGAATAAAATTAATTTTGAGTTCATTGATTTACTTAAAGTCATTTGTGATAAATGTGGTTTAAAAATGCGCTGTTGGGTCAGAAGCGTTTTAGGATTTAATTAAAAAATTTTAAGAACGTATATCATAAAATATTTTTTGTTCAGTGATTAGTAGTATTAAAATCAGTAAACAAAATAACTTGATTTAACTAACACAGGTTTTGAAATGGATAAAAAAATTGCAAGTAAGCATCTCTATTGAATGGTAATCAAGTACATTTTTCTATGAATGATCAACAGGTTTTTGTAGAACCACGTGCTAATCTATTTAGATATTACAATAGAGTAGTTCAAGTGATCTAATTAAATTTAGGCAATTGATTAAATAAGCGTGTAATGTGTATATTTGCTTGATGAATATAAATCCAGTTATTGGTAGCTATTGTCTAGAAAGTGAGTTACAGTCTAAAATTGGTCAACATTATTTTACCAATTCTTACCACTTTACATCGTTTTAACAAAGGCTACACGAGGAATTTGATTCGTAGTTTCTCAACGTTCATTTTCTAAAAATGAACGTTATCCAATGGAAGAAATTTAAGTTGTAAAAGGAAGTGATAAAATATATATTTTTTCAACTAAGGCTTAAATATTTCAAGCATAAATAAACAAACGGACAATAAAGCACAGGTGCCTTGGTGGATAATAACGTAATTTCATTATTAGTCCAGTTTCGGAAGGAAGTCTTTAGCGTTTTAAGATGCCTCAATTTTTGAAAATGGTACTTGATTGGCGAAGACTGCAATTAGCAGAGAAATAATGTGCCCGTTAGTACAGTTCCTGAGATCGTTTTTCTGAGCAATGGTTATAATCATCTTCTTCTAAATTCTAAAATAAAAAATTAGATAAAGTGCAGTAATTGAAATAATGTTGCTATCAACAACAAGAATATCTGAAATACTATAGATCTTACGCCTTAGGGAAAATTTGTGACTCGTTCCAATTTTTAGTGCAATAAAACTTTGGAACATAACAACACAGTTTTAAAGCAAAAAAACATAAGTATTTATTGATTATTAATATTGTGTTATTCAAGCCGTCTTTCGCAATTATGTTAGCTCGATGGCCAATCTAAAACGTTAATTCGTTTTCCGGCAAAATATTCTTTCAGGGATTTTGCGGAATGAACAGAAGCGTTATCTTGTTGAAAGGATTAGTTCAGACCGGTAATTACTGAATCTTGTTGTGACAGATGCTCTTCAATGAATTTAATATAGTCGTTACTTTTAATTTTGCCGGTTATAAGTTTAGACTATAAAACCACCTCCGCACATTCCTCTCTTGGCATCTCTTTCTTTGCAATATAGTGAAAATAGCGACGAAATCCATCGGGTCTAACTAAATTGAATCCTCCAACGCTTTTTATAGTTTACAGTATCCCGCCATTAATCATGACCGATTTTTTTTATACGATGTGGCCGGGGACAACCCTTTGATGCGTTAGCATGGTTTTGGCTGGAAGGGAATTAGAGTAAGGGAAGTGAGGAAACGTGAAAGTCTTGTTTTTTGCATTGCTGCGAGCTAGACAACAGCCCAGAGACGGAGTGGATTATTTTAATTTCTTAAGAAAAGCTCACGGGGAGACCTGGTCTCGAACCCGCGACCCATGGAATGGTAGTCGTGCGGCTCAACGAGTTGATCTAACTCAGTCTCCAAATTTCAAAAAATTTAGTTTTTCCCATAAATTAAACAGAAAAAATTCAATGATTTTTTTGTGTGTGCAAGAACATATATTTACTGGTGCATGTTTACTTTAATATGAAAAAAATAATTTTGATTAAATTTTAATATTTGGTACTTCCTCCTTTGGCCTGTATTGCCGCTTGTATTCTATAAGGAATGCTCTCTAAAAATTTTTTTATTATTTTTCGCATTCCATCGACGTTTTTCCACACTTCTTCGATATTTTTCTTCAAAGCAACGAGTATAATTTTCTACGGCTATACACCATTGATTTTGCATAGACCCAGCATTGGATTAAATCAGGCCATAGTAAAACCTCCAATTCTAGGAAACTTAAAAAATCCATGCTAGTTTTCGATGTATGGCATGAAGCATCGTCTTGCGGGAAGATGTATTCATCCTTGGGATGTTTTCTGAGGCATCCAATAATGCCAAAAGAATATTCCTCAGCACTTCTATGTCTTGCTTTCTCAACTTAATAGATTGTATCCGAATTTTCAGCTGTAATGCAGCTCCAAATCATCACTGAGGGCGCATGTTTAACTTTTCGAACAACACAATCATCTGAATAACATCTTTTGTGAGGTCGGTCTCCTTCAAACGAATTTTGTACTCTCCGTAACCGCTTCCAACGGGCATTCCTCCCTTAAGATAACTTTATGAGAAGATTAGTTTTACAAAAATTTAAAGGATTCTGTTGAGGCTGTTTCTTCATATGACATATGAAACGAAATATTCTAACCAAAGAAATTTACTTTATTCCAGTATTCACTCTCGTAACTCCTGTGTATTTTCGTTCAATATAATCTTCGTTTGCGCGTAACCTTGGTTAATGTTGGCTTTTTTTCGGACACCTACATGAAAGGCTGTGTTCTTTTAATCGCCGTTCCAATGTTCTCAGCGATATTATGGCGCCAGCTTCATTTGGATCCCCCAAAATAGCTGTAGCTGATATGTTGCGCTTTTTGTGCGATTCTTTCATCCCTTCTCGACGTTGTTTTTCTTTGTCTACGACAACTTCTCGTTTGTACCAAGGGACCATTGTAGAATAAGTTGAGCCACACATAGTTTTGTCAATTTTAGCATAGCTTGACTTCTTTTTAGCAACAGCTATAGTTTTTTTTCTGATGAAATTCTCTAAATTATATCACTGGCTTGGTAATATTACAAACTTCACTTTCTCAATTTTCCAAAATTTCCAATGCCATTAACTTGAATTTAACTTACAGAATTTTACTTCTTTTATATTTATAACTTTCATGTTTGTCTCGAACAGGCTTCTAATCTTAAATAATAAGGAATACACTTTTTAATTTATTTATACCTGCTATTTTATACGAATTTCTTATTTATAAGTTAGAGGGATATGAAACCCCCAAAAGATACATAATTACCCTTTTACCCAGAAAAAAATAACACTCTGTCCATAAAATTATCGAAATTCAGGTCATAATTCAGTGGCGGGATACTACAAATAGATCTCTGCAAATTGCAATCTTTTTTTTTATGTGCTTGTGTTAGCGGGGGCTTCCCTCAAGTTTTTTTATGTGCGCGCATGGCTATAGCGCACACTGCACATTCCTTTAATTTCTTTCTTATTTTTCATGGGGTGTCCAAATTTTGGCAATATCATTTTTCTAACTTCACTAAAACAGGACACAGGAAAATCGGCCGCATTGGTGTATTTCATGTTGTATAATTTCTCTTTATTCCTGGAGAGTTGATTGTGATAAGTCGTCGGTGGAATAAATGATAACATGTTGGCCATCCACATTGGAGGTCCTAAGTACGAGCCCCACCAACGGCGACCCATGGCTGTTTTCTACTGATAGATTATGATAAAAACCCATTGGGGGTCGCAGAGTAATGTCGGTGGTTCGGAATTCTCATTAAACTATAGGTCCACTTCGTGTCTCGTATCAGGTGAATTTCTACTATCCTAACGTGACAAAGGTGAAATTAATATACTTTTGTGAGGTTGGTAAATTCTGTGAAAAGCACTGAAATGAGTGGATTTCGTCTTTACTCTATTTGGAAAATCCTAAAAATATGAAACTGAGAGTGTCTGGTCGTCCAAAAAAGCTTTTGGATCGGAATAGAAGAAGAATTGCGAAAAACAGCATCTAATTCCTCGCGAAGCTGTAATGATATTAAACGTAATCTTACTTTATCCGTGTCGAAATTAGCTCTAAAGGATAATCCTAACATTATATGCTTAGAATTTACCCCGCAAAATATAAATCAGGACTGGAATAAGGTAATCTTAATCACACAAGAACACATATATTTTAAAATCAATGTTTAAAAAGTGCCGTTTTTCTAAGGAGTAATTCTCTAATTTTCAACGAGAGAATGAATAGCGAAGAGTATCAGAACATCTACCGCCACACTTAAGGAAATATAGTCGAACTCATTTAACATTCCAGCAAGAAAATTTACGCATCCAAACAAATATTAGTACTATGGTGTGGTTTGCTGAAAAAAGGATTAATTTGCTGCACTGGTCAGGCTGGGCAACTGGGCACTGTTCTGTTCTGGGCGACTGAGCTTTGTTCGGACTTGGCTATTTTTATTTATTTTCTTCTACGTTACATTAATATTAAATTTTTCATAAGGATTGGTAAACAAAACATAATCAAAGTCAGTCCCCACCCAAGTTGCAAATCTTTTCTCTTAGCAGCCATGGAGTTACGTACCCTATACAACACTAAACAAATCATCCAAGTCAATCTACGCGTTATGAAGTTAGACTCCGCCTTCTCCACCTTTGCTCCATTTACATTTTTTTCATAGTAGCAATGGGAGACCATATTTTACAAAATAAAAAAATAATCATTTAAGTTAGGCTTCTTCTCCATCACCCTCACTATACGTCTCGTTTTTAGGACGTCCGTTAGAAAAATTCGTCAAAATTGGTGTTAAAATTCGAAGCTAGGCATCATCCCTCCTCCATCCTACCCCACCACCTTATTACTAACCTAAATACAAAATTGTTACCTTGACGCTCGAATCATCGAAATCGGTCCACGCATTACAAAGTTAGGTATCACTCGATTCACCCCCACCCTAGATCAACAATTTTTTAATATCTTTGCAGTAGCGCAACAATCTCTAGAGTGATTCAAATTGTTTTTTGCGCTACGAAGGTAATTTATCCAGTACTATATACATATGTGCAGACAGGGCCGCCGGTAAACCCCCCGGGCCCGGGCTTTCAAAAGGGGCCCCGTCATCAACAGATATTTTTTTTTCCATTTTAATTATATATATAAAAAAATGTTTCACGATCGAAAAAGTGTAATATACTAGATAGTCACTCATTCGATTGTATATGGGGCCGTAAACGCTTATTCCCGGTCCTGAAATTCCTTTCTCGGGGGCCCGTATGTGAAACCCCCCAGGGCCCGAATTTTGTCTCTACGGGCCTGTGTGCAGATACTATATAAACGGGGAAAAATTATGTTGTCGAATTTTTACTGAAATGTCTCCTATCTAGATCGTTTTCTTGGCCCAGGAAACCTCTATAAAGATATAAAGGGAAGCATTTTTGATGTTGGCGAGGAAATTAATTTTATTCATATTTTGTGTAAGAGTTGACACATCGCAACTTTACGATTGCAAAATAAGAAAAAGTGATTACAAATTAATGTATATCATAAAAGCTTGAGCAACAATTTGAAAAAAAATAAATAAAAGGAATAAACTTAAGTTACTTACATAAGTTAGATCTGATAATCGATGGTGTTAGGTTGAAAGAGTATGGTGGATGTGGCAGAATTTTCAGCCTACCTCTCTGATTTTCCGGCGAGTCGCCAAAGCAGCATGTGGGCTGGCGTTGTCGTGATGCAGTATAATTTTCTTCCTTTTGAGCAGCGCCGGTCTTTTTTCCTTGAGTGTGCTTCGTTCAAATCATCCATTTATCGACACATTTCCAAATTGAGCCTTTCTTTGGTGTTGAGAAGTTCATAGTGCATTGGTCCTTTGACATTCCACTACACAACATTCTCTTCTTAAGGCGAAGACAGAGTTGGATCAATTGGTTGAGTTGCATGATCACCACACCGTCATGATTCCAGGGTTCGAGCCTCAGTTGCCCCTTGAGTTTTTAATAAATTAAACAAAAAATCCACTCTGTGGGCCGATGTATATGTCGCAGGAATACAAAACCAAGTCTTTCAAGTTCCCTCATTCCCTCTACCCTAATACCCTTCCAGCTGAAACCATTCTAAGGCATCATAAAGTTATCCCCTGGGCTTTGGCTA
This sequence comes from Leptarthrus brevirostris, assembly GCA_964036015.1. Classification (NCBI taxonomy): domain Eukaryota; kingdom Metazoa; phylum Arthropoda; class Insecta; order Diptera; family Asilidae; genus Leptarthrus; species Leptarthrus brevirostris. The sequence goes on from OZ038372.1 coordinate 149,678,535, forward strand.
CATCATAAAAAAAACTCTGTTTCTGGAGAAGTTACCAAATACCAAGAGTACGTGAACAAGTTTGAGTAGTCTTGGAGAAAAACTAAAGAAATAACTGTCAAAGTGACAATTTGTGGCTTTATAACAAAGCTTAACAAAAGTACTGAACTTATTTCTTCGGGTAAATTTGGACTAACATTTTTAAGTAGGGGAAATGTTACGTCAGACAATTTTCCCCCATTTCATGAGTACGTGAACGCGTTTGGGTAAAAATATCATAATGCATTTACCCAAAACTGAGTACGTGAACAGACCTAATGTTCTAGCAATTTTGCATGGAAAAGTAAATGTTAACTGTCAAACAGTAAATACTATCTGTCAAAAATCAATGAGCGAGAATTAATTTTGTAACTCCTTTTCGTCGATTAATTCGTATAAGCGGACATACATATGTGTTGGTTAAGTAATTGACAGTTCTAAAAATACGTTACTTTCGTATGAAATTAGTCCGTAAATGTTTTTCAATTCTTTCATTAAGTGCTTTTTTTCTTTCGCGAGACTACGAAATCTCTTGGTTTATATCTGCATGGGACAGGTTCACTGTGATCCTCGTCACTTGGTCTTAATAATTGAATAAAAAGATTCACCTGCAAATTGAATGCATAACCAAACTTTTTCCTCGGACAAAATGACATTACAACTACATACAAGATGACTGAGAGATTTTAGATTTGGATAATTTCCTCCTAGCGACATTACCATTAATTCAATTCTATTTAGTGCCGGGAAATTTTTGCAATTTTGTTCGAAGCTGGTCTACTATTTGCATTTATACTATGGTCCAGGGTCACAGTATGCTTTATTCCTCACAAAGTTCTCTTATTTTCATCACCAGTTTTCATCCGGTCTAAGAAGTTCGTTTTTGTTCCAAGCAAGCGGAGATGTGGAAATCACGACTGGGTCATATAAATATTTTTTTTACTAAAATATTCATACACCAATCATCTGAAATATTCATACACCAATCCAAGACTCAGAGGGTCTTGCTGTATAAAACGTGTTCAAACTTAATATGCCATCATCGGACAGAACTTTCCGATAGTATTTATATACAAACATTTCTCTAGTTTTCGCAACCCCTTGTTGGGCATGGGGCGGGAGTATTACTTTATTCGATTCGAAACAACGGTTGCAAGTGGACCTATAATTTAAAGTGGACTCAGAACCACTGACAGTTCCTATGCAACCACTTTGGCCTTTTTATCGTAATTTGTTGTCAGCAGAAAACAGCTATGGGTCGCCGTCAGTGGGATTCGAACCTGTAACCTCCGGATTGGTAGGCCGACACGTTATCACTTGGTGTAGTATAAGATATTTTATATGACCTTTATTTTATTGGGTGCACGACCTAGTTATCGTAAATCCGAAAAGATTTGCATCTCTATTCACTAAAAGGCCATTTTTGTAAACAAATAGAATTTCTAAGAACAGATAAGCAATCCGTTAATCTCTAACATTTATTAACTTGATTCAAAATAAGCATAAAGTACACGTGGATTAATTTGTGACGCCACCGAAGAGTAGAGCAATCGAAATAAAAAGAAACCGTAATGATAACTCTATTATCGCTTCTATTACGATCCCTAGGGTTTTACTCCACTTACAACTTTCATTAGACAAAACAAAAGCAGAGCTAAACTAAACACCGCACATAATTACCAAGATAACCTTTTATTAATGAAGTTTAATTAATAAAAGGAGATTGCAATTTTCTATATAAATTCATTTATCGTCCGTGTGTAGAATGAAATGTACTTTTACTCGTGAAAGCGTAAGATAATCCTGTTGTTGTTTATATTACTATATAAAACTGTTTTATATTTATTTTTCAGATGTCGGTTTATTCAGAAATTACATCCAATCTTGGCCAGCGATATAAAGATTTGCTGTCTTCACAAAAATATGTTGATTGCTCCTTCAACGTGGATACAACAACAATAAAATGTCACAAACTAATCCTTGCAGCTGCCAGCCCAGTCTTTGAGGCCATGTTTTACGGATCAATGGCAGAAGAGAAAAGCATTAACATTTTGGACATAAGTCCAAACGTTTTTTTAATGTTGATAAAGTACATTTATGCTGGAAAAGTAGACATTAAGGACGAAAATGTACAAGACCTGGTCGAACTTTATTACTCGGCGGAGAAGTACTTGCTTCCCGATTTAGTAACGTTCTGCCTGAATAGCATTAAAGGTAAATTGCATTTTGGGAATATTTTGCCTGCATATGACTTAAGTGTTGAAATGAGTCTGAAACCGTTAATTCATGTGTGTAGCACATTCTACAGCAAATGTTGCATGAAAAATCCCCAATATGGAAAGGTTTTGAAATCTCATTATCACCATATATCAAAAGATTGCTTAGAGAACATTATAAAGAACAACAAATCATCAAAGTATTTAGTAGCGTTTGCAATGGAATGGTGCCAAACAGAGTTTAACAAGCCAGGTCGTTGTGAAAGTGAATGTAGACAAATCCTAAATGATCTCGATATAGCGGAAATGAAATTGATTGAAAAGTCTGAGATTCCAAAAAGAATGAAGAAATGCTTCTACACACCATGTACCTATGCTGAACGAACATGCTATAAGGCCCGCAGGCCATTCTTAATTTCAAGCTCTTGTTTCCAATTCAGCACATATATAAAGTCAGGTTGGTATGTGCAGATGATAGGAGTAATAATTAATAGTCGGCTGATTCCAAAAACCGTAACTGAAAGCGTGTTGGAGCAAGTATATAGGGAGTCCTTAAGTGTTGAAGTTTCGTGTAACGATGAAATTGTACATCGCCAAAAGTTCTCTAATGAAAGTGTCAACTACAATTGTTCTATTGATATTCCATTTGATGTGGGTGTCGTACTATCTCCTGATGAGGAATATCTTATTAAATTTATCTGGAGCAAAAATGCTTATGGGGCTGAGTACCCACTAAGCATTCATTCTAATCGTGCGAAAGCCATAACTTTTGTGGATGGCGACAGTTCCTACTATGATGATGGAAGTCTTCTGAAAGGTATTAAGTATGTTGATTTAATATAAGATATAAAAATAAAGCTGAAGTGAAAAACATCACTTCAATTTTCAATAGGGTAATTTACAAAGTACAGCATATTATTTTTATGTAATTTTATAGTGATCTTAAAGTAGTGTAATTTATAATACAAATAGAACGACAAAAGTGAACAAGTATAGGCATCGAAAGGCAAGAAAATTAAGCTTAAAAACGCAGAAATGGTTTCGGTGGATCATCTTGTAATATGTTTCTGAACATTTGAGACTTTCAGTTCAAATTAAATTCGTTTCATTTTCAGTAAAAAGGTGCAAAGCTTACTTTGTTTTTTATCGAAATATATACACAGCTTGCCACATAAATATTTATAAATAAAAATTGTGATTATACTAACTAAAGATAAGTAAAGGTAAGGGACTTGAAAAAATGTAACTGTCTGCTAGGTAATTGTACGAAGTGTGTTATAGAAATAATAATAAATTAAAGTTAAAAGACGTTGAAACTTTTAATTTGTCACTATCTTTCCAAATATCCTTTAAATCTTCACTTTGTATTGTTTCAAGTTGAAGTAACGTACGGTCAAATAATTAAAATTATGGTCGGAGGCTTTAAGGACTTCCTTTTCTATTTTGGAAAAAGTAGTACATAAAAAGTGTAGCAAATCATGTTGACCTAACTCGAGCGTTCGGTGGAGAATCTGTTATGGTATGGGGTGGAATATCAATGAACCATCGAACAGATCAAGTGATTCTTCCAGGATAAACAGCGATACGTTACATAAACGAAGTTTTGCGTCCCTGCGTAATTCCAATGCGTCGACGAATGAGCCGTGATTTCATTTTGATGCAGGACAATGCACGCCCCCATGTTGTGAGGGTAACTCGTGACTACTTGAAGGTAACTAATATAGAGGGCATCCTGCTAAACTCCAAGAGCTTGTGAGAGAGCTCTAAATTAAATTTGGCACGCGATATCTCATGATTCAATCAGAGTGTGTATTAATTTGCAAGAACGTTTAGGAAAGGTTATCCGATGCCGAGGTGGCAATACACGGTATTAAATGCCTTTAAATCTTATCAGCTCTGGCATTAGGCAAATAGGGTTTGGAGTCAGAAAATACTGCGGCAGTGACGAGTCACGGGGTCTCTAATTTGACACATGGTTAACATAATCGGGCCTTTTCAGTGCCAAAATTATGAGTAAAGTTTGACCAGCAACCTCCTCGCGGTACGTATCGGATAATGATGATGCTTCGTTAAAAACGCACGAATAAGTTCAAAATGGAACAAATCGGTCAAGAAAATACTAATTTTTTCAAATTACTTGTTGAAAAGTACACTTTACGATGGCCTGTGTTATTTCCTAAAAAATATCGGGGCGATCCAGGTCCAAATTTTCTTAAGACGAAAAAATGCTTGGGCTTTATCAGAAGACATGGAGATGTGGCATCGACTGGCATCCGTTTAGCACAGCTTTTTTCCTTAAAGTACAGATAATTACCTACAAAATAAAAAAGAATCGTCTTGATATGATGAAAATTGACGGAGCTATGCGCATTAGAAAAATGGCAATATTTCGATGAAAAATTTTGTTGCATAGCGTATTTGGCAGTCCAAACACTTTTTTCACAAAAAGCATGATAACTTGTCAGACTCATCAAAGTGCATAAATCTCCACTTCAGCTGAATTGGGCATTTACTGCGTAAATCTGCGTTTATGAATAGCCCCCTTCTCTATGTTATATTAATACTGTTCATCGCCAATTTCAATCTCTCCTGTACATGACTCTTGAATGACAGTTTTGGCGTAAATATAACTCCCAAATATTTGCATTCCTTGATAACTTCAATCTTCTCTTCCTCAAAAAACCACTTCTTATTAGCAGTACTCATTCCGCCACTCGTACATAAAATCAACAATGTTCTTAGTAAGATTGACAGATAAAAATAAAATCAACTGACTCAGGCAAGTAATAACAGACTTAAAAGCAAAAATGATAAGAGCGATTTCCAAGCTAATCTGTACATAAATAATCAAATAATATATTTAGGAAGTCACGCCTATCGCTGCTCCTTCTAATTTCAAGCGAAAGAGTATTCCAGAGCCTGACGGACTGAATCAAAAATTGCCTCTCAGTAACACGGAAACGAAAATTTGGAACTGAAAGCGAGGAACTACGAGTAAATACTGAGTGATCTATTTTTATGAGGAGATAATTGGTTTAGTCAAGCTAATTTTGTGAAGAAACGATACTGAATAAAAACTGAAGTAATTAGAAAGATTGCATCCCAAGATTGAATAACAATATGAATATAATTGATAGAATTAGAGACCTGACAAGCGATAAACGAGTGTCAAGTGAGGTAAAGGGGGCATAAATTGATAATTTTCTAAGTGTTCCATATATACCTTATCAATGACATTGCTTCCGCGGTCAGACCAACTTAGCGTTTTATTGAAAATTACACAAAGATTTCTTATTTTATTGCAGTAAAGAATATTAGCAACATTCAGAATTACAGGCGTAAAGTACGTGAATTCCAAAGCCCCTTTACAAACAACAATTGCAATTAGATTGCAACAATTGCATTAGATTTAGAAGGATTCGGCAATAATTTAATAACTTCAGACCACAAATCCAGTTGTTGTTCATCCTTCTAGTAAACTTAAAGCCTATACATATATATGTATATAGTTGAGTGTCATCCGCGTATAAGTGATAGCAACAATTTTGAAGCACAAGTGGGAGGTCGTTGATGAAAATAGAGAAAAGTAACGGTCAAAGGATGGATCCTTGAGGAACACCACTATTGACATGTAAAAACTCAGAGGAATTATAACCAGAGAACACTTTTTGCAATCGGCCTAAGAGATATGACCACATTAATTTGTTAAAAAAGTTAAAACGGTTGTTTAATTTATGAATCAAAAGTTTTTCGTCAATTTTGTCGAAGGCCTTTGACGTCAGTAGAACTAAAATAGTAATCATTTCATTATAATGACAGACCTGGTATCAGCTGAAAGAGCAGAAGGGCAGCTGGGTTTAGGTCTGAATCCAGATTGGTAAGGTTACAATAAGTTATTCTTATCAAAATAATTAAAAATCTGTTTGTGTAGAAGTTTTTCGAAAAGTTTAGAAAGAAATGGAAGTATAGAGATAGGACGATATTCAATGGAGTTGGAGAATGGCTTAGAGATTGGGATTACTTTTAAAAGTTTCCAATTATTAGCGAAGGATGAGGTGACAATAATAGTATTGAAAAAGTAAGTAGGAATGGGAAAAATTATCGGTTGAAGAACTAAAACCAACTTGGGATGGATTTCGTCAAGCCTGACCGCATAAGATTTAACAGAGACGAAAGCGGTAAAAACATCCAAATCGTTTACACTTTCAAAGCAAAACCCCCCACATGGTTCCAGCAAACTTAGCATTTAATTTATAGCAAGATACGAATTTATGACATCATTGGAAGATGTAAATAGCCCATTGAGTTCGTTGGGATCAGCTGGAAAACTCATATTCTCATATTCTGGGACTCATCCCCCTATATCTATATCTATAGATGTTAAATTGGACAATACTTTTTTCATAGTAATATAATAATTTATAGAATTTTGTTGAGATGCCTAGTTTGTACGCTTGCCTATCGATAGAATCAAATGCAGCACTAAAATCGATAAAAAGCTGTAGACCTTCTTCTTCTCTACCTTCCAAGCAACATTTATCAAGTTGTATAAAGGGAATATATTGTCCACCGCGTCATACCCTGCTCTAAAACCTGCCTGATATTCGGCTAGTACAGAGTGTACTTCTGCGTACTTGCTGAGCCTCTCCAGCTGAAATAATATTCTACGGAATATTAGGATCACCCTTCTTATAAATTGGGAAGATTAAGGAACGAGAAAAGCTCTCAAGTGCGGTTCCTGAATTCAAGATGTGGTTAAAGTTTTTAAGAGCAACTCAAGAAATTGTCACCGGGAATCTATTAGGCCAAGGAGCCTTGTCATTCTTTAATTTAAACAGCACACTTTTCACCTCTTCCAATAATATGTCAACATCCCATTCTGCGACTTTAGTTAAAGGAGATACATATAAAATGTGATCCAGATTTTATGGTCGAGCTAGTAGTGATCCGAAGTATTCACTTAGCACATTTATTACTTTCCTTACACTTAGACCAAAGAGGTCCATTGTGATACCACAGTTGAAGTTGTATTTTCAGACCCCATGTATCTCCTAGGAAAAGAGGAGAGCCTACCTATTACTCTCTGTGAACCGAGCTAGTTCCCTGTCACCAGTGGAATATAGTTCTCGGGGAGCCAATACACAATATTGGCTGGGGGTGGAAAGGGTTTAGCCTTATCACGTATCCGGCAACCATTTAGAGCTCCTGATAAAACCAACTAGGTCCCCGACGTCAGAGTAGACTAGGGGGCTTATTATGGAACACGAAAACGAAACGATTTTCTAGTCGAGAAAAATTTTTACATGCACTTTCTCATTTAAAAAAGTGTCAAGACTAGAAATTCGTTTCGTTTTCGTGTTCCACAATAAGCCCCTAGGTCTGTTCCCGTACCTACAGAGATTATAAGCGCTTCGAAGAAAACTGCAGAAAAGTGTTCCCGTATTCACTTCTCCAAGAAGATTTTGCCTGCGTCACAAATTCCCCTCCTGCAGACAATTTAAGAATTCTGTACCAGCTGCAATATGCTTAAATTTTCTTTCTGTCAAAGTGACAACTGTCCAAACGTCAATTGAGTAAAATTGAAATCTGTGAATCCAACTTTTATAAAGTTTTATATCCTAAAAGTTAAGCGTTGTTGTTTAGTTTCCATATATAGGAAAAAATTTTCTTCTCAGCTGTCACTCGAAACAAATCTAAATTCACCCCCACCACATAAAAGTAAACTGCTGCCAGCTTCAGCTGCAGAAGTACGGAAACAGACCTACTGGCCGCTATTACTGAATCCGCCGGGAGAACAATGTTTGCGAATTTGGTAATTTGTGATCACTGTAAACTGTCGAAGTGAAAATGTGACGTTTCACTTAATTATTGAAACCGATAAAATCGATTCCTGCCTAGTTATTCTGACCTTTTGTTAGTGAGGCAAAAAGTGCCTTAGATTACCTCATCCAAATGTAATTTTATCTATTATGGGCATAGTTTTGTTTCCATTAAGTATATTAGCAAAATGCTGAGAAAAAGTCGGTGGAGATATTGTTACTTTAAAAGCATTCGCTATTCCACGATGATAGCTTCCTTGAGCAAGAAATCTTAAGGGGATGTTAAAAAAATCTATTTTCTTTTTTTACATAATTTGAATCCTTATAGTGTCTAGTATATGTATTTAAAAGGATTTTGTAGATTTTAGAAGTTATAGCGTATTGAATGGAACTGCGCGCCGGCTGGAAAACAGGTAGCTGAGGCGATCTTGTGCCTTGCGAGACGACCTTTTCCGCTACCTTATCAATCAACATGCAGATTCAGCAAAACGAATACTTTGGGGAAGCCAAAGGCTGCCTCTATGGTGCCAGGATAGCTGACTAGATGTAAGTTGTCAAAAACAATGTCAATTAAAAACGATTTTTTATAACTTTACACAGAGAAAAGTGCATTTTTCTCAAAACATTTTTCAGCGCGCGGGGCGCTCTACAGCTTCAACGGATGAATCGATTGACTTGCAATTTTAATTTCGGGGGCCTTATCGAGCGATTTTTTTCCACTTAAACTTTTTTTTGGCGTCCATTGAAGCTAAAAAAAGTAGTGAAAATACGACGTCTTTTGATATCCGGGGATTTCAGAAAATTTAAAAATGTCCCCCCAATTTCATGTAGATTAATAATTTTTTACCCGTTTGTGTTTCGGATTAACTGACAACGGGATGGACCGCCCCGCGCAGACCAATGCATGCGATGCATGGCTTCAGTTTATAGGACCTACAGCCGCCATTTTTTATTTTTTTTTTATTAAATATTTAAAAGTAAGTATTCTTTATTTATAGGGAAATAAATTATATTAACTGCCGTTTCAATAAATATTCATTATATACCCGAAAAAATCCCAAAGTTGACGCATTTTTTATACCTATGAACGGTAACCTCCCCTTAGACAAGCTGCTAATTTACATTCCAATGGAAGCGGTGTGGACCTCACTGTCAGAGTCATATCCTTATTTAAACCGCCTAACTAAACCACCTACAATTTCTTTTAAATCTAAAGAAAGAAATGAAATTTATAACAATAAACTAAATTTAATGGGCCCCCGGTTCGAGACCAGATCTCCCAATGAGCTTTTATTAAGAGATTTAAATAATCCACTCTGTCTCTGGGCTGTTGTCTAGCTCGCAGCAATGCAAAAACAAGACAAGCCCCTTACCCTAATTTCCTTCCGGCCAAAACCATGCTAACGCATCAAAGGGTTGTCCCCTAGGATTTGGCCATATCGTATAAAAAAAACATTTAGACAACAAGGACAGTGTAAGTGATCATAAATTGATACATCTGTCTAGTTCGGTGTTAAATTTTGTTAGTTTTTCATGTAGTTTTCGTTTTGTCGCGAAGGCGTCCTGCAGCTCAAGAAAAGTTAACCCTTTGGTGCTGCTGCTGTTGATAACGAGCCAATGGAGCTTAACTTTTCTTCATTAGAAATGCCGATCGTGTTAAGGGGCACCTCTACTTCCTCGATTTTTGTGTTGTTTTTTAATTTCAATCTATATGTATCTGAGAATACGCCACAGAAAGGATTTCATGAAAATCACATTTATTTGCATGTTTCTGGGAACAGAAAGGTACCCGTCTCCGGCTGTTTCAGATAGACTAAGCGCGGCGCGCCACGACGGCGCTTGTCCAGTTAAAAATCATTGTCTAAAGAGTTTACCGGTCCGTTCTTGAGAAGAATGTGGACAACCAAAAACATCAATGTGATGAGGAAGGAGAACTCTACGGCCACGGTATAGCAGATTAACTCGTAAGTTACTACAATCAAGTTAAACACCGTAATTTTTCATTAAACGCGTTTTCCCGGAAGTAGTGTTTTTTAGCTGCCGAGTAAAAGTATTGGTCAGATTTCAATAATTTTTTTTTCAATTGTTCAGAAAACAAACCGCTATGTTTTCCCGAGTACGATTTGCAAAATTTTATTTTGTTCCATTTTTATAGCCTCTAATAGGTCAAAAAATGACGTAAAATTGGAAATTTTTACAAATTGTTGCATAACTTTTACATATTTCAAAATAAAAAAAAACTGTCTCGGGAAAACATAGCCAACGTGATTATAAAGAATATAAATTTTCAGATTACAGATTACCCAATTGGCCACAACTTTGCTTAAGCGGGACTCATGCAGTTTCAACATCAATGTCATCAATGACGTTTCAAGGTCGCGAGAGTTATTTTTTTTCATCGTCAAAAGTAAAATTGAAAAGTCAAAACATGTATCTTCGAAATAAAAAAAAAATTTAAAATGTATTCAGTAGATCCTTCGCAATTTATTCCCCAAAAAACCGCTCAATTTCAGGCCTCGAGAGTAGAGGACCCCCTAAGAAATTCTTATATTTCGTACGTTGCTCGAGTTTAACAAGTGTTGTTTTGATGTTTAGTTGTATAACTTCTCTTTACGCTTAACATTTAGATAAACTATCAGCTGATTGCATTTTCGAAAGATGAAATCGGAGACTTGATGTGGTAGCCCTGCCGACGTGGTAGGAAGTGAATCTTATTTGCGGCGGGAATCCTTAACCAGTCGGATTCAACAATAGAGGCCACTAATTTGGTTAAATTTTCAAAAAAGGGAGAGCCCAGAAACTGGTTCCAACGGTTGGCTAGGGCCGGGCAGTTGTAGAGGAGGCGGAGTATGGTTTCCTCTTCCTATTCGTCTTGACAACTCCTACAAAAGTCGTTTGTAGGCGCACCGAGTCTATCGGCGTGTCTGCCTATAATAGCTAGACATAAAGATTTAAAAGCCGGGTTGGCATTAATATACAAAAATTGCTCGACGTTCGTAATCAAACGTGCAATAAATGTAAGTTAGGGGAACATTTCTATAAGAACTAAATTTAATACTTTATTCGAATTACAAAAAGAAAAGGAAATTTAATAGCAAGCAATAAAGGCATATCATTTGCATATTATACGAAATATTAGTTTACAAGCGTAATTTTCACAAGTTGTTAAAAATTAATTTTACGACATTCAAATTCAAATTTTTCTGTTGGCTTCAACTGTTTTTTATTTATTTATTTATTTAAGCTTAATACAAGCTATTACACAATAATACATACTACAATTACAAGCTATAACATAATACTAATACTACAAGCTATAATAAATGATGACATATTAAATAAATAGTAAAAGCTACAATATGAGCTCTAATTAAAGTAGATACGGGCTGGAAGGAAGAAGAATTAAGAAAGGCGATCAAGATGGGCGGGATCAAGATATAAGGCTTTGTGAAGGGATGATTTACTCAGATGGAAGTCAAAGGAGGAAAGGTCGTTGACTTTTCGTATCATCCTGGTAATTGGCTCACTTTGACCGTAGTTTGTGCAATGGCGGTCGAGTCGGAAAAGGGGTGTGGACCCAAGGTTGCGGGGGTTGGTATAGATCGTTAAAGATTACATGATTGAATTGCAGTCTATGGCACCACTTAATAGCTGATGAATGAAGAGAATGTCGGAAACATCACGACGTTTACTTAAAGGTTGTAAGTCTATCAGTTTCAGACGGTTTTCATAAGGTGGAAATTGAGTTCACTATCACAGATTATTCCGAGGTCACACAAAGAGGTAACGATAGGGACTGGTACGTCGGTTAGCATGTAGACTCTCGGGGTGGGTGTAAGACGCTTGCGGGAATAAGAGATGGACTGGCATTTGGAGACATTGAGTTCAAGAAAGTTTTTCATGCACCATGTGGTGAAGGAATCGAGACCTTTTTGCAGGAGAAGAGAGTCGGTTGTGGAGGAGATATGTTTAATTATTTTCATGTCATCAGCATAAATGGACAGCTCTGAGTGATTGATGACACATTCAACATCATTTATTGTAAGAATGAACACAGATAGGTTCTTTATTTACTTAAACAAGGCAGTATTTCCAATTCTTGTTATAATTATAATTACATTTCATTCTTAAAATTCTAAATTTTTAATTTTGATTTCCTTAACATATTTGAATCTCACAAACTATTGTTACTGAGTCACAGTCAGCCTTTCATGATTCTCAAGTTTTAATTTATTTTTATTTCTCAACTTGTTTTACACATATAATTTCTGTCAATTCACAAACATTTCCTTTACTGTTTATTTTACACATTTCATGACTATCAACTCACAAGTAATTTCTTGGTTTATTAACTTTCCCTTTGAACTTTCACTGAGCTTTCTGACTCGCTTCAGACCGACTCAGGACCTACTCCGTTACGGTCTACAACTCTTTCGTACGAACGATTAACAACTATTACAATTTAAAATAAGCTACTTCGTCTTTAGAATTTACAAATTCTTTCGAAGAATCTCGACCTCGCACAGGTGTTCCGCCTCAGTAGCTAAATTTTTAAAGAACGGAAGATTTTCACTTCTGTGTTTTACCACAGGTGTGACTTCTGCTTCGGTGGTAAAGATCTAGTCATGAGACGAATCTACACCTGCTTCCAAAAATGTTTAAAAATATTCGAGAGTTTTAAACTAGGTGTGATGTGATGCAAATTAAAAATTACGAAAGTATGTACCTCCCGCTTTGTAACCATACTGTAGATCCAAAAAAACAGTTGATGTTGCATAGCATTAAGCGCTAACATTTAAAATTTATATGTGCTTTTGTTGGTTTGAAGTCTGCTTTTTTCTTTTGGAGCTTATTTTCGTGTGTTATTACGATTATTATAAATTCATTTTAAATCTAGCAAAACAACCCAAATATGAGTAAAATTATTGTACAAAGCAAACTTATAATGTATATTATATTACATGCAAAATGTGTGGTTTTACTCCATTAGCTAATAAAATATAAAATGTTTGTACATACCCAGCAAAATCGTGCATTAATTCACAAAAATTGTTATAAACATAAAAACTATCAGCGTTCACTTTGCTTCAAATCAGCTGTTTATTTAAAGAAAATTGTTATTTTCTGCCTGCAGCGCCACCATTAATCTCTTCCCAAAAACAAACCACAATTTCCCAAAACAATCAATAAAATTTCCTCAAAAATCCCATTTGGCTCGGAGTTGCGTTGCGGTACTTGTTGTTGTTGGAAAATTATTGGATTTGTCATCTCAGCTGTCATTCGCCTGACTCCAATGATTGAGTTTTTTGACTAAGAAATTTATTAAAAGTGTATTTCTTCTTTAAATTGTTCATTCTTTTCCTATATCAAGCGTAATAAAAACACAAAAGTTCAAAATGAATATGAAAATGCCCGATTTTAATGTAAAAAAGCTTGTTAAGGAAGCTGGAAGCACTTTGTCAAGGGTGGTTCAGGTAAGTTGAGAAAAAAAAAATTAAATCACTCGGTAAAACAATAAAGAATATATAAATTATGAATTAGCTAACGGAAGAAAAGCTTGGTACGGCTGAAAAAACTGAATTAGATGCGCATTTTGAAAATTTATCAGAACGTGCAGAATGCACAAAAAATTGCACAGAGAAAATTGTCCGAAATACGGAGGCGGTGCTAATACCCAATCCAGGCAATCGAGTTGAGGATTATATTTTCGAAAAAATTGAAAAGAAAAAACCCAACCGACTCAGTAACCTTGAGTATCTGGGATTGGATATGATTGAGGCTGGGGGAGAATTTGGACAGGATAGTGCTTATGGGAGTGCCTTGATTAGAGTTGGCCAAGCTGAACAAAAATTGGGACAATGTGAGCGAGATTTTATTGGTTCGGTTGGAATATGTTTTACGCAACCACTTAGAAAGTTCCTAGATGGTGAAATGAAGACAATAACCAAAGAAAAAGGAATACTTGAAACTAAAAGGTATTTGGGTTTGTATCTCATCTTCTTGAATTGCGCTAATTTTGCATTTTTCTTCAGACTTGATTTAGATGCATGTAAAAACAGAGTCCGCAAAGCAAGGAGCATGCTAGGGCAACAAGCGGTAAGATTTCATCATTTTTTCCCCAAAATTGTTTAGGTTATAATTGTGGTGCGCCCCCTTTAACATATTTTTTGTAAATTTATGCTGCTGTGAATTGGGTAAACTGTAGAAAGACGGTTTAACCCCCGAGGCTGTCCTGGACCAGGTACAATTTCAGAGATAAAGTAGAGATGTGTTTGTAGCATTGAGTAGTAGAAATTAGATTATAGGACAAACACACACAATTACATAAATCTACGCATGATTCAATACCTAGAAATTGATAGGAAAGAAACACATCTATAGAGACTTTTACGACTATGGGTGCATTGAGATATAAAAATGTTTAACGTTTATTTTCAGGCTGAAAGAGATCTACGTGTTGCTCAAGCTGAATTTGATCGACAAGCGGAAATCACAAAATTACTTTTGGAAGGAATAAGCACATCACAAGCGAGCCATTTACGTTATTTGCATTCATATGTTGAAACACAAGTCCGATACTTTTCTCAGTGTGTTCATATAATGAATGACCTGCAAAAAGAACTCGCAAAGTGAGTATTGTGCATGTTTACTTATTCTGCATGCTTCATCATATTATTTTCCTTTAAATTCTCCTAATAATTGTAAGTAAATTTGTGGTAAAGACATGCCATATAAGAAGACTAATTCGGTAATGGTGTTGGCTAAAAATCTAAAAGCTTTCCATCTAAATGTAGTCGCCTTTCACTTTAAGTTCCGACATTCAAACATAAATACACTACACTATATGTGTGGACAGTAACAGCACAACAAAAACCAATCTACCAAAACAACACTCTTCACATATTAACTATTTTACAAATCTTCTGTTACTATGCCTGTGTTTATTCGTTTTTTTTATCATTTCTGGAGTACTCGTAGTAATAACTGGTTCTAAATCTAAATAATCCTTCTTATTTTAATCACTAGCCCTTAACTCTTTATTATCTTCTTTATATTTTGGTTTGCAGCATGCGGCCACAAACACCTCGTTTACGAATAAATAGTGAAGACTTTGATATTGATGGGCCTCCCGCTAATCAAACAATACAAAATACCCAGTCAGTTTCAAACAAATTAAATATTTTGTTACCCTATAACGTCGAATATGATTCCACTGACATTACCACGCTTTAGGTGTTATTCATTCTACTTTAGTGTTTTCGTTTGTTTTTTTTAGGTGTAGAAGATTATAAAATTTAATTTATATTCATTAAGAGTTTGAATATTTTGCTTAGTGTCCAGATTTTTTTATATGTGCCACATATCTTGTAAAATTTATGTAATATTTTCATAGTATTTTGTCTATTTTCGAATAATTTATCCATCTATCTCTCTATCGATCTATCTTTGCAACATTTTTGTAATAAAACTTTAAATATTTCGTGTAGCGTAGAGCTTTAACGTATATCTTGGATATTGTAGGGATCTTTTAAAATTGTAAATGTACGCATTGATAAGAATACAGCGAGTAGAAGAGTTAAATAAATTACTTGACTTCGATACCTTACCAAATCGAAATTTTAAAATGGAAAAAATCGATGTAAATAAATCTATTTTTCTGTTACTAATGATACGTTAAGGAAATACGGTTCAACAGGGATTTATTGTTAAATATTATATAATAGACCCGTCCATATGCTTAAGCTATGACGTAAAAATTGTAAATACGTATAAAGCGAACACAGATAAGGCTCGCTTTAAGTAATTTTCTTTAAGATTTTAAATTTGCTTTCTTGGATGTTAAGAATTTACCAGAAATTGCCAAAATTTGAAGTGAACTCGGTATTATCAAAATAACAAACAAAATAATTGCAAATAGATGTGAACATGAGATGTTTGTGTAAGGCCAGATACGGTGAGTGTGGGAATATTTCAATCAAAAATTGTGATTTCCCTACTAATTAATTCTGCGTTTTTAGTGTATCACCCTGTTAAACTTTTCCAAATTCAGCTAATAACAAACAGCTTTCCGCAAGTTTTAAAAGTTCATATATTGGTTCAATAATTTACCTACTAAATCTCTGTGGTTTCTTTAACTCCTCCTAGGGCACAGGGCAGCTACTACACCGACTTTCCAACTGACCCGGTTCTGCGTCAATATGCCTTCAAACCTTGTCACTTTCTCAACTAAATAGTACCTGCGTTACATGACAAACCCAAAGAAAACCGAACTCAGTTTGAATTGAGTTCACAATTTGGGTCTATTGTTACGATCGGCGCTTCTGATTAAGAAAAGATAAACTCCTTTGGCTCTTCCTCAACAGCAGCACCAAAGGGTTAGATTTTCTTTACCTGCTGAAAGCCTTCACAAAAACAAAAACTAAGTTTCACTCGGGTTAAATGTGACTTTGTCTTTGGGGCCGTTCAAGTATTACGTAACGCAGTTTTTGAAGATATCTGAGTCCCCTCCCACTTAGTAATGCGCCGTAATGTCCCCCCCCCCTAAACGTTACGTAACACTCACATCATTATTAGGTCGTCTGTTCGTTAACGCCACTCCGAGTCAAAAAGAGTCATTTAGAGCGATTTTGTACTCTACTTCTGTTATTTGGAAAAAAGTAGCAATCTTCTCGCGCATTTTGTGTTCTTTGAGATGAGTCAAGCTCTTTTCCACTCCTTTTATGTTCTTTGAGAAAAGAGTAGCAGTCTAGATTACTTTAGAGCCAACTTTTCTACTCCTGCTTTAAACAAGGTGCAGCTTTTTGACGTTTAAAATCGGGTGATTTGAAAGTGACTTTTTGTTAATCAAGTTAAAGAAATTAAAGTATTTTGCTGCAAAATGCAGAAAGTAACAATGTTAAATTTTCGTGGGAAGATATTTATGTGAAATGCTTGCCAAATACAACAAAATAGGTTTGCTCTCTAAAATTTTTCTGAATGATAATTATATTCAAAACAAAATGACAGTCAACGGTTAAGAGTAGAGTACTGCATCCAATCTGGATCTGCGCCACTCCGAGTGGCCTCCGCGAACAGACCTATTTTTACCTAAAAATGTCAATTATGTTGCGCAAAATACCGGAATAAGAAGCAATGCAAATTAAACGAAATTTCAGCCCACTTTGGTATAATGTGTGTGCTTGACCGCAACGGTCGGACTCTTAAGACGCGTCCACATTGTTCGCTCGTGATGTTTGGCTTGTCATGTTCAAAGTGTTCAGTCTTGCATCTTCGAAAAACGTCCACATTGCTTGTTCAATATGACCTTATTGTTCGGTTGGTGAGGTTTAATGATGCTCCGACACAAATTCTTTGATGCTTCCGCTTCAGCATCGAACACGACGATCATTTGCTCCAGCAGTTCGGTCGTGCGTGTCACGTCCACATTATGCTTGTGAGGTTTGTTATCTGCGCTTGTTATGTTCGTTCGTTCATGTTCGTTATAATGTAGACGCGGCTTTAGAATCCAAACTATGGACTCGTGGTATACGGCTTGACTTACGTAACGCGTTGGTTGACCCCCCTCCCCCCTATATCGCAACGTAACGTTTCACAAGACCCCTCCTCCCCCCTAACCGCGTTACGTAATACTTGAACGGCCCCTTTGTACATTTGCAAAATATTTAAAAAATGAAGAACAATTTTTACTTGATTTTTACCCACGTTTTACACACAAAAGTAAACAGACAGACCTAGTATTGTACTGACTTGATTGGTATGTATAACGGAAAATACTTCGCTTTCGGAGAACAAAATAAAAAGGTTTATTTACGTTACGCTTATTAATTTGTGCAGACTAGGAATTCTCGCAAAATTGCTTGTTTTCAGACAACCTGGTTGCCTTGTAAGTACTCAAAAATGTAATAATGTGTAGAGGTTGAATTTAACAAGTTTGTGTTCAATCGGTTGAAGGGGAATGCCAACCGTTTTACAAAATTTTTACTCATGGCACTCGCTATGAAATATCAAAATCACACGCCAGCTTCCAAAGAGGCGACTGAGCATTTAGATGCAAGTTCCGGGGAACGGCATGGAAGAATTATAGATCATGCGCACAAACTTGACACATTTATTCGTTGCTATGAATTTTTTTTCTGTTGCCACAACATTTTTTGGACATGCGCTTAATTTGTTGTCTGGAGGCAACCAAATTGACTGAGAATTCCCAACCAGGTCTGTTCCTTCGATTTTCGTGCAAAAACTTTCCATGTAACAACTTACTTTAGTGGAAGGGAAGAATTTATTCAAACCCGAGAAAGTGGGGGAACGAATTTCATGCAATTTCATTCAAAACAAGAAGAAGAGTGAGTTCGTGCTGCAGGGGAACATGTGGTCAACATTTTCTCCGCCATTTTACCTGTCAAGAAAAGCGAAAGAACGCAAAATGGGTAAGTTCTTGCACATGCGGGATCCCAATTTCTGATCAGGAAACAGACCTATTCTAGTGTTTGCGAAAAAATATTTCATTAGTTTATTATACAGGGTGCGGCAAAAGTTCGGCAACTGTCCAATATTTCCTAAACGGTAGGTTTTCGTGAAAAAGGTTTCGGACAAAAATCGCTTGGCTTTGAGTGCGAAATCGTTTGCGCACAAAACTGACTTTGAAATTTCAAATGGCAATTTCCCATATTCGCGGATTATGCTTCTTCGAGGAAAAATCTCCAACTTTTGTCTGAAACATTTTTTTATCCGAAATCTCCCTGACTCCACAAATGTCGCGGCTGGGGGTTGTTTTGTGTGCAAAAGATTTCACCCTCAAAGCCTATCCAATTTTGTCTGAAACTTTTTTCACGAAAACCTACCCTTAGGGAAATATTGGACCATTGTCGGACTTTTGCCACACCCTGTATATTTCAGCCCATTGTATTCAGTAGGGGAGAGTCGGATGATATGGGAAGTGTGGTATATCTCTATGTAGTTGTATGTTTTAAAGTTAAAAACTGCCGCCGAATTTTTATTTTGACCTGTAACGTAGTAGTAAATGTGGTTTTCAAGTTTAACTCACTCGTAATCAGCCTACAGAATTTTTACAATAAAATGCACAGGAGTTCTGTATAATCTCACATAATTTCAATGGTATGCACTCGTATACTTGACGGGTGAAGCAGAAAATCGCTTGTCGGGTAAAGTGGGAAATGCCATTATGACTCAGAATCACTCCTCGAGTTTGTGTCTTCATTTTAATGTTTTTTCAGCTGTCCTCTTCTTTCCGTTCTGTGTTTATGGCCTTTTCTTTTTTTCATCGAAAGGGCTATTGTATATCAAAGAATATTTACAACACCTTGTCGTTTCCTTCCTCCACCGCAAAAATTCTCGATTCTTCGCTTTTTTTTTTCAAAATATATACGACAGCGAACTGTGTGCCGAGCTTCCGTTCTAATAATAAAGGTTTCCTAAGGAGAATGGTAAAGAGGTCAGAATTTTAATTGGTCGCGAGTTCTCGTACTAATATAAAAGGTCTCCTAAGGAGAACGATAAGGAGTTCAATATTGTAGAATGCCCAACACGTATATTGGGCCACTGAAAAGTGTCTGTGAGTCTAATGGCAGCCAGGCAGGAAAAGTTTAACGAGAAGTTTACGAAAATTGGATTATTGAACTGAACGATTCCTTTTATTAGAAATTATCACGGCGACGGAAGTATTGGTGAATTTTTCCATTACTAGGAAATCAAAAGGGTTAACATCATCGATTCCTTCCAGGACATCTCAATGTTAAATTCAAGTAGAAAGCATTATGACCTACTTTCATTGACCTTAGTTCTGATGTGGTATTATTGGGATTTAAGTCCAATGTTTGTAAGCTACAGGTCATCATTACAGAATCCGAGGTGTACCAGATGTTCCGTGTGTAGGGTTTGGTTACAAACCTACTTCCGGTCATCAGGAGAGTGCATTTATATAAGCTGTAGGGACCTCCATCAGATGATTGTTCGCGTTTTATACTCGTAGGTTTATAGTGTTTTTAGAGATTACTAATAGTCGCTTACTGAAGGTTTAAGATTTTCGCAAATCCATGAAATAAAGAAAATATTATTATTAAAACTAGGCACTTATATCACTGAAAAAATAAGGATTATAAGAGTTAAATTAAATCTGACCGAAAAACGTCAAACTTCAAATGCATGTTTTTTTTTCTTAAGTATAACAGTTTTCTGTTAAAGCTTAAAAGCTTTTTTTTTTTTAGTCTACGACTAGTTATGTAGCTAAAGCTTATTTTGTAGCTAGGGTAAAAAAAGTTATTTTAAATAAAAAAAAAGCATTGCCCAATGCAAGTTAGGTTTTTTCATCTCTGTCCGTCTTCACATAAAATAAATTTTTTTTTGTGCTCATAACTTTAGATTCTGACTGAGTTATTTTGTGTACTAAACGAAACATGGTAAACGATAACAAAAGTAGTAATTTTTTATTTTTCATTCGACACCAAATTCGAAATATTTAGTTTGGGAGGCCCGACACCATACATTCCAGTTGGTTTAGATGATGAAAAGAAAAATTCTCGCAGTCCAGACTCATCTGAGATGAAACGTGCACGAGTTCTTTGCTCTTATGATGCCAAGGATCACACAGAGCTCAGTTTAACAGCTAATGAGGTATTTTTATAGTTTTATTTTCATTATTTGTAACAAATAAATATTAACTAATTATTCAAATAACAATTTTCAGGTGATTTTTGTTATGGAATGCTCACCACCGAACAGTGATTATATGTACGGTAAACAAGGATTGTTGAAAGGACTAGTTCCACGTGCATTTCTCGAAATGCTTGATGATAACGAATAGACTTAGGTAAAAATGATACAGAACTGTTACAGTGCATAAAAATACTCATTTACTCATAAATATTATTTATAAAATGAAAAACGGTTGTAGGTTTAGATGTTGAAAGTACTGCTGGTGCATTCATTAGTTTAAAAGAAATTTATAGAGCTGATTTAGGCAATTGTTCGATGTTTTTTTTCGTTTGATTGGGCTTCCATTATATGCGCCGATATTATTTTCGCCCGGTTGTGGCATACGTTCAGCTCTCTAAATTTTTCCTAAAGAGCAGACAATACTCAAGTTGAATTCAACAATCATAAATTTATTATTTGGATAAGTTTACCGATGTTAAACGTTTCACAGAATATCAAAAACAACGAATCGTTATGGTCTCAATATTGACATGTTTCACCTTTTAAAAAAAAAAGTATTTTTAAGAAAGCTCAAAGTGTGGTTTCTACGTAATTCAGTATTATTGCACGATTTTAAATAAAATTGTTATTGTTAATAGGGTAACAGTGAATTCACCTTAAACTAGACAATTTTTAAAATTTGTTTAAAGATACAGAGGCTTGGCGATGACTGAGTAATTACGAATAAATTTTCGAAAAAATCCTCAAACTTTAAAGAATCGGAAAATTTTTGACTGTCACGATTTTTTCTTTAAATGACTTTATATTACCGTCCACTATAATATGACCAAGAAATTCTATGCTTCTCTGTAAGAATTTGCTCTTTTTCTCCCACTTAATAATAATTAGTCCATGTTCTTTTGCAACTTCTAATGTTAGTTTCAGTTTTTCAATGTTTTCTGCTTCCGTGACTGATGGTATTATTATATACTCTAAATATACAAATATTACTTTCTTGTGTATTAGTGATTGCAGTGCGGGATGGTGAATTACATAAACCAAATGGTGTTTTCAAAAACTCGTACTGGCCATCATAGGTAACCAACGAAATCCATTATCGGGTAGATAGGTATATCCTACCTATCTTTTATTATTTTCTTATTAAGCTTACGGTAATCAATACAGAGGCTATGCGTTCCATCTCATCCATTAACCTACCGGACTTGCAAAATCTGATGTACTTGGCGTAATTATCCCTTCCTGTTACCATTCTTGCATTAGCTGCGACACCATGTCCTTTTCTTCAGGTGCTAATCTACGTGGTTTCTGGTACACGGAAGCTTCATCTTAAAGTATTCATCTCCATCATGGTAACACTCCAATAAGCACTATTATAGCGCCATTTTGATGTAAGACCAGTAAGACCCGGTTTTTTTGTTGGACTCAGTTCACTCGCAACTCTGATTCTTATCTGAAATAATGGTTAAAGTCGGCTGAGTGTATTATGGGAAAAAGGTACTAAAGCCAACCGGAGGAATTTAAGAAACTGAATATTTCCTTAATCTTTACGCCCGAGATTGCCTTCAGGTTTTCAAAGAAGTACTTCCTCATACCCCTCTTTCTCAATCTGGCAAGAGCCGGACATTTACAGAGAAGGTTAGTAATGGTTTCTTTTTCGTTCACGTCGTCTCAACTGCGACAGGGGAGCCCAGCCTAGTTGCATGCTCGCCTAAAAGACAGTGGCCCGTACAAACCGCAGTGATTTTTGCGATAACAGCTCTCGATCTGTTGAGCAGATCGAATGTCCTACTTTGCCAAGTTGCCCTGCAATGCTAAATGCTTTCAGAGCGCTCCATCTGGCATTTGCCAGCGCCAAGGAATGCAGAAAGAGTTCCCTCTTAAGGGAACCTAGTGGGAAACGAATATCTTCAACATAACCACGTTGTAGAGCTGCGCCCTCTCTGGCAAGTTTGTCGGCCATCTCGTTCCCTGCAATGTTCCTATGTCCGGGAACCCAGTGAAAAGTTACGTTAAGCAGACTGACCAAGGAGCTAAATAACTGTCGACAGTTTTGCACTACCCTAGAAGATATGAGGTTTGTTTGTTTCACTGCATGAAAAGTGCAGAAGTAGTGTTGGATGTAATCGATGTGACGTCAAAAGTGTAGGAATTTTCCCTACACTAACGTTAGCGAAACAAACATTTTGAGTGTAATTTGCTGTCAATTATATTTAACGGAACGTGTTTTGGTTAATACAATTTTTTCATATCACAAATAAAATGGGAAATAATATATTGCCGACTTTAGTGCGAGTCTGATAATTAATTAAAATCACTTCAATTAAAACCGGCTTTGTTAGACAATTACTTGACAAATGTCAAATATCTGCCTGCACTCATTGCACTTCATGAAATCAACTAGAGAAATTTTCACTTTTTTGCAGCGAAACAAACGCTGTACATTTGCACTAAGTTTACACTGAGAGCGGAACAAACGCCGTTTGATGTAAATTTTTCACTCAGTGCAGGCAGTGCAGAAAAAGTGGAGCGAAACAAACAGACCTATGATAACTGAGCTAAAAACTGGCAATTTTCTGTTTCGGTGAATGGATACACAGAAGCAGTGAACACGCCTTCATAATCGCAAGCACCTCCGCCTGGAAGACGCTGGATGTATTCAGTAGACGATAAAACTTCTATATATTTAGTGTCTTAGAGAACACTACTGCACCAACACCTTGTTCCATTTTAGAACCATCCGTGAATATTACGAAATCATAGTTGCTGGCCGGTTCCGTCATTCTCCATTCCCTTCTAGTTGGAATCCTGACACTGAAATCTTTCGCTTCGGTTGGGGTGGAGCGCAGGGCACCGGTAGTGCCGATCAAGCGGTTATTTGTACTCTACTTAGCTTGGTTTGATTATAAGTCTTACTCAGCCAGTGAAACGTTTGTGGTCTAACTGGTACATAATTTTTATTAAATCCATAATCTCTTCGCGTGAATCTTCAAATTTAAAAACCCCCTCGATATCTACAGGTTAAATTCATTTTTTTAGCAGAGAATTTGTCTTGGAAGTATCTATTTATGTTCAAAGAACTTCTGGACTTTTTAATGGCTGCATTTATAATCCTAGTTACCTCTCTGTCTTGCGTATGTGTCCTCACCTAAATTTATTTTAATATTATCGCAGCTAGCAAGTTCTTGCAGAGTACCAATAGATGTTTTGACGAACAACGTGTGCTGCTAGTTGGTGAGGATGTTTTTCAAGTGTAAAATTGAACAAAATCTCTAAAATGTAATTAAAGTGGCACTTTAACGTGTAAATATAAATACGTTAGGATCTAAACTCTAAATCAATCATATAATTTGGGATTTTTTGAGAAGTTTTTTGAGCAGTGAATGGCTGTAACTTTTCAACTGTATCGTATTGCGAGAAACTCCATATCTGTGCCCCATAACAAAGCACTGCTCTCGAAACCGAATTGAACATTACAATTTTATTGCTATGCTTAAGCTCGGTTTTTTTTAAAGAAAATCTTTCCAGGCGACATTAAGAGCGGCTTTTGCAGACTGTAGACGTTTATTAAAATTTGCCGCAAACGACAATTTCGGTGTTAGTACAATACCCAAATAACTATTCCTTAAAAATCTCCCCGATCCATTGTGCATCCACCTCTCGTTACACATCCTCGGACTTCCATACCTCTAGCTCGATAGTAAGTCCCACCTCCATAGAAACCTCTAAGTCATCAATGAAGAATGCAAATAACAAGTGGTTAAAGATGCAGCCCTGTTTGACTCCAGACTTTTGTGAGAAAGTACCCTGACAAGTGGTCTCAATTCCATGCCGCCTTAAAGTCTAAAAAAAGCGTAAATTTTCTTAATTTTCCGGGAATGTCCGAGCTTAATCGCATTAACTTTATTAAATATATTATCGAACGTTGAATACCCCTTTCCTTCAGTACATGGTGCATTCTCAATCATTGGCTCAATTTATAGAGATATATGCACCCAGCCTATTACACAAGTCAGATAATTTAGCGTTGTACTCTTCAGGATTTTTGCAGTCCCCAATTCAATTTCGGGAGCATACTCAATGGTTTCACGCTATCACCGTCCCAATCACCATTAGTACGGCCATTGAGTATAGCAATATCAAAATCCTCACAAAAGCCTTAGTTTCCTACCATTATCATTAACGACTACTTCCTTTGAGTTTCTCAAATATTTGGGTTTATGTCCAACATTTAGCTGTTCAGATAGGATCTGCATCCTCCCAATTCTTAGATAAAAATTACCTAGTATTACCAAGGTGGAACTATTACTACATCTAAAAATTTATCAAATTCATTTTGAGCATTTAAGTCGCGATCGCTCAACTGTTCCCGGTACCAATCTATTCTGTTTTGCTCTTTAATTTTTTCTTTTTTGGATTATTTCTGCGTAACCCCTTTGTTTCGGTATCACCTCACAGTTTAAATCCCTCAGATCCTCAATTTTGGGGAATAACATTTTTTCGTCATTTCTTTTTTATATGTGTATATGATGTTACCAAAGCTCAGGGGTTGCCCTATGATGCTAAAGCACAACCTTGGCAGGAAAGGAATTAACGGTGATGGAAATGGGTTAAGGAGCTGAGTGAAGGAGATGTCCATGTACACTTGTGCTTGAAAGTTTCGGGCTCATAAGACAAGGGAAAAACAATTGGTCCATATTCGTGTTGTTTCGCGACTTGAAATTCTTGTACTGCGCGTTGTGATGTGTCTATAAGGTATCAGGATTCGTTGTTAGAACAATGACCGTTGAAATAGCAATAAAAGAGTGAGAGACAGCCGATATTCTGTCGGTGCTCCAGGGAGTCAATACACTCAGAGATTGAGAGATCGCCAATAAATTAATAGCCTTATGTTGCACTTTGTCTAACACCGACAATGTGGTGTATCCGGTCGTTGCCGAAATATGGGAATAATATTTGATTCTAGGCCCGTTGTGGGACTTGTAAATCAGCGCCTGGTCAGACGGGCTGAAGTATTTCTTGCATCCAACCCAACCCAAGCATTTCATCGCATTTTTGGTCGCAGAAAATATATGATCGGTCCACTACTGGATATCTGAATACCCAAGATGTTTAAAGAGGGCGAATTGAGCAAATTTACTCCGGCGACAGAAATGGATTGAGGGTCAGCTGGGTGAATACGTCGAGTTTAGAGAGTACATTAAATGCTTAAATTTTTACTAATTTCAGGCAATCTAATGAATGCACTTCTGTCTTATTTATTCTTTTTAATGACTTCTTCTTCTAAAGGCACACGATGCGTTATTGAGTAAAAATAAAACTTTTTACAAATAGGGTGCAGTCAATTAGTTGATATGACAACATCGGATTTGTATGGTAAATACCTTTTACCCAAAATTTGTAAATTCCTTTTAGGATTCATTTTGCCTCAATGAAGCATTCTATGGATTAGTTATATTCTGCAGAATTCTAAATTATCAAATTGTTTAAGCACATAAATAATAAATTCCTTCAATATTAAACAAAAAACAAGAGTTGTCTAGTTTAAGGTAAAAACCCCTCTTTTAAAATTCTAAGAAAAAGTCACCTTTCAAAATATTCAAAACACACAAAACTAAATTTTAAAAATGTTGAATCCATTCACCTTTTATAAATCTATTTCGTGAAACAATCTCTGTGTGCTGTTTTCGTGTCTTCCCGTGTTATTAAAAAAACATCTTTTTCGAAATACTTGTTCTATATTATATTGTCAGTGTGTGCTACCTTTAAAACTATTTTTTGCTATTCCTTCAAATACTACACTACTACACAACAAAAACAAAACATACAAGAAATGAGAAAACTTTGTGATTTTGTCAATTATTTATAGGCTCGAATTAATAAATAAATAAAAAAAGCGAACAAATATCAAAGGAAATTACCGTGAAATTCCAAAAAAAATAAAAGACATATTTTCATGACTTAAACGTACGTTAACGGCTTGTTCAATTAATATTCATGAGTGCCTCGTGTTTGGCAATAAAATATTTTCCAAATTATAATATTTAGCGAAATTGTTAATAATGCAATACTTATTTAAAATAATTTTTAGATTTAATTGTAATTCAAACCAGATGGTGTCGATTATTGAATTAGAACTGCTTTTATTACAATTATTATTATTATTATTTAATGCTGTTTAAAATCCCTTTAAAACGCTGTATATATTATATACTATTGTGTTCCCAGTTAAAGTCCAAGCGATTGTAAGTGGATAATGTTAATAAATTGAAATTTATTGGATATTAACTGTTTGTGTACCATTATTTATATTATATTGTTCTTTCCAGTTATAAAAAATTACTTACCTTACCACTCTTCTTAATCACTCGTAGGACATAGGGCGGAAACAGTCGCTCTTCAGCGGTAGCTTTCAATTCTGACCAGGAGCCTTATTACAGAGCACGAAAACGAAACGAATTTCTAGTCGAGACAAATTTTACATGCACTTTATTTAAAAATGTGTCTAGACTAGAAATTCGTTTTGTTTTCGTTTTCCCCAATAAGGCCTGTCTGCGTACCCAATGAATTCCTTGTGGATTCCAATCGAGGCAATGTGTAAGATTTTGACAATCTAGTGGGACGAAATTGAATTTTGCCACTGGTCGATATTTAAAAAAAAAATATATTTTAAAACTAGTATACAGTAGACTCGAGTTAGCGTGAACTGCGGCTGAGATGAACATCCGGCTAACATGACCAGCAATTTTTAGCCATTGACCTCTTTGCAGCGTGTAGTTTTGATCGCTCGGTAGCATGAACAGATTTTTTTAAGAAATGGGGATTTCTCGTGAATGGAGTAACGACATTTTTCTAGCAATTTTTAACATGTTTACATTCGCGCAGCAGTACGTGAAAATATTTTGTGCAGGAAAGATATTCCACAGTATCTTAGTATATTCTATTGAGACATGTCAAAGAAAAAGCCAGTTTTTCTTAGTTTAAGTGTAAAGGCCAATATACTTGACGATCTAAGTAAGGAAGTAAGCTTAACGTTCCTCGCCAAGAACCATGGGGTGGCGCCAAGAACCATGGGGTGCGATTCAAAGCAAAAAAACAGAAGATTTTAAAAGTTCGCAGCAACACGTACTTTGACTTGAATTTGAATTAGAATTTATCCTTCTAACTAAGAAGACGCACTTCATAGGCGCAGAAGCCTAGAATCATTTGACCTATTCGCCACATATAACAATATATGGAGGCGAATGAGGCTCCCACACCCATGCAAATAAAATTAGTAATTAACACACTAAAATACGCCACACATAACAATATGAGGTGCATAGTCAATAGAGATCATTAAAGCAAATCCCAGGCATGAGTCAGGTCAAAAAGAGGATACATATACACGACTCTATACATGCCTTTTATAATAATAATAATAACACTGTTTTCATTCAAAATACAGAAGGATCGACATGCATAACAAAGAAAAACGAGAAATTAAAACAAAAAACAGTGCGAGCAATAGACTAAATTATAAATTGTAGATACTCCTTTTATGTGTCACTTTGTCCACACTAGTATCAAAAACGTCTCCAATATCATTAGCAGACCTACACATGCGGTTACTAGGCTCGAACATGCCGTAATTAGTGCGAGAAAAAGCAATCTGAAAAACTGATCGATTACGTAGGGAATATGAAAGTTCTCTAGGCAAAACTTTGGAAGCAAGCACAACACTGTCTATCTTTCCCTGCAGAAGCTGATGCAAAAATATCAAATCTGCAACCCAACGACGCCTCTCAAGTGTAACAAGCCGCAGTAACCCTAAACGCTCCTCATAAGGTGGTAGAATAAGAGGGTCATTCCAAGGCAAATAACGCAGGCCCGATCGAATAAATCTTCGCTGAAAGGACTCGATACGTTTAATGTAGGATCCGTAAAACGGAGACCAAACCTGACTAGCATATTCAAGCAGGGGTCAAACCAGGGACGTAGTCTTACGGACGGACGGAGATGGAGTCTTATTTGAGGGCTTAGAAATTCCTTGGACTTGGAAAAGTACGAAAGCTGGAAGACCTCGAGAAGGACATAACCTGACATTTCTCAATGTTCAACTTGAGATTGTTGTTGCGGCACCACTCATCAAAAATGTGCAACTCTGATTGCAAAATCTCACAATCAGCATCAGATTTGATTGGGAGAAAGATCTTAATATCGTCAGCATAGATAAGAATTTTACATCTTTGAAGCAAATACGAAATATCATCTATAGATATGATGAATAACAATGGGGAACGCCAGAATGAGCCACAAAATCATCAGACCCTATACCCTATAAGTCCTATTAGATAAATACGACTTAATCCAAACAATAAGCGAGGGAGGGAAACCCAACTTAGCCAATTTAAAAGCAATGACAGAGTGAGAAAGCTTATCAAAGGCCTTACTAAAATCAGTGTAAATACAGTCAGTTTGGCAACCATCTGTGAAACCACCCACAGTGCAGGAAACAAACTCAACCAAGTTTGAAACCGTGGACCTCCCCTGGAGAAAACCATGCTGCCGGGTTGAGATTAAGCCCTTACACTCGTCGGATAATTGGGATTAAATTAACAGTTCAAAGAGCTTAGGATCATAGCTAAAAACAATATGATCTTAACGAGACGTGAACGGGTTGAAAATGAGAAACGTGCTCCTCCGGTACAACTGCACGTTTAACTTGCCAAAAATTAGGGGAAATAAGATGGGTTCTATTTGAGCATCTCCCCTATAGCCCTGCGATTTCCATCTGTTTGAACCGCTGAAACAAGCACTCAAATGACAACGATTCCAGGACGATGCATGAGGCTCCTAACCCAAACCTCTTCATTTTACCATAGAGTTGGGTCATTCCGGACCTGCATAGGAACTATGTTTTCTGTCGAAACGTCTTTCTTTTTTTTGCTAGATTGTGTTAGCATGTCCACTTAGTTCTGATTTCATTTCGAACTGTACGTATCCAGTGAGCTGGCGCGATGAGATGGGAGTGCGTATACATCCACTCCATCTCTTTTATCATGTAATTTCAATTCTAGAACGCACTCTCAGGCAGCAAGATTGGCAGTGAGAAATTGGAATTACATTATATAATATGGATGAGAGGCGAGGCTTGCTTAGCTACATTGTAGCTTGTAGAGCAAAGGCTGAAGAACGAATAGAGGGGATTCCATGCACAGATATGCATACATTACCTGTTCGTACACTGGTTATTCAGTGCATCGTCTCGTAGCAAAGCGTTGACTTAGTGCATCAGCCTACTAAATGAATTGGATATGCTGTTAACACATTGTCATCTCACTAGATATCGACATTTCGAAATGAAATCGGAACTAAATAGTTCGGCGGACATGTTTTCGTGAACTAGTTCCACGCATAAGATGAAACGTTTCATGTTCAATTCCCCTTTGGAACTATTTTCCGCAGACCTATTTTCTTTATTTGATTTGAAACACAACAATCTAAAGCTCAAGAGCGTGATACAAAAATTGGAAAAGTATACACAATAGATTCAGAAAACGCGGAAAAATAGGAGTAGCTCGAAATGGATAGGCATAACGAGTCAGTTTTTATCATTAACCCTGAAACGTATCAAGACACCTAGCTTTGAAGGACCCCGGCATTTGTATGCCAAAGGTAGTCGATTCCACAAACGAACCGCCCTAACCTGGAAGGAAAAATCCATAGTGTGATATCGAAAGGGCAGTAATAGCAGCAAACTAGATCTCACTGACCTGGAGAAGCTGAACCTACAGAACAAGTAACTAGGGAGCTATGAACTTAGCAC
Source organism: Leptarthrus brevirostris (assembly GCA_964036015.1). NCBI lineage: Eukaryota > Metazoa > Arthropoda > Insecta > Diptera > Asilidae > Leptarthrus > Leptarthrus brevirostris. The sequence continues at coordinate 149,709,065 of OZ038372.1, forward strand.
TCGGTGAAGCAGCTAAAAGGTTCGCAGGGAGAGGAACTCCATGAAGGAATGTGTGCCTGAAAAGTGATCTCTCCTGTCCAACGAGAAGATGTACCTGACGCCTGAGCTAAGACAAGTTTTCAGTCTCATATCAAGTTAAGCTCAAACTAGTGATTATTTTGGTGAGAGGAATAAGGGCATTGTCTAACCTAATAGATCCAAGGCGATCCCGAGTAGGGAAGTGATAGAAAACCAGAGCCTGCGTCTTAGACGCGTTACGGTTGTTGGAGGTAGCCTATTTATCAATCCTACACAAGCATGCAGCTGCCCCAGTTCAGAGGAGAAGGTAACTTGTACATCGTCAGTATAAAGGCGGACCAATCCAATACCGACACTCATGGAGATCGTTGATGAATCCGCCGTAGAGGGAGCCAAGGACTGAGCCCTGCGGAACGAACCTGGAAATTGGCAGGATTCCAGAAAAAACCTCTTCCACACGAACACTTTCAGCCCTGTCAGTAAGGTAGGAAAAAAAATCAAGTCACAAGCTGACGAGGAAAACCCGCAGATCGATTTCAGTATCAAAGACCTTACTAAAATCAAGGAGCAAAATTGTGGCTTTGTGATTGTCCATGTTCATTCGTATCTCCACACAAATATCCACAAGTACAGTGGTTCCTTGCAAGTCTCCCAAGCCTTGGGAAGTGATAGCAACAAACTAATTGACCTACAGTCAGTAATATTCGATGCATTGCTTTTCTTAGGAATTGACCGACACAAGGTACCCCCTCCAAGCACTTGGGAAAACTGAAGTAGTGAAAAGAAGTGGAGTAGGTGGTGTGATATAGCTGAAAGAATCAATTCGACGAACTTAATTGGAATCTCATCCAGGCTCACCGCATTGGACCTATAAATATCCTCAAGAGACGTGCAAAAGGCGTTCTGGACCTCGGGCACAAGCAGATCCGTTCAGCGCTGGGTGGACGTAACTGCGGCAGGGCAAAGTGGGGCTTGAACTCTTTAATTTCAAATGTAAAATAAACAAACACGTCAACTGAATAGAATCGCTTTGTCTTCCAAGAAGTTATCCTAGCTTGAACCAAAAACGCAAAATGTTAATGGAATAACATTTCTAAGCGTACCTCAACAAACTAACCATTTACCGCACAACACTAGAAACAATTCAATAGCAACCGCAATTTGTTTCCTTAATTTTATTAAAAATTAACACAAAATCCGTACATTCCACCGCAATTGCATTTGTAATAGAACGCCCAGAACTTTACTTCTTTTTGGATACACCAACAGTACGTCCACGACGTCCAGTTGTTTTTGTATGTTGACCACGGACACGGAGGCCCCAGTAATGACGCATACCACGATGGGCACGAATCTTCTTCAATCGTTCCAAATCTTCACGAAGTTTTGAATCCAAATTTGACGAGGTCAATTGGGTGTACTTTCCGTCAATGATATCCTTTTGTCTGTTGAGGAACCAATTTGGAATTTTGTATTGTCTGGGATTTAAAATAATTGTGACAATTTTCTCCACCTACAAAAACAAATCTTGAGAATATTCGCTAAAATGTTATCAATTTTAATGTTTACCTCTTCTTCTGTGCATTCTCCCGCACGCTTGGTGAGATCAACATCGGCTTTTTTCAAAACAATATTGGCATATCGGCGACCAACACCTTTAATAGCGGTCATAGCGATGGTAACTTTTCTTTTACCATCAATATTCGTACTCATGATACGAAGAATATGTTGAAACTTCTCAGGAATAACCAGCGACTGAAAAATACAAAAAACTTGAGTTTCACTGAAGAGCTGTCAAACATTTTTATAAGAAAAAGCTGGCGACTAATGCACATTAACTTTAAAATTTCAGTTTTTCTGGATAGTAACATTGCCATTAATATCAATTAAGCTATTTTTAAACTACGATGATTGCAATTTCCACAGATTTTTTACACATACCATTTTGAACAACTTGTCTACAGCGACCGTGTACTAGAAAAGACGGAAAGCCGGAAATGGAGAAATGTCAAAAGAATGTTTTAAGTAGCGCCATCTAAATATGAAAAACGTTACTACACAAATGCCTAATAAATTCTAGGGCACTTCTAAAACTAATATTTCGTTTAATAGTTTAAATTTCATTTAAATTACAAAAAACAGTTTCATATAATTAGTTCCATATAATTATTTAATTGATAAAAGGTTTTTTGGATTTTTGGTAGGATTTACAAAAAGTGTAAATAGACTATTTACGGGGGTGGGGGCATTTGTATACTGTACTGTCAGTAACAGCTGTCGTTAGAGAAAAAAGCTGTCTGAGAAGTTTGCTATCAAAAAGTGTTAATTATAGGTTTATTTTGGTTTTGTTGTGGTTACTAAAATAACCAACAAGCCAATATAATGCCATTTACTGTAATAGAGTATTACGGAAAACAAAACAGTTCTCGTTGCGGTTACTGTAAGGGAACTCGATCCAGCCATAGCCATGGTATTTGTCTATAAGGAATTACACAAATTCCAGAAATAAAATTTTCTCGTTGTTTTAGGAATGCATGCTTATATAATGGCCCCACAGGACTATCAAGATCTTATTGATCGTGGCTGGAGACGTTCTGGCCATTATTGCTATAAGCCAAACAACAAAAGTACTTGTTGCCCTTCATACACAATTAGGTGTGTCTCAGACGAGATCATTGATATGAATCGATTTTAAAATAATTAATTTAAGGTGTGATGCAACCGAGTTTAAGCTAACCAAGTCTCATAAGAAAATTCTGAAACGAATGAACAAATTTCTGACTGATGGTGTCAAGGACAAGGAGCAACAAGATGTCTCGTCCAATAATCAAAGGGAAGGTGATCAGATTGCACAAGCTATTGAAGGCGTAAGAGAAGAGCCAGAAATACCAAATATTCCAATTAGAGATGTGAATATCAAAGAAATCCTTAACAAAAGGCAGTCATCTCAGGCAGGTGATATGAGATGCGAGAGTGCAACATCGTCTGGAAAATCGTGTGATATTGAATCGAAGTCTGAAAAAGGTAAATGGAGAAGTCGTTAAGATTTTCTTTTGTTCTTGCTAACGTAAGAAAGACAAAGAAATTCATTTCACTACCTGATAAGCATAATATAAGTGTACAATGTATTGTAGTGATATGAGTTGTCTCATAGGTAAACCGCATATATACCTAAGACACGACAATTTTTGTTTGCACATAAGCTTTCGATGATATATCAAGCTATAGAAAAATAGTTGTCTTGGCCGACAGGACACTAATTTGCGCCTACTTTAGGCATGCATTGTGTTAAAAGTTTGAAACAGTTCGAGTTAAAACTAATTTCTAGTATTTCGTGAAGTAAAAGAAACTTTAATAACATAACAAACTCAACCTCAACACGCAGGCTCTGGTTTTATATCTTTTCCTTATTCGGGATCGCGTTGGAGCTATCTGGTTAAACAATGCCCTTATTCCTATCAGCCAAACCGTCACTAGTTTGGGCTTCAATTTAGATGAGTGCCTGACCTCACCCCCACTTCAGTCAGATAAGAAAAAGTGTGTTCTTTACCCTTCGAAAGCTGTACTTCGCTAGGTCCTTCACTCCACCATTGGTGAGGACCTTGTTGGTCAAATCACTACTCATGCCGTAGGCCAGCTAAATATACTGAAAGCTGGTTTTAACTCAGGTACACCTCGCTAGACAGGAGAGATCACGTTTCAGGCCCAATACACACATTCCTTGGGTACTGCTTCATGAATCTCCTCTCCCTGCGGACATTTCAGCTGCTTCACCGGATGCTAAGTTCAAAGCTTACCAATTACTTGTTCTGTAGGTTCAGCTTCTCCAAGTCGGCGAAATCCAGGTTGCTGCTATTGCCGCCCTTTCGGTATTGCACTATGGATTTATCCTTTCAGGTTAGGGCGGTCCGTTTGTGGAATCGATTACATTTGGCACACAGATTCCTAGGGTCGCCGGGTTCCTTTAGTAATGAGTAGAGTTTAGCAATGAGTAGCCTCAGCTGGCACTTCAGTTGTCGCCTAGAACAACCCAGCTCGATGTAGGCAGCGTAATCATTATAAAGGCGAGACATAGAAGCAATAGGCGAGGAGTGGGCCAAGAATGCTGCTAAGTGGACAGTTAGTCAACAAAAAGCGGTGGGAACCCGAGCAGATGAAATTTATGAATAAGAATGCCGTTGTCGATTCTGTCGAAGGCTTTACTAAAATCTGAAAATATAATCAGCCTGCAAGCCAGACTCAACCAGAGGCAAGCAGTGATGCACGAATTCGAGTAAGTTGGTCATGGTAGATTTACCCTTAATGAAAGGTTGGAAAGATCCAAAAAAGGTTTTACAATGATAACGGAGCACATCACTGGTTAAGGCCTCGAACGCCTTCCCAACATGACACAAGGTGGCGATAGGTCTATAATTGAAGATGTCGGACTTGTCGCCCTTTTTGTGAAGGGGAATTATCACAGAATCCTTTCAGAGCCTGGGGAAACGGACAAAAGACAGAGACAGGTTGAACAAATGACAAAGAATAGGGGAGACAGATGAACAGCAATTTTTTAGGAAAGACGAAGGGACACCATCTGGACCACACGAAAATCCGTTGGACAAATTCGACGAATATTCGGTGAAGGCACCGTCGTCAGAAACTAAGTCCTTAAGTTCATAATAAGTAAGTCAAAGTGGGTAAAATCGGAGGAAACAGTATCATAGTGAGAATCACAGAACCAGATAATGGAAAAGTCGGCGAAATAATTGGTCACAACTACGGGGTCCTTGCTCTCGCGATCACCAAGCCTAAAAAGCAAGGGTAGCCATCACTATGTCGCTTAGAGTTAATAAATCTCCAAAACTTTCTTTCTTTATACGATGTGGAAAAAGCCTAGGGAGCACCCTTTGATGCGTTAGCATGGTTTCGGCCGAAAGGGAATTAGGGTAAGGGAAATGAGGAAACTCGAGTCTTGTTTTTGCATTTCTGCGAGCTAGACAACAGCCCAGAGAAGAAGTGGATTATTTTAATTTCTTAATAAAAGCGGAGGGGGAGACCTGGTCTCGAACCCGGGACCCATGGCATGGTTCTCGTGCCGCTCAACGAATCGAGTTAATAAATCTCCAAAACTGCCTAGGTTTGGAATGAAGTATATGTCTCGTGTCGGACAGAAATGTGTTGTAGGACGTCTAAAGATCGAGAGAGAAACGAAGGTAGAGGTCGTAGTAGGCATGGTAGTCTTCGTCGCACCTAGAGGAGCAGAACCTTTTGCAGGCTTAATTATTTTGATTTTTAAGGTGTCTCAAAGAGCTATTCATCCACGGCAGAGATGAATCAGGGGAGCCCGAGGAAACCGGCGCACACTGAGTAAAACAAGTATAAAGCACGTCATAGAAGGTGCAAAGGGCCCGACCAATATAAGGCCTGGAGCCAATCGTTGAGAGAAGAAAAATCATTGGCTTTGAAGTTGAATGACAATCTAGCAAGGGAGGAAAAAAACTATCGGGGGCCTCAAAACGCAGGAAAACCTGAAGTGGCTGGATTCCGGAATCAGGGGCTGGACTCCGGAATTAGGGGGTCTTGATATGTTTCAGGATTAATGACAAAAACCGACTCCTTATGCCTATCCATTTTCGATTTTCTGATCTCCCCCCCCCCCCCCTATTAATATTTAATATTTCCTACTAAACTTATCACGCTGCTCATCTTAGTATTTCCTTCTTCTCAAAAGCTCGATCATTGCAATTCTCGCCGCCCTGGGGCTTTGCATTATATTATTATACCTTTCAAGTATCGAGTTCTCGAATTTACTGAGCTGAGTTGGCGTGGGGAGTGGGGTCGACGTGTGGATGTTTTGCATTACTTATAGTTTAACTTAGCGTTATTCTAGGATTAGTTATGCTATCTGGTTAACATAGTGATTGTACTCAGTTAACTCCTTTCTCTTGTATTATTATATTGCTTCTCTTTAGTTGTAAGCCAATCTGTTGTGCATACTTCTCCAATATTTGTATAAGGCTCTTGAGCCTTTTTATTGTTATGTATCAAATCGAATAAAGAATAACAAATATTTGACACGCAGGGGAAACGATAGATGACTCCAGACCACCTCGTAAAAAAGCAAAACAAATGCGATTAGAGCGTAAAAAAATGAAACTTGCTGCTAAAGGTGTGGAAATAGATCAACAAAAAGAGAAACCGAACAAAGTAAAAGGTCAGGAGAAAACATTGCGAGAGTACATTGAAGGAGTTCCAGAAACAAGCCGCCATAAACTTAGGGTAAGAAAATATGAAAATGTTAATAAACATAATGCTGCGACCTCCTTATTGTAGGTAATTATAGTTCCATCCAATAAGGGGGTCACTGCGGAGGAGATTGAACTCTATCGTAAATATCAAATGACTGTTCATCACGATCCTCCACAAAAGCTAACACAAGCACAATTTGAACGCTTCCTTGTCAAGTCACCACTAAAGGTTACTATTAACTTTTCCCTCTTTCTTTTTTCTTTTTTCATGGACCGTGAATAGATAAAATTAGTTGAAGTGGGTAGCGATGAATTTAAAGCAACATTGAAGGAATCCTTTGGTTTGTATGAGAAATACCAAATAACTGCACACAATGACCCACCTAGTAGTGTCGAGGATTACCTATTCTTTTTAGTAAAGTCACCGCTAAAGGTATTTTTAGTTTCCAAATCCGAACAAGCACAAAATTAAATAACGCAAAAAATAAAACAAAATATAAGACGTCGTAATGATTTACTTTCAGTGCGTGAAAACATCAGATGGTCCACCGGAGGGCTATGGCTCATTTCATCAGCAATACTGGCTAGATGACAAACTTATCGCGGTGGGAGTTATAGACATTTTGCCTCACTGTATTAGCTCTGTTTACTTTTTCTATGATCCAGACTATAGTTTCTTGTCTCTAGGTACTTACGGCTCTCTAAGGTATGTGACCTTTAAGCAACATTTCTATTAAACTAGATTCTATTTATTTTCAGAGAAATAGATTTTACTCGCCAACTCTATGAAAAAGTTTCCTCACTTAGGTACTATTACATGGGATTTTACATTCATTCGTGTCCCAAGATGAAGTATAAAGGAAAATTGGTACCTTCGTATCTTTTGTGCCCGGAAGTATATACCTGGCATCTTCTAACTGATGGTAAATTTTTACTCAACTTATACTTCACAGCAATGTAAAAAGAATTTGATTAACAGAAATCAGGAGTAAATTGGATGAGGCAAAATATCAGAGGCTTAATGTAGATATAAGTGCACGTGATGAAAACGAATTTACTGAGGAAGATGTTAATTCAGTATTAATTTCAATTGACGGACGATCCTGTATTAGATTTAGGGATTATATTCAGGTATGCATACGTAAATATATAACTTGGTTTTTAAGTATTTTAATAATAGTTAATAAATACATTTCTAAAGAAGGCAAATTTTGCGATTACACATTTTAAATACTTTCTGTTTTCGCTTCGCAGTCCTCCCAGGTTCATAACATAACAGAGGTTTGGAATCGTTTACGCAGAAGTTTATCTAAGGTAATCGTGTTGCTCTTTAACGAGAACATACACAAAAACCGCGCAAGAGCTTATTTTCTGGTTATCAAATATCTGTTTTTAATCACGTGCATTTTTGTCTGGCATGTTTTGCTACAGCTGCAAGATAGATCAATTTTGCTTATCTATGCCTTAATGCTAATGAATTTGTTTATTTTTAAAATTTGTTAGACCGAACGGAATTTGGAAAACTGTAATTCATGGCTCATGCATGGAAGGAACACATCGGGTATCACAATTACTCTATTTTACATGTACTGCAAATCGAAAAAGTTGCTGCTATTAAAAGAACAGGAAACACGAAACGACTTCTAAGGGTAATCAAACTCACTACAACTCGCGACTATTTCTTTTTGCTTTTCGAAGTCCTTTAGCATTTATTTTTCGCTAATTCCTACAATCCAGCACGGTCGTATACATCAACTTGAAAAGAGTTACCTACTTCCATGCCGCCTAGAGAACTCTATTCTAGGATTCGCCTTTGAGTGCGAATAAGCTTTTTATTGCGAAACTAAAAAATCCAAAGTATAAAATTATTCCACCAAATTTAATTCTACTTTACCTGGCTACCTTGGCAGCTCTCCGATACAGAGAAAACAGCCAATGGATGTCAGAAAGTTTTTTATGTTACTATCTAGACTATTAAAAATAAAATTGAAGATTTCGATTTGGAAAGAAAAACATAGCGGAAAGCTCTTTTGTTAGTTACTTGCCATAATTTGCCTTCTTTACTTGTAATTGCAGTTTTATATGAGTAATGGCTATCAAATCAGAATACAATTCATTTCGTCTAAATATAAAATACTAACGAACATTCCTTTCATTCCAGATTCTTGGCAGTGATAATTTTCGCGATATTATTGCGGAGTACGGAAGACTTACAGGCAGAACTTGTGCCCAACGAATGCTGTTTCTTAAGTAATGATTTGGAACTAAAATTTTTTGTGGAATGTCAAGCACTTCCCTTGACAAAGCTTAAAATGTACAGAATTTAAAAATTATTTGCTTTAAAATGTGAAATATATTTCGAAGATGCTTATTAATATATTATAAAAGTAACTATGTTGCAAGATAAATCAAAATTGTAGAATTACCTTATTTAAAAATTAAAAACATTCTAGATTTGTGTGTCAATCAACTTAGAGCCTTTACTTTACTTAAATTTACTTTGCATCTCTGTAATTGAGGGTGGTAGGCAGGTTGACTGAATTTTTTGTGATTTTTATGTTGCTTTATCTAGATGGTTAGGTTAGGTTAAAGTGGCTGCCTGAGAAAGGCACACTTAGACCAAGGAGGCCCATTGTGATACCACGTTCAGGCTACAACTTTAGCAACCCCCATAAAAATAACCTAAGTAATAGGAGGGTGGACATGTTCCCCCCTGTGCACCGAGCCAGCTCCCTGTTTCCAGTGGGACCATCTCTAGGGAAACCAAAATAGATTTGTCTAGGTTGGGAAGGGTGTACAGCCCTAACTCGTCGTCGGGAACCATTTTGAACTTCTGATAAATCGAGCCAGGTCCTTGACATTAGTGGAGCCAAGCTCGCTTAACTCTTCAAAGAAGGAGGAGCCCAGAGACTGGTTCGTACGGTTGGCTAGGGCCGGACAGTTGCCGAGGAGGTGGAGTATGGTTTCTTCTTCCTCTTCGTCATGGCAACTCCTACAGAAGTCGTTTAAGGCGCGCCCAGTCAATCGGCGTGTCTGCCTATGAGGCAGTGACCCGTGATAACGGCCACGGTACTGCTAATTGTTTTGCGTCCGAGTTAGATGAGCTCCCTTGACCGTTTAGGGTCGAGCTTTGGCCATATCTGTCGGGTAATCAGGCAGGTGTGTTCCTCCTGCCAATTAGTGTTTACAATCCTGAGAGACTCCTGTAAGAGTTCCAGTTTGTATGTGGCCAGCGGTTTACCCAGCTGTTGGTAAATGTCCGAATCAGGACGATGGTACCGTTTCTCGGTACTTCGTCGGCTCTGCAGTTGCCCGGAATATCACTATGTCCAGGCACCCAGATATGTCATTTAGTGCTGAGCGACATGTTATAACCGTTTTGGAGGTGGTGTATACTCCCGAGAGGGATTTAATAGCGGCCTGACTATCTGTGAAAATACATCAAGGGAATCAAAGGTTTATTCTATGGAAGATTAGTAGTCGTTGATCTGCCTTTAATAAAACCGTGCTGGAAGGATCCCAAGAACGGTTTACAGTGAAAAGTAAGGACATCACAAATCATTGCTTCGAAAAACTTAGCTATGGCAAATAAATTAGCAATAGGCCTTTAATTAGAGATATCATACTTCTTACCCTTTTTATGAAGAGGAAAAATGGTAGACGATTTCCACAGTTTAGGAAAAAAAACCGCAGGACAAGGACACAAGGGCGGATTTAGGGGGGGGGGGGGGCACAGGGGGTCACAACCGACCATTCAAGAAACACAAGGAGATTAATTAGGTCCCGCTATAATTAGGTTTTTTTCGTTTTGCGTACACATACGTAGGCGCAAGTTATCGCGAGTTGCAAACCTCCGTTAACTACAAGCCATGGAGTAAGAAATTTTACTCACGCACATTAGGGCCCAAGTGGTCTGTATTTCCGACAAATTCACTTTAGGTCTGTTCTAGTGATAACTCGTGCTCACTAAAAGACTCCGAATGCATTCCCCAACTTTCAGTGCTCGCTTTTTGAATTGTCAAATTAACTTCCCCTCAAGCCCTTTTTATCACTGAAAATTTTCTCAGTGCTATTGAGTGCTCCGTGTTATGAATTGTCAGTTGAATTGAATTATCGGTTGACATTTCTCATTCTTGGCACTGAAAAGCACTCTGCGTTCCTCAACTCAGTGAAGTGTTATCCCCACCAACTAGCACTTTTTATCACTGCACTGTTTTCACTGAAAGTCAGGGAACAGACTTAATGCTTCTTATAGCAGATTTCTTAGGGTGATTTTTCTTTAAACTCGTCCTAGCGCCTAAACTATTACTTATATGAAAAAAATATTGCGTTCTACTTTAAGTTAAGAAAACAATCTTTCTAATGAAGTAAAAATATCCACACCCTATTTAAGAAAATAGCAGGCATTTGTAAGCCTAATTTGGAATTTTAAAGAACATACGAGCGCCAGACCATGGTCGGAGCAAGACTTTCTGCTTGTTTTTTGGATAAAAATTTTGTTTGAGGCTAAATTTCACCTTTAATCAAAGATTTCTTATTATTTCGGGATCATGACGCCGACTAATAAAATGCACTGAGCGGCAGAATAACTCTAGTCTGCGCGAAAAGGGTAGCAAACATGCGATTAGTGCTGTATCGTGAAAAATAAGTAAAGGTAAGGTGACGCCTTGCATTATCTTCTGTCGGTGTGGGTAGCCTATAGTACGGTTGAGAAGGGATGCAGCTCAATCGTAAAATGTCGAGGAGAGTGATATTTCTTTAAAAACTTTATTCGAGCAGCGTCGGGCATGCCGGTAGCTGGTTGGCGAGTGTCGCGCTATTTTATTCAAATCGTGTAAGGTTATTAAAATGTCCGTAAAATAAACTAGAATAAACTTTATTTTGTTGTTAAGTTATTGTAGTGATAGCGATATTATAATGAGTGACAATGAAATGTTCTCCACGTTCCCTAGAGCTCAGCTTGAAAGACCCAGACAGTTGCAAAAGTTACTATCCCATAACTTTAGTGACGAAGATATAGAGGATGTTTTGCAAGGTGCTGAAGTATATAAAGAGGATCTTCCTTGTTTTTTAGCTTTGAAGGGGGAGCTACAAATTTGGCAATAGATGAGAGAAAATATTCCAAATTCTCCAGCAGATGCCTATAAAAGAGCAACGGCCCTGTCAAATATTAGAACTCCGTGTCAATTGTTGTGCACGTTTACTGTGACAATTAGCACTGCCGAGCGATCTTTCTCCACCTTACGCCGACTATAAAGACATATGTATATTTGCAGTAGGATGACAGAAGATCGTTTGAATGGACTGGCTTTAATGCATATCCATCAAGACATTGCGCCAATGATGAACGCTACAGAAGTACTTGATATCTTCAGCAGAAAACATGGAAGAAAACTATCATTATTAAACATGTAATTTTTCATTATTAAACCTTTACTACAAGTATATTACTTATTAATCCCAAAGATATAGTGTAATCTTATGAGGAAATTCTTTGCCCGTCTGGGACTTGTGCCCCTCCCAGAAAAAAATCCTGGATCCTCCCCTGCAAGGACAGGTTAAATAAATAAGAAAGGACAGGAATAATATAGTGGGCACAATTCTTTAGGACAGATACGGGAACTCCATCATCGGGACCGGGTAAAAAACTATTGGACAATTTTTTAATGTGCATCATAGCTGAAGCATCGTCAAAAAACAAATCCTTAACCTATAAGGAGGTCGTGGGATAATTCGTCTAAAAATTAACATCTTCTAAACTAATATCACATGATTGCGTTTATGGCTGAATTTTAAGCTGAATAAGTTCAACAATCTAATTAAGCTTTAATGCAATTTTCCCAATAAGCTAGATTGCCAATAAGAACATAACGACTCACATGGTGTGGCCCCTTAAATCAAGCTTCCGCAAGTTACATTAACCTTCCGGTTGTGACCTTAAAAATAAAGTTAAATATTTCTACTATTTTCTGAGTTGGGTATGCATCAATGTATCTTACTGGAGTAACAAATGTTAATTTTTTAAATAATAAAAAAAATAAGGTCTCTAATCGCTTACATAACACCTCTTTGATGTACAACTCCATTCAATTAACTGTCAAGACTTACTCTGATGCGGAGAGGCTTGCACCCTTGTCCACAATAACTTTAATCTAATTCCCAGTACTGAGGCTAATTGTCGCATTGTTCGGCGATCTAATTGAGACTTAAATGCAACTACGATTAAGCTTTGTACCTCTCCTAAACTGTGTGAAACGAAAAGCTCATTAAACACATTCTTTGTGGAAGACGTTGATTTTACAGGTGGTAGTCACGACTTACCTGATCTTTCGTTTATGGAGACGGGCTCACAGGCGTTGCACGCGTTTAACAATTTTTTTTTCTCTCGAAGCGATCAACTTGATCGAGAAAGATTCGTGCTGCAGTAGCAGTGGGGTACATGAAGTAGCGACTTCCGAAAAATTAACTTACACCAGAATTGGCCAAAACCTTGTATCAGTGCAAGATTTACCTGAGCCCGGATCGGTTTTCTAGTTAACTTCATCTGACTGTGATCGTTAATTGCGTGATTAGATAGATTCAAGATCGTTACGAATGGGGCCCTTTTGAATTTTTGCTTTGCTAGTTGAGTTGTTCGGCCAAAGTACTTGGACGTTAAGAAGATTCGCAAAAATTTTAGCGTTATTGTTGCCGTGGACTGTGATAGGTGTGTACTGTGAAAGTTTTTCAGTAAGAGATTGGCGGTTGCAAACCAACGAGAGTGTCTTCGTTTGGATCGAGGTTGTTAGATGTGTTTTGCGTTTCGAATTTTCTAGAGAATTTTGTTAGCTATATAATGTGTTGCAGAGGTTTCAGGTGCACCAGGTGAAAAGTGATATTGTCCAGATCAAAGGAATTTTTATTTTATCAAAAATTCTGTCGTTTTAAACAATTTTGATAATTCCGCATGCGCCAAATGTTTCACTATAGGACGCGATTTTGTTATCACATAGCTTCGACTCTTGTTGTTTAATAAAAAAGTTATTATTTTACCACTGATAACAAAAGGGGTTGGATTAGTTGAGTAAAACAGTGATAAATTACTTTTGTAATTCTCGTTGTGGCTATAGTTATGCTTGTGAGGTAAGATTTGTTGAGCACCTGCACTGGAAATGAATTTCATTTCCGTAAAACTGATTTAGTTTTGCACTGTTTTTTTGCATTTTTCAAATATTTAAATTGTTTTCTGACTGTGCAAGTATTAGTATGTTACCGCACTTTGCGGCTTTGCGGAGTTTTATTGTTATTCTAATAATCTAATCGTTTAAAATTTTATTGATTGGCATTTGCTAAGGTAAAGTAATCTAAACTTCAATTTATATTTGATTTAGAGAGCAAACAAACTATTTTTCATTTGATAATGACTTCAGTTGATAGAACAACTTTCTGCATGATTTTGCTAATATCTTATTTAAATTAATTCAATTTGTTTTAAAAGAATACTTACATAAGCACATCTCGGAATAATTTAATATCGACAGGTTTTTTCCTTCATTTTATAATTTTATTTTCAATTAGATCGGTAATTGTCTTACATAAGCTAAAATCCGTGATTGACTTTAATTAGGTGTGCTTTACTGGTTGTTAAGTCGTGAGACCGTGACCCATTTAATTTTTGTCATATATATTGTTATTAAAAACACTTTTTGGAAATAAAATTTTGCACAATAAACGAGTTTGTTCGGGTTCGGCATTTAAAATTAAACTTTCCACTCAAGTATTTTACCATAAGTTACGTTTAAATACAGCTATGTGATTTTTAATGATGTGACAAGGCCTTATTTATTTATTAAGAGAGTGTTACCTATTTTGTGGGCACTTCTACCTAGGAGCTCTTTTGTGCCACAACCTCACTACTGCAAAAGACGGTCTGCCACCCTGAGGTACCTAAGGAGTTCAAGGTAGGATCTAACGTCGTCAGCAAGACAGACCTATCCGGTATGGGTGATATCTTCCCAATTAGAATCAATCAGTCCAAAGTCAAATCTACCTAATTAGGTGAAAAACTACATAATTCAAACATCATTTCTGCCTTGAAAATTAATCTGGATTTTATGACATATATTTGGGCAATAATAGTCTAATTCTTACATGGATAATGTAGTTAAGGTCAATTGTGCTATGACTTGGACTAAAATTTGAAAATTGAATAAGTCGACCTTATTTTGGTCCATATATCGATCACAAAGTTAACTAGGATTTAAAGATCTTTTGAGGGTTCTATTTATAAAATTTTCGCTTATTTCTATCTAAAAATATCTGTTCGACTTTGAGGTCGACCTAAAGGTTAATTATTGTCTAATTTCGACCACAAAGCCATGGGAAAATGCAAGACTTTTTATAAGTTACATTTGGGATATTTTTGGCCTTATATAATGACCTTAAAGTCAATTGGATTTTAAAGTAGAATTAAGTTAATAAATTGGGCAATATTTCCTATTTGGTCACACGTCCATTCCAACCGTCAACCCAACCAATACTGTTTTGAGTTCCGTATGTCCAGCGCACCCACCTAACCATGCACTCCCAACTTCTTCCGCTTGCCCTTCTAACCTCAAGCCAACTTCTTCCGACCACTCCACCACCTCTGCTCCGATTTCCGTCTGTCCCACCTCTCCTCTATATACGCAAAACGTTGCACCCACTACTTCCTCCGCATGCCCACCTAATTCCACGCCGTCATCCTCCTACACTGTCGCCCCGTCTCAAACAAATTCTACCTCCGTTAACCCGCCCATTCCGCTAGCCAAAACTCCTTTATCCGAACATCATTCATTTATCGATCCCCTTCTCCCACCTACAGTTAAATTGACTTTGCGCTCTGCTGATTCTAGCGATGGACGATACCTCTTGTCCCGTTTACGGGACCGTCGCATTTATGACAACGTACGTCTATTTCTTGCCTATCTCCACGACAAACCGAACTCCGTCTGTGTTGAAGGTAAAACCAGCACCAACGTCATGTTAAGTATACAACAAGAAGGCCTGCCCACAGACCCATCAGTCTTACTCCAACTTTTCACAAAATACCATGAATCATTCAATATACCTTCCCATAAAGTTTCAGAAGATCTATCCACCTATGCTGCGTACGTCAGTTCTCGCCGTATTTCCCATCTTCAAAAAAGTCGTAACGACTCCTTAAACTACTTTCGTTCCTAACCCCCTTGATTTCCCTATTTCTGACTTCCCCTCTCTTTCACCCGCGGTTTCCGATCAAGATCCTCTCCCCAACAGCTTGTCGGTCTTTTACCAGAACGTAAGAGGACTTCGTACAAAAACATCCAATATTTTTCTTAACTCCCACAAATTCCCGCACGATATCTTTGCCTTAACTGAAACCAATCTAACACCAGGAATTCTCGACAACGAACTATTCCCTCCAAACTATACCATTTTCCGTGTCGACGGTTGTATAGGCACCAATGATCCACCAGGTCGCGGGGTTCTCATAGCTGCTCACAACCGTTATGACGCCACCCTGCTAAAGACCTCCGACTCTACAATATCAGAATTTGTGTGTATAAAAATAGCACTAAATAAGTGTCTTCTGTACATCCTCTGTTGTTACATTCGCTCCTCTCAACCTTTAGACGCCTACGAGCCTATAATTGAAGCGATCGATACCCTGCTTGAGAACGCTAACGCGTCCGATGAACTTATTTTATTGGGTGACTTTAACCTCCCCCGTATCCAATGGTCATTGTCCGAGGACTGTTCTCACTTTGTCCCCCTTAACGCATCTTCGGCCAAAGAAGCCTTCTTTACCGATCAGCTCTCCGTTTCAGGTCTCTTTCAAGTAAGCGGAGTCAGGAACTTCCTGGACAGACAATTAGACTTAATCTTTTCTTCAGACCCAGTTAACTCGGCTGTCGCAGAAAGCAACCATCTTCTCTCCTCCCTCGACCGTCACCATCCTCCTTTGTTCCTCGTTTTCTCCTACGAACACCTTCATGCCGTTTCAGGCTCCGAGTCTTCTTTATCCTTCAATTTTCGTAAAGGTGACTTTGACAAATTAAATCACTTGCTCCTCAACTCTAATATTGGGGATATCCCTCAACATCTCCCAGTTGACGTCGCTTTAGAGGCGTTCTATTCGGAAATACACGCTTGTCTTACACAATCTATCCCTCTTCTTCCTCGTAAAAACTACTCCTCATCCCCCGTATGGTACGACAAAGAATTACGCTCTCTTCGCAACAGGAGAAACAAACGTTGGCAAACTTTTCTTCTAACCCAGACTGAGTCTGACTATTCTTCCTATCTATCTGCTTATACCTCTTTTTCTGAACGTTGTGATACCCTCTACCATGAGTACCTCCAACGGATGGAAACTAGCCTCATATCCGACCCCAAGCGTTTTTATAGCTTTATTAATTCTAAGAAGAAATCCAATGGTTACCCTTCCACCCTAAAGCTCGAGAGTACCTCTTCATCTGATCCTAAGGTTATCGCTAACCTCTTTGCACACTTCTTCAGTAAATCTTTCAGCGACAATTCTCTACAACCCGACCTTAACTATTTTGCATTCATGGACAAATGCACTCAAACGTCGTTTTCATCTTTTGACCCTGATCCTGAACTAGTCGCCGCCAGTATTAATAGGCTTGAGGACGACTTTCACCCAGGTCCTGATTGGCATTCCGGCCATTGTTCTGAAAAAGTGTGCCATACATCTAGTCCAACCCCTTACTTTGCTTTTTCGTCTCTCGGTCACTCAAGGGGTTTTCCCTCAATTATGGAAAAATTCGTATATTATTCCCATCTTCAAGAAAGGTTGCAAGAACGATGTGTCCAACTACAGACCCATTGCTAAATTATCATCCATACCTAAACTATTCGAAAAATTGGTCTATGATTCCATGTTCTTCCACTGTAAGTCTATCTTCTCACATTCCCAGCATGGCTTCCTCAAAGGTAGATCTACAACCACCAACCTTACTGACTTCGTCTCTAAAACCCTATGTGCCCTGGAAAACGGTAAAGATGTTGATGTTATCGCCACCGATTTTAGTAAAGCCTTCGACAAGATCTCCCATAACGTTATCTTGTTCAAACTTGATCGCCTAGGCTTCCCCCCCAGATTCATCTCCTGGATCCGATCCTACCTCAACAACCGTCAGTACAATATTCTTTTCAGTTCATCCATTTCTAACCCTATTGTCGCTCGTTCCGGCGTCCCTCAGGGCAGCCACCTAGGTCCATTGCTTTTTATCCTCACAATAAATGATGTTGAATGTATCATCAAACACTCAGAGTTGTCCATTTATGCCGATGACATGAAAATAATCAAACATATCTCCTCCACTACCGACTCTCTTCTCCTGCAAGAAGACCTCGATTCATTCATCACATGGTGCATGAAAAACTTTCTAGAGCTCAATGTCTCCAAATGCCAGTCCATCTCTTATTCCCGCAAGCGTCTTACCGCCACCCCGAGAGTCTATATGTTAACCGACGTACCAGTCCCTATCGTTACCTCTTTGTGTGACTTAGGAATAATCTGTGATAGTGAACTCAATTTCCGTTCCCACATTGACAGCATAATTAACAGAGCTAACTCCGCGCTAGGGTTTGTGAAGCGCTGGTGTAGAGAGTTCTCCAATCCTTATGTTTCCAAATCTCTCTACGTCTCCTTCGTTAGACCTCTCCTTGAATATGCCAGCCAGGTATGGTCCCCTACACAAACAACTCATATTAATAGGATTGAATCTGTCCAGCGTAGGTTTATTCGCTTTGCTCTACGTGATCTTCCGTGGGTTGACAGATTCAACCTTCCTCCCTATGAAAACGGTCTGAAACTGATCGACTTACAACCTCTAAGCAAACGTCGTGATGTTTCCGACATTCTCTTCATTTATCAATTATTAACTGGTGCCATAGACTGCCCCTCAATCCTGCAATCTTTACCCATCTATACCAATCCCCGTAACCTTAGGTCCACTCCCCTTTTCCGACTCGATCGCCATCGCACAAACTACGGTCAAAGCGAGCCAATTACCAGGATGTTACGAAAAGTCAACGACCTTTCCTCTTTTGACTTCCATCTGAGTAAATCATCACTCCACAAAGCCTTATATCTTGACCCCGCCCATCTTGATCCTGATCGCCTACTTTAATTCTTCTTCCTTTCGCCTTCTGCCAGTTACCAATATATATAGCTCATATTGTAGCTTATACTTTTTATTTATTTATTCCTAATTATTCATTTATTATATTCTGTAGAATTAGTATTAAGTTATAGTTTGTATTTAATTTTTTATTTTTGTGTTTTTTATGCAATAGCTTGTATTAAGCTTAAATAAATAAATAAATAAATAAAGTTGTATAAGATGGTCCTTGCGTTCAATTGCTTGTGAGTTCGTTCCGAGGACCCGCCCAAGTCCTACTTTCACTCAAAAAACTCGTTATCAAGATTACCATCTCCTATACCACTACGTTCTAAGACCTTATAACTTTTTTCTGCTTCCGACGGAATTTTGGTAACATTCTGAAGGAATTTTGGTGACATCTTTAATCTGTCTTTGTCTGTTGGATATTATCCACGTCTGTGGAAGGTTTCTGTGATAATCTCCCTTCACAAAAAGGTAATAAATGTGATGTAACCAATTACAGACCCATAGAAAACTTGTTCCATGCTGCGAAGATTTTCGAGGTTTCAGTAAGTGGCGTGTTCTGCTTTTACTGTAGACCTTTTATAAGCATGGTTTCAATAAGAACAAATCTACTATCACCAGCCATTTGAAATTTCTCACTCACTACTTGCCGGCCATGGAATTACTGATTTTAATAAGACAGGATCAGAAATGGCATCCTAATTCACAAGCTTTCACTACTCGCCCCCCCCCCCCCCCCCCCACACCCGCCATTTCATCTAACGGTTACCATCTTACTTAACACATCGCACTCAAGTTTTCTGTTGAGGAGAGCTCTTTCCACTGATATCTCTGTCCCTCCTGGAGTGCCACACAGCATTCTGGGCACTCTCCTCTCACTGCTTCTTCTCAGCTCCAGAATACCGCGTTATGCCGATGACCATTGATATTTCGTACCGTTTCTCAAGGCACTGATTGTCCTGGCTATGTTTCATCGCTGGTGTCCATCTTCCACTGAAAATGCACTCTTATGACCTTCTCCCGCAAAAAAAAAACGGTCTATTGTTTTTGACTACAATATAGGTGGTAGTATTTTGTGTAGACCGGATAGGTACAAGGATTTGGATGTGGTACTCAACTACCGCCTATCCTTAGAAGATCATGTAGACTCTATCGTTGGCAGGGGTTGCTCGCGTTCGGTTTCATGAAACGATGGTCCAGGGAACTTGACGATCCCTACTTAACCAGGTTTCTATATTGCAACTTCGTCAGATAGATTCTGGAGTACACCAGCCACGTATGGGCTCCTTACTTCGATGTGTACATCAATCGAATCGAGGCGGTGCCCCCTCTGAAATAATCTCGTCGCCTCTCCTTCTTATTAATTCTCATTATGAAAGACTCTGTTTAATCTCCTTGGACACCATTGAAAAAAGGCGTAAAATTTCTTAGATACTTTTTATTGTTAACTTGCTGCGAGGTGCGATTGCCAACCATTGTTAAACTTTAGGACATCAGAACAAGACGCAGTAGGAAACAAGGGGTTTGACATTGATATTGTCTAAGCAGAAAATTATCTTGGGGCTTGAGACCCCAAGTCCTTACTAAGAGTTTTGATAAGTCCATAGGTGTCATGTAGTCTTGTTAAGCGTGGTGTAAAACTCAGAGTTTCAATTAAGTTTTCTATTGAGAGTAATGCCCATTTGTTATTGGAGTAACATTTGCACACCAGTCAGTAACCGTGCGTAGAGCTGATCTTATTAGATGGGTGACAGTCGAGTCGAACTTTCCTGAGATAATGATAACAAGGTCGTCCGCATAGCTGACGACTCGATAAACTCCCTCACCTAGGTTAGGGGGTCGTCTAGGACCAGAGCAACGGTGACAGAACAACATAACAGAACAAATAATTTCTCGTTCCTTTAGCATAGCATCCACCCACTTTACAATATGTGAATCCAGACCCCTCTAGATATCGACTCAAAATTCGTGTTGTCAAAAGCACCTTCTATGTCAATCAAAGCACATAAAGCTATCTTTTATGGTGAAGGGATTTCCCAATCGTGCTAACAAGATTATATAAGACAGTCTATGTCGATTTACCTTTTGTGTAGGTTAACCGAGTAAAGTGAAGGTGAGATGATTTGTCCAGTTTGTAGCTGATGTGAAGCTAGTCCTTTTCTCTCCATTGATTTAAATAGAAAGGAGGTTAGACTGATTGATCTATATGATTTGCGCAGCTCTAGAGGCCTATTGCCTTGTTTTAAAATGGCCATACCCCTACTTTCCTCCATGAGAGCGGTATTTAGACTCAATAACAGCTGACTCTAAGTTCCCCATTGGTACAGGGATGATATCCTGGCAGTTTTGTAGGAGGGCCGACGGTTGAAAGAGGCCAGTATCCATTGTTAAATATGACGCTGGACAAGCTTAAGGCACTACGGCTACTCTTCGGCACAGGTCACATAGTGAAGCCTGACCCTAGGGTTGACCCACGGAAGTGTACCTGTAATAGGTATTGGTTTTTTAGTTTCTGCTACTTTGGCATTTAACGCAGGAATTAAATTCCCTTCTGTAATTAGTTTTCGTCCAGCACTTAAGTTGCTGGAATACGGGTTGAACCGCATTTGTATGCTATATTTACGACAACATTTTTTGGGGAACTACCTGTTAACGTGGGAAGATAAATCCTCATACAAAATTCTAGTACACTATATTCTTCCTTTCTGCATTAACAGTTTTGGTCCATCACTTATAGGTGCTGAATTACGGAGTAAAACGGCAATTGCAACATTTTTATGTTGATTTTGTTGAAAATTCTACATTTAATGATGCTGCGCCCTTCCCCATAATAGTAGGTTTATTATTTTTGGCGGATAAAATAGCTTCTCCCCCGCTCTTAATAAACCGACCATAATTAGTTCGGTGGGGGCTAAAGGCTTTTTTTACCTGAAAATGATGCTTACGGCAAAACTTTTTGAGGGACTACCTGTAGGAAGATGAATCCTCGTACAAAATCCTCGAGCTCTCAGAAACCCGACCCGTGGGTACCCGGTTCCTACCCGGGTATTCGGTTCTCACCCAATTTAATTCGGGTACCCGGTATCGATGATTCCGTCACAAGAACCGGTTCCTCTTGAAATCGTGCAGTACAGATTCAGTTTCAAGGCCAACAGAGGAAATTTTGCATTTCACTAAGAAAATATCTAGTTCCTTTGGAAATTACAGATTTTTTGTAGTGAACTTTCAAAATACGACTTAAGATTTATTAATACAAATTTAAAGTTCCTTATACTCCCTACTATTAGTGAGAATTTTTGCTTTGCAATTTCACTCATTCTTATTAACCAGCTCAAACGACGGAATCGATTCCCGATGGGGGATTCGATTCTCACAGTGGAACCGGTTCCATTGATGGAATCGATTCCTATTTGGAACCGGGTACTCGCCTGGAATCGGGTACCCGATTGGAACCGAATTTTTGGTAGGAATCGATTCCGGTCGGGCGGGTACCCGGGTTTTCGGGTTATCCGATTCCAACTGAGAGCTCTACAAAATTCTAGTACACTATAGGCTTCCTTTTTGCATTAACACTTTTCGTCCATCACTTGTATGTAGATGCTGAATTACGGGGTAAAACAGCACTTTCAAAAAATTTTCATGTTGAATTTGTTGAAAATGATGCTATATGGCAAGGTCTTACAGCAAAGAAATAAGAATAGACTAGGAGTAAATCAGTGTTGCTAAAACAACATGTAGGTGAAATCACCGAAGAGCGCTTACTTGTTTCTATAGTATATAGTGAACAACCTACTTGTGTACTCGCCCCAAATTCGGAATATTTAAAATAAACGTAAAATCTCTATATTACCACGATTCGTCCTTAAGCGATTTAATATTAAAACTACAAACTGTTGTCAAACTTTTGTCCCCAGTCAGGGAGCGTTTTCTGAATTCACTATTCTAACACGCAAAAAATATATCTAGTATGGAAGAAAAAGAGAAAGTGGATTAGCAGATTCTGCACAAGTACTATATCAACAGATCCTTAACTATCCAATCCATAAAATGCATAAGCTATCAGTCGCCGTGGCATTTTATAAATTTTTACTCAAAGAAGTGTAAACAAGAACAGCACTGGCAGGTCGTAAACATGTTCAATGTTAGTCTCTAGAGATTAAGGTCATAAACTTGACCTTAATAGTATTCTTAACACCATTTCCAGTTTTCTGCACTCGGGGTTTCAAACAGTTGAGCTATATGACTCGATATATATATTTTCATTTAATGCCTCGCGATGTGTGATTACGTTTGACGCAGCATATTACGTCATTGATCGGAATCAAAATCGAAGCCGACAATATACAACCTGAGTTCTGGGAAGGTTTCCGACAAAGTTCTGTTGTAAAGGATTCGTAATTGACCTCTTAAACACCCGTAGGATTCATTGATGATACAGATCATTTTTTCAGTGACATCTTTAATACGTAAAGCTTCCTAAATGTAGTCGAGATCAACGTGATCAAAGGTCTTTTCAAAATCAACAAACCTAAAATATAATAAATCGTCTGCTGTAATCTTTATTTACACTTAAGTTTGAATTAAATTAATTTTAAAATGTAACCGTCGCTCGTTATCGTTATGAAACGGTGTTAAGTACTCTCGAGTTGTCGGCACTGCAGAACAAAATTAAATCGGATCTTTCAAATTACGTGTGTCATTCTTACACCTTTGTTAAATTAAGTGAATTTTTTTAAATAATGTTATTAATATCATTAAATTTATAATTATTTCATAGTTGATTATGTAAGATTTGTAATAAATGAAATCAAAAGTTTTTGCATTTGTACGGTTTTGAGTTTGCTTCGCGATTATTGATAATAAACTGAAGTTGGTTGTAGTTCAGAGGTTAAAGATGAGATAAAGCAGTTTAGCATTCAATTTTTAAGCCGAAAAAATTCCATGTTCACCGAGTTTTTGGAAGTATTTCATATACTTGGCAGGCTCTTTTTTATGACGAATAAAGAAAAACATCCGTAGTTATTCATATACTAATTCTTTCCGCAAAGGCCGAAGATCACAGCAATTTCTTTTAACTTTAATCAAAACGACTGTTATGATATTAAACGTATTACTTTCTTTTCAAATTTAATATGTTTAAAATAAGTGATTTTGATACCATCATACTCTTCGCCTATGTATGTATATACTATTGGACTGTATACCGTCTAATAAAAGCAACGTAACTATCGTATGAAAGTAGGTTTTGGAATGTTGATTATGCCACTCGGATTAGTTTGAGCAGGTCAGTACAATATGGTCGAAGATCATACTACGTCATCTACGAATTCCACTCATTCATAATGTAATGGTAATAACCTCTAAACAAAGGATAACAAAAAAATCCGCAACAACATTAAAGTCTCAAAACATCTTGCCATGTTAATTAAAATTCAAATATTCACAAACATCAGGAATGAAGAAAATTCAAAAAAGATTAGATGCAAATTAAACCCAAATTTTCTGATTCGAGGAATTCAAAATTATAAAATGCTTAGGCGGACATAACAACAGTCCTAATGACTACCACATTCCATATTTTTGGGCCTTTCCACCTAAGAAAGTATAACAAATTGAAGATAAATAATGATCGATAATTAAAAATTAATTAGCATTGACAAGCGTCCGTCTCAAGAAATAATTGTAGCACTTAGCAGACTTGAATTATAATTAAATTCATTGGAGAAATTAATTATAACTCAAGTTTGCTAAGTGCTACAATTATTTGTTGAGAAATACCTGTACCTGAAAAGTTTCATACTTAATTAATTACTTATAAAACGGGGCGTCAAGTAAATATGTATGTTATCTAAAAAATAAAATATTATATCATAAGTTAACATTAATGAATCAATTTTTAACAAATTAATATTGACTTATTTTCGTGGTTATAAATACGTATACAAAAATAAAATAAAAATTAGGTTGATGAGAAATATATAGGTGGCTGATAATTACTGTTCCATACCTCAAACCGAAAAAAGGAACCCTTATAGGATCACTTCGTTGTTTGTCTGTCTGCTGGCTGGCTGTCAGACTGTCTGTCTTTTTCTCAGGAACGCGTGGAGGTATCGAGTTGAAATTAATATCAAATACTAAGATCCACGATCCCTTAGAGCTGTAAAAAATCTAGCTTCTAACTCAACACAATCAAAAAATACGTCGTGAAATGCACCCATTTTCAAATAAATCAACACCTTCCGGTTTTTTTTATTCGACGACCTAAAATCATGAAATTTGGAAAAACGGAAGGTCGCACAGCACAAGTAAAGGACAAAATCCGAAAATCGTTAATTATTTAATAAATTTAGGTATATCAATGGAAAAAAAAATTACGGAACCCTAGGTGCGTGAGTCAAATTCGCACTTGTAATTGTCATTATTTTGTAATTTTGCCTTTTGTGGAAGAAATAAACTCCCTGGTATAAGCAGAATATTCTTGAAGTTGTTGATGCGAGATTGATTATCAATTCCATCTGCACTGAGCCATCAGTATGGTTACTGAAAGCAAACCAGAGGATAGGCCTTCCAAGTGAAAACTGTTGGAATTAGTAAAACTATTTGGTGAGAAAGGCACATGAAGTGGAAAAAGCATTAACTGCTTCCAAGTTGATTCGAAAGAAGCTTTTAGGAAGGTATGCGTGCATTAGTTTAACCGATTTTGAGGTAAATACGTGACTCACAGATTTCCTTCATCATAACAATTACGTTTTGAGTTCATAGTGTTTTTTTTCTCATGACAAGTCGCATGTGAAACTGTTATTGTAGTACCGATATCTCAAATCTTAAAACTTTTATTTCAGATAAGGTAGCAAAACCTCGACCAAGACTTCCACTTCAGTTCCCGGGCATGTACTATATTAGGGGAGACCGAGTATGGTTGGCTACAGGGGTTGGTTGGCACAAATTTTAACAATTCTCAACAAATACTACAGATCGAACCAGTGCTTAAGTCAACAACGCATAATGGTACTGTGCTCCGGCATAACTGTTTTCAGCGTTCAGCTAGCACTTGCTTAGTCCTGAATTACACGAGAGGGATTTTACCCCATAACTCACGGCAATTCTCTTCTGTGCAAAAGTAGAAAAACCCTCCGAGTGTTGCTACGAAAGGGGATTTGACTGACGTTAAAAGACCGGTTCATAAGTGTTTGCAGTGTTGATAATTTGTATTCACCGGCTCAAGCAATACTAAATCAACCTGACACCAAAAATTTTTCGAACTCTGATGAGGAAGTTACGAAAATGGACAAAAGCAAATCAGGAAAAACTCAAGCAAAACCCCTACGATTCGTGATTGACACTCACAGATGACCCTCTTGCCACCTCACTTCTCTGACCAAGGAAAAAACAGGTTTTCGTCACTCATGGGGTAAAATCCCTCTCGTGTAATTCAGGACTTAGACGCGACTTGGATATGTAACTTGCTGAGACGTAAAAGTAAAAGTTCGTTGTTTTAAGTTGTTATCGCTCGTGATTACAACTTATTCTGTATGTACGGTAATTAATATTTATTCATGTTAGGAATTTTAAACTTTATTTGTATGTGCACTATTTTTTTGAGCTATTTTCATAAACTCATTGTAAGTCACGTTAAAATTCCAAAAACTGACTTGGGGTTGGTTGGCTCATTTTCTTCGGGGTTGGTTGGCACACATAATAATGTCTTTTTATTGTTTTATATTGTTACACATAAGTGTAAGAAGTGATCGTGTTAAAACAGAGGATAAAATTACGAGGAAACGAGGGTTTGAAATGAAAAAAATAAAAAAAATAAAAAAAATAGAAAAAAAATAAAAAATAAAAAAATAATAAGAAAATTCGGAATGCTTAAAGAAAACAAACAATACCAAAATATACCCAATTATGTAAACGTGCAAGGATCCAGGGTAGTTTCCGTAATAATAAAAAGTTGCAAGGGCATTTCAAATTTCAAAGATTAGATTCTTAAGAACTGAGATAAATATTGCATAGGCATATGCATATATTTAGATTCTAGAACAGAATCGGCAATAACTTCAGTCGAAGTATTTGGAAACAATGTATGTCTTATGTATAGATATTGTGGTTAATATATACATATGTAGTTATTTTTTTTAATTGGTTTTTGATTTGCTTAGAAACTAAATTACGTGCCAACCATCCCCTGCTTCTGTGGCAACCATCCCCATTTGATTTGTGTGGGGGATTTGTTGCCACATTTGTTTCCTATAAATATAAAGTTAATAGTAGTTTTCTTCTCCTCGATATGACAGAGTTTCAAAAAGTGTAGCCAACCATACCCGGTCTCCCCTATTCCTCGCTTGCAGGTAAGGTAAGGCAAGAGAGAGCAACTTAAAAACTGAACTGCTTCCTTCTCTGGACAATCAAATTAAAATAAACTGTGTAATGAGGCGAAATTTATCGTCGTCTCAACTTCGTAACGCGTGAACTGATTTTGATGATTCTTGTTTTATTTTATAGTGGGTTCCACAATAAAAAAGGGTCAAACATTTTGTGGTTGGGGTGGGGGTGGGCAGGGATGTTGATTTTCAAACTGTGGAATCTGTGAAGCTAATTAATTATACAGGTTTACAAAAAATGGAGTAATGATTGTTGTTGGGCAGCTGGGGAACATTGCTTAAGTAATTTGCTGCGTAGAATCCGAATCCGAGGTAAGAATAAAGAGTCCGATTAAGGGGGGTTTCTCATCCAAAAACCTTCTTTAAACAAACGATACATTGTTACTTCAAGGTTTTTTACAAAGCGTGTCTAAAAATGAAGGTTCTGGTCGATCTAGGTGAGAAACGAAAAAAATTATATTATGGGGGGTCTATCTCCACCATGCCCCCCACACCCAATATAGGAATTTGAAGTTTTTTTACGATAAAAAAATTCAACCTGACTCCTTATTGATCTTTTTTACTCTTTCTGTTAATATTTGGTTGAATTTTTGCTTAAAATGGCAGGTATTAGCTGTGCGTTTGGTAATGTAACTTAAGAACGGTAAAAGATTGGTGTTCGCTTTAAGTTTACGTTGAAAGAGAAAACATTAGTCACTATTTTAAACCCAAAAATAAAAAATAATAGTAGGGCAATTTTTCAAGATATTTCCCTTTGAAATGAAAAAATTGTTATTTCCGAAAATTTCGGTTTAAAAATGAATCATGTTAAAACTGTTAGCAGTAAAAAAAATTTGCATAGTCCTTAGCACCATTGTGTTACCTATAAACTGAGATATTAATAACGTCTCTAGCTCTAAAACTTTAGATGATGTACGTTAAAATGTAAAACTGTTTTTTCTTCAACTCCTCCCATACAATTTTTTCCGATTCTTAGATCTACCTTCCTTCAATTTTGCAAAAGCGCTGTGAAACACCCTGTATATATATATATATATATATATATATATATATATATATATATTTGTACACAAATATTGAGTCACGACATCCAACATGCTTGACGTCAAAAAACCTCGGTAACACCCGCAATAAAAACATTCAAGGGATGATCAGGCAATTAAAAGTCGTTAAAAATAAAATGGTCCAGGAATAGCAGTGAAGCTTATTTGTCGTTATAACTTTTTTTTTCACATAAAATAACAGAATAACTTTAAACGCGTTTTTCTCGAAATCCTTTTTTAGACTTGAGTTCAACGCCCTTTAGTATTAAATTTTTAAAACATAATTGTGTTAAAAATTATTTTTTAGATCAGTTTTAATGTATATTTTTAGGTAAAAAAGAAATAGGGCGCTATCTATTAAAAGAAACGAGATAAAAAAAAGATAAGAACTAAAGCGTTCAGTTTTTGCTCTTAGAATGAGAAACGCCTTAAAGATTTTCGATTATTTAATTTGTATCTGGGACATAGAAGTTAATGAAAAATCAGAAATGATCTACAGCCAAAAACTTTCTTATAGTATAAGACACCCTTCTAACAAATATGTGCAGCAATATTGACGCAGGAGTACGAAATTTGAAATGAAACAGCTTCCAATTAATAGAATAAAATGAAAGGAATAAAATATAGCGAAGAAATAAAACTTAAACTCTGCAAAAATTATAAAACAGCAACATTTCAACAGACTGCTAAAATGTGCTGTATTATAATTTTTGCGGAGTTCAAGTTTTTTTTCTCGTTATATTTTGTCCTTCCTTTTAATCCTATTAATAACACAGGACTGCGATCTTTTTCTTCCTGGACAATGAATAGTTGTTGGCGAAGTAATTTTTTCTGCTGAAACCGAATCCGGGCTCATAACTGCTCTATCACGTCAGATTTTCCAGATATTCTAACCTAAAAGTACAAAAACACTGTTTTTTGACATATTTGAGGTTATGTAGCACCGCGATGTTTTTTTCTTCAAAAAACTATATGTGGGATCTTATAGTACAAGTCTTCCTCTTTCAAATGCTGCTAAGTTTGCTTAAATATCTTTTTTTTTCGCCGCGATATCGCATTTTGAAATTTTAATGAATTTGAATTTCTCGGTATACGAAAACTTTATGATCACTTTTCAATACAAGAAAATTAAATAAATAATAAAATTTCAAAATGTGATGTCGCAGTGAAAAAAATATATATTTGAGCAAACTGAACGGTGTTTGAAAGAGGAAGACTTGCAGATACGGTTTTTTGAAAATTCGCAGTGCTACATAACCTCAAATATGTCAAAAAACAGTGTTTTTTGCACTTTTAGGTTCGAATAACTCAAAAACCTGATGTGATGGAGCAATTCTGAGATTTGGTTTTAGCGGGAAAAATTACTTCGGAAACAACTATTCATTGTCCAGGGAGAAAAAAAAATTTCAAAATTTCGCAGGTCTGTGTAATTGGAAGCTGTTTTATTCCGAATTTCATACTATCTTCATCAGTATTGCTAATACTTTTTCCGCTTTTGAGCACCACGCTCGAGAAAGTCTTCGATTTATTTTGCATAGAAAGCTCATTTCACTTAGGTAATAGTAAAACAGTAAAACGGAAACAATTTACAATGCCATAAAAACTACGGGTCTTTCCAGAAAAACGCGATAAGCTGCAGTTTAATTAGCTTCCGTAATTTTATAGATTATAAATAGATAATACTTTGCCTAAGATTATTGAATTGTCGCTGCTGATAGAAACATATTAATTCAAAAACTCCTATCTGTACATATCGCCAGTCATTAAGTGTAAATAATTACTTAGCGAATCACAGACTCAAATCCCCCTCTCCCCTCTTTCAACCGGATTATTTTAAACAATTATTTATTTCCCTTGAAAGAGAAATCCAACAGATTTGCAAATAAAACATTATTTAACCAAAAATAAGCCAGACTTTGACAATTGATTTCTCTTGTAAGTACCTGCACTCTTCAATCCAGTGAAACGTTATATTTCTGACTCATCCAAATATTGACATTTTCCGCAATATTTCCAAAAATTTACACGCTAATGCGAAAATTCCTTATTTGTTTTAGCAATTCGTATCAGTTCATATAAGACTTGACAACAAACAAGCGCTAATGATAGGGATCGAGTTGGAGTACGTTTTTGAAATCGCTTGTCCACTTAAGTTACCGCTCGGGGGAAGAATAAATACCAATTAAACAATAAAAGAATATATGATTTAAACAATTGAACTAATCTAATTAATTTGAACTCACGTGCTGACAAAAGTCCGATAAATCGTGTAGATAATGTAAGAAATACACGAAAGTCGGTAACTCATCGTTTGCACATTTCATAGTAGTAAATTTCGTGGTTTGCACTTGGATAGTGCTTATGTGAACTGCTACTGCGGGTAATTTTACACTTCGCTACCTTAGCCTCATTAAGAATTGGTTGTTGCTTCAGGTAATTCTTCGTTTTCTTCTCTACGTGGATGTAGAAATATATCTCAATAACTTTTGCATTTATAAATGCAATTTTCGAAAGCGTAAAATATCGTCGAGGACAACTGTTTTGACAATAAATTATTATTCGATGGTCGACAGTTAATATGTTAGTATCTCTAACTGATCTTTTCACACGGTCTATTGGGTTGCACAGCAACTCAAAAGTGTCGCAGATAAGTATAATTAGAATTACAAGTTTTATATATTTATACATTTCTGGCTGATTGAACGACACGGAAGAACGAGTGAAATTCTGCTACCCTTCGGGGAAGTAACTAAACTTATGCTAAAATGAATGAAATTTTAAACTTATTCAGCTTTTATTTCCGCCAAGCATAGGTGCCTTTTTTTGTTTTTGAACTATAAATACTAGTAGTGCCCCCGTTAATATGTGATTGATTTCAAATAGAGCTCAACTATTTTGGAAGAGTGGCATAGAATGTCGACTTACTTCATCATAGGGACCAAACTTTTCTACAATTACCAAGGAGTTAATAAAGGGTGTCCGAAAATTAATGCAAGATTTGAATTGAATAAAAAACACAGTTTTTTTTCTTTAAATTGTTATTTTTTTATTGAATCGTAAAACACACAGGATAGGGTTATGTATGGAATAACACATCGGGCAATGGCCTCTATGGCTTTGCTGGCTAAATTTCGTTGAAGCAGCGTTGAATTTCCTCCTTCAATGTACGCGTGCTTGCGGGCTTGTTATCATAAACCTTTGACTTCAAAAGAAATCCAATGGTGCTAAATCAGACGATCTAGGAGGCCAATTCTTATCAGCGAAACGAGAGAGTACACGGCCAGGAAATGTGTCATGTAGTAATTGAATTGTTTCGCGGGCTGTATGGCATGCGGCACCGTCTTGTTGAAATCACATGTCATCCACATCAATATCATCCAATTTAGGCAGAAAGAACTGTGTTATCATATCGCGATATCGAGCACCAGTAACATTCACTGCTTGATCAGCTTCATTTTCGAAAAAGTATGGTCCAATGATACGCCTCCACCCCGAAATCCATGCGTTTGTTTTTCGACAATCACATGACAACCCCAAATGCGGCAATTTTGACATTAACAAAGCCATGTGCTTCATAGCTGAAAATCATTTTGTTCGAAAAATCGGCATCCACTTGTTGATGTTCAATAATCCATTCACCGAACTCTCTTCGCTGTGCATGGTCTTTAGGCTTCAGTTCTTGTGCCAATTGAACTTTGTAAACATGGAGACGTAGAGCTTCAATGAGTATACGCTTTAGAGAGCTTCTTGAAATTTGCAATTCTTGTCCACGAAGCCAAATTGATGTTCCCGGACTTTCACCAACACTCTCACGCACTGCTTCGATATTGAAATTTGAACGACTTGTTTTTGGACGAACAGTGTGTTTAGCATCACCAATTGACCCAGTGTGCCTGAATTTTTCAGTTACTCTCATCACACTGATCCGACCATGTTTTGTACGAAATTTTCGAACTATGGTCGCCAGACTTTCATTATTTTTGAAATATTGTTCAACAATGAAAACACGTTGTTCTATCGTCTAACGCTCCATTTTTACTAGCCCTAAACCAAAGATTACAATTACTAGATAAACGGCTTCGAACAAAGCAGTGAACAATTTTTGGTTGCTTTTGTATATTTCCCGTATCGGGCAACCCTGCAGTCAGAATTAAAAATTTGTTTTCTGATCATATCGATTTAAGCGTGAATAAGGCTAGTGCTTCTTTGAGCTTCGTGAAGAGACGGTCCAAGGAATTCAACAACCGATGCATTACTTAACTGCTATATTGTACCTTTGTTAAGCCCATTTTTGAGTAGGCTTGCCCGGTTTGGTCACCTAACTACTTCACTCACATAGACCGCATTGAAGCTATTGAACGTAGATTTGTTCGTTTTCCTCTGCCTGACCTTCCTTGGGATGATCCTTTTCACCTACCTCCGTATAGTACAAACTTATCACTGCAGACTCTTGAGAGAAGACGTGGCAATTCCAAAATTGTGTTTGCTTTTGACTGCTTCATGGGAACTGCCAATTCTTCGGAGCTTTTGAGTGCCTTCAACATATCTGTGCCGATGTTCTCGATGTCTCGTTTATTTAATAGCAATTTTTATTATTGACTTTAATAGGGGGATGTTGTGCATCGTTCATACGAATTTGTACACTGTACTAACAATAGGGGCCGACATAATATTAAATATTATTTTATACTTTTTAACGCATTGTGTGAAGGCGATTCAACTTTTTTAAAAACTATTTTATTTTTTACATTATAAATTTAGTCGCCGCCAGCCCTTTTCCATTCCGCCGAGGAACAACATTTTTACCGTGGTGGTAGTCCAGGAATGTACTCCAGGAATGTACTCAAAATCAGGGCACGCAACTACAAATTTTTTATTACCGTATCATTCAGGAAGCTATTAAAGAGCATCAAAGGCATTGAAATTAGTCCACGCGTTACGAAGTTAGGCTCCACCTCTTCGGACCACGCAAGCTGCAAAATTCTTCTCATAGTTACAATAGGGAAGCGAACAAAGAACAAGAAAAATAATCATCCGAGTCGGTCTACGCGTTACGAAGTGAGATTCCGTCCCCTCCCGATACATTTATTGAAAATTTGACATAATGGGAAAACGTACTTTATGCTACAAAAGAGGAATCCTCCAAATCGATCTACACGTTTCAAAGTTAGGCCCCCCCCCACCCCTATCCTATGTCTCGCTTTTGGGAAGTAAGTTAAAAAGTCTCGTTAAAACGGCTGCTTAAGTTATGAAGTTAGGCGACACCCTCCTTCATGTCGCCACCTCATCTTAAGTAAGAGTTATTCTGCTACTAATAGTTAGGTTCCACCATATCCTCCCATCCACCCTGAAAATTTTTGACATTGTATCAATTAGGGATCATACTGTATACAAAACAAAGTAATAACCTAAATCGGTTCACGCGTTACGAAATTAGACTTTCTCTCCCCCCCCCCCCCCCCAAAATATTTCTCATAGTAGCAATAGGGGAACTTATTCTATATACAACAAAAATTGAATCATCCAAATCGATTCACGCGTTGCAAAGTTGGGTTTCGTTCCCTTCCACAATTCATCCCTCCTTCTCTAATTTTGTATTGGGTAATTTGCATCGATGTATTGGGTAACTTGCAGATACTACAGTAGCTGGGTAGTTAAACTTGGTGATTATAAAGGCATGAATTTGGAAACAAAATAAGCCACAGCTGTAGTGGGTTTTAAATCCATACTTTTAAGTGGCATCGTAAGCATCTCATCATCCTAAAACCTTCATATAGAACTTACTTACGAGTAGACACGTTCTGTCCGCAGGCATGCGTATGTAAAAATCCGGGCAAAGTAAAGTCTTCTTCACTCGCGAGAAAGGCCCCAAAGATTGATATAGAATTATTCGCTCTTACTAGAGGGATGACACCATTTGGGTGCCACTTTACACAGCCTCCACAATGTGTTTTCTTGCATCTGCCTGCTGTGAATTCGCTTTCATATTGGAGGCTCGTTGCTATCAGCAATTTTATTTGTCCATTACTTCAGGGTCTTAGCTATCTAAAATATTTTATTGTTGACATAATTTTATCTAGATTTAAAATTCCGGTAGATCAAACAAGCAGACGACTTTTAACATGTCTCTCTGGCATAATTCTGATTGTGATAAAATAACATGCGTTGACTGGAAAGAAGAATGAGTTGGAAATATGAGATTGAACGATTCAGTAAAAGCTGTGAACGTTGTTCTCAAACGCCTGAGGCTCGTAAAAGGCAGTGATCCACATCAATACTATTCTCTGCAAATAGCATCTTCAAAATATGTCGCGGTCATAATTTAACGGGTTGTCTATTTAGCTCCAAATCTAATCAGAATCTAAGTTGGAACGAGACGCATCGATTGAACCGTCTAAAAATTAGATTGAGTATAAATCCGGAGCAGTGTTAATGAGTAGCCGGAAAAAAAGAGAAGTTTAAAGAGTTAGAGTAGTGGAGTATGAAATGACATCGAAAGAGGCCATAAATTACCTTGAAGTAATTATAGACGATAGGTTAAATTTCAAGAAACACCTAGAATATGCAGGAAGGCGGATAAGGCAGTATCAGGACTTTCGCAAATGATACCAAACATCGGAGAACCTAGATCACCGATGAGACTACTCCTCAATACTTTTCTAGCAGCATCAATCTGGGCAAAAGCTATGGAAGTGAAGAAGTACAGAAAAATACTAACAACTGTGTATCGTTTTAGTATTTTAAGACTCGCCAGCGCCTTTAGGAGGAGGTATCGTTTGTGGTTGTACGGACATCTTAGACATCTTGACTGATGAAATGCACCGACTACAGACCGACTGTCCAAATACGCTTCGCTTGAACTTTTTCACATTTGTGTTGTTCTGCTTAGGAAATATTTCAAAAAATTTTTTTTTTAGGGGGTATAAGGGTGAGGGCAGGCGTGGATCCAAGGCAGGAGGGGCAATGGTTGCAATTGCCTCCCCCCTCCCCAGGCCCGTAGAGACAAAATTCGGGCCCGGGGGTACCACATACGGGCCCCCCGCGAAACGAATTTCTGGTCCGGCACTTAGCGTTTACGGGCCCATATACAATCGAATGATTGACTTTCAGTTTAAAATCTGTCTAGTATAGTACACTTTTTCGATCGTGAAGCATTTTTTTTATATAAATAATTAAAATGGAAAAATTTTTCTGTTGATGACTTAGATGACGGGGCCCCTTTCAAAGCCCGGGCCCGGGGGGGTTACCCCCTTCGCCCCCCCTGTCGTCGGCCCTGCCCCTCCCCTTCCCGAACCACGACCCTATTTTTTTATAGGGAAAAGACCCGTTTAAGAAAAATTACGGCGGAAATCAAGGTAGTCAAATGTAGAGTTATTTCGGAAAATCAATCCGTACTTTTTACAGTACAGTTAAAGTTAAAGTATTGTCGTAATTAATTATGACTGGTGTGTGCGCAATCGCCTTCCTTTGAATGCCGACAAGTGCACCGTTATGACCTTCTCCCGTAAGAGATGCCCTTTCCTCTTTGACTACACCGTTGATGGCGTTACCTTGGGCAGGGTTGATAAGATGAAGGACTTAGGTGTGGTCCTCAATTCTCGCCTTTCATTCGAGGATCATGTGGACTCGATCGTTGGCAGGGCTAATTCGATGTTGGGTTTTGTTAAAAGATGGTCTAAGGAACTCGATGATCCCTACTTAACTAGGCTTCTTTACTGTACCTTCGTCAGACCGATCTTGGAATACGCTAGCCCCGTATGGGCTCCCTATTTCGCCGTTCACGTCAGCCGCGTTGAGGCGGTGCAGCGCAGATTCCTTAGGTTTGCTCTCCGTGGACTTCCCTGGATTGATCCCTGGTTACTTCCTTCCTATATTGATCGCCTGGCGCTGATTTCTCTTGACTCCCTTGAAAAGAGGCGCAACATCTCCAGACTACTATTTTTGTTTGATTTATTGCAGGGAACAATAAATTCACCTGATTTACTGGCGGCCGTCAACATCTCTATCCCGCAACGCTCCTTGAGGAATCGCAACTTCCTGCACATCTCTAGTCATCGTACTCTGTATGGGATGCACGAGCCCA
This sequence comes from Leptarthrus brevirostris, assembly GCA_964036015.1. Taxonomy (NCBI): domain Eukaryota; kingdom Metazoa; phylum Arthropoda; class Insecta; order Diptera; family Asilidae; genus Leptarthrus; species Leptarthrus brevirostris. Next base: position 149,744,975 of record OZ038372.1, read on the forward strand.
TCACTTCGATGTCTCGCCTCTTCAACCAACACTTCGCCAGCTTCGACTTAAATCTCTCCAGGCTGCAGTTGAGGGACCTGCTCAGACAGCGCCTTTGTTGACGGCTTTGTTGGCTTGTTTTTTTTCGGCTCTAGTATGTAGTTTAGTTTATAAGTTTTTCACTTACGCTGTAGTAATCTATGTGATGAATCTGAATAAATGAAATGAAATGAAATGAAATGAATGGTATTAAATAATTGATCGGGATTATTTTTAGAATAGAATTCGATATTAATTTTTAACTGAACTGATCACATATTTGCTGTGCTTGGGTTTCCTCCAGAAATGTAAGAAATACTCCTTCTGACTTGGCTCTGATCTACAACTCCCACATCAGGCCTAGACTGGAATATAGTTTCCATATTGGGGCAGACGCCGGGCATACCGCATTGGCTGAGTTAGATAAAGTTTAAAGAAAGACTATTAAACTTATTGGGGCGACTACTCTCAGCTCTTTGATTCTCTGAAAGGCTGAAGCATCGACGGAATTTCGGTTGTTTTTCATTCTTCCATCGCGTGTTTCACTCTTTTATAGCTGTTTCCACGGCCATTGCTCTAATTACATTGCTAGCCTAATTCTTTGTAGACACATTACAACGCGCTATAGAAGAGCTTGACACCCACAAATAATAAAGAAAATTGCAGAAATTGCTCCCCCTCTCCACCCTTCCCTTAGCGAAATCGGGGATCCGCACCTGTGTGGGAGCGACTTGAATCTAGTGATATAAGAATGAGAGACAATCAATACTTCGTCGAAGCTCCAGAGAGAATTTTATTCTCTCAGTGATTGTAGAACCACTTTAAAAGTCTTTCTTTGACAGAGCGATATGTTTTAGATATCATCTTACACTTGCAGTACACTGCAAGTGGACCTTCAATTGAACTTGGATTTCGAACGAGTGATATTGCTCTGAAACCCCAATGGCCTTGGTATACCGCTAACGATTCAAAGGAAGCAAAAAGAAATATTTCTATATTAGATATGTGGTATAATTAGAAATGACTTAAGCTTCCTCCATTAGAGCTGTAATGTTCTTAATCGTTCCAAAAAGTTCTTCCGCTTGTTATACGAAGAAGTATTACCTGAACAGTCAATCTACTACTGTTTTGCTTCTACAATCGTCAATAACTTCCAGTAACCCAGTCAATTTATTTGACATATGTTTTACTTTTTTAATTTCAAAATATGTTTACTATTGAATAAAATTTAATTATAGAAATTCTACGAGTTACTTAAGAGTAAACTTAATCTGAATTAAAAGTGACGTTTTAAAAAATGACCAAGGTATTGTATAATCCTGCACCAACCAATTTCCACTGAATTGTAAACAACTTTGAGTTAAGTATTATGTGGAAAGTTTGCTGACTGTTCCTGGGTATACACCACAACTTTATACTTCAAATCAATAAAAAATAGTATGGGAGTTGAGGTAAGTTCGTCAAGAACCTAGTTCCGTTTTGTATTTAATGTTTCCTGACTAAAGATTGAAATTATAAAAGGATCTTGTGTTTCAAGTTTACGTAGATCTTAGAATATATAACTAGACGTAGATATTTAGGAAATATATGTTTCTATTGTCATTTGGACTCGCTTCCTAACTAGCATTGAAATTCTGCCGCTTTGAAGTCACAAAGATCCCATTATTAAGCATGGCCCGGCATCATGAATTTCATGTTGGAATTGGAGTTAAATCTGCAGATTGTTTATATCTACAGGATAAAGGAAAAAATAAGTATAATTTCAATATCTTTTTCTATGTGTAGTTCTTTCAAAGTGACGGAAATGAAATCATGCGTTTCCGTTCCTTGATCACAGCTGCGATAGTGTATATTACATGATTCACCAAACCTTGTCACATATTCACCTAATGAAGGGTGCAGGCTGCAGTAATTTTTGCAGTACCAGCCCAAAGTCTATTAGCAGCTAGAAAAAGGTGCGTTCTTCAAAATAAAAAAATAAGGGCTTTGCTTTAAATAGTAATACACTAGACTTTAAATGCCGTTTTTTTTTCACTTTAAGCAGTTGTCTAATCTTGTTCTATTACTGCTGAGCCTACGTATTCTATCTAATCTTTGCATTTCTTAAAAAAAAGGAATGGCTGAATTTTGAGTGAGCCTAGCGGACCCTGCACTAGTTCGGCTTGGGAGTCTTGTTCCTACTATGATTCCACGTTCAGCAGCACAAAGCAGGGTAATCTTGAATTCTTTTCTCAGAGAGGGGAATTCCACTTTTGATTATGTTCTTTATCTATTTAATCAAACAAAATTTGACTCCTAATCTGTACATCAAATTAAAAAAAAATCTTTTTCACGAACACTTGAGACGAAAATCACAAAAAGTAAAAGTTGACAGTTCAACTTCATTTTACTCCCAGTCTTTATCTTCCCAATGAGCAAGTTCGCTGGTCTCACTTACACGGCTCATACACGTATGGCCTATCAAAAGAACTGTCAATTATTTAACCAACTCATACATACTTAGTAAGGTCCATGTATTCCCGACCTAACATAGAAGGAGAGGGAATTCCCGGAAAATTTAGCTGTAAGTCATAGACCACCTTTACTTAGTTGCGTACGCCATTTGAGCTGAGTGCGCTTGTCAGTTTATTTGTGGCAGTTGTGGTTGTAAAGTAAATTTTTAAAATGTCGCAAATTGAGTATCGCACGGTAATAAAGTTTTTAACAAAGGAAGGGTTAACGCCAACGCTGATAAAAGAAAGAATAGATGCTGTGTACGGAGACTCTTCTCAATCTTTTACAACAATAAAAGATTGGTCTAAGCTAGAATACATGGACCTTACTACGTATGCCCACCTATACGAATAACTATGTTATGTGCAAAAAGAAATTGTTCTCCTGAGAGGTAAGAAATAGATTCTTGGAGACGACATTGGATTAATGGTTGAGTGTAACTATCCCCAGGCCATATATTCAAGTTCAAACCTCGACATGCCTATGAATATTTCTTTCATTTGCAATTTAGTAATAATAATAAATAAAAAAATACACTCCGCTCGAAGTAATTTCCCTCATTTTACTTACCCTAATTCCATTTCGGCCGTAGTTAAGGCTAAACAAATTATATTTTTCACGATTGAGTAGGTAAATTTAGGAAACGGTTCTTCTATTTAATATTTATTCTATGCCTTTACTACATTCTTCTGGAGCTGTGGTAGGATTTTGTTCATGACCATCAGTTTGAGTAGAGGAGAGATTATTTCACCCTGAGACTCTCTTATGTGCACATATTTAACAGCAAGGCCATAAAATAGATACTAAATAGAAGATCAGCTCCTTAAATATTCCTGCTCAAACGTGAACGAAATAGTCTGGCAATGCTCTAGCAATTTTGTATGAAAAAGTAAATGCTAAGTGTCAAAAATTGGTAAGCGAGAATCAATTTTGTAAGTCTCAGAAGAGAAATTTCCCTTTTCGTCGATTAATTTGTATAAACGGACATATGTGTTGGTGTAGTAATTGACAGTCCTAAAAATTCGTTACTTTCGTATGATATTAGTCCGTAAATCCTTTTCAATTCTTTCATTGAGTGTTTCTTTTCCCTTTCGCGATACTACGAAATCTCTTAGTTTGTATCTGAATTGGACAGCTTTACTGTGATCCTTGTCACTTGATCTTAATAATTGAACAACAGCATTCACCTACAAATTGGATGCATAACCAAAATTTTTACTCGAACGAAATGACATTTACAATTACATACAAGATGACTGAGAGATTTCCCATTTGGGTAATTTCTTCTCAGCGACATTACCATTTAAATGAAAAATGAAATTAAGTGCCCTGAAATTTTTGCAGTTTTGTTTGAAGCTGGTCTACTATTTGTATTTATACTATGGCATGGTTTGATTCGAACTAAAATATGGCTTTATTCTTGGTTGTCTCAATAGAATAGCACTACTCTACCTAAGCCTACTTCTTGGCAAGGACAGGCAAAATTTGTGTTCTATAACAGATGTTGAAATTTTCATTTCATCAGGGAGGAGGAAAGGTTTTTTTGAAAATTTTACAAGATACCTTAAATGCCGTGATTGCAGGCTTTTAAAGTCATAATATTGTGAAGACCACATCCAAAAGTATTGTGTATTGTCCGTTAAGCTAACTTGAAAATTTAAACAATTCTAAAGCGCTTAGCGCGATGGAAAGCATTCAGCTCTTACTCTGCGAATGCCCGGACCTAGCAAAAAGAAGGTACAATGCAATGGGCGTGTACTTCTTAGGTGGCATGGGCGATATAGCCGGCATCGGGCTGAAGTAGCTCCTAAGGTTTATTAACAGCTGCGGCTGGTTTTAGTTAAACTCGGCAATCAGGCACGGTTCCACGGACCATTTATAGGTCTATGTGAGGCTGATCGGCTGTAGCACTGATGGCCGCTACCCTAACCTAACCTAACCTAAAGCGCTTAAGTTCTCTGTTTACATTTATGAGCTTTCACTCTCTTTTAACTATTGTACACTCTCATTTTTGATTCGGACATTGATAAAAAAAAGATTATCTGATGCTTCAGACAATTTGTTGGGATCCCATTAATTTCGTTAGAATATATTTCGTAGGATAGCCACCTTTTATTATGAAGGAGATATAATCTATGGAAGACATCACAACAAGTGCAATACTTACGTGATCTAAAATGAATTATTATGTTTCAGTCCTACAAGGATTGAGCAAAATGTCCTATATATCAAAACGAAAATGATAGGAACAGGTCTAAATTTTTCAATTAAAGGTCATTGACTAAAAATTCAAAAACAACCTCGTGATTGACATGAATTCGAACATCACGATCCACACTAAATCTGGGTAAAACTGGTAATATTGACGCATCTTAACTTTCATTAAACGGTTTCGAAGGTAAATCTCTAAAATTTACGGTGACGTCATTGTCGCTAGCACATATATACTATTTTGCATGCGGTAGTTAGTAACTTGACCGAAAAAAACCTCGTTGTAATGCATACAAATTTAATATGAAACCGCAAAAAAGTTTCTTTTTCATTGAACGTTTTTGGGGGTTTTTGCTGGTATGAATCTCTTTATTGCTTTTGAGGACACCGTGCAAGGTAGATTTCGGTAATTGACACAACTTATTATTAGTAACACTAACATGAAGTCAGGAAATTATAAAAACTATACATGTGGCGAATACGGCATTTTATTGTTTAAGTCTGCCATGGTAAACATAATTATTGGGCGAGTTGTCTAAATTGTAATTTCGACCTTTGGTATAGATTTTAGTTTAATGGACAGAAAAGGTTAAGTTGTTGTTTTTCGTGTTCGACGAGAATTCGTATTCAGACGAGTGCAGTTTTTGCATCCAAAATATTAGGAATGTTACATTATATACAAAAAACTTGGAAATTTTAGTATTTCTTGTGGCAATAACCACTGAATAAATCAGGATACAGTTTGAGAAAGAAAACCTGATTTTCTAGTTAGTTAAATAGTAAGTGAAAATCACATTATTACGGGGATTAGTTTTTAATAAAATCAATTACAAAGCAATAATTATTAGTAAAATTATTGACTGGAATCGAGGAGAGTTTTATAAAAAAAATTCGAAGTTCTTTAATAGTCAACAGTCAATCTTCAAAAAGGAGATGACTTCGTTTTTCCTAAATTTCATTTTAGTTAAAAGTAAAAAATGAGTTGTTTGATAATTGAAAAAAAGATAATTTTACGCACTAGAAAAAGTTGTTAAATTAATTATAGACGCCAGGTTGACCGGAAGCGAGTCATTCGACGACAAATGTTATTCCTGTAAGTGTATATCCTCGCTTCTGAGACCCGGTGTGTTTCGGGTAGGTACTACTTAATGTACGATATCAATTGATAGCTTGTTAGATATATATTTTCACTTCTTACAACGCTCTATATGTTATTTTTACATACGAGCAACTAGCAATGAAGCATTTGAGTAAAACTGGCGTTGTCAGTCACTTCCGGGTCAGTCAGAGCGAACTTTGGCGCTGGCGAATTATATGGTTAAAAACAATGGTGAATGACTCATTTTCCAGATAATTATAAACACCACAAGGTTGCACCGACGCATTATGCCGTAAAGTTAACTGGTATAAATAAAAAAAAAACACCCACACATGACGCTTAGTTGAAGTTTGACCGACGATAATTTACATCCTAACTGACCTAGTACTCATATTGTAAGTAATTTCATCCTCTACAACATTCATGTTGGTCACTTTTTGCTTGATTGAGGCTCTTCCCAACAACTTGGACACGTACCCAAAAACACACCGCAAAGAAAAATTTAGTCCATCGACTAATTTGACTGCAGTATCGTTTTAATTTCTTGTTTTAAGTGGTATTGAAAAAAGTAATTATCAAAGTTTTGAAAATCAACCATTCAAAAGACCACTGCGATTACAAAGATTTAAAAGGAAAAATTGAAAATCGGCTTATTTATCTTCGAGTTTTTAAAGACGGAGTTCGATCAATTCGTTTAGCGGCACGACTACCATGCCATGGTTCCCGGGGTCAAGACCAGTTCTCCTCGTGGGTTTTTAAAATTGAATTAAAAAATTCGGCGGTGTGGAGCTTTACATGGAAACAAACGTATTATTAAGACAACTGTTCGCTTTACTATACAAAAAAGTTCTTCTATTTTGGTGGAATCTATGAACAAATAATTGTGACGAGTTAGTTTTTTATCGGATTTTGAAAATTTGTAGAGTGAAAACGTCAAATGCGGCAAATTTATACATTCAATATTTCGAATAAAATAGTGTCGAAATCCGGTAGATTCGCTATCGAAAGCTAGGCTGAACGTATGGTGTGGGCCTTATCGGGGGTCTGATAGTCGGCACCTGAAGGATTATTAAAACGGAAACAAACGTGTTTCAGCCCATTCGCCACGTTTTTGTAGTATTTGGCTATTAAATCGCTGCAGGCACGTATCAATAAAAGATGCATGAATAGTCCAAACCAAGCACGGTAAGCTCACACTTTTTCTAGATTAAAATTTAAAATGAAAACAATAAAATTATTTTCACGGATTAACTCAACCGACCGCGACGCCAGAAATAACAAAACATCTCCACAGCAGTCTGCAACGTTTCTACAGTTGAGTCTTATTTTTACTCGGGTTAATAAAGATTATAACTAAAACGGAAAAAAATATACGAATAAAAATAACAAATTTCAGGTAATTGTTATCAATATTATTGTCATGACCTACCTTGTGAGTCATCGACCACTGGAAACAAATTTAATATCAGGTGACCGATTACCCACACGATGAACAGTGTCTATACGGGAAAGATTTTATATAGCCCACGCGGTAAGTCACCACTCTCGAATGTGTTAAAGAGAGGACGGTAACAGAAGCGTGCATTTATGGCGGGTGTATTTTTATATTTTGATGATAGTAGCGGAAGCTTGAATACCCGTGTGGCGGGAGTATTTTTTAAATGTTGGGCCTGTAGCGGGAGCGTGCATAATACTACCAGGTGCATTTTTGCATTATGCGTGCTTGCAACGGGTACGTATATATTTTTAAAGGGTCTGGTTCATATAAACTAAAAATATAATCCCTAATTAAAAATCCGTAATGCCAAAATCTCTAAAAAGAGAAAACCAGAATGATAACATCTCTAAGAGTAAAAGTTCATAATTCAAAAATGCCCTAATCAAATAAAATAGTTTTTAAAAAAAAAAGTTGCATCGACTTCACAAAAAGCGCTAAAAAGCATAAAATAATTTTTAATTTTATATCTATTACGACATTTTGAAGTTGGTGCAAATCAAACAAACAAAACAACTACAACATAAATAGTTAAAAAAAGAAAATAGTTAATCGTCATTTCTTATGATCCCGTAAGCTGAAACGTTCAGGTAGTATTAGGTAGTATGTAGTTGTTTTATTTGTTTAATTTGCACCGACTTCAAAATTTCGTAATAGATATAAAATTAAAAATTATTTTATGCTTTTTAGCGCTTTTTTGAAGTCGGTTCAACTTTTTTTTTAAAAACTATTTTATTTTTCACTTTTTAGTGTCTTATACTCTATACAACGAAGAAAGAACCATCCAAATCGGTCCACACTAAACTTTTTTTCTCATGGTATCAATCAAGGACCATACTCTACCGAACAGAAAAGGAATCATCGAAATCGGTTCACGCGTTACAAAGTTACTACCCCTCCCCCTCCCCAACCACCAAAGGACCAAATTATTCTCCTATTAGCAATGGGGGATCACACTCTATACAACAGCAAAAGAAGCCTCCAAATCGATTCAGGCGTTACAAAGTTAGGTTCCACCCCCCTTTTCCCACCCCCACCCCAGCAACATTTTTTTTCTCGTAGTATCAACCAAGGATCATATTCTACCCAATAAAAAAAGAATTATCCAAATCGGTCCACGCGTTACGAAGTTAGTCTACCCCTCCCCCCACCCACACCTTTCATCATAGGACCAAATTATTCTCCTATTAGCAATGGGGGATCATACTCTATACAACAGAAAAAGAACTATCGAAATCGGACCACGCGTTACAAAGTTAGGTTCCACCCCCACCCCCATCCCCCCAAATTCTTTTTCACCTGGTATCACCCACTGAACATACTCTACCCAACAAAAAAAGAATCATCAAAATCGGTCGACGCGTTACGAAGTTAGAACTTCTTTGTTTTTGGGAAGTCGGTTAAAAAGCCGGTTAAATCGCATTATTTCGGGAGAGGAAGTAAATTTATGGATAGGATTTTTTTTAGGGATTTCTTCTTTGTTTTAGAAGATTTCGTCATTAGGGATTGTTTTTGTTTTAGGGATTTTGTTTTCGATTATTATATTTCGGTTTAGGGATTATTTTTTACGGGATTGTGTACTGATCCAACTTTTAAAAATATTAACGTCCGTACTTGCTTTGGGCGTGAATATACCAACTCAGTTACTTTTACTCGGACCGGGCGGTTCAACTTTTTTTTAAAACTATTTCATTTTTTACTTTTTAGTATCTTCAGATATGCTACTCTAAAAATGTTTTTTTTTATACGATGTGGCCAAATCTTAGGGGACAACCCTTTGATGCGTTAGCATGGTTTTGGCCGGAAGGGAATTAGGGTAAGGGAGGTGTGGAAACTTGAATGTTTTGTTTTTTGCATTGCTGCGAGCTAGACAACAGCCCAGATACGGAGTAGATTATTTTAATTTTATTAATAAGAACCCACGCGAAGATCTGGTCTCGAACCCGGGACCCATGGCATGGTCGTCGTGCGGCTCAATGAATTGATAAAACTCCGTCTCCGTCTCGTGCTCGTACGAAAAAAGCCTTTCAAATCCTTACCTTAGATACATAATTCTTACCATTGCGCTAGTACGGAAACGTACTCTATACAGGAAGAATCATAAAATGAGGCCACAAATTTCGAAGCAAAGCGACTGCTCCGTCATCTTCACATAGTCACTCTAGGTGCAATCTTTTTAATTTTTAATGAGAAAACGTATTTTGTATTTGTATTTTTTTTTTGTACTGAAAGTAGCCTACCCCTTCTCCATCCTATTCAAGGAGCGCAACTTTTTTTTTTTATAATAACCGTGGGAGTTTATATTCTAGACAACAAAAAAGAATCGTCCAAAACAGTATACACTTTACGAAGTTGGGTTCAGCCCCTGCCCCACCACACGACAACCAAAAATTATTGACATGGTATCAATCGGTCCACGCGTTAGAAAGTTAGACTACCAAAAATACGCGTCGAACTTAGAACCTTCTCAATTTTGGGAAGTCTGTTGAAAACCGAAAAAAAGAACGGTTGTCTTGGGTACTTTTACATCTCTACTCAGAAATCAATGTTAATTATATTTAATGCATCCCCTGATTTAATTCAGTATGGAGACAGAGTTGGATCAATTGGTTGAGCGGCACGACCACCATGCCATGGACCCCGGGTTCGATAATCGGTCTCCCCGTGGGTTGCTAAAATTGAATTAAAAAGTACACTCCGTCTCTGGGCTGATGTCTACCTAGCTCGCAGCAATGCAAAATCAAGATATTCAAGTTTCTTCACTCCCCTTACTCAAAATTCCCTTCAACGCATTAAAGGGTTGTCCCCTAGGCTTTGGCCAAATCGTACAAAAAAAAGTTAATAGACCACCGCTACGCCACATTGAAGGTCCCCAGAAACATTTTTTTTGATTTTTTTTACTATGCTTGAATCTGAAAGTGTATATCAGAATATAATAAAAGACGATAAGAAAAATCAATAAAACAAATACGTATCCAAATTGCATTACGTGTAATAAATTTCATTCAGTGCTTCGAAAAATATATCCAAACAGTGTTCGATCGAACCGCGTTTCCTAAGCCACTTGAAAACATGTTTCGAACATTTTTAATTATCAAAGGCAAGCGACCTGTTCGAGTTCGTTTTTTTGCCAATATTAAATTTTTTTAAATTAAATGATAAAAAGCCGGACTTTATATCTTGAGTAGATCTTGAGATATAAGCAGATACTAAACAATTTCGATGGAAGAACTTCGAATTGGATTCTCAACGCAGTAGTATCCAGCTCGAAGTCGGTCGAACTTAAACCGGTGTATCGCTCCTTACTTTTGTTTTAAATTCTAAATCAATAAGTTCGTTACAAATATGATTTCGATTTTGTAAATTTGTAACACGCGCTAATCGTCCATTTAAATAATTTTGTGAGTTACGATTTATTATAAAATTTAGTGATAATATCTGAATTCGAGTACTTGAATATTTTTCTTGTGCCTACTGAAAGATTAATAATAATATGAAGTGATTTATTTGTTAAGAAAAAAACCATTGTTTATTTTTAACCTGTGAGGTAAATGCTCAAATCCAAGTTAAATTACATTTGCAAGTGCATTATGCAACACATGTCATAAAATACATTTTAATTGTAATAACAGTTGTTCTAAATAATGCAGAACCATAACCAAGACGCAAATATCACATTTATTCATGCTGTAAGTGAAATGGAACAATTGTGTAAACTAAGCTGCAAGTGAAGTCTTGGGATGAGTTCTGTCTCGGTTCGAAATATCTTATTTCAGTCAATATTTTATTCACCTGACGACCACAATTAATTTTCGCTTTGCAACTATTCTTTACAAATTTATAATTTATTGTAATTATAAAAAAAACATTAAGCCGTAAAGACATGTATATTTATGTAGCTCTTCTGTGTTTTTTACTTGCAGAGTTTAAGTTCAACGGTCGATTATTTTGCGAGGAAATATAATACTCTTCTATACTATAAGTGAAATATCATAAAAATCTGTGATTTGAACAAGTCGAAACAGTTTTGAGTTAATATTTTGGAAAGAAATCATCGACAGGAGGAAACATGGTTCATATAACATGGATGAAGATACGGCATTCACGTGAGTAAATTTTTTGATTACAAATTATATTTATTGGCTTTTAAGTGTTTATGTTAAAATTCCGGCTTGGTATCTGAATTTTGAAACTCTTCTTGAATCTAAAGATCAATTTGTCCAAAGCAAAAATAAAATGCTAAAACAAATGCGCAGTTTTTAGTAAAAAAGATGTAGACGAACTTTAATTCTTAAATATTTGTGGCTTCAAAAAAATTTTGTTTTGGCGTAAAACTTGTCTAAAAATTATACCAAAAACGAGATTGACTTGTTTTAGTTCTGATTACATTGGGATTAACATAAGGCAATGATAGGAAAAACCGGAAATATAACGTGAAATAAATTGAGGAAATTAAGATGTCTGCATTAACAATTTTAGCGAACAACGAAATAAATGAAATTTTTTTTTTAATTTTATATTGTGTAACCAGTGGCGCGAATGTAGGATTTTAACATTAGGGGAGGAGCGGGGGAGCTTGGACTTCTTTATTATTAAGACATTGTGTATAAGGCGCGTACCTATGTTTCCGTTAAGCCATCGGGGGGGGGGGGGGGGGGGGGGGGGGGTTAGAATTTAAAGAGTGTTACCCCCCTCTTTTTACATTCGTGTGTGTAAACCAAAATTGGATAATAATGTAGTTGAATATTCATATATTACTTATGTAAAACAAAGATAAGTTGACAATAGTCAAGCTGCTGTGGCCGTCCAAACCTATTTTACTAGATATCTATCTACAAACAGTAAATGTAATGGATGATCCTAAGATGCTATCGAAAACTACTCATGGCTACCTCTTTATAATGCCATTTGGTGGTCGGAGTACGACGATCCTTTGAAAGTTTCTAAAGGCATTTTCTTCTTACTTCTCGAGAAATAGCTATGATCTTAATTTAGGTGATTTTAATAATTGACGACCTATTCTCCGACTTCCTTATTGTACAAACAGTAAATGTACCAATATTATTTATAGTTACCATAAACTATTAGATCGTCGTAAATTGTGAAGCTTAATGTTTTGCATTACTCCTTTTTTAACCGACTTCCCAAAAACAAAGAGGTTCTAAGTTCGACGCGTATTTTTTTTTTTTTTTTTTTTTTTATGTCTGACCGGGCATAACTTTGTAACGCGTCAACCGATTTTGATGATTCTTTTTTTGTTGGATAGAGTATGTTCACCGATTGGTACCATGTCAAAAAAATTTTTGGTAGGGTGGGGGTGAAACCTAACTTTGTAACGCGTGGTCCGATTTGGATGATTCTTTTTTTGTTGTACAAAAATTGCTAATAGGAGAAAAAAATTTGGCCTAGGGTGGGGGGAGGGGGGGGAGGGATAGACTAACTTTGTAACGCGTGGACCGATTTGAATAATTCTTTTTCTGTTGGGTAGAGTATGTTTCGTGGTTGATACCAGGTGAAAAAAATTTTGGGGGGATTGGGGTGGGGGGTGGAACCTAACTTTGTAACGCGTTGTCCGATTTCGATGGTTCTTTTTCTGTTGTATAGAGTATGATCCCCCATTGCTAATAGGAGAATAATTTGGTCCTATGGTGAAAGGTGTGGGTGGGGGGGAGGGGTAGTCTAACTTCGTAACGCGTGGACCGATTTGGATAATTCTTTTTCTATTGGCTAGAATATGATCCTTGGTTGATACTACGAGAAAACAAATGTTGCTGGGGCGGAGGTGGGAGAAGGGGGCTGGAACCTAACTTTGTAACGCGTGGTTCGATTTAGATGGTTCTTTTGCTGTTGTATAGAGTGTGATCCCCCATTACTAATAGGAGAATAATTTGGTCCTATGGTGGTGTTGGGGGAGGGGGAGAGGTAGTAACTTCGTAACGCGTGGACCGATTTCGATGATTCCTTTTATGTTCGGTAGAGTATGTTCCTTTATTGATACCATGAGAAAAAAAGTTTAGTGGAATGGGGGTGAGGTAGGGGGTTAATATTAACTTTTAACGCGTGGACCGATTTGGATGGTTCTTTCTTCGTTGTATAGAGTAGAAGACACTAAAAAGTGAAAAATAAAATAGTTTTTAAAAAAAAAGTTGAACCGACTTCACAAAAAGCGCTAAAAAGCATAACATAATTTTTAATTTTATATCTATTACGACATTTTGAAGTCGGTGCAAATTAAACAAATAAAACAACTACAAAACCACAATTAAAAATAATACATAATACTACCTGAACATTTCAGCTTACGGGATCATAAGAAATGCCGATTAAATATTTGTGTTGTTGTTTGGTTTGTTTGATTTGCACCGACTTCAAAATGTCGTAATAGATATAAAATTAAAAATTATTTTATGCTTTTTAGCGCTTTTTGTGAAGTCGGTTCAACTTTTTTTTTAAAAACTATTTTATTAATTGACAAAGACGAAAGAAGTTCATGCGTGGACCTATATAGGTGAAGTTTAGATTATAGGGTTCCGTAGCAACAAAGAATCTTTATAGTTTTTTTTCAATCATTTTTTGTTTTGTGATGCGAAAAGAAATGGTTAAGAGCTTGTTGGGTGCTGTAGAGTTATTTCTAAATTTGTCATGAGCTATTTTTGATACAGCGTTCGGTGAAACTATAAAACAAACTTGATGAATATTTTTAATCAATCAATTCAATCTTTTACTGGCCTTCTTTGTCAGTTAGTTATTGTGAAAAGCTGTAATATACTATACTATTATCACTAGTAAATTATGCTCATTGGTTGATTATGTCTTACTACAAAGCTTGGTTTGCACATCAGAAATAATCTTTTACCAGGGCTAAGTCAGCCTTGATTCAGGTCAGAATATCAAACTTGGCCATGTTAATATACCTACATTGGGCCTGCAGTACTAGTACTACACTTGGCCATCTGATGCAATTTTCAACACTTCCGGTGTACCACAGGGCTCCCACCTTAGCCCATTGTTATTTATAATTTATATCAATGATGTATCTGCGGTACTGTCTAACTCAAATATTCTTTATTATGCCGACGACGCTAAGATATTTTGCACTGTGTCTGAAAATGCCGATTGCCTACTCTTTAATTCTGACTTGGACGCCTTTCAGAATTGGTGTTCCATTAACGACCTTCCCCTAAATATTAGCAAGTATACATCTGTCTTTCTCACAAAAAAGGTCTCCATTTCAATATAACTTTACCATAGAGGGTTATCCTTCAACAAGAGTTACTAAGACTAAGGCCCTGGGTGTCTGGCTTAATTCTCAATTTTCTTTCCAGGATCATTTTGATGCCATAGTCAACAAGGCTAATATGACTCTTGGTTTCGTGAAGAGGTGGTCAAAGGAATTTGATGACCCTTACATTACAAAGCTCTTATATTGCACTTTTTTCCGGCCTATTCTGGAATATGCCTCTCCAGTCTGATCACCGCTCTATGTGTCACATATCAATCGCATTGAAGCTGTTCAACGGAGGTTCGTTGGGTTTGCCCTTCGATACCTTCCTTGGAATAACTCCCTAATATTATCTCCTTATGTTGATAGACTTAAACTTCTGCACTTGGACACACTTGAAAAGAGACGCCGTAACGCCGGGATTCTTTTGCTTTCGACTGCGTTCGGGGCTCCATTGATTCTTCTGTTCTCTTGGCTCGTTCTGGAATATCGGTTCCAGCTCGCTCTCTAAGGAATCACGACTTTCTTCGTCGATGTCGCGATATTTTAAATCCGCTTTTAATTGCATTGATTTTCATCTATCGCGTAATCATGTGAGGAGTCAGCTTTGTTGAGGTTACTTTTTGGTTTTTACTTTCACTTTGTTGTGCTTTTTACTTTTTATTTCCTTTTTATTCACTTTAGCACTTTTGTTTTCTGTATTTATATTTTGCGAATTCTCTTCTTGTTCTTTGTTTTTGTATGATTTGTTTTTTATTTAGCTTTTTATTCCATTAATTCCTTCAGCTACTATGGTACAAAAAGGCCGCGTTCTGAATGTACCGGCGCTAATAATAAAAAACGGAACGTGTGCAACAGAATATTCCGATCGAAATAAAGAAATAAATAAAGAAATACAACCTTTATTTAACAATCACAAAATATGCCTAACCCTCTAAAAAAGCCGTGTCTTTTGCAACAAAGGAAATCGTGACGTCACAACAATATTTTTGGTTCCACAAATATGAAAACCTAAATTATGTAATTTTAAGTAATGCAAAAATGCATAAAGTATGCAAATAAGTCTACAACTTAATAGAGTGAAATTGAAAAGTCACCGTTGTTAAATACCTTTAACTGAAATATGTAGATGTGTTATGGAATTCGATAAGATATTACGTTATTGATTTGTTTCTTATTTTAAGAAAGCTATTGGAGTTTAAACAATGAAATAGATTAATTTTGGCATTACATGATAATACAATCACGGCAATTACGGCAATCACAGAAAGATAAAAAGACTCATTATACTACGGTAGGTTTCGACAGGTGAATAAAACCTTATTGCAGTGATTTCGCATTGCAATTTCAAAGACCACTTAAAGTTAATTTTAAAACTCGTTTTGAACGTTTCTGCATTTATTTGGATATTTCTTGAAATGACCACATTATGCAAAGAATACCCTTTGGCATGCGCCATACTTCAGCATCTTCAGTTCAACACTAGATGTTTTTTTTTTTGGTTTTACTCCAAACTTCTTTAATCGCCTTTGCGCTAAAGTCGTTTCGTCTTACGTAATTTTATTGTTATAATTTATGCGGTTATTTTTAGTGCTGAATACACGTTTTTCTGGCTCAGGTGTAACGTGCAAGATCACGTTTTGTTCTCTTTGTAACCGACCGGTAAAGAAAGAGGCGAATGAACTTGCCCACTACATAATGTGTCGGTGCAACATGCAAGACGACCTTGACACTCACGCATGAGAGAAAATGAAAAGCCTCAAATGTGTTCAGGTGAATAGTGAAAGATGAAGCGACACCGATACTTTACTTCGAGCCAGGAATTTCCAGCAAGGTCTAATGTGCTTTTACCATTTGCGTAGTGAAAAGCAGAACAACCGGTAGATAAATAAGAAAGATGTCAACCTTCAGCTAATTGAAGATGCTATGCTTGTTGAGCTCGTTTACTTAGGTTTTTTTCATTTACGCGATTTTTATTAGATTAGAAGATGTTTTACGACATTATGTCAGTAGGTATGGTTAGCGCATACTATGTACTGCATGCTGACCTAATAAGCGCGTGCCAGTTGAACCACGATTACCCAATTCACCTGTTATTGACAGAACAATTCCTGGTAATTGCGAGACTTAGTATATTTTTTTTAATACTGAATAAAGAAAGTAAATGAATAGCCACTTTTTTTAGGAAGTTGAAAATCGTTTCATTGAGACAAAATAACTAGGTTAAGGTTTACTTTTGATAAGAGTTCAGCTCGAAAAAATTTATGAATGAGTACATATGTAGGTATATGGCATCGGTTATAAAAATTACGCTTTACATAATAAAAACTTATTGTTTCAGCTGAAATTTAAAAGTGATAATCCAGAATACAATTCTTTTCAGTTGATAGAAAAGTGATGAGTATATTTTGAATATTCTCTCATTGTACGAAAATATTTATGTACAGTATTGAAGGACTCCTAGACGTGACGTACTCTTTCTGTGATATTGGCCGAGTTGCAACCAATAATTATTCTTGGGAGAGAACCCAATGCTCACAAATACCCCATTGATACTTTAAATTAAATGAACCGTCCTAAATAAAAAAACTGTTGGACACGTGCAGAGTAAAGGCAAAGATTACTTTCTACTAGATAACCGGCTCCCTAGATTACCCAGCTAATTTGAAAAAGTAACACTGGCACCACAGTAAAACGAAATATACATATATCCAGCTTTTAAGGTCATAAGAATATTCATGCAAATAAAGAATACAGGTAGTGTGCAGTCATTTACTCCTGTCAAAATTATTTGAGAGAATCACTTACTCCTGTCAAAATTCTGTTCTCATTCGGAGAGAATCACAGCCTTCTCTCAAAAAAGTACAGCCGAATCTTGTCGAAGAGGTAAATGTACCAAAAAGTACCACCAATAAAAAGAATGCATGTGAATCACATGACTGAGATAGTTACTTGTGTGCGTAAGAAACTTTTAAGGGTTGCCCGATGCGGGAAATATATAAAAGCAATCAACAAATTTTCACTACTTTGTTCGAAGCCGTTTTTGGGGGTGGGAGGATGGGCAAACTAACTTTGTAATGCGTATATGTATTTTTTTTTATTGTTGTTGTATAGATTATGTTCCACCATTGCTACTATGGGCATCGTTTTGGACCACCTATTTCAGCATTTTTGGAAAAGCAAGTCATATGGGCTATAATGGGTGGGAGGGGGGGGGGTTGGATTATAAAAATGACAGTCGAATTTCCCTAATGTGAACCATTATCTGCTATAAATTTTAGTTCATCTTGGGAAAATTCTACATTGCAGAAAGCGGACCTACTGCTACGTATATGAAATGCTAGGTGTGCTAAAAATCCAAATTATGGGAAATTCGAGTTAGGAAAATTTGACTGTCACTGTATTATCATAGAATAGATACTAAATAGAACAGCTCCCTAAATTTCCCTGGTCAACCGTGAACGAAATAGTCTGGCAATGTTCTAGCAATTTTGTATGGAAGAGTAATTTCTAACTGTCAAACAGTAAATACTATCTGTTAAAAATCAGTGAGCGAGAATCAATTTTTTAACACTCAGAAGAGAAATTTCCTTTTAGGTCGATTAATTCGTATAAGCGGCCATATGTGTTGGTTAAGTAATTGACTGTTCTAAAAATTCTTTACTTTCGTATGAAATTAGTCCGTATTTTTTTTTCCAATTCTTTCATTAAGTGTTTTTTTTCTTTCGCGAGACTACAAAATCTCTTAGTTTATATCTGAATGGGACAGGTTTACTGTGGTCCTTGTCACTGGCTCGTAATAATTGAATAAGAACTTTCATCTGCAAATTGGATGCATAACCAAACTGTTTACTCGAACGAAATGAAATTTACAACTACATACAAGATGATTGAGAGATTTCCCATTTGGGTAATTTCCTCTCAGCGACATTGCCATTTAAATGAAAAATGTAATTAAGTACCGGGAAATTTTTGCAGTTTTGTTCGAAGTTGGTCTACTATTTGTATTTATACTATGGTATTATAATAAAATAATTTTTTTTTGGTTCCAGCTTAGTCATGTAAAATAACCTCAACGAAAACCTACCTAGTATGCAAAAGCTACACAACACAGAAATAATCTATATATTTTATGTATACAGAAGCCAAATATTACTTACTAACTACTTCATTCAAATTGTAATTTCGTACTATACTACTCGTACTATACGTACGTACTATTACAATTCTTGCTTATATCTAAATAACTTCGTCTCTTTGACCGTTCGGCTAAACACACGTATTGGGTCCGAAGAGTGAATTGCACTTAACCTGCTTAAGGCTATTAACTGCGTCCCTTTGACCGTTATGCTCAAAACATATGCTGGGCCCCACCAGCAAACTGCCCTTAATCTGCTTAAGACTACTAGCTTAGTTCCTTTGACCGTTCCGCTCAACACGCGTATTGGGTCCAAACAGTGAACTGCCCTTAACAACCTGCTTTTATCTGCGAATTATTCTAAACTCTGAGCCATTGCTAAGCACGTAACTGTCTATACTTGCCTTGAGCAGCTGTCAACTCTTATATTAACTACGGTCTAGCTACGAATCATATCTCAAGGGAAATTATCTTCCACTTTATTTATCCAGTTTCAAGGGTTGGATAAATTAGTTGAGTGGCATGACCACCATGCCATGGGTCCCGGGTTCGAGACCAGGTCTCCCCGTGAGCTTTTATTAAGAAATTAAAATAATCTACACCGTCTCTGGGCTGTTGCTTAGCTGGCAGGAATGCAAAAACGAGACATTCAAGTTTCCTCACTTCCCTCACCCTAATCCCTTCCGTCCAAATCATGCTAACGCATCAAAGGCTTGTCCCCTAAGCTTTGGCCACATCATATAAAAAAAAATTCAGTTCTGAATTATATTTTAAAAGGAACTTTTGTATTGAGGTCCCGTGCTTAAATCCTAGTCTACCCACCTCTTTTTGTTTCATTATTTCGGTCCGCACTTTCTGCACAAATTTTCAGATTTTGTATCTGTGTGGATGGAGGACTTTAGTTGTAATTTTTAAGCTCTATAGTCTCCAGTCGGGAATTTAACTTCGTTATAGCCTGAAATTTCAAGAGTTTCTAGTTTTTTTTATGAAACACGGCAACACCTCATTTTCGATTTGGAATAAGAATAAAATCATCCCAATTTCAAGGTGTACTCATAAATAGTATTGAAAAGTCATTTAGCTACAATATTAATTTTGGTAAAATCGGTGATAGCTGCGAAACTACTTTCCTCCTGCGTTTTCGAGGGCTCTGAACACGATGAAAACCTTTGTTTTGCCAGTAGAGGAGAGAACGACTTCTAATTGACCAATAACTCCCCTTTAGGGTATAGCTTGTTCATGATCAGGTTGTTAGTTTCTTGTCGCAATTCGTGTATAGAGAGGATAATACGATAGAGGCCCAAGCCAGGAGCCACACCACAAGGACGGAGAATGAATTTATTTTTCTGTTTTGAGTGGGTATTTCGTGGAAATGGTTTCCGATAAGTGTAGGGGATGTTGAAAAAGTTAACCATATAACTACTATAATAATAAAAGAACCACGCTCCTATTAAAAAAATTATCTTCCCTAGGTTAGAATAAACTTCCATCTGGGGGCGAAGATTAATCCTTCCGTGGGAGGGAGTTGGTGTGGTAACATCTCCTACACTTACCGGAAATCCGTTCCTCGAACTCCCTACTCAAAACATCGGAAAAATCTATTTTGCACACCCTGGAAGAGTGGTTGCCCCAACTAGAGGTTCCGCCTTCTCCTCTACGGGCAAAAGGCGGAGTGCCGTCGTGTTAAGAACCCTCGAAAGCGGAGGAGGAAAGCAGTTTATCACCAATTTTTCGAACATTTGAATAATTTTCTGGTACTAACAGAGTTAGTAGCAATTCTAGCTATTGCGATAACAGTTCTCGACAATTCGAAAATCGCCCGCTTGAACAGAAGGGCGGCTAACTGCTGTAGCTAACTGACTCCAATTAAACGCACAGGTGTTTCATTGGTATCACTTTTATATACCACAATGTTTGGATAAAATATTCATTGATAAAATATGAAATGGACAAATTGTGGATAAACTGTAAGATGGACCCTGTATGTTATACCTACATGCATTGGATTTTTACACTATTGCTAAGCGTGTTCAAAACCATGTACATCGTGTGAATATAGAACTAGAGGAAATGACATCACTCAACAACATGAAAGAAGTAAAATTTTGCTTATATACAAAAGAGTATTTTGATTATATCTTAAATTTGGTGTTTAAAAGATATATTCTAATACAATTTTTAATATAATATAGACTTGCACTATTTTATTAATTTTACTACTTAAAAACACTTTGCTTATGCCCCCAAATCTTGCAGTACTACAGGGACGCCTATAATCTTATAATGCGACATAAATTTAAAACAAAACTTGAGCAAACCAATCTGTCACAGCCTAGCCTACTGCAGATACAATCCCGGAAGCTGACACGAACAGCTAAGCATTGGTGGTGTAAACAAACCGAAACTTATTACAGTAAAGAATAGGAAAAGGAATTCTACTTATTCGTAGTATTTCTCGCAATATTTTAACGGGTCAACTTGGAATTTACTTGACGTGAAACTACAACTGCTCTGAATATGTAGTCGTCACACGATAAAAAATTTCTCAATTACAACTTTTTTGTGTTTTATTGGGAAGACTCTCTCTTGTGTTCGTTTTGTGGAAGTATTGAAGTTAGAATGCGTCAATGACGTAAGAATTTCTCTTTAGCTTTGGTTAAGGCAGAGTGCAGTTTTATATGTGTGAAAGGATTGGTTAATCTGTGGTACAAACATAAATGAAAAAATGACAACACGCTTGGTGGTAAAATGGCCGAAGTGTCATGTTTTCCAGGCTTGTATCTAGATAGGATGTGAATCTGTCCAATTTGACAATCTTTTGCCACACCACCTAGCCTCTCTCGCCACTTTGCTCAGAAGCAAAATGCTTATCACACGTACAGGGCTTTTGATTGAGATAGCCTTTTCTCTCATTCTTGATTCTAAGGTCTTCGATACTATTGATTTTTCCTCCAGATAAATCATCATGAGAGCCCAGGTTCGAATCCTGCCGGTGGCAAACGTTGATTGTTTCCTATTAAAAGCAGATTACGCTATAATGATGTTGGTGGTTTCATAGTAATAAGTAATTAGTACTTCAGAGTTTATCTTATCATCTAGAGAAGAACGAAAAGCAAGCATTATACAAACAAATAGAAAAGTGAAATAATGAAATAAAAAAATAGACTTACGTGTTTTTTATATCATCTTGCATAAGAGGATTTGTGGTCAATCCTCTTATTTGAAATTTCATGCATCTTTTATTATTAACACTGCTGAAAATTATTGTGCAACAAATAATTGATATATTTAAAAAAAAGAAAACAATTATTTGCAAAGATGGGTACTGTCAAATTAAGAAAATTTCCGTGTGCAAACCTTTTATCTTTTTTCTTGAAAATCATCTAATTACAGCAAATTGCTGTAATTGAAATAACTTAATTATTCTAAATTGTGCGGTTTGACATGCTATCCAGAAACAATAACACATTTATTGATATAAAGATAAAAATTGGTTGTAATTTATTACATCAAAGTTGTTTTTAAAAATATCTTTATAGTTACGCCGTCAACACGCTGTGGAATCGCTGTTATGCTTTTTATGATGTGCCTTATTGCATACGTTGTGCGAGTAAATCTCTCCATAAACATCATATCAATGGTAGCACCATCTGATAATAGCACGACAACTGCTTCTCCAACGGTAAGGTGATAGTATATATTATCTTAGTAAAATTTCATTTTGTTTTTATTTTATAGTCGGATCCGCAATACAATTGGGGTACATTCGAACAGGGACTTTTGCTTAGTTCATATTTTTGGGGATATATGCTTACCAGCCTTTTTGGTGGTGTCCTTGCTGAAGCACTCGGAGCAAAGGAAGTAGCCGGATACACAATGGCAATTTGTGTTCTATTAACAGCACTGTCACCAGTCCTTACAAAATGGGATTATTGGGCTTTGCTGGGTGCACGAATTCTCATTGGATTCTTTTCTGTAAGTACTTAACTGCAAATATTATAATTTAGGACAATTATTTTAAGTCGCTAGCTTATAACTATATTATATGATCCAACCCAGTGGCAATAAAGTAGCTACAAATTCAAAGATCTCCCGGTGATTCGATATGAATCAATTTAATAGATTCAGAGACGTACAAAGCCACTTCTCTCGTTCAAACTAATTTATACTTTATTTACTATTAGTGACAATAATATATTTTGAGTTTCACCATTTTTTATCGATTTTACTGTATCCTTGCTAAGTGCCGAAATTTTCCGGCAATGAAAAGACGAATTACTCGTAGTAAAAACAAATACACACGAATGCACTTACAGCAAAAGTCCATGTAAATAGGTGGCATCCATAGACCACATTGACTTATAACTATGGACGGATAAGGCAGTCAAAATTATGATACTTCCGATAAAGTGGAATACTTGTATATTCATCCTTTTCCCCACGATCCAGAAAATTCAAAGTCTGCGCAATAATTTCGAATGGTCGCCAAGCTGCGCGACATTACTGTCATAATAATAACAATAATAATAATTTATTCAACATATGCGCAGTAAACCAATATTAAACAATAGTAATCTTTTAGAAGTACAGAATACTTCAATAAATTTATACTATTACAATAAATGCAATAAATTCATAATAAATTAGAAAATAAAGTATAGTGACACAAAAAAAAGAAGAAAAATAGTACAATTCAAAAATGATTACGACCAAAACTCAGTTATAAAATAGAATGCCCAAAAAAATTATCACTGTGCACCTGTCGAACAAATACACGCTTCCTGAATACCCCAACCAAGCCAGGGAGTCTTTCCATCGAAACATCTGGACAAAATAGGAATCCCCAACATTGAAGTCCATTAACATGCGGCAACAATAAATCTAAGCGCCTCGTTTAGCGTAAGAAACATATAAACTGATAAAGATACAAAGGCTTCTCTGTAATCTAAAACTAAATCTATGATTGTAATAGATGCCGACGCAAGCCGCAAACAAACCGTATACAGTCATTGTCTGCAACATTGAGCTTGCGAGAACAAGCAGCATCAATGGAGGGGTAGATTGAATTACCAAAGGTAAAAAAAGGTAAGATAAGCGCTTTAACTAAGCTTATTCGGGTTGAAATTTGATGCAATGAAGCGAACATACCCATCCTCCTGAGTGTCCCATATACTTTGCCCAATAAATCAGTGACACGATTACAGCATGTCATATTATCATTGAGCCATAAGCCCAGATTTTTAATCCTACAAAGACGAGCCAGTTAAAGAGTGTTAAAGAGGGAAAATCCGAAATATTTGTGTGCAGCTTTGCGATGATCATATAATTGTTTTTTTTTCGGATTTATGCTCAGATCGTTATTTCTTGACCACTTATAAATAAATCTAAATCTTCGTTTAATATGCTTCCGCAATCTTCAGTCAACCCAACAGTTCAAGCCATATAGAGCTGAACATCATTAGTATAAGTGAATGTGTGCGTCTTAAATAATAGTTGGCAGATCGTTAATATATAGACTAAACAACAACGGACCAAGTATAGATCCTTGAGGAACGCCACATCTAATAATAGCTGTTGAGACTAGGGAATTATTGACGTTAATTTGCTGAGTTGATTCTGAAAGCTTTAAATAATTATAATTCACCAATCTCCCCAAATGTTGTCGGATCGGATGCGAAACGGAAAATTTGACGCCAATCTATTCTGTACAGCACTTTTTTCGTCCTTTTTATTCCCTTTTTCCATAATTATCCCGATCCTTGGGAAAATTGTGAAAAACTTGGGGAGATCTGGCATAGCCTACTCTAAATACAAGCCTGGAAAACATGACAGTTCAGCCATTACACCACCAAGCGTTTCCTCATTATTTCATTTTTGTTGTACCACAGATTAATCAACCCTTGCACGCACAAATAAAACTGTACACTCTCGTAACCAAAACCAAAAAGAAACGCTGAGGTCATTGACGCATTTTAAGCTCAATACTTCAACAAACCGAGCACAAGAGAGTTTTCCCTTTAAAACATATAAAAATTGTATAAAAGAGACACTTTTTTCATCTTCACTTGTTCAGAACATTTGTAGGTTAACCTCAATTTAAATACAATTTAACACCTTTAATATATTGCGAGAAATACTACGAGAAAATACAATTCCAGAAACTTTTCCTTATGTCTACTGTGGCAAGTTTCCGGGTTTGTATTTAGAGTAGGCTGTGGATCTGGCAATTTTGGCAATTCTTGCTCCCAATATGACTCCTCTTGCCTTAGCACTTAACACTTTACCAAGTGGCATCCTACTACAATTTAATAAATTAATTTATAGAAATTTTATTTTCAGCAACTCTCAATCAATCTTTTAAATAATGGGTACCTAACTTTTGAAAGATTTGCTATGATAACAAATGATATATTATCATCTGAGCAACGGTTTTGTGATAATTTATTAGACCATTCGAGAGTGCAATTAACTGCATCAAAAGCTATAATGGTTTTTTTCTCGACAGTAATAAAAAAGTACATACTCCAAATAAAAATGCAGAAAAAAAAGGTTTTCAAACACAGTTCTTAAAAGTTGCCTCAAAATAAATAGCATATGAAACAATACAAGATAAAATGTGCCCTAGGGACCAAAAGTGAAATTTTTCAGCAGAGCTGTGTTTAATCAAGAAAATGGGACGTTTATGAAATTCTTTCACCGGGAATAGATGCCGTCAAATGACTTCTAAAGCTGTGCCAATTTTCAAACCAATAGAAATAGTAGTTACTGAGAAAACGGGCAGACACCGAAGTCTCACCATTAGGGTTACAACCCCGGGAATCGTGCCGTAAACTTTTGCTTGAAACCGTCTTCGTCAAACGATGGAAAGATGATGGGGATAGTTTGAAATTAAAGACAAGTTACAAGATAATTGTTTTATTTATTCCTTACAGATACTTTTTTTTATATCTATTGCGTGTATAAACGGTCTGTGAAAACAGAAGTACTACACACCTGACAATGAATTGCGTTCAGATATCTAGAGAGTGCACGCCCTTACAAGCACGCTGATTTGCTTCGACCTTAGACCGGGCTCGAAACTCGTACTTGCTCTAGAGATGACTTTTTGGGCTTGCTGGATTCGACTTAAAGAACCCTTACTTTCATAAACGACGAAATTTTAAAGTGCTATGACTTTTATTTGTTTCAAAAAAATTTTCAAAACGCTATTCCAATCTCATTAGCTCACAATAAATGGACTATTTTGAAAGACCTTTCAATAAGCACTCGATCATGACCGTAGGACAAGGGACAACTGAGTCAAAGTTGTAAAATTACTCGAATCGAGCGGTGATATATCTCCACTCTCCCTGTTCGCGCACAAGAGCGGCGCCTACTGTCTGTCTGACTCAAGCCTACCAATCCGGAGGTCCCAAGTTCGAACGCCGGCGTCGTATGGTTGTTTTCTGCCGACAACAGGTTAAGATAAAAAGGCCGTGGGAGTGGCAGAAAAAATGTCAGTGGTTCGGAATCCACTTTAAATTGTAGGTCCAACTGTTATCTGGAATCGGGAACTGGAGAGAGAGAGAAAGCATAGTAGGCAGGCGGATGCGCACGGGGGGGTTAAAGGCCCCTCCCCCCAGGAACTTCTTTATTAGGAATAATTTGACTGAAATACTAAAAAAATAACTTAAAATGTATATGAAATTAGATAAAAACCGCCCCAGGAGCAAATCCTGCGCACGGGCCTGATAGTAGGTATAACTTTTAGCTCAGAATGTGTCGGAGCCAAAATGGTAGTAATTTGGAATCCTTACATCTTGAAAACTATAACATGCATCGCTAAAGCTATAAAAGGCATCGCTAATAGAATCTATTGATTGAGCACAGATCATTGATCACTACCCGGCCTTGTGAAGACTATATCTATATTCGACTTCTAATGATCTTTGTATTTTATTCGCACCGAAATCTTATTAATTATGGATATCGCATTCGCCTCTCATCAAGAGGGTGCCAGGTTCTAACATCACTGGTGCGGTAACCCATGGTTATTTTCTGCTGTCAACAGATTACACTAAAACGTCTTTACAGAGTAATGTCGCTGGTGCTTAGTGCATCTTCAACTTGCGGAGGAATCTTATTCTCGATCTGACTATTTACATATTCTATTTAAGAAATAAATTGTTTTAGTGTAAGCTTTTGCTTACGCAAGGTGTTATATAACCACTCATTTATTGACACGCGTACCCCAAAATTTCGAAATTGCTAATTCGACATCAAACTAGAGAGATTATTATTTTTGACAATACGACCAACAACAAATCTTTTCCAATTATCTTTATTGCGACAAGCAACTTATCACGTCAAGTGTTTTTCGCTATCAGGTTTTAAATAAAAGCTGCAACTTAGATGTTATCATTGTCGTCAGGCATTATAATTTATAATGTAGATGGGGAATTTCACTGTCAAATGTATAATATTACTATACATGCCTTCGCAACTATTAATCTTACATCTAGCTAATATTCCAATGTTCTGAGGAGATCAACTCTACTCTAACTTAACTTATTTATTCAGCAAGCGTTTATATAATATAAGAGTCGTTTTTATTAAAAGAAAAATAAAATAAGTAGTTATAATCAATATTTAATGACGATTTAATTAAATACTTGATTCTTGTTTCCGATAGATATCACATATTTTAGACATAACTAGTTTGCTGTACTGATAAAGACAGCGATAAAACAAAGTTCATTTTAAATAAATATTCGGAGATATTGAAATCATAAATAATTTTTGTGGTGATAACGGGACAATACCGTCAATATAATGATAGTTCTAATTATAAAAATTTAATACCCTAGACAGAGCGCTACAAATTATTAATTAACTAAATGGTGATTAAATACTAATGAAGGATTACGTAACTGATGACACATTCCCACATATTTAATGATGACAATCTGATGTTTGCCTATGATGTTTTGACAGTTTTTAACCTACTTTCCAAAAAAACAGGTTCTAAGTTCGACACATATTTTTTTTGAAACCTACCTTCTTATTGCGTGGACCACAGCCTACTATAGATACAAGCCCGGAAGGTGACATTAACAGCTGATCATTGGTGGTGTAAACTAACCAAAACTTGCCACAGTTGCCACAAGGAAAAGTTTGGGGAATTGTACTTTACTTCCTCGTAGTATTTCTCGCAATATATTTAAAGTCTGAAATTGGATTTTACTTGAAGTTAACCTAGAAATGTTCTTATACAATTTTCATGTGTTCTAAACGGAAAGCTCTCTGGTGCTCGTTTTATTGAAGTATTGAGCTTAAAATGCGTCAATGACATCAGAATTTCTCATTGGTTTTGGTTACGAGAGTGTACAGTTTTATTTGTGTGTGCAAAGATTGGTTAATCTGTGGTACAACAAAAATGAAATAATGACGAAACGCATGTTGGTGAAATGGCCGAACTGTTATGTTTTCCGGGCTTGTATTTAGAGTAGGCTATGCGTGGACCGATTTGGATAGTTCTTTTTTTGTTGTATAGAATATGATCGCCAATTGTTAATAATTGAAAAAAACCTTCTATATTGGGGCGGGGAAGGGGGGATGGTAGTCTAACTTCGTAATGCGCTGACCGATTTAGTTGATTCTTTTTCTGATTTATAAGTATGTTACCCCATTGGTACCATGAAAAAATTTTAGGTGAAATTGAGGTGGCGAAGAGGTTGGATGTCAACTTTTGATGTAAATAAAAAAATGGGTTTCTCCATTGGTACTACGACAAAAATTTGTGGGGTATGAAGGGGCCGTTACCCAACATCTTAACGCGTAGAACTATTTGGATGATTCTTTTTCGTTGTATACATTGCTAATATAAGAAAAAACGTTGACCAAGGGCTGATTAAGATGATTCTGAATGCATAGAGTATCCATTTGGAGGGCCAGCACCTAGCTTTATAAGGCGTAGACCGATTTTGATGATTTTGGCTCTGTTGTACAGAATGCGCTTCCTGATTGGTAAATCATAAAAATCTTCTACCTAGAGTGACTACGATGATTCTCTCTTGATTTATAGAGTGTGTCTTTTGGAAAGTACAAAAATGTTAATCAGCGTCAATATTATTGTTCTGGATGCTATTGGTCTGGATGCTAGGGCATGAAGGCATTGAGGGTAATAAGATGGTGAATCGCCTGGCAGAAAAATGCACCGATTCTAAATTTTTTGAACATCAGCCAGCTTACAAATCAGTTCTTAGGAGGGCATACGCAAAAACTTACACTGGATGAAAATCCTCGTGTTAAGACAATGCACCTAAAAAAAAGAGGGGATATTTGAAGATAATTCATGTCATCCCTTCTTTTTAGGAAGAAGAGACAGCGAAAAACAGTTTTTTACTACGAAGCTATCACTCATATCAGGCTTGGGTACCTCAGAAGGGCGTTCCATGCTCAGAAGGATATACAGTATTGCTCAGAACTAAAGCACCCTTTCGTTAAGTAAATAGTATTTTAATACCAATTCCGTTTTTTCGTAACAATATTTAACACAGAATGGATTTCTATATCGAAACTAGGATTTTCTAGGTTTTTATTGAGCATGGAGAGGGGGGTATACGAAAACTTAATGGTAACTTGAATAAGGTGACCATAAGCTTTTCATATACTTACTTTTTTTGAAAAAAAAATCTGCATAACCTCAAATATGTCAAAAAACAGTGCTTTTGCACATTTAAGTTAGAAAATCTAAAAAAACCTGACGTAATAGAGCAATTCTGAGCCCATATTCGGTTTCAGCGGGAGAAATTACTTCGGAAACAACTATTCATAGTCCAGGGGGTTAAACCTCGCAGGCCTGTGTTATTAATAGTCGATAAAAAGGTGTGAATAAATGCAGGTACAAATACCCCAAAAAAATTGGAATATGGTACCAATGGACAACATACTCTATACAACAAGAAAAGTATCATCTATATCGGTCCAACGTGTTAGAAAGTTACAGTAAGAAATAAGACCTAAAACTAATCGAAAACGACCGATATTAGTGTCAAATCCATAGTTTTCAGAGTTGTTTAAATTAAAAAATAATACTCCCGATACCGTTGGATACTGTAAGGGAATGACAACCCTAGAGATTGGGGTGGGAGTGATATTTAAAATAATCAAAAACTACACTACGCCGGGCTCAACCACCTAACATTTTATAAAGTAAGTGGACAAGGTCGAGCTTATTTACCACATCTCGAAAAAATGAAGATATAGGTACTGATTACAGTCACTATTCAATTCTAAACTAAAATTTAACAGTAGTTTCTCCATTTATAATAACTAATTTTTATCCTTTAGATGTAATTTATGAAACAACCTAATATATTACGAATTAAATTATATTTTTTTAAGGGAGCGATCTATCCGTGTTGTCACACCTTGATTTCAAAATGGGCACCGTCATCGGAAAAAGGATCATTCGTTGCAGCATTAATGGGTGGAACTTTCGGAACTGTGGTATCATGGCCTCTTGGTGGTGTAATCCTTGAAGCATTAGGATGGCAATGGGCATTTTATATATTTGCCATAATATGTGGTTTAGTCACACTCTTGTGGTTTGTTGTAGTAGCCAACAGTCCTAGCGAACACAAATGGATATCAGAAGAAGAAAAGAAGTATATTGAAGATTCTCTGTCAGAGGGTCTTTCTAAATCAAGGGTATACTATCTTATATTAAATGTTAGAATTGAAATAATATTTTTTTATTTAATTGCAGACATGGCCACCTGTTCTAAGCCTTATATTATCATTTCCATTTTGGGCTTTATTATTTTTACACTTTGGAAATATGTGGGGTCTCTACTTCCTCATAACTGCTGCACCAAAATTTATGAGTCAGGTAAGAAAGTTATAAATTCTTTATGGTATCGAAAATTTTTTAATATCATTATTAAAGGTGTTGGGATTTAATTTAGCTGCGGCAGGATTTGTGTCAAGTTTACCCTATCTAGCACGCTTGATAATGTCTTTTACATTCGGCGTAATTGGGGATCTTATAAGGAAACGGAACTATCTTTCAGTTACTAAAACTCGAAAATACTTTTGTCTTTTTTGTAAGTATTACCAATTTCATTGATTTGTTTTTTTTTATATATATCATTTTATTTTTACAGCCCACTTTATCCCTGGAGCCTTATTAATTCTTTTAGCATTTGTTAACCAAAATGCGTACGGATGTGTTGCTATTATTACATTATCACTGGGTTTCAATGGAGCTGCAACACTAACGAATCTCCAAAATTCTCAAGACCTTGCACCCAATTACGCTGGAGTTTTGTATGGAATAATTAACTGTTTCGGTACATTACCAGGAATTTTTTCACCTATGATAGTAGGATTCTTTACAAAAGAAAATGAGGTCAGACATTTTAGTTTCTTTTTTTTTGGTTTTTTTTTTACTTGACAATTTATTTTCATTTCAGAAATTAGTCTCAAATTGGCGACCAGTTTTCTTTATTGGCGCTGCTGCCTATATAATTCCGGCAGTATTTTTCATTATTTTCGGTTCAGGAAAAATTCAGAAATGGAACTATACCGAAGCTAAAAAAAAAGATGGCGAAAATTCGTAGATATTTTTTATTTCACAATTTCACATCACATATCGACAGTACCTGGACCAAGTGTCATTCCAATAGCCTTGCTGGTATAGACTGCTGCGTTATTTAGAGAACAGTATAGTAGGGGAGAGCGGGGTTAGGTTGTACAGAGGGAAGTTTTTACATTACACTCAATTACCAATTATGTAAAGGTTCGCCACGTACAGAAGTTGGTTTAGCTACATCTGTGATTCAGTTCTGTGAGTAGGTCAGATTTTCAGTGTAATGTAACAATTTATCTCCTATAAAATCTAACCTAAATGAGACAATATAATCCAAATTGTAAATTATTTGTATATTATTTTAATATAAGCAAAAATTGTTAAATGACACTACAGAAATTCCACAGACAGCTGTGTTTGTGTCCATTCCAAAAATAGCTTAAATAAGTATTATTTTTTATTCTAAGAATTTTTTATATATATTACGTATAGATTCGTTTGTTCACAAAATAAATTTTATAAAATTTTGATGAATGTCTTTTATACGAGAAGCATGTTCAAAATCTAGGTGCAGATTTTGAAAACCTTTTGTATTTCTTACTAAGCCCTTCTGTCATTCTAGGTTAGCAGGAATCGGTGGCCGTCCAACAAGGAACACATTTAGACCTCAAACAGATTCGTTGTGATACCACGGGAGAAAGATATCCCACAACTCCTTTACTGAAACCATCTGGATCTGTCGATGACGCGCCGGAGATCTGTTATGATTCCGTCCTGAGACTATCCAAAAAATAATCATCCAGGAAGGCCTTTCGCGTACTTGCCAAGGTCGAGCACAAGCAAAGGAGGTAAAATAAACTCTCCTCCCCCTCGCTGTAGTCCCTCGCTCTAAAAATAATCTCATTCAATTTGTTCTGATCCAGGTGTACAAGATGGAAGGAAAGTATAACCCAAGCCCAAAGAATGAATAACACTTTAATAGAGATCCTGGTTCTGTTACATCAGCTGCATTATAAGTGGTCGATAATTTTTCTTTTGGGTCGCCAGTTAATGACCTGGTAATCTATCATATCTGTTCCACCAAATATGAAGAGGATGAATCTCCGGGGTCCCGGAACATATCTCTAATATGTTTTGAATAAAATCAAATAACTAAATTATGCACTCCAGTTAGGCTTAGTCACCTCAGACCGTACAGTGGTTCTTGTGGTATACGGTGCAGGTACGTGTATTCTGGCCCCGGTAGGGGAGGTGGAGAGTCAGGTGAAGTACTGCAGCAGAAATGAGTTGCTGGATAGACTACTCAATTGGAGAGTGGTTGATGTGTCGAAGCTGTCGGACTATAACGCCGTAACTTTTGACATTCGACATTAGGCAGAAAATAGGTGTAATCGGAGGCTGATCGAAATCCCTAAGAATACAAATAATCAGAAGCACCAGGGAAAGACTGGAACACCCAAAAATATAATGTAGGTATAGAGACAGTTTACATTCTACAAGATGCTGTCGACGGCTCTTCGCAAAGCCTGCGCTCCAACTGAAGTATTGAAACGGGGAGCAATCCCTTAGTGGTACAGGGAGCTGGAAGCACTGCAGCAAGCGAGCACGAAGGTTTTCAAACGTGCCATAAGGAATCAGGATATGGAAGCCTGAGGCAGATACAAAGAAAAAGATGAAGAAAACTTTACAAAGAAAGAAGAGAGGGTCGTGGAAGGACCTCTATTTAAGTATGAGAAATATTTCTGATTTCTGCCAACTTCATAATTCGGTCTCAAATGGCCCGGTCTTCACTTTCCTAGTAGCTACAGATCGGGCCTGAATCTCTGAGAAAGCATGTTAATGCTATGAATTGGTCTGAGGCGGAAAGGATTATGTCTCTTGAATGGGTCGGATGATCTATTAAGTCGTTTGAACCACCCAAACCAGCGGGATTAGATGGCATATTCGCAGACCTACTCTAATGCGTCAGAGAGATGGTAGCACCAATACTCAGAAAATTATACATTGTATGCTTGGCAATAGGGCATGTTCTGGTTTCGTGGAGAGAGACTTTTTCTCATATTTCTACCAAAACCGGAAAGGAATGACTACATGGAGCCGAAATTCTTCAGACGCGTGAGCCTGATATCCTTTCTGTTAAAAACAATAGAGAGGATTATTACTTATCACATCGAAGGGACGATACCGTGAGATACCCACTAAGTAGTAACCAACACGCTTACTGTCCTAGCAGATCGACCTATACGGCATGTTTCGGTGCTCTGGTGAAGTCAAAGCGCATTGTAAAAAGGCGCAATTGAGCAGGGTGCAAAAGCTGGCTTGTGCGGTATAACAGGTGCCTTTGGAACCACACTGACATCGGCCTTAGAGATGCTGCTAGGTTTGCTGTTATTAGACTTAAATGTGAAAAGGACGGCAGCGGCAGCAGCTCTTTGCATGAGCCGACGTTCAAACAGGTGAAAAGCTTACTGCGGGCATAGAGAAATTATCAACCTTATCAAAAATAAGATACCGAAATTGTAAATGCCTGTCGATGGTATAATCAAAGTAAGAGTAGTTAATATATACGATAAAAGCTTTAAAAGTGATGGGTAGCTGTATAAAAACAGTTTAACTGACTTCACAACTTTCCCGGATGGAACCAAAATTAATGGATGGGCAGGAGCAGGAATCTTCAACTTCAACTTCAACTTGAATCTGAACATCCATCTAAATTTGTAGTCTTATACCTCTACTTACCAAGCAGAGGTGCTGGCTCTGGTCTACGCGCTGGTTAACCTACTAGAGAGTCAAGTGGGGGTAAGAGAATAGTGGTGGCACTCGACAGTCAAGCGGTGATCAGGTGTATGGACAGTGTAAAGTTCAATACAGCTGTGGCCTTAGAGTATACCAACAAACTCATTTCTATGACCTTCCTTTGCTTAGCACTTCTGGGCTAAGTAATTGCCATCTTAGTCAGACTGTAAGAGGCTGCGGCGGTCCGCTGTTCGAAGTGATACCTCGTGGCCAACGTCTCCAACAAATTCGCCGCTGAGCACCTACGCAGGGCAGTAAACAGCTGCGGACCTATGAAACTCCAAGCAGACTCCAACTTAGCTAGTTTGTATATTTTTTCCATTTCCTTCGATTACTACATGCAGACTCTTGCAGAGAGGCTAAGATGGTAATTACTTCGTCCAGAAGGGCTGAGAAAAGAAGGGTTCTAGAAATGAATCGGAGGGCTCTGAGATAGCTGACTAGTAATAGGGCATGGAACTTCGGAAGTCATCTAAAGAACATGAACATCCATAAGGATGATACCTGTAGACTGTCAGACTGCGGTATTCATCCTATTCCAGTCTGCAGAAGGCTGCTGGAACATCACTGCATGAAGGTTGGTAGGCTTGGAGGGGTGTTTCATAAGCAAATGGTTGCGCTTTCTAGAGGAATAGAGGTGAGGGAGGAAGACTGGATGAGTCCAAGTACAAGGCCAACAAAGGTAGGAACGAAAAGGGACCCGAATAAATTGATCTGATTCGGATAATCACTAAAGTGAATCTTCGGGTGTCTTTGGAAGATTTTCACCTTTTACGCAAAAAAAAAGGAAGAGGTTGAATACAATATCAACTAGAAAAATGTTTTTTTGTTTAATATACCATTTGGAGCTTGCTTTAAGGATTAAAAAATTCGCCTTATCTCCGAAGTTTGCAAGCCAAACAATCTGATATAATTCGTACTAATAGAAGGTCTAATACAGGAAAAATAAAACTACCTTCCAGACATTATCGATTCCGAAGAAAATAAATAAATCTATTAATATTTTTAAAATAATGTACGGAATCCTAGGTGTGAAAGTCTGACTCGTACCTGACCGGTTTTTTTTACTTTTTTTGATTGTCTTCCCAGAATTCCTGCCTTCCACAGCCCAGTTAAGCTTACCAAAACTTTTGTAAAAACATCCGCTGAACTTTAACAACAGGTGCAAACTATCCTAGTGGACGATTTATATTCGACGACATATTTCGATAAGATGTTGAGTAGTAAACTGAAGATCGAAACAGAATTTATTAAAATCGGGGCGTCACGATATACCAAATATCTTAGCATTGGAGAAGCTCTTCTTCTTGGTCAGTAATCTTATCCAGTAAGGAAAAAACTAGCACATTTTAATGCATTGTTATTGTTAATGAAGTATTAGGAGTACATCGTCAATTTTGTTCCAAATATTGCCTTACGAAAGCAAAGGACCAATTTATTAAATTTTCAAAATTTGTTTTGTTTTATGTTAGATACATCTCGCAAATGGACGCATGAAAGGCATTTATACGGGATGGGAATATCAATCATGAAAAGTAAAAAGTCTGTAAATTGCATTATATACGTTCCTGCAGAAACGACACGAAAGGCATAAATGTCTGAGGCACCCGCTTACGATTCAGCAAGTAAGAAAACCCGAAGCAATAAGAGCTTCCGAGTAAAAATTCTGTGATTGATTCTATAAAAGACTAAGTTACCTTACCACATCACTATACGAAGAAAGAAGGAATTTCTATTACATTCATAACTTCAGTTCACTTGTAGAAAAATAATTAAATTTTAATCAGATATTAATGGCCCGGAAGGCTATAACCTTATTGCTCGTAATAAAGATAACCTGGCGACACATTAAAGTCATTTTTTGATAAGTGTTACATTTGCCAAGGTCTGTTTCGCAATCGCCCGCGCATTCGCTATCACTTCAGTAATTTTAAGGCGATCAACAAAATTTCGCAAGCATCTTACACGCAATTTTATGGATATAGCTAGGAGCGTTATATATCAGCATTGCCAAAAAGGTAGGAGATCGAGTAAGAGCTCTCCGTACAGCAAAGCTAATCGAATCCGAGCATAACAAACTCAAAGTGGACAACCGTAGAAATGTTAATTAAATGCTGATTTCACCTCACTTGGCTATCTAATAATATCCGCGGTAAACATATTAAGTGCATATGTCTGTCTAATGGCAAAATAGAGACCTTCTCCTCTATGCTTCTTCTTAGTAATTAAAATTATCAGTCGAGTTTTGAAAACCTCACTGATCCCAAGATCTACAGCGATCGGCAGGTAATAAACGTAGACTTGTCCCTGGAATATAGTAATCAGACAAAATTGTAACAACCAACATTATTAATGTCACGCCAATTGACTATATAAACTGTTGCTGGTTGCATGATAATTCAAATTTCCACGGATGACTCTGGCTCTGGACGAAGCCAACGCATGCAGGAATTTCACAAGTCACCGCACTTAACCAACGGATTATACTCAGAATCCCACTCGTTATTAAGTAAATCACCCGTTTATCGGTAAAATGAGGTGTGTGTTTTTATTCGTAGATTTTGTAAACATTTATTTAACAGATGCCGTCGATATAAACACGATGCCCCTTTTGTTTACATCAATCTCTCGACGGATTATGCAAAAATAAATTAACGTCTTGCAATTGTTGATAAAAAATTATTACAACAAAATAATTGGAATTTATTTCCGGTCAACCAAAGAATTCAAATTATTTTTAAGGCAAATAGCTACAAAATATTTTTGAAGGCTAAGGGGACCTATTTTAAAGTTTGCACAAGCAAAGGCTGGCTAAACGACTGAAATGCCACTAATTTTATTAAAAGTGTTAAGCGTAATCGAACTTCTAAGAAATTATGAAGAAATTCACACAATAAAATGAACTGAAACAATTACTACATGTAATTCCACCGGCAAGAGTGTTAACTTTTAGGCTGTACTTACCTGATGTGTAGATAGTACTACCGTTCTACCTTACTTGTAAGATAGGATAAATTAACCAGTCCAAATTCAAATCTACCTAATTAGGTGGAAAACTGCTGGATTCAAACATCATTTCTGCCGTTAAAATGAATTTGACTTGAATGGTATAGATTTGAGTAATAATAGTCTAAGGGGCCTTTCAAGTATTAGGTAACACAGTTTTTGCAGACTTCTGACCCCCCTCCCCCTCCTCCTTCGTTGTAACGCGCCGTAACGGTCTGCATTACCCCCTCCCCCCTAAACGTTACGTAACACTCAGATGATTATTTTTACTTAAAAATATCAATTATGTTGGGCAAAATACCGGAATAAGAAGCAATGTAAATTAAACGACATTTCAGCCTACTTTGGCCCTAATGTGTGTGCGTGAAATTCGTAAGTTCATGGCTTGTAGTTTAGGCGGTTTTGCTTGACCACAACGGTTGGACTCTTAGAGTCCAAACTATGGACTCGGGGTACGCGGCTTGTGGTTATTTGCCATATACATATATACTTCTGTATACTCAGTGACGCTACTCTTTTCGTATGTAAAAAAATATGTGTAGTGTAGATATACCATATAAACTGAGCCGTAACTCACGAGCTAAGAGTTAGAACTTTTAATTTTAACAAAAACTTAATGTTACAAAACGCAACTCAAACATCCTTTAGTCACTTCGAGCAAGATGATCTTTTTTGACTTGATCCAAGTTCAGACTTAAGGTACCCAATCAAGCTTTAGTTCCTTAGTTAGACCTAAAATCTCTTTGGCTGCTGCGTTAGCTATATCTGGGGGTGATGGAAAAGCCTTACCGAGATGTCTGGGCCTGATAGGTTCGATAGCCTCACAGTGACAGAAAATGTGTTCCGCTGTCTCCTCCTCTTACAAACATAAGCGACAGGTATCTTCTTCAGCTAGCCCCAACTTTTTTAGGTGGTAGCCCAAGGGGCGCAGTGACCAGTTAGAAGTCTTGTTATGAGCCTTAAATCCGTTTTCTGTTTTGAGTAGGTTATAAACCTATTTGCCTGTCTTAACCCTGGAATATTTGTCCAGTGTGAGTGCTTGCGTTTGTCCTCCCATAACCTGATATACGCATTGCTAGTCGGCTTTTCGAGTAGCCACAGAATGTCTCGGGTCCGATAAACTGAGAATCCGCACGTTTTTTTAGCCAGGTGATCCGCCTTCTCATTGCCTTCAATACCCTCGTGCCAAACGATTCTAGACTCAATGGTGTAGGACCCCAGAGCCTTGAGTGCCGGCTGACTGTCGGACATTATATATATTTTAGCACTGCGTTACCTCTATTAGTAATTCACGTGCGCAGAGTTCGATGGCATGTATCTTGAAAGGTGGTTGATGCAGAACCGAGCGATTTGTGCATCAATGATATATCCACTTTTTTGGCCCATTCTAAAATCCTTTGTTATGCCGACGATGCTAAAAATTTTCGTATAGTCTCGAATGATAGTGCACTCTTAAATTCTGACTTAGACATAAAGGAATACATTAGTCTTCAACTATAAAATTGATAGATCTTCTGTTACTAGGCTGAATAAAACCAAGGTTTTAGGCGTTTGGCTTAATATCAGGTTTTCCTTCGAAGATTATTTTGACGCGACAGTTAGTAGGGCTAATGCAATGTTAGGCAAGATGGGCTAAAGAATACGATTATACCTACATTACAAAGCTACTTTATGGCACTTTTGTAAGGCCGATTTTAAAGTATGTGTGCAGTATTTAGTCCCCCTCCTGTGCTGTTCACATAAACCGCATTGAGGCAGTCCAGCAAAGATTTGTTAGATTTTCACTGCGTGGCCACGCCTGGGACAATCTTCTCGCCCTGCCCCCATATCTGAGCAGAGTCAAACTCGTCTCTCTCGCTTTTTGCATTTGATTATTTACAGGGTTCTATAAATAGCCCTGAGCATTTAGGCTCTTTTAACATCGCAGTTGCGGCACGGTCTTTGAGGAGGCATGACTTTCTTCAGATTCCTCGCCATCCCACTAACTATGGCAAACATTGCCCGATGTCATCGGTGTCACCTGACAAGGGGCCATGTGAAGGGTCAGCTTAATTAAATTTTTTTTTACTTTTGTTTCTTCTACTGTTTCTAGTTGTAAGATTTTTATATTTTTGTTAGATAAGAAGCTTTGTAGTAATCAATCAGTAATTGATGAATTGGATAAATAAATACCTTACTTTTTATCTAATATCGATCACAATGTTAGTTGGACTTTGAAGACCTTTTGAAAGTTATATTTATGAAATTTTCACTCAAGCTTAAACATCCGTTTCACTTTGAGGTCGAATTCAGGGGGCCATATATTTGCTGATTTCCTTATTAGAAGATAAGTAACATGTTATAAAAGAAATTACGGGCCATACAGGACTAAAATATTTACCGAAGTGTATTTAAACAATGCATAATTAGACAATAATATACAAAATTTGAAAAAGATCCGTTTGTGGAATAGGAACACTATTGACACTTCCTTTACTCCATTTTGTAAAAAGATAAGTGTTGTATAAAGATAAGTTGTTAATTTTAAAGAGTATTGATATAAATTATAAATGCATGTAAATACAGTGGAAAGTGTACTGGTAACTGGTAGCAACAAATCCATTTTAAATTAATGTATTTAACAAGAAACCGGAAGTACCTTAATGTAGCAAACTTCAAAGCACCGAAAGTTTACATTTTGGTCATAAACAAATACGCCCTAATTACGTGGAATTATCATTTTAAAGATCCTATATCCTAGTTGTTTAAGAAATGTTCTTTCATAATTCCATAATCTTGTTTTAATATTAATAAATAACAACTTTGCCGCCATTACAAATTACCTACGAAACTTTCTTTGCTTTTGTAGTGCACTAGAACAACATTTTTCTCTTATTTAAATCTTACATATTTCAATGTTTTTACAAATAAAAGACAAAATTTACCTATAAATAATTTCCCTCGTAAATGTAAAGAACTTACCTACTTAATAACGTTATAATTTCACTTCACAATTTAAAAATTTTCACAAATAAAAACTTATCATTTGCTCTCTTTCATTCCTGTGAGATTTCGTTAACTTCGCGGAACGAAACAGTCCGTCAAATGTCAAATTCAAAGCTCTTAAAAAACATAATTCAAGTAAAATATTTCTAAAAATTAAGCAAAGAAAATTAATAATATTATTTTTAATGTATTTTGAATAAAATTGTTTTACTTTTATTCCAAGATTCTATAAAGCACTACATAACCAATTTATTTTCTTTCCAGTTTCCATGTTCAGATTCCACTTTCTGTTTTCGTCAAATTAAAATTAGTTCAGTGAATCACATAGCTGCCAACTTGATCATTGTAGAAAACGTGCAGAAACGAAGAAAGGGATATTACACGAGAGTTGGTTAAAAGACTGGTACAGAAATTTGGAGTTAATTTTCTGGTTAAAATCATTGTAATTTATTATAAAACGACATCATATTTATTTAATAATTATTATTGTGTTAATTTATTCCGGCTAGATATTAATATTTGTCAAACGACAAAGACAACAAATCTTGAAAGTTCGCGAAAATGGCGTCGACAGAGTCTCATATTAAAAATCGACTGCAAGTGTTTAAAAATAAAGGAAAAGACCAGGAAGTAAGTAAAATAACTTGAGTGAAATGATTAAAATGTTTTTAAATAAAAGTAGTTTGTTTTAAATAAGTTTTAATTGGTTTAAAATGTGTTGGAATATGTCGGTTGACGTTTCATATTTTTTGTGATGGTTCGATTTATTAATTAATTTTTTCAAGGAAATGCGAAGACGACGAAATGAAGTAACAGTAGAATTAAGGAAAAATAAACGAGAAGAGACAATACTGAAGCGACGGAATGTACCAAATATTGATTCAACAGACGAAGACGATTTGCTGTGTAATATTAATTTGAAGAAATTGGTCGAGGCCGCTGGAAACGCATCAGATCCAGATAAACAACTTGCAGCAGTGCAAGCGGCCCGAAAACTTTTATCATCTGACAGAAATCCGCCAATTAATGATTTAATAAATAGTGACATCCTTCCTATTTTAGTACAATGTTTAGAAAGGCACGATCACACAATGCTTCAGTTTGAAGCAGCCTGGGCTCTGACTAATATTGCATCTGGAACTTCGGAACAGACGAATCAGGTAAGGAATTTAAAAATAAAACAAACAAAATTGCAAAGATTTGCATTAAAAAAACTTACAGGTTGTTCGTGCCGGTGCCGTCCCACTATTTCTACAATTACTTTCATCCCCCGCCCAAAATGTTTGCGAACAAGCAGTCTGGGCTTTGGGTAACATAATCGGCGATGGTCCACACCTGAGAGATTACGTTATCAGACATGG
Organism: Leptarthrus brevirostris; assembly: GCA_964036015.1. Taxonomy (NCBI): domain Eukaryota; kingdom Metazoa; phylum Arthropoda; class Insecta; order Diptera; family Asilidae; genus Leptarthrus; species Leptarthrus brevirostris. Next base: position 149,786,370 of record OZ038372.1, read on the forward strand.
TGTTGTCCAACCACTTCTTTCTTTCATCAAACCAGATATACCGATAACATTTTTAAGAAATGTTACGTGGGTAATTGTTAATTTGTGTCGCAACAAAGAGCCGCCACCACCAGCCGAAACTATCCAGGAAATTCTTCCTGCTCTTAATATTCTCATACATCACACAGATGCTAATATCTTAGTGGATACTGTATGGGCGATCAGCTACTTAACGGATGGAGGTAATGAGCAAATACAAATGGTCATCGACAGTGGTATCGTTCCAAAACTAATACCATTACTTGGGCATGTTGAGGTAAAAGTTCAGACTGCCGCACTTAGGGCTGTTGGTAATATTGTTACAGGATCCGACGAGCAAACACAAGTTGTCTTAGATTTTAATGCACTCGCCTATTTCCCCAATCTACTTTCACATCCCAAAGAGAAAATCCGCAAAGAAGCTGTTTGGTTCTTATCAAATATCACAGCGGGCAATCAGTTTCAAGTTCAGTCTGTTATTAATGCCGGTCTTTTACCAAAAATTATTGAAAATCTGAGTAAAGGAGAGTTCCAAACACAAAAGGAGGCAGCTTGGGCTATTAGCAATTTGACTATTAGTGGAAATAGAGAACAAGTTTCAGAGCTGATAAAAGAAGGCGCCGTACCCCCATTCTGTGATTTGCTTATTTGCAAAGATACACAAGTAATTAACGTAAGTAAATTAAAACTAGTCGGAGTCTGGGAATGTTTTTGGAAATTAACTTTTTTTTGTTCAGGTTGTACTTGACGGTATAAATAACATGCTCAAGATGGCAGGACCGTTTGCGGAACAAATTGCAAATATTATCGAAGAGTGTGATGGATTAGCAAAAATAGAAAAGCTTCAGAATCACGAAAACGTTGACATTTATAAGTTGGCCTACGAAATTATAGAACACTTCTTTTCTGAGGAGGTACGCAACTTAAAAACAATTTACCGATTATTTCACCTATTTAAACTTTGCCCTCTAATCTTATTTTTTTGTTTTAGGTTGATGACGCCAATCTGGCACCAGTTACAGACGAAAGTGAATTTCAGTTTAATCCTAATCCAACTATATCAAACGAAGAATTCAGGTTCTAAGTTAAATTTTCTGATAACAAGGAAATTATTCTGTTTAATGCAACAGCAAATGTATTTTGTTGATTTAACTGTTTTTCTCAAAAAAAAATGCAAAATTTGTAAAAATCAGAAAAATGTTCAGAACATAAATTTTGTTTAGATTACACAAAAACGTAAACAAACATTCTTTTAAGATTGATTAACATTAAGAGTAGCAGATTTAAAGCGATATGGATTTTTTCTATACAATAACTTTTAAGAGAATATAGGTGATGCTTACTAAGATTATATTCTCAATGCAAAGCGAAATAAATATAAATTACTAGCTCATAGTGAGATTTTGTTTTATTTTTGCAAAATTGTTCGTGTTAATGGCAATGAGCTTGGCTGTTAAGGTAACTTAGTTTACTTAGGACGAAGGTTTATTTTCTCGAGCAGGCACAGTCTACTCCAGATACAAGTTAGGACGTTAACATTAACAGCAGAGCATTGGTGATGTAAACAAACCAAAGCTTGCCACAGTAGCCATAAGGAAAAGTTTGGGGAATTGTACTTTCTCGCAATATATTTAAAGTCTGAAATTGGATTTTACTTGAGGTTTACCTAGAAATGTTCTGAACATGTGAAGACGATAAAAAGCATACAATTTTCATGTGTTCTAAAGGGAAAACACCCTTGTGCTCGTTTGTTGAAGTATTGAGCTTAAAATGCGTCAATGACATCAGCGTTTCTCTTTCGTTTTGGTTTCGAGAGTGTGCAGTTTTATCTGTGTGTGCAAGGATTGGTTAATCTGGTACAACAAATATGAAGTAATGACGCAACGCTTGGTGGTGTAATGGCTGAACTGTCATGTTTTCCAGGCTTGTATCTAGAGTAGGCCATGGAGCAGCTAAATATGACAGACTGAGTGACATGGAGCTAGTAAATGTCATTTAACCAATAAATGCAGCGGATTTGCGGGTGGCCATCGATCTAATGATTGCCCAGAGATCGGAAAGCCGAACGCTCTTCTAAAGTGTGCCAATTACCAAGGCAATCATAACGCAGGCGACTCACCACAGAAATTCTGCTATAAAAGGCTTAAATCGACTTTTATCTTAAATGAAGTCTTCTAAATAGCAAATAAATGTAAAGTTAGCAATAATATCATTCCCTCTGTGATTTTTATTAGACCCCAATTCATGAAATTTGCAAACAAAAGAAGAACATTAATTCTATTTCATTTCAAATGTTTATTGATGGCTCAAAAATGGAGAGAACATAGAAAAATCAAAATGGAACTATCACTCGTCGCTGGCATCGAGGTATGAGTAGCACCCTTCACAAGTATAGAAGCCGCGATTTCCCCTGTTGACACATTTCAAGTGATATGGGTGGTCCCATTTGTTACAATGGATTGAATTGTTGCGATTCAATTTCTTCGGCAGCAATTTCAAACAGATCATACAAAAGTCTCGATCTTCTTCGCTGGATGACGTAGAAGACTTTCGACGACGCTGTTTTTTGTCCGGCTGCTTCGGTGATCGTATGGTGGTTCCGCCCTTTCTCGGCGATGGTGTTGACTTAACTCTTTTCGACCCACCTGCTTCCAGCCTTTTTGTGCAACAACTTTCAGGCCTTTTTTCGGAAATGTCGGACATCCAGTTTCGTCAATGTTCCATATGCGGGGCTGCATGAATGGCGTTTTATCAAGAACGGTTTTATAGTTGTTGAAAAATTCATCAACATTCTCCTTACAAAAACCTTTTGCTCGGTGAGCGCTGACTGATTCTTGCTTGCGGAGGAACATATTAGGGTGGCGCTTCATAAAGCCGTAATACCAATCGGTGGTGGCTTTACCCTGCTGATTTCAACCGGGTGGATAATTCACGCCACATTTCTTGGCAAATTCGAAGGCCAACGAACGAATATTATTGATAGTGAGCCCATAATTAATCTTCGAACATTTGATGACGTACTGCATCAAAGTTTTTTCTTGAATGTCGGTAAACACCTGCAGAGAAAACAAAGGAAAAATATCGATTGTAAATTGATTAAGAAAAAGTAAACAGAAAAAAACCTATAAAACTAGAGCTGCTTTATTTCAAAAAAGACAGCAATTCCTCATCTGTGGCTTGGGCGTAATCGGCGAATTTTACACCCAATTTTCGCATGTAGCGATTGAGAGTTTTCTGGCTCAGCTGATAGCTAGCAGCAGCTGCACACTCCGACTTCGTCTCCACTTTGACCATTTTAACGGCGCCAAGAAGTCTTCCAAAATCGATTGGTTTTACAATTTATTGGCGTATGTTCGTACCATGATGACTAAAGACAATCAAAAAATTCATGAGAACAATTTATATACGTTGATACAGCAAAAAAACCAAAAAAATAGCGTTTTTGGTGTGAGTCACGATGCCCCACGGAAATCCATGAAGGAGCACCCAAAAATGTGTGCGTTGGGCTTGAAACATAATCTCTCCTGTCCAACGGATTTTCCTGACCCATTTATTGAAATTCATATATTTGTGTAATTAAAAATAAATTTGTATCTTCAAATTATTTGATTTCGATAAAAGCAAATAAAAGTTATTTTCAAAGTCAAGAACAAGAAAGCAACAAGTATAATGCATATATTAAGGCGTTAACATGCCACTTTATGCATGGCACTACCTACTGATTGTAAACAAAACTCATTCATAACCTCAAAATTTGACGACAAGTAACGATTACAAGATCTTCCGCGCTTCTGACTAATTGTGATTTTATTTAAAAATCAGAAATACTTCGTCACATTTAACTTATATATTGCTTTTAGAAACATTTCAAATGCAATACAGTGAAAAGTAATGCCGCGTAGTGAATTTATGCATGAACGGAATGTATTTAGAGTGCCTCCAGACTATACACGCCTGGCTATAAAATTTCCATATTTTAGAAAAGTTTGTAAACTTGTTAGTAATATTTTACATAATTTTAAATAATTTGTAGTATATTTCTTCATATTTCGCAGGAGTTAAGTGGCAAAGTTTCGATTGATTTAAAAGAGAACCATGTGCTGGAACAGCTAACGAAAGTTCTTTTGGAAGAATATTTTGGATTGAAGTTAACTTTACCGCCTAATTGCTTAGTACCTACAGTGCCACTTAGATTAAACTATATATTATGGTTAGAGGATATAATCAATACTTTCACCCTTACCAATATTTATGGAATTGATATAGGTAAGTAGATAAATTAATTCTAAACACTACCGAAATTTATGAAGTTTTACAAAGCCATGCAGACAGGCAGTCTCTTTAAAATAAGCAATTAAATATGAAATATCATTTAGTGTTATCAATATAGAAACAAAAGAACATTTTAATGAATTTCTTAGGAAGATTGAGATTAAATTCTTATTTCCGTAACCGTTGAGAGAGACTTACTTATTCTTTGCTCTTTGAAGTTCAACTTGTTATCAACTATCACACCAAGATATTATATCTTTCCAGCCTTTTCAATATAATCACTATCCATTTTTAACGTACCATCATATTTACAATTAATTGTAATAAACTTAATTGTTTTAATGTTTACTTTCAACTTGTTGATTCTTAACCATCCACTCAGCCTTCGCAAATTACTTTGTGACACTCCCAAATGTATTGCCCTCTTCTGAGACATCGCTTTGTCTACCATAGTTCGCTGCATTCTTCCAGACAAATAGCTATTAAACCATTTCCATCCCTTTCTTTTTACTACATATTTCTGCAATTTTCTCATTAAAATCTCTCAATCTATAATTCGCTCATGGTCTAGAAGAACTTCCACTTGTTTTGCATCTTTCCATTTTATCAGAACCAAATTTAGAGCCGTCTCACAAGAATGTCCTTTCCTTTTCCAAGTTCTCCCTTTACTATGCCAACAGCCGGACTGCGCTCTAAAACAACTCGACGAATAATTGTTTCGACGTGGTCTGCCTAACTGAGACCTGGCTTTTTGGAAGAATTGCAGACGCTAAGCTATTTGGCTCTGAGTATTGGTTTTCTGCCGCGACCGCCACCTTTCCGCTCCTGATCCATTAGAGTTCTTTTTTGTGGTTCTCACGCTCCCACACAAAAAGGTACACATTGCCACGGCCTCTATTACACCTGGATCGCCCTCTGATTGTTATGAGTTGATGTCTACTTTTGTTGAAGGACTAGCTGCTTGCGTCGGATGACCTTATGCTTCTTGGAGATTTCAATATGCCTTGGGTCGATTGGCCTATTGCGTTTTATCACAGGCCTTTGACGTGATAAATGACTAGGGCAAGTTTCTGCCATTTGGTGTTTTCATCTGACTGCTCGAGTACTGTCGTGAGCACTTTCTATCTCCCTGGGTTCCTGAGTCTCGTCATCATCCGGCACTGCATGTCATTCTTGGTTTTGATATCCTGTATTGACGGCATTTTCTGATTCAAGTAATTTCTGTTATAACTTTAGCAAGGTTGATTATTCTAAACTTAATAATTGGCTTTTTGCCTGTGATTGGACGAATGTTCTGAATGAGCGTTGCATCGATAAGGCTGTAAAATTATTTTACGATTCTCTTTCTGTTTGTTTTGCTAATTGTGTTCCTGTTCTGCTCAATAGTTCAGTGAAGCACTTAAAGCATCGAAAGAATAAAGTTTCGTTTGTTCCTCAAGGAGTGATGCTGACTACTTCGCTTACTCCATTACGCGACCAATTTTGCTCTTCACTTGATATATCTAATTGTGGCTATTTGGAGAGAATTAAATCGAATTTGCGTGTTTAGCCTAAACAGTTCTGTAGGTTCGTTATTGTGATGGCTACTCTTCTGTGTTGAGTTTTGGTGACGTCGAGAGTGACGATACTCTGACGACTGCCAACCTACTTGACGACTTCTTTAGCATCGCGTTTTTGGCTACAGACTGTGATACTAGAAATAAGGATTTTACTCATATGACGAGACTTGCGCCGACTACCCGTGAAACCAAATACCTAATGTTTGGCGGGGACAATACTGATAGTTTCGCGTGGAATCCTGATGGATCCATGCTTGCTTTGTAAAAAAAACTGTCGCATATCCATAGTCTCTATACTTTGGCATTTATTTAACTTATCTATTTGTTGTGGTGTTTTTCCGCAATCCTGGAAACTATCTGTCATTAACCCCCTATATAAGAAGGGAAGAAAATGTGACATCAAAATCTCGCTCCCTTGCCAATTTATGTTGTATTGGTAAAATTTTCGAAGATCATGTGCAATGCACACCTTTTCTGGGTTCCTTTTAGCATGACTTCATGAAAGGTAGACCTACTACGACTAATTTGCTGGAATTCTCTAATTGTTGTATTTCTGCCATTGAAGTCGACTGGCAAGTTGAATTCATGTTCACGGATCTTAGCAAGGCTTTTCACAGAATTAACGAGTGTTATTGTCCGTAAGTTATCTTTTTTAGGGTTTCCATCAATTTTCGTTAATTGGATTCGTTTCTATCTGATCACATCCAACGTGTTCTATTTCGAGGTACACTTTCTAATGATATTTATACCACCTGCGGCGTTCCTCAAGGTAGCCATCTAGGACCATTGCTTTTTATCATTTACATCAAAGATGTTTCCTTAATTCTCCCTAATTCAAGCATTCTATGTTACGCTTATGACGCCAAAACTTTTCGCGTTATTTCGAGTGCGAATGACTGTGCACTATTCAACTCTGACTTAGACGCCTTTCATAATTATGTTCTACAAACTTCCTTCCTCTAAATATTAGCAAGTGCACTAATATGTCGTTCTCTCGATCAAGGAATCCAGTGCACTTTAACTACACCTTAGACGGTGGCTCCCTGAACAGACAAATACAACCTTTTCATTTGACGACCATATCAACACTATTGTAAACAAAACTAATTCTGCTCTGGACTTTTTCAAACGATGGTCTAAGGAGTGTGATGACCCATATATAACTGAACTCCTTTATTTTACGTTCGTAAAAGCTGTTTTGTAGTATGCTAGTCCTGTGTGGTCTCCTTTTTATGCGACTCATATTAATCGCATTGAAGCTGTACCGCGTAGGTTCGTAAGATTTGCCCTTCGTGGCCTTCCTTGGATCGATCTTCTTCGGTTGCCTCCTTATGCTGACTGATTAAAGCTAATTTCTTTGGAGTCCCTTGAAAAGTATCAAAACTTCTGTAATGCACTTTAACGCACTTTTTCTTAGGAAAATTTATTACGGTTAATTTTTGGTACTAAAATCCCAATATCTAAACGGAATAAAATTCTTAGGTTGTGGAGCCAGTTGTATATATTGCCTCATATCAGCTAAAAAGAATGACTGGAACATGATTGGCTTGGAGTCCAAAGATGAAAACTATACTTTTGCTAAGGAGAATGTGTCCATAAACAATTTATCGGAAAAGATTTCTATATTTAAGCAGAAAGATGAGAATAATATTTTCGAAGATTATTTTAAAACTGTCGATGATGATAAAATGTTCGACTTTTGTCTTTGTAATCCACCATTTTTTGATAAAGACAAAACACACTGGCATGCAAATAGAACTGAGAGTCGTAAACCACCAAAAAATGCCCCAACTGGGACAGAAGAGGAGCTGAGCTGTAAAGGTGGAGAAGTAGCATTCGTCCAAAAAATTATTGATGAAAGTTTTATTTATAAATCTAGGATAAGGTAGTAAAACAACTTTGTAATAGTAGAAACCCATCTGAACTGACTTCTTTTTCAGGTTTTACACAACAATGATTGGTTCAAAGGTTGATAAAATCAGTGTTATTGATATTCTTAAATCTAAGGATATAACAAACTATGCTTGGACAGAATTTTGTCAAGGAAATGTCACTCGATGGGGTGTTGCGTGGTCTTTTGACACAGAAATGAATTTAGAAAAAGTTCCTTGTATAAAAAGAAGCTTGACAAAAGTATAGAAAAGATAATAAAAATAATAATAATATATGAAATACAAAGAATATTTATAAATGATTTATTTGGAAGAATCTTAATCAAATTATCTAATGTTTTGTGGTTGAGAACCTGTGAAAAGATTTCAGAAAATTTACAACAACTAGCAGCAATTGGGAACAGAAAAGATGTATTGAAAGATTCATATTTGAATATTAGTAAGGTATATATTTCTATAATAATTAAAACTAAACCTTGCTTCTCTTCCTTATATACGAGAACTGAAAATAATATATCACAAAATCATCTCGTCACATTGAAATATTGCCGTGTACTTCTCAGAAAGGTAAGAGTATTGTGCTCTGGAAATTCAAAGTAAAGTTTTCCTCTATATCTTTGAAGCCGAGTTTAACGTATTACCACGAAGCAAAACTTTTACAATTGCTACAATGGTGAGCTTGGGATTTTACTCTGAACTTTAGTTCGATTGCAAGCTTCGCTTTGCTTTCCTCGGGTAGATGGGCTCAGTTATTTAAAATTCCAAAGAGATCAGTTTTGCCGGTGTATCTAGCTTTCTTTGTTACAGAATTAACCCTTCTAACACAGAAGGCGCGCTTCTTTGGCAGGAGCCAAGAATCACTTCACCTATTCCAAAAACAAGTAAGGAAACCCACCATGACAACAGAGAGTCACGGGAGCATAGAAAATAGATAGTTCTTAAACCACACCTTACTAGGAGTTAAATCAAAATGAGGACATGCATTAAGAGCCCTACATAAACGGTTAATTGGTTCATGCATGCCATAATTTGATCTGGATGGTTCAACATGCAATAGAGGCAGTCTTCGAAGGTTATGTTGGGACTGTCTGAATGCAACCTTGCTAACAAGCTAACTTGAGTCTATATTTGAGTTCAAGAGCTGGTGAATAAAGACCAAGTCAGCGACTTTGCGCCTTTTCTCAAGCGAGCCCTCTAAGCGCAAATCTAAGAAAATTACGCTGCACCGATTCGATACACTTGGAATGAACAGCGTAGTGGGGCGACCAGACCTGAGATGCATACTCTAGAATAGGTTTAACTAAGGAGCAGTACAAATGAATCAATGTTGGTATATCCGAGAACTCTCTACACCAACACTTAACAAAACCCAAGATTAAACCGCCTCTAGACACGATATAGTTAATATGCAGAGTAAAGTCAAGTTTCCTATCAAGTTTTACCCCAAGTTCAGTTACGAACAGCACGCGATGGAGACCATTCCTCGCAAAGTTGTAATCAGAAATTTGTGGATTAGGACTCCTGGAAAAAGACATAGCCTCACATTTGTCAAAATTGAGGTGTAAGCCATTATGCTCGTACCACGCCAGAAACGTAAATAAGTCCTTTTGAATAAGGGCGGGGTCACCACCATCCTTAACATAAGAAAAGATCTTCATGTCATTAGCGTATATTAGAACATTAGAGTACGAGATCAGACGAACATTGTCGTCAATGGCAAGAACGAATAGAAGAGGGCCGAGATGACTGCCTTGTGGTACACCAAATAAAGCCCTGAAGATTCTAGAGGGAGAGCCACGAAGAGACGCACGATAGGACTTGTCTCTTAGATAGGAAGAAATCCAGTCGAGAAGAACGGAGGGAAACCCAGTCTCCCGAGTTTAAATAAAATTACGGAGTGAGGGAGTTTATCAAAGGCTTTACTGAAATCCGTGTATATGCAGTCAGTTTACATGCCTCGCTGGAAGCCAGAAATAACGTGGGAGGTAAATTCAAGTAAGTTAGTAGTCGTTGATCTACCAGGCAAAACCCATGCTGATTGGGAGAGATTAAGTCTAAACAACTGTCTATAAGCTGCGAATACACTTGTGATTCAAATAATTTAGGTATGCAAGATAACTTCGCGATTGGTATATAATTAGTTATAATATTCTTATGGCCCTTTTTATGAACAGGGACTATAAAAGAGCACTTCCACAATGCAGGAAATTTACCAGCTTGAAGGGACCTATTGAAGAGAATCGCTAATGGAGTAAGAAGGGCATCGGAACAGGGCTTGACGAAGGCTGGAGGGATACCGTCAGAACCAGAGGAAAAGTCCGATTTAAGTTCATTGATTTTTTCCAAAATAAGATCCCGTGATATAAACGGATAAAAATCGCATGAAGCGGGACGATCCAGAATATGATCAAAATTATTCGCACATGGTTTAAAGTTATCCGAAGAAAACGCACTCTCAAAATATGAAGCAAAATATTATGTCGGACACGTTAATACTAGAAGTCCCCTCGTACCACATTGTAGATGGATAGTTGCTCGATTTCTTTTTTATATTGACGAATTTAAAGAAATTGCGCGGTTTATTATGCATATTATCGCGAACACTAACAAGGTTTTCCTTATAGAGCGATGAGGATAATGCCTTAAAACTTTCATAACAGGTCACAAAGTCAGAAACGCTATTACAACGAAAGGAGATTAGAGAAGTTTATCTCAGAGAAGTTCCATCTCCTATAGTCATAAGAATTTTGTTCGTTCATAAGTAGGGATCCGCAATACTACTATAATCGTAACAGAAAGAGACAAAGATGGGCGGATGAAAACTATCAATAGCAGACAACTGATCAGAAGCTAATTCAACTATAGTGTTAGTCGAATCAGAAGAAAACACAAGATCCAACTGCCTTCCCATAGAGTTCTTTACATCACTCATTTGGTGCAAACCAGCGAAAGCAATGGTGTCAAGAAATTTAGAAACCATGGATGTGGGATAACATAGAGGGAAGGAAGTCATCGTTATCACAGTTAGGTACCCATAGAACATTGGGTAAATAAAAGTCACAAAGAAAAAGAATTTCAACTTCAGGGTTCGTCATATTGTGGATGAAGTCTAGACTATTATTGAACTTTTTGGTATTATAAAATCACTTATTTAAGAAGTAACCTTTCTACAATAAAACGAACAATTGGTTGTATTATATACTTCCTTTATTTATCACTAAAGTTTTGGCATATTATTGAAATAGTTTTATGGAATAAAAATATATAAACAATTTCCTTTCCGCAGAACTTATAGGCATGTACATTACAATTATCAACCAGAAGAAACCTAAACTATTTCTGACTGAATGACATGCGTGCTTTTATAATATGCATTATACAATAGGATTAGGTTTAAAGTAAAACAATGGAATAACCATTGAGTGTACAATTTATCTTTCATATTGTTTGTTTTCTTACAATTTCTAACTCTAGTATATTTTTTTTAAAGATATTCAAACTTTGTGCAAAAATGGCTTCTAAAATACTCAGATCGTTATTGTTATAAAATTTACTGCAAAGTATTGTGGTTTCTGACTGTATCCTATCATCACAACATATGTTTATGAAAAATTAAGGCTTCTTATCTTATTTCATAGGGTTGCTTTTAAAAAATCCACATTCGGACAAGTATCGGTTCTGCTAATGTAATAAGTTTTTCAGTTATTTGCTTAAGGAATACAAAAATTAAAAGCTCCACTTATACTTGTATAGTTGTTGGTGTATAAATGACAATTTATAAGCTCGGAGTCTAACAATATGGCTTAATTTTAAAAAGGTATTTATCCCAAACATTTTGTTTTATCGCAAAAAAAAATGAATAAATCCATTGCTTGTCTCAGTTTCGAATTGTTGGTGGCTTTGCAGCTGTTTGGACTTGTTTGGGTTTTGTCGGGATAAATTTCAAAATGTTTATAATAGCATTCTTATATTAATTAGTTAACTATTTAAAAATTCATAAAATGCATAAAATCTGCAAAATTCCGACTAATAAGATTTAGAATTTAAAGGAATAAATAGATTACCCCCTTATGTTTGAATAATTTTTGGGTACTTTATACTTATTTTTTGAATTATTAAAAGTGGTGTGTTATTATCAAGTTTTCTCGATATATATATATATTATTTGGACTGATTGAATTTGGAGTTTATTGAAAACTTTAATTATAGCTCCATGTAATAGTTACGTGGCTGTCAGTTAATACCCAAAAATATTTCAAACATTTTATCAACAATCGCGAAAACTTTAAGAAAATAACATGCGCATATTTTTTCTAAGCAGCCCTTCTTTGAAATACATATAACCGTTTTCATTCAACCTTACCGGAAAGGTGGCTTAAACGGGAAACTAATTTAATATAATTTTTCTTAAAGTGTTAGGTATTTTCTACATAGGAAGGAACTGAACTATAGCTTTGTAGCAAAGCTGTTGCAATTATCTAAAAGCACTAAAATTTGCATTCGACTTAAATAGCAAAATTAGTAACACAAAAAACAAGTGTAATATGTCTTTAGTTTCTATTTATTTATTTTCCTAAGGCAAAATACGGTTACCTTTCATCTCGAAAAACTACAGTTGCACGTTATTGTGGAATGATTACAAGGTAAACATTTCCAAGGGGAATTTATGAAATACTGTTCGATAGTGTATACTTCTTTCGAATAATAAGGCTACTTCTAGTTATTAAACTACATCACGAAAATCTTCGGCCGTTTTCAGTAATTACCGTTTAAGCCCTTAATTGTAAGTTTTATATTTATTATAGTCATATGGAATGTACATGCGATATATAATTGACTTGGCACTGTTCCAAGTTGCAAAAAGAAATTAAATTAATTTATAATCGTCATATCAATTTATTCTTGTCGTTATTCGAACCTTAGTACATCACAAAGGTGTTAATAATCCTAATGGGTTTTTACTTTAAGTTTGCTTTTTAGTGCTGTAGACCACGCACAAACTTCAGCTCACTGTAAAGAGACATCAAAAGATTGCAAATTTTACTAATTAAGATCACAAAATTTACGTTACTTTATAGGTTTCAATTCGTTCTGCAAATCCTATTGGCATGTTAAATTCTACAGTAGTAATTTTATTTTATTTTAAGTTATGTAAATGCTTTCCATTTAAATTGTTTATGCTCACATACTCGAAACACATTTAGTAAGGTAATGGTGCCCAGTATTGTAATTTTGCAACGTTTTCTTCTTTCAAATAAGGTGCAATCTTTTACTGGATGTGTGATGAATGGCTCTCATCAGTCATCTTTTTTTAATAATAACCATCGGTACATTAAAATATTAATTTGAAATTAAAAAGGAAAATTATAATAGTTTTTTTTGCAACATTATTTAATGAAAATATTAATGCCCTAAAAAGAAAATAACTGCAAAAAGAGCGTTGTTTGTTAAATCAAAATTAATTGCAAAATTCTGTTGGTAAGGCCCTTTTACATAATAAGCTAATCTTTCAAATAGGGTCATAGGGTTTTGCACAAATTTAATGTTGTGTTAGTATAGTAAACCTTAGCTCTTGAATTTCTAAATGTAAATATATTTGGTGTATTGCACTAATTACATTTTATACAACTATATTTATTTGTTCATATACACCCCCGCATCAAAAAACAGTTCGCACTAGTCATTTGATAATATGAGGGTGAAACAAATATAAACGAGACTTTTGTTTTTGAGCGAGGATGTCTGGAGAGAGTGAACGGCCGCTTCTAGGGGGCATAGGTAGGGTTGACAGGAGAGAGCAGGCAGTTGACTGGTTCAAACCGGTTTGCCAGTAGTTGTCACGATATCGGAGACGGAGTTGGATCAATTCGTTGAGCCGCACGACCACCATGCCATGGGCCCCGGGTTCGAGACCAGGTCTCCCCGTGAGCTTTTATTAAGAAATTAAAATAATCCACTCCGTCTCTGCCTCTGGGCTCTGGGGTCTAGCTCGCAGCAATGCAAAAACAAGACTTTCAAGTTTCCTCACTTCCCTTACCATAATTCCTTCCGGTTAAAACCACGCTGACGCATCAAAGGGTTGTCCCCTAGGATTTCGCCACATCGTATAAAAAAAAAAAAAACAGGTGCATCTTTCCACTGCGCAACGCATTATTATTAAAGTTCTTATTCAAGAAGGAGTAAAACCAGTTGACATTTTGAAAACATTGACTGCACAGTTTGGTGATCAAATGCTGTTAAGCTCTTGCATGTTTTTTTTCCCATAAGGAGCTCAAGGAAGGACGTGAATGAGTTGAAAATTAGAAACATGCTCTTCTACGATACCGCTCGGCCCCATACTGCTCGTTTAACTTGCCAAACATTAGAGAAATAAGATGGATTCCATTTGAGAATAACCCCTATAGCCCTGACATATCGCCCTGCTTGGGGCGCTGAAACAATCACTCGGAGGACAACAATTCCAGCACGACGCAGGAATGGAGAACTTCGTGAGCAACTCTTCGCTTTACGGAATCTGGAATCACATCCTTCCCAATCTGATGGGACAGAGTAGGAGATTATGTTGAAAAATGAGGCGTGCTTGGCGATTGTATTAAACCAAATTGCAGCTTTTTATAAATAAAGTCTCCTTTACAGTTGATTCACCCTCGTATTAGTGCTTAATTTAAAAATCGCTAACATCTTTGGTAACCCTGCAAGCTTTTTGAATCAAGTACCGCTATTCAAATGTTATCAATTGAGTTTGACCAGGTACAAAGGATAGTGTCAGAATGAGCAAACAAGAATGTAAGATGTTTCATATTTTTTGAAGTGCGCACTTCACTTTTATGCGGGGTGTAGCTTCATTAAGTCCTTATAAAATATTGTCTATTCTCAACCAGTATTCCATATTACTTTAAAAAAAACAGCAAATAGAATTAGAATTGTTTCTGTGTGACACCTGGAATTTGTCACATTGCAATTTTTTCTTCCCAATACGACATCAAATCTTTAACCATTGGAACAAGGAATCAGGATAACAATTTCGTTAGAACAATGGCCATGGAATCAGCGATAGAAGAGTGAGAAAAAAAAACCGACACTCCGTCGATGCTCCAGAGAGTCAAAGCCCTGAGAGATTGAGAAATCGCCAATAAGTTTAATAGCCTTAAGCTGGACTTTGTCTAACGCGGACAATGCGGTGTGTACGGCCCCTACCCAATTATGGGAATTATATTCAAGTCTAGCCCTGATGTGGGACTTGTAGATCAGCGCTAAGTCATATGGGGTGAAATATTTCTTACATCTCTGTAGAAAACCTAAGCATTTCATCGCACTTTTAGCGATTGCAAATATTTGATCAGTCCAGCTAAGATTGTTGGATATCTCAATACCCCAGATGTTTAGAAAGGGCGAATTGGGTATATTCACTCCGTCCACTGAAATGGGTTGAGGGTGAATTGGGCGTTTTTTAAGGGACATTAAACAGCATTGAGTTTTGGATGCATTAAACGAAGCATGATTTGCTCTGCCCCAAGCGAGGACCATAGAAATGTTGTTGTTTAATGATCTAAACATGCGTTCTCGATTGACTTTTGTAGCATTTCCACGTGAATTCATTACAGAATCAAAAGAGTACGCGAAATCAAGGGTGCTGTCGTCGGTGAAACTATAAAGGGATAAAAGATCATTAATAAAAAGTAGAAATAAGGTTGGTGAAAAAACTGAACCCTAAGTTACACCGGCATTTTTTTCCTAGGAATCTGATGTAACTCCGTAAATTACTACACCGATTGAACGGCCTGATAAAAAACTCTATACATTTAACAAGGTTAGGGTGCAGACCAAATGTTTGAAGTTTGGCTAAAAGGCCAGCATGCCAGACTCTATTAAAAGCCTTTGAAATATCAAGAGCGACGATTTCGGACTCACCAAAATTACGGAGACAATGATTCCAACGCTCCGTTAGAGCAGTTAGTAAGTCTCCGTTTGAGCGGCCAGCGCGGAAACCGTACTGGCAATCGTTGATAAGATGGTTATTTTCTAGATATTTTATCAACTGAGAGTTGATGAGTAATTCAAAAACTTTAGTCTGCCGTTAGAGGGGTCGCATGCCTCTCCATTTTTAAGTATTGGCTGGTCATGAGCAAGTTTCCATGCACTAGGAAACACTTCTGTTGAATATGACAGGTGAAAAAGTTTGTGCAGAAGTTTAGCCAAAGCAGAGGAGCAGCATTTTAAAACCAGGGGCGAGAAATCATCAGGCTCAGTAGCTTTGGACACGTTTAGTTTCTAAAGTACCCTAAAAACTTCCCGAGTGCGAAAGTGTAGCGGCTTTAGCCTACTAGTGCACTGTGTTGAAGATGGAAGTGGTTGCGATGAATGTGGCAAGTACGAAATAACAGCAAAATTAGCAGCAAACAGGTTGGCCTTGTCCAATGAGCTAGTAAAAATATTTCCATTATAAACGAGTGGTGGTGTTGACGAACAGGTGAAATTGTTCTTTACGGTTTTTACTAGTGACGAGAAGCTCTTACTACCGTTTTAAGTAGAAAATACCTTCCGTCTAAAGCTCTGGTCGAAATTGAACTTTGCCCGACTAATCACTGAATGAAAAACTCTTGAAAAATTTTGACTTTGGCAGATCAAGGTCTGCCGTATCGCCAGATTGCCGCTAAAATAGGGTTCAGCCATTCAACCATCGTAAAGCATGCGACGGAAAGCATTACGACGGATGTGCTTGAAGGATCGCTTTAAAGGCTCTCTTCGCATGAGGGCTGAGCTAAAGGATTATTATCAAGTCGACCTTAGCGGCGAAACAATCCATAGGAGGTTGCGAGAGATAGGACTATATGGAAGACGACCAGCGAAAAAACCCATGTTGACAAAGAAAGTGATGTGCGACGTTCAGTAGGAGAAAGATTTAAGGATGAGTGCACGATCAGAACAGTGAAGTTTCCTCAAAGTCAAACGGTCTGGGAATGCTGCTCTTTCTACACCCTGGGTACTTTGCACTTCGTTGATGGAACAATGAATGCTCAAAAGTATGGGCAAGTCATAAATGAGTTTTTGGTACCAGTCATTGAAGAGCACCTTTCTTTTACTGACGAAGTAACTTTCCAAGATGATTCCGCATCGTGTGATCGTGCCAAATCAGTAAGAACAGTGTGGCATATGGACTGCCAAATGTCCATTTCATAAACAATAAATAAAAAACTAAGCTCCAGAATATATTTTCTGATCTCAAAATTCAAAGACTAGATTGGCCAGCAAATTCGCCTGATTTGAATCCAATCGAGCATCTATGGCATGTGATGAAACGGAAAGTAGCAGAATGTAAAACAGAGAGCAAAAGAAAGCTGATTGAAGTCCTGGATCTTGTGTGGGCGAATGAAATTGCTAATGATATCTTGAAGTATTGGTGGACTCAATGCCTTCTAGGATCTGGAGTACACCATCTAGGAGTACACCAAATTATTCTTAATTTCCTTAATAAGCGTAGTAAATAAGTAAGTGATAATTAAATATGAAAATCGTTAGTTTAGTTTCTTTATTCATATCTTCCCAAAAAAGAGCCAGTAGGCAGATGAAATCCCGCCAAAATATTTACGATCTTCTATTGATTATTACCACAAAGAATCATTCCATTGGGAAAAGGACATACTCTTTTACTTAATTTTTACGTGGCTCCACTATAATATTACCTTTCAATATTGTTTAACACGTAAACCCATGGTTAAGATTAAGATTCGATGAGTATAAATGTTACTACTCTAATTAATTTTATTTTGTTATTTTAAGATGCAAAAAATGCACGCGAGTGTAAAGTAAATATAGTTTTAAGGTTTTCAATAACTTGAAAAACTCTCTGCTGTAGATCACAATTCAGATGTTTTGCTTCTTACGTAGATTTAACAAATTTTCCATCATCTTTTTTGCTAGAGTTAGGAAGAAATCTTTCTCTACCATTTCGACTTTATAACCCCGACGGCGTTGCAAACCAAAACGTTACCCAAAATAGTGAGTTTCGCTAGGTGAACTAAACGGCTGGTGAGCCGCTTTTGGGGTGGGATGTGGTTTAAATAGATGGCAGACTTTCATTCTGAGATCTACGTGCAAAGGAAACTAGTATTAAGTCTCCTTAAAATCAACATCTAACAAATCGACTTTCGTTTACGTTGCTGAAAATTATTGTCCACTAAGATATACCAAATTTCGAAACATGTTCCAAACTTTGTACATTTTTAAGTTTTCCGAGTGAAGTTAACCGCTGAACGTATCTTTTAAAAAGCAGCACTACACAAATTAAAAAAAATTATTACTACAAAAAATTACCTTCAATTGTTCATTTGTCTTGGCAAACTTGATCAAAATTAAAATAACAATTTTAAGAATAAGATCATTTCAAATCGAAATCCGTGCAATATTCGTCATGCCGTGCAGGATAGAACGTAACTAGTAAAGCGTTCTTAAAATTAATAGGTACACCCCGTTCGGTTCTAACTAATTAATTCAATTGTTAAATGTTTAAGTTCTCAATGGTAATATTGCTCAAGTACAATTTAATAACTAAGCCTTACTACGAATCTTTACCAACATGTTGCAAATAATAAAGTGTAGCTGTGCCGGTAACAATGTGCTTTTCATGATGAACTTTCTTCTTAATTGGGTGTGGTTCTTCGAGTTTTATGTCCCCTAAAGGATGCTTGTATTTTGGTAGCTGCCTTATTTAATTCCGGATCATTTAAATCAATATCCAATTCCTCGGCAACTTTCTTAGTTATTTCGTCTATATCGACTTGATCTTTTGTTTCAGTGACAAGTTTTCGCTGTAAATGTCCACGAAAAGTTGCTTGAATTTTAGTGGCGGCATCAAAAAGTTCTGAAATTATTTCAAATTAAAGTTTAAAAAAAAAAACATTTAAAATGTTTACGTTTTGTACCTTTGTCATTTGGATCGAATAGATTGTCTAGATCTTCATCTTTGTTTTCTAAATCTTCTGTTTTATTATTACTAAGGTTTTCATTTTGTTGTTTAGTTTGATCAGAAGGTTCGCCTTTCTTCATGTTTGCACGAACTTTATGTCCACGGAAAGCTGCTTGGATTTTAACTGCTGCTTGTGCTGTAAATTATCAAAATTAAATTGCTAAATGTTTTTAGATTATATTTAAATGGAGTTGCAAAAGTAGTTACTCTTTTAAAAACAAGTGATTTTTTAATTTGAATTTGTTATCGTCTGATCATTTTAAGTAAAAGCCCTATAATCCGCTTACCTCAACCTCAATCACACAAATTGACTTTGACTGGGCGCTGACTACGATTGGGGTGTGGGACGTAAGAAATCTAAGGGACGAGTGTGGATACGCAAAGATCATAATGGTGGAGCGGGATATGCCGAAGTAAGCGAAACAAGATGAAGAGGAATTAGATAGTGTACACCACCCATATCTGAAACCGTGATAGCTTGCCTGTCGATCACTACTGCTCTGGTAACCAATATCCCATCGAAGTATTGCTGGTCGGTTCCAGGTCAGGGACGTAATATCGCAAGAATTCAGTACTATGCGCAGACCGCGGAAACGGATGTAACACCCAAAGTTATAGTTATGGAGGATCTCAATGCCAAGATTGGCTCTAACAACTGGAACATATAATGGGGAAGTTTGAACTGGGAAACAGGAATGAAAATAGGGAGTTTGCGTTGAATTTTGTATCATCATGGGTTTCCAAATATTTAATAGTCCTTCCTTATGATCCCGTGTGCTGAAACGTTGTGTAATTGTTTTGTTTGTTTGATTTGCACCGACTTCAAAATGTCGTAATAGATATAAAATCAAAAATTATTTTATGCTGATTAGCGCTTTTTGCGAAGTCGGTTCAAATTTTTTTTTAAAACTATTTAATTTTTTACTTTTTAGTGTCTTCATATATACGACTCAAAGAATGGTGCTCGTACGAACAAAGCAATTTCAAAAGTTGCAGAGGTACTGCACTAACAAAATTATCCAAATCCGGCAAATTACGAAATTAGTCAGTGCAACCCTTTAGTACCCTCACCTTAGAAAATTCTTAACATGACCAAAGTGCGCCACTTTTCTCTATACAGCAAGAGAGAATTATCGTAGTCAAAGAATCATCGCAGTCACTCACTCTAAGCACAAAATTGTTATCATTTATCAATCAGGAAACGTATTCTGCACAACCGAGTCAAAATCGGTCTATGGCTTATGAAGCTAGGCGCCGCCCATCCTCCAATACTCTATGCATTCAGAATAATCTAAATCAGTCCACGCGTTACAAAGTTTGGTTTCCCCTCCTCCCCCCCCCCCCTCCCCTAGGTCAACATTTTTCCATAGAGTAGCAATGGGAGATTATATATTATATATAACACAAGAAAAAGGAATCTTCCAAATAGATGTATGAATTAAGAAATTGTGTAACGCCCCTACCGCACACCACCCAACTTATAAATTTTTGTCGTCGCATCAGTGGGGCAACATACTCTACCCAACAAAACAAGAATCATCAACATCGGTCCATGCATTATGAAGTTAGACTACCCCTCCCCCACCTACCTACCTTAGGACCAAATTATTCTCCTATTAGCAATGGGGGATCACACTCTATACAACAGCAAAATAACCATCCAAATCGGTCACGCGTTACAAAGTTAGGTTCCACCCCCACCCCCCACCAGCATTTTTTTTCTCGTGGTACCAACCAGAGAACATATTCTACTAAACAAAAAAAGAAAAAGAATTATCCAAATCAGTCTACGCGTTACGAAGTTAGGCTAACCCACCATCCTAGGCTAAATTTTTATTCTCCTATTAGCAATGGGGGATCATACTGTGTACAACAAAAAAAGCACCATCCAAATCGGTCCACGCGTTACAAAGTTAGGTTTCATCCCCACCCAACCAAATTTTTTTTTTGACTTGATACCAATCGGTGAACATACACTACCCAACAAAAACAGAATCATAAAAATCGGTCAACGCGTTACGAAGTTATGCCCGGTCAAACATAAAAAATACACGTCCAACGTTGTTTTTGGGAAGTCAATTAAAAACACCGAACATTCACAGCGCATATTCCACCGAATTTCGCCAAAAAGCTAATGCGGTACAGAATACATAGCACATTTAGAGAGCAGATGACGGCAATGGATCAGACACCATATTATCCAAAATACAAGAACGGGAGCAAATTAAAGACCGCATTAATTCTGCTTTTCGGCTGCTTCAAAGAGCGTTTCAAAGGCTTCGAGGAACTGGAAGTGCTCATACACTTTCAATACAAGCGGAGGTCAATATTGCGCTAATTTCATCAGAATAAAAGAGACAATTCTCGCGACAAGCAAAGTTGATCCTACTACAAGTACAAGGCGCATATTTTATAGCGACAGTATTGAGAGTATAACGAAGGGAAGGACTTCATCCTTTTCATTTGATACCCGTACAGGAACTTCAGCCGCAGGACAAAATAAACTGTCGAAAATTCTGTAATTAGATAGGTAGATTCTTGGATAATATTCTGTTGACGGATGTATCACAATTCTCTAAATGTGACATAGTGAATTTACATAACACTGACTTGTGGAGTCCAGAAAACCCAAGAATTGCTCGACAGACCCCGTCCCAAAACAGATTCTCGGTAAACGTGTGGGCACGAATTGTTGGTCTACATATTTCCTGGATATGTTAAACAGCGACAACTATTTAAACTTCCTGCAAAACGATCTAATCGACTTAATGGAGGATATACCCTTGGTAATACGAAGAGGTATGTTGTATCAACATGACGGGGCGATAGCCGATTACGAAAGGCACGTACTCCAGTGATAAAATCGTAATTAAAGGGGTAGGTGAATAGGGCGGCGTGATACTTTTCCTTGGCCAGTTCGTTCTCCCGACTTAACTCCACTTGAGTCTTACTTATGGGGGACCATGAAAGAAATGGTTAAAAGTTGCAACAAGAGATGAAACTCATAACCAGAATTTTAGAAGCTGGAAATAAAATTAAAGAAAATCTGGCAACAATTGACTTGAAATGAGCCATGCGAAAAAGAGCTTTGCTAAGTATTTGAAGTGACGGAGGACATTTTGAAAGAATTTAAAATTATTAACTTTACTTCCCTTTTACAGAGCTATTAACAATCCTTTTCAGGACTCCGAAATTTTAACACAAAGAGTAAGAAGATCAACAAGTCAGGAGGGCAGGTATGAACTGTACGTTTCCATCCACCACACTTTAGCCAATATTTTATACCCGAAAATAAAAAAAGTATGGCAATTTTTCAAGATAATTCCCTTTGAAATGAAAAAATTGATTTTTTTCCGAAAATTTAAGTTTGAAAATCAATTTCTTTAAAACTATTAGCACTAAAAAAAAAATACACAGTCTTTAGCACCATTTTGTTACCTGTCAACTGAGATATTAATAACGCATCTAGCACTGAAACTTTAGAAGATATACATTAAAATGTAAGACTGGTTTTTTCCATCGTAAAAAATTTCAAACCCCCCAGTTGGGAGGGGGGTTGGACCCCTCCTCCTCCCATTAAATTTTTTTCGTTTCTCACCTGTACCTACCAGATCCTTTATTTTTGCACACGCGCTGTGAAACATCCTCTATATTAGTATAGATTAAGAAAGCCAACTATGAAAAAATCATCATGGCAGTTATATATCCCATAGACTAGATAAAACTTTGGAAATGATTTGATATATAAAAGATAAAAGATTAAACATCAGTAGAGATAAGGTAATTAAAAATTAAAAACCAATTCTCATTTAAAACCAGGAAATTAAAACTAGTTGCAGGCGCTTATGTGCATCTGTAAAGTTTGGCTTAATTGAAATGCTATTCGCCAGGAGCGGACATTTCTATAAACGTTTTTACAAAACAACTCATTAGGAAACAGGAACAGATTTGCATATACTTTATTATGTTCAAAGTCTTTTCACAAACGATGACAAGCAAATTAATGCTATCTTACTCCTTTGATAGAGCTCTGATAGTCAACACGTAATCAATGTAATTAAATTTTGTTAGTAAAAGGTGAAAACTTTAAAAATAAAGTAAACTAGCTAGATGCCGTATGTATACTGTAAAAGAAAAAGGCTTTTCCTGAAATTTATTTAAAAAGTTTGCACACATTTTAACAGCTCTTCTTTAATTCCTTCCTCTAACTGAGATGAGATGATTTTGCATAAGATATTATAAGCACTTCCTCTAAGTAAAATTGTTGTGATATCTTAGCGAAATTTATGCTATTTACCCTACTGTCATATTATTAATATAAATAGTAGGCAAGCATCTAATATGATGGCACTGAATTCCATTTATCATTGAAACTGTAATATCGCTGAGAGGAAACCTCTCAGTCAATTTGTGTACACTCAACGCCTACTCTAGATACAAGCCTGGAGGTCATTACTTAATTTTGTTTTGTACCACAGATTAATCAATTTTCGTACGCAAATAAAAATGCACACTCTCCTAACCAAAACCAAAGAAAAATGCTGATGTCATTGACGTATTCCAAGCTCAATACTTCAACAAAACGAACAGAAACAAACGTTTGGTCGCGAAGGCGTCCAGCAGCTGGAGGAAAGTTAACCCTTTGGTGCTGCTGTTGATAACGACCCCCTTGGCTTAACTTTTCTTGATTAGAAACGCCGGTCGTGTTAAGAAATTCTTATATTTCTTACGTTGCTCGAGTTTAGCAAGTGTTGTTTTAATTTTTAGTTTAAAAATTCACTCGGGTCATGTGAATATTTCCTGCATATTTTGTGCATTTTTGAGAAGAAAGAGTTTTCCTTTTATAACACAAAATTTGTAATTGATAAACTATTTATGACCACATGTTTAGAACATTTGTAGGTTCACATCAAGTAAATTCCAAGTTGAGACTTTAAAAATATTGTGAGAAATATCCCAACTGTTTCCTATTTATTGTTTACAAAGGCAAGTTTGAGTTCGTTTGTTTACACCTCCAATGCACAGCTGTTCGTATTTGTTTCCAGGCTTGTATCTAGAGTAAGTTGTGATGTAGTTGTTAATGTCATTTTATCACAGCCCACAGACTACTCTAGATACAAGTCCGGAAATTATAACAGTCGTAATTATTTTCGAAATGTGTTGTCAAAGAGATATACCGATGTTCTTGTCACAAGCTCAATACTTCAATAAAACAAAGACAAGAGAAAGTTAAAGGTACGGTGTTTTAACCTTGAATGAAAATTGTAAGGACAAATTTTTTATCGTGACCACATTTTCAGAACATTTGTAGTTTTACCTCAAGTAAATTCAAGAGACGTTAAAAATACTATGAGATGGTAGAATTTCCTATCTTTCCCTATGGTTTGCTTTGGGAAGCATCGGTTTGTTTGCACCTCCAACACCTCCGAACAGTTGTATTTGTTTCCAGGCTTCTATCAGGAGTAGTTTGCGCCATATTAAAAGAACTCGGAATTATTTAACAAACACATAGGTCCGCCTATACGAATTAGGGGTATCACTTTACTTCGAAGGTTTTGAATTTCGAAGTTTCGAAGTATTGAAGCTTCGTTGCAAACCTTGGAAGGTCAAAAAACTTCGAATACCCAGGCCTCGAAGGTACGAAGCTTCGTTTAAAACCTTCGAAAGTTAAAAACTTCGAAGCTTGGAAGTGGTTTATTTTTATACCCTAGACGAAATCTGTAAGATATTCACATTTTTAACACTACGAAATAATTTAGCTTGAGCAAAACTGCTTCTTTCTACATTGGCGGTAGGTCTGTAACACTCCTAACCAAGTCAGATCTTTATAAATGAATGAAAATGAATATAGTGTATTTGAAAATATATCTTCTTAAAACCACTCGAAGTTTCAACAACAGTCCTATTCGGTGCATCTTTGTCAACGGTTCGTTCAGTTATTCAAACCATAAAAGACCTCCACTTTTTGAGGAACACACATTAATATCAAAAACATTATCTGAAACAACGACTTTTGTGTATCATGCATATTAGCTTCGAATATTGAAATCTTCGAAGAATGGCCTTCGAAGCTTCGGCTCAGAAATCTTCAAAGTTCCAAAGTTACCTTCGAAGCTTCAAAATCTTCGAAGATTCGAAGCAGGCGAAGATGAAGGTATTATTTGACATCTGAGAAGTATTTTTCAATACAAATTTGCTAAATCAATGCCAGACTATACCGTTAACGATTGAAGAGAAAAATTGAGGGAGCTGTTCTTCTATTTATTATTTATTCTATGGCTGATGTCATTAATTTGAAAGTTCAGTGAAACCTTAACAAATTCTCTATTTTTTTTTAGCCGGATAAATTAATTTAACATTTTAACAAAAAAATTTGTTTGGGCCACAGGACTATATTTCAATATCATTAGTCTCGTCCGATATTTTGACGGCTACGTAGAGATAGCGTTCGGGAAAAAATCTTAATGAGGCGATATGTGAGGGAAATGGTAGGGAAGTTAGCCAGCAAATTTTTTCCGTCACTGTCTAGCTGTTTGGGTTTAACATTTGTCAGATGTTTTTATTTGTTTGTTTTGATTTATACCTTCTACAGATAATTCTTCCCATTCTGACTTACTTTTTCAATACTATTATTGTCACCTCATCCTTCCCCAATAATTGGAAACTTTCAAAAGTAATCCCAATTCCTAAGTCATGTCGACCAATCTCTATACTTCCATTTCATATAAAGTTTTCGAAAAACTTCTACACAAACAGGTTTTTAATTATATTAATAAGAATAATTTACTCTCACCTTACAAATCTGGATTTAGACCTAAACATAGCTGTGCTATTGCTCTTATCAAAATGTCAGATGATATGAAGTCTGCCATTATAATGAAATGATAACTACTTTGATTCTACTAGATTTCTCAAAGGCAAAATTTTTTTGATTCATAAAATAATCGACCGATTTAACTTTTCCAAACCAGAATGCAAATTAATATGGTCATTTCTCTTAGTCCGAATGCGAAAAGTCTTCTGTGGTAATAATTCCTCTAATTTTCTACATGTCAATAGTCGTGTTCCTCAGGGATCCATTCTTGGACCGTTACTTTTCTCTATTTTCATCAACGACGTCCCACTTGTGTTTCAAAATTGTTGCTACCACATATGCGCGGATGATACTCAACTATGTATGGGTTTAAAAGAAGATGCCGTGCATAGGATGGACGAGGACCTAAAGCAACTGTATTTATTGTCTGAAGTTAACAAATATTGCTGATTCCTGCTAAATCTAATGTTTCTTACTGCAATATGGTAGGAAATATTGGTGTAATTTTCAATAAAACGCAAAGTTGGCCTGATCACGTAAGCAATGTCATTGGTAAGGTATATGGAACCCTTAGAAAATTATCAATCTCTGCCCCCTTTACCCCACTTGACATTCGTTTATTGCTTGTAAGGTCTCTAATTCTCGCTATTATAACTTATTGTGGTGAGATTTTCTCGCAGACTTCACGTCGACTTTAATTCAATCGTTCGCTATGCACATGAACTTAAACGCCATATTGTTATTCAATCTTGGGATGCAATCTTTCTAATTACCTCAGTTTTGAAACATATCGTTTCTTCACAAAATTATCTTGACTAATCAGTCCAATTATCTCCTCATTA
The DNA here is from genome assembly GCA_964036015.1 of Leptarthrus brevirostris. NCBI lineage: Eukaryota > Metazoa > Arthropoda > Insecta > Diptera > Asilidae > Leptarthrus > Leptarthrus brevirostris. The sequence continues at coordinate 149,812,733 of OZ038372.1, forward strand.
AATTAAATCACTCAGTATTTACTCGTAGTTGTTGGCTTTAAGTTTCAAATTCTTGTTTCTGTGTAATTGAGGGACAATTCTTGATTCAGTCCGTCAGGCGCTGGAATACTATTTCGCTTGAAATTAGATCGTGACTTCCCAAATATATTAAATTGAATTCCTTCATTTGAGTCTTCCATCCGCTGATACTTTCTTTCCCTTTGAAATTTTACAGCAGTTTTCGGATAAAACTAGTACACTTTCTAAACTAAGATTACTATCGAAATTATTAATGAGTGAATTGTTTTCGTTTAAGTAGTCTCTAACTTCAAAAATGTATTCCCTCAGTATATGTCGGTTCGGTTCTCACTAAAATTCTACAATTAAGCGCAAAGTGAGATTAGGCTCAGTCCCTCAACCTACCGAACAAGTCCATTATCTCCAAAACTATTGGAGCCTCCAACTTGAAACACAACAGGGTAATACTGTATACCAACTACTATTTTTATTTGTAATTTTTGTACAAACAAACAAAAATTTTAACTTTTTTCAAATTTCTTAATTGTTCTAAAATTGTAAATATTTTATTTAGTTATGTCAATAATTTTTGGTATAGGATGTAGCTCTAACAATAGTCAGATAATTAGCTTCTTCAAAAAGCGTACCAATAAATTACAAACATGTTTTACGGAAAAATCGAGAAAAAAGGAAATGAAAGTTTGAATATGCAATCTGCCTTACGCAAAATTTCCCAACGCCATAATCTTCATCGCCTTCTACATCCTTTTTACTCCTGACTCGTTTCTTATTTCTGGCGTGAATCTTAGTCTTTTTTGTAGCCTCATAAGCTGCATTCTCAGCCTCGTTGTCTCGGGTAACATCTAGTAACTCTAAAGCGATACCTACTTTATACTATACTAATTTATTTCAAGGGCCTATTTGGGCATTTAAAGTAATCTTACATATGATATGTACTATATATATAACTTGATCGATTTTTCCACTCATTTCATGATGTAGTGACCTTAATAATATACTTTTATTCATAACTATCTTTACCCGCGCCTTACAATTTCTTGCCAGAATGCTGGACCGCGACTACGTCCATGTGTCATAACTAAATAAACAGCTCATAGATTATATAGAGTTGTAATTAGGCTAAAATTTACTATCCAAGGGCAAGTATCACAAAATTTCGACTTTACATCCGGATACACTATATTATAGGAAATCATGTACAACAAAAACAAAAAAAGTTAATAAGGGAATTGGCATACTTCACAAATAATCGACACTTAGTAACAGTAAAATAAATAAAAATAGTACGACGTTCTGTGTTCTTAAGTGTGCATAACTAAGGGCTGAAACAAATTCAGAGCTGTAAGTATCAAGCTGCAACATGCAAGACCCAACAAACAGAAATTTTTCAGTTAATGGGATTTTTTCTAGAAAGGTTGCGCAAGTTAACGCGAAACTTTATTTCATTTCTAAGAACTTATGAAACTTCCACAAAGTACCAAACACCCCATGCATTTATGCATGCTAACGCTATGTCTAGTTTCATCGTGGGAATAGTTATGCTGACGATCATGGAAATTACGATCACGCGGCAGACAGATAACAGAAGATACAGCTAAGCTTAGAATAAGGATAGACCTATTTTAGTGTTTTCATTGACTTCAATTAAATCGGTAATACAACTAAATTAGTTAATAGTTTGTTGTTGGTATTTTACAGAAATAATTAAAGAAAAATTTATCTGGCGCCCAACGTGGGGCTCTGCATTTGATAAAATCGGTTGAAATTTTTTTTTCATTATGGCATGTAATAAGTTTTATAACCAATTTAAACAAAAATCATTGAAGATTTAACATTTAAATTTAAAATGTCAAACGCGAGAAAGTATGGTAGATCCATATGCCCAAGACAGACGATTCACTCTAATGATCATTTTGATAATCGCATCGCTCATGTGTCATGTTTAATTATTGCATCATTGCATCGAATTACGTTCTACATTGATAATTGTAAGTCTCTGGTTTTTTCAATTCTAATCAATTCTATATATAAACTAAAAGCTATTTTTAATATATTTTTGTTTATACATATATACCTCGACAATAGCAAACATGCTTGTAATGTTTGCACTAGCTGTATATGGGTAGAATTCGCTGACGATGACCGGGAGACCGGTCGAAACGTTGGTAATTGGATAAACATAATAAAACAGGTTTTATTACATGGATTCAACTGAGCTATAGCCCTATATTTTGCAGACATCATTATGAATCTTCGGTCAACAAGCACACGTAGTTATAAAAATTTTTTTTAAACACTCTGCTGCGAGAGTTTTCATGTTTCAAACTTGTCAATTTACTAGTTAGAAATCTATTGCAAGCTTGCACATTCAATATTGTGAAATTATTTATGGCAAGTCTTTTCTGTTGTAAACTTTCATTTCGATTTTTGACATCGAAGAGAATAGTGCATTTTTAGTAACACAAAAAAAAGATAACATTTATTTTTTTTGAAGGATTTTTGCGCACCAAGATATTTTCAGAATTTATTTATAATATGTATTTACGTAAATGTAAATAAATATCTTAGTTCTAGATCAGGGTTGCTATTATGGTAAAAAATCGAAGAGATCTTGAATTACGAAAAAAAACTGACCCAAATAAGAGAAGACCAATCATACATGGAATCTGATGCATCTGATGTGGAACTCGAGGATGAAACGGAGAATCAAGCTAATAGGATTGAATTTTCGAGCAGTGTTTTCTATCTGAAAGTGAATCAAGTGATAGTGATCGTTATATAACTGCTGTCAAAAAGAGAGTACGATATATTCCAGATTTTCAAACCAAAAGTAGACACTCCAGATAGATCTGATAATGAAGAAATTTCAACACAAAAAGCTTCTGATACTGGTAGATTTCGCGGTCATATCAAATTCAAAGACGTCACAGGGCCAACTTCTTATGCCGAAAGAAATATTATACTTGGTACTGTAAAAAGTGCGTTTAATTTGATAATCGACGCAGTGCCGGATTTACATTTTTGAGGCATATAGGCTGAAAATTGGTGGAGGCCCCTTAAGGGAAACGAAAATTCCTCTTTTTAGTTTTTTTTTCCTTACACATCACATCCTATTAAAAACTTTAAACCTTAAACAGGTAAGGGACCATTCAAGTATTACGTAACGCAGATTTTGCAGATTTCTGCCCCCTCCCCCTGCTAACGCGCCGTTTAACATATAACGTTTCGCGTTACCTCTCCCCCAAACGTTACATAACACTCACATGATTATTTTTACTAAAAATATCAATTATGTTGCGCAAAATATTGGAATAGGAAGCAATGCACATTAAACGAATTTTGGGCCCACTTTTTCCATAATATGTGTGCGTGCAATTCGTAAGTTCATGGCTTGTAGTTTATGTGGTTTTGCTTGACCGTAACGGTCGGACACTCTTAGAGTCCAAACTATGGACCCGTGGTACACGGCTTATTGTGGTTATTTGCCATATATATACTTAGGTATACTCAGTGGCGCGACTCTTTTTGTATGTAGTATAGATATACAATATAAACTGAAGTCACGAGTTAACAATTTTAACAAAATCTTTATGTTAAGTAACTTTAAAACTTTATGTTACGTAGGTCAACCGAGGAAATATTTCAAATTGAATTCCAGGGAAGGATCAAGCATTCTTTAATTAAAGAATTTACATTTATTCTACTAAAATCGCGATATGAGAAGGAACTCAGAGAGGAAGTTATTCCAAAAAAAAATCATAATTAAGGAAGAGGATATCATGATCCAGAGTACTTGATGGGCTAATTTGGTCTTGACAGACAACTTTATGAGTATCAGTGACAAGAATAATATCAAGCATTGACGGATTAGACATGTTAAAATATGTTGAATAAGAATTAACTGTGTTTAGATGGAGAGTCTGAAGAAAATATGCAAACCGTTTAGATGTGTTATACTGCCAGCTGTCTTAGATTAACATTAAAGTCACCTGCTACAATGACGTTCGCGTAATGTTGCGTTATACTCGATATTGCGTATTCGAATTCCGAAAAAAAACTTACAGTCAAAATAATTTGGGGGACAGTACATAGACGATAGTACACATTTATCACTTCCGGGGCTGACTTCTACACACAAAAACCCAATCAACTGGCCCGAAGAAGACGTTTTTTGATGCAGTAGTGGAGCTCAGGCGCGATCTCGGAAGAAATTCGCAAACGACAGAGTTACCCAAATATCAGGACTGATCACGGCTTGAAAAATGATGTTCGAAGCAATGATTTTGAAGGAGGCAGAAAATGACCGCCCCATGCCGCACGTCTATTCATCTTCAAACAATCGAGTGACGATCAGCTCCAGTATGCGATGAATTAAGGGACGCAACCTCATCCTTAGTGGTATCATGATGAGCTCTCGAGACAAAAACATATCGTAGAAGATCAGCTGACCTCAAAGACATGGGAGCAACATTTCGTTGGGTGTTTTCAGAATCGAGTTGGTAGTAGTCGAAGTATCGATTCTTGTATCCAATACTTGAGAAAACCGATAAATCGGTAATCGATACTTTTTCTTTGAGGCTCTGAAGATATCGAAAGGCAGTGTGGGAACAATATTACATGAACGTTTATCGATGATAAAGCTGTTTCGAAATGGGTGCCACGTTTTCTCACACCGCACCAAAAACAACAACGTGTCGATGATTCGGAGAGCTGTTTGGCACTGTTTACAAAGAATAAACAGGAATTTTTGCGTCGGAATGGATGAAACATGGATCCACAACTACACACGGAATCAAATCGGTCGTCTTCTGAGTGGAGAGCAACCGATGAAAGCAGACCAAAAACGCAACAATTAGCTGGGAAGGTTATGGCGTCTGTATTTTGGATGCGCATTGGAATATCATCGATTATCTTGAAAAGGGAAAAACAATCAACAGAGATTATTATATAGCGTTGTTGGAGTGTTTGAAAGATGAAATCGCGAAAAAACGGCCCCATTTGAAGAAGAAAAGAATTCTTTTTCAGCAAGACAATGCACCGTGTCACAAATCTATGAAAACGATGGCAAAAATGCACAAAATTGTGCTTTGTATTGCTTCCTCATCCACCGTATTCTCCAGATTTGGCCCCCAACGACTACTGGCTCCTTGCTGACCTCAAAAAAACGCTTGCCGGCAAGAGATTTGGCTCCAATGAAGAGGTGATGGCTGAAACTGAAGCATATTTTGAGGCGAAGGACAAATCGTTCTACAAAACCGGTATCGAAAAGTTAGAAAAGCGATGGAATGAATGTATTGCTCTTGAGGGAACGTATGTTGATGAATAAATACCAATTTGCTAAAATAAATATTTTTTTTTCTTACTTTTCGAAGCGAATCAAATATTCCCTTGAGCGAGTTTGTTGTGTATAAAATCCCTGAGCCATATTTAGGTTGTGGAGGAAATATTATCACAGACAATTTTTTTACAAGTCTATCACTTGCAAAAAGGTTACGCGCAAAAAAAAACTTCTTTGGTTGGAACAATACGACGGAGTTGGATCAATTCGTTGAGCCGCACGACCACCATGCCGGGGGTCCCGGGTTCGAGACCAGGTCTCCCCGTGAGCTTTTGTTAGGAAATTAAAATAATCTCTCTGGGCTGTTGTTTAGCTCGCAGAAATGCAAAAACAAGACATTCAAGTTTCCTCACTTCCAGTATCCTAATTCCCTTCCGGCCGAAACCATGCTAACGCATCAAAGGGTTGTCCCCTAGGATTTGGCCGCATCGTATAAAAAAATAGAAAAGAATTGCGTAAAATTGCAAAAGCCAAGAAGGATAACATGACACGGTTTTCCACACAACTTTATAAAACGAAGAACTGTACTCTTATTATTTATAAAAGTAAGCCCAATAAAAAAGTTCTATTATTGAGCTTAAAGCATCGAAGTGTAGAAATTGAAAAAAAAAATAAAAAATGTGTCCCGGTATGGTGTCGATATAGTTGATCAAATGGCGCGAAAATATAGTACGAAAGCAGGCTCTCGCAGATGGCCCCTTCACGTCTTCTTAGATTTAGCAGCAAAACTCATGCATTGGTTTTATATAAAGACGTCACTCAAGTAAAAATCTCAAGAAAAGATTTTCTTTTACAATTGGCTGAAGAACTAAGCGGTAACTATGTATGACCATGAAGCCGAAAATACTTTCCCTCCTCCATCTAATGTACAGAATTTTGAAAAAACGGTTGAATTGTCAAGTTCAAGTGCCAAATAGAAGTAAGCTATCTGTGCTAAATGTAATAAAAAAATCTGCGAAAAAATGTATTTTAAAAACAGAATTTATATGTAAAAATTGTTTTGAATAAAGTTTCTTTAAAATAACTATAACTATTATTATTTTTTTTAAAAAACTTCAATTTTGATGTTTGAGTCAAATAGGTATATACCCAACATCCGGCAATCTAGTTTTAAAAATACTTCACAATCCTTAAACAACAGGTCGGGGAGCTAACGTTTTCGAAAACAGACGGATTTAATTGAAACATTGATAAAGGAATGGAAAAGTATACTATTATGAATTTTATCGAGTTAATATTTATATCAAATATTAAACAAGTAATAGCTTTCGAATTAAATTCTAATTAAATTGTTGCTATTGTTTTGCACACTTATTTTTTTGTACATATTTTGTTACTACCATATCTTAGATTTTTGTAAAGTATTCCAATTTGTTGCTGTACGATTAGTTGATAAGATTACAATACAAACTTTAATTGAATTAGTGAAAAATAATGTTTTCCCTTTTACTGAAATTATTTCTATTTTTTTGCACAACACTGTATATTTAAACCTTTCAAAAACTCAAAATTTGTAAACAATAGGTTTATTTATTATATTTTTTTAAAGGAAATTATTAATTTTAACTAAATTAAATAATTATTTATTCAATTCTTTAGCCCCTCTAGCATTTTCACAATTCAAACTTACAAAATGATGTCACAAAATTAAATATATAACTGCACACCCACTTTATATAACTAATTTTCTGTTAACAAAAGCAAACAATTGTCAGACAATTACTTTCACGAAAAGTTAAGAAATCTTAACAATCTTCCCATTCATAAAGCGAAAAAAAACCATATAATTCTGAAGAATACGAGCATTTCAAACATCCAGGTCAAGACGTCACTAGAAAAGTTGGGGTCGATTGGCAGGAAGATATTTTTAACGATAAGAAATTTATGAGGAGTCGGAATTTTCGCCATTTCCTCCATTCCTAAGTTGATGTAGGAAATAGAATCAGAAAAACTTAGTCATCGCTAAAAATGTTTAAAAGAAAACACTTCCATTTTTTCGCCCATCGATTTTCATTTAAAATTTATTATTATTACCAAAAGTTAGTTAACGAATTCTTTATTTCTTTTTTTTTTTTGTAGTAAATTTTTTAGACGAAGGACACAAAAATTTCCAAAGAAAAAAATATACAATTGAGGCAATTTATTGAGAAAAAAATTTAATTACTTTTTAATTTAATTAATAAAATTTTTCTATAATTGCAGAAATCATTAAACCCAAAATAGCGCACACCTAAGCCAGTCGCATCAGATTTGTATACAAAATTTCACTGGTTTGAATCAAATGCGTCTTGTTTACGTGTAAATTAATTCCATAAAAGCAATTTTATCTCTTGTCGGTTATTCTTATTAAAAATAAAGAAAATTGAAAGCTCCTGAAAGCAATCAAATCAAAACCGTGTCACACAAAAGCATTGTTATAAGCAATCACTTCCTGTTTAATGAAAAAATTACAAGGACACCAATTTCCAGCACGAATTTCGTAATTACACCGATTTGAAAACATTAAAGGATAACTAGAAATTTATGAATTGTATTCTATGGACTAAAATTACCGTAATTTGAGCGGGTCGCCCAGAGAAAGGATTCAGACACAAATTGAAAGCAAATATTGATTCCTGGTAATTCCCATTTACCCCTAAAAGCTGTCTTCAGGAAGCTTTGGGGATATCTTTTTCACGCATACGCGACATGTTCTTCGGGCGTATTCCCTTGTGATACAAAAACAATAAAATTTACCTTCCCTCTGTATGGGTGTTAGATGAAGTCATCCCAGCTTTTTATTTAATTTAAAAATTTTATCTTAATTAGCTTAAGACATTAATAAATCAGAAACAAAAAAAATAAATCAAAATAAGTAATATCGTACCTTCATCTTCCTCGTCATCGTCCTGATCCAATCCATTGCTCAATGGTTTTTGGCCGCTTTCATTGTTTAAATGGTCTTTTGGCGCGTTTGATTTTATCACTTCATTACCCTTAGTAGTCGTTTCGTTACTTAAATCTGCACTATTTTGCTTATCTGAGGTTGTAGAAGAAGGCACGGGCGGTCCATCCGCACTATGTTTTGCATCATTTCCCTCATTGGCGGTGTCGCCTTCATTGTTAACATTCAATGTAGACTGAGGCTGTTCCTGGCTCGTATTGCATCCCATTTTTGTTATTTTTATTAATTTTTTTATTAAAAAAAGTCTTCCAAAATTGCAATTGTTGTATCTTAAAACTTAACTAGATGTCTAGTTGCTCTTAAGCATAGTTAAAAAATACTAATTAGACTACTATCACATGAGCTGGTAACTCCTCTGTTGCTATTTTTTCACTTTGTTTTCAAGACGACGATGATTTTTCGTTTGAATGCATTAAAACACACTTTTCACTCTTCCATCAACAGACTCCGAGTTTGTTTAATCAATTTGAGGCAGCACGTGCGCTATTGCTTGCGTTTTCAAAGGATCTCTTTAAAAATTAATAAAAACGGATAAAAATTCGAGAGTAAAACACTTTATTTTCCACCACGGTATTATTAAAAAAATCGACAACAGCACTGTTGATTCCCCACTCCCAGCTTTAGGTATACAAATTAGCACATTTCCTTCCGATTATCTGATGCGATCTAACGAAAAATAAAATTATCTTTGGCAAATAAATATTCGGCCAGGAACACACCCGGCAAGCTTTTGGCTCCTATTTTGTATGTGTATTAGTGTTAAAGAGTTTTCTGTATGCGTCCATGAAAGAGGATTTCCAGACAGATTAACTTCCTGACGTAATTCATCAAAAGTTTATCAAAATTTCTCTTTGTTTAATACGAATTAGAGAAATGAAGTGAATCGGGCTTAGGCACAGTACTTATAAGCTTTCGCTGCAAATTTCCGCTGATACAAATCCATTTCGACGGAAATCGTTACTTGGGTGCACACCTTACATTCATTGCCAAGGTTAAACTGTTGCAGCTTTAGGAAATATGCCGTGACTAACAGTCAAGAATTTACATATTAGAATCTATCTAATCTAAAAACTATTGGATAATATTTATCCCATCGCAAGATGAAGTTCTAGAATTAATTAAGTTTTAAATTTGCTTAAAGCGTCTAATAGGTATGATTTCAGATAGCCAGAAATAATTATATGCAAAATTCTATTTTCCATTTCACAATAGGATCTCTTACAATAACCATAAAAAAATTGGTTAAAAGCGCGTTGGACACGCACATGATAGGGTTCCGTAGAGTTATTTCTAAATTTTACATAAACTATTTTTGCTACAATGTTCGTTATAATTTTCATTGAAAATCCTAACTATAGACTACCCTTCTGTCATAATTTGTTGGTGAAGGACAGTTCAGGTGACCAAAAAGTGCGTCTCAAATAGAACTGGACTCACGTTCGTTTTTCTGGTCATGCGACTGTTTCTTAGGCATATTGATGTATTTTATTTACTGTAAATGTCGGAATTATTTCATTTCATTTATCCAAACCGATACGTGTGAATAAATTGTCATTTTGAAGAGCGACACAACCTACTCTAGGTAAAAGCCCGGAAGCTGACACAAACAGCTGAGCGTTGGTGGTGTAAACAAATCGAAACTTGCCATAGTACACAATCGGAAAACGTTGGGAAATTCTACTTTCTCGTAGTATTTCTGGAAACTCAACTTGTAATTTACTTGACGGGAACCTACAAATGTTCTGAACATATGGTCACGGTTAAAAGTTTCTCAAATTTAATTTTTATGTATTTTAGAGGGGAAACTTTCTCTTGTGTTCATTTTGTTGAAGTATTGAACTTAAAATGCATCAATGACATCAGTATTTCTCTTTGATTTTGGTTAGGAAAGTGTGCAATTTTATTTGTGTGCAAGGATTAGTTAACCTGTCGTACAAGAAAAACTAGCATGTTTTCCGAGCTTGTATCTAGAGTAGGTTGTGAGAGCGACAAAAGTAAAGGCAAAGCGACATCATGGAGTGATGGGTGTGGTCTGGGTATAAATCCGGATAAGACAGAGCTAATACTCTTCTCTCAGAAACATAATGATCCTTCCTATGAACTGCCCTATACTAAATGGGGTCAGGCTGAAATTAGGTAAACAGGTTAAATATCTAGGTCTTGTCTTAGATAGAAAACTTAGTTGGAAGCCTAACATCCAAGAAGGAGTACGTAAAGCTACAATAGGAAAAAGATGGGGTATGGAGCTACGTATTGTGCACTGGCTCTATACCAGTATTATACGACCAATACTCACTTATGGAGTGCTGGCTACCAGCACTGGACAAAGCGACCCACCACAAACCACTTTATAAGGTTCAAAGGATGGCAGCAGTACTAATAACAGGTGCGTTTGGAACCATACCTTTTAAAGCGCTCAATACTATTCTCCACCTCCAACCGGTAGATCTTTTTGGGAAGCAAACCGCTGCCATTAGTCTCAGCTCAGTCCGGACTGGGAAACGCACTGATTACGGTCACTTCAAAATCCTGCCCGGCAAAGTCGCAATAAACATTGACTGTACTACATCCAAGCTTTTCTTTAAAGCAAAATTTGACTTTTCCAGTATTTTTAAGGCGGAAATCATGTCTATTAAGGTAGCTGCAGACTCTCTGAAGTATTTAACACTGCCTACGGATAACATCTGTATCTTCTCAGATAGTAAGGCAGCTTTTAAATACCTTACGGTAGTGTATACAACCTCCAAAACTTTTATAGCATACCGCTTAACTTTGAATGACATGGCCGAGCATCTGAACGTAAGCATCATTGGGATACCAGGGCATAGTGATATTGCGGGTAACTGTAGACTCGACGAGCTAGCGAGAATTAGTACTACTCCTCTCGACTCGGGCATTTATCACCAGCTTGGCAAGCTGTTAGCCATATGCAAACTGAAGATTTCCCAATCGTACCTCAAGACTGCAAATATTAGATGGCTGGAGAGGAGCACACCTCTTGACCCAAAATGGTCAAGAGAGCTTATCTCACTCGGGCGAACTATAATAAGTGCTGTCGTTACCGTCATTACGGAACATTGTCTCAGATTCGCGGTAGACTCCGCGAGCCTTCAAATGACTTCTGCAGGAGTTGTCAAGATGTGGAGGAACAGGAAACCATACACCACCTCCTCTGCAATTGCCCTGCTCTAGCCAACCTCACGAACCCTTTTTGGGCTCCATCTTTTTTAAATAGTTGACGGAATTAGACTCCACTGCTTTCAGGGATCTAGCACGGTTTATTAGGAGCTCTGAATGGTTCCCGACCACGTGATAGCGCTAAAAACCTTTAGCTGTAGTCATCAATATCTGCTGACTCTCTGTGAACTAAATTCCACTGATAACAAGGAGCTAGCTCGGCCTTCTAGAGACCTATAGGTAGGTTCTCCTCTATCCTTATGGATTTTGTAGGGTTGAGTGCACAGCCACAACTGTGGTATCACAATGCGGCAATCCTAAAAACAGAACCGGCACTTTAAAAGGAAATATCTCGTAACTGAGTGGTTAAAATAAAAAGGTCCTAATTTGTTTTTTGTTGGATTTAAGGAGACCTATTTAAGACACTGCACTCAATAGGGTAATTGAAAAAAAACGTCATGAGTACACTTTTCACTTCTTGGGATGGGGATCCAAAAAATATTTTTCCAAAGATTTCATCATCTCTGTTATTGGGTCATTCACCTCCAATCTTTTCAATTGGCTCTTCTTTTGTCCTGTCCTGTGTTTTTTATTTAATCTGTCAACTCGTTGTGGTGTCTTTCCGAAAGCTAAGAGAGTCTCTTCAGTTATCCCTCTTTACAGAAAAGGTGATAAGTGGGAAATCTCGAACTATATACCTATTGCAAATCTTTGATGTACCTCCGAAATTTCTCTGGGTCGTATTTGCAATGTAAGTCAACCACCACTAATTTAGTCGAATTTTCCAATTTATGTATCTCTGCTATTGAAGGTGATAAGCAAGTTGACTGCATTTTTACCGATTTCAGCAAAGCATTCGACAGAATAAATCATCGCATTCTTGTTCTAAGACCCTTCTCCGTCGGGTTTGCGCCAGTTTTCGTAAATCAGCCATTTGCTGTTCGTGGAGCTCTGTTTAACGTTATTAAAAGCAGTTCTGGGGTACCAGAGGGTTTCCACCTCGGACCATTGTTATTCATTATTTACATCAACGAAGTATCTATAATTCTGTCTCACTTAAATATTCTTTGCTCACGGTATCAGATAATGCCGATTACCTCCTTTTAAATTCTGACTTGTAAGACTTTTAAAACTGGTTTTTCATTAAAAACCTTCTTTTAAATATCGCCAAGTGCACATCAATGTCTTTCTCTCGAAAGAGATTTTCCTTTGACTTTGACTTCACCATCTGTCTGTACCCTTACTAGACCTACATATACTAAAAATCTGGGCGTCTACCTCAATTCCCATTTCTCTTTTGAAGATCATTTTAATACCATAGTTGGTAAGGCTAATATGACTCTGATATAGTGTAGCGATGGTCAAAGGAGTTTAATGACCCCTACATCACTAAGCTTCTCTATAGTACTTTTGTCAGGCCTCTTCTGGAATATGTCTCTTGAGTCTTGTTATCCGTCTATGCAACACATACTCATCGCATTGAATCTGTCCAACGGAGGTTCGCTCTTCGCGGCCTTGTAATAACTTCCTCATACTAGCAAGTCGGTGGAGTAAGTGATAACGTTTTGGCGTATCAATCCGGAGGTCCCAGGTTCGAATACCGCCGACGGTGACGCATAGTTGCTCTCTGCTGACATCGGATTACGATAAAAAGGTCATGGGGGTCTCAGAGAAAATGTCAGTGGTTCAGAATTCATTTTAAATTGTAGGTCCACTTGCAACCGTTCGTTGTCTCGAATCGGGAGAAGTTCTTCTCCCGTCCTATGCCCCACAAGCGGTTATGGGAACTAGAGAGAGAGACTAGCACCATATGTCAATAGGCTTAGACTCTTGTATTGGGATACTCTTGAAAAGACTTTGGGGTCCTTTATGCTTTTGACTACATGCAGGGGTTTATTGACCCTTCTGTAAATTTCGAGAATCTTTAATTCCCAGTTTCTTTTCGCATTCTTTATTTTTGTATTTTTGCATTTTACCGATTATTATTTGTATTATATTAGTCAGAACTTACATGAAATTTAAGTGAAATAGTGTTGTGTGAGATTCTTACTCACTAAAAACACCTCCGGGGATTAGCCGAAACAGACCACATGGGTTCATTTTCGTCCCCTCCCAGTCTGCCTTAGCGGGGACAACTGAGTGTTTAGTTATCCCACTATCGCCGTTAACCTCGGTTTAGTGGGTCACTGCTAAAATCCTAGCCTATTTGCAGAAATCAATGTTGTTCCAGTGTTCGTTCTTGTTCCAATGCGTAAATTATGACGTTCACTCCTTCTCAGCCCACGGCATTAAAGGATTCCGGGCCATGAAGCTTTATTTCAGAGACAGGACAAGTAACCTATACAACTATACCTATAACTATAAAAATGAACAGATAAAAGCTCTCTTAGCAGTTGCCCTTCTTTATTAATTCAGTGAGATTGTCATTAATTTAAATATTTTTAATATTAATTTGATTGTGAGCTGAACAATAGTAATTAGATATTGATTTTCAGTTATAAGCAAACTACTCTGCTTTGCTATCAACTGGCTGAGGTCAACCAGCATAGGAATAGGAATAGTATGAAGTATTGTAAATCTCTATCGAATCACAATTCAGATATTTAGAAATTTTCTTTTAAAAAAAAACTCAAAGTAGATAAAGGCCTACTTTTCTTCTATTCCTGATCTTACATTGCGTCTTGTGTAAATGCGAGAGGCTTTAACAAATTCATTAAAATTTGTTTTTATGTAGATGAGTTTTTAAGAGGAGGAAGTTATTCGCCTCACATATATTGAGGCCTTAATGACCCATAGTACGCCTCTGCTCGGCAGCGTACCTAATTGACACCCATAACGAATTGGATAATCAATTTATATCCCAACTTGCGAGATCTTAGCAGAAATATGTTCCCAAGATCCTAGATCTCTCGGCATTGACCAATGTCGTCTTCCTCGCCACATCGAATAAGTAGTAGTCTGCAACAATTCTTTTGGCAATAAACAATTAGGCCTTATTCATTATCTTATTTGATTTAGATGCATTGGAATGCCACAGAACTCTTTCGCATGTTTATCTGTTTCGGATCCCTTCCAATTTTCTTTATATCATTCCAGGATATCAATGTTAATTTCCTTGATAGGATTCCCCAGTAGAGCATTATAACACAGCTCATAACAAATTGTATAATCAATTTGTAACCCAATTCATCTACTTATGCAAGTTCTTCGTAGGAATCTGTCTCTAAAATTTTAGACTTCCTTTGCATCAATGCCGGGCATTGACTGAGAACGTGTAATGCGGTCTCTTCCTGTTTCTCACAGTGCCTGACAGGCTGGAGTCTACGATTTATATTATTCTTACTCTACAAGCCCTAACTCTTGGAACCCTACATCGTGGTCAAGAAGAATGGCTTCGCCGTTTCACGGAACTATTGCGTGACACAACATTAAAGACCAGTGACTTAATTTCTTACCATAAGTCCACGTGAATGTCTGTGGGATGGCCGCGAAACGGCCAAGGCATACTTTTTCACCAAGATGTAGATTTTGTAGAGTTAGCGGTTTGGCTCTACATGAGAGCTGATAACTTTTTAACAGTGAAAGCGCTATGATCTTGTGAGTCTTGACAACCTAGTTCCTTAATGTGCTGTATTTCTTGCGCGTCAGCTATTCCTTTTTTCATAGCCCACTCTCTATCTTTACCTCTTTTCCTTGTTGGATTAAGAGGTAATTGTGCTGACCTTACATACATGTTAAAATCATAACCCTTTCTTCTGTGGAGTAGTCGGGTAACAGGGTACCTTTCTTGCACGCCAGCAGTTCCTTCCTTCAAAGCCCACTCACCTTTTCGTTATGTACTAATAACATCTAGCTTTCTAGAACTATTGGAATTACCTGCCCATAAGAAATTTTATATACCGACCTGCACGCTCCTTTATGAGGGTTTAGGTTTAGAGGGTAAAAGTTATAGATTTCTTAATTTGTTCGTTGTTTGTGTGGTAATCCTAGTCTGCATAACAAATTTCAGCTTTCTAAGACTTTTTGAAGTTACCTATGAGAAATTGTTATATAATACAGAACCGGACCCTCCTTTATGATGGTTTTGAGTGAGTCAGCGACGAAATCTACGATTTTAGATCATTGTTATTAGAAAGAAACACTTATTTAGTTCCAAAATTGTCTTTAGTATTAACTGTACGTACAGATTTAAATACTGTGGTTTCCGGGTAAGATATTGTTACCTCTACGAAATGAGGAGGGCGCGTTGTTAACCTCCTTGATTATTTGTGAGTTCGTCTATTTAATACTTTGTTCTACATTGTCTCTTTACCAGACTTGTGTAACGTACTATCGGGATGACTACAAAGTAAACTAAAATTGTTTTCTTTTAATTTGTTTATTTAACACACAAATCTCCTCGGTGATTTCTCTCGCGCAGACTATTTACACTCCGGATCTGTAAAAGGAAGAAAACGACTCGTGAGTTTACAACTCAATGGGTTAACTGCCTAAACTACGCAATACGGCACTCACACTTCTCACTCACATTAGATCAGCAAAGCGGACATACCATCAGAGCTGACCTAATCCTGTGTTTTTTGGAGGATTTATACCTGGACATACCAACTTAATCAATTCCTCCTTCATCGGACATACCAGATGATCAACAGGACTTACTCTGGTTTTATTACAATCCCGGACATACCACAGATAAGTAATAAAACCACCCAATAAGCAGACATACCAGCTATATTGGGATAATTCATAGGAGTGCGCTTCAGCTTCACCGGACACACCACGATCCGCTGAAGTCACATCCCTCCAATGTGCGGACACACCAGCACTATTGGTAAAACTATACCATGTCCCCCAACTTCACCGGACATACCACGTTCCATTGGGGAGCACCTTGACGGATTCATTATCACACACACACAAATACACAAACGACAACCTACGATTCGAGGAACTACCACTCATAACTATTGTCATAAACTCTAACTACTCAGTACCCACTACATAGTACACAGTACCCACCTTTATAATTATGAATTTAATAACTGAAATCACTAAAATCACTATATGTATAGATTAAGATCTTTAAACTACTTTTCACTTTGCATGTTTAATTAAAACTGAGGTTTTTTCTTAAGGAGAATGAAAGCAAACCTCAGGAAACTAAAGGGTTGGTCTATACCTACGAGGTAACGCGAATTATTTTAGGAATTTTTAGGTGAGGGTCATAACTTACGAAATTTTAAAAGGCATGCACAATTTGTTTACGCAAGCGATGATGGCGCCTTTCCCATTACATTTTCCTAGAAGAGGTAAAGGTTTAATTGAACTTGCCATTTATTGCAACCTACATTAAGTATTTGAATGTCTGAGGATGGAAAAGGAACCAAATCTTTCGGATTGTTTATCTATTTTATTATGGTTGTGTCTGTCTTAAAAATCTTGGATTTTCTGAATTGGTTATTACCTGACAGTACGTAGTAATCGCCACATTGTAATTTGATAAAGTGGTTGGTTACGACCTGGCGTTAAAAAGACAAATGTCCGTCGGGGCTCTTTCAATCCAAATCCTCAATTCTTGCTATTGATTTTCTTCTCTGACTACCGCGTTTTTAGTTAGTGTTTTCTGTTCAGATACTTCCATCCTTGCTCTTGGATATCTGAGGCCTTACTAAATGATTAACCCTCATTATTTATTTGGTTGCAGTAAAGAATTCCTTTTAGATGATTAAAATTTGGACTTTATTTAATTCCTTTAATCTTTTTTAATTTATTACATATTTGAAAGAAATTGAAAACGAACTGTACTCCCTTTGTTTTTTCATCCCTTTATTGCTTTTAAACTAAATCCAGGATTTCTGAGCGAAAATCAAAGGAAACTTATTTACAGGTGAATTATAGGGAGAGGAAAGTGCGGCTAACTTCTATTGAGTCGCCACACTACGTACAAAATTGGCGCGTTTCGCCTTATCAGGGCTAGAGCTAGACAAATAAAACTTAGTGTCATTAGTCTGCTAACTACATCTTATCCTGAGAATTTAGGCTCTCTAGTATTATCCAGACTGCAGCTATGAGGGTACGAAAATACGACAAAATTCTTTGAAAAATGGTAGGTAGTGCCCTGCTTCCTTTGGCTCGTCTTGGTGTTTAATGAATCGCTTTTTCATACTGGCAACAAAGTGGCACATGGGTGTTTACTTTTGCTTATGAAGGCTCGATCCGCAAATAGAAGTTCATCAAAACTTAAGAAAAAACGCCACATTTTTAAAAATTCAAAAATTTTATAAATTGTAAACAAAATCTCAGTCAACAATAGCGTCCGAATTTGATGGTTTTTCCAGTAAATATAAGACAGCAATGGTAGATAGTGCACTGATGAGAAAAATTACATCGAACCATCGATGATAAAAATTAAAGTGAAGACTTCCTAAAACTTCTGTTATTATAACTCGATACTCTGCTGGCATGTTCATACGCATTAGAAGAACCGAGGAGCAGAAATACATGCCCATAATTTGTGCAAGGAGCAGTACTATTATGTTTGATGATTTACTTGACGAAATTTTATAGAAAAACTGAAAAAATAATAATTTATAGTTATTTTTTCTAGTAATTTTGTAATAGGCCTCTCAATGAAAAGTCCAAGACTGTGCAGGTAAAGAAAGTTTGAACACATTGAATTATTTTTTTCTCGTGACTAGTCCGGATTTGCCATTGAATTGTGCTGTGATTTAGATTTACTTTTGTTAAAGTAAGTAATAGTCCTCTTATCGAAGTAACCACAATACAGCCAACAAGGAAAAATGATATATGTTGGTTCCAAAAAGCTAGATCTATATCAAATCCACACCAATGTACTGCTATTTCTAGGGCTTTTGTCACAGGATCTTTCCGTCCAACTCTGTCGAAAATTATATTCACGGTACACTGAAACAAAAGAAACCTTTAAATAGTTAAGAAAGTACGAAAGCTGAAAGGTACCTACAATCAATATCTTCCACAGACAGTATAGACTGAAAAAGTGCCCCAACACATTGAAATATTTTCCCTGGAAAGTTGTTGCCCATCTTTGGCGTTCTTGCATATTCTTCATGGCATGTATTTCAAGAAATATATGTCTGGATAGTTCTTCCAAGCCAGATATCTCCAAGCGCAACTGACCAATATCTAAAGTGCGAAAATCAGAGAAGAAATTTATTAGTTATAAAGTGGCCATAGTCGCAGCGTGATGAAGAGAGGCTTATGAACAAAACAGCCGGTGTTCTAATGGATAATTAGACCAATCAGACTAGCGTGCTTACGAAAACCAGACTTGGTTAAACATGCGCTTTATGGTCGCCCTTTATTTACTCACTTTCACTGCCTGAAGTCCTTTGTGACACAGAACTCAAAAGTGTCCAGAGTGTTGGCTTTAAAGTGTTTTGCTTGCTGCGTTTCATTTCTAATGCTATCCGCTTTTTCTTGCCACTTATCATATCCATAGTCAGTGTAAGTCGGCGTTCCAAATTAATAATGTCTGAATTTGATACAGGCCTGTAAAACAGATTTGCAAACGACGAATATTTTACCATAATTTTGATATTCTTACTTTATAAAGTACGACATACTTGTGTACGGATAGCTAACAGCACCAAAACCTGACAAAAGTGCCATCACAGTAACACCGATTACACCTATTCGCGACACAGCCTGGATTCGTTGAGTGAAAATTAAAGCACACAAATATTGAGTGGACTTACTTGTTCTATAGTAAAAATGCCATGAGACACACTTAACAGGGGGAAAGGATCACCTATACGCCATAATCCATATAAGTAGAAGAACCACGTCAACACAGTGATTGTCTTAACCCATCTATCTGGAACTGGAAATTAAGGTAAATATATTTGAAATTATGAATTAATTTTTTACTTTACCAAAACTTATATTACTAACAAAGGAATATACAATATAAAGAGGTATTATAGCTATCACCATTAGCAGTAGTAGAGTCAATCCAAGGCGCCAATGGAAATACCTTGAGGATGATTCAAGTAGTCCCAGAATTTCAAATATAATTAATTCAAACATAGTAATCGATAAAGCAAATGTTATGGAAAATATTAGTTGAACGGAAATGTGTCTAATTTCATAATTTCGGAATAGTTGCTTTACGAAAAACACCCATCCTCCAGCAAAAAAGAGGACCTGAACAAAATAACATAAATACTTGATTTACAGCTAATAAAATGTATGATTTAACCTGGGAAGCAAACACAATAATGCTATCTTCCAGAAAACCCATATTTGTTGTTTGTTATTTGTTTATAACATGGTTTTAAGTTAAATTTATTTGTTTTTAACGTTGCTGACTATGAAGAATGGTAGAGCTCCCGTTCTGACAATATGCGGGATTTGACATTTCGTTTAGTTTACAAATTACATCGTTCTTCTTCTTGAACTCTCAATTTCACGATACAAAAATGATGAAACTTATTTTAAATGCACAAAAACAATACTAATTAGTTATTAAACGTAATAAGAATTAAACTTAATTGTTTTTCGTATAGTGCCATTATTATTTCGTAAAAAATTTTCTCTAGATTTTATTGCAACAGTATTAAGAGTTGATGATGCGCTTATACCACTTCAGTAGAAAGGTGAAGAAGACATTGGAAATTTTTGATTCTCTGAATAAGTTTGTTTTTGTTTTAAAAAATGCCGCGGCATAGATCCCGGTCAGATTCTCGAGATAGGAGAAGATCTAGATCGTCTTCAAGAGAAAGATCTCGTGATAGACGACGATCGCGAACTCGTTCCCGCGACAGACGTCGTTCTCGATCGATTTCTCGAGACCGGAGAAGGTCCAGATCAATTTCTCGGAGCAGGCGAAGATCCAGGTCGATATCTCATGATAGACGTCGGTCGAAGTCTATTTCTCGCGATAGACGAAGATCAAAATCGCGTTCTAAACGACGGTCAAGATCAAGACGAAAATCTCGTTCATCCTCAAATGGAAGGAAATCCAGATCCATATCGAGAGGAAGATCATCATCTAGAGAGTACAGAAGGCGGAAATCAAGATCTCGATCGGCATCACGCACAAAGAAGAGCACAGAAAACTCGCCATCTCGAAATAGTCCCAGTTTTACCAGAAAAGCTTCATCAATTCTATCTTATTTAGAGAAAAAGAGGCCTGCCCGGAAATATTCCAGTGAAAGTTCGACTAGTGCAGACTCTTCTCCGCATGCTTCAGAAAAACGATCTTTTAACGCTCTAAAAAAAGTATCTGTAGACATCTTGGACGGACAAATTAACCAATCTAACCTGGATCACATAGACGATGATAGTTTTGTACCAAAAACGTTTACCAGCAAAAAGAAACTTCAAGACAAAGTGATTATAGACCTTCAAAACGAAACTATTTCACTGCCAGCAGCTAAAGAAACAACGGCGCCTGAAGAAATGATTTTCCACCCTAACGTAAGCAATTCTTTATTTATTTTGAATCTGAGGAGTTCATTTTTCTTTTTAAAGTTTTTAGGGAACGAATCTCAGAAGCTGGAAAAATGGACAAGAAAACTATTTACGTATAGGCAGAAATTTTATAACGAATAACTTTTATTACTACAAGTTTAAGTATTACAATTAGAAGATATCAGATCCAGTTTTCCTGGCGTTTACCCATGCTTCGCGAGGTTCCAGTAGCTCTTCTTTCGACGGTTCCTTTGGGCTGCCATCGTCATTGAGTTTGCCCTCTTCGAAATCTTTTATAATTTTTTCTCCATACACAGAATTGAATAAATCTTCGCTTGTAAATTCCGATTGATGAATTTCTGGTGATTTATATGACACGTATGGTTTTAATTGAAAATTTGTTAGATCTGGTACAACAAGTAGTGGTATCTTTTCTGGTATCTCAACAAATCTATCGTTTATGATCACTCCTGTGTCCCTAACGCCCCGTTTGTCGATTGGAATCTCTGGATCTGGCTTGATATTTTGAGCCTCTTTGAAGGATTTTGTTCCGCGTTTGTTGTACAAGAGAAATTTTCGAAAATTTCTTTTGCCTGCTGCAACTGGTGTAGTGGATATTGATCTACATATTGTTATGATACCAAAAACACTAGTTTTCATGTTGCTTTTATAAATTATTGCAATAATTCACCGAAAAAATTATTTGGTTATAGGTTAGAGTAGAAAATAAAGGACTTCTTCTTCTTGTTTGATTTGGCACAAATATGTATTTTCAAATTATCGTTTGTAAAAATTGTTTGTATTTATTTCCAATATAGAATTTAATTAATGTGTTAGTTTGTAAAATATATGTTAAATAAAATAAGTTATCTATCTCTTAAAATAAAAAACTAGATTCTATAGCTATCTTTACCTTTTAAGTGACATTGCAGATGTCTCTACTGACACTAAATTTTGGCAGTTTATGCTTATTTTCCATTTCAATGAAGAAGAAGAGTTGTTGTCAACAATTGGCCTATCGTTGGTTGGTTCTTTAGTTTAAAAACAATATTAATTTAAGCACATAAACCTTTTATTATGGAATTACAGGAAACGAGAAAGGTAATACATACTTAAAAATAAAAAACCTTTAGTATTTGTTTTTTTAATTCATTGTAAGTTGCAATGGCATAAATATTTCTATAGTTTGTTGCTCTCACTCATTTGCTCCTTATTTTTATGAAGAGATTAGGATTACCTGTGGGATAAGTGCAGTTTATACGTTGTACTTAATGGATTAGTCGTGCCTCCTCTCCAAATATGGGTTTCATTTACAATCATTATAGGGTAAACAAACCTGCTACCATTACTAGTTTTTGGCCATTGGCCACTACGCAACGTATGAGAATATATCTCACAACTTATACAATAAATTCCGATGAAGTTTGCTTTAAAATCTTGCCTGTTCATATATTAACAAGGTTTCACAATTAATGGTCCACTCGTGACATAATAGCCTTCAAATTTTATTTTATTTCAAGCCTACCCTTCGTGGAAGTGTTTCTTTCTTTAATGTGCTGTGCTTAAGTTATTTACACTTATGCTGAATTCAAATAGTATTTTACTTGAAAATTAAGTAATATAATATGGTTGGAAAGTAATGAAGAATTACATAGTAATAGTAAAATGTTGCTGACCAGTTTTTGAGCTTGTTTTCCATGTACTTTTAACAATATGCCATAGACGGCTAATGAAGTAATTCACGTTACAGACATTTAAAAAACATAAAATATAACAAAACTACTTGAAAGAGTTGCGTTCATTTTTTAAGGATAAATAAAGGCTAGCCTCACCCTAGTCGTCACAAATAAATTGGTCGTTCCGACATAGCTAACCAAGTTTAACTGAAGGTTTCCACATTAGACAACATAACACAAATCAGGTAATTTTGTAGTTTTATTTAAGCTAAGTAAGCAAGTTCATAAAGAAATTTCGATTCCTGGTATGGCCAGGAGAAAATTGGTAGAGAGGCGACGGTTGTAGACTTAATAATGGACGATATTAATTTGGATTGAGGAAAATATGTACTGGCACTTTTCGTTGATCTAAAGAAAGCCTTCGCTAGAGTAGACCATGATTTATTGGTGTCCTTACTAGAGCAATCGGTATGAGGGGGCATGTAAAAGCCATACCGCAAGTTATCGGAAACAATAGACAGTAAAAATTAGAATAGGAGAGGAATGCAGTGATAAATTTGGGCCCGTTACATTATCTTATATAAAAAATTGTACGGAGTACTATTATACATGAGTAGCAGGGAAGAGCTATTACGGAAATAGGGTAAGGGAAGTGAGGAAACTTGAATGTCTTGTTTTTGCATTGCTGCGAACTCGACAACAGCCCAGAGACGGAGTGGAGTTTTTAATTCAATTTTAAAAACTCACGGGGAGACCTGGCCTCGAACCCGGGAACAATGGTATGGTGTTTGTGCCTTAACGTAAATATGAACATGGACAGTAAGCAGCTTCAGAGGGAACAGAATTCAAATATTTAGGAATACTTACAGCAGTTTTCTGCACTGGAGCTCCTCAAGGGTACATCATGGGTCCGCTTCTATTAAGCTTGCTTATCAATGTCCTGCCTTATGTTAACACTAGTTTCTCTATTCACTTATACGCTGACGATGTGCAAATTTACCTTAGTAAACTAAACCTAAAGTAATTGGATTGGTTGAATAGTTTCTGCTGGTTAGAATAGTTTCTGCAATCGACCAGACACTGTAATCTACTTATTCTGAGATATCTCTCACAATATGGCGAGCAGATATATGATAATCATATGGTCGCAGCTGCTCAATTAAAAGAACTCTACAAGCTGCCACGTCATACATCTACAAACGAGCTATACTATAAAATAAAAAATTCAAGACTTCTAAATGTAATATATATCGAAAATGCGAAGATCATGTATAAAATTAGTAATGGATTCGAACCCCACTGTCGGTGAACAATGATTGTTTTCTTGTCGATGGACAAATTTCATTTAATATTAGTAGAAATTTGTTACCTTAGGTTATAGTACGCTGCAAAAATAGGTTTAAACCGCGCTATATAGATCGCCGTCTTTTCCTTTGTACCCCTTTTCCATGTGAGACCATCTTTTAACTTGCCAAAACCCTTTAAATCCACTCAGATCCCGTAGGGAACCTCAGAATACATCTGAGCTTTGTTTCACAGAGCTCCACAAAGAACTAACCACCAAGAAGATATTTTCTTCTTACTAGGATAGAACTCATTAGCAGCAAGCTCCAGTCTCCTTGCGTGATTACCGGTAGTCCAATAACCCCCCCCCCCCCCCCCCCCCTATCACTTCTAATGTTCTCGTTTTCTCATTATTTAAAAGCCACATTTGTCTAGCAAAACATGTCTTCCTGTTTTGCCACCGGAGATCAGCTTTCCTGTATGCATCCTTATAGATGTCTTTCTTTAAAGCTCCGATTGAAGCCTTCACCTAATCCACTGCTATGGAGCTATTCATTTCAGAACCCCCGTCTAGCTAACTCATCCGCTCTTTCATTCTCCGGAATACTACTGAGCACCGATACTCAGCAAAGAGTCACGTCATTACAGTTAGGTATTATTTCTAGACTATCTTTGCATAATTGTACGACCTTTGGTTGTACCATCTTTATGGCAAGCTGGCTGTCAGTGTTGTGCGGATGCCCCTACCGGACTCTCCTCGTCTAGACACCAGCAGTGCTGCCTGGTAAATCGCTACTATTTCGACCTGAAAAACACTACATTTGTCCGGCAGTCGGTATGATTCATGCCACTGTCATTTGCTAGAGTACCCGTTCCTGCACCCGCATTCATTTTTAATCCATCCGTATATATGGATGTCTCTATTATTCCTTCCACTTTATTCTCGTTCCATTCATTTCTTGTATGAATCTTTATCTTAAAGTCTTTCTTGAAATTTAAAACAGGAACTGTAATCTGTGTCTCTCTTGCGGTCAACACATCTGACTTCCCTAATAATGTCCGAGTAGTCGTATGGCCTCTCCTTCCATAATCCCGCAACCTTCAGCCTTACTTCACTGGTCGCGCTGAGCTTTTGTAGTATAGTATAGATCCAGCGACATATAAGTATAAATTCCAGTGCCCCAATTGGCGTCGTTCAGAAATCCCCCCTCTCGATCTTAGACTGCAGGTGCAGATTGTATTTCTTCTCCAATGATGCCGATCATATAAATGATCTATAGCAGTTTACATCACTGTACCACTTTTTGGTCTTACTCCCCAGCTAATTTCAGACATTTGTATTTTCTCTTCCTAGCTTTGTCTTTGTAGAATTTCCACCAAGTGCACTGCTTAAAGCCCAGTTATCAAACTTACAGAGCGCATGTTCGAGCCTTTTACTTATTATGGACAGAAGTTTGCCTAATATCAGTATAACTAGATAATTCGCGTAGGCAACTGCTGTGAAATCCTGCTTTTCTAAGGTTTTCGTCCATCACTGCTAGCCCCAGAATTGATAAACACACATCCATGTGATGTTCCCCTACAAATAGACCTTTGCCTCACAAGATCATCTATGCTGGAGTTAACTGTCCTGTTGAGAAGCTTAAATTAATGCAATCACATAGACCCTTTTTAATTCCTAGCTTTCTCAGTCGATTATATATTGCTTCCGTTTTTACGTTGTTGAAGGCTCCCTCAATATCCAGGAATACTCCCAAGATGTACTCCAAGAACCTTTCTACGCATGCAGTGCCGTCTCAGCTGATTTGCCTCTGGTGTAGGCTTGATGACTGTCTGCAATATAGTGGTACTGCCTTATTTGTTTTATGTAAACATCTAGCAGCCTCTCTAGCACTTTTTGTAGAAAAGATGAGAGCCTGATTGGTCTATAATTCTTCGATCATTTTTCCAGCTTTTGGGATAAAAATCTCTCTTACTTCCTTCCAGGCCTTGGGAAAACAACCAAGCCAGAGATAGTTTCTATATATGGGCACGAGCCATTCTATGAGAGGTTTTAGTGCCTTTTGGGGCATGATAGACCGTATTCCATTCATAACAGGGGATTTCAGAAGGTCAAAGGATTTGGCTTCCCACACTGTTTTCTTGTAATCGACTATAGATATAATAAGGTCCTAAGGTCGTCGTCAACTACAGTACGGAATAAAGCGATTACTGTCACAACAATTCGCAACTCTTTAGAAAATGCGGGTGTGTGCGAAATTTGATTGAAGAAATTAATCCCGAAGAGCTGATATGTATGGGCGTTTATTTTTCGAAGGACTCAACTTTAGACACAAAACCTACACTGACACTAATAAATGTTTGAATTTCTCTTCTGATATTACCCTTTACTTTCCTACGCGTCACTGTGAATAGGGATTGATACCTAAGCACGCCTGAAATGTTGCTCTTGCACTTTAGGTTCATATGGTTATGGTGCAATTTGAGTATGCATTCAGGTCATTCAATTCTGTCACGTAATATTATAGATACAATTATCGCGTTTACTTTAATGAATAGCCTTAGAAAATAAATATTGCCTACTGTCTGCGGTTCCTTTAACCCCTTGTGGGACATAGAGCGTCTATTACACCGACTCTCCAACTGGTCCGGCTCTGCGACAACGCCTGCAACTGTGGCCAGCTTCAGCTCCGTCGTCTGCTGTAATTATGCTTCCGAGATATCAACATTTATCCACTTCCTCTATTTGCTGCTCTTCCAGATAAATTTCATGTAGTCTCCTGGATTCCTAGCTAATAAGTTTGTTTTTAGCTCTGCAACCTGTTATGCTCAATGCTCAATGACTTTGTTTGTTAGATAGGAGATATACTTCGTCGGCATAGTCCATGTGCTTATGGTGGTTAAAGAGTTTCCATCTAATCCCTAGCGATGGGTCGTCCATTTAGCACTTGGAAGGGCTCCGACAGTGTCAAGCGCCTTGTTAAAATCGACGAACATTAGATGTAAAAGGGACCTACATTCGGCGGATTGTTCGATGATAATTCGGAGGGTGTTGAAGTGATCGCTGCGGGAGAAATCCTCAAAAAGGCCTTCCTGTTCATCGCTAAGAGTGCGCTCTATAGTTTTCTTGAATCGCATTAAGATAATTTAGGCATTTGGAGACTGAGTTTGATCAATGGTTGAGCGGCACGACCACCACGCCATGGTTCCCGGGTTCGAGACCAGGTCTCCACGTAGGTTTTTAAAATTGAATTAAAAAATTCACCCCGTCTCTGGGCTGTTGTCTAGCTCGCAGCAATGCAAAAACGAGATATCCAATTTCCTTCCGGCCAAAGCCATGCCAACGCATCAAAGGGTTGCCCCCTTGGCCATATAATAAAAAAATCAATTTGGAGACTGCAGTTAAAAGACCAATTGTTACAACTCCTCAGGCCGACTTTTTTTTAATCTCCACAATTACGCCTATTTTCCATTCATTTGGAGAGATCTCGGTTTCCTAACATTCCTGGATTACGAGGAGAAGAATATCAGCCGCATCACTGGTATTCCATCAATCCCTGTGGCCTTACCGAAGTCGATCGGCTTAATTGCGTTAATTGCGAACTCTTGTCAGAGTTCTGGTGTTAATGTTGGCCACAACCGGCGGGTGTTCAGGCTCATGTGAAAAGGTATTCGACGGTCCAAAGGTGTTATTGTTGTTGCCTACAATTTTACTAAATATAATAACATTTTTATCAAATTGTCTAATATAAATAAAAAGTATTTGTTTATTAATTTTTAAGATTGACGTCGAAGAATTGATATTCGGAATTTCGTCCTTGCAAGTGTCAGCCCTAACTCATGCTGCTAAACTGAGTCCCTTGGTTTCAGGATGCACGCTTGGCCCTAAAAGTAATTGCAATAAAGAAAACCTTCAGAACCCACCGAAAGTTTGTAAAATCCAAGAGAACACAAAAAGTGCTGACGATGTTAAAAAGGAGAGCTGTAAAAGCGTTGAGACTGAACGAAAGGTATTTTTATCATATTAAAAAAAGCCCCCTAAACTTCCTAAACATAATTTCAGGTCCTCGATTTTAATGTATTCAATCACACTGCTTTATTGCGAAGTGTGGAGAAAAAACGAAAGGATGAAGTCAAACGTGATTTATTTCAACGAAAAGAATTAATAAAATCGGCAGAACAAAAACGTCTCCAAGCTCGGGAGAAATGCGAACAAGAGAAACAAGAAAAGTGGATAGCGGGAAAGATAGAAATCGACAAGCAAATTGTCGAAGAAGTTGAAGTTTTCGCAAAAAATAGTTCGGAAGAGAGCAAAAAATATTTCGAAAATCTTCGAAGAGAAGAAGAAAAGAAACTTCGGCGAATATCATTTGAGGTGATTTCTTTTTACCAAAAAGGTTTCAAAGGGGTTTATGAAAAAATTGCCAAGCTTCTACCAACTATTGATAAGAAAAGGTTCACGAAAATTGAAGAGTATAACAAACTCTTAAAGGTGTTGATAATAAATTTCGAAAATTTAAAGCAAAAAATACGAAATGACGATATTGGACCAACCGAAGTTAAGTTTGCAGCAAACTTGCTTACTAATATAGAAATGATTTACACAAAGCTTTACCAAGAAGCTCAAAAACTCAACGAGGAATCCAGACAACAACAGGCCGAAGAACAGAAAAAATTGGACGAAAGAAACGCCGCCATAGCCAATGCCAACATAATTTCGAACAACGAGCAGCAACTTAAGGAAAGTGGAACAGAAGTTGCAGATGGGGTTGTTAAAAAAGATACTCCTGCAGACCAAAGCGCAGCTAATTTGCTAAAATGTTTTGTTAGTGCGGACCGTTTGGAATTTTACAACGAACTTATGATGTTGTACCAAGCCAAAATGGAGAACTATAACCGTCTGATGTCGGATGAAAGTATGAAAAAAACACGCTCTTCATGGCAAAAGGCAATAAATATTCCCGTCAATACGATTTCTGCTGTATCCCCACAACATTTGCAAGTAAATTTAGTAATTTTTTTCAATACAGTTTTGTTTTATTTGCTTTGTTTCCAGGATAAGTTTGATAAAATTTTTAATTTTATGAGTGGTAATGCTCCGAAAACCGTGGATAATCCAGTAAGTCCTATGGATCATCCCTTAGGAAAGGATTTTTGTTTGATTTTGCTTGCTAAGAAATTAGTGGTAAGAGAAGAGCTACTTTTGCTGATTATATTTGCATTTTCATATAATTTTTGGTCCTTAGAGTCAAGGAGAGACAGCAGTTTCAAGCAATGGACAGGCTGCTTTTCCCATTGCAGCCGTAATAGTCGCTTTGTGGCAAAGAGTACCCGAATTTGGAAGACTTTTTTTAGCATGTACATACAAAGAATGCCCGTATTTGGTTCCATATTTTATTCCGCAGTTTCAGAACCAAACTGCGGAGGAATATTGCAGGTTTGTTCAGCATAGATGCGACGGCGCATGGTAAATGTGAACTTTCGCAAGAGTTGAAATATGTTTCATTGAATTTACCAGTTTTTTTTGGGATAGCGCTTCTACCATAATTAGTCGTTAAGATATCATGATTCGAAAAATTTAAAATGTGATCTCAACCTTAAAAGCTTATATTTTTCTCCAATAGTAACTAGTAGATCTGAGGCCATATTTGGCAACTCGATTCGAATTCAGAAGTGCTCCAAATCGAGAGATTTGCATTTGGCGACTCGATCACGGGGGCTTTCGAGTGCTTATTCGATGACTTTCTTTTGACCGAGTGAAAGGAAACCAAATTGTGGTTAAAATGGATTTCGGTGATTCGACTTGAGTTGCCAAATAGCGGCCCTGGGGTTTGTTTCATTCGATTCTCCAGAATTCCAAAGATTCTCAGTCTCCCCGTGAGTTTATAAAATACAATTAAAAAAATCTACTCCGTCTCTGGGCTATTTTCTAGCTCGCAGCAATGCAAAAATAATACATTCATGTATCCTCATTCCCTTCCGTATCATAGGGTTGTCCTCTGGACTTTGGCTACGTCGTACAGAGTGAACACCGCTTTCCTAGTCACTGTTGCCATGCGCTGTTACACATAATGACAACATGATCTTTTTGTAAAATTATTTTCAGAGTTTTAGGGTACAGAGTTATTGATGGAGCACTTGAAAAGCACGACATGTACCTAAAGAGACAATCTGGTATCGCCAGACTTTATTCAGCTGTAATGATTACACATCCGCGACAAAGTTTTGGACCAAATCCTTGCGGAATCGAACATGGATGGAAGTGGTTGGGAAATATACTAAACTTGGATCCATTGCCCGATATATGTGCAACAATAATTGTAGAATTTCTGCAAACAGCTGGTCCAACAATGTGGATGACTTACGGCAAGCAATTTAGTAAAATTCTGCTACTTCTTCAATACCAATATATTGCAAAACTTTCACAGGTTGGTTTTCTAGTTTCCGCCTTAGAGTGTGTTAATTTCTTAATTGTTTGATAGGTTGACGAAGGTGGTCCCAAAGCGCGATTGGAGGTATTTCTCGCAAAAGTTTTAAGAGAAGGAAGAATTGAAGAACCCATTGGAGCACTGCCGAAAAATTTCTGGTAATATTAAAAAATGTTTTATTTGTGAATAGAATGAAGTGTTAAGATTTTTACACAAGATTTACTGTTTAGCTTTAAGAATAAAGATTACCAATGACTAACTTCCAATTTTACATAATAGCTGATCCCCACCACATTTCAGTATTCTTACTTTGTTCTGTTCCGATGGCATATCAATTCCGTTTGGAACTCAAATCTGTACTGCCATATGGATCTAGTTTCCATATCAGGGGTAGGGATTCTGGTAAGCTCCTGTTTTATAAATATGTAGGGGAAGTGTTTAGCATGTAGTTTGAAATGGGTGGAGAATGGCCAACCGTTTTATAATTATATATATGGATATCTTCTTTAAAAAAAAGCTGCTTTCGTTTAATCTGCCATGCCTCGGCCATACATAAAACCTTCCTCCTCCTCCTCATACTGCTCCTGCATCCTCAATTTATTGTCCCTGTGAGCTGTTCTGGCCTCTTTGGAACTTGGGTACGGGGATTTCTCAGCAATTCTGATCAGGTTGAACCCTGAGTTAGTAGATTCGGTGTTCAGTAATGCTCGAGGTGTAACGGCCGATACAGGACAACTCACAGTTCTTGAAGACATCATTGATGCTTCTGGGAACACACTTACACACCCCCACACAACACAATTAAACGAATTGGTGGATACAGCACCAGAGGCGTAGGCTGCGCGAGCTCTTCGTAGGAATAAATCCTACGGATACCTTAGGGGTTAATAGACGGCGCGCACATCTTGGGGTAGACTTGGGAGAAATGGGGACTATGACTAGCAGAGTCATCTATAGTTATCCGTCCAATTACAGAGACTCTGTGTGTGGCATTCAAACTGCTCCATCACAGCCTCGTGCATCCAAACCAGCTGTCGCATATCGATCGAGGAATTCAATGAGCCTGCACGGTTTTTGGTTGTGAAGGAACCCTGTTCCACAGATACTTCACATGCCGGATCTTGTTCGCGATATGTGCCAACATATCTGAACGACATTCAGTATTACAAGAACGTCGTTTTTACTGAGGCCAAGGACATGTAACCAGGTAAATTGCTTGTTAAGCTTTATCTTAACACTTGCTAAATCGACAATTCATCTGTACTGCATGCGGATCGAGCCTGGACAACAGCCCACTAACCCACAGTTTCACACACATGCACTTAAGAACCACTTCATTGCCAGATTGAAGAGGCGATTACGTCTAGAGTTCATGGCAACGAAGGCCGACACATTCAACTGCACCTGGCAACCTTATCGTCGGTGCGGAACGGAAGCCTCGTCTTTCACTGGGAATAACAGGTCGCAGACTTGCAGCAGCTTGTCCACGAAGCTTCTCTTCGCTTTGGTATTGCTGCAAGTGCTGCGGGAAGGACAAGTCTCACGTTGAAATCGTAGAACTGGGAGGATGATGGGAGCAGTTTGCAGACGTCAATAACTCTGCAGACTGGTCCCGTGGGACTTTAATCGGTTCGAAATTTTTGTGCGTTCGTTTAGAACATGTTTGGCTGTGTGCTCCCGGAGGACTAGAAAAGTGGCGAACGGCTCTACGGAGAGGGCATTTGCTTGGGAGCAGTGGTTCCCGAAGTAGGAACTTTGCCCGGTGCTTTATCTATCCTCTGGGAACACTCAGACAATCATGTTCTTGTTTAAGTTTCTTCACAGTTTCGGATATTTTTGTTTAGTGCTAGAATTAGTTTTGGAATTTTTTCAAAATTTTTGAGAACTTTTCTTAGAGCTGGCACTCGCTTGGAGGCATTTTAAAATTTCTTGTATTTTCTTTTTTACAGGTTTTTTACTATTTTTTTGCCTTCAAGTTTTAGAGTCGTTTTTATGAAAATTTTTTAGAGTATTTGTGTGTTATTGATTCTGGATAGCGACGTATTGCTAAATCATAATATGTTGTCCTTGTTTTCGCCCGAGGTTCCGGTCATGTAGTGGTGCCTCTGTAGTTCTCCAATGTCGCACAAGAAAGGCCTTCTCAACTTCTTTTTCGGGCGCGAATCACCTCGGTAACACTTGTTCTTCAAATGAAACACTCGCATGGCGGGGTTACTTCCTTCCCTTGGGAATTGGTCATACGGGTCAAGCTATCTGTTGCCTCATTTCCGGGAATCCCAGCGTGGCCTCTGGGACCCACGACAACCAGTTTTTTTTCATGGCTGTTAATTATTGCTTCTCTGGTGATATGCACTAGCAAGTCTGACGGCTTCGGAGGCCATTGTCGTAGTTTATAGTCTTTATTTAATAATTATCCTGTTGACTTCTAGCGCCGAGGACTGCTTTATAAATGGCATAGAGCACCGCCTCGAATCGGAGTGGAGCTTCCAAACTGATTATTTTATTGTTCCTCGGTTCGACGTTTGTATAGTTACCGCCGCGCTAGTAACCTGGCGATCTGATTTAGTCCCATAAGTGTAAATCACATATTTGGCTCTAATTATATTGGTGGGCTTTTCTGTACACTAGTTGTGGTGTAGTGGATTTGGGGAGATGATCTAGAAGCAGATACCTGAAGATATGGTGCGGAAGGGGGTGGTACGGAGGGAAAGGTTGGAGTTGCGTTTGTTAAGGTATGTATGAACCTAGCAGTCGCGTTCTTGCTAGTGCTGCCATTAAAATTGATATACGGGTAGCATGTGGGCAATCCGTAATAGCAACAAGTGCTCTGTGGTGAGGCATCTTCGGATTGTATATGTTTTTGGCCTCGAGTTTAACCTGGCCTATTATTATTCCGTCAGTATAGTGTTTATTTATGTTTGAATTATGTTACGTTGCGTATCAGGGGCTGTCCCGTATATTGTAAGCCTGTTGTTCGTAATACCGTTCATTAATGTCTTAGCTACATGAAGTGTAGTCGGAATCGATGCTCCCCTTTTTTATCCGCCATTGCCTTTACCAGATTATGTATTCCTTCAAGTTTTTAATATGGACCTGCAGCTCTATCTGTATAAGCCTCTGTCTCAGATGTGACGAGACGGAGAATAGTTCCGTCTTGCTCACAGGGATGTGAGCACCAACTTTGGCAGCCCAGCTTTCCGTTTCATATATTGCTCTACTCAGAAACAACACCGGATCTGTGCTGCTTGTTGCTATTGTGACATTGTCTGCATACATGTAACGTTCTGCGCCTTCCAGATCTGTAAGAATTAGTGATAATTTGTGAATATAGGTGTTGAAAAGTATTGTCGATATCGGTGATCCTTGTGGAATACTGTTATCTAATGATCGTTTGTCCGCATAGAAACCATTAACTCTGACTGTGTAGGATTTTTGGGATAGGAAGAATGGGTGACCTGAACAAGTTTGAGATCAATTTTCCAAGTAAATATTTGTGTCAATAGTACGTGACTGCTCACACTGTCAAAGGCCTTCTCAAGGTCTATGGACAAGCCAAGGGCCTTACGAGCTTTAGCTGGTTTTCCAGTTGCAGTAGTAGTGAAGTAGTCCCTCTCCCTAGTCTGAATCCATGCTGTTGGCTGGTCAGCAACGGCTCGATGGTATAACCCAGTCTTATCCCAATTATCTTTTCGAGGGTTCTGGCAGGAGTGAAATGGGTCGGTAGTCCCTGAGCGAAAAAAAAGAATTTACTGGTAAATAGGGGATGAAATTGAACTAGTACAATTTTTTTAAAAATATTGCTATGCTTCGTACGCACACAATACAATTTAAATATTTTTAACAATTGTTATAAATTAGATTCTTGCGAAAAAGGTGTTTTGAGAAAAACACACAAGTCAGTCATGCCAAGAAATTGTTCATGCCGAAACAATGTCTGTCCAACAGAATTATGTTCCTCTCCATAATAAGTTTTACTATCTCCTAAAGTAATGAAAAGTTTAGTTTCTTTTCTCGTTATATTTCATTTTAATCTGAATTTTCATCGATATCTAATTCATTTAGTTCTTGGTCTAATCCATCGAGGCATTCGTCAAGGAATAAATTTTCATTAATTGGTGCCGCGTCAACAGACTTATCCTCCTCTTTTGTTTGTTTTAAAGCATCTTCTTCCATATCATGTTTACGACTAGGCGAAGCCACTGTTCCAGTTCCATCGACCTGAATGAAGAAAAAACCCGTTATTCGGAAAATATATTTGAAATAAAATTGTGTACCTCTTGTGCAGCTAATGATAATTCATTCAAGTCCAATTCTCTAAATTCCACAGCCTCGTCATCATCATCCGACCAAGCATAGCTATCGAAAGCCGCATCACCATCTTCCATTGGTCCGTCATCAATCAAATTAGGATTGAAACTAAACATTTCCCTGCCAGAAAGACCAAATTGTTTTCCTTGTTTATAGTCACTCTTCTTTTTCTCCTCTTCTGCCGTTGCCTTCTCTTTTTTCTCTTGAATTTTCCGCTTTTTCCATGCCAAAAATGACTCCAACGTTACTTTTGTCTACAAATTTATAAGCAAAAATGTAAGTGAACTACAAGAACTAATTGAAAAAGTTACTTGATTGGAGCCCAGTGCTGCTCTCTCCTTTTCAATTAGATCTACCAAAGATATTTCAGGCTGTCTATCTTCTCTCTTTTTGTCTTTTTTCAGAACATATCCTTGCGGTAAAGCGTGTCTGTATATGCACTTTTCACCGTTCGGACATTCCCAAAACCATCCGTACTTGGATTTTTCAACGGCTTCTAAGAAGTACTTGCAAATCTGTGAACAGTATTGCTGAATTTGTTAACATTTTGAAAACCTAAATAAATTACAATATCAGTTGTCGGCATCCGTTTCTCCTTTCCGTGCTTCTGATCAACAACTTCTTGTAGCTTGGCATCATCCCAATTTTCCATGTCATCGTCTTCTCCATCTCGCATATCAACATAAATTGAGCGTTTTTCTACCTAAAAAGGTTTAGATTAATTGTATTCCACATTTTGCTTAAACATTAAGAGTACCTTTTTCTCAACGGAAAGATCATGGGAAAACTTGCATTTATCACCCTTCCCACATTGTCCTTGTTTGAAAAATGCACATACAACCGATTTGGGATCGGTGCCCTTTTCAATTTTTTGGGTCTGCACTGGCTTAAAGAGTGCTGCAAGCTCCTTCTGTTCTTTCAATTTTTTCTCCTTCTCTTCTTTTTTGCTAAGTGGTTGTAGAGGATGAATTCCACCACTTTTAACTTGTTTCTCAACTTGAGATATAAACTTTTGTTGTTTAGCACCTTTTTTATTTTTTAATCCAAACGTTTTATCCTAAAAAAGTAAAGAAGAAATTTTTTTGTCTATTTTTGTTGCCGATGATCTTTGGCAAAGTAACCTCAATAATTTTTTCCTTTTTCTTTTGTTCAGTTTTCTTGCTTGCGGCAGGTGCTTTTTTTGGTGGCATTATTAAATTAAAATCGTTGTAAAAAAATTAACACAATTATAATTAACAAAAATCCCGATTTATGATGGTATTTTATATTTTTCCACAATACTTTCCGATTAAAATCACGCGTAAACTGACATTGCTTTGACGTGACACTCAAATGACAGATAGCCAATTGGAGCATGTTCTCTTCTACGAACTTGTGCGACATCTCGCAAATAATAGAAAAATGTTAACAATTTTAAAGTGGGGGGATATTTTTTTTAATGAGCTGTTCGACATCTGGTTTCTAATAGAAATTTATTAACGACTTTCATCCCAAAAGTGGACCAAAGTGTTTTAGGTGGACGTGGAAATACCGCCAGGTTTAGTAAAATCACTTAAAAAAAGAACTTCGCAATTCCTAATACTTCCTAAATAAAGTAAAATTTGAACATGAAGACATATTCATAGAAGAGAGCAGAATTTTTCATTTGAACCATCGTCCGGGAATTTGTTCAAAAAAATCGTTCAGGCTCCAGAGATGCTCCAAAAAACTCATCAGCGAGATTACGTTGTACTACGCTAACGTAACCGGCCTTCGATCAAAGACGACTTGCCTCTATACCAGCTCTACTTTTCGTTTCGACGTGGTCTGTCTGACTGAAACTTGGCTTTGTGGTATGATCGCCGATGCTGAGCTCTTCGGCCCGGAATACATCGTCTTTCGGCGTGACCGACATCTATCTGCAGTGAAC
This sequence comes from Leptarthrus brevirostris, assembly GCA_964036015.1. NCBI lineage: Eukaryota > Metazoa > Arthropoda > Insecta > Diptera > Asilidae > Leptarthrus > Leptarthrus brevirostris. Next base: position 149,849,268 of record OZ038372.1, read on the forward strand.
GCTCCTGTCGGGGGAGGAGTACTATGTACTGTTCGTCGCAATATCCCTTGCTCTGTTATTGAGATTTTGGACTCGAATATTTTGGAAACTTTATGTATAGTTCTCAAATTGCTGGATAAGAACGTGTTTATTGCCACCTCTTACATTCCTCCGGGAGCTACCAGGGATACTTACGACTCACTTGCTTCCTGCATCGACACTCTTTCCTCCTCTTTGCGTTCTCAAGATAAGTTGTTGCTCCTCGGCCAAGTATTAGCTGGGTGTCATCAGATATTGACAGGCTGATTCCTTCCCAATCACCTGCATCGCAGAGTTCTCTATTTTTCAACGACAGCATTACCTCTTCCGGGCTTGTACAGTGTTCCAGCATCGCTAATGATTCCGGTAGATTTTTGGATTTGGTGTTCAGCACTGACCCATGCAGCACCTTGGTCAGGCGTTGCCCGGTTTCTTTAGTTCCTGAGTTTCTTTCTGACAACTGCGATACTAGCTCTAAGGATTTTAGCTACTTGACATTATTTCCTCCTTCTTCACTGGAAATGAAAGATCTTACATTTGATGACGATACGGGTCGCGAAATACATCACTAATTTGTTAGATAGTTTTTCGTGCGGTCCTGATGGTATTCCTATTTCCCTTTATAAGAACTGTTCTTCTTCCTTGGTTTCTGTTCTTTGTTATTTATTTAATTTATCTATTTCTTTTGGAGTCTTTCCAAAATCTTGGAAATCATCTCTTATTATCCCTCTTCACAAGAAAGGCAAGAGGTGTGATATTTCCAATTACAGACCCATTGCAAACTTGCGTTGTATTGCTAAGATTTTTGAGGCATTAGTTTGCGATACACTATACTTTCATTGCAAACCTTTTCTTGGAACTTTCCAGCATGGCTTTGTGAAAGGTAGATCTACTGCGACTAACCTACTGGAATTCTCAAATTTCTGCTTATCCAAAATTGAGGCTGGAAAGCAAGTGGATTGTATCTTTACAGATTTTAGCAAGACATTCGACAGAATAAGCCACCAAATTTTGATTCACAAGTTGACGGCCCTCGGGTTTCCTTCATTGTTTGTAGACTGGATTCGTTCTTACCTACTAAATCGGACCCAGCGTGTGTCCTTCCGTGGATCACTATTCCAAGTTTATTTTTAATTCCTCTGGCGTACCTCAGGGAAGTCATCTGGACCCTATTTTATTTATTATATACATCAATGATGTATCTTCATTCTTGAAATATTCAAAAATTCTTTGTTATGTTGACGACGCCAAAATTTTCCGTGTTGTGTCCTCTATTCGAGACTGTGAACTTTTAAATTCTGACTGAGACGCTTTCTACAACTGGTGTTCTGATAACTATCTTCCCCTCAATATTAGTAAGTGTACGTCTATGTTTTTTACTCGTAGAAAGAATCCTCTCGACTTCAACTACACCATGCATGGCTGTGTTCTGGAAAAAATTAATAGGACCAAGGACTTGGGTGTCTGGCTGGACAGTCGTTTAACGTTTGACGATCACATTGATGAGATAGTTATTAAGGCTAATTCTACATTGGGTTTTATAAAAAGATGGGCAAAGGAATTTGACGACCCTTATATCACCAGGCTTCTCTACTGCACCTTTGTTAGGCCTATTCTGGAGTATGCTATTTGTGTTTGGTCACCATTTTATCGTGTCTCAATTGACCGGGTAGAGGCAGTCCAGCGCCGTTTTGTTCGCTTTGCACTTCGTGGGCTTCCTATAAGCGACCCTCTTATTCTGCCGCTGTACTCAGATAGGCTTAAGCTCATAAAACTATACTCTCTTGAATTCAGACGTAACATCTCTAAAACTGTTTTCGCTTTTGAATGTCTTCAAGGTAATGTTGACCCACCAGTCTTGTTGTCTAACTTATTAAATTATACCATAGATGCACTGTGGGGTTTAAATCTGGGGACTGAGAGGTGTTTTAATAACTTTTGGGCAGTTATAATTGGCCCAAAGTCGGCATTTCTCAGAGTTAGTTTGGGATCGTTATCCTGGTATAGGCCAAAAGAGTTTAACATTCCTAACTTTTCAGAACTTTGTTTTATATTCCTTTTATGGATATCTAAGTAATAAAGCCGATCCATCCTGTCATTTATAACTTCAAAGTTTCCAGGTCCAAAAGACCCCATACAACCCCATAGCATTATTCTCCCACCGCCGTGTTTTTCGGTCGGAGAAGTATGTTTGAAATTAAATTCAGTATTTGGTTTTCTTCAAATATACCGCCTTCCATCAGATCCAAACAGGTTAATTTTTGTTTCATCAAAAAAAATATAACCCGCTTTCAGAAAAACTTGGGTTTTTTACGTAATCTCTAGCCAAACGTATCTTACATACGTTAATGTACGGCTTTCGTCGGCAAGCTTTGCCTTTATAGCCCGATTGTTTTATAGTATTTCTTATAGTCTCATTAGAACACTCCTTTGTTGAAGTGTTTTTTTTTATTTCGTACGTAAAAATGGCGCACTTAACTTTGGATCCTTCTTAATTTCGCTCAGTTAACAGTTCTGACCTTCCTGATCGTTACTTTGTTTCAAAGGATTATATTTTTTTTATATTTTAGTATAACGTTTGTGACATCTAAATCGAATGACTCACGTTCTAACTAGCCTTGGTTTGATAGTTCCTTAAAAAACTTAAAGAATGTTAAATGTAAGGCCTGGAAGAGGTTTTGTTCCTCTAGGAGCGACGCTGACTATTTAACATATTCCAATTTACCAATTTAGTGTCTTCTTATAATAATTATATTAACAGAATGAAAGCATCCTTACGCGTCGATCCTAAGTTATTGTGGAGGTTCGTGAACTTGAAGCGCAATTCTGATGGCTACGCATCTTCTTCGTCTTTCGGAGACAGCGAAAACAAAGAGCCCTTGACGATAGCAAACCTTTTTGCCGATTCCTCGAATCCAAAGACCATTTACTTGACGAAGTTACGATTTTGAAGAAAATCTCTACCTTGACTGATAGTTTTTCAATTGGTCCTGACGGTATCCCTGCCTCACTCGTTAAAAGATGTTGTTCCGTTCTTGCTCCTATTTTGTGTTATTTATTTAATCTCTCAACTCGTTGCGGTGTTTTTCCGAAAGCTTGGAAAACCTCATTAATTATTCCCCTTCAAAAAAAAGGTGAGAAATGCGAAATATAGACCAATTGCTAATCTTTGTTGTATATCCAAGATTTTTGAGGCACTTATTTGCGATGTTCTATACTTCCACTGCAAGCCGTTTTTGCAGCCGTTTCAACATGGCATTACATTAGGGGTAAATCAAGTACCACCAATTTATTGGAATTTTCAAACTTTTTTTATTTCTGCATTTGAAGGTGGTAAGCACGTTGACTGTATTTCGATAGAATAAATCATAGAATTCTTGTTCTCAGACTCTACCTTCTCGGGTTTCCGCGAGTTTTTGTAAATTGAATTCATTTGTACTTATCTCAACGCACTCAGCGGGTTTCTTTTCTTGAAGCTCTGTATGATGTTATTTTCAACACTTCCGGTGTACCGCAGGGCTCCGATCTCGGGCCATTATTATTTATATAAGTGATGTATCTACGATTCTGTCTCACTCAAATATTCTTTTTTATGCCGACGACGCTAAGATATTTCGCACTGTTGCAGACAATACCGATTGCCTACTTTTAAATTCAGACTTGGACGCCTTTCAGAATTGTTGTTCCATTAAGGACCTTTCCCTAAATATCGGCAAGTGTACATCTATGTCTTTCTCATGAAAAAGATCTCCCCTTCAATTTAAATTTACCATAGAGGGTTTTCCTTTAACAAGAGTTACAAACACTAAGACCGAGGCCTTCCTTGGCATAATTCCCTTATATTACCACCTTATGTTGATAGACTTCGTCTGATCCACTTGGATATACTTGAAAAGAGACGCTGTAACTCCAGGATCCTTTTCGCTTTCGACTGCATTCGGGGGTCCATAGACTCTTCTGTTCTCTTGGAATGTTTTGGCATATCGGTTCGGGCTCGCTCCCTGAGGAATCACGACTTTTTTCAGTTATTTTTTAATTCCTCTTTTGATTGCATTGATTTTCATCTATCGCGAAAACATGTGAGGAGTTATGAACATGGAAGTGACACGGCCGATACGGATAGACACTTCCAGAAATTTGTATTTGTACTTTCCATGTACTTCTGAATGGCAGAATGGATTCAGATCGAACCACAGTTGCACCACTGCTCTTCTGAAATTAGTCGATGATGTTCGACTGGAAATTGATAGGGAGAGGCTTACTATTCTTTCTCTTCTTGATTTTTCTAAGGCCTTTGATACAGTCAATCACAAGTGTCTTCTTCGTAAGTTAGCGAATCTCTTTTGTTTTGAAACTTTGAAAATTGATCAGCAGTTTTCTAGAAGGTCGCAAACAGAAAATATCACTCGGCTCTAAGTCTTCTAGCTTCCTTTCAGTGTTGGCTGGTGTTCCTCAGGGCTCAATTTTTGGGCCGCTCCTGTTTAGCCTTTACATAAATGACCTTCCCAAGGTACTCAAACTCTCTAAAATCTTAATTTATGCTGATGATCTTCAGATATATCTAAGCTGCCCTCTTGGGTTGACCGAGGACTGTATCTGGCGCATGAATCAGGATCTTCGTGCTGTCTCCAACTGGGCATCTATTAACGATTTCAAACTTATTCCCGCCAAATCTCAAGCTATAGTTATAAACACAGACTTCTTCTCACCTCTGCTGATTGGTTCTACATCAATTCCTTTCGTGATGAATTTAAGAACCTTGGGAGTTATCATGTCTAATTCTCTCTCATGGGCGGATCATGTCAACAGTATTATTTCCAGGGTATATGGTGGTCTTCGAAGGTTGTGGTGTGGTGCCTCGTTCGTTCCTGTGAGTGTGCGCTTTGTCTTGGCAAAATCCTTGCTCCTTCCCCTGATTACACAGGGCCACATTGTTTCCGGCAGACTCGACTCGGCTTCGCAAAATAAGCTCAACGTATGTTTAAATTCAATTGTACGCTATTTATACGGGCTTCGGAGATTTGATGCTCTTCCTTGGATGCTCTTTTCCATCTGTTCCTTGGATGCTCTTTTCCATCTTTTGCCAAAATGCGCATGATTCAGTTCTTGTTTAAATTAGTTCTTAAAGGCAAGCCACTATTTTTTTGACTGAGAAGCTATTCTTCTTAAGGTCGTCTCGTATGAATAATATTCAAGTACCTAGATACACTTGTTAGCAGTCGAAACGCGAATTCTTCGTTCATGCTGTCACGCTCTGGAATTCGCTTCCGTTGGATGTGAGGCGTGCGGGTTCGCTTGGGGCATTCAGGGCGCGGTTGGAATCACACTACCAGGAATAGATTGTATTGTTGCACATACTTTTTGATGGTTTTTCTTCTTGTTTTCTTTTTTTTTTCTTAATTATTGGTCATCTTCTTGTAGCCTATGCCTGATTGCTTCTCAAATCAGGCTCTATTATTATTATTGTATTAGTTCTTTAAATTTATAAATTTGATTTCTTTTCAACCTTTGCTATGTACAAACATAAAGAAAATGTTCTTATATGTACAATTTTTATTTACAATGAATAAATGAAATGAAATATGAAAATGTACTGGAGAAAAAAATTCTAAAAATTTGTCATTTTTTGAGTACAGAAAAACAATAAAATTTTCTTGAAAGAGACTTTCATGCATCATATGCCTAGAAAAGATAAAATCACATGCGTAGTGATATAACTTACAGTTTCCAAAGCTGATGATTGTTAAGTATTATATAAAAGCAGTCATTATTTGTAGCAAACGAGAATACCAAAGATCTCAATTCAAAAATTTAACTCCTTTCATAGAGAATTCCAACAGCCCAAACCGAAAACAAAATACTTAGGTTAAGGCAATGAAACAGCATAGGCATAATAAAGAAAATGACTTTTTAATGACCTGAAGGATTTTATGTTTACTTGGGATTAAGATTTTAGTGACATAAATCAAGTACGGAAAAAAAACAACAAGAAGAGATACGAGAGCATCAGAAAAATTTTCTGCCTTGATATAAACAACCTCCCTGCGGACAAATTTTTAAATTCCGCAAGCAAAACAAAAATTCATTTTTAATGTTATTTCTCTGGAGACCTCACAACTAGCGATAGCGGCAAGCAAGCAGCCTTGCCTTGCACAAAAGTGCTTAGTTTATCTAGCGAATAAAATTTAGAACAGCTTTTAGTGAAAGTATTACACAAACTGGCCGCCTGGTGTCTATCTCTAGCATTAAGCCTAAGCACTGTGTAGTGTGTATGCTATCGGCTAAACTCTCCTTTGCATGTCAACTTTGATTGCGAAGTCGAGCAGTTGCAGAGCGGAGCGGTTTTGTATTTTTCGTCTTTGTACGAGAGACTTAGGCACATGCGACATGGGTATCCCAATTGGTAATGAAAGAGGAGATGATGAAGGCATCAGCCATACAGAAAAAGCCAGAGTAATGAAGACGGACCACACAGAATTAAACACGACCACCCAGTCGGTGAATGAAAGACCACACACAGTTTCACTAAAAGAAAAAAAAACAAAACAACAACTGAACAACTCTAAAGAGATACACAGGTTGAATGAAATATATCGCGCGTCTATACGAGCCGAAGCCGATTTATTTATAACGTACTCGCTCATGGATAGTGGCTAAGAGCCGCACCGAACCCGGCCAGCTTGATGACATTGTTACGCAAAAATCAACAAAAATTTCACACTCTTAAATCAATTAAGTTACGAGAGGAGATATGCCGCCAAGTGTCCGAACCGAGTACTTGTGCCAGTGCAGCGGGATGATGGGATTGTTATGTTATATTATGTTGCTCTTGCCTCCCAAGAAGGTCATACCGCCGGTGATGAAATGAGGTTCACAGAACTCAGTGGCATTGCGAGTAAAAAGGATCATCCGCAAGTCAATATTTCTGTGGCTTTATAGGGAAACGAGAAAAATGCACATAACTTGGATAATAAGCGCGTACTCAGCCATAAAGTCCCCCCAGCGTGCAAACAGAAATGACCGGCGTGTGTGTGGTGTTGATGGAACCAAGATCCGCCAAGAAAACCGCTGCGATGAAGACAGTAGCTCGAACCTTGAAGCGAAAGTACTGGCGGTAAACATCAAAGGAGGTTACTTCAAGGTGATGTACAGTGTACCATGACTAAGTAATTCTATCGAGCCACTTAAATTTTCTGATATTATTTTCGAAATTGTTAATGTCGTTTTTTTCTCTTCTTCTTTTCCTTGCAGATGACTTTCTGTGTTTATTGTTGTCGGGATTTTCCACGCAATCAAAGGTAAGCAAATGAACTACAAATAGTTTTTATGTGCATCGTAAAAATTAAGACAATTTTTTTCCAGATGAGTATTGAGAATCGATTTTGTAAATATAATAGCTGAGGAGAAGGTTGCGTTATGCTTTTGGTGACGGAAAGAGCGAATAGAAAATGGATTTTTGTGCAAAGTAGTGCTCTTGAGTAGTACCTATGAATACTGTCTAATAATTGTGGAAAGGTAGTAGCGTAGTTTTTAACTTTTGCATATAAATTAATTATGTCTTTGAAAAATTTTAATTTTAAGTTAATTACTTACTTCTAAGAACTATGCATAAAAAGTAACATATTATCGCCGCTGATCTTAGCTTAGTCCAAAGTAATCTTTATCCCATCGAAAGGTTGCCAAGACTCACAAGCTCATACTTCACTGTTAAAAAGTTAACAGATCTGATATTCAGCCAAGCCCCTAACTCTACAAGGCTCAACTCTACAACCCCTAACCAGAGCTGTAAAGTAATCATTCTTTGTGGAATTAATTCAAACCTAATTCCAATTCATTCGAATTAAAATTTTTTAATTCCATTACATTTTAATTAGGAATGGAATAAACAAATGGAATTAATATTCCAAGTAATGATGTATGTAATTGGAATTCCTTCCTTAGTCCTTCCACCGAGATTGGCAAAGGAATGAAAAGTAATTGAAAATGAATTATTCATGATTTAAAACCAGATTTTAGTTACTTAATTCTTTTTAAATTCCTCTTTTATGAAAACATTCTCAAACTTTCAAATTCAAATTTCAGGATAAATTATAATAATAATAATAATTTCTTTATTGGACTTGTACAGAAGATTACAAAAGCTTATTTCAGTACTAATGAAGTGATAATATATAAACAATGGACTACCTATTAAAGACAAAATCAAAAAAATAACAATTCAAAACAAATCCTTTCATTCAAGACAGAAGAGAAAAGAAAAATTATAGTAGTAATAGCAACCTATGACCCCGCGAAACTGTGTACCACCCTCATTCTAAACCACCACAATTCTCTAACCTCTCAAAGAAAAGCCGAATGGAGCCCGCCCTCTGAACGCTAATCGGAAGAGTATTCCATCTACGTATAGCCTGGACAGAAGCCTTGGAGGCAGAAGCCTAATACGTCTGAGAGTACGCAGGAAATGCAGCTTTTCATACAAATATGCAGGACATTTGTTAGATAACAACTTATATAAGAAAATTAGTTGACGACGCTCAAGGAATACTCCAGTGGACGTGCCAAGCAGTGGTGTAAGGTGCGATACATGAGCATTTCGGGGAAGTCCGTAAACGTACCGCATAACATCATTAAAGGCCACCGTCATACTCCTTCGGCAAATCGAGTCCAATTTTGGAATTACATTACTGCCGTAGGTAAAAAAAAGGTAAGATAAGCGATTTGGCCAGTTTCATACGAATTTCCAATGATAAAAAATTAGAAGTTATCCGTAGCCTCGTAATCCACCATATATCTTACCCAACATGTGAGAGACCTGATCACAGCAGCTGAAGCTTGAGTTAAGACGCACACCTAGATTTCTGACTTTTTCGACGTATTCCAGGATACAATCACCTAAGAGGACAGCTGGTAGCTCAGACCTCTCAATATAGTTTCTATATACGACCAGACAACTCGACTTACTTGAATTAACGGATAGATTGTTCCTTACTGAACATTCATGGATGTGACGAAGATCCTCATTAATTCTACAGACACAATCCTCAATTAACCCTATGGGTCTACTTAGATATATTTGAACATCATCAGCGTACAGGTGTATGGAAGAATTACTGATTGTAGATGGTAGATCATTCAGATAGAGACTAAATAAGAGCGGGCCAAGTATTGAGCCTTGCGGAACATCCGAATGAAGGTATTCTGTCTGTGAGTTTGAGCCGTCGATCTTCACTTGGCACCGATTATGCTTCTACCAATTGGCTTTTGACAGTAAGTTCTTTACAGTGCTTAAGCAAAGTGCGAAATTCCTATAATATTTTATTGTATTCGGTAAGTCGAGAATTTTATTTAAGAATTTTATCTTGATGGCAGGTTGTGGAATGTGTTGAATTAGGGGGAAAAAGGTATTTGGTGTTTCTAGGTTACTGTTTCCACTTAATAGCTCATAAATGTTTCATTATGCACCCGAAGCCAAAAGTTAAAATACCAAATAATATCAGACAGCACGTCCTTTATATTAAATATCAATATCGCTTCTTTCCCTCCCTTCTCCCTACCAACCCTTATTAAGAACAGTGGCACGGTTTGTTCTTTTGATTTTAACAATTTTTCTGCCAAATTGCAATATTTACACTTTTTCTCCATGGTTTGTTAACTATAGGAAACAACATTTCATTTGATACCTCGAATATACCCACATGGATTGAATTTAACTGGTTTTGCAATAAACCTCAATATATTTTTGTCTTGTTTCTTAAACGAAAAAATTTTGAATTGTTTTGTTGAATCGAATTTTTTACAAGTGTCCGCTTAATTTTGTTACTGATTGTATGAAAAAATTAAATAATAAAAAACTTAAAACACTAAAGTTCCTTTCCAAGAAAAAAAATTTAGGTGTAGTCCAAAATCGGTTGGATGCAGTCTTGCATTTTTGGACAGGAAAATATGTATGAACAGAAAGTGCTAATCAGTTTGAGAATGTTTTCATAGAAAAGGAATTTAAAAATAATTAAGAAACTAAAATCTGGTTTTAAATCATGAATAATCGTTTTCAATTACTTTTCATTCCTTTGCCAATTTTGGTGGAATATATGAGGAATTCCAATTGCATACATCATTACTTGAAATATTAATTCCATTTGTTTATTCCATTCCTAATTAAAAAGTAATGGATAAAAAAATTTTAATTCCAAAGAATGGAATTGGAATGGGAATAGGTAATGAAGTTTACAACTCTGCCCCTAACTCTAGAAACCCTTCATCTTGGTCAAAAAGTATGGCTTGGCAGTTTCGCGGCCATCGCACAGTCACTCCTATGGACTTATGGTACGAAATTAAGTCACTGATCTTTAATGTTGTGCCATGCATTAGATCCATGAAACGGCCAAGCCATACTTTTTGACCAAGAAGTAGGGTTTGTAGAGTTAGGGGTTGTAGAGTTAGGCCTTGTAGAGTTAGGGTCTTGGCTCCACATCAGATTTGATAACTTTTTAACAGTGAAAGCGGTATGAGCTTGTGAGTCTTGGCAACCTTCTTTACATGAAATGGTTTTGGTGGGATTTAATTTCTTTTTGTAAGATGCTCTAGTTCGTTATATTTTTTCCGACTGTATTTCTTGTGCATCAGCTATTCTTTTTTTCATAGCCCACTCTATATCGCTGCCTCTTTTCCTTGTTGTACCTCCCTAGAAGAAATTGTATATACAGACCTGCACCCCCTTGGGGGGGTTGGAGGGTGAAAGTTACAGATTTCTCAATATTTTCGTTGTTTGCGTACAGAACCTAGTCTACATACCAATTTCCCAATTTCAGCTTTCTAGGGCTTTTGGAAGTTTGGAAATTATCTTATGAGAAATTGTTATTTAATACAGAACCATACCCCCCTTTTCGATGGGTTGGAGAATGAAAGATTTCTTAATTTTTTCGTTGTTTGTGTGCTAATCCTAGTGTACATATCAAATTTCAGCTTTCTAGAACTTTTGGAAGTACCTACCAATAAGAAATTCTATATACAGACCTGAACCCCCCTATATGGGGGGGTGGAGGATAAAAGTTACAGATTTCTCAATATTTTCGTTGTTTGTGTGCTAATCCTTGCCAGCATACCAAGCTTTCTAAGACTTCAGGAAGTACTCTAGAGGTTTTGATGACGGAGGTTTTGATGATCATGAGTGGCGAAATCGACGTATTTCAGGTATTAATAAAATCTAAAGTATAAAAGCTGGACAAATGAAACTTAGTGTATTTCATTAATCTGGTAACATCTTATTCTAAGAATTTGAGCTCTCTGGTATTATCCAGACCGAAGCTATGAGATTAACATTACAACTTGTTCTACATGCATTCTACTGTCATACTTAAATACTTAAAATTTATTGGCTAACAGTTTTCAAAAGTGTGTCATTCCCAATATTTAACAGTTCACTTTATCTGTGTGAGTATAACTGCAGCCAACTCTACAGCAAGCTCACCGTAAACTGCAAACCATGAATTGAGGAATTTTGCGCACCCATATAAGGCCAAAGTGGTCTGACATTTCTTTCAATTTATATTAGGTCTGTTTCTTTACCTGCAGGAATTATAATTCCTGCGCAGGAAACTGCAGAAAGTTGTTTTCATACTCAGTTTGACAGCAGCGCTTCCCCTGTTGGAGGAAAGTTCAGAAATTTGCGGTAGCTTTAAACTAGGTCTGTTCACGTACCTGCAGGAATTATAATTCCTGCGCAGGAAAATGCAGGAAGTCGTTTTCGTCGTGTTTGACAGCAGATTTTTGCTGACGTCACCGCTTCCCCACCTTCAGGAAAATTCAGGAATTTACAGTAGCTTTAAACTGCCTTACTTTTCCTTACTGTCACCGGCTGATGTCAAATACCTGACTTGTTTATTTTTGAGGTTACATTGGCACTCTTCTAATTTTTCAGGCACTTTCAGAAAAATGTTTTTGTACTTTTGACAAATGTACCCCCACCACATAAAGAAGGAAAATGCAGGAATTTTCAGCTGCAGAAGTACGTGAACAGACCTAATGTCTTACTTTTCCTTACTGTCACCGGCTGATGTCAAATAGCTGAGTTGTGTATTTTTCAGGTTATTCACTTTTTCAGGAAATTTCAGAAAACTGTTTTCGTACTTTTGACAACTGCACCCCCACAATATAAAGAAGGAAAATGCAGGAATTTTCAGCTACAGAAGTAAAGAAACAGACCTATTGCTTCTAATGGCAGCCGGGAGGTAATTTTTCTTTAAACTCCACCTATAGTGCCTAAACTATTGCTTCTATGAAACAATTTTTTCGTTCTACTTGAAGTAGATAAAACAATCTTTCGAATGAAGTGAAAATATTCACACCTTATTTAAGAAACTAACAACCATTTTTAAGCATAAAAGCGCGGAAATGTACGGGAGTGGAAATTCAAAGAAAATACAAATGACAGAGCATGGTCGGACCATGATTTACTACTTGCGTTTTGGATGACAATTTGGTTTGCGATTATTCGAAATTTCACGTTTAATCAAAGATTTCTCGTTATTTTGCTTAATAAAGTGTACTTGTTTTTAGTTTGTTAGAAGGTCATGTAGGCTGCTTTAAGTTAATATCAAACTAATTTTTTCATGTAACTAATAGTTTTGGCACTAGGACGAGGTTAAGGAAAAATTACCCCCTGGCTACCATAAGAACCAATGTAAATAGGACCATTCAGTAAGACCATTTACGACCACATGCAAAAGGCCAGTTCATGGCTTGTAGTTTACGGTGGTTTTGATCAGAGTAGTAGTGAAAATCGTGTTAGCTGTCAGTCTCGCAGGTAGTGAACCAGTCATTTATTAACGCTTCGTGGTTCGGTACTTACGTTTCTTAGAGCAATCTACAGATTATCCCTGAGAAGCTTGAAGTACAACGTCAGTGACTGTGATATATTTCTGATCTTCATCAACGAGTTAATATTGGCGGCTCCCTTTAAATTGCATTGATTAAACGTTATGGTGTTCCGCAAGGTTCTGTACTTGGTCCATAGTTTAGTATCTATTCATAAATGATCTTGTGCAGATTATTGAAAGTATCAAAAATTCACCTTATTATTATTACAAATGGATCTGGGATCACCATTCTGTCACTTCGACTAGAAAGATCTTTTGTGGCGGAAAATTCACATATACGTAACTGATTGGAAATTGGATCTTAGCGAAATTTTAACTTTACCAAGTTATTTTATTTCCAGGACCTAAATATCTAGTCATTCGTCTTTTGTTCTTTTAACGAACTTTGGCCAAGTTTTAGACTTCATCATAAACAATCCACTGCAAAAATAAAAAATATTCATGTTCCCTCATTTCCCTTACCCCTAACTGCCTTCCGCTCAAAGCTATCATAGGGTTGTCCCCTGGGCTTTGGCTACATCATAAAAAAATTTTTTTTTGCTGCGGAACTTGGCCGTACTTTAACTCGCCAAGTGCTTCCTGGCCTCCGTTTAACAGAGATATTTTTTTGTTGGGACGATATTCTGGATTCTATCCCTTCGAAAATCTTCAGATAGATTTGTAAAAAAGTATGTCACAACACTTTGGTCGCATGCAAAGTTAGTACGTGTTGAATAAGAGTACTTTTCTGCGCTCGATTTGGCAATTAATACTTGAATAACTTAGTACAAGTCAGTCGTTCATCAATTGGAATTGTCTTTCAACCGCACAAATTTAGTACTTGGTGATGAAGACTTTTACCTGCTATATAAGCACCTGTTTTGAATATTGTCATGTGTAGATAGTTCCTGAATTCAGAAGACAACAAAAAAAAACATCAAACTATTAGTTGACTTTACCTTGCCTGTAGTTAAGCCTGATTGGAGCAAATTTACATGCTTGAATTTAATCCAAACTGGTTCATACTTGTATAATCGTAACTAACCGATTTACGTAAGAATCTGATTATCGTTACCCCCAAAATCAATGTTTAGTGACCGCATGAATATTATATACAAAATTTACTCTATGTACGTATCTCTTGCGGTTATACTGCCCACTGAAACGACATTCACCTAATTACAGGTATTAATTGAGATTTTTAAAGCCTATTAAAGTGCATTACATTGCTCTAACCAGTTCGCTTATAAGCTCAATAAAATATGTAGTTCAATTTACGTTACCAAGCCGGAAAAATACAATCATCACGAACATATGACAGACCACTGAGAAACGAAAATAAAAAGTCTCGGCTTCCTAGGTGGTCTCACTTCCAATTCCAAAAATAAAATAACAGAGCGGACAGAGAAATACTCGACGGTTGCACAGCATGCGGACATGCGGACTTTTATGATTGAGAGACGTCAGACGTCGAAGAAGTCACTGACGTACTGAAGCAAAACAAATTATACCTACCTGGCTTACCTCTGGAGCCGCAATCCTCAAAGTCTCCTTGAAGTTAATTAAGACATTAGAATGGATTTATCATGCGGAAAGAATCGCATCGACCCCAACCACATAGCTTGGCCAGTTTTAATAGGGACATCGTTGCTGTAATATCAATTGCAATGGACATTTGGATTAGGAGCTTTTAGCTGTAATGATTGTGGCAATTTGTGGTTCCATTTACCTTTTCATTAGGTTTTGGTACATCTGAACTTAGCCACTGGACGCTGCGTCCAGTGAATGGAGACGCGAGGTTTTTTTTTTTATTTGTAATACTTTACCCGTGCGGTAGCGTCATTAAATGCCTTTTTTTCATCCTCTACACATCATGCTTTTACGCTAGCGATGAACTTTGAGCTGTGTGCGCTCTGTGTAGCGGAAACACGTGGGTGGTCCTCTAATTCCACAATCTCGCTTTGTATTCATGCATCTCATGTTGGTTTATTGTTAAGTTTCTAGAGGGATACAAGTACGACTACGGATAGAATGAGATTTCTCGCCAGTGTGTAATGTTTTTCAAAAACTTCTTGCTCCATTTTTACCCTGATAAACACACTGAAATACTTTTCTCAGTGGAAATTTCTGTCGTATAGTCAAAGAGAGATGAGCAGTTGGTGTGTGGGGAACGTAGAGCTCATGTGAAAAATCAAAACAATCTACAGTCTCTGCTAAATATTTCGTTACAGATTATTTTCAAACGAGATTCGTTTGGACTCGGATGTATTCATTTCCAAAAATTTTAAGGAACCACTAATAAATACTAAAACGAACCACTTTAAAGGTATCATGGGCGAAGTATCACCCCTGGCAAATTGCTTCTCTTTGAAGAAGAAGTATTTAAGTTTAATACAAGCTATAACATGATAGTACAATAAATAAAAATACAAGCTATAATAAATGATAAGTCATAATAAATAGTATGAGCTACAATATGAGCTATAATTATAATAAATGCAAACTGGAAAAAAGAAAAACAAAGAAAGGGGATCAAGATATAAGGCTTTGTGAAGGGATGATTTACTCAGATGGAAGTCAAAGGAGGACAGGTCGTTGACTTTTCGTAGCATCCTGGTAATTGGTTCGCGTTGACCGTTAGGTTAGGTTAGGGTGGCGGCTATCAGCCTTACAGCCGATCAGCCTCACATAGACCTATAAATGGTCCGTTGTGTTACCACATCCGTGGAACCGTACCTGATTGCCGGGTTTATCTAAAACCAGCCGCAGCTGGCTATATCACCCATACCACCTAAGAAGTACACGCCCATTGCATTGTACCTTTTTTTTGCTAGGCCCTTCCACCTCTTCCTCGTCCATACAACTCCGGCAGAAGTCATTCGTGGGAACGCGCAGACGTTCTGCGTGTCTACCGAAAAGACAGTGGCCAGTAATTACTGCCACAATGTTTCGGAGGTTTATCCGGCTTCCGTTTAGCAGAAATGCGGTTTTTCTCAAATCACAGCTGCCTTGACCGTAGTTCGTGCGATGGCGGTCGAGTCGGAAAAGTGGAGTGGACCTAAGGTTGCGGGGATTGGTATAGATGGGTAAATATTGCAGGATTGAAGGGCAGTCTATGGCACCAGTTAATAACTGATAAATGAAGAAAATGTCGGAAACATCACGACACTTACTAAGGGGTTGTAAGTCGATCAGTTTCAGACGATTTTCATAAGGTGGAAGTTTGAATCTGTCTACCCGCGGAAGATCACGTAGATCGAAGCGAATGAATCTACGCTGGACAGATACAATCCTGTTAATGTGGGTTGTTTGTGTAGGTAACCATACGTGGCTGGCATATTTAAGGACAAGGGAGATATAGAAAGATTTGGAAACATAAGGATTGGAGAACTCTCTAGACCAACGCTTCACAATTCCTAGCGCGGAGTTAGGTCTGTTAATTATACTGTCAATGTGGGAACGGAAATTGAGTACGCTATCACAGATTATTCCTAGGTCACAAAGAGGTACTTCTCAACGCATCCAATGTTATTTATCGAAAGTGCATTGATTCAGCAGATTTTCCTAAAATCATCTTGAATGGCATTGAAATACCCTACAAGGACACGGTAAGGAACTTAGGAATTATCTTTAACAAAACGCTATCTTGGTCTCATCATGTGAAGGGCATTCTATCTAGAATATATCATTTTGACGTTCCGTGTCAGATTTTTCCTTAGATTTCTTTCTTTTCAATTCATTACCACCATCTGTTAAATCCTATAAAAAAATTAAAAATAAATATTTGTGGTAAAAGCTACCTAACTATTCGAATATTATTTAAAATGAAAATAGAAGAACTAATAATTTGCATAATTTAACAGATACCTTAAACTCACGAAGAATGGAAACGTATAGCAGCAAAATTTTTGGAAAAGTCGGGCTTCCCCCACTGTCTCGGCGCGGTAGACGGCTATCATGTACTAATACAAAAACCACATAATCCTGGATCCTATTATTTTGACTAGCTAGCTAGGTAGCTGGTCCCGACTTCAGTATTTTGATGGCTGAAGTAGGAGCAAATGGAAGAGTTTCTGATGGGAGAGTTCTTGCAAATTCAGAGTTTGGAAAGCTTCTTAATGGTCAGAAAATCAATATTCCACTATCTGATTCGATAGAAGAATTGCCATATGTTTTCGTTGGGGATGAAGCGTTCGCCCTACAGGACAATTTTGTGAAACCTTATAGCCAAAACACATTAAACAATGAACGGCGAGTTTTTAATAGAAGATTGTCATCCGCAAGACGAATGGTTGAAAATGTTTTTGGAATACTCGCTACTCCAAGTGTTTGGTTCAGCAATTAAACTTGCCCCAGAAAAAGTAAACGCAGTAGTTTTAGCTTGCAGCTACTTACATAATTTTTAAATCAAGAGACATATGCGGACAAATTATTACGAAGAATCATTTAATGTTGAAAATGCACACCAATTTATTGGTCTTCAGCCGTGCCGCGCGAGAAAACCTTCTAATGGTAGTAAAATAATAAGAGAAAAATGTTGTAGCTACTTGAATAATGCCGATTATCAGCGCAAACGATTTTGTTATTTGATAAAAGTGAAAGCAATTTTGACGAAATAAATAAATGAGCATTGTAGATACAAACGAAATATTTTCCTTAACTCACTGATATCACTTTGTATTGTCGTTAGTCCCTATTGAAATAATCTCCTCGTCTCCTATAAATAATAAATATTCATAGTACCATAAATTGGGTTGGTAAACATCATCGGCTCCACATCCTGATTTCTTCAAAGCTACCACTTTTCTATGCTCGCAGCGAAATGCCGTTCTTAAGGAGTTAATTTTTTTTCTCACAGTTTCACGGTCCGCTAACGGATAATGTTCTTTATATTTCTCCACTAATACAGCGTATGCCACATTTTTTTGTCCATATATTCTTTGGATTTCGATTTCCACAATTCCGGCAAATTTCTACACACTGCGATAAATTCTCTTAAAAATTCGCGCTCGTTGGATGTTGACTCCATGATTTCTAAATTTCAACTGACTGAGGATATTTGCGCAAATATTGCACTTAACATTAAAATAAAAGTGCTTCAAATAATTTTCCAAAATTGTTCGTAAATATGCTTCAAATAATTGCACAAATATCAAATAATGCTCTTAACAAGTCCGTTTTGCACAAATTTATTTGATCGCCAAGGGGGCCCTTAACAACAAAGTTTCACAAAATCATGTTTAG
The DNA here is from genome assembly GCA_964036015.1 of Leptarthrus brevirostris. Taxonomy (NCBI): domain Eukaryota; kingdom Metazoa; phylum Arthropoda; class Insecta; order Diptera; family Asilidae; genus Leptarthrus; species Leptarthrus brevirostris. Next base: position 149,867,384 of record OZ038372.1, read on the forward strand.
AAATACCTCATTTGTTTGGCTGTATAGAGCTTCCCAAACGCTATAATCAAGAATAATCAAGCAAATTAAAAAATCAAAGTTAAGCGTTAATTATGTTTCCCCTTACAAAGATGACATTTTTTAAAGGCCTCATTAGCAAATTGCTTATTAGTTTGATCCTCTCAATTTTCTAATTAATCTAAAAAAAATTAATTTAATTTAATTATTTCTAATTGTAAACAACATTACTTACAAAAAGTCAAGTTATTCGCTATCGTTGCGTAATTCTAATTTCTTTCTCATATTTATGAAATTTGATGAAAGGTCACGGTTTTCAATTACATAAATTTTAAACAAAATTCCAGTTTTCAAAATAAAAAAGGCGGGGAAAAAAAGGTATCAATTTCGAACATCTTACTGAATAATCTCGGTTACGTTTTTTCACCCGTTACTGTACTTATTATTATTATGAGACCACAAAAACCGAAGTAGTCAGAGCAGTAGCGGATTATGCTACGAAATCGGAACTCCAAGTCTCTGCATTATTTTTTATTTGATTTTTTTTTGTAAATGCACGTATAAACAATGGATGTTGTATGAATTTTATACGCACTACATTAGCACGAACTTGACTACATTCTTACCAAACAAAATGGCTGCCACGATCAATTGTCGATCGTCTACAGGTAGTACTTCATACACGTTTGTTTTTTCATCTCTTCGAGAGAGAAACCCCATGTCTCGGAGACGGCTGTATTTGTAACACTTCAGTCACATAAGAAGGATTCTCTGGTTTCTGTATCTGTACCACTGCACAAACTGATCAGATTGACATCGATCTTTGAAGTCGTAAGACCTGGATTAGCGCGACGAGTTAGCGTGTGTTTTTAATAATATTCTGAAAACTTCTAAATATACGGCTAAGTCAAATAAGATCCATTTTAATTGTGAGTTTGATGCATTCATATCTAGTAATATCGAACATCCGAAACTGTTGCGGTGCGCTGTAGTTCGAAATTGTTTCAGTGCCTGTAAAAAAAACCAAGTGGATTGTTAGTAATCAGCGAAATTTTAGTGTTCCATTCGAATAAGAGTCGTAAAATAAATCAGAGCTCTGTGTAAAACAAAAATGTTTAGAAAAATGTGTACTCGATGTGTTTAGTGTTTGGATGCAAAGAAATATATCAGTGATAATGTCTCAATTAAATGCTTAAAATGATATTAAATAGGCTACTGATTTAAAAATAAAATGGTTGTACCCACAATGGATACATTACCCAGAGTTCCAGACACACACGGCGATGTTGTTGACGAGAAATTATTCTCGGACTTGTACATAAGGACGAGCTGGGTGGACGCACATGTCGCACTCGATCAAATCGATAAGGTACTGAACTCAAAATAAATAATTCAACCTTATTTCAGAGTGAAAATAACACCCACTTCCGACAACGCCGCTTCCAAATTGAGACGTTAGAATTGCGCGCTCTCAGGCTATAAATTGAGACGTCTCCGATGATTTATGCGATTACCTTAACGTTTCTGCTGCAGACCACCCATGTAGAAAATGACGGTTTTTTTGTTGTTGTAATTTCTCTTTTAGCCAAGGGCCAAACCCAAAATTTCTTGTTTTATTGGTCGATTCTATGTGCCCGCTGAGTTTTTCTTTCCGCTCACTAGGCTTTTATGAGGCTGCGATCGGTTTTTTCGTGTGGAAGCTTGTGTGGTTGGTTGCTGGCTATTCGGTTTTTGTGAACAATGTTACAGAGATGCTGCCTTTAGTGGCTATCTCCTCTACTTTTATTGAGTATATTTCATCGCTGACTTTTTCTGAATTTCATTTTCTGTCAAATTTATTATGCAGGAAGATTAAGACATTAATCAAGTTGAGAGTTTGCTGCTTTACAGGATCTTTTGATGAGTTAATCGGTCTTGGGTTTTTCTTTTTCTGGTGCGAATTTACTGAAAGTCAATTTTATTTAAGAAAATTTTTGATTTGTGTACGCTGTTCCGGCAGAAAACTGAATATTAAAAATTTTATTTTCAAAATTGTATTAAGTCTTGTGTTACGATATAAATGGACTACCTTCAGTATTACATAAGAGGTTCTATTTTGACTTCCTAACTATGACTAAAATTGGAATTGTGCAAATGAGATTTAAGCAAAAAAGTTGTTTATTTGTTTATATAACTAGCTCACACTAGAAAGTAAGATTACACAAGAAAAAACAGAAGACGAAGATAAACAGAGCGAATAGTATTTGTTTATTTTGTCTGTTTACAAGTTAACAATAGTAAAATCAACACTTCACTATTGTTAGTACTATTCAGGCAATTAATTGGTATTAAGTGAAATAATTAGTACAAAAAATTAGTAAAGTAAATTTGGGACCCACCAAAAACATTTCATGTAAAGAAGGTTTCCAAGACTCACAAGCTCATACCGCTTTCACTGTTAAAAAGTTATCAGATCTCATGTGGGGTCAAGCCACTAACTCTACAAGACCTAACTCTATAACCCCTAACTCTAGAAACCCTTCATCTTGGTCAAAAATTATGGCTTGGCAGTTTCGCGGCCATCGTACAGTCACTCCTATGGACTTATGGTAAGAAATTAAGTCAATGGTCTTTAATGTTGTGTCATGCATTAGATCCATGAAACGGCCAAGCCATACTTTTTGACCACGAAGTAGGGTTTCTAGAGTAAGGGGTTGTAGAGTTAGGCCTTGTAGAGTTAGTGCCTTGGCTTCACATCAGATCTGATAACTTTTTAACATTGAAAGCGGCAGGGGTGGATCCAGGATTTTTGTCTGGGAGGGGCACAAGGGCCAGACGGGCAAGGAGTGTTCTCATAAGATTACACTATATCTTTGGGAGTAATTGTAAAATAATGACATTCAACTGTAACTATAAGAAATATACTTGTAATAAAGTTTAATAATGAAAATTATGAAAAATTACATGTTTAATAATGATCGTTTTCTTTTATGTTTTCTGCTGAAAATATCAAGTACTTCTGTAGGGTTTTTCATTGAAGCAATGTCTTGATGGATATGCATTTAAAGCCAGTCCATTCAAACGATCTTTCGTCATCTCCTCGACACTTTCCGATTGAGAAGAGATGCAGCTCAACCCTACTATAGGCTACCCATACCGATAGAAGATAATGCAAGGCGTCACCTTACCTTTACTTATTTTTCACATTCCATATTCCGGGATGATCCGGAAATATTTTTTTCATATAAGTAATAGTTAAGGCGCTAAGACGAGTTTATAGAACAATAACCCCCCCCCCCCTCCTATAAGAAGCAATGTAAATTTGTCGGAAATTCAGACCACTTGGGCCCTAATGTGTGTGCGAAAAATTTCTTTCTTCTTGGCTTGTAGTTTACGGAGTTTTTGCAACTCGCGATAATTTGCGCCAACGTATATGTACGCAAAACGAAACAAACCTAATTATAGCGCGACCTAATTAATCTCTTTGTGCTTTTTGTATGGTCGGTTGTGATCGGCTGGGGGGGGGGGGGCACGTGCCCTGTGCCCCTGTGTGTCTTGGCAACCTTCTTTACATGAAATGTTTTTGGTGAGATTTCATTTCTTTTTGTAAGACACTCTAGTTTCTTTTTTCGGGCTTATTTGAAATAAGCGATAAATCAGGGTGGTACTTAGCTATTAACCGATTACAAACATGTAGACATAATTAACCGAACGTACACTTAATTAATCGAAATAACAAGAAATCTCTGATTAAACCTCAAATTTTAGTAGCAAACCAAATTTTCATCCAAAACGCAAGTAGTAAATCATGGTCCGACCATGGTCTGGTACTTGTATTTTTTTAAATTTCTCCTTCCCTACAATTCCGCGCTTTTAGGCTTACAAATGCTGGTTAGTTTCTAGTTTTTACTTCTTTCGAAAGATTGTTTTGTTAAATTCAAGTAGAAAAAAATAGTTTTTAAAAAAAAATTTAACCGACTTCCAAAGAGCGCCAAAAGCATAAAATAATTTTTCATTTTATATCTATTACGACATTTTGAAGTCGGTCCAAATTAAACAAACAAAACAATAACCCAACCACAATTGAAGATAATATTTAAAACTAGCTGAACGTTTCAGCTCACGGAATCATAAGGAAGGACGATTAAATACTTTTGTTGTAGGTGTCTGGTTTGTTTACTTTGCACAGACTTCAAAATGACGGGCTGAGAGTAAAAGTGACCTATTTATATGGTTCGGGAAAAAGTGGCTTAGAAAATGTTCCGCGCAAAAACGAATCGCGTGAGATTCCGGGCAAAAACGAATCGTAGAAAATTTCCGGGCAAAAACGATTTAACTACAAAAAGTAATGCAAAGTTAATGCAGTTAAGTCGTTTTTGCCCGGAAATTGTTAACGATTCGTTTTTGCCCGGAATCTCACGTGATTCGTTTTTGGGCGGAACATTTTCTAAGCCGCTTTTGCCCGAACCTTATAAATAGGTCACTTTTACTCCCCCCCCCCCCCCCCAACCCTAGGTAAACATTTTTCCGTTAGAAAGCACTAGAAAATATTGAGAGGTTGGCAACATTACTGATCACAGATTCTCTCACAAAAACATTCTCTAAAGACCCTACAACTATGTTCTACCTAATGTTGGTAGAAATATTTGGTAAGCAAACCGCATCCCCAATTGCTATTAGGTTCAGTGCAGTTCAACAACGTAGGAGACATACCGTCTACGGACATTGCTTCACTCTGGACGTACTTATCTAAAAAACATTGACTACACCATATCCATGCTACTTCTAATGCAAAGTTCGACTTCTTTATTCCCACCAGGTGAAGGGAAGGAGAAAGGTTTCGCCAACGAGGGAAATTAGTGCATATTTACACTGCTGGCTCCAAATTAAGACAAAGTGGATGGAGGTGTTTATTCGGAACAGCTGGACTTAAAATTTTGCCAGACCACTGTAGTGTCTTTCAAGCAGAAGTCAGATCAGAGTTTAGAGCAATGTCGCTAAGCGATATCTACATCTTTTCTCTCACGTGAGTGCATACAATACCTAAAACTGCCCAAAAATTAGAAAAACATAGATGAGCGCCTTAACAATGGGGGATCATAAAATACACAACAAAAAGGAATCTTCCAAATAGGTCTGTGAATTGAGAAATTGTGTAACGCCCCCTCCGCATACCACCCAACTTATAAATTTTTGTCGTCGTATCAGTGAAGCACCATATTCGACACATCAAAAAAAGAACCATTGAAATCGTTCCACGCGTTACAAAGTTAGACCTTCGCCACCTTAAGACCAAATTATTCAGGTGCGTGAAGTTGGCCCGGTTTTTTCCCGGGCTGTGGGGTAAATCGTCCCAATCGATAGTCTATCGTTAGACCACATTTTACCCCAATTCGTTTTACACCCTCTAAATTTTTTTTTATTCGAAACACAAAAATTTCCGGGTTAACTTCACAAGCCCGGAAAATTTGCCGGGCTCGAGGGTAAAACGTCTCAATCGAAAGGCCTTCGTTAGTCCACGTTTTTCCCACAATTCATTTCGTTTAACCCCCTCCTAAAATAAAGTTATTTAATAAAATTTTTTTTTATTTAAAATAACAAAAAAAACAAAAATTTAAAAAATAAATTTACCGCAAGAGATGTAAAATGTTTTTTCGGTTAAGTCTATCGTACTTCAACAATATCAACCCTTAAAAGCTTTCCTTCGTCATATTACAGCGAATTATGGTATTTTTGAAAAAAAAACTTTGTTATTAAATAACTTTATTTTGGGAGGCGGTAAAACAAATTGAATTGCAAAAAGTGCACAAAATTCGATTGCTACGTTTTACCCCCCCCCCCCCCCCCCCCCCCCCTCCGAAAATTTTGTTTTTCGAATAAAAAATTGAGAGGGGGTAAAACGAAACCAATTTCGGGTAAAATGTGGTCTAAGAATAGACTATCGATCGGGACGTTTTATCCCCCAGCCCGGAAAATTTTCAGGGCTTGTGAAGTTAACCCGGAAATTTTGTTTTTCGAATAAAAAAAATTGAGAGGGGTAAAACGAAACCAATTGCGGGTAAAATGTGGTCCAACGATAAACTATCGATTGGGACGTTTTACCCCGCCCGGAAAAAATCCGGGCCAACTTCACGGACCTAGAGGCGGAGTGGATTACTTTAATTTCTTAATAAAAACTCACGGGGAGACCTGGTCTCGAACCCGGGAACCATGGCTTTGTGGTCGTGCCGCTCGACTAATTGATCCAACTCTGGATTTATAAAATGAAATTCTAAAGAGTTTTCTGATATTTTTCCTTTAAAACTTTGTATATATGTATGTATATTTAGTAAGACCCTTTGATTTTTGAGTAAGGCCCTGATATTCTTGAGTATGTCTCCGTCATTTGGAGCCCACAATATGCGGTTCATTCAAATAGAATCGAATCTGTGCAAAAGTCACTTATACTCGATTTTTATGTTTTAAATTGAATTTTTTTAAGGATCACATTCGTACCTAGGAATCTAAGCGTTTGTTGGTTGATTTGCCAAAGCTTAGTTTTCGTCGTGATACTAATTGTGCATTATTTATTAAAGACATTTTATGTAATGCTATTAAGTGTTCTGAGTTGTTGAGCTTAATTAATATTTATGCTGTTGAAAGACCTTTTCATGTAAAAAAGTTCCTACACGCTTCTTCTCATCGGATCAATTATGGCTTAAATGAAGTTATAAAAAAGTATAAATTTAACTTTTTCAATAATTCTGTGGACTTTACTAAGTAAAGTCTTGTGATAGACACAATTTTGGTAAAATTTTTTTGGTATTTGCTGTATCTCATATAATTAGTATATTTCTAGTCTGTAGTCTGTCTAGCCGAAAAGTTATCAAAGAAAACGTGACAATTCTTTCCTAAAGAAGATTTCAGTGTTCGCGTTCAAGCGCTGCAAGAATGCAATCTGTGATAAAACACGGTAGAGAGCAGTTTATCCCCCTCGTATAATCGTATCTTATCATGTATACGTTTAAAATGTTTAGTAAGGCACGTAGACAATATCCTCATTGTCTATGGTTCCTGTAACCAGTTGTGGAAAGGGGCAAAAGAACTTTACTCGATTCTAAGTATTACAGTTCATTGAAAGTGAACCAACATATCTTGGTTAGGTAGATTCCGAACAATAACATATTGTTATTGTCCATGAAGAGCTAATCATGATAATAATCCACTTCGATACCCCTGAATCAGAAAAACTGCTATAAGTGAAATTATCATGTCGTCCATCCGTACCAACAGGAAGAATCCCTTTGAATATTTTTTTCCTGCAAGATCAGTTAAAATTATTTTCAGGAACAGAAAGTTTATTAGTTTCCCCTACAGATCTCCTGAAAAATTATTTTTTCGGATCACAAACTACGAGGGGCATTCAAATATAAACGAGCCTTTTGCGAAATAAAATTTATATTACATTTAAGCAGAAAACACACTTTATAGTTATTTTTCTACATAGTTCCCTTGCTTAGTAATGCATTACTTCCATCGAACAGGTAGTTTTTTCATGCCGTTTTCGAAGAATAACTTCGGGCGGGTATCCAACCAATTGCGCACAAACTCTCTCCTCAAAATGTTTCCTTGAGTGGCCCAAACATATGGAAATCACATGGTGAAATGTTAGGGCTGTAGGGAGCGTGTTCAAGAGTAGTCCAGTGCATTTCAGCCAATTTTGGGTTGTCATGGCTGCATTGGGTCTTGCATTACAAAATTTGGGTTGTCATGGCTGCATTGGGTCTTGCATTGTCCTGCAGGCGCATTACGTCTCGGATGCTCTGACGGCATTTGATCGATATGCAGCTCGAACCTGGTCAAGAAGGTCACGGTAGTAGGCAGCGTTTATTGTGCGACGATCGTGCAGAAAGTAAACGAGTAAAACTCCTTGAGAGTCCCAAAACACCGTTGACGTCATCTTCCCAGCTGACAAGCGAATTTTTGCTTTTGATAGTCCTGGCTCCCCCTTTTTCTCCACTCCATACTGGCTCGGGAGTGTAGTGTTGAACCCAAGTTTCATCATCAAAATGCGTTGCAAAAAAGCAATTTTTTTTTCTTGGGTAAGCACACGTGGAACCCCCCGCGCCAAGATTTTTCGGAATGCAAGGTGGTCGCGGATGATGGTGTGAACACTTCCAGCACGTTTCCTTACTGATTTCTGCTACAGTGAAGCGACAATCTCTTTCAATGAGCTCGCGAATAGCTGCAACATTTCCGGGCGTAATGCTGGAGCGGGGGCATCTTCAGTGACTCACATTTTCCACTTTTTCACGCCCTTCTTTTTGGACTCGGCACACCAGGCCTTCACTTCGTTCGTTAAAAACGTTATTATGATGCGTTGCGCAACCGACGGATGAACGTCAATTTCGCTCATTGTGAGGGCAACTACCGAAACCGGTCGGGCGCTCGGCTTGGCCTTGGATCATCTAGAAGATATCCCACTCTACGCTTCCCGACGCGCCGCAAGCCTCCGACACGCTAGCTAAGTCCCCCTAATAAGTTAAAGACTCGTTTATATTTGAATGCCCCTCGTATATACTTTGATCCAATAGTGAGAGTCAGGAGTCTCAGCTTAGGAAGTATTAAACTTCTTTTCAAATAAGGTCACATTATCAAAAGGAGAAGAAAAATATACCCTTCGGACTCTCTATTCTCAATAGAGTTTTCGAGTACAGTAGCTACCAATTTCGTAACAATCAATGCTTTGTCATAGGTTAAGGAGAGGTCCCTTAATATTTAATCCCTACATAAGAAAGTTAGCTAGAGTTTGGTTTGTGTTAGCCTAAAACCAACCTAGAACCTTTAGAGTATTAAATTTTTCTTGTTTATATTAAAATCTTAGCTAACTTTAAAACGCACCACGTTTCAAAGTACTCATTTGTTAGCATTTTTCTTGGAATCGCACTGGGTGAATCAGTTACGTCTGCGTCAAATTCGCAATGCACTGCAATTTCTTTAATCATTCCGAACCCATGCATTTCGAAGCTTATCGCAAAGAATTCCTGGTCGCAGTATGTTTGTAAAGGAACAATTTGTTACGTCTCAGCAATTTATTTGCAATCGATCAGTTGCAACTGTTTAGAATTTTTAATATGATTCCTTAAAGCGATAAGGGTGAATAGTAAAATAGAAATTTTTGATTTACTAGTTGTGGTCGTTTGTGCTCGCTATTCGGGCCAAAGCAAGGGTGTAACCAAAAGCACAATTCAAGATAACACGATTTTTATTTTTGTTTATAGAAAACAATGTATGTACCAATTAAAGGAACAACATCAATTATTGTCTCTTCGTTTAACCCTATTCATGCACTCTATAAGTTAGGGGACTCTCGGGCACAACTTGGGACTTGGCTTTAATTTTAACCGTAGTGAGTGCAGGCTAATGGTAATAGTCTGAAAATATTATGTAAGTGGAGACTGTATACGATTTTGCATTCTTGCTTTTGAAATGATTTTAGTAAAATTAATTCAACGCGGTATAAACGTAGTTAATTAGAGCAAATTGTGTAAATGGGTGTGTGTGCTATAGAAAATGTGTTTTCCCGTTTTTCCTTTATCATGTATCAGTTTTCCGAGGGATATTTTTGTACATAGTGGCTTAAATAATAATAGCGATACGAAGGGCACTAATAGGATATCAATTTAGTACTCCGCACTTAATACCTACATAAAACAAGTAATTCTATCTCAGGTTCCTTCAACCCCTTGTGGGACTTACGGCGTCTTCTACACCGACTCTCCATCTGGTCCATCCGATTCTACACCAGCGCCTTGCCGCGTTTTGTTCAGCTGGGTACCTTCCTTTTCTACGGATCTTCTCCATGTGTTGCGCAGTCGTCCAATTCGGCGTCTTTCTTGAGTCCCGCGCGGGTTCCAATCTAGAACTTGTGCGATATTGTTTGGCTCTTTTCTTAGTGTGTGGCCTATCCATTGCCACTTTCGCCTGCGAATACTTATGTCTATCTCCCCTCTTGGCATGTAAATTTGTGTAGTCCTTCGTTGGTAATGACCTTCGACCAATGGATGTTAAGGATGCGCCGGAGACACTGATTGACAGCGGCTTCTAGCTTAGATGATATTTGCAAATCACTTTACATGTTGAACAGCCGTACAGCAGAACAGATTTCGCCTTCGACCTGAAGATCCGGGGTTTTGTGCGTCTGGACAAGGTGTTATTGCATCAGAGCTCAGCAAGAGTATTAAATACAACTCGAGCCTTGTTGATGCGAGTCCTGTACATTAGCTTAAGCTGCGCTATCTGCTGTAACTATGCTTCGGAGAGGCGCAAAATTTATCCACTTGCTCTATTTGCTGCTCTTCAAGATATATTTCATTTTGTATCCTTGTGTCCCAAGCTCATAAGTTTGGTTTTAACAGCATTGATCTGCGACCTTCTCTGCTCAGGGCTACGGACATTAGGACTATATGACTCTGTTTGTTGTATAGACATACATCGTCGGTATAGTCCAGGTATGTAAGGTGGTTAAAAAGTTTCCATCTAATCCCTCGCGATGGGTGGTCGTCTAGGGCGCTGCCTAAAGCATCATTACTGACGATCAGGAAAAGCAAAGTTGACAGTTTGCATTCTTGTCTTACTCCGTTCAGCGCTTGGTAGGGCTCCGATAGTTTTCCCTTGTGTAGAACATGATATTGGGCTCCTGAGTAGGACTCCTTTATGATGGTGATCATTCTTTCTGGGATACCTCTCCTACGTAAAGCTGCCCATATATAATTGCGATGAACGCTGTTAAACGCCTTCTCGAATTCGACAAACATTCGATGTAAAGGGGACCTCCATTCGGCGAATTGCTCGATGATATTCGGAGGGTGTTGATGTGATCGTTGTAGGAGTAACCCTCACGAAAGCCTATCTATTCATCATTTAGAGTGCGCTCGATTGTTTGCTTGATTCGCGTTAAGATTATGTTTACCATCAATTGGGAGACTGCAATTAAAATACAGATACCGCTTTGATGTTCCACCGTGACAAGAAGGGATCCATTAGTATCTCTTACAGGATATTCAGTTGTAAGAGTCTTTCCTGCCAGTTTGTTGACAGAGTCTTTCCTGCCAATTTTGTGTAGATCTCCACTGTCACCGAGGAAGGCCGTTTCTTTTGCCTTTTCTACAAGCGCATTGATGTACTTGCGCTTACCACGTCTTACACTTCTTTAGACGCCCTTCTGTAGAGATCGGTATGCAGTTCTGCAACGTCGGTAGGAGAATTTATGCGGTCTTTAATCTGTTTTCTTTACTGTATTTTGGACCACAAAAATTTGTTCGCCCTTTCCCATTTTTGGTCAATGGAGTCGTCGGTGTTATGACGCAGTGCATCAGCTTTTTGGCGCAATGCAATAGTATATGCCCTGCGGAAGTGCGGCGTTTTAAGCCTGTGCACATTGAGCCGTGGCATATTAGTTATTACGTAACGTGGTCGTAGTGCTGCCGTGCTTAAGCGAAACTTAGCTATTACAAGATGGTGATCGCTGCCAATATCAGCTCCGTGCTTAGACCTTACGTCGAGAAGACACCTTCTCCAGCTTTTCAAAACAGCAATATGGTCAATCTGATTCTAAGTACTGCGGTCTGGGGAAACTCAGGATGCCGCGAAAATTTAACAAACAACTCCCCATTTGCGTTCCTGTTTCCGAGTTCAAATTTCTCCTTTACAGGTTCCAGGCCAATATTGTTAGAGCCAATCTCAGCGTTGAGATTCCGCTTGACAATTTTATATCACCTTTAGAAGCTTTATCGAAAATGTCGTCAAGGAACTGGTAGAAGGCCTCCTTAGTCGTTATATCCGCTTGCTTGGTCGGCGCAGAGCATTGAATTATCGAGATGTTACGTATCCTGGTCCAGAATCTGGCGATGATAATTCGGTCGGATATTGGTGATCAGTCCAGTAATGATTGGCAAGCTAGGTTAGCAACAAGCCTACACCTGCCATGCATGGTGTATCTAATTCTTCCTCGGCCAGAGTATAACAGCACGGTTTCAGTTGTGGGTGATGTAAACCTTCCACTTCCTCTCCATCTAGTTTCGTTTAACCCTAAAATATATATTTTGTACTGGGCCGTTTGCCGTTACACCTCCATAATCTTCGCGTATCCACACTCGTCCCACAGAGTGCTCAAGTCTCATAGCCCGATCGTAGTCCGATGTTTATAGCCAAAGGTTGTCATCACAAAATCAGTCCAAGGTATCCGAAGCGTACTAGACCTTTCATCTCTATGGTTGGGTTTTCAAATAAGCGGGTTAAATTCCAATACATGTAATTACTTTTCTTTTGACTGTGACATTTAGGCAGAAGTATAGAAGACCGGAAAAATTATTTTAAATAACAACAAAGCAATTTTGGGTTAAATAGTCCATGATGGTATCAGTAACAGCTTGTCGGCCTTCCATACCGGAGGTTTCAGGTTCGAACTCCACTGTCGGCGACCTATTTTTGTTTTCTGTTGACAACAGATAAAAAAAACCATTAGGTTTGCAGAACAATATCGGTGGTTCGGACCCCACCTTAAATTATAGGTCCAATTGCAATCGTTGCCTCGAATCGTCCCATGCTCCACAAGGGATTCAGGGAATTAGACAGATTCGTTCGACAAGGTCAACCATCAAGGCCTAATTGCACTAGGTAGTAGGATCAGTTTAATAGGATTAATAAGTGCTGTTTTTTCACTATAATAATAATTTGGTTTGGACCTTCTAATAAAGATTCAATATTTATGTACAATTTCAATATTTATTTTGTACTGGGCCGTTTCCCGTTTTCAGTAGTCCGATGTTTATAGCCAAAGGTCGTCATCACAAAATCAGTCCAAGGTATCCGAAGTGTACTAAACGTTTCATCTGTATGGTTGGTTTTTCAAATTAGCGGGTTATAAACCTACCTATTCCCAATACAAGTCATTACTTTTCCATAATTCAATAAACCTACAATTATATGTTTAAGTTGATTGAAAGATATTAAACACCACTATAACTGGGAGAACTGTGACATTTAGTAAGACGGACAGAAGACCTTAAAAATGATTTTAAAAGCCCAAAAAGCAATTTTGTTTTAAGTAGTCAATGATGCTATAAGTGATAACGTGTCGACCTTACATCCCGGAGGCCCCAGGTCCGAACTCCACTATTGGGGACCCATTTTAGTTTTCTGGTGACAACAGATTACGATAAAAAAATCATTGGTTTTTTTTTTATACGATGTGGCCAAATCCTAGGTGACAACCCTTTGATGCGTTAGCATGGTTTTGGCCGGAAGGGAATTAGGGTAAGGGGAGTGAGGAAGCTTGAGTCTTGTTGTTGCATTGCTGCGAGCTAGACAACAGCCCAGAGACAGAGTGGATTATTTTAATTTCTTAATAAAAGCTCACGGGGAGATGTGGTCTCGAACCCGGGGCCCATGGCATGGTGGTCGTGCGGCTCAACGCATTGATCCAACTCCGTCTCCAAAGTTGCAGAACAAAGAGAATGGTTCGGACCCCACCTTAAATTATAGGTCCATTTTGAATCGCTGTCTCGAATCGTCCCATGCCCCACAAGGGATAAAGGGAATTCGACAGATTGGTTCGACAAGGCCAACCAACTTAACTTTTGAGCACTATAGCAATTCACTCTATTTGTTTTTCCACTATAATAATTTTAATAAAGATTCGAATAGTTGTCAATTTCATTTGTACTTGAATGCTGTGAGTCTAAAGGACCTACATTTACCGTAAAGGTAGGGCGCGAAAGATGTTCTCGTCAGAGGTTAGGGGTTAAGTTCGGCATCTTGTCCAATTTCATAAGGCAAGCATACATTTTTTAACATTTTTACAAAGTTGTGCCATAATAAAGGATTTGTTTACATAAAAAGATATATTGATAGAACAACTTTTACCGATATGGTGAATCCATCAAAAGGCAAAACCCAATTATGCTCTCCTTTCCATTTGGCTAAAATCCTAGTTATAGCTTGGCATTTTCCCAAACGGAAACGAAAAAAAAACGTTAAAATCACGTTTCGAGCCGTCCATAATAATAATGGTCAGGTAATGATTGTTATGTTACCGCCAATAATATTATCTTTTGCACCGGCCGCCTTTATACATTTGAGTTTTTGGTCATGGATTCGATATACACATCAAGAACAGGTAAAAGGAAACTGAATAAAAAAGTTAAAAACAAAAAAAAAACGGCAAATCAAAGCGGAAGAAAGTTTAAGAGAAGACTTTAGAATGAAGGGACAACCAAGTAATGGAACCCCAGAAGAAGATATTGAAGACAACAACTTCATTAAAAGACGTGCGCGTAGCGCACACTGACACAGTGCGCACCTTGCTTCCAAGGGACTACATCTTTTTCATAGAATGAAAATTGAATACTCGGAATCAACTCGATGTCTCAATTTTCTTTGGTAGGTACGGAAGAGAAGATCAAAGGCAAAGAACTGATGATGGTATAGGTCCACACGTACGATTGAAACGGGCCAACAAAATGTTCCTTACCCAGGCTACGGCTATTATTGCTTGCGAGCCAGTGTGAGGGTCTTCACAACATATTATCATAGCAGCAGCTGCACTTCGCTGATCTACCGAAGAATAAATTTTTCGATGTTGGTGGCCAGCAACCAATAAATTCTTTCTTCGGAAATATCTTTTTTTTCTCTTCGTCGTATTGTGTTTTGTAGGTTCCCAGATAGTTTTGAGCTAATCCAACTCAGATTGACTTAGTTTAAGTACTAAACTGATTTTTATATTGTACATTTTGAGTATTATATAGCTGGTCAGGTCGTATGATTTTGACATGATAATTAACAACTCCTGATTTCAATATTTACAACAACCACCTTTCAGCAAATGATGTATACACAATTCTCAGGTATTGAGATTTGGACCTTTTCAGTGTTTCCGAGAATGGACAATTTTCGCATGCACCTTGAAATTTTATTCTTTGAAGTTAAGTCTTTCAGATTAGAGGTCTGGCCCATGCAACCTTCAGTCAGAGTTAATGACTTTATTACCGAAGCTAGGAAATATTTCGAATAGGTACATGTTTGCCTAATTGGAAAACAGTTGCAGGCAATGATTTCAGTTTAAAGCGTGATATGGCAATAAAAGAAAACCGTAACTTTTCCTAATCGGTTCTTGAAGGAATTCTATGAGAGTTTTTTCGATCAGAAATCAGTACCTACTGCAGGGGAAGGTAATTTCAACATTTCAATGAAATGTGTTAGTTGGCTTCGTAACCGTCTATGCTTTACGAGATGTGGAAGAAGGTGTAATGTAACATTTCTCTTAGTTTTTATTTTTGCAATCATAGAATCCTTTCACTCTTTACAACAAAATTAAAAATTAATTAGACTCAGTACGAGCATTGTAGTTACCGGTGTAGTGGAAATAAATTTGTTATTTTATTGTGCGGAAGAGATCTCAGAACTTCTTAACAATCTGCAGATCACGATTCTATTCCAACGTGAGACGGACTAAATTAGTAAGGATATCTTTTGCGTGTTTTCGAAACATTAATTTGGCAGAAGAACCAATGAAGAAAGCAAATATTCAGTAGCACCTACTTCACTTAAAGAAGTCGATAGCATTGAAAACAGAGAGAGGCAATTTTTATTCGAAGATAAAAGCTAAAAAAGTAAAATTAAATTAAAAATCGAATGAAAATGTATTTGATTTTAAAAATTATTTGTTATTTGGTAGTCCTTAATTTCAAATAATTATTTGTAATTCGATCGTGTGTTATTTGATAATCAAATAATTATTTGTTATTTGATAAATTATTCGCAAATAATTGTTTGTTATTCGATTATCAAATATCTGACCCTTCAGTGGACATAAATTTTATATTTAAGAATTTTTGAAAAGAAACTACTTCAGACGAAGTTAATTTCAATTGCATTTGTCTCGCGAGATTCATATAAAAAAAACTTGAAACTTAAGCAGGTCAGTTTCAGAAGAGTGCCATTGCAATAAACTTTTTATAACATCTAGAGGAACCAAGAAAAATGAAAATTCCCAGTTTATACATGTTTATGTATTAAGAAATAGAACGTGTCTGTTCGCCATCCTCATTACAAATTGAAATCAGTTACTTCACTCACTTCTTCACTTTCGTTATTTTGAATTTAGAATTTAAATGTAATATTGTGAAGTCACAGTGAAAAACAAAACAAATAACGAATTTGAAATTCGTATAAGGAGCACCAAATAAATGCTGCCTACGGATAGCATCTGTATCGTCTTAGATAGTCAAGCTGCTATTAAATCCCTCACGTAAGTGGGTAAATACAACCTCCGCATATCACTCGGCTTTAAATGGCATGGCTGAGCATCTTTAAGTACGGCTCATCTGGGTACCTTGACACAGTGCAGAGCCGACGAACTAGCGAGAATTGCCACTACGGTGCAGAGAGCTTATCTCACTCGGACGTAAATTAATTAGCTTCATCGTCATCGTTATTTCGGTCCACTATCTCATAGGCAGCCACGCCGATAGACTCGGTGCGCCTTCAGGCAACTTTTGTAGGAGTTGCCAAGACGAAGAGGAAGAGGAAACCATACTCCACCTCCACTGTAACTGCCCGGCCCTAGCCAACCGTAGGAACCGGTTTTTGGGCTCCCCCTTTTTTGAAGTGTTAACCGAAATAGGCTCCACTGACGTCACGAACCTAGTTCGGTACATGAGGTGTTTTAAATGTTTTCCGGATATATGATAAGGTTAAATCCTTTCCGTCCCATCCAATATTGCATATTGGCTCCCCGAGAACCAGATTCCACTGGTAACAGGGAACTAACTCGGTTCACAGAGAGTAATTTAATAGGCTCTTCTCTTTTTCTAGGGTTTAAATGGGGGGGGGGGATACAGCCAGGACGAGTAAAGCATTTCAGATTTTAAAAAATGATTTACTTGTAATTCTCGAATGGTAGAAAAACGAAATCATGTGGTGGTAAAATCTTGTAGGGATGCATTCATAATGGGTAAAACGTTTGCAACCTCTAAGCATCAACACCTTTGATTTTACACACTTTGTGAAGTAAGCCCGAATTTTGAAAGTTTGTCAGCTTTTTGCGTTGTCTTTGGGGGTCGTAAAATTTACCGAAGGGGTTGCAAAATTTACCGCAGGAGTTGCAAAATGTTTTTTCGGTTAAGTCTATCGTACTTCAACACTATCAACCCTTAAAAGCTTTCCTTCGTCAAATTACAGCGAATCATTTTTGGAAAAAAATGGGAGGGGGTAAAATGAAATGAATTGTAGGAAAAACATGGACTAACGAAGGTTTTCGATTGGGTAAAAATTGTGAAGCTAGCCCGGAAATTTTGTTTTTTGGATAAAAAGAAAATGAGAGGGGGTAAAACGAAAGCAATTGGGGGTAAAATCTGGTCCAACGATAGACTATCGATTGAGACAATCGGACAAAATCCGGGCCAACTTCACGCACCTCTGATTAAAGCCCAACATTTTGCAATTGGCCTCAACTCAGGGGTATTTGGAGGATTGGTAGATCTTTCAACTAAGTCGATATTATGGTTTCGGCATAATGTGCGGAGTCTAAATCAGGCCAAAATCATGTAGGACCGTTGTGTTGCCGCAAGAACGGCAAAAGTCGCTTTTGCAGACATTCCTTTATGTATATATCAGCATTAATAGTATCCCGCAGTAAAGAATGGCTTAGATTTTAGTCAACATTGGCACACAGCTTGTCAAACGAACACCTTTTTTCCGAATTTATCCACTTTTATAACTTGATCTGATGCTGGAAACTCTTCTGGATTAGATGTCGTATAGTACTGAGGTCCTGGTAGTGTAGAAGTCTTTTTTTACATACGTCTTATCATCCATAACTATGGAAATGTTTTTTCCCAAAATAATCGAGTACAATTTTCGACAGCGCTGGATAGCTCTGTTATTTTGTTTCTTCGATCGTTTTGGTGCGTTTATATTTTACGAGTCGTCAGTCCATTCCTTTCTTAAGTTTTTTGCACAAAAAAAAGCAGCCACGCTACATTTCTTCGCAATATCTCGCACGGATATTGAATTTTCGCGCTTTATGATAGACTAATTTTTTTCCACTGCACCTTTAGGTCGTCCCGATTTTGGCTTTTCTTCTACAGTAAACTCGCTAACAAACCGATTAATTGTGTTCCTTTAACAGTCCAATATGATGTTTTACAGTCTTTCGCAAATGAAAAGAAAATGACCGAGAACGAGGGCCCTGCCCTCCAGTTAAAAAGGAGTTTCTCCAACATTTCTTAACTCTACCCGTGCCATTTTGTGATTGACTTGGCCGAGATTCAACCTATTCTTGTTGAGCTGTTGAGTAGGTCTCGTGAACTCATCTCAAAAATAGTCGGGACTTCCCCACAAAACTTACTGCTGCAGCTGCGGCATCCCCAGTGAAAGAGAAACCAAGCTTCATTTTCTCTGTAGGTGCCCAGCCTTGGCGATCATCAGAAAGAAGTCAAGTAATCTCAAGAGTAGAGATTGGGGAGTTAGCTCAACATTTCAGAATCTTCTGTTAAATTTTTGGGTAAAAATATTTTGAATTGAGCGACTGACAGGAAATCTTCGTATACACAAAAAAAAATACTTTGCGGTTTGTTTGTTTTTTTTTTATTGTTTTTTCAATTTTTAGAAATAAAAAAGGACGAATTTTTTGAACTTATGAAAATTTATTGATAAAAATCGGCGAATTTGTTGTTGTAAAATTAATTATAATAATAAAAAATACAAAATCTCGACGTTGTTACCTCTTAATTTATGTATAAAAGAAGTGTGCAAAATTTTAGAAGGATCGGATGAGTAGTTTTTGAGTTACAGTGATCACCGACTTTGAAAAACTAAATTTGAGAAAAACGCGTTTAAAGTTTTAACACCGCTGTTTTGTATATGGGATGTATCGAATGGAGGGAGACCCGAGGCACTGTATCTCCGGCAGTTTTGCTCCTATCTACCTTAAATTTTAACTAGATACTCTTGAAGAGTATTGTACTATCAAAAAAAAAATTTTTAATCGAAGTACTTCTCTCGCCCCATGCCCCACAAGAAGTTGCGGGAACTAGAGAGAGAGTGTGTATCTATGAATTTAGAATGTACAGCATGATTTGAAGTTTCAAATACTCGTAGGTACTCTGAATGCCTTAGAAACACTTAAGTACTAAACTTCATTCCCTCACTCAAGCTTTAGAGCAAAGTTATTTACCCAAATAGGCCCTAAAACTGTTAAAACAATCCAAGCTCCCTACCTAATGTTGGAATTGTTTTAAAGCCTAGAAGACTCTTCCTTTTCTAAAAATTTTACAACTAAATTCAAATGCCCATAATCTCTACAACTTCAATATAATTTCAGGGTAAAGCTAGAGGAAACCGGACAGCAGTATATCTCCGTTCAGTATTTCAATCACATCTACAGTCACTAGGATGCTCGGTGCAAAAGCACGCAGGGAAGGTTCTTTTTGTTGCAATACTGGTCTTAAGTACGTTTTGTGTTGGCCTAAAAAGTGCCCAAATACATTCAAAAGTACATCAACTGTGGATACAAGGTAATTGAAAAAAAAATCAAAACTCAAGTCTGTTTTAACACAATTATTGTATATTTACAGAGGGTGGGAGATTAGAAAAAGAATTAGTTTATACACAAAAATCAATAGGAGAAGTCGAGTCATCAACGCATCAATTAGTTATACAAACAGCACACGATCCTGACGCATCTGTACTTCATCCTCAAGCTTTACTTACACATCTAGAGGTTCTGAAAAAAGCTACTTCAGTAACAATACATATGTTTGACACAACATGGAGTTTACGAGATATGTGTAACATTCCCACGATACCAACATTCGAGGAGCATTTTATAGAGCAGATATTTGATCACATAATTCCTTGTTCAATTATAACACCTCTGGACTGTTTCTGGGAGGGAAGCAAACTCTTGGGACCAGAATTTCCAGTTCACATTCCGTAAGCATTTTAAAATCTATTGTTGACGAATTCACTAAACCTTTTTTCTCCCAACATATAGGGGTATGGAGCAAAGAGTTCAATGGACATCTTTAAATCCACAAGATATATTGCAATCGATGAAGAAAAAATTGAAAGATCAGTTTCCGTTCGATACTGTTGAACAGTATATGAAACGAGCAGCCATTACAACTGGGTATACAGAAAAGCCATGTCTAAACCCGCAAGACCCTCTATGTCCTGAGACTTCGCCAAATAAAAACAGCCCCCAACCACCAGATATAGGAGCGATTTTAACAGGTGGTTGCTACGGATATGCGGCAAAATATATGCATTGGCCTGAGGAACTAATTGTCGGTGGAGTGGTTAGAAACAGGACGGGCCACTTAAAAAAGGCAAAGGGTCTACAAACAGTTGTGCAATTGATGACTGAGAAAGAAATGTACGACTCCTGGCATGATCAGTACAAGGTGCACCACATTGGCTGGACACAAGATAAAGCTGCAGAAATTCTGAATGCTTGGCAAAAGAAATTTTCAAAAGAAGTAAACAATCTGTTAGAGTCGTCAAGAATTGGACAATCTTATGATATTTTTGTGTTTTCTTCTGCATCATTGGATGACATTCTGGCAAAATTCTCGAATCCTAGTCCGATAAGTATAGCGATTGGGATAGGTGCCACAGTCATTTATGCTTTTATTACACTAATTCGTTGGAAGGAGCCAGTAAAAGGACAGAGTAGTGTAGGCATAGCCGGAGTACTACTTATTGGAATGTCTACAGCAGCTGGTCTTGGACTTTGTGCTCTACTCGGAATAGTTTTCAATGCTGCAACTACTCAAGTGGTTCCATTTCTTGCACTTGGACTTGGTGTCGATCACATATTTATGTTAACTGCTGCTTACGCAGAGAGCGAAAAAACAGAAGAGACCAAACACATTCTTAAGAAAGTCGGACCAAGCATTTTATTTAGCGCTGTAACAACGGCCGGTTCTTTCTTTGCGGCAGTCTTCATATCAGTACCTGCTCTAAAAGTGTTCTGTTTACAAGCAGCTGTTGTAATGTGCTTCAATCTTGCCGCCGCACTTTTTGTTTTTCCCGCAATGATATCGTTGGACTTAAGACGACGCTCATCAGGAAGACCGGATATATTTTGTTGTTGTGTTTCATCATGGACAGGAGGAAGAAATCCAATTAGTTCAACAAACAAAACGGAAAACAGCTCTGTATGCG
This sequence comes from Leptarthrus brevirostris, assembly GCA_964036015.1. Lineage (NCBI taxonomy): Eukaryota > Metazoa > Arthropoda > Insecta > Diptera > Asilidae > Leptarthrus > Leptarthrus brevirostris. The sequence continues at coordinate 149,888,567 of OZ038372.1, forward strand.
CGAATGCAAATCAAAAACAAGAAGAATCTTTACTTTCTTGTTCGGAAAAAAAGTTTCTCGGTTTTTCGCTATCAGCATTCGCTTACAAGTACTATACTCCATTTCTTATGAAAAGCTCTGTAAAATTCTTTACGGTTATTATATTTATCTGTGCTATTGTATTCAGCTTATTTTCATCAATGAAATTGCAAGATGGATTGGATCTTATCGATTTGGTTCCAAAAGATACAAACGAGTACAAATTTCTCAACGCTCAGACTTCCATGTTTGGATTTTATAATATGTTTGCTGTTACACAAGGCAATTTCGAGTATCCTACTAATCAAAAACTACTGCATGAGTACCATGAGGCTTTTGTACGAGTACCTCATGTAATTAAAAATGATAATGGAGGTTTACCCGACTTTTGGTTGACTTTATTCAGAGATTGGCTATTGAATTTACAGAAAACTTTTGACAAAGAGTTCAAAGAGAGTCGAATAACACAAGAGCGATGGTATCCAAATGCAAGTAGTGACGCTATTTTAGCATACAAACTTCTGGTACAAACGGGATATGTCGATAATCCTATCGATAAGAGTTTGGTTTTGCAAAATCGATTAGTTGATGCAGATGGCATCATAAATCCAAAGGCGTTTTACAATTACTTGTCAGCATGGGCAACCAATGATGTTTTTGCTTATGGTGCATCGCAGGTAATGCAATTTTTGATTTATTATTTTTCAATATTCAACATATTTTTCCGTACAGGGTAAACTTCGTCCAGAGCCACGTCAATGGTATCATTCTCCTAACGAGTTCGATTTGAAAATTCCAAAAAGTTTACCTCTTGTTTATACGCAACTGCCGTTCTATCTTCATGGATTAACTGATACGACAGGAATAAAAAATCTGATCAGTCATATAAGGGATTTAAGTGTGAAATTTGAAATCAGAGGACTACCTAATTATCCTTCAGGTAAATTTTATTTTATTTGATTAGTTTTTATGATCCTAAGAATATATAAAATAGCTTCATTGTAAGCTTTTAAATAACTCCACTATAAAGAGGATTTAGTAAAAATTATTAAGAGACTTTTAGAACCACTGTAGTCATCCGATAAACCGAAGTATACTACTATAACTAGACTACTACAATCCTTTCAATTCGGTCCTGTATAACTTATTCTAGAAAAATGTTAGTAGTTTAAGCTCCTTACGAATTTTTGCATCTTCAAAAATTCTTTGTCTAGTTCCTTTAACCTCTTGTAGAGCATAGGGCGTCTGCTTAACTATAAAACGAAACGATTACCATGAGATTTTAAGGTCTACTTCACGCTTAATTTAATCAAAAAAAGTTTGTGAATGTTCAAATTTGTATCATCCTTCTTTTTTTTATTATAATGCCAGAGGTTCAGCTACTAAGTCTTGTTTACAATTTTTAAAAGGGCAATTGAAGCCGTAGTTGTGTTTTAGTTTTTAATTTTCTTTTTTATTTAAAACATTTTGGGGTTTTCTCTAATTAAATTTAAACTTGTATTACAATAAAAGGCGTGTATAAAAATTAAGTTGTATATAGAGCCCTTAGTATCTCTAATTCAGCACGATTTCGGTCCCCGTTACGCGCCGCTCCGCCCTGCCGGCGCTGCGCTACTCGTCATATACAATATGTTACGCGCATTCATACAAATCCAATGACACCTCATTTGTCCAAATCTAAAGAGTAGTTCAGAAGCTAAGAGGAAACAGACAGCAGCCCTCCCAGCGCTGCGCTGCTCGCCATATAGCCTATGTTACGCGGAGCAATCATACAAAGGCAATGACACCTCATTTGTCCAAATATGATGAGAAGTTTAGGAGCTACGAGGGAACATACCACATCGTGCCACGCCACACCCCGCCCGGCTCTGCCACCACTGTGCTGCTCGACATATAGCCCATTTTACGCGAAGCACTAATAAAAATTCAATGACGCCACATTTGTCCAAATCTAATAAGTACTTTAGGAGCTGCGAGGGAATAGATGAACATTCATACCCACAGACATAGAAACCCTCCTTTTATTTGTTGTAGTCGATGGTAAAGATTCCCGAAATTTGACTGTACGTCCTCATTTGACCTGGATGGTATATGGGTGAGGGTGACATAAAGCTCATGTATCGCACATTGTTATGAGCCTACAAGGAATAAGACTAGAAATTTCATTAGAATAGTGAATGTGTAAATATAGAGAGAAGACAACCGACTTTGATGCTTCAGAGAGTCAATGCTCTCAGAAATTGTGGAGTCGCCAATAAGTTTAATAGTTTTTTTTAAGTACGTCTAACGCGGACAGTGGGATATGCCGGTCTCTTCCAAAATATGGGAATTGTATTCGAGTCTAGGTTTGATATAGACTTGCAGATTGGCGCCAAATTTACATCTCTGTAGAAAATTCAAGTATTGCATCGCATTTGTAGTGATTGCAAATATATGATCGGTCCAGCTAAGATTGCTAAGATGTTTATAGGTGGCGAATTGGGTTTATTCACTCAGTCAATTCAAATAAGTTGAACTGGGCTGAGTGTGTTTTAATGGACAATAAACGGCATTGAGTCTTGGATGCGTTAAACATTTTGCTCTGCCCGAAGCGAACATGAGTTCTCGGTTGATTTCAGTAGAGTACCCATAATAATTTATTACAGAATGAAAAGAGTAATCGAAATCAAGTATAAATAGGATTGAGACTGAGAGATTAAAGATCATTAAAGTTAAGAAATAAGGTTGCTAAAAGAACTGAACCCTGAGGTACACCGGCATCTACTTCGTAATTTCGTATTATTACACGAAATTGAAGACGTGACAAAAAACTTTCTATCCATCTTAAAAGGTGAAAGTACAGACCAATTGCTTGAAGTTTTGCTAGAAAGACAGCATGAAGGATCTATCACAAGCCTTTGTAATATCTAGAGCGATGATGTCGGACTCTCCAAAAGTATGGTGACAATAATTCCAACGCTCCGTCAGTTGAGTGATATAAAAACTTAAAACCGAAGTAAGTGCAATTGGTCTGTAGTTAGAGGAGTCACATGCCTCTCCTTTTTGAGGTATAGTGGCTTTTGCCTGGTAGAGCACTGCGATGGCGATGGAAGAGGATGCGAGGAAGCTGGCAAGTAGGAATTACCAACAAATTTGGCAGCAAACAGGTTGGCTTTGTCCAATGAACCAGTACACACATTGCCATTATAAATAAATGGTGATAGATATGGTAAAATTAAATTACGTTTTTGACTAGAAACCAAAAGTCCTTACTACCTTTTTGGGTAGAAAATACTTTCCATCTAACGCCCTGGTCGAAGTTGAACTAATTGTCTTATCACTGATTTGCATATACTGTGCACTAATGCATCAAGAGCACGAGTCGAATACTCAACCAGTTGCTACAAAATAGAGAACTCACTAAAATAAACTAATTCGACGTGTCCTTCGGACGGACTTATGGTGAAAGAATGTTTGAGCCACTGTGTATTGTAGATGTGTAAATCGGCAGTGAAAATGATTTTAGAAAAGGGAGATATTCCTAGATCAATTTCTGTCGGACCTATTTGGGCTGCAATATAAAAAGCAGAAATCAATAATATGTCAATGGAATCTAGACATAATTTAATTTTGGATTTGTAGAAGTGAATTGAGGGAAATCTTAACTGAACTGTGACTACCCTCTGTGGAGAGAAGATCGGCATTAAGTGATAACCAGGACTAATATCAGAATCAGAAACAGCCCTGGTTTCACTTGGTGCAAAAATAGCCGGCTTAGTCAAATTTCAGTGGCAGTAAACCGATAAACGGTTACTCCTCAAGCCACAAATGTTGCAAAAGTCAAAACAGAGTTTTTGCAGAGCCCCGAATGATTTCAAATTGACCAAAACAAAACAAAAATTTAACGCACAATGACATTGGGGCTGATGAACGGGATTCACAAATGCGAAGCAAAGCTGCCTCGATGATCAAAGTCAGCAACAGTGTTATGACTGCTGTGCTGAACTTTGATCACAACGAAGGCAGCCAAATACTCAGCCCGTATCTATTCTCCAAATTCTCAGCCAGACACATTCAACGAAGAACGGGTGTGCTACCTTGAATGTTGGATGAACAAATAAAATGGAATAGACTCACCGGACTGTGCCTTTTAATAGAGCATAAAAGCCCTTCCCTTTGGGGAGATAAAAATTTACTTTACAGAATTTATTTCGAACTAATTAAGTTACTGTAAATGATTATAAAATTGAGGTAGCACGAGCAGCATAAATATAAAATAACAATCTGAGTTAATCCAGTTAATTGTCCAGTCCGCGTAGTTGTCTATATTAACTTGGTACTTTCTTAATATGCTCTCGACCAATTTTTTAGAGCAATGCCCCGGCAAAGAACGCCAGATTTTTTTGATGCGATGAGACAACTAAGCGAGAGTGGTGACGCGTGTCCAAGCAAGTCTCCTCTTTATATTATAGCTCCAAACATTTTCTGTCGAATAAGCATTCGGGGTATGGTGCGCCCGTTTTGGCCATTTTGGCTTTCCACTCTCTACAGAGACGACTACGTAATTTTGGGTCGTTGTCTTTCTGCGAGACCTTTCTCTAATTTTTGGCACTAAACCAAGTTTTTACAGACCTCAAGGAACCATTCTGATAAATTTTTATCATTTTTAGGTATCAAAACAAAAAAATGAACCCCTATAGGATCACTTCATTGTCCATCTGTCTGTCTGCTGTCTTTTTTGAGGTACCAAAATCCGAAAATCATTAATTTATAGTTACATCACATGAGAAAATATTACGGAACCCTCGGTGCACGAGTCAAACTCGCATGCACTTGTCCATTTTTTTCGTCATTGAAATATCCGTAAAAAGTTCTAAATATCAGGATTCACGCTGATTGAAACATCCCCAGACATGAATTTAAGCGACCACCAGGAGCAGATCATGCTTGTTTAATAGAAGATCATACCTAGAATTATGCTTCGTCAGAAAGAATAACGTTGAAGAAATCGCGATGAATCTTCTCAGCTACCCACGACCTATGCTTTTCCATTTTAGATATCGGCAGTAGAGGTTTCAGACTTGTAATGCGACAACGGATACCACCCTAATCGTGTTTATGCTGACGTGCGTGCTCTTCTCCACCAGGTTATTCATCGAAACTCGTAGCTGTAGAGTGGGAGTACTCTTGAAAAGTTTGACGATGGCCTTGTCTGAATTTGTTGCGGTAGCTCGCGTTTTTTTTTTTGAGTTCTGGCAGATTATCTACCCCTCTTTTTTGCCTTATACCGTTCCACCCATTTCTGTACAAAGTACTTCAAAATTTTTTAATTACTTTAGCAGCCGTTTGACGTATACCGTGCGCTCCGCGTAACGACTCACATCAAATTAAGACAACACATTTATTGCGACGTAGTGTTTAAAAAAAAACTTAAGCAAAAGAGTGCGTATTCTGTCTTGTTGAGCAGACAACATGCGGAAGTTCATTAATATATACACAAGCTTAATAAAAGTGGACCAAGTATGGATCCTTGAGGGAAAAGTAAAATTGTCTCAGATTACAACTTTCAGTCCTTACGAAATGATAGTACCCAGACAGAAAACCACCATAATGTGGACAAAAGTATTCCAAAAGTGAGATGATACTAAAATACCGCTCGATATCTTATCGCGCTCGTGAATGTCTCAATGCTTTTTTCGTCAATGTTTTCATTGTGCATAGTCCTATTTAACTAAAGTAAGTTAGAAATACCCATATTGTGTGTATCAACTAAAATTGAAGGGGGGTTAAACCAGTGCACTTCAATAAAAGACTTTTTAGGGTTCCGTAGTCAACAACGAACCCTCATAGTTTTGCCAAAGTGGTTTGCAAAAGTGGTAAAATAAAATCTTGAATAAAAATTTTTTCGGGTACCTCCCCTACACGTAAAGTGGGGATGCATTTTTTTTTTCTCGTCTATCCCATAGTGTGGGGTGTCGTTGGATAGTTCGTTCAAAAATATTGCGGGTGTGTGAAGACCATTTTTCCGATTCAAGGATCCGTTTGCGAAATATTAAGCTTTAAAATGCTAATTTTTGTTAGAGCCAAGTGTCTCCCCCCCTTCTGCCAGTTAAACGGTTGTTTTTGGATATGTGAAAAAATTCACGGCAGTAGTATATATAACGAAGTTAAAAGGAAAACTATCACAGCTAAGTAGGCTTTACAAGTTAACGAATAATAGTCGACCAACTTATAAAATGTACTTGAAGAAGTAAAAGGGAAACTTTCGTGCAAATTCTATTGAAATTTTTTTTTATACGATGTGTCCTAGGGGACAACCCTTTGATGCGTTAGCATGGTTTTGGTCCCCTTCTAAGTCCGCATATTGTGACGGGTAACTACGGAACCCTACACTGTGCATGGCTCGACACGCACTTGCCCGACTTTTTATCTGTTTTACCTAAAATCTGGATGCTCTTGGAATGGTTAAACTTTATCGTGCAGCTTTGTGGTGGATCCTACTAGGAAAGGTAAATTCATTAACGTCTCAAGTTTTGTAAAGTTATCATGAACATTTTTATTTTGCTTTAAGATCTCTTTCCTAATTAAAGCTTATAAACTAACAAATCTATTTTTTTTCCAGGAATTCCTTTTATTTTCTGGGAACAATACATGACTCTACGAACATCCCTCGCCTTAATATTATGCTGTTGCATAATGGCTGCATTTGTCTTAGTATCAATTTTGTTACTATCAATCTGGGCAGCAGTATTAGTTGTAGTAAATGTTGTAACAACGCTTGTACAAATTTTTGGCGCAATGACATTACTTAGCATAAAGTTATCAGCTATTCCAGCGGTGATTTTAGTATTAAGTGTTGGTCTGGTTGTATGCTTCACCGTTCATATTTCACTGGTAATTTCATGACAATAAAATCCAACGGAAAATCATATTAAAAATTATTCTCAATTTCAGGGTTTCCTTACCTCTGTAGGAAGCAAGGAACGTCGCGTTTGCTTATCAATGCAAATTTCAATGGCACCATTAATTCATGGAATATTAACATCGACTCTAGCTGTCATTATGCTTTCAACATCTCCATTTGAATTTGTTGTTCGACATTTCTTCTGGTTATTATTGGCAGTTCTATTCATAGGAGCAGCTAATGCGCTGATATTTTTCCCAATAATACTAAGCCTTGTAGGACCAGAAGCGGAACTAATTCCTCTTGAACATCCCGATCGGATTTCAACACCATCACCAATTATTCAACGAAATAAACGAGCCAACAAAACAGTAATTGTTAACGGTCGTTCACGCTGTAATAAACCGCACTATCATCATAAACATGTCAACATCAACAATGAACCCTCCCTAACAACTATAACCGAGGAACCGCCGTCCTGGAAATCATCATCATCGTCAATAACAATCAACAACGACAAGACACCGAATGGAAATCAATATCATCAACAGCAGAGCGGTCAAAATAAACTAAGTGGAAGCGGAAGTTACTCGGAACTGCAAAGTATTGTCGTTCAACCGGAAGTCACTGTCGAAACACATCACAATGGATCCGATGCAAATACAACAAAAGTAACAGCGACAGCCAACATCAAAGTGGAATTGGTTACACCCAGCGGACGGTCGCGAAATTACAACTTTTCAAGTTAGCAATAAGATCATATCGAAGTAGTTAAATATCTAGGAAAAAATATTGGCTGCATGTATACATAGGGTGCTCCGTCAGCACCTTTGCTGAAGTTATTTGATTGTCATAAATATACGACTGACTCATTAGAGTTAGCTATTCCTCTTTACATAAATATTTATATATAAAATTATAACTTAAATTGTATGTACTTATATTTGTTGTTTTTATTCACTTAAATTAATGATAAATTCTCAAAGTATTTATTTTATGAACCGCAGGATAAGAATTATAAGACTGAGTTTAAGTAATCTCAAGTAATCTGTCTGTTATTCAGGTTTGTTTAAAACTGTCCAAATCGTGCTCAAACTGAAGATGAGCGAGGGTGCCACCGAATTATATATGTGTATCTCTCACAATAGCAAACATCGATTATATTATTTTACGTTTATTTTGCACGTGTTAAGTGTTAGTGGTTAAATAATTCGTTTTCCAAACTCGTATAAAACCAATGCAGTAAATTTAACTTATTTAATGCCAAAATGTACAAATCTTTATGTGTAACGCTTTTCGTCCACTGGTAGATCTTAAGAAGTTCTGTTACGAAAAGGTTTGAAACGTTTGTGTAGAAAATAGTTTAGTTATATATATAATAGAACCGAAACAAATATATATTTATAACAGAATGAAATGTTTCATTTCAGATGAGGTATATAATATCTGCATAAATGTGGATTCTTGCCCAAAGATTTTTGGTTTCGAGAAATGATAAACAAATGTCACAAAATAGGATATCACCTACCTCAAAATGTTAACTAATTATTTTGATTCAGTATTTTCGAATTTCAACGAATTGCGCAAGAACTCACAACAGCAGTTTGTTAACCAAGTTTTATTTAAAATATCAACCAGATATTGTAAATTAGAAATATTTATGTACGATTAGTTTTCATTATAGTTATAACCAGGTGTAGATATATGTAATAGAGTGCGTGTAGTGATCATTAACATAATGAACTTTTGTAAATAAAGAAAAGTAGCAAAGAAAAAAGACTCAATAGCAAAGACTAAAATTAGGTTACCAAAAAATAAATACAAATATTTTTGTGAATATTGTGTTTTTTGGAATTGGGTCCGTAGCGGACTTTGGAGGAGTATAAGTATACGACGATAGATACATGTGAACAGTATTTGAAGCTATTCAGAAAATTAAAACCTGATGTTCTTCGCCTTATGTTTTTTTTTTTATATAATAAAAATAAATGTGTGAACTGGAACGTGATGGGAAATCAGATTTTATTCAATTTTAATTCAAAAGGCTTTTACCAATTTGGGCAATTTGACTAATTGTTCGCTGAAGCTATGGTTACTGGAATACCCGTTGTGGAAGGTGAAGAATGCCAAGGCTTGCTTTCACAAATCTCTGCTGCTGTTAACCACACCATATACAGTCGCTTTCCGCGCCAAATCCAAAGGTCGTGGACAAAATGGTAAAAAGAGTTTGCTGGTAACACTGGTCAACAAAACTTAATCTTCGTCGTGCCACACGGACTTTTTTAGTGTTTTTTCTATGTATTAGGTGTTGTCAATAAAAATACGCAGTATTTTTTTTTATCACGTATGAATTTTATTTGGTTACGAAACATGAATTATAAAGAAAATATTAAATAGTTCTCCAGAAACATGTGAATAATGTGGTTTGTAAATTAAAAGTCTACGATTTTCTGGAATATTTGACTTCTGGTTGGTGCCTTTTGATCGTCCAGCAGTAGTCAGCCAACCTCCTTAGACTCCATCCACTGCGTTACGTAACATTAAGTTTTTGTTAAAATTAAAAGTCCTAACTCTTAACTCGTGACTCACGGCTCAGTTTATATGGTATATCTCCACTTCACAATTTTTTTTTTACATATGAAAAGAGTCGCGTCACTGAGTATACAGAAGTATATATATGGCAAATAACCACAATAAGCCGTGTACCACGAGTCCAGAGCTTAGAGTCCGACCGTTACGGTCAAGCAAAATCACAAGCAATGAGCTTACGAATTTCGAATTTCACGCACACATTAGCGTCAAAGCGGGCTGAAATTTTATCTAATTTACATTGCTTCTTATTCCGGTATTTTGCGCAACATAATTGACAGTTTTAGGTAAAGACAATCATCTGAGTTACGTACCGTTGAGGGGGGGGGGATCAGAAATCGTTAAAAACTGCGTTTCATAATATTTGAACGGCCCTCTTTGAGCTTCTTGTCTTGATGATCCACCACAAAACTAAACTAAAATACTCGAGGTAACACTTCAAAATAAGATCAGTAAAATTTCGCCTTTGATTTTCGAAAGCCAGTTCACCACAAATATAACAAAAACAGTTAGGATTGTTAATACACTTTCTCGACATATTCGCGAAGCACAGACGTTAATTAAAACCGAAACAATTTAAATTAATAGCGAAAACAAATATATAGCACTCTTTTTTTACGGCCGTTCATATGCGTTTATCGCTACAATACCGAAAATGAACTTGACCTCATCACAAGAAAACTGAGGTGTGTTTTCGTAATGAGGGTAAGTAGTCAAAACACTATCACCTATCAGAGTTCGTGTGGCATGACCACTGTTGATCAGTGTATTCATTAAATTCTCGTGTACTGGTGAGCAAAAATGTTTCCTTCGTAAAGTCCGGGAATGCGGAGCTCTTAAGCTGAGCCAGATATCCACTGCGTCACATCGGACAGCAGAATTAATGTGTATGTCCCGAATTACACGAGGGGGATTTTACCCCATGAGTGACGAAAACCTGTTTTTTTCATGGCGAGAGAAATGAGGTAGCAAGAGGGTCATCTGTGAGTGTCAATCACGAATCGTAGGGGTTTTGCTTGAGTTTTTCCTGATTTGCTTTTGTCCATTTTCGTAATTTCCTCATTAGGGTTCGAAAATTTTTTCGCGTCAGGTTGATTTAGTATTGCTCTCGTGTAATTTGGGACTATGAGAGCCTAACTCGATATAACCAGCAAATTTTGCGACGATCACTGTCATACAAGAGGGTTAAGGCCATTTCTGCTGTATTCACACGCAATGGTCTAGTGCATGTTCGAGTAACAGAAGATGATCCTCCCATACTAATACCAAGTGTGGATGCTCTTGATGGGATTCTGACGAAAGCAATGCATGAGCGCTCTTAACTGCAGTGTTTTTTTTTGATTTGTGAGTTTTTGGAAAGATGAATTTTGGTATGCTGGCTAAGATTAGCACATAAACAACAAAAATATTAAGAAATCTGTAACTTTTACCTTCCATCCCGCATAAAGTGGGGTTCAGGTCTGTATATAAAATTTCTTCTAGGGTGGTACTTCCAAAAGTTCTAGAAAGCTGAAATTTGATATGCACACTAGGATTAGCACACAAACAACGAAAAAATTAAGAAATCTGTAACTTTCATTCTCCAACCCCTCGAAAAGGGGGTTCTGTATTATATACCAATTTCTCATAAGATAATTTCCAAACTTCCAAAATACTTAGAAAGCCGAAATAGTATGCAGACGAGGTTATGTACGCAAACAACGAGAAAATTCAGAAATCTGTAACTTTCATCCTCCAACCCCCTTATAAAGAAGGTGCAGGTCTGTATATAAAATTTCTTCTAGGCAGGTACTTCCAAGAGTTCTAGAAAAGCTAGATGTTATCTATAAATAACTAAAAAGTGAGTGTGGTACAAAGAAAGGTAATGTTGGCGTGCCAGAAATACCTTCTTCACTCGACTACGCCAAAAGGAAGGGCCGCCGTGGGATGATTTTTCTTTAAACTCGTCCTAGTTCCTAATCTATTGCTTCTATGGAAAGATTGTTTTTTTCTACTTGAAGTTAACAAAATAATCTTTCGAAAGAAGTAAAAATAGTCATACCGTATTTAAAAAACTAACTAACATTTTTAAGCCTAAGCGCGGAGTTGTACGGAAGGAGAAATTAAGCAAAAATACAAGCACCAGACCATAATTTACTGCTTGCGTTTTGGATGAAAATTTGGTTTGCTACTAAAATTTCAGGTTTAATCAGAGATTTCTTGTTACTTCGGTTAATAAAGTGTACATGTTTTTACTTTGTTGGAAAGATAATTTAGTCTGCTTTAAGTTAATATAAATAAAGCACAACAGTCAGCTATAGTTGAATATAATCGAGTAATAGCTAAGTACCACCCCTATTTATCGCTTATTTCAAATAATAAGCTAATAAGGAAAAGAGGCAACGATACAGAGTGGGCTATGAAAAAAAATAGCTGACGCACAAGAAATACAGCCCGAAGAAATAAAAAGAACTAGAGTATCTTACAAAAAGAAATGAAATCCCAAGTCTTACAAGCTCATACTGCTTTCACTGTTAAAAAGTTATTAGATCTCATGTGGAGCCAAGACCCTAACTCTACAAGGCCTCACTCCACAACCTCTAACTCTAGAAACCCTACATCTTGGTCAAAAAGTACGGCTTGGCCGTTTCATGGATCTAATGAATGACACAACATTAAAGACCAGTGACTTAATTTCTTACCATAAGTCCATAGGAGTGACTGTGCGATGGTTGCGAAATTACTTTTAGCTATTTCGTATCATCAGCTGATTAGCAAACCAGCTTTGGCTTAACAGCCTTCGCCGGACACTCGTATAAAAACAGAGGTGTGACCAGTGGATGGTAGATGGCATGCTGGATCAGCTAACGAGAGACTAGGGGGGGGGGGGTCAGAAAAAGGAGAAGCCATCACTGCTCCAGATCGCACAACTCAAGAACATGTATCATATGTATATAATAGGTCTGTTCCACCGATTATCGTGCATAAACTTTCCGTGTAAATACTTACTTATATGGTGGGAGAAAAAGTGTCTGCAAACCAAAAAATCGAGGGAAAATGTTTCATGCAAACTCATAAAAATCAAGAAGAAGAAACACATACGGATTCTATTTAAACTGCACTTCTAGTTATAAATTGTTAATCTAATCATTTAAATCATTCAATGACCCTTTATTTATAACCTTATTCAATCAATTCACTATAAAACAAACAGTCACTCAACCTAACCTAACTTTATAACAAAAGCACCGATCAGCTGTTTGTACTATTGCAAGAAAAGATGGCCAATCATGCACCAGCTAACAAGTTTGGATAAGTTAATGCAGCAGGGAACCATGTGACGTCGATTTTTTCTCCCCCATTTTGCTTGGTACGAAACGTGATGGAACGCAAAATGTGTAAGTTCCATTCTCATCAGGGAACAGACCTATTATCTTCATTATGCTTCAAAATGTGTACAGCATCCCAATCCCAATGTTATGTACAAACCAGAAGCGATGCCCTAATCCTTTATATTCAAGCTGTACAATCTATCACAAAAAAATTATATTCTCCTTCGTTCGTTTTAACATTTGTAACTTAAGTAACATGAATTGATGAGAGAACTGAATATGAAGTTTATGAAACAGAACAGGATAAATATCTCAAAATTCAGATTATTCTTTTAACGTTTATTAAAAGTATTTAATGTCATTAAAAATCGCTTATTTATACGCTAAGAGTGAAATTACAAATTTTACGGAAGAAAATAGAACAAAGGACACATCACATAACCTAATAAAATTAATTTTGAACAAAAACTTAATAAATAGTTGGTAAATATAAAATATTTGAGATAAAAACTGTAATTTAATATTCATACCATATTTTTCCTGGAACAAACCTGACTTATCAAAAAATAAATGTCAAGTACCTGCAAGACCTCCGGAGTTATTTAAAGCTGACAGAACTAATGCCATGTCCAACTCCTTCGACGACCCTTTTTCATTATCGAGGTAAATATCAGACGCTCGTTCATTAAATCGAGCAAGTACCCGAGACCGATAATCTAGTTTGCAAATATAATTGAGAAATTTCACTACATTGCAAAACTTTTACTTACCAACACTGCCAGCTAGAGGATTTCCTGTTAATCGAAGATTCTCTAAAAGTGGTAAACATGCAATATTATCAATTTCTTGCAGATCTTCAATTAAATTGCAACTTAAATCTAAATTAACCAAAGAATACATCTTTTTCAAGCCGGTTATTGCTTTCAATTTGTTTTGAGACAAATTTAATGTTACTAAATTCCCAAGTTCTTCATTCCACTTATTGCATTCTGATATTAAATTAGCAGACAGGCTAAGTTCTCGCAGTTCCCATAACGTATTTAGATTGCTAATCATTTTAATTTGATTTTGATTTAGCACTAAGGTTTGTATTTTCGGCGCTAGTATTATGCTTTTATCAATTTCAGTAATTAAATTTTCTGAAAAATCTGAATGTTTTATGTGGTCCCAATTTTCAATAGTCTCCACCTCTTTGTTTTTATGAACATTATCACACATAAGGATTTGATTTAACCTGCTCACTGGGGTGTTATGAACACAGAATGATGTAAGAGTTTTTTTAACTGTAGCTGTAAAAATCTCTGGCATAATTAATAAGTAAATTATTTTCAAAAAATAATTCTTACATATATCCGATATATTCTCAGTGGAAATTCCGAGCACTTTCAGCGTTTTAAGATTTCGAAAAACGCTCAAATCGAAGTGAAGATCTCTTGGTATTAAATTACTTGTACCAATCGGAGCGTTTACCAGACTGCTTGATTCCTTTAACTCTCCAAAGCCCTTTAGAAATTAATTTCTAAGCCAAAAGCATCACTTGTGAGTATTTATTTCCTTACTTTAGATGGTGTAATTGTGATCTTTTCTATTTGGCTGCAAAAATCCAAAACGTGAGAGAAATCATAATTGTTGTTGTCATCATTTGGAGGACATGGAAGACGTGTACGTTCACTTATTGCATAAAGCTATATAAAAAACAAGACCGAAATTCAATACTTGATTGCTATGAAATTACAAATTACCTCTAGACATGAAAAATTGTATTCCTTTGTTGACCAAAGAACCGTATCACCTACTGCACAAAAATACTGGGCAAGGTCATGTAGCAAATAAACAATATCGTACTTGTTAAACTCAAGGAATTCGATAAATACTCGGGGCATAGTTATGCGGAATAAAATTAACAAGTTTTGAATGTACTCCTCCAGTTCCTTCCTACGTTGTTCAATGAATGCGGGATTTTTATTGCCGATTACCTTTGAGATAAAAAGACGTTAAATAGAGATTTATAAAAAAGGTATATTAAGCACCAACTAATTAACACTATATTTTCAACAAAAAATAACTTTACCAATCCTTTAGGCTAAACTAACACTGAAATAGTCAGCCGCGAGCAAGTATAAGCAAGAAACCTAGGTAATAGGTCACACTAATATAGGATAGAAATACAGATCTAGTTCGGATTAGCAAAAACCAGGCTTCGTCCTCCATTGTGGCGAACTCTGTTCAACGTCGAGAAAGAATTTTTATTGCCTGTGCTTTTGTACTTGCAAACTGCTTATCAATGCTTTCTTAATAATTCTCTTTCTTGAGACTTTTGCTTGATGTGGTTTAGGCTGCTCAAATTATTGCAATGAAAATCTGTGCGTAAAAAAATTAGTCAGGTAAGGACTTACTTAAATTAATAGCATGAACAGAGCTGTTTCTTAATTGCTTGTGGCCCCTGGTTTTAAAATGCTGCGCCTCTGCTTTGGCTAAACTTTTTCACCTGTCATATTCAACAGGAATGTTTTCAAGTGCATGGAAACTTTCTCATGTCCAGCCGATACTTAAAAAAGGAAAGGCATGCGACCCCTCTAACTATAGACCAATTGCAACTTCGTAACTTCGATCATATCTAAAGTTTTTGAATCAAACGGAGACTTACTAACGGCTCTAACGTAGCCTTGGAATCATTGTCTCCATAATTTTGGTGAGTTCGGAATCGTCGCTCTTGATATTTCAAAGGCTTTTGATAGAGTCTGGCATCCTACCCTTTTAGCCACACTTCAAACATTTGGTCTGCACCCTATCCTCGTTAAATGGATAGAGAGTTTTTTGTCAGACCGTTCAATCCGTGTAATAATTGACGGAGTTACATCTGATTCCTACGAAATAAATGCCGGTGTACCTCTGGATTCAGTTCTTTCACCAACCTTATTTCTTCTTTTTTATTAATGATCTTTTATCCCTTACTCTCAATCCTCTTCATATACTCTCCAGATCAAGGCCAAACTGAAACTTTTTGTTGGCCTTGTGAAAGGACATGCAAAACTAAGCGCTCATGCCATAAAAATGGGAGGGGCAAACTCTGGTCTATGCAGAGGATGCGGAGAAGAAGACAAGACCGTATTACACGTTCTCGGCCAATGCCCAGTCCTAAGGAAAAAAAGTTTAGAATCTTAGGAACATACAACTGCGATGATGTCGCAGAAGTTAAGAAATCAGGGTATAATCGAATTATCCAATTCGTTACGGGGATCAGTTGGCTCAACAGTGAACTTTAAGAAACGCTGCCGAACAGGGGGCGTACAACGGGCCACTAATGGCCTCAGTGCAAGGAAAACACACACCTTCCCCCTCTTGTAAACCAACCAACCAAGATTTCTTATAGACATACCCCGTATAGCTTTAAATGATTCCCTTTACTACATGTCGTTTGCTCTCGGTCTAACTATGGTATGCATGAGGCTATAAACCGCATGTATAGAGCCGTGAATATGTGCCCTATTCTTGACCTAACTCTTAATAAGATTCGCTGAAAAAGTCTCTTTTCTCTGTGCACCCCTTATTTTTGTGTGTGTCCGTATTCTGATTTAGCTATTGAAGTAGTTTTTTGCATGCTGGTTCGGGAGCCTCATTCACCTCAATATATTAGGTCTGTTCCCTGAATTTCAGTGACAGAAAGTGCAGTGATGCTGGTGGGAATAACACTTCACTGAGTTGAGGAACGCAGAGTGCTTTTCAGTGCCAAGAATGAGGAATGTCAACCTTACAATTCAATGCAATTGACAATTCATAACACGGAGCACTCAATAGCACTGAACAAATTTTCAGTGATAAAAAGTGCTTGAGGGGAAGTTAATTTGAAAATTCAAATAGAGCTTTCAGTGTCATTTAGTGAGCACGATTTATCTCTAGTGCTTGTTAGGGAACATACCTATTATTTTGGTGAATAGGTCAACTATTTCTTGGCTCGTACCGAAACCTGCCACTTCTAAGTTAGAAAGGAAATTCTATATAGTTAGGTAGGTTAGGTTACAGTGGCGGCTAGAAAAGCCGCAGACCACACCGGGTGCATAGCGATAAAAACTTACCTAGTAACTTCTGTCTTTCCCTTGCAAGCACAGAACAACGTACTATAATATTTTTTATGTTGGGTTGCCGACAATGTCTGCACTCTCGAACACACCGATTTGCTGTGCATGTACCCCCGTTAGATAGTGGCCGGTATAGATCCCGACCATATTTCTACATTAAGTCTGAATCAGGTTGAGTAGGCAGTTAGTCTTTTTAATATCATAGGATTTCCACATGATCTTCGCGATTCGATACGTCGTGGTCTTTCCCATCTTCTCTT
Source organism: Leptarthrus brevirostris (assembly GCA_964036015.1). Lineage (NCBI taxonomy): Eukaryota > Metazoa > Arthropoda > Insecta > Diptera > Asilidae > Leptarthrus > Leptarthrus brevirostris. The sequence continues at coordinate 149,905,707 of OZ038372.1, forward strand.
CGCAAGATTAAATAGCCCATCGTTAAGAGATTTGATAAATTATATATCGGATGAAGTACTTGTTGCGCTTGCTGAGTTTCCATTCGAGCTACTCTCTTAGCTAGAACATCTGCCACCTCATTTCCGGTGATGTTGGATTCTTGGACACAAGAGCCATTAGCGTCGTTTGGCAATCCACATAGATACTAGTTGGAGTGACCGTTACAAGCTGACTGCACGCAAACCCTGCTGCCTCTTGCGCTCCTGCTCGGGCGCTCGATTTAGGACCATCTGTGTAAATATTTAAAATGTCTGCAGGTTCTTTTGTTCTTGTTTCCGATAAAAGCCTGTCCGGTATTACTACCTCGAAATTCCTGTTGAAGTTCTTAATCGGTAGCATATAGTCAGTGACAATCTAAATTCTTCCCTAAGCTACTATGGCCGTACTCCCGCTTCTTGAGGAACTTTGGCTCTTTTAGGTGCGGCTTTCTTTATGTACACATTTACACACAGTACAGGAGGGAGTGTATTTGAAAGCACCAACCTGGACAGGTAAGTTTTCCTGTCCCAAGCTGGCCACCAAACCATGACGCCATACAACATTATTGGTCGCACTATTCCCGTATACATCCATTGCGTGATGCTGGGTTTTAGTTTTCACTTTGCATACCGTCTATACGCCGTACCCTAAACGTTGGTATAATGTACGCTCTAATGATGAGTTACATCTTGGTGTTGTATCAGAAACTTACCTTACTGATCCAACTACATCGTCGTCCTAAACGGCTACTTTTACATTTTTCTATCCCCCTTCAAGTGGCACGAGGATATCATTTATGGTAAGATTTTAGGAAAATACAGAATGCATTGCCCCATTTCTTGATTACATTAAAATATAATTAAGTTGAGCTTAATACATTTTAGTAGTTTACCCCGTTATTTAGAATGCAGAACCGATTGGAACAATAATACATGTATAAATTACTCGGTTTTCTTGCTTGAAGTCAAAGTTATCTTCGCAAAAAAATTATATTCCCTTAAGGGATTACATTATTCTGATTGTGAACTTAACTTGGAATAATTGTAATGTACCTTCTTACCTTTTTCGGAGGAAGTAACTTCTTTGAAATACTTTGCTCACTAACAAGCTTTTCGTGGAGCTCGCTAAAATCCCGATACCGATGTTTTGTGCTCCATTCAACATCCTTTATTTTAACTTTAATTTCGTAGAAAATAACATTATTAGTTTCAGCAGCATTCGAAATATGTATAGTAGTGTCTTTAGAGTATTTAAAAAAACAAGACATCACGTAATAATACTTAAATGTAATAAAAACTGGAAAGGAGCAAAATTCAGCAACTGGCACTGGAGGAAGGAAAATAATTTGACAATTCTCATATTGATACAGGGTGGTAATAAAGCTTAAACAGCTGATTACGTTATCTGTTTCTGCCATAAACATCTTTATTTAATTCGACTAAACGTTATCGGCTGCCTTAATTGCGTCCATAGATCAAAAAGGTTAATTCCATAAGATAATTTATCATAAAAATAAATCGTAAAATAAATCATAAGATAAACCGCTGTAATTATTGACTGCTTTCAATAGACGTCAAAGTTTTATCCACTGACATTTCTGGGCAAAGTGATTTTTTAATAAAAATTCGCAAGAAAATTTTGTTGTCTCGAAAATTAATATGATATAAAAGGTTTAGAAAGTTAGAACCACACATAGTTGTTTTATTAATAATATTTAATCTATGGAATCTTTGGTCGCCTCAATGAACGTGAAACTGAACTTAAGGTTATGTCTTCATATCGCAAAGTATTAAAAAAACAAGAAAACTAATTTTTAAAATGAATTTATTAGAATCTATAAGAAAAACTTTAGTAAAAATATATTGTAAAGAAGTGCATGTAAATAATAAAGAGCTAAATTTTGAAGAATTTAACCGTTGAACCGCTGCCGGGCTGAATAGCATGAAGTTTTTAAGCGGCAGCACGACCTCGTTTATTCACAAAGATGTTAAATAATTTTTCAAATCAAAATGCAACGACCATTGGCAAAAAGTCTGGAAATAAATCAGGTCTTCCAGAGCTTGTATCGCAATGGTACTACAAGCAGGGTTTGTTTATATCCAGTTATCCAGTTTGCGCATTAGGAATAACGTTGACCGTTTTCTTTATATCATGGTATTTGTAATACGTATTAAGCTAACAATTATATAGTTAACATTTAGATTTTATCCTAGTATACCGCTCATGAACATCCCTTTGCCGGGAACAATACCGACAAAAGTTATTCTACCTTATGAAAGCACTGGAGACAACCAAGAAGGTGGAGCAAATTTTTCGTTAGTTCAAGACTTTTTCAACATCAATAATATTTCATTTGACCCGCCGTTTCCTTGGGCAAAAGCAAAGCCGTACGTGTACGTCCAACAAATTATTCTTCGGGCCGGTGTTTTTCCCTGGTCTGACGATCTTCATTTAACAGACGCATTTCGGGCTCCCTTATATGAGGTTTTTAAATTGATCGAAGTTATAAGGAATCATGAGTACGAAGGGTAAGTATGTAGTTTTTAGATTATAATTATATGAAAGGTTGTTTGATTGCACAGGAAATTTAGAGTCTTAATGTCTGTTTTGTTATTTTAACAATATTCTTTCCCTGATTTATATTAGTTTTTCTAGAACGCGAAACAAATTTCGTTTCTTATGATGTAGCCGAAGACAACCCTATGATGCGTTAGCTTAAGTTTAGCCGGACAGTAATTTTCTGTTATAGTGTTTCCCTTTCTAAGCACATTAAAGCAGTCAAATACTGATGTTATGACGCAGTGGAAATTGATAAACTGTTGAGTGAAGCTGCAGTACTGGCCTGGGAAAACATACGGAATTATGCAAGTGTTGATGAACAACTTGATTATTTTTACAATCTCGTTTCATCTCTGCATGACAAGTACATTCCTTTACGAATTAAACGCATCTTCACTGTAGGTATTCGCTACCAGTTCTAGATAAAGTTAAGAATCTTGGGACTACTATGAATCAGCAAATGAAATGCTGCGACAATACAAAGGGGAAGCTTGGCGTGATTTATGGTGGCCTGCGTAGGCTGTGGCTCTTGGCGCGTATCTTACCCGTCAGTACGCGTCTAAGTATAGTCAAGGCGTTAATAATGCCCCATTTTACCTTCGGTAGTATGATCTACCCGAAGCTAGATAGCACGTGTGCGCGTAAAATGGAAGTTGCTTTCAACGACTGCATACGTTTTGTTTTCGGACTACGGAGGTACGACCATGTTTCACCGTTCCGGTTGAGAATGCTTGGGTGTACATTGTCATCTTATCTTAAGCAAAGGGCTCTTGCTTTCTTGTACAATCTTCTTCAATCTAATAAACCGGAATACCTCAGAGTTTTATTTAACTTCACAACATCTCAGCGTAACAGAAATTTTTTAATGCCACGCTTCTACAAATCGGCCATGGAAGATTCCTATCCTGTCCAAATTATTCGCCTTTGGAACACTCTTCCTCTTAATATCCAAACATCGGGCACCATCAGTAACTTCAAGGCACTCGTTAAAGATCACTTATTATAATTCTTATCATTGTTCTTTGTCTGGAATCATGAGTAGGTAACTGTTCAGTATTAAATTAATTTTTCTTAATTATTCAATCTAATTTTAATATTATTTTATTTGCATACTCTTGTTAACTAAATTCAATACCGCCTATAACCTGTTTTGAGTTAGTACGTAGAAAAGATTGTCAATCTTGTGTACTGTAACCAGCAATAAAGATTATTATATTATATTATTCCATGGCATAGCGTAGATGTTGATTACATGATAGCTGAAAGGGATTATCTTTACCGTAAATATAGGGTTTCCAAAAAGGAAGAAGACTAATTGCGTTATAAAGCAATAAGGAATCGAGTAAGTAAAGAGGTAGAGAGAGAAAAAAATATTTCGACCGAATATTGTGGCAAAGATTTACCTATATGCAATCTGCATTCCAATGTTTTCAATTCGTATTTTGCATCCACCATCTCCTCATTCAAGTTTCGCAGACAGCCAGCCCTCGGAAAATAATGATGGTTTTAGTTCTCGCTGTGTCTCTCAGGATGAAGTTTACAGATCTATTATATCCATAAAATCTGATGCATGCAGATCTGACGATATTCCTCCCAAAATTTTGAAAATGCTCTTCCCCATTGTTTCGGACAGTTTGGTTTTTATTTGAACCCTTTTTAGACGGCTTCGAACAAAGCAGTGAAAAATTTTTGGTTGCTTTGATATATTTCCCGCATCCGGCAACCCTGCAATCAGAATTAAAAATTTGGTTTCCGGGAGAGTTTGTGGGTAAGAGACACGTATACTTTTCTTATGTGCATTTACAAATGTCAAATGTACTTCACTCATTAAAATATCAGAATACATTGACAGTTTGAAAGTTTCTTACGCACAAAAGTAACTAATTCAGTCATGTGATTTACATGAATTCTTTTTATTGATGGTACCTTTTGGTACATTTTTACTCTCCGATAAGATTTGCCGGTACTTTTTTTGACAGGAGTCTGTGATTCTCTCCGGACGAGAACAGAATTTTGACAGAAGTGATTCTCTCAAATAATTTTGACAGGAGTAAATGATTGCACACTACCTGTACTCTTTATTTCCATGTATATTCTTATGACTTTAAAAGCGTCGTTTTACTGTGGTCCCAGTGTTACTTTTTCAAGGCTAGCTGGGTAATTTAGGGAGCCGGTTATCTAGTAGTAAGTAATCTTTGCTATTAGCTTGCTTTGTTTTCTCAAACTAGAAAAACTCATGAACAACCAGTACCTTAATGAAAACAAAATAATATCTAAATGGCAGTCTGCTTTTTGCTCTGGGCACAGTTGCGAAACAGCCTTGCTCTAAAAGTAACTACAGATTTATGCACTGCACTGGACCAACCAAGGTTTTCGGCACCGGTAATCATAACCAATTGCTTGCTAAATTACGGAAGAACTATCAATTTTCGTCCTCTGCAGTTAAATTAATAAGAAATTTTTTAACAGACCGGTTTCAGCAGGTAAGAGTGCGAAATGAAATATCCAAATATGAAGGTGTATATAATGGTGTGCCACAAGGGTCGGTTTTCGGACCGATATTGTTCTGACTATTTATCAATGATCTCCCCCCCCCCCTCCCCTAAATAAGTGCACTGGGAGAAAACCAAAACTTTCTGACCGCCATGAACGCCATATTTTAAGAAAAGCCAGCTATTCTACAATAAGTTGCACCAAATTTGGTGAGAGAGTGAAAACACATGTTTCGAAAACAACCGTTTGGACAGTTATTCAGCGCGCTCCACAAAAGCACCGTCTTTTACCGCGTCATAAAACTACGCGTCTGGATTTTGCTACCAATAATATGAGCACATACTGGTCTCAAATAAGTAGAATAAACAAAACTATTATACTTTTTTACAATGCCTCTTACTTAGGCTTAGATCATTTTTTCGGATGAAAAGAAATGGAATTTGGATGGACCTGACGGTTTTACCCACTACTGGCGGTTCCGTAATGATATGGGGAGCGTTTTGCGTAGATAGTCCGTTGGAAATACAAGTTTACTTTCCAGCAGGACAACGCAAATATACATATAAGCCACTAAACAAAATACTGGTTAAGAAAAAATAACATCAGCGTGTTGGACTGGCCAGCCTGCTCACCGGACTTGAATCCAATATAAAACATTTGGGGAATTCTCGTAACAGCCGTTTATGCCAATAATCGGACCTACAACTCGGTATCTGAGCTTAAAACTGCAATTTTGAGGGAGGGGACGCTTTGAATCAAAATTTGTTCATATTGAAAAAAAAAGAATTTTTGAATGCATTAAAGCTCACTAGTTATCAAATATTGTTTTGTATCACAAATAATCAAAAATAAAGTTGAATAAAAAAACGAATCAAATTTTTAAATGTGTGAAACGCGAAAAGAAGAGCTAAAAGTAATGCGACTCTCTAACTACAGACTATTTTCGATTCCATAAGTTTTTGAATGACTTAATCAATATTTAAAAACTAACCATTTTATCAATGGCTCTAACGGAGCGTTGTAATCATTATCTCCATAATTTCGGCGAGTCCGAAATAGCCGCTCTTGATATTTCAAAAGCTTTTGATAGAGTCTGGCATACTGCCCTCCTAGCCAAACTTTTAAGCATTTTTTTTTTTTTTTTTTTTTTTTTTTTTTTTATACGATGTGGCCAAATCCTAGGGGACAACCCTTTGATGCGTTAGCATGGTTTTGGCCGGAAGGGAATTAGGGTAAGGGAAGTGAGGAAACTTGAGTCTTGTTTGCATTGCTGCGAGCTAGACAACAGCCCAGAGACGGAGTGGATTATTTTAATTTCTTAATAAAAGCTCACGGTCATCTGGGCTCGAACCCGGGACCCACGGCATGTTGGTCTTGCCGCTCAACGCATTGATCCAACTCCGTCTTGGTTCGCACCCTCACCTCGTTAAATGAATAGAGAGTTTTTTGTGAGGTCGTTCAATCCGTGTAGTAATTAACTCAGTTTCACCCGATCCCTACTAAATAACTGCCGATGTATCTCAGGGCTCAGTTCATTCACCAACTTTATTTCTTCCTTTTATCAATTATCTTTTGTCTCTCACTTGCAATACCATTCATAGTTTCGCTGACGACAGCACCCTTGATTTCGCGTACTCCTTTGATTTGAATAGTTCAAAAGAAATATTATAAAAATTCATACCTGAATTCTTTCAGAAAAATTACTTTGGATCATCTTTGTTTACATGTCGAAAATATTAAGCAGCCTCAAAAGGAACAAATCTTTCCAGAATACAATTGCCTTATTCTGTCGCCAGCAAATCTATGGGGACATGACATCCAGAATTTCAGCAAAGACGTGAATATTTTAAACACAATATTCCAGTATCACGTAAGTAGACAAATATTTACATGCCCTTACTAATATTTAATCCTCAATAGAATCTGCAAAAGGCAAAAGTTTCCGTAGCTGAAATGCTTTTCGGATTGCCGATGCAAGATACGGGCTTCAAAAGATATCCTCTCCGGTCACGCTCGCGAATTGTCCAATATGCCATCACATTAATTTTAGAAAACAATGATCAAGGCTACTTAGATTCATTAAAACAGCGCTTAGCGGCTTTATATCCGCTCTACCAAAGCGAATCGAAGCCTGAAGCGGCAAACCGACCATCCATAATGTACATATACTATCCAGGAGAATTTAAATTGCTCGAATTTTTGCCAATTTGTGTAGCGTTTATTATACTTTTTGTTTACATGTACTTCTCCGTTCGCAAAATTGAAATCATTAAATCTAGAGTTGCTCTTGCACTTGGAGCCGTCCTCACCACCTTAGGAAGTTTGATGATGTCGCTGGGACTTTGTTTCTTTTTTGGCCTAACGATTAGTTTACAATCGAAAGTTTTTCCATATTTAGTTATTTTGATTGGCTTAGAAAATTGCTTGGTAATAACAAAAAGTGTGGTGTCAACCGAGGAAACTTTCGACACCAAGATTCGCGTGGCTCAAGGTTTACGTAAAGAAGGCTGGCATATTGCAAAAACATTACTAACAGAAATTACAATACTCACCGTTGGTTTGGCAACATTTGTGCCGGTGATACAAGAATTTTGTGTATTCGCAATTGTCGGTCTCATGTCAGATTTTTTCCTTCAAATGCTTTTCTTTTCGACGATATTAGCCTTGGACATCAAACGTATTGATTACGAAGCCGAAGCAAAGCATATTCCGAAAATGAGTTATTCGATAAATGATTCTACTAAGCGAATTCAGTACAAACCATTCGGAGGAGTTTATGCGAACAAAACATTTTACCGATCACACTCTCATCCAAAATTGACCGTTCAGGAGGTGATTAAAACCCAACAGATTGACGGAATAAAACGACAGAACGGACCGCAGCACTTGAAAGACCAAAAAATACCGAAGAGGCTAAAACTTGTCAATTTTTGGGCACGTACTCGTTTCTTTCAAAGAGCCTTCATGATTTGGATGAGTGTGTGGATTTTTTCCATAGTGTACAGCTCTGGGTTTTTGGAAGATCTTTTCGTAATGGACGATAATAGCTCAGCTCCTCACGATGCAAATCTAATGAGAAGAAACCACATGTCGAAGAAGAGTAAAAGTTTTCTTATGTTTAATATTTTGAAAACGAATAATGAAAAGGGAGAGACCTTTGAAGAAGCCACCAACTTTACCGATCAAGTGAAGAAGCTTCATTACCCGGATTTCGAAATTGCTTATTATTTATCAAACTTCCATTGGTCCTCGATTCTGAAGCAGTACAACATTTCTATGAGTGGAAAATATATAACTGTCTTGCCATCGATAAAACTGTCTCTTGCGATTAAGCCGGACGTGGCGATTTTACTGCGAAATCCTAAGGAAGCTCTTGTTAAAAATTTCCAGTGGAAAGCACTGGCAGCCGCTCTTGATCCCCTAGATTTTAGTGATAATGAAAACCATAAATCTCCGGTTTTAACTGACGGCGGTACACCACTGTACCCGAAGAGTCCAATGGAAATTTTTCTGGCAACCGTCCTCTGCGCAATTAGTGTATTCGTTCTCACGTACACGATGATTGTATTTTATCGTTGCATTTGCACTAGAAACTATGCTGAATGGCGTTCGAGTTGGAATGAAAGCGAAATTTCTCGAAATACTGAACAAATTTTAGAAGCCATTACCGTTCAGGTCGAAGGTCATAAACATAAAATTGAATGTATCGCATCTGATGGTGTTGCACTGGTGAGTTCTTGTCTAAAGGGACAAATCAAGGTTTGGGACTCGAAAAGTGGAGAAATTCTAACGGAAATCGATCGCAATCGCAGACTTAAGGAGCTTGAATGGAGCCAAGTAAGTGATACAGATAATAATTGGCAGAAGCGTAAAGACATAGCACCAATTTGGTGTTTAGATTATTTGGATAATCTGATTGCAGTAGGTTGTGCTGATGGCAGAATGGAATTTTGGGAAACTCCAACGGGAATATTGAAGGTATGTTAAAGCATGATGTAAAGGACAACGAATTCATTCTATATTGCTAGTTACTTTGTCTGATTTACTGAATCCACTTTTTCTAGTGCGCCCACCAAGAAAATTCGAATAGAAATCAAGGCATCACACATATTCACCTATTTGGTGATCGCGTAATAGTGGCTAGACTATGTGGGCGATTGGACTTTTATAAACTGGAGACATATTATAAAGGGAAACAAATAGACTGGGGTTTTACATCGGCCTACCGAAGAAGTAATCACTTAATTTTTAATAACAAAACAAATGACTAAAAATTTACTTTTGTAGCGCATGTTCGTACAGGTTCAGCGGGAAGTATAAAACTTAATCAACCAGAAAATCTCAGAGATTCATCAAAAGCAACCAAAGAAGAAATGAAATGCACCTTGGAGCAGACCAGAATTGCACATCAGCAACCAATTACGTGTGTAGAAGTTGTAAGTGGTATAATTTTCACAGGCAGCCTAGATCATACACTGAAAGTGAGTTTTTTGTTGATTGATTAATTAGCGTTTTACTGGTGTATTTTTTTTATATTTAAGGTGTACAATTTGGAAGAAGTAGGCTATGAGTTTACACTGCACGGCCATTGTGGTCCCATTACTTGCCTGTTTTTGGATCGTTGGCAACCAGGAACTGGCGGTTCGGGATCACAAGATGGCCTTCTCTGTGTTTGGGACCTTTTTACAGGAGCATGTATGTACAGCATCCAAGCTCATGATGGTTCTATAAGTTCACTGTCATACGCACCTAGTTACGTTGTTTCATTGGGAACAGACGAACGCGTCTGTGTTTGGGAACGATTTCAAGGAAATCTTTTAACTACAATTAATGTTGCAAATCCATATTCATCTTTACTCATGATAACACCTTCATTGCTCGTAACGAGCAAATTAGGTAAAAAAGTGTCTCAAAATGTCATTTAGCATGCTAAATTTCTTCTTTCAGGCTCTCTTATTATTTGGGACGTAAGATCTGGAGAACCAACTCGAGAAGTTAAATTAGATTGCAGCAACACTCAACTCTGTCCTAAGCTAATGCTCCTAGCAAGTAGTTCTGTCATATGTGATTACGGCAATCAGCTAAGAATCGTAAGATTTCCGATGGTTGCCGATAAGTGTAATTAGTAAAGGAAGACTCTTGTGTAAATATAACTTTTCTGTTTTTAATTTTTAAGAAATAAATTTTTTTATTAAAACATCAATTTTTCAGTCAAACTTTACTCCCTTAACTATTCCGTGTGAGATATAAGAGTAGAAAAAACCGAACACGACGGTATCAATCCATTGTAGTAACTCTCCTGGGTGGTGGCGTCCCTCAGCACACTTTCTTTTATAGCTGGCACCTAATTCGAGTTTTTTGTCATTTTAGGGGATTAAATTAATTTACTGCCCATCTTTATGCATAATGGCAAAATCTTTTTTCACCTTTATACTTTTCCACGAATTCTTCTAGCATATCTTCCTGGTAGATGTTCCCTTTGCGGTTTTCTACGGGTAGTGCTTGTTGACTTGGTAACCCATAACTACAAAAATTGCCCTCGATGACACAAATGGATTCCTTTTGGAATTAATATGTAATTAACCAGGAGGCAGGAGCCCAGAATCAATTCACCTATTCCATCAAATTGATGAAATGAAAAATGGAACAGGAAGAAAACAGGCAAGGAAACCCCGCAGGCAACATGCAAACAGAGAGTCACGGGAGCACAGAAAATAGATAGTTTTTAAACACCTTACTAAGAGTTAAATCAAAATTAGAACATGCATTAACAGCCCTGAGGAAGGTAGTTGGAGACCTCGGACCTGCTACCCTTCTTGTGAAGAGGAATCAACTCAGAAGTCTTCCAAAGTGCCGGAAAGTGGCCGGTCTGCAGGGACAGGTTGAACAAGTGACAAAGAATACTAGCAATAAACAGTTGGAATTTCTTCAGAAAGGAAGCGGGTATACCGTCGGGCAACCCGTGAAGCCCTCCGCCAAATTAGATAAATGTTCAGCAACAAGTGCATCGTCCAATACTAAATCTTTAGACTCAAGGGAGGTAGGCGATAGCCGCGTCAAGTGGGTAAAATCAGAAGTGGAAACATCACAGGAGGAATCACAGAAGGACATTCGGAAAAAATCCGCGAAAACAGTAGAGATTGATTGAGCATCGTCACTTTCATGGTCACGGTACCTCAAAGAGAAAGGATAGGCATCACATTTGCGCTGGGGTCACTACGCAACGTAGTTCTCATGTTGGCACAAAACCTCTTCCAAGCTTTACCCTTCAAGTTTCTCAGATGTGGTGAGGCACCATCAAGTCAGGGACGGAACAGATGAGGGGATCCAGACCTAGAAATGCTAATAGGAACATGTCGGGTAAAACAGGCGTAAAGAACATCATAAAAGCGCTCACGGCCAGATCGACGTCACGCTCTCCCAACACGCCGGACCAATCACATGAAAGTAACCAGTAATCAATGCACGAGAAGTCAGCGCGTTTAAAGTTGAAGTCACCCAGTAAGGGAGGAGATGGAACGCTAGCGTCGAAGCACATGACAACCAGAAGAGCAGGGTGATGACTCGATTCGGGAACCAGAGGGAAGAGGCATCTCCTCACAGTCGTACCATCAGGGTCAGACAAAACACTAAGTCGAGAAACCTTCTAGAATCATTCGGAACATTACAGCATTGAGCCAAGCCGGAGGAGGCTACAGAGTCCAAAAATGACAGAGCATGTTGGGGAGCAGATGTAGGTTAAGGAATAAGGCCATCAAAATCAAGCGAGTGAGCCCAACCGATGCTGAGAAAGTTGAAATCACCAAAGAGTACGATGTCCTCCGAGGGAAGCAAGGAATCGGACAAACCATCGATGGATGCAGCGAGCAATTCGTGCTATGTAGATGGTGAGCAAGGGGGAATATAAACAGTCAACACGAATAAGCTTCTGGTAGGGAATCTCAAGACAGCACACAAGAGCTCGAGGTCGCAGGAGGCGGAAATGTCGACGACCGAGCACGAGATACCCCCTGATCGCACACAGGACCCCACCATCGACTGGAGAACAAGGGTCGGAAAGATGACGATCCCGGCGAAAAACCTGAAACTCGGGACCAAAAAGCTCGAAGTTAGAGATCCCGGCACAAAGCCAGGTCTCAGTCAGGCAGATAACATCGGCATCAGACGCACATGAAAAGGAGAAGAATCTTCAATTAATCCACAATATCCATGGTTTTCTTCCTATATATGTAGCATCTGCTCGGGATCGCGCTTATTTAAAATGGAAACGATATAAACTGTCAATTTTTTATGCGGAATATCGAATAATTAGGAACCGCACGGTTACTGCTATTCATAATGCAAAAAAGAGGTAGTACGTCTATTTTTAAGATTAAGCTTCCCTCTAAAATCCTTTCTAGAAATTTAAAAAAGGAAGGAGTTGGTACAGCAAATAAAAACACTTGCACAATCGATCGTGCTTCTGTAAATCTTATACTTTCTTTGTCTCAAGGTGACCACGATATGTATTTAGGAAGAATTCACTGGCCACACTTGCCACAAGAAATAAGAACTATGGAGAATTTAAGTCTATTTAAAACTAGAGTAATGGAGTATGTCACGGAAAACATCCAAAAAATAAGACTTTTTGTAAAAAAAATGTTATTAATAGCAACTAGCTAAATAAATACTGTTATTATTATATTAAAGCTTCAGAATTTTTTGCAGTACATACTTAACTCATTTTTTAAAAAAAATGGACTTAGTTTTCACAGAACGACCACGACATACAATAAAGTATTATTACTCCAGTAAAAACTATCTAAATAAAATCGAGTAAAGAATCCCTGAACCGATTCAATTCGTAGTAAGGTGATTAAACAAATAAAGCATTTTTACGAGGACAAATCTCGGAATAGCAAGTACCAGGTAACTAAAATAAAGCTAGTGGTTGTGTTATGAATTTCAGGAATATAAATAAAAGATATTTTGTTTTTGGAAAATATATACCGAGCTAGTTTATTATATTCAATCATTAAAGAGGTACCGTTTACACAAAAACTTAAATATTATGTTTGTAAAAAATTTATTCAAGTGATAAAATTCAATACTTAAGAGAAATAATATAACTTAACAATTCATCAACTGTACAGTTATATTGTGTATACTTTGCTAATATTAATGCACTATAATACAGTTATTTACATGATAACCACTAAATAAAACTAAATTATTTATAAATCACATTAAAAATCTTCTGAAAAGGTTCGACCCCTTCAAAAGATGGACAGCCCAGATGTGATTAAATCGGTACATGTGCTATCAATTTTACACCTCGAAAGGACAACGAAATGAAACACACACACACACCACACGTGCGGCCGCAATTAATATTTTCTTTGTCATTCAATTTACATAATCGAACAAAGTCCAGAAGTCTCATAGCCACTATCAGTTTTCGGCATCACTTTAAGATCTACGTCGCGTAATTCAGGCTTAAAAGTAAAATCAATAGAACTAACATCTTCGGTTTCTTGGGATGCACTTTTATTTTCCGTTACAACACTATCGATTTTGTTTGCTGTCTCCTGTACGTTACATATCACAGGAATAGTGGAGACAGCTTCAGGGGGGCTTACATTTGCATTTGCCTTTTGACTTGTACCTACACTTTTAGTTATATTTATTTTAATTTTATTTACACCGACTGCAACGGCATCTTGGTTATCAACGTTGCCATCTATCGACGCTAGGACAGTGTCAGGGCCGCTTGTCGCTGTATTATTGCTAACAGGTTGAGGGACGTATTCATCTGCGGGGAGTGAAAATAATGGTTCGATTAAAAAAAATACATTCGAATTTAAAAATTTTGTTTTACCTAAACTTTGGGATATATCATCAACTGATACAAAAGTACCAACATCTTCGAAGGCATCATCCTCATCATCCTCGTCTTTGGGTTCCTCCTTAATTCGAATTGTGTTGAATTGTGATGATTGCGACGACTCATCTAAAGTCGACACACTCTGTGGCGGTTGTTCTTCGTAAGTGTCAAGATCTGTAAACGGAATGTGCGGCTCTTGTATTTCCACATCTGACTCCATCGATTCATTCTTATCATTTTCATTCGTTTCGTCAGCATTTACTTGAGTTTGCTCAGCATCTTTTTCTGCCGGTATAGCCGCCGGTTGTGATGTTTCATCTTGAACAATTTTGACTACTTCTTCATCGTCATCGTCGTCTGGAATTTCCGTAACAGATTCTTCAATTGGTACTACTATCACGTCATCATCATCTTCGCCTTCAGATAAGGAAGTTACTTCGTCGCCTTCTAATCGAATAAGTGGAAATGTGTTCATGTTAGAAATGAATTAATAAATAAAAGTGAGCGTAAAGTAAAATGTTTGAACTTAAATTGTTTATGACAAATCTTTCCCGAATGTGTTTTTGGTGTTAATATGGCAATTGTTTGTCATGTGCGCACATTAAATCCTCAACTTTTAACAGCGTCTAATATTCAAAAGGTTTTGAGAAAGATTTTTGTTATGTTTTATGATCTAATTAAACTGAATTACGAACATGCAATCGAAATTGTCACGGACAACTTTTTTAATCAAATCAATTTAAACTTTTCAATGCATTCAAGTGTAGTTAATACCATTCGACTTCACTAAAGGGTAGGTTTTAGCCGTATGAGGTAAATTGACACAAGTATCTCTTCACTAACTAAAAATTTGGAAAATTTGATATTCAGAGGATCTTTTTCAAAACAAAAAAATGTCAAAGATAATCAAGTTATGGTTAAAATTACTGCCCCCAGCTCTAACCAAGTTCAGGAGCCGGTATTTGGGCTTTCCCCACCCCCTTTTCAAAGAGTTAGCTGAACTAATGGCAGGGACTTAGTTAGGGTTGAAAATATAATCCCAATGTGCCCCAGCTCTAACCAAACGAAGGAGTCAGTCTTTTTAGGGCTCCCCCGAACTAGGATTCTACTAGTTACAGGGATCTAGCTCAGTTCATCAAGAGCTCATAATAGTCTTTTCCTTTAGGTGTAAAAATACGGTTGAGAACAAGTCTCAGATGGCAGATGGTAAAGCTAAAACCGCCTATGGTTAAAAATTACTGAAAGATCGCGCTTATATAAGTACAAAAATTGGCTAAAAGATTGAAGGATTCAAGTGCTGTAGAAAACAAAGCGAAATTATTTTTAAAAAGAAACTGGAGAAGAAACGAGCTATAGCCCTGGAGTCATAAACTAAACAGATAGAAATCACAGCAAAATGTATAGACTAAAAAAATTGCTATGTAGCGGAATCCCATAAAAACTTTATACATAGAAGTTTGTCGGTTTTATATGCTCAGATCAGAAGTAGGAAGAATCGTGTCTTAAAGAACTTAATGCATTCTAATCTCACTTAAACGCAGTTTATTCCAATATCTTTGCTATAGTAAAACATGCGAATAAAAATTTTTTTTTGCAAATATTACGAAACATTTTACTTCATCCCACCCCCAATCGATAACCGTAGTTACGGCGAAAGTCATAAGGGGCAAAGGTTGCAGTGCTCGGAGCACTTTATACATTGGTATCATCGCTTTTGTCATATAAGCTAAGATAATTGAAAAACAATTTTTGCACCTGTTCGTGTCAGACAATCAAAGATCTGTCAAACACTTATAATCAACCTTGGGAGACCATCTAATAACATTTGCAGCAGATTGGTAAAGTATGCAAAGAAGGTGTTTGGGTCCCACATAATCTGACCGAACAAAACAAAGCTAACCGATCCACCACATGCAACTTATTACTTCAACGGAGGAGTATTCGCGGAATCGTTCATTTTGAAATGCTGAAACCTGGACAAACTATGAATGCAGACCTTTACGATTAATTAGTTTGAGCAAATCAATCTTCAATTAAAAAGTGTTCAGCGATTATCAACAAAAAAAGATGCTGCAACACGATAATGTAAGACCGCACTGCGCAAGAACCCTTGAAAAATTAATGAATTGGTGTGGGAGGTACTGTCTCACCTACCATACTCGCCCGATATTACACCATCGGATTTCCATTTATTCCGATCGCTACAATACTTTCTATGTGACAAAAAATTTGTACGATATTCAAAATGGCATCCATCTCCAAATATTGTGCTCAAAAACAAATTTATTTTTATCGATCCAGCATTGAAAATTTGCGCACTAAACTACACAAGATCGTTGGAAATGAAGAGTTGTTAAAAATATGTTTGAATTTAATGTAAAAAAATGCGCGTTGAGCACCGTACACGTGATAGAAGTGAAACTTCTTAAACATGCGCGTCACTCTCTCCATTTTATTCTATCGCCTTGTATTTAATGTATACGTGTCCCTCTCTGCTTAATCGTGAACTCTACAATACCGAATATCGGCAATTGCAGCACCTACCTTAGACATAGCGTATAAATGGGAGTAAAGACGAAGGACCGCTTAAAAGGGAGACGCGGATAGCCTAAACTGTGTATTAGATATACAATGCATAGCTCTCTTTCTCCTTCTCTCTCATGTAACGAAATGTTCCTAAACGTGACGAAATATGCCTAAAATTTCACTCTCAATTCTCGTCCAACTATCGAATCGCCGCCTAAGAAGTTTCACTTCAAAAAGACATTCTTTTCCAGTCCCGCTAATATTCTAGCAACCCTTGAGAGCATGTAGGTGAAGTATTTTCTTGATATTCCACATAGAACCGATTTCACAGTTCTTTCTAATGCTGTGCCCGCCGTGTCTGACAATCACAAGAGGCAAGCAGACATCGCTCTGGTCGGTTTGCATTGTTTATTACGCTCGCTGCCCTGCAAGCTACCCAACCGATTTTCAAAATCATTTTTTTTCTCATTTCCAAATCATAAACTTACAGATGACCACCGGCATTCGATTCGAGAAAACTCGTTCCAAAATTTTAATCAGTTTTTTCTCTAAATGTATTTTTTGGAAACGGTGGATGTGATCGAGGGAAAAGCTTTGTACCTATTAAATTTTTTTTCTTTTCTTTTTGATACAAGAATTTTTCACGATTCTCCACGCCTTTCCTATAAAATTTTCCGGCGGTTTGGAGCTTTGACGTTAAAACGGCGCCATTTTCTTTCAACTCAACTTTTGATTTTTTGCTCTAGGACGTTTCTGACTCGAGTTGTTACGTCCACCGTCTGAAGAGATTTGCTATCCCTTCCTTCAACACCACAGGGTAGCAATTTCCAGGGTAGAAATTCTCACGAAATTGGTTGTTTCAGACAACCTGGGTGCCTTGTAAGTACTCAAAATTGTTAAAATTTGTAGAGCTTGAGTTTAACAAGTGTGTGTTCAATCGGTTGAAGGGGAATGCCAACCGTTTTACAAAATTTTTACTCATGGTAGTCCAACCGCTATGGTGTCAAAATCCACCTTCCAGCCGGGCGGCTGAGGATTTAGATGGGGAACGGCATGGGAGGATTACAAATCATGCGCACAAACCTGACACATTTATTATTATTTGGTTGTCTGCAGATAATCAAATTTTCTGAGAATCGCTACCCTGACATAGCCTTTTATTTTAGTGCTATTGTCCTCTTCTTCAGAGATCAACGTTTTACTATCATTGCTTGAACTGCTACTGTCATCTTTTGTTACCATTTTCAAACCGAAATTTGGTATTTCTTGTATAACACATTCCACTTTAATATCAACAACAGAATTCATAACTTTTGATTACCAATTTCGTAACTTTTTTTCACCCTGTGTACCAAATTAGTCGTTCAACCATAACTTAAACAAAAGTAACCTGCTGCCAGTTTGTATTGAAACCAAGTTAGCCGGATGCTCTCAACATGTTGAATTTAGCCACGAACCCCTTGCGACTTTCAAATGACATGTTCTGTGCTGATCAAGGTAATGTTTACGGAACCTACTTCGCCAAATAACTATCTAAGTGCATTGCGATCAATAAGTAATGATAATAAGGTTGAAATAATCCGAGGCACGATATGTTACAAAATCAACGTTACTCATTCCGTAAACGTTCTAAGAAAACTTAAACTATAAACGCACAACATACTATTGCTACTTAATAATCCATACCATCGACGTATCCGTAGAGTTGCGATACCATCCTCTATTGTTTTGAAACATAAAAACCAAAAATAAATGAAACATGAACCACAATATTACTAGAATTCCAATTTGAATGAGAATTTTTTTAATAATTTTTCAAGTCTACTTCAGTGTTTCATTTGTTTCACTGTTAGATTTTTACACACTTTCCTTCCATAAAGTCAAATATGTACACACAAAACCCATAAAATTAAAGAAAGTGTAGAAGATAAGAAACAGTTTTAACTAAATGCTAATCATATACATAACTCTCTTCAATTTATTATTTGAAATAAGACTAAAAAATTCGTATAAAATTAAGTTTGTAGCGCTTAAAATGTTTCTGCAAAACATCACATAACAAAATAAGCCTACAAGTCCACGATTTTATATCCAATGCTTACATTTTAATTAATATTTTAAAATCGAGAAGTATAATAACGCTATATATAAAAACACAGCTTCCTTACCTCCTCCCTTATCAGATTTTTCTTCCTTAACAACTACGGGTTCATCATTATCGTCAGTTGGTTCTTCCGCCGCTTTTGCAGCAGCTTGTTCTTCAGCTAATAATGCTGCCTGTTAACATAAAACTTTAATATTATATTCTTAAAATAAATACTAAATGTGTTCTTACTTTAAAGTCTTGGTAACATAACGGATGATATATTTTGTCATCAACACGTACGGCTGACCGTAAATGCCATTCTTCAAATTCTTCATTGTAAAATTGTTCAAATTTATCATGACACATATCACAGACTCTATCAACATCATCAGGTCCCGCCGGACAACTCGGAATTGGGGAGCTGGCTTTTGGATTTGAATTCTCATCTACATCTAATTCAGTTTGTTGGGCTTCAAACCAATTCTTTTCTCGATCTTCTAAATCTTCAATTTCTTCGTACTGAATCCAATCGGAAACATCGTAGTACCACTTGCGTGAATGGGCTTTTCGAGATGAATCCCGTTCTCTTCTATTTTGCCGGAAATGCCAATCTAAATGCTGACTATATTTCATAGTTTGTTCTGGAGGAAATCTAACACCACAACTGCTGCATTGCATACCGCAAAATAGCTTTTGAATGATTCCAGTTTGCCTTGTTTTTATCGTTTCCGGTTTGGATAGATCAATGTTTGTGATTACGTCGCTGTTCTTAGGTTTATTATTTGTATCTGGTTTCACAGGTTTTGCTGATTGATTTAAAATACCCGAAGCTAATAGTTTTTGAAAGAGATCATCAATATTAAGTGAAGGTACTGGTGGTGGAGCAATAGGCGGTACTATCGTAGGAGCAGTCGTAACTGCTGGTTTTACCTCCTCGTCTTGTTGCATAGGTTCAACAGGCAGTGTTAAAGGAACTTGAGCTGGAATAGGCAATTCTTGTAGCTGTGGTTTAGGCTTTTCGATACTGCTCGAACTCTCACTTGCAACAGACGCTTTTAGTTTTTCATCCGCCTTGAATTTTTCGGTTTTAATCATATTTTTGATCATCACTTCACCTGGTACGACTCCATTGGGAAGTGTATTGAACCGAATGAAATATTTTTTACCACCAATAAAATAACTTTTAGGCAATCCACCATATTCGACTTGTATTGGTTCGTTGTTTATTAGGACCGTTAGCAATAAGTCTGCAAACTGGAGAGTATGTTTTTTGCCATCTAATTCGAATGTTTGCTGCGTACCGTCCAGAAAGACGGGAATAATAATTCGAGCATCCACAATAAGATTTATTTTACCCACGACAAGATCTTGTCGCATGCATCCGATGTTGACTTGAGGGGGTGGTCCTTCTATTTTAATTATATGAATTTTTCCTTCAATCGGAACCGCTAATGGCGGACCTCCAAAACAACATTCATACCAATTATTGTCGATATATAATTCTCTTGAAGGACAACCAAAGCGTATCTTGTGTTGTTTTCCATCAACTATCACTGTTTTGTAATCATTAAAGTTTAACACTATCGGTTCTTGATCATTTATGATAATTCTTCGTTGTCCGTTTTGGAATCCGATTTCTCGCGGCTGATCCCAATCCATGAACACGATAGCCACATCATCGTATATTCGAATTTCTTTAGCAACACTGTCTATGTTAATAGTTCGAACAACGTCTGCTTTCGGGTTGTTTACTGAATTTCTAAACTGCGATGGAGGAATAGGTGCCATATTTGGTGGCATAGGTACTTCGGCGGCAATAGGTGCAATTGGTGGCAATTGAATTGAAGGCAGCGAAATTGGCGGTGCAGCAAATATCATTGGAGGCGGATTCTGCCATGGGCAAGGAATTGGCATTCGAGCATTGTTGACTACTGGAGGTGGTGGTGGAGGCACCTTTGATGGAAAATTAGGTCTGTGATTGTTGGGAGGAATCCAAGGTTTTTGATTACCACCAACGTTATGAGTATTTTCCCATGGAAAAGCGGACCACTTAGATTCTCTTTGACGCATCCGTTTTTCAGGTTTTCCATTTGTGTTTGTTCTGGAATCTGGAAAAGCATTTCCGGTTGTACTAGTTACTGGTGGCGACATTCGTTGTAGAATCGATGTTTGCTCTGGTTGCGGTTCAATAGGTGCATCCTTAGGTAATTTTGGTATTCTTTTAACAAACGGTTTCATTTTTTCTTTTGCAATAGATAGTTTTTCCTCGTCTTCTGTTAAAATGGTCCTATTTTCTCCATCTGTGCTATGTAAACCCAAACAATCAAGTTTTTCTGAAGATTGACTGAGCAAAGATTCTCTTCGTTGCGCTTCTTTTAATTTATTTGTTTCATTTATTTGAATAACAGTTTTAACTAATGTATTGTATTGCTCTACATTCATACTTTCAGTGTCTAACAACTCTTGAGCTTGGCTCATAATTGTTCGGATATTTGCATCAGTTCCATCTTGTGAGTCTTCTTGTAAATCTGCAAATCGGGATTGTTGACGAGTTTGTTCCTTTTCTTTTTCTGAAAAAAAGGACAAATGAATTCATTAAGAGAAAAGGAATTGAATAATTCTATTAAGTAGACTTTACCTGGTTTTGAAACTTGACATTTCGCTGCCTTTGCCAATTTTGCCCGCACATCGTCTAAAGTTGATTTTGGTGTTGGTGATACTTTATTTGGTTTTGTGCCCTACAATTTAATATATAACAATTATTTTAAGTGTTGTGTAATACTAGAGATGTTAATTTTAAAACTTGACCTATCTAGAACTTAACTTAACTAAAAGAAACAACATTTAAATTTAAAAGCCGAATTCACAGTGATCTAAGCAAGACATCACTTAATAATGAAGTCATATTTGAAATGCCTAAAAACTGGGTTTCTTTCGAACTTCGTTTCGTTCTTTCGATAGTGGATTTTAGGCGTTAAGGGGCCGACAGGGTAACTTGATATGTTCCATACAAAATGGAGCAACTTTGTACCTTTTTTGAAGCTTTAGACAGGGATGGGTTAGGGTGGTGGTTATTGGAAAGTCGATCAGTCTTACATAGACCTAAGAAACGTCCGTTGTGTTACCACATCTGCGGGACCGCACCTGAATGTCAATATACGGTTTATTTAGAACCAGCCACAACTGTTAATAAACCGGAGAACTTTAGTAACCTCGTTCAGTCCATTGAGGTTGGACAGGGATATTTGAATAATACTTTTTTATCTCTATTGGTCGTTAAGTTTGCTTTTATGTAGGTTGCTACTTAAGTTTTAAGATATAGTAACGCCATTCTGGTGTGAAGGGCTGTGTTGTTTACCGGTACTTGAAACATTTAGCTTGGTAAAAAAGTGGAATTAAAACTTGAACATTTTCGTGCGATGATTTTCTATGACTTACGAAGTAGATTAAACCAACAACAGTGTGTCGATTAACTCGCTGGTTTTCCGAATTCAATCGTGGTCGCACTTCGCTACAGGACGAATTTCGTGAAGGTCGTCCTAAATCGGTTGTTGTGCCAGAAAAAAATCGATGCTATGCGTGAACTGTTATTGGAAGATCGTCATGTGACATACCGTGAAATTGAGGCATGTTTGGGCATTAGTTCCAGTCGCATAAATTCAATAATGCATTAACATTTGGCCGTCAAAAAGATTTGTACGCGTTGCATACCGCATTTGACAAAGGCTCGCTAAAAAAAAGGCTCGATTGATGCAAAGAAATGTTGAGAAAATTCAATCGTGGTGCCTTAAAAGACGTCTATAAGATCATGAGGCGACGAATCATGGATCTGTACATATGAACAGATGTGGGGTCAACGTTTTTAGAAGGCTGAAGAAGCGGTTGATGCGTTCAAATCACATGTTTTGGAGGTACCTAAATCGGAGTGGAAAAAGTGCTTGGAAAATTGGTTCAAACGCATGCAAAAGTGTAGCGATTATAAATATTTATTTTTACTTATCTATCTCAAAACTTAAGTAGCAACCCTCGTATATCTGTGGTCATAGGGAATATGTTGGTAAGTCGAAAATAGCAACTTTTCAGGGCAGCACTTTTTAAAGTTTTGAACAATTCCTGTAAATCCATTTTTGGGAGAAAATACATATTGTTGATAACAATGTGGTCGGGAAGTATTAGGTTCATAAGTTACCAACTTCTTAACAGTGCGTATAAGACATTGCAGTACACAGCCCACTTATATTATTTTCGCCATTTTTCGACTTACCAAGTTGATCGTTCCTTTTTGCAATAAAGCCGTTCGTTGACTTTTTATTAATATTCTTTGTAAGTGCACCGTTTTTACTGGGGATTGCGTTTGATTTTTTACTGGTACGTGGAAATTATTAATTATTTTACGATATCGAACGATCAGATCGTAGAGGAACCTACAAACATTTTGCTTAGCAAATCCGTTCAGCCGGCAAAGTTGAGAAAAGTAAATTTTTCAGGGGAGCGTTTTAATAACTCATTATTCGTCTTACTTTATCACCCGATCATGAGTTTTGTTAGATTTGCGATAAGAAAAGTATCTGCAGGAGCTTATCAGTTGTTATCAGCGATCAGTACTGTTTGCTTGTTTTCTTAGATCTGTAGTAAAAAGTGGAGCTGAAGTGCGTAAATAAATAAGAAGTAAATAAGAAGATTTTTCTCTTCGAAGCCGGCGGCCATGGACTTATTTTAAAAACGGATTCATTTTTATTTATAGTCCTCAGAACTTCAAAAAATTTGGATACATTATATATAGTAGACTTCATAGAGCTCAGTTCGTTAAAGTATTCCGTCTTGTGCATTTAAATTCGATTTGTTAGTTAATAACGGAATTTTTAAAAATGGGAAGGAAATCAGTTGACGAAATGAAATTGTAGCAGGTAATTTCTTTTTTTTCAGTCTGTATAGTAGTAAGGATTTCAATCAAGCACTCCTCTAATTTATTGGTTATCGCACTTTACAATAACGGTTTGTCGCAGCGTGCGATTGCTATATGGTTGCAAATAAGCAAAACCTGAGTCATTCAAACAATTAAAAGACGCAACAAACGGCGAGTTGCGAAGAATAAAGGCAAAGGGGGACCAAAGGGAAAAGTTAGTGCACGAGTAAAAAGGACTCTCATTAAACTTGTTAAAGAAGACCGTCGAGCAAGTCGCGCTCAAATCGACTTTTTGAAAAAAAGTGGAACCTGCTGGTCATATTCGAAGGATTCTTTGCGAGATCAATTGAAAATCCCGCAGTGCCGTGAAAAAAACCATTCCTGTCCCGAAGACATGCTACCGCAAGGATGTCTTGGTGCTTAAGCCGCAGAAACTGAGGTATTCAGAAATGGCGCCGTGTTTTTTTAACAGACGAAAGCTGCTTTTAATTGTTCCCTAAACGCCATGTTAAGGTCCGTATATATCCATGGGAGCAATTTTCTTCTTCTTCCTTCTCCTTTCAGCTTCAAAGATGAGGAGGCAAAGTAATGGTCTGGGTTTCTGGTTATGGTCGCACATTCAGAGATCATTAACGGATCGGTAAACACAGAAAAATACGTCGCCATCTTAAGGACGAACATATTGCCGTTTCTTGCAGACAAAATGCCTTTAAGAGCACCTTAACATTTTTGAGGGACAATAATGTCAACGTTATGTCCTGGCCGCTCTTAATATAATAGAGAATATTTGGAAGATGCTGGGCGACCAAATTTCCAACAGGGATACTAACGAACTGGCGCAAATGATACAATAAGAGTGGAAAAACATTCATGTGGAAGCCATTCAAAATTTGATGGCGTCTATGCCAAAGAGAGTTGAGGTTTGTATACAAGCAAAAGGCTTTTATTTTAAAGGCTGATCGATGGTTTTATTGTTATACGCAGATACCCAGAGACAACTATTTAAATTTCTTGATCATTTCTAACTCAAATAAGATCAGTGTATTGGAAAATATTAAAGACCATTGAATAATTAATTTTGCTAAAAAATGTTTTCCTTCCTGAAGGTCTGTAGAAATTATGAAGATCAAAATTTGAAACTTGCATGAAAATCACAGGTGGTCTTAAAGTACGCATGACTGTATTTATGACCGCATAAGTACAAATTATTCTGTTAATTGAAAACTCCAAACGCGTTTCGAAACTGTTTTTTTTTTAAACTGATGGGCAATATTGAATATTGAGAACTTTTTTCAACCGATTAACTTGACATTTTCAGAAAGCTTCCTCTTTCAATTATCTAAAGGACCATATAGGGGGTTTTGCGAAAAAGGAAAAATTACCTAAAACAAATGCCTTTTCAGTAAGTTACATTTGTGTTCCTCATTTTCTTTACAAAAAAAATTCCTCCTCTTTCTAATCTTCTTATAAGCAAAAAAACGGAAAAAACGATTTTTTTTAAATCGCCACCATTTTCTTAATTTCGCAATAAACAAAAAAATCATAAGTATTCCATTGCCAAGGGAATTCTGATTAATTACAAGCGTTTAATTTTTGTTCCAGGTCAACGAGGAGGGGCGCGATGTGGGCCTTTTGCCACTGGAAATTTTTTAGAACTCTTTTCGTGGAGCTCCGACGGCCATAAATACGCAGTCGTCTATATTTATTCCTTTTCCCCAAAAAATAAAAATATTAACATCTGAAAAATTGTGCTCTAAGGTAGACTAAACACGAACCAAAAATATAAAAAAGTAACAAAAACAGACACCGTAAAATTCCCATAATGTCGGCGATATTGAAGTTCTCAAACAAATTTTATGAGAGTTATTCGATATTCTTGTACTTTATGCATTTATAGATACAAGTCGGGTCGGAGGTCGGATAAGTCTATCTAACTTTCATTAAACTGTTGTGTTATGTCGAGTCTATTTAAAATTTTGAATTAAACAGAAGAAAAAAGCTTACCTTAACTTTAGCCCAATTTTCAGTTTCATTAGAAATAATGGGTGGAGGTGGTGGTGTCATTGGCATGGCAGGACTCGATAATGCTTGTGGAACTGGGGCTGGAACTGGTCCATTCATAGTCCTCAAGTCCACATCTTCAGTGCCAAATAAACTAAAAAACATAATTGATATTTATTTTAACAATATATGTATATAAAAAAAAAATCCTTACCCATCAATCTTTTCCGATCGAGTTTTCTTAGCCAGTGGTTGATCTCCAGCATTGTCCACTGATGGCCTCTTCGTCGGTATCAGCTTATCCTCGGAGGTGGTCACATTTCCAACTGCACCTGAACTATTTTCTACTTTTGCCGTGTTAGTTTGAAATTGTCTTAAATCAATATCCTTAGACGACACAGGTTCTAAATCTATAATAAACATTTCATTGCAACAAACTTCCCATAAAATTAAAATTGCGGTAGGTTTCAAGAATTTTATTCCTGTTTTGCGTTTTACTAAATTTCAATAACAATAATTACCCACGGAGCAGAGCACATTATCAACAAAAGAGAAGTTTTAAAAATAATGAAATAAGTAAAGAAAAGAAACAACAAATCCAGTTTCGAAAATTTTATTTCTTCTATAGCGCTTGGGACTGGGAGATATGGGCTTCTAGTTTTGAAATTCACAGACATCCCTCTTTCAAGGATTCAAAACACCCAACGATGCTGCCTGTTATCAAATCAAATCAAAGCGCCTTTGATAAAATGTTATCCATTCTATGCATGTGCATCCATTTACGAACCAAAATGGCAACGCGAACCTTTCCCTTTCGCTAACATGAGTCACGTGACGAAACCAACATCAATTAAGATAAAGAGAGAAATATCTAAGTGCCTACTAAGTAACCAAATGTGCACTACTTCGAGGTTTTGCTTTGTTACAATTACTAATTTCTTACTTTGCTCTAAATCAGGTTGTTGCTTGCTTTCATTTGACGTCGATGAGATGACAGGTGGTGATGGTTCCCGCTCAGGAGGACGCTCCTGTTCAGTTTTTCCGCTTGGCTTTTCTGCTAATTTCGCCCTCTTCGGCTGGACAACATTTAAAGCCCTGAAATCTACGTCTTTTGTTGGAGACGTTGGACTTCTGGACTTTTCTCGATTTCTCCTTATGTAGTTGCGCGATTTTATACCTTGCTTAATGTCCTTGAACTTCGTTGTTGAACTGGGTGAGGTAGACGATTTTGTGGTTTCAGCTATTCGCTTCGGAGACTTCTCTACTTGTTTGGATGTAACTTGCTTATCTGCAGACTTGCTCGGTAAATCAATTTTCGGTTTCTTCCTCTCAAATGAATTTAACTTTTCACGACTTCGACTATCTTTTTCGTAAGGTTTTGAAACATTTCCTTTTGAAGAACTTCGACCAAATTTGTTACGACCACTGTTTGACGACGATCGACTTGGAGATTTGTCACTGCCAGAACTGGACTTCTCGTAGCTACTTTTAGACACAGACCGCTTACTTTCGTTTTGACTTGATGATATTTTTATTTTATCTTTATTTACATAATGAGGCTTATACTGTGGAACTTTCGGTCGGTCCGAATCTGTTTCCGGCTTTTTCAGTTCTGTTGAATTCTCACTTGGTTTCTCAGTGTCTGGTGTTTCAGATTTAGTTGAAGACACCGAAGTTGATGGAGCTTCAGCAACACGCTGTTGAGCAGCCGTCTGTGCTTGCTGTTTTTCTTGCTGCTGCTGCTGCTGTTGTTGTTGTTGCAGCTGTTGCTGTTGTTTCTCTTGCTGCTGCTGCTGTTGTTGTTGCTGCTGCTGTTGCTGCAGTTGTTGTTGCTGCTGCTGCTGCTGCTGCTGCTGTTGTTGTTGCTGTTGTTGTTGCTGCTGCTGCTGCTGCCGTGCTAATCTAGGATCTCTGTATCTCAGTGTGTTTAACATGGAAGGATTAACTGGTGCCACTCTAGTTTTTACAGGCGGTTGTGTTGCGGGCAACATTGGCTACAAAAAAATTTCGTTTTTAGTTAAATTTCTGATTTTTACACATGAAAATGTATTCATACCGGTGGGACAATAAGAGGGGGAGGATGTCTATGTTGAATCCCTTTGTACGGATTAAATACAGGACGTACAGGAGCTTGAATAGTTGCTGGTGGCATATTAACAACTTTTTCTGTTTGCATTGTTAATTGCTTCTCCTGCTCCTCCAGTCTTTGCTTAGTAACAGCCAACTGAAGTTCTAATTTTCTCTTTTCAAGCTCAAGTAGCTGCCGTTGTTTATCACGTAACTTAGCTTGCATTTCATTCAAGGGCTCAGACTAAAATAGAAAATTCGTTTAAAATTACAACAAAAATTAAATCATTTTAACTCACCTTATTTTTAAGAAAATTTGGATTAACATGAATAGCAGGCGACTTAGGAACAACTTTGGCTGTTATTGGCCAATTAGGATCCATAAAATTTACTTTAACGTCTAACGTGTATAATTTCTGGGGCGTAAAAACATCATTCCACGTTTGACGAAGAGTATACATCTTTTCACGAATTTTTTCGTTGACCTTTTATAAATAAAAAGTAATAATTTGCACAATTTACTTTTAATATAACTACAAACTTACCTTTTCAAATACACCACAAAAAATATTAACAATGCAGTGACTGAAAAGCTGAATATAATCCCTCCCAACGTTTTTAACAATTGAGTCGATGAGATATAGTACCGGTAATTTTACATCTGGATTAACCTATTTTCCAAATAAAGAATTTTCTAATTCACATCAATATGTTCAAAACAAAAATCTTAAAAACATAATTAAGACGGGAGATCGTTAACTGCTACAGCGCTTTCACGTATAAAATTAAACTTTTTCCACATTAATTACACAAAATGCACCACGTTCAAAATAATTATATCTAAATTAGATTTCACTTAATTAATTAGTAAAAATGTTAGATGGTAGGTAAAGCGTGTGCAAACATTTCTCTCCATTAGAAACATTCTCTTTTATAATGAACTAGCAATGGTGTCCAAGTTACCTCGGGTTTCAACAAAGTCTGGATTGGGTGGAAGCCTCACCGTATTAAAACTGTGAGCTATGCAGTAAACGAAGGCTTAGCATACCTACGAAAACCTTAACCCGTCGACAGCTTTTACTTCAGATTGGTTGCCTCATTGGTAAATGCAACTGAAAAATTGTGTGGTTTTTTTAAAAAGATTTTGACTCAACGCCAGAATTATCCCTGTAGATCAAGCATGTCAAACTCAAAGGCTAAGATGGGCTTAATAAACAAGGATTAAGTTAATGTGGACCGCAAAAGAACAAAAACTTCAATCTTCATAGAAAGCTTTATTTTCTAAAGAACATTATGAAAAAATGTATTGTCCGTTGCAAGAGAGGGATAGGAGCGAAAGATGTGCGTCGTGGGCGCAGGCACGAATACGTAGACTAGTGGCGACAGAAAGACCAACAGATTAATTTGTGGGCCGGTTTCCACTTGTTTTCCAAAAAAAGCGGGGCCGCAGAAATATGTGTTGTGGGCCGCATCTTTGACACGTCTGCTGTAGAGAATGTGTACAGACATTACTGTTTGTCAAAACGTTAAAAATAGGACATTGGGAAGAAATAATAAATTTGGGGAAGAGTGTGTTGGAGAACACGAGTCATTTCAAAAATTTTCAGAAATTATTTAGCTCAGTGCTCGTTCTAATTTTCATTAAGGCTACAGAGTTAGCGATGGAGTCGCTTTGATAACGACTTTGAAAGCAAATCTATCTAAAGACACGCTACTCATTGGGGTAAGTGAAAACAAAACTTTGAGTACACTTTTCACTCTATGGAAGAGGATCCACAAAATTATTTTTCCCAAAACCATTTCATTTCCGGTTTTGGGTCATCAATCAACGTCCGTATACAAAATTTCACCTTAATGAGAGGTTGGTAGAGCTGTGTCCGAAACTATAAAGGATCCTAGTTTTGCGCATCTCGGCTTGCTTCGAAAAAGAGGAACCTTTTTACACCGAAAGATAACCGATGATGTAAAGTAGATTAGGCATAATAACCGGTAAAGAAAAGAGCATACTGTTGCCCGAACAACTCCCCCCCCCCCCCTCAATTCTTTAGAATGTCAAAGGACCAATACAGTACGAGCGTCTCAAACCCAAAGAAAGGCTCTATTGGGAAATGTATAGTCGACGAACGGATGATTTGAACGAAGTAATTAAGGGAAAGCGACCGGCGCTAGTCACATAAAAGGAAAATCATTTTGCATCACGACAACGCCAGGTCACATTCTGTTTTGTTGAAAATTACAGAACTAGACTGGAAAATTCGTAGCACCATCTGATTATCATCTGTTTCCCTCCCTGCAAAATTTTTGAAGGCAAAAAAAATTCATCAAAAATAAAGCAAATGTCAGACAAGCACTGCTTGTGTTTTTCGCCTCCAAAGACGAGTTATTCTATACTAATGGAATTTACAAATTACAATTACGTTTTCAAAGAGGTCCGATTGGAATTATCAATTAATATTAATAAATGTATTATTTTCTTTTAATTCAAAAACGGAAAGAACTTTCCGATAGACCAATATTTCTGCTTCTGTTCATGTAGTCCCTGGAGGCTTTCGTTTATGGACGCAATGTTTAAAAAACTTGTAATAAGCTAACACGACTATCATTTAAAAAGGAATCTAAGTAGGCAGAAGTTAATCAAGATCCGCAATTTTTCGTCGTTATAAAAAAATTTTTTTATTGTTTCTCAAGTATTTCCAAAACAGGCTCATTAAAGAACCAAATCTTAATCGAATAGCCACGAGTGATGGCTCACTTTTTAATAAATGAGTTTTAGAATTAAATCAGCTGCAGCGAACGGCGATCTTATGCAGCTATACATATATTATTTGCATTACGATTCTAAGCCCGGTTGAAAACAGAAGAGGGAAATCCAAGTTCTAGCGGAACATCTCGGCTTAGAGAAAATTTATTCATTTTATACATGGCGTTTCGTTATGTTCAAATTTTGGGAGCATAAAATGGACTAAATTCTAAGACTGAAAAAACACAAAAGTGGTAGGCCCATTTTTATAATTCCGCATTTACAGGCCCATGAGGATGTTCCCTTGATCATAAGAAGAATCTTGTAGTTTCAAATGGATGTAGCACCACCACTTTTCAGTATTGTCGTCCGAAATTTTATGAACAACAGTTATTTACAATACGTGATGCTTCTATTGCACGGCTACCTTACCTATATTGTCTGATCCTAATCCTCCAGATTTTTATTTCTAGGCGACCATAAAAGATTTAATGTACGCACAAGTTTCAAACACAAGAGACGAATTATTGGTGCCCAACAATTACGAGAAAACAATCGGAAAATAAGAACTGTCACTTCATCTATCGTAATACGAGCACAAGCTTGCATTTACCATGGTGGGCGACTTTTGTCCTAGAATTAAATCTATTTGATGCTTCCAAAATTCAAACATAACGATACGAAACATCCTGGAAATGCAGTCTGGATAAGTCTTATCACTTAGAGATCAGCCTTCCTCCTGAGATAGAATAGGTTTTTAACGCGCTCATCTGAAAAAACTCACCCTACAAGCGTAACGTCTTGACGGCTTATACCCCCACAAGAAGTTAAAGAAAAACAAGAATGCCTAACAAAAATTAGGATCACAAAAAAAAAATTTCTAAAAATTCTAAATTATCTAATATCATAACTCATGGATTTCGGCAAGCTCTAAAGAACATGTATGCGCGCGTTGACGGGCAAATTTCCAAGGTATAAATGAGCAAGAAATGATTAAACAATATACCGGTGTAAATACTTTTTATTACTTAATAATAGACTTATCTGTTAACTTAAAAGTTTTTACCCGAAATTAAAACTTATCGTCCACACCAGGTCTGTTTACTTTAGGAATTGAAGAAATTTTATTCCCGACTAATTTCCCCTCTTACCCAAATCTTACACATGGTGAAAAGTGTAAGCCTGATTTGGGTAGAATTCTTTTGTGGTTGACAGTATAGAGCTGATTAACTGGTAATTTTCGTTTTTTCATCCCCACTCCAAGAAAAACATTTTTACTTAGATTTTTTACACAAACGTGAACAGACAAGCCCAATTAAATCACATTAATAGTATAAAATTCAAAACTTATTGAATTAAAGAAACATTTCTCAAATTTTAATAAAGATCTCTTATCATTGTTGGCTCCTACTTATAAAAAGCAAAACACGCATATACATATTGAAAATGGCGCAATCGTTTTATGGAGTAGCAAACCGGTTTTCTAACTGACACCGCGATTAAATTGCTGCATATTGAGTAAACATTAAAAATTGAAACTTTTGGGACAAGAAGCCAACGTGGACCCCACCACATTAAGCCTTCCTGCTGGTTCATGTGCAAATTCTCCTTGAAAATATTTTCCCTACACTGCAGCCGCTGCGTTTTTCGAGTTGGTAGATTTTGCCGAGTGCTAAAACGATATTAGGCGAGCGATGTCGTAAGAAATTTGGTTGAAGGTAAAGAAAGAGAATACAACTGGATTGACAACTGAGGTGCGGTTTAAATGGATTTTTGAATTTACCCAGTGACATTTCTATCCTAGTTCAATATCAAGCCGTTTTTAAAAATATGTAAGAAAATGAGATATCGAAATACAGTATGACCCCGCATAACGCAGTTTCTTATAAAGTGAACTCAAAATTGCGCTTAAGAAATTCTTTATGTATAATAAAAACAATTTAAATTTTTTTGTTTTAAAATTATATAAAAGCATATTATTATATTTAAAAGATAGCTTTATTATTTACTTTATACGTTTCTTTCGCGTTATAGGAGTAGTCTACTGTATAATTCCGATACTAATTTTAGTACTCTGGTAGTTAATACTAAAGCATATTTAATTAAAATATATTAACACAATTATTTAGTTAAACTATTAAAATTATATTTACACTCCTTATTTATAAATAATCTAGGAAACATAATTTATGTGCACGACACTCCACTGCGCTAATACCAGTGCTTTTTTCAATTGTCCATTTGAAAACCCTTTTATGGAGAAGATTCGATCCCACATGAATGCATATCTATTTTTTAGAATATGTAAATAATGGAGACGCTCAGAACTCCAACGAGCAACGAGAAATTTAGAAAAGAGAACACTTAGAAATTATAGAAACCATGCTACACAGCGTAAAAAATTTCATTCCAAATCACATAAAAGATAATGTGCAACAAAAACGTGGCAATTCCGCGTTTGATGTCCACAATAATTGACATTAGGTCGCGTGTTATGAAATGTTCGATTTTAAATTAGTCACAAAATTTGCGCTCAAATGATAAGTGAAATAGCAAAAGTGGCAAGTCAAGTTTATAACACCCTTGTTATTTTAAAAGTTAATTTTGTAGGAATATAACAAGATGCTGTCTTGACTTTGCATAGTGCATTGGCCATGAAACTCGTAATACCAACACTGCTTCGGTGATGTTACTGCTAAAAGACGCAGCACCATGCATTAAGTGGTTGTAGAGTCAAAAGTCTAAACGAAAACTGTGGAAACCACCTATTTGTTGATAACAATCGTCTTCTAACTTGACCATTCCAGAAGAATTTAAGATGTATTAGACAAATATTACCATTGGGAGATGAGGGAAGAAATGAACAAATGTTTCTCACGAATTGAGCGAATATATAAAATATTCTGGATTGAGCACAAAAACACATTTGATGTGTTACGGAAGTTCGGAAATCAATAAAGATAAACAATTAATGAATCTTCTATTAATGTTTATGATAAATTTTTAACAATATGTGAATTTACAATTTTTTCTTGTTTCATAAAAAAATTCCATCACAAATTTGTATTTTATTACACGATAAAAATTTAAAAATTGTGAAGCTGTCTAAACCAGACCATTTCTCAATAGCTAAAACAATGTCTTACGTGAACTTAAAAGTGCACACTATTTACCGATTTTCTTTTGAAAGGAAATTATTCTTTTCAAAAGCGAGGGATCAGCTGTAGTTTAAGGCCCCAGTATTTGTATTATTTATTATTCTATTTATATTGTACTTAAAGCTGGAATTGTATTGATCTATAAAAATGGTTAACTCCTTTTTATTTTGTTGTTTAAGTTCGGTTGATTCTGTTGTAATGGCAACAAGTGTTAATTTTTACTCCATGTTCTGCATATCAATGGCGGAGTAAAATCATTATTCATTATTAAAGGAAGAAAGACTTTTATAAAAATCAAACTTGCGTGTGTCCGTCCGTCACATACGTTTTTTCCGCAAACGACGTGACATAGGAATTTATAGTTGAAATTCAAAGTATTACAAAAATTATGGAGGCTTATGTTTTTGAATCATTAAATTAAAAATTTTAGAATTAAAAAAATATATTTTTTAATAGTTCAACGTATTTATGTTAATATGCAAAACCAAAAAAATTTATAAATTAATTGTTCGATTTAAAAGATCTAAAAAAATAGCGCTTTTTTATTTAAGCTATCACTCTGTCCCACCGGGGAATAACACTTGCAGCCTGCAAAACCAAAAGGTGTTCTTTGAGATTTTTTTTGCTTCGCTGATAGATCGTGGCAAGGAAGATGAAATGTGGTTGAAAAGTACATATACTTTCAACTACATCTAAAATTTTTTTTATTGATAAATAATAGTTCATATTAATTTTGTAGAGGTCGCTGTAAAGCGCTGCACGCCGAACATGGTCCCCTGGTCGACGTTTTTTATCGGAAAAATAAATTGGGTTTATTTTTTTAATATAAACTGAAGTAGCTTCAGTTAAGCTTGACCGAATTAAATAAAAAAAAACTACTTTTTAACACTGACATCTTTTAAAGAAAAAATTCCGAAATTTCATTAAAAATTGACTTACTTCCAGCGCGATCAAATTTGTTTAAATTAATAAAAAAAAATTTAAATAAGTGTAAAATACATGTTATTTTATTGAAGGCAGTGTCTATTTACCACCCTCAAATTGCCGTGTAATTTTCGTGTACACGGAAATACACGCAAATTGTTATTAGACTTTCTGGGAGGAAGAGGTATTAATCAGGCTTTTAGTTGCTTTATTAACTGGTGGCTAACCCCAAAAAAAAATAATTTACGGGTTTATCCAAAATATAGTTAGATGCTCTGCGAAAATGATTACAAACGTCAAAAACTGTACAGAAAAAAACGAAAAAAGAGAACGAAACGAACACTTGGGGAACGTGACTTAAGAAAGATCAGAAAAGCGGTTCGAGAGAACCCATTTATGTATTCTATTAAAATAAAACAAGAGCTTAACGTTCAAGTTAACATGTGAACAATTAGAAGAAGGCTGATTGAAGCAAAACTTTTTGGCAGAAGTCCAAGAAGAGTGCCACTTTTACAACCCTGGCATGTTGAGGCTAGAAAGAAGTTTGCACGAGAACACTTCAATTGGCCAGTAAGCAAATGGCGAAATATATTATGGTCCGATGAGTCCAAAATAGTTCTTTTTGGAATCAAAGGACGCAGGCAGTAGCTGAATACAATCCCAATTATGTTACAAGAACAGTGAAGCATGGTGATGCGAAAATAAACATTTGGGGTTGTTTCTCATATTACGGTACAGGTTCACTTTACTGGATGAAAACAGTTATGGATGCGAGCCAATATATGAGTTCAATTATGCTGCTTACGCGGAGTGGAATATGCCAACAAAATGAGTTTATCAACAAGACAACGACACAAAGCATACTAGTGCATCAGCGAAAAAATAAGATTGAGGTAATGGGCTGGCCAGCTCAGTCTCCTGATCTCAATTCCATTGAAAATCTTTGGGCCGATATCAAAGCTGTCTTAGAAAAACAAATCTCAAAAATATCAATGAACTATGGTACACAGTACAGGAAGCTTGGAAAACAATTCCAGAAGAAACGTGTAGGACTCGAGTGGATTCTATGCCCCGAAGTTGCGTGGTGGTTATTGCAAACAAAGGGCATTGAACAAAATATTGATTTATTTTTATTTGCAGAGTAACACTGCTTTTATTTTGCGCAGGTGAAATTTATTATTTGAAAGAATTTTTGTTTATTTAAAATGTTAATATTTTTGTAAGACTGAAATGTTCATTTTTCAGCGGCGCACGAGACTGCGCTGCAGTTTTAAAACTCGAGCAACGTAACTAACTTAACTTTTCTTTATTAAAAACGCCGATCTTGTTAAGAAATTTTTGTTTCTTACGTTGCTTGAGTTTTAAAATAGTTTGTTTTGATTTTTGCTTTGAAAATTTACTCAGGTCAAGTGAATATTCCTTGCATATTTTATGCATTTTGTGAAAATAATTTTACCGCAGGGTTAGCGTAGCAGGATAAGTGATTATCATTTGATACAGCTGTATAGATCGGTTTTTAATTTTGTTAGAGCAACATCTAGTTTTCGTTTTTTCGCGAAGGCGTCCAGCAGCTAAAAAAAAGTTAACCCTTTGGTGCTGCCATTGAAGACAAGCGAAAGGAGTTTAACTTTTCTTTATTAGAAATGCCGATCGTGTTAAGAAATTTTTATATTTCTTACGTTGTTCTCGAGTTTTAAACAGTTTGTTTTGATCTTTGTTATGAATTTAAACTAAAAATGATATATTAAAAATTCTGGAAAATGTATAGTTCTTTTTGTTTGAAACTTGCAGTGGAATTTGTAAAGCACCGCATTGCAGCTATAATGCAAAACGCGCTGAACTTAATTAATTACATCTCGTATGCTCGATTAAATTTTATTTAAAGACGGAGGCCCCAATAACATTTCAAATCTTTAAGCATTTGCAGGCAGCGATAACTTAAAATGGTATATTTTATTTATGAATGAATTCAGCGGAAAAAGAAAATAGTGACAATAGAAATTTAAAGGAAATACAATTGAGCAGTTACTGAACAGATTGTTATCTTTTAATAAAAGGAATATAAGTTCCCACCAATGTTGACTCAAAGAACCACTAAGATTAAAAAAAAATCTTAGTAAATCTATTATAATTTCCTAATTTTTTTTAAATATGTCAATTATATTATTATGATTAAACGCAGTCTTATGAAGAAGTCGATAAAACAGGAAATTGTGAAATTAGACTGACAAATCCCCCTTTTTACGGTTCCGTAATCAACAACGAACCATTATAATTTCGCCATGTCCGTCCGTTTGTTTGTATGTCTGTTCACGGCTTAGCTCAGACTTAGCACTAGAAAGCTGAAATTGGGCATGGGTGTACAATCATGCCGGCAAAATAAAATAAAACTTGAAAAAAAAATTTGGTAGGGTACCTCTCCTACACGTAAAGTGGGGAAGCATTTTTTCTCGTCTATCACACCATGGGATATCGATCATTGGATAGGTCGTTCAAAAACATTGCGGGTGTGTGAAAACCATTTTTCCGATTCAGGGATCCGTTTATGAAATATTAAGCTTTAAAGTGCAAATTTTTGTTAAGAGTCAAGTGCCCAACTGCCAGCTAAACGATCTTTTTTGGATACGAAGTTAAAAAACTATCACAGCTAAGTAGGCTTTACAAGTTAACGAGTAAAAGTCGACCCACTTATGTAAAAAAGGAAAATTTCGTACAAATTCCATTGAAAATTACTTAAATGAAGTTGTTAGTTGTGTAAAACAGGTAGTAAATATAAGTTTATGAACCATGTAAAACTATTGAATAATAAAATCATAACATCATGAATAATAATAATTCCTAATGTTTACGTTCGAATTAATATGTGGCGTGGAACGAGGAAACGTACCTTACAGCACCAAAAATCGAATTTCAGGTTTTTAATGAACCTGCATGAAGAAAGTACGTAGAATCGAATGAGCATACCTTCAAGTTTGTGCGATAAAAATTGAAAAATCTATAGCGCATTTTGTAAAACCTATTTGAGAATACGAGCTTCGCACGAGGGGAAAAGGTCCACTCCCTCCAGCCGGAGATAGACCATCGAAAGAAAAACGTGAAAATTTTTTTATCGAGTTCTCCTTTCGGTTTCGCGTTTCCATCGAAAACTTTTACTTTATTCCAAATGGAGGGGGAACTCTCGTAGGAGAAGTGTTCTATACCTGCTTGAATGGGACCCACAGACTCGTCCCTTTCAAACACGTTTTTCTCGAAAAGCTAAAAGGTGCTGTAAGGTACGTTTCCTCGTTCCACGCAACTACGGAACCCTATACTGCACGTGGCACGACACGCACTTGGCCGGTTTTTATTTAAGACATGTTTCTGTAAGCTTTCAGTTTTTCTTGTGCACACATCTTGGAACCTTTACAATTGCAATCCACTTTAACAATTATTAGTTAAATTTTTACAGGAACGAGGACTTGGATGCAAATTAATTGAACAATTCTATTAGTAACCTGAAAAAATCACATTTCACTAGACGAATGAGTGTTGAGCTTAATTCCTTTTATCCCGAATCTTATTAATGTCTCCTCTTCAACCAATCAAAATTAAATTTAAACAATAATTTTTAATTTAAACTGAAACACATCATTTTCCTCGACAGAATGAAACACATTTCATAGCACAAAATAATCATATTTAACTTCAGTTGCTCAATAAAAACTTTATTGTAACATTTTTCAAAAATGTTTTGATAATTTAACAAGTCTTCTAGAAACTACTTGCTGGCTGCTAAGCAAAAGTAATATTTGGAAAAATTAAAATATGAACCACTGAAGTTGTTCTTTGAGATCCACAGTAATAATATGATATAGGAGTGAATAAAAAGCTTGACAGATTTTACTAGTCAATATTGAACCGTTTTGAATAAAATTGTTTTCGAGTCTTATGTCAACATTAAGTAAAGTTAAAATTAAAAATATTATATTACAGATCGATTTATTATACACAGATTTTAATTAACCTCCATTTATAAAAACCCCATGTTCCGTTGTTATTAATAACAAAAACTAAACTAAAAAAAAGTTATCACAAGTAAAACAACGTGTAAGTATACATTTTAAACAGAAACAGAGTCTGTGGAGATACGAATTAAATTAATAAATTGCGTTTATGTCGAATAATCAAATCAATTACTAAAAAAACTTACAAATTGTTCAGTATTTTTATTACTTTACGGTAAAAACAAAACTATTAATTTTTGCAGGCCAAAGAGTTTACAGAGAAAAATTATCTTTAAACTATGCTTACATTTTATGTACAAACATTTGTTTTTGAAAGAAAGAAAAATACCAACACATTATGTTTTCTCTGCCGTAACTGCATAAAAAAATCTCAACATTTTACATAATTGCAGTGTAGAAAAACAATTTTTTATTGATACTTTAATTCAAAAATACGTTTAATTTATAAAAATTATCTCTCTTTTTCTTAATGTTGATATGGCAAGAAAAGTAAAATAAGTACAGAAAAGCGCAGCTGAATACGTGTTTACCGCCACCACCTTTGCCGTACCGAACCTAACATCACTATAAGCAAATTGTCTAACAAAGAAAAATGAATTTTAATATTCAATTTGTGTGAACTGTAGAGAATTGTATTCAGCTACGTTTTTTCCCTTACTTGCCTAGCAATGTATAACCGCGCATTGAATACATTTATAAAGTTCTCATTTATTAAATCAATAGTACAAAATGGATGTTAAAAACAGTTTAAAATAATATAAAAAAAATTAAACTAATTTGCTGACTAATTGTAGTATAAGTTAAAAAATTTTATTCGTTCAACGACTTGACTAGCAAAATCTGCTGCTAAAATTTGTACCGCTCTTTTTAATATCTGTAAAAAAAATTAAGTTCGCCCAATCCTCAGAAATAAATAATAAAATATTTCAAATACAAATATATATATATGAAACGGTGTTTACTATTAATATACATCACCTTAAACACCGGATGTACATAACCTTCTTAAATGGTAAAAGTTTTATAAAAATTCTGTTCCTTTTTACGTTAACAATTAGTACAATAACAAAAGGTAATTAAAACAAAGAAGAATATTATATTCTAGCAAAAAAGATCATTTGTAAATGTGCAGTTTTTATTTCTACATCGTTACAACCTTGTGGTTATTTTGAAATGTACAGGCATATTCCTTTTACTTTTATTAATATTTACTTATTAAATGTTGTAGTTTTACTCTCGGCAAATTTAAAATATTTGTTTCTTTGGAAATCAACTGTGTAAGGACCTTTAGTATAGTACAAAGTGAAATTAAATAAGAATAACATAAAACTTTTTAGAAGTATTTTTGGGAAGTGATGGCAAAAGGCGAGAATTTTGTCGAAGTGGGAATAACCATTTAATTCTATAACAGTAGCAAATGAAATGCGAGGACTGTCCACATTTAAGTTTTCAAGCAGCCTCTCACCTTCTTAATACATGCTTTCTCAATTTTAAATAAACGAATTATTTGTAAAGATTGGTAGATTCAGAAATACATCAAAACCTAGTCGACCTTAGAATAAAAAACTAGAGGAAAGTCTACCTCAAGTAAAAGCCCTGACCAACACTTTGCTTCTTGGTAAAGAGGCGAAGGTCTTAATTGAAGGTCAAGCTATCAACTGTTGAGTTTTTTTTAATTTTTCTAGTGAGATTGGTGAGATTTTAATTTATAAAAACAGTCAAAAGTTACAAACAAAGTCATTTGTTATAATTGTACAGTATATGGTGATAAAAACAACAGGCGTTATCTGCGAGGAAATCTTTTTTTTTCGAAAATAAAAGATTTGATAAATATATACACAATGCTTAGTTGCGATAAGTGAAAAGATATCTAAAAATTAAAATTCTTTAATAAAGTAAATATTTAATTAACTCTTTGTTTACAAGCCAATTTGTATTTTGTCTACATCACCTTGACTGTATGAAGAGATAGAGTCACCTCCGAAGTAGTGGAATATTTGGGGGCAGAAGCTAAGTGTTTTTAAATAGTAAAAACTAAATAAATAATAAAATAGGGCATTGTAAAGTTGTACTTTATTAAAATATATTTTTAAAATACCAAGATAAAAATATAATCAAAATGATTTAGCCTCGGTCATAAAGAATCAATATTTTACTATTTCTATCCAAGTAGCAAAAATGAGGAGTGCTCCTTCTAAGAGGAATAAACGAGCACATAAAATTACAATGTTCCTCAGAAAGCTCCGAGAGCTATTAACGAGTAAAGTGGATGAGAGGAATATGGACAATTAGAGATATGAAATATGCGCAGTGAATAAATCATGAATCCATGTTTGCTAATTTTATAACTAACAAAGGGAATTCCAATTTTTCTAATTTTAAAGCTATTAAGAACAGCCTCTATTACTAGTTTCGGAGCTAAAGTGCATAAAAACGAGACCTCCATTTCTGCTGTTTGAAGCAATAGAGGAGCACTCCTTCCAATGACATGTCCATGTCAAAAGGAGGCCAAATAGAGGCGAAAAAAAGCAATCTTCTATTCATAAAAGAGGGCTTAAGGGGGTAGCCAGGTTTGAAATTTTCAAAAAATTGAACTTTTTTTTTCTCAATATTTAGTCACTCTATAACCTCAGAAATAAGATAAAAACGACTTTTGATCTCATAGCGTATCAGAAGTGGCCGAAAAATGAATCACGCCGCCAAGCCTCGAGCGCTCGCATCTTACAATCGGCGTGTCGACATGGACCGTCTTATCGAAGAACATCGTACACAGATGAGAGCAGATAGATCCCGCGAGAACGAGCATTTTGAGGACGAAGAAGGAATATTGTACGGGGAGCAGGCATTGCTGATTAAAAGTGAGATAATTTGATTCCCATATTTCGACGATGAGACGTGTTTTTCGCACTTTATCTTTTAAACGCGTTTATCCCAAAACACATTTTTTTTGGGTTGTCGCCACGATTCCAGTCGATCTACTAGGACAATTTCATTCAATTTTTTTTTTAAATATTCAGAAAAAGCTTAGCAATCGCTTGAACCTCGGTCTTGATTTTCAAATAATATTTAATAACAATATGAAACAGTTCTTGCTTAAAAAATGTAGAAAAAAAAGAAAAAATGACAAAAACTTGCACTATTTGTTTATTTATGAATTTTTTTCCATAACTGAGGTTCAGGATATAGCTATTTATGTGCTCTTTTATAATCAATTTTTGTTTTGTGTTTTAGATAACCCAAAGTTGAGAAATCATGGCAACCGTTTCTTAACATGGCGTCATCAGATCGGCCATAAATTAACCGGATGTTAATGAAAAATGAAAATAAAATTTTTTTTGGAAGTTATTAACATGTTAGAAAACATACTAAAAATTTGTAAATGTCAAATAAAGATTAATGTTAAAAAAATGTAGTTGAAAGAAGAGGTCATTGAAACCTGGCTACCCCCTTAAAAGGCACACTTTGCTAGGGCACATATAGAAAAATGCTGACATTTCTCCAAGTCATGTTCTTTATTCTAGGTAGTCAACAGACAGAAAACTAACTAAAAACTAACTTTTGATAGAAAAAGCACCAATTTAACACCAGAATAGGTCCGTATGTTTATTTCTGTGTAAAAAATCGTGGGTAGAAACTAAGTAAAAATGTTCTTCTGGAGGGGATTAAAATGGGAAAGTTACCAGACGCTTTTTGGATAAATTTATGAGAACAGAGGAACTGTCAAAAGTAAATTTTTAGGTTAGTTTGGCAGAGATCAATAAGTTTACAGAAAATCGTAATAAACTTAAATTGAATAAGAAATTGATTAAAAGTTGATGGTACCCTTTTTTGCAGATGAAAGTGATGAAAATGAATTAAGTAAACAACATCAATCAGCTGTGAGTTGTCAACCACAAAAGAAGAGTTCTGCCAAACTTTTGTCCACACTCATCAGTATGTGTAAAATGTGGGTGAAAGGGGAAATTACTCTATTGTCAAGTCCGTTTTAAAACGAAAATGTTTTCTGATTAGCTAAAAGATATCAATATGATACCGAATTAAAATCTGTTATACAAGTAGCTTCAATGGCATCGCAAATAAAGAATGGAATTTCTTAAACGAAATTTTATTAGAGAAAACAAAATGTTTCCTCTTTAATTTAAGAAGGGATACTAGTCTAGATAGATTTTTCATAGCTACTGATAGGTAAGAAATTGAAATTCTATTAAAAAGAACAAAATGGTTATTCCCATAATTTGACGTAACACCGCCATATAAAATATAAATTAAAACTTTTAGGAAATAAAATCATATATCTCTCTCTACTCTTTGAGAAATGTGTATAAACACAATTAGTTATGTTAGTGGAGAAAAGATTAAGATCATTTCTAAAATATACAGGAAAATATGTATTTAAATTTATTTGTGTTTAGTGTACACTAATATATACATTTCACTGTATACAGGGTTATATGCCTAAAAGAAAGTTTTATTCAGACTTCAAATTCTGTTCTACGTCTTACGGCTCTGTAAGTAAAAATAGATTATAACTGAATCCCCCAACCCAATGCCGATTGAGTTTAATTTCTTTTCATTTATGCGCTTTTCTAATCAGTGAACTCACTATATATATATATCTCATTTGGCCTTTTCAGGTGCCATGAAAAACTACAACATTCTTAAATATATTATTAACGAAAATTAATGAAATACTAAGAACCTTAGATATATGCTGCTCGACGGATTTTACAATAACTGAAGCATATTCAATGTTTTCTTCCGCCAATATTGTCAGCATATTTATTAGAGGTTTGCTGTTCAAATTTAAGTCAGCCAAACTGGAAAGATATTCCTCGGCTACTTCTTGCTCCTTTCTCTCCATTATGATGAGATTACACAAAACACCTTTTTTGACTTCAAATGTTTGTGATGAAATTGCTGTTATCTCAAATCCAGCA
The DNA here is from genome assembly GCA_964036015.1 of Leptarthrus brevirostris. Taxonomy (NCBI): domain Eukaryota; kingdom Metazoa; phylum Arthropoda; class Insecta; order Diptera; family Asilidae; genus Leptarthrus; species Leptarthrus brevirostris. The sequence goes on from OZ038372.1 coordinate 149,948,990, forward strand.
CACTGAAATAGAAAAATTTAGAAAATTTTAATTGAGAATTATAATAATTGTATACATTTATAACAAAGTGTTATCTTCCTTACTACAAATAGCCGAGTAAACAAAACGAATAATTTTAGCAGTTTTAGTAGTACCTTTACATTTTATTCCCTTAAACGCAGCAGAGCAAGATAAAACTAAATTCTTTATCAAGACTTTACGAAGAACTTTTGCAAGTTACAATATAGAAAGTAATGATTAAGGACTACTGACGGACCTTAAAAATGAACCATTTTTCAGTTGTTTTACGTTTATTTTATTAGAGAAAATCTTTAAAAACTGAATATCTGCACATATTATTATTTACTACATAAATTTTCGTAGGTATTTTTTTATTTTTTAGTTTATACTGCAGAAAAAAGAAATATATTATGCCTTTGTCTGTGCTTCTACATTATAAGCAATAATACTAATACTACAGACTTGGGAATATATAGTATTCCCAAAAAACTTTAAACACGTTCTTCTCGAAACTATGTTTTTAAGGCGGTTCCCCTCGTTTGACATGGGCTTTTTTCGATATCTCAATTTTTTTGCACACCAATTTTTTGAAATAAAAAGCTATGTTAACTTTGAATGTTCGCCGTTTTGTCACAAATGCGAAATAAAAAAAATTCCCATCTCAAACGATGTGCATTCTCGTCTCGTACAGTTTAAAACCCTGTATCAATTTCAATTCAGCCGCCCCATATTTGGGGTTTATTAAGACGCAAAAAGTTTCACAATTGTACTCCCATATTACTTATCCCAAAAAGCCAAATTTAGGTATCAAAAACAGGTCATCGCAGTAGAAATAAGCTAAATCTTGTTTGTTTAAAGTTCAAACAATTCAAAGTTCAGGCTGAAAAATTATAAAATACCAAAAGGCTGCATTGATGAACAGAGAGATAGATTGGGAGCAATTTTAAGCAAAATTAAGAAAAGGTCAACATACAAACATATAAAAAAAATAGACAGTTGTGTGACAATCAAAAAAAAATAGAACATACGTTTTATTGGAAAAGTGAAGTTTCCCGATGGTATTATAAATAATGTTAAAATAATCCCGAATAAATTGAGTATTTTGCTAACAATGTCAATGATATTCCCATTATATCGTTCCATTATTAGATCGTATTTCGAAATAGCAAATTTCTATTGAATCGGGATACCAAATACGGTACCAAGTTATAGATGATAAAGGATGTGCATTATGATGGCCCCGCCATTTTTGAATTTCTAATAAATAAAAAATGTGCTGAAATGTGCCCAGTATGTGCTATTGCGTGCCGCTTGAAAAAAAAAATTTACTCAAAAAATATAATTTTTATGAGGAGGTCCTTTTTTTAAGTCCGGTTAGCTCCACTACTTTACTTTATCGAATTTATTGAAATCGTGCCGTAATGTGCTCGACATGTGCTGTCATGTGCAAGTGTTAAAAAAAACATTTTTTTTACAATTTTACAAGTAAAAAAAATTTGATTAATATAATCAAATAATTTTTAAAAAAGAATAGATGTGCTGAAAGTACTGGGCACATTTCAGCACATTTTTTATTTATTAGAAATTCAAAAATGGCGGGGCCATCATAATGCACATTGATAAAGGCCAGTTTAAAATTACAATTTTCCTTGACATGAAGTGTGCTTTTGGGACGGTCGATAGAACTAGGTATACTTATGGAAAAATTAGCTAAATATGGAATACTAGGCAAGAAAGCCGATTGATTTAATTCATACTTTTCAAAGAGACTAAAATAAATAAATGCGTGTCTAAAGTTTTCAATTCACTGTTGGAATACCACAAGGCTCAACTCTAGGGAATTTGTTGTTTTTAATATATATTAATGGACAAGGTTAGTATCTAAACATTGTTAGCTAAGGCTTTTTGCGGATGATGATTTGTTGTTGGTTTAATGTAAGGACTTTAGCAGTGTACAAAAAGATCAACGAGGACAACAAGAAAATGTGTGTGTAGTTACAAATGAACGCTTTAAAATTGAATATTACAAAAACAAAATTGATGGTAAATAATTCCAAAGAGAAATCGTGCATGTAGTCATTGATTTTAAAGAGAAAATTGAGTACTTGGGTGTTATTATTGATAACAAACTGAATTTTAAAGAGTATTTCAAGTATGTAAGTAATAAAGTAGGCAAGAAAGTAAACTTGAGTATAATTTCAATGCCAGTGCAATACAAATATACAATACCAGGGACCGAAAATAATTGATATTTTTGAACGAAAAAGTTCAAAAGAAGTTGGAGTCGCCAAATGAAATGAAACATATCTAGATGATTCTCATTAAGTCCTTCATTGATTTTCGACAGAATTTTTAAAATTTCATCTCGATCCATTTCTATATAACAAAAACAGTTATTTTTGGATACTTAGAATTTCCAGTGCAAAGTAAAAGTTCCATTTGAACTTTTATTTTTTCAGTTTGTTAAAAAATGTTAAAAAACTCTTTTTTTTTGTAGTACAAATCTTTTGCTGTTTACATGTTTAGGTAGTTACAAATAAAAATACTTTAATATGCCAGGAAAAATTAACCAGTTTTTAACTGATAGAAAGAAAAAGCGGTCAAATAGAACTTTTATTTTTACCAGGAAAAAATAAAAGGTGTTCTTAACAGTTTTCATCAAACTGAAAAAATAGACCTGAAATAGACCTGTTATTTTGTTTCGAAAAAAATAAACTGTTAGTTTTAATCATGAATTACAAGTGTCCAGAAATACCAGTTAATATAGCACTCTTTCAGAAAAAAGAGAAAACCGGTACGGTCCTTGTACAATACCATGATTAAACCACAATTGGAATACTGCCCATCCCTATTGTTTATGTGGACATATGCATCGTTTGCGAGACTACAAATTGCAGATTTGGTTGCTAAATTGCTTGTGCTGGCTGAGCGTTAAGCAGCGTATTATTTTAAATCTTGGTTAGCGATTAAATTGTTGGTTAGCGGTTTTAAATTAAAACATGTTGTTGCGTCAGAAATATGAATTCAGTTCAAAATTTGCAACCATATCCGCTACGAAATAACAGTGATATTAGGCTAAGTTATTAAGAAATACAAGAACCCAAAATATGGTAATGAATATAGGCTTGCTTATATTTAATAATTTATCTAAATATCAGTCAACGTCAAGAATACTAGTTGTATTAGAGAAATTAAAAAAGGTGCTATTGATTTTGTCAAACTTAATTGAAGGGCTTGGTGCAAGAATTGGCTATATGCAAATACCATTTTAAAAATTATTGATGAATAAATATTGCCTTTCTTATACTAGAAATATTACTTTACTAACCTGCAAGTAACTTGGTATAATTATTATGAAAGTTAGAAAAAAAACTGCCGATCAAATTGGGAAGATATTTTGAACATATACGATTATTACGTATTAATAAAAAAACGTACCTACACAAAAATTATATATTCTTTCTTTAAAAATTTACAAGACCCACAATGAAAAAAAATCGGAATGAGATCCGGTTTCTTCCTTTCTTTTAAGGTTTCCATAAAATGGCATATGAACCAGTGGCACATATTTTTTAACAATCGGCATTATGCTATCAAATTTGTTGTGTTTGATGGGCAGATGATCGGCATATGCCCTTAGGGCATTAAGGTTAAAGCCTGTCGTTTTCAGTAGATTAAATAATAAAAAATTTCGTCAAACATGGCAAAGAGTATTCTATACAACCGAACGAAGGCGCTTTTGTTTTGAGAATTCTCAGTTGAAAAGCGCTTTTATGAAAATGGCTCATTTCATTTTGAGCCACGCGAAAATTGCATACACATATTGAGAAGTGAGACTGGTTTTGACACGTCTTAGATGAAGAATTTTTTAAAAATGTTTGTACTTATTTATCATTTTGGTAGCTGCTGTTTGCGTCAAAGAACAAACAAATGACTTTAGCACCCTGGAAGCAATAGTTGGCTCACTGAGACAAGTCGCGCGAAAGCATCTCATCCTAGATGTCTCAGTTCAGGTAATCTTAATTGGTATTACTGTTAATATGGGAATTTATGCAATCGGAATTTAAAACACAATATTAGATTTTCTGTGAGCAAGAGGTGGTTTTTAGATGCTTTATTAATCGAGTGGCTTATTTGTAAAAGGCCGTTTTTTTAAACATTTGAGCCACTCAGAAGACAAATCGATTAACTCCGTATTCAATTTTTTCTTACCGTCGGAATCTACGAGGAAGTAACTAAAGGAGAAGAAAGAAGCTCAGGAAATCGTGGAAATTTTAAGCTTGTGTGATATTCCCATGCATACAATCTCACAAGCGAAAGGCAGGTGATTAAAAAAGTTTTTTGCATTCGGGGGTTTTGACGCGTATTTTAAAATAATCAGTAATGGTTTGGGGACATTTAAATCCATCTATTGAGCGTTAGAAAAATTAAAGTCATCTAGCGGCAAAAAATTGCGTAACTACTTGGGAAATTTTTTATCAACTACTTGGATCTAGAAGCATGTGTAGTTCCCGGCAGCCAGAAGTACTTGCGAGTACTTTGCCAGGTCCAATGGAACGCAGCTAGTAATTGAAATTGAAGCCTGAAACGACGACGAAATTCTATACAATGAAAGAAGTGACTTTGAACCAATACAGCAAACCAAACAACAATTTATGAATTTTTTACGTAATACATATTATGTATGTAACTAGTAATTATATAGTACTTTAACTCGTCGGTGGAGTAACTGACAATCCCACCGGCGGCGATCGATAGTTATTTCTTGCAAGAGACACGATAAACCTAGGGACGCCGGGTTCCTTTAAACCTAGGTGTTCATGGTTAATGACAGAAACCGACCCGCCGATCGGTGTCAGTTTACGGAAAAGGTAATAATACTAGACTTGCCGATAGTGTGTTAATAAAAAGATTAGTAAAAAAATACCATTAAAACAAACATCAATTTTTGACTTTACTATATAGTTTAAAAATAGGGAAAGTTTCCAATGAGATTGTAAATTTACATAAAGTTTAATCTTTACATTACAAAATACTGTGGTTTCTTCGAATAATGGAAATAGTTAAAATCAAAATGAGTTCTACCAGTAATTGTGCTACATCAGACATAATATCGCTCATTATCGCCTACCCTCTACCACATAAGAGATTGAGAGTGAAGTACTACAGGTTTAGAAGACATACCAGATTTTGAGATCAAAGAATTTGTGACCTGCTGACCGACTCTGTAGACATATAAACTTTGCTATAGGAATTTATTCCTTATTCGACATAACAATCAAAAGGGTCAAGTGACTTATACAGACTTATACAAAGATTGTAGATGTATACACAATAGAATGGCTTACAACTAAAGAGAAACAGTGTAAAAATAAAACAGAAGAGAGTTAATTGAGTACAACAACAATGTTAACCAGATAGCATTACTAATCCGAGAATAATGCTAAGCTAAGCTATAAGTAACGCAAAACATCCGTACGTCGACCGCCATCACCACGCCAACCCCGCTGCAGACTTGATCGTGTATGGCCTGCATGAGTGGTCTATATGGATGCGCTTCAAACTGGACGCCGCGTCAAGTCCGCTGCAGACTTGACGGTAGAATGGATCGTGTATGGCCTGCTTAAGATGAGTAGCGTGATAACTAGATAACGTTAATAGGGGGCGGAGAGATCAGAAAAAGCGGAAATATGAGTGGTTCGAAATAGATAGGCATAAGAAGTCAGTTTCTGTAATTAGCCCTGAAACATATGAAGATACCTATCTTTAAAGGAACCCCAGGTATCATCTGCCAAAGGTAGTCGATTCCAGAAATGAACAGCCCTAGCCTGGAAGGATAAACCCATAGTGTGAGACCGAAATGGCAGCAATAGCAGCAACCTGGATCTCATCGACCTGGCGAAGCTAAACCTACAAAACAAGTAATTGGAGTGCTTCGAAGTAAGCACCCGGTGAAGCAGCTGATTCCGTAAATTTTGTCCCATTTTTCTTGGAATTTGCTCTTCACAATTTCGAATTCAACGCATAATAAAGACGCTCATTACAAGGAAATTTCACTTTATTTTAAGAAGTTTCATGTGTCATGTGAAAAGCTACAGCCCTTTTAATAACAAAAACATATTGAGATAAACAATCGTAGAAAAATTTGACTAGGTACGTAATTTTCTTTAGAAATAATTACGGTCCCAAGAAATGAAATTTTCTTTCTTTTTTTCTACGAAAATTGTTTTGCATTGATAAGCACATTGTTGTGCAAAATAAATTTTAATGCAAAACGTGATCGGAGGCATAATGACAATATAAACTAGAATGAGAACTAAAAATAAAATTTAAAGAAAAAAAATTTAATCAAGTTACATCATAACAAAATTTAATAAAATCTAGTTTGTCTTGTCATCGTAGATTTTCTAAATTTTATTTAAAAAGAAAATTTCAAAAACAAAAAATTTAGACCAATCAATAAATTTACTTGGAGAGCAGTCTGTTTAAATTATCAGACATTTTTCAATTTAAAAGAATTACCGAATTATCAAATGCAATATGAAATTGATTATTGAAATTAGAGGTACGATTTTTATCCAAATATGAGCAAACAAAAAACTTTTGTGATGACATTTTGCATATTGGGGCCGAATAAAAAATTCATTCATTTATGTTTATACCTTTTATAGAACTGATTTTCACATGTACTGGCAAAATATTTATTTCAAATTACTGAAACAAGACTATACTACACAAAAATAGAAGCACATTCATATTTCTCGTGAAACTTTCCCCAGAAGAGAATCGTCAGCCATTTCTGCAATTCAACACACCCTGCGGCACAAATAAAAATCTCTCGACAAAAACCTTTATACTACACAAACGAAAACTTACTTTTCATAAACTTCACCAATTATATTCTTCAATTAATAAAATAAATGCTTTCAACAAATCTATTCAATTATTTTCACACTTTTCACGTAATCACTTCTACGTTGCACGTCTCGTCTCAATTTCCAAAACAAAATGGTGAAAATTCGCTCGTGCTACATGCCATTTGGCTTATACGCTGAATATCTGAATCTGAATGCTGGAAAATGTTGGGTGCATTCGTTCCGTACGGTCTTGTTACAGCGGTTTTAACGTTTAAAACAATCTATCAAATAATAAACTACTCAATATACCTAATACTAAATTAACAGACAAAAAAGAAGGTTTCGCAAAGAAAATTACCACTACTTGTATTTTTCATAAAAAATATATTTTCTAAAAACATGCCCTATTCAATATCCGTAAATGAAGAAGAAGACAATTGTTTAAAAAAATTAATTACCTTTTGACATTCCATTGTACTGTGCAATTTACTGCCGGGTTATTTCCGATTAATTTTATAAAATGTTTAAACAATTACTATTAGTTACGTCTATAATTTGCTTGGCTAATTCACAAGATGTTGATCCTCTTGGATACATAGCATATTGTCCGTGCATGGGTAAGAATTATCTGATCCACTTATGAACAAATGTAATTTAATTAGTACATGATTTTAGGTCGATTTGGAAATCAAGCAGATCATTTCTTAGGATCACTAGCCTTTGCTAAATTACTTAATCGTACGTTAATTTTACCACCTTGGGTGGAATACAGAAAGGGCGAGTTACGTTCTATCCAAGTACCATTTGATAATTATTTTCGAGTTGACTACTTTCAAAAGTATCACCGAGTAATTTTGATGAAAAACTTTATGAAAAATATTGCAAAAAGTGTCTGGCCGCCAGAGAAAAGAATATCGTTTTGTTATGTGGAGAGACAAAGCCTTAATAAAGAAAACACTGCAAAAGATTGCTATGCCAAGGATGGTAATCCATTCGGACCATTTTGGGACACATTTAAAGTAGACTTTGTGGGTTCCGAATTCTTCAAGCCGCTTCATTTTGATGTCCATCATAGTAATGTTGCCAAACAGTGGAACTCGGAATACCCGGCCGATAAATGGCCAGTAATAGCTTTTACTGGTGCCCCTGCTGCATTTCCAGTACAGGTTGAGAACAGACCTTTGCAAAAGTATTTAATATGGAACGAAAAGTATCAGCAACTTGCAAAAGATTTCATAAAAAAATACTTGCCAAAGGGTGCATTTATAGGTGTTCATTTGAGAAATGGAATTGATTGGGTAAAAGCTTGTGAGCACACCAAAACAAGTCAAAACTTATTTGCTTCACCGCAGTGTCTCGGATATAATAACGAAAACGGGCAACTATATAAAGAATTGTGTTTACCCACTAAGGAGATAGTTATTAAGCAGCTAAAGCGATTAATTAAGAAAGTCAAGACTGGTAACACGTCAAATCCAATTCGTTCCATATTTGTTGCGTCCGATAATAATCACATGATTGAAGAATTGAACACTGTCTTTTCTCGTATGAATATCTCAGCCCACAAATCGACTACAGATGATCCTCATTTGGATCTTGTAATACTTGGGCAATCCAATTACTTCATTGGAAATTGTGTATCGTCCTTTTCAGCCTTCGTTAAGAGAGAAAGGGACACGAAAGGTTTTCCGTCGTATTTTTGGGCTTATCCAAAGGACGCTTTAGGTCTTAAGTATGCTGTACACGAAGAACTATGATTTTAGACATTTTATTAAAACAAAGTTTACTTTATTATTTTATTGTTTTTATTGGCTTGCATGCAAACATATAAACTGGATAAAGACCCTTTGGGAAGTTGGTCTGTACAGTTGTTTTGATTATTTTGAAATTGGCAGATTTGATGAGTTTCTTGAATGTGCTCAATGGTCGGGTCGCTGACGAATCTACATCATCTACTTCTCGTTTATTTGAGGATGTAACATTTTCCTTTATAATTAGTAATCCATTATTTGTCAGACTTTGTCCAATTCTTTTGAAAAAGTCAACCAAATCTTTATCTGTTAAATGTCCAAGCACCCATTGGCACCAAACTATATCGTACTTGGAGTTATCTGGACGAAACATTTGAAGACCTACATTAAAAACTTTTCCTAACCGAGGATTGGAGCCAAGTTGCTCTTTTGCCTTTTGAGAAAATGCCGGATCTTGTTCTACCATGTCAACAATCTTAAATACTGGCAATAGGAGACCTTTCGTAATCCTGCCGATCCCGGCTCCGCAATCTAATGCACGATTTTTGTTTGGAGGTGCCGATTTATTAAATATTTCCTTTAGGAAATCTTGCGAACCTTCAATATCTATGTTACTAATAACCCCAAAACCTCCTAGCATACCGTCCACGGTAGCTGGTACAGTTGACCAGTACTTTTCCGCATCCTCATAAAACTTATCCTTATTGCTTGAATTATTGTCTGTGCGGTTGCCATGGTCTAGCTCTGCTTCTGACTCTGCAGAATAGCCACTCTGCTGCATTACAGTTGGCGCAACTTGCACCATATCACATGTGTCTTCGTTCATATTACTTTCTATAAATATTTTTTTAAACAAATAATAGCGAGAATTTAAGCTAATTAGAGAATTACCAGTAAGTGAAAAGATGGGCTTTAATAGACTTTTTTTATATAAGACAAAGTAGCAGTAAATCTACAGCATGTTTACTTATAAAATCGTCTTAATTCTCTTTTTTCAATTGACAAATATTTCGTAAATTTGCTCTAGCAAACTGTCAAAAAATGATTCGATTCCGCATGATCCCAATTTCATTCCGCTTTATTTCCACTCATTTCTTTCAAGCTTTGCGTCTGCTGTCAAAAAAAGCTGTCAGTTTCTTGTTAACAAAAGTTTAAATGGTTTAATTAATAAATTGTCCAGAAATTGATCAGTAAAATAAGTATTAACTAATTATGTCTGATAAAGATAGAGCTAAGAAGCTCGCTGCTGCAAAAAAGAAGGTATGATCAGGTTGAATGATATGAAAATTCCAATTAGAATGTGACACGTCAAGTATTTCTGATACGGCTACTAAATTGAAAATATTTTAGTTGAAGGAATATCATCAACAAAAAGGTAAACAGCAAAGTGGCATTGAAGATTACGACAATGGTGTCTACCAGAATGAATGCAAGATTGATTCGAAATCAGAAAGTGAGAGAAGCGAAGAAAACGAAAAAGGATCAATACTGTTCAGTTCTAATGAAAAATTGGACAATGTTAAGGGATTGGATGGCCCCAAGAGGCCGCCTAAAAACGCTGGAGTTCAAAACGGGAACGAGAGCAGTATTCACTTAGAAGCAATTGAATTGCTAATTGGAGAAAAAGCATCACTATCCACACAAGTCAGTAAGCTTCAAACATCATGCAAAAAAAAAGACCTGGAAATTGAAGAATTAAACACAATGCTCGAGTCAGCAAAGAGGAGAATTGAGAGCTTGGAAAAAACGTCTATTGAACAAAATTCGGAAATTTCTAATTTACGTGCTGGTTTGGAAGCGATACAAACTAAACTAGGGTCTCAAGAAGGCGATGCCCAGAAATATAAACGACAATATGAGGAGCAAAGCGAATATATTGAGGAACTTAAACACGAACTTGCACTTGGACGAAAAAAGTCTGATGAAATCGAAGCAGAGCTGAAGGATAAATCATGCCAGTTAGAATTGTATAAAATTAGAATTAATCAAATTTCAGAAGAAACAAATGTGGCTACAGACAATCGTGTTGAGGATTTAACTCAAGCGAAATTTTCAAACGAGCAACAAATTCGGGATTTGGAGGTGAGAAATAATCTGGTATCGAAGATTTAGGTGGTAAAAAAAGTTAATTTTTTAGGGAATAGTAAAGCAACTTAACAGTGAAAAAGAGCAGGCAAGCCAACAATACCAGAATTATGTTCAGCATCTCAATAAGGAGGTATCAAGCCTTGCCGAAAAGAATTTAGAACTGGCAAATGAACGAAGTAAATTAATGGACCGTGAAAAAACGATGATAGATCACATTGCCAAATTAGAAAAGCAAATTCAAGATAATATTGCACGCCAAGAGTCTTTAAGAGGCAACGAAAACGAAGTTTGTGGTTTAAGATTTGAGAGAAATGCAATTAATTTATAAATACTGTTTTATTTTAGCACGGAAATTCTCAATTAAAAGAAGAAAACTTGGCTCGAAAACAAAAACTTGATGAATTGGAGAAACAATTCGCTGAATTGAATTCGAAAATTCATTTGCACGAGAACACAATAGCCGACTTAACATTTAAAATTGAGGAGAAGGATGCAAAAATAGAAGAAATGGAAAAACAATGTGAAAAGATACGATCAGAACAGCCCGATAGTACCAAGTTATTAGCAACAATCGAAAGTGATAAAGTAGCAGCATCTCGAGCTGTTGCACAAAATGAAGAATTAAAAAAACAATTGGAAGAAATTCAGCTCAAACTAATTCAAGTAACAAACGAAAAAGTCGAATTAGTCGATTTGCTTCATTCTGAGCGGCACTCGAACAAAGAGGTGCGTGCAAACTATGAACAAATGAATGACAATTTGAAACAGATCACAGAAAAGTTGCACTTTAAGGACGAAGAAATGATTCGACTTACCCACGAAAATAACGAACTTAACAAAAAGATTTTACAATTAAACCAACAAATAGATCGCCTTACGCATTATGAAGCAAATGAATATATAAATAAATACGTAGATAAGACAGAATCTAATAATAATGTAAATCACTTGCATAACGAGTGTTCGCACAATGAAAACGATCAATGTGATCACAACGACGAGGTTGATCATATTGTCACGGAAAATGCAGCTGAAGCTTTACCAGTAGAAGGTATATTAATTCCAGTATTATTTATCACTTTAAAAATAAATTTTTTTATAGATATTTCTTATGATACAGTTAAAGCTTCAAATTGTGAAAGGAATATTCACTCACAAATGTCTTCAGCTCTCCCGACAACGGAGGCCATGGAAAAGTTGCAGGATCGTTTTAAGACGCTCATGAGCGAAGTTGCCGATTTAACAGATGAAAAGCAACGTTTAGAGCACTTAGTTCTTCAGCTACAAGGTGAAACCGAAACTATTGGAGAATACATTGCTTTGTATCAAACACAGCGTCGAGTGTTAAAGCAAAAAGAGATTGAGAAAAATACTCAGCTCCATCGATTGTTAACAGAGCGGGAGGAAATGAAAGAAAAAATTGTCGAATTAACGCAATTAGTGAACAATGTGGTTGTAAAAGCTGAAAATCCGAAAAAGGAAGTAATACAGGAAAAAATTCATAGTATAATGTCAGCAATTAATGATATAGAGGGGGTTCAGGAAAGGCCTGCTGTATGTGTTGATCATTGTGCATGTTGTTCTGGAAAATTTGAGACCATTTAATAATTTATATAATTGCTTAATAAATTTTTACATTTATGTGGCCTTTTAAAAGGATAAAACTATGTATCAACTCAATGAGGTGAAGGTCAACAGTATAGGAATGCCGAGGAAGTGATACTGGACATTGTGTACCAGGACTGCTATGAAATATTTAAAAAAAAACATACAAAGTCTTCAAATAAAATACGAGTTTTCATATTTCTTGTAGATTTTTTTTATTGCTTTATTGTGGAAAATAACTTGTTTGTTTGTTGAGTCATACTTTGCTAGGTCCTTCTCACCACAGTGGCTGAGGGGCTTGTTGATCACATCACTACTCTTGCCGATCATTTGCTATGAATGTGAATCCTTTTCGTGGTGCAATGTAGGCCAGCTAAGTAGACTGAAAACTTGTTTTAATTCATCACGTTTCAGACCCAACGCACACGTTCCTTGGGTGCTCCTTCATGGATTTCCACTCCCTGCGGACACTTCAGCTGCTTCACCGGGTGCTAAGTTCAAAGCTCACCAATTACTTGTTCTGTAGGTTCAGCTGCTCCAGGTTGCCGCTATTGCAGCCCTTTCGGTCTCGCACTATAAATTTATCCTTCCAGGTTAGGGCGGCTCGTTTGTGAAATCGACTACCTTTGGCACACATGTTAATGATAAAAACTGACTCCTTGTGCGTTCGAACCACTCATTTTTCTTCCGGTTTTTCTGATCTCCCCCCCTCATAAGATTAGTGCTTGGCAATTTACTCTTCAGCGTATTCATCAACGATCTCCCTGAGTGTGTCGATACTGGATTGGTCCACCTTTTTTCTGACGATGTAGAAATTACCTTCTCCTCTGAGCTGGGGCAGCTGCATGCCTGTGTAGGATTGATAACCTCACTGGCTTTCTATCGCTTCTCGATTCGGGATCGCGTCTAAGACGCAGGCACTGACTTTCTATCGCTTCTTTATGCGGGATCGCGTTGGAGCTATCTGGTTAGACAACGCCCTTATTCCTCTCAGCCAGACAGTCATATTAGCCAGGCAAGAAAAAGAGTGTTCTTTGCCCTTCGAAAATTATACTCTGCTAGGTCTTTCACTCCACAATCGCTAAGGGCTTTGTTGGTCAGGTCACGGGTTCCTTTAAAGCTAGGGGTCTTGATATGTTTCATGGTTAATAACATAAATCAACTCCTCATGCCTTTCCATTTCGAGCTACTCCCTTTTTTCTTCTATCTCTGATCTTCCCTCCCCCTATTAATATTAATACTAAATGTTACTGTATCAATTATCTAGTACTCAAATTTCCACAGCTTGGTTAGTGTGGCGATGGCGGTCGACGTGCGGATGTTTTGCATTGCTTATAGTTTAGTTTTAGTGTTATTATGGGATTAGTTACGCTATTTAGTTAACATAGTGATTGTACTCACTTAATTCCTTTCTATTGGAATTTTGGTATTGCCTCTATTTAGTTATGAGCCAACCTTTTGTGCATTATTCTACAATCTCTGTATAAGGCTCCTGAGCCTTTTGACTGTTATGTATCAAATCGAATAAAGAAAAATTACCTAGCTTCACATTTTACCTCTTTTACCTCTTTTTCACAGTCTCGCTCATCGCAATCTTGGCCGCCCTGGGGTTTTGTAGTCTTTTAGTGTTTTATTATACTTTTTAAGCAGTGTATCTCGAATTTACTGAGCTGAGTTGGCGTGGGGTTGGTGGTAAACGTACGCGGATATTTTTCATTACTTATAGCTTAGCGTTATTCTAGGATTAGTTATGCTATCTGGTTAACACTGTTATTATACTCTGTTAACACCTTTCTATTGTATTTTTATACTGCTTCTCTTCAGTAGTAAACCAATCTATTGTACATACCTCTACAATCTTTGTATAAGGCTCTTGAGCCTTTTGATTGTTATGTTTTAAATCGTATAAAGAAAAAATATACTCACATAATTTAATAACCGTTTTCGTTAAGCTCTTTCCCTATACCTTCCAACAAAAATTCATTGGTTGTTCTCATTTCTCAATTGTTCTTCAAAAATGTCATTTTCTGCAACGAATACATTTCCAGTCCGTTGTTGTCATTTCCTCCCAAAATGGTAAAAGTTGGTTTGCAAATTAGCGCTACTCTTGAAAATATTGAAGAATTGAAAACATGCCACCCCAATTACTCATTTTTCCTGAAACTGAGATGCACTAATTGCGGAGAATTGTCTGAAAAATGGCATGATATTATGGAATCCGAAAGAGTTCAGCACAATACTCGCACTCCGGACGGATTCAACTTTTATATGAAATGTAAAATGTGCAGCCGGGAAAATACAATTGATATTGTTGAAAATAGCAATGGTTAGTTAAATTAAGTATAAAAATAATGTTTAAGAAATTGCTTAAAATTTATCTTTTCAGCGCCTTATACTCAAAGTGATTCTGGTAAGAACAAAACAATTGTGGTCTTTGATTGTAGAGGAGCAGAGCCTGAGGATTTTTCACCAAGAGCTGGTTGGATTGTTAGTGCATCGGACGGGGGCCAGACTTTTGAAAATGTTGATTTATCCGACGATGATTGGGTTGAATATGATCAAAAAAATCGGACTTCTATAGGTGTTTATGAATTTAAATCGAACTTTATAAAATTGAAAAAGTAAACATTTCTTTTTTTGACTAAACCTCTAAATAAAACTTTATATACTTTTTTTTATTACTTCATCTCTAACTCAATTGGCCTATATTTACGAATTCCTCGGAGTGTTCTTTTTCACAGTCAAGTATCTCTTCATAGCTGCTTCGGTCGTAACTTCTTATTTCCTACAGATAAAATGAACTTAAGCTCGCTACTCAATAATGGCCCGTTTGCATACATATATTTCAAATGTATTGACAAAGCACTTTTTATCTTTGCATACACTTTAAGACTGCAATGCAATAGATAAAAAGGTAGACTTATTGTCCTGATTAAGACTTGTCCTATACGTAAGTATCGATGCTTTTCGATAACATGGATGGCTGCGTGTGACTTCCAGAAGTTCAGAAGATTTCGCAATCCAAATATTTAAAATGTTACCCAATAAAGTAACAAGCCTAATTCGCTAGGTAAGGCATCCATGGGTATGATTCTTCCAAGGTTTGTTTAGATTCAAACCTCATTAGTAACTTCTTTACAACTAATCCTCAGCCAAATGGATTGATACTATTTCCTTTATCGAATTGTTGCCAGCCGAACTTAAGCTCTTAGCTCCTTATGTCTCGATCCCATTAACACACGTTTTTAATTTCTGCCTGACGCCTTCGCAAATTCCAACATGTTGGAAAGCGGCATTGGTCATTCTTATCACCAAAAGTCCATCACCTTCTCGACCTTGTGATTTTAGGCCAATCAATCTGTTGAACTTTCTCTCTAAGGTTTTGGAGAACATAACGCATAGTAAAATGGTTCAAAAGTACAAAAAATTCAGTTGAAACGAGTGACATTTACTGACAAATTTAAAACAACACTTATTAAAACTCCAACAGAAATTACTACTCCAACTAAAATTTCTTTACACAACCGGAATTTCTAATTAAAACATTTCTTTATGCTAAACTCCTTTTGATCTTTCTCAACAGCAGCCCCAAAGGGGTTAGGTTTGCTTTAGCGGCTGGACGCCTTCATAACCAACTGAAAACTAGATGTTAATCCAACTAAACTAAACACCGAAACAAAAAAAACTGCTGCGGAAGAGCCGGAAGGGAATTAAGCTAAGGGAAATGGGGGGGGGGGGCTTGAATGTCTTGTTTTTTGCATTCCTGCGAGCTAGACAACAGCCCAGAACAGGAGTGGATTTATTAATTCTCTTAAAAACTCCTTGAGAGGCTGAGGCTAGAACCATTCAACCAATTGATCCAACTCTGCAGATGATATTCTCAATTGACTTTTATTTATCTTTTTACATTAAGCAGCTATGTGGGTATCGAGGAAAAGGTATTACATCACGAATATTTCTTATTCCAGTAACAAGTTGAAGATATCGTTCTAATCCAAGACCAAATCCTCCAGTGGGTATTCCTCCGAATTTCCTCAGTTCCAGGTACCATTCCAGTCCTGCAGGTAAAACTTCTTTTAATTTGTCGTAATTGTCCTCGCGTAGGCTACCTCCAACCAATTCACCCACTGTTGGCATAAGTAGATCGAAGGCAAATACCTGAAATGAAAAATAAAAGAACTTTCCGACATTGGCAACAAAAAAAATTTACTTTTGTCTGGTCCGAAGGAATAACTTTCATGTAAAACGGCTTAATAACTTTAGGCCAGTTTACAACAAAAACTGGGGTTTTAAAATATTTAACTAATAAAAGTTCTTGTTCCTTTGAAAAACCATCGTTTTGTTTTAACGTGGTGGTCAATTCGTTTTTATGTTTTATCAAGATTTGATAGGCTTCTTCATAAGTCACAATTGGCCACTCTTTGTTTATCCATGAAAAATCTAGTTTCGGCTGTTCATTGATTTCAGGTAAGCAGTTTCTAATATCATTCTCACAGCATTGCAAAAGACGTTCTGTTACAGTTTTAATAGACGTTTGTATGAAGGAAGTAACTTTTTCCAATTCTGAAACAAAAGCTAGTTCTACTTCCAACATATAAAATTCAGATAAATGAAGAGTGGATCGACAGTTCTCTGCTCTAAAAGCTGGCGATAACGTGTATACATCACCCAAGCCGTGACTTATTGCTTCTAAGCACAGCTGTCCTGACACCGATAGAAAAACTTTTTTATCAAAGAAAGCATTTTCCATGTTCACATCTGGTTTAACCATTTGCTTTAGTAACTCGCTACTTTCGGGTTTTACTGTAAAAATCTGAACAAGTTTATTTAAGTTAAATAATAGTGAACGCTACCTCTCCAGCTCCTTCACAATCGTTTGTGGTGAGTACAGGCGTATGAATATTTACTAAACCAGATTCATCCATAAAGTCATGAATTATTTTAACTGCCTTGTGCCTTACGCGAAACAAGGATCTCATATTGCTTACTTTGGAACGCAAGTGCAAATATTCACGAACGTATTCAGGGGGATGCGATTGTTTAGGAGTAAATGGATAACCTTCCATCAATTTGCATTCACCTAAAATTTTGTATAAATTTTATTGAATATTGCAAGACATAAATACCATAGTATAACCAGTAATTGTTATTTCCTTGGCTTGTATTTCCAATTCTTTCTTTGGAGTTAATCCGAGCAATCCTTTTACTACAACAGAATCACCAACGCCCAATTTATCTGCAGTATTGTCCTTGGATAGAACTACCTGAATGTTATGGCAACAGGAGCCATCAGTTATATCGGCGAAAATATTTTTCTTCATTTTGCGAACATTTTGTATCCATCCCTGCAATTACTGCCTATATAGTGTTGAGTAATAGAAAACATTTGAAACTATACCCTTATCTTAACTTCTTCTCCGGGCTTCTTAAGTAGGAGTGTAGAAACATTTGTAAATGAATGCTGATACCTTGATATCAATCTTAAAGGGTACCTCTCAAGTCGTATTATTGCATAAGATAACATAGCTAATTGATTTTCTTTATATATTTTAAAATATTCAATTGAATATAAAAATTTTAAACATCCTAAATACAAACGAGAAATTGTATGTAAATTAATATGGCTTATTAATGTATGTACTAAATTAATTAAGTCATTTATATTTAGTAAATTTGTGTTATACTATTCTATAATTAACGCTATTTAATTAAATATTTTAAGCACAAGTAGTCTTGGATAAAATCACACAAAACCGGCATTGACATTTCCATCTTGTTCTTCTTAGTGGTATTAAGTGAGCTTATGCATTTCAATAGTTCATAGATTTGTGGTAAAATTCACGTTTTATCGCTAGTTAGCGCTGCAGGCAAGAAATGTAAAACAAATAACCGTCAAATAAAATTGCGAAAACTGCAGCCATCGTTTAAACTTTAGAATTAGTTGGGTCATCGTTTGAAGAGTTAAAAGAATAAGAAATTTTTAAATGAAGGTTTAACACTCATAATATTATTATTCATTGTTTTTTAAATTAATTGCTTAACAAGAAGCTATAAGACAATCCCCCGCTCAGTTTTAAAGGGAATATACCCACCCATGTATCTTTAATTTACCAACACATTTTATGTAATCAAATGGGTTGCATGATTTAACTATATATTATTATTATAAGCGTAATGGGCCATATATATATATTTTTTGATTTCGTATTCCAAACACAAGAAGTGAAAAATTACCGGCTTTCTTGAACACCTGTGGTATTGAGCAAGCAATACTCGTCTTAATACTGATGCTAAAGAGATTAATGTGAAGCAAAAAGGAAAATCGGGTTTTCGCATGGATATTAGTGAGGATTAATATTAAATTTTATTATTCAGTTGCTAGCATTTAACAGTTTTCCATACAAGCGAAATTCTTTTTCTGGACTACCTACAAGACATAAAGGAATATAAATGAGTCCTAAAGTTAAAAAGAAAATTCTTCGACATTTTCGAAAATAAGTAAAATATAACAGTAACAACTCCTCCTCGGTTCTTCAATGTGAAATCGATAGGAGCTAACCATCTAATGGAACGAGGAATAAGATCATCTAGGATTGCAATATATACAGATAGCCTTCTCTTCTAGCTGACTGGGAACAGGTAAGGTTATGTGGTCGGACATGAAACAAAACAAACAGATCTGAGTCACAGTCACGCTTATGGCGCTAGACAAGCAACGGATATAATTCACCAGCTTTGCAAGCCGCTATCTCTCTGAAAGTTGGAGATTACATAAGCATCCCTTAGGATAGCGAGTGTCGACTTTCATTCGACTAGACTGGCAAAGGCTCACTTCCCCATTTGAATTCGCAATAGGGCCCAGTGTTAGATGGCAGAGGGAACGGGACCATTCGAAAGCGTCGGTGAGCAAGTGTGTCAAAGCAAACGTTCCGTTCGAGATCAATTTTTAATTTTTTTTTTATTTTCAATTTATTTTAAGGGGACCCGATGGTCTTTAAGGCATTTTTAGGATTTTTTTGAAGGTGAAAATAATGCACAACGATACTTAAACTTTCTAGGTATATTATAATACTCAAAAAGCATACAAACACATTTTTATAATTATCAAAAAAAAGTTAGTTATTTAAAAAATGGCGCTGAAGATGACCCCCTCAAAAAATCGAGGTTTTAGCTGTCACTTACTTAAAATTATTAATTTATATGAGTGTAGCTATCGCCGGAACCAGCAAAAAGCAAATTTTTTTTTGAGGAAAAAGCGCGTTCTTGAAATTTGAATATCGAAACAGACTATTTTTCTAGTTTTTTACGTAAAAAATAAAAAGTTATTAAAATAAAAAATTTTTGGTTGTTTCAGCCATAGCCACTGGTGTACTGAATAACATATTAAAATTTGAGATGATTCTGTTGAATAGATTTTTGTTTTTTCCTCCCGCCGTGCAGAAAAAAGTAGTTTCAAGATGAGTTTAAAGTTTTCCATTCATGAGGCGGGCCAACTGTTCGCTACCTGCTATAAAGGCTGAGGAACCTGAGGAACCGTCAATATCATCATAAAAATTTAACAGTTTATTCTCGAAAGACTATACTTTCAAAATATTTAAAAAAAATCTATTTTTGAAAATTCTACTCCACCGGGTCCCTTTAAGTTATTCAAAAATAATTATTTCTTAGTTGTTAATTTTTGTCCGTAAATTCATTTGTTCGAGAAACAAAGCTTTCGTAAGCTTTTCTTCGTAAACTTATTTGTTCGTAAAGTAACTTTTTCACAACACATTTTTTCGTAATTTTCTTCATAATTTTTTTCCTAAGTGGTTTAAAATGCACAAAGCAGCGCTGCCGCAGCTTCAACATAGTTCTGAACTCTAGGTTGTTTTAAAGTACGGGAGGCATTAATATTGCTAGGACGAAAAATTGTTTCACCTTTAGCATTTCCCAGAACTGGCGACGTGGACGCAGTGAAATTGCAGTCCCTTTTGTTTGTTTGTACTTCAGTTTCAATTCAATATAGATATCATATACATACGTTGATTTTTTTTAATAATTTTTTTTTTTAAATTTTTATAACTGTTTTCAATACTGCCATTTGCAGTATGTGCTCTTGCCTTACAATTTAGAGATCTAAAATTACAGCATTTCCCATAAGTAGTGCCTTGATACTCATAATTTTTGTAAAAGGCGTAGCCGGCAACAATTAAACATTTCTTCCCTTTTGTTGTTTTTATAAATTCCAATTCTTGAGAACTCATTGTAAAATTCTGCTACCTTCAGCTCTGACAACCAACTACGAAATGAGAATATTTCTGAGAGTTCATGCGCAAAATCGACAGATTCATATAGGAAAATGAACGGCGCCCGTTTGTATTCACGTAGAAGTATTGTCTAACTGAGGCGTTTAGTTAAATTCTACATTGAAATAAAAGAAATTTTTATTTGAAATCGTCATACTTTCCTCTTTTATCCATTTATTTATATCAGATATAAAAGTTTAAGGAAGTAATTTTGTCTTATTAGACAATTTTCTCCATAACATAAAATTTGCACAAGCTTTTATAAAAATGCTTATCTGTAGAATGCTTGAGAAAGTGATATTCCAACTAGATAGCAAATATAGTAAGAAAATGGTTGGAAGTTAAAAATGTGTCTACATAGTGCAACCTAATTAATGAAGTTAGATGAGGGAGCAATACAAGTTTTATGTGGCAATGTTCCTTTCAGTTAAGGGGTTATTTTTGTAAAAAATGTTTTTTTCGATTTTTTTTACATATTTCGATAGATCAACTCCTGCCCTGTGAAAATATTAGAACGATATCTGCTTTCGTTTTCATTCTACAGGTATAATACCGAGCGCGCGCACCGTAAAAAACCCTTTCGAAAACTTTAAACTCGTTTTTCTCAAAACGTGTTTTTTTATGCTCGGTACACCGTACAAAAAAACAGTCGACCGATTCACTCAAAATTTTGCACACATCTATATAAACTAATTTTCTATGGAATGAACCTAAATTTAGACATACCTAACATGTATGTACGCACTTTGGGAATACTTTATTTTGCAAAAAAATGGCCCAAATCGAGTCTTATGTTACATTTGGCGAATTAAGAAAATTCCATTTTAATGGCTAATTTTAGGTTCATTCCAAAGATTTTGACTTAAACTACCAAAACATTTTTTATAAACTTGTTGCAGATCGCTTGGAGACCTGGGCAATGCTCCGTGCATTTTGCGCTAATCGCAAATTCACACTGCATCATTTGGGCACCACAGCCGCCATTTTGTTTTTAAATTTTCTTTATCAAAAAATGTCAATAAAGTTGTATACAAACTTTGAAATCGATAGCTTTTGTAGTTATTTTTTTATAACGACTTTAATTTAATGATCAAAAATCAGCTTTTAACAGTAGAAACCCCCTTAATGTATTACAATCTGTGATCCGTTATAAAGCCTGCCTACATCCCTCCTCCTCCTGTTTTTGCATTTTTTTCCCTTTTTTTCAGATAAAAAATTTTTTTTTGTTCTCTTCCTTTTTGCTAAATTCTTTTCGAGGGTTTTACTTTAGTTCAAAATTTTTCTTCTTCTCGTTCGTTTGTCCCTCTATCCCATCCACGGCATGATTTTCTGCTTTTGTTGCGCGACCGCGTGCGGAGATGGCATCCCCAAAAGATGGCAACTCTGCTGACAGATGAGTGTCCAGCGGAGGCCGTGATCCTGGCTGACTTACAGTTGATGTCACCCAGAGTCATAGCCTGCCTTGGGCAATCAGCCAGCAGCAGTATCGGTCCCAGCGCGCAACAAGAGATAGCAGGTTATTAGCTTACAACCAACGACGGGTGCTTTAAATATTTCTTACGTTCACTTTGGATCTCACTAGTTGCAAATTAGAACTTAGCAAGAACGAAAATGGGCGAGAATTTTTTTGGGCGCTATTGCGAATGTCGATTTGTGTTCGACTCGACTAGCCAAGACGCACTTTCTACTAACAATTCAAATGAGGAAGTGAGCTTTTGCTAGACGAGTCGACTAAAAATCAACACTCGCAATAGGGGCCATTATTACATTGTTTCCATCATGACCGAGAACCATTAAAGTTTTTTATTTCGTCCGAAAGGGAAGGCCCAGCTGACTCTTAAAATAAATCACCAGGCGGCAAAGGACGAGTAAGTTGCAGTAAGTATTTTGTAAATGTGGCCACTATGTAAAGCCATCAGAAAAATATAATCACAGGTGTGGATTTTTAACGATTTACTATTTCTAATTTTTGGTTGTACCGATAACTTTATTATGTAATTTAAAAGTTCTGTGAACTTTCTACAATTTTTATTTTAAACAGTAAAAAAAATTAAGTTATCTCCACCGCTTGCACTATATGTGCTCATGACTTACGATTCATAGGGTCCTGTGTAAACGTCGACAGTGTTACAAAAACTACGCAAAATCATGTTAACTATAAAATTGTATCATGTCAAACTTTTGAATACCTTCACTTGGATGAAGATGACCAAAATGAGAACAAGAATTGTTTGTTCTTCGTCTTTTATAGCACCCAAATATCTACGAGTTCAACATTAAGGTGTGCAAAGGACGTAAATATGTATATGGATGTTTTCAAAATAAATTTATTGTTGTCTCACTAAACTGAGTGAATTACTATGGGTATTAAATTTCACACTAACATGCCTTGCGCAATAAAAAAGATTGAAATCTAAAGTTCATCCACGTTGAGACGGCCGGCACAAATCTATGAATTTAGGTAAAAAAAGAAATTGGCAGGCTATTTAGAGTTACCAAAGAGAATCAACGGATTATAAAAATGCTACAAAGCTGAGTGATTAAAAACCTCTCAAAAAATTACTGGTAATTTGTATGAAATGCAAATCAATGAGGTAAAGAAAAGGATTTTGGATGATTTCGTGTTTAATAGATATACTGAATTTTGAGTCTTGTCCTAAAATTATTAATAGAACTCAGTGAAGCTTATTCATGCAATCTTTGAACTGCACTGTATATCAAATCAAAGCAGTAGCGGATAGAAACTACATATATGCTTATTTTTATTATTCCGATCACCCAAGCATAATTAAATCTTTATAGATTTCGAGGAACAAAAAAAACATTCAAGATATGGTCCTCTATCGATTTAACCTTTGACTGGTGATTACTATTTTTAAAAAAATGCTAAACTGCATTAAGGTTGAACAAACTGTTGCAATCATTTTAATCTATAAGCCCAAGGCAGGATTATGACAAAAAAAACTAAATTACGTTTTTAATTTTCGTCCATTATGAGACTCACCTTACTATCAGAGTTAGATGAGGAGCAATAGACGTTTTATATTCCATTATTTCTTCTTTCTGTGTATCCAATTTGTGGAAGACCATGCGAAGTAATGAGTTTACACAATGGTGGGTTAAATTGGAAATTTTTCTGCGCTCATTTTGGGTCTCACTGGTTGCAAATAAGAACACAGCAAGAACGCAAAAAAGAGCTAGGCTATATGCTATTCAAAATTATTAATATTTGGTGTGAAATTTCATATCGAAAAATTGCAAGTAATTCAAAAAACTAGCTACGACTACTTGGAATATACTTTACGCTACCTGTGGGTCTCACAAGTTGCAAATCAAGGGTATTATCACCGAATACGATTCCACTACAGTCATATATGTAAGTAAATATAGAATTTAATGAGATTAAAAGGAGATAATGTACTTGTATGAGTTGCTAGCTTTGGGTTCATTCATTATGGTCGTTTACAATCGAATTGCATTCAGTGATAAGATTCCAGAACTTATCAAGAACAAAAACCGACGGGAATTTTATTATTACAATGTTTCCATCATAACCTGAGCCATTAAAGAAATAGTAAATTCTTTTTGGCGGGTCAAAGATCGAGTTTTTTTATTTCGTCCGAAAGGGAAGGCCCAGCTGATCCTTAAGTTAAATCACCAGGCGGCAAAGGACGAGTAAGTTGCAACAAGGGAATTAAGTGTTTCCACTCTGTAAAGCCATCAAGAACATATAACTGCAAAAGTGGCAATTTACAAAGGATTAGATAATTTTCGTCTACGTTGAAGCCGCAATTCTAATAGTGTTCGATAATGCGATTGTGCTAGACGAGGCTTTATTTTTCGGCCACCCTAAATTTAAAAACAAAGTTTTTTTCTGAAAGTTGATTTTTAAGTTAAAAAAATATATATAAAAAATGGCTAATTTCGGTAGGAGCCGGAAAACGGATTGCTGTGCACGCGACTTTTCCAAAACTGAAGCTGCTATTCTAATTTTTGACTAATAAAAGGGGTTCTGAGAAAAAGTTATTTAAAGTTTTTGACCTAAAGCAAATGGCTACGATACATGCGACAAACCAAATGCCTTTAACCCCGGATTTTGAATTGAGCGCTGTGTGTGGTGCCGCTTGAGACTTTTTAAAGTGGAAAAAAAAAAATGAAAAAATATATTTCGATTTTACTGTCAAGTTTCCTTAATTTAAAACTAATCAAATTTTTTTAATCACAATACCATGAAAGAATTGTATTGTAACTGTATAATCCAAGAGCTGGAAATAATATGTACACACATCTTATATCCGAAAGATCATTATCAAATCATTGCCGGCTGTTATATGAGGGAATTTATTCTTCGTCGGATAATATCTGTAGCACATGTGTTGCCGTACAGGTTCAGTATTTATCACAGACGAGTGTGTCATGGGAACATGAGTATATATCAACTACTGAATAATTATAATCTTCTAGGGATTATCCTAATAATCCGAATTCTTGGATAAGTTACTAAATGACTTATTAAACCACGACCGATTTTAAATTCAACTAACTAACCGAGTTGTATGAATGTCAATTTAAAAATTAAAATAATCGGACAATTTTATTTTAAAGAAAACGTAAAATATCAAAACTTGTAAATAAAAAAAAGGGGCTCGAAAAATAGTAGCGTTTTGATATAAGCTCTTGTTCTTGACACAACAGTTCTCTGTAGAAATCGACAGTTATAAAAACAAAAGCGAAATCATGTTAACTATAAAATTGTATCATGTCAAACTTTTGAATACCTTCACTTTGATGAAGATGACCAAAATGAGAACAAGAATTGTTTGTTCTTCGTCCTTTATAGCACCCGAATGTCTATGAGTTCAACATTAAGGTGTGCAAAAGACGTATATTAGGAAATAGGATTAGGAAATGAAGGGAGATTTGAAATTAAAACCTGTTCTTTTAAAATAAATTTAAATTTATTTTCCTTCCAGCAGGAAAATTTTTATCTTTACAAGTATGGTTCTGGAAACTCAAAAGTAACATCCCTTCCTGTGAGTTTCTTGTATACCGATGTGAAGGTATCGACCTGGAAAACACAAAAAAGAAATTATTGTTTATGGTTGTAATAATAAAATTATATGCACTTATTTTGCAAATTATATTTTGGTGTACTGTTATCGAGAAATTAAACACTAGATTCAACAAAATTAGAAAAATAACCTCGGCTGTTGTTGTTTCGGAGACAAAAGAACACGCCTAAAGCCGATTGAAATTTGTAAAGGTTTTCTATTAGTTAAACCACGAGATATTTTAACATTCCTACGAACTTTCAACATAATTTTGCAGCCATGAAGGACTGGTTTATCGTAGACAATGGACTCAGATATGGTAAAAGTTATTGAATTTTACGCTCTTTTTGGAAAAATATTTACTTCTCAATGTATAGTTCTGTCGAAAATTTTAGGACCAAACGCTGATTTTGCGCAAATATTCTATTCTCTCTAGTCCATTACTTGTTAACAAATGAAATTTTTGTGTTTTTAATTAATTAACAAAATTTTATTTTAATTCATCCACCAACAGTAGCAAAAATAAACAATAACTTAATTCGATTCTGTCAGAAATTATAGGACCAATTCCCTCATCCTTTAATATGCTCTCCTTTTGCAATTATGACATCGGGCATTCATCGGGGCAAGAACTCCACCAACTTCTTTGCGAAATCTTCCCGGAGTCCCCTCCCTTCGGCAATTAAAACATCCTTTAATTATTGGAGGTTCTGCGGTCTTCTCTTCGCTACTCTATCTTTAAGGACCTTTCACACATTTTCCATGATACTGAGGTAAGGACTTTGAGGAGGCCACTCCAGGAAATTGATGTTTTTATTTCTTAACCAGCGCAGGGTGTGCGTGGCCTGACATTATTCTGCTGCAACAAAGACCCTCGTAAGGCATTTCATCTTTCATGAATAGAAGATTTTCTTCCAAGATGTTCACGTAATAATTTTGATCAACGGTCCGAGTGCATAAGTGGAGGTTGGTGAACACATACCAAGACACAGCACTCCAGACCGCAGGGTTCTCAGGTCGGCAAGAGTGGAAGATAGTATCGTGGTGGTGAAATTATAGTACCAACCTGAAAATTATAGTACGCTTGGTAAAAACAACAACACCAATACAAAAAAAATTTTAATAGCACATAAGTACATGTAAGCAGCAGTGCTTTTTCCGCGGTAAAAAGAAATTAAAACAAAAGAACGCGTTTGATCAAGTTCGAATTCGACCGGCGTGCACCTACGACTACGAGAAAGAAACTAAATAGTGATGCAATCGAAAAAGCGTGCCAACTTTAATAGTGTGCGATAATCTTTCATACACTACGCAAAACGGAATTGCAGGCGGCTGAAAATTATTTTATTTGAGAGGGTTAATGGCGCGTTTTTTAAACAACCTAAAGCGAATTTCGACGAAGTGAAATTATAGTACATTTGCGACTTAGGATTGCGGATAGTACAGCTGGTCAAATTATAGTACACGTACTATAATTACAGGACGGTTGAGAACCCTGCCAGACCGTTACTTTTAGTCCACCACTGTTCATTTCGGGATTCACGCATTCTGGACGATAAACTTCCTTAGAGAGTCGCCGAACGCATACTTTGCGATTTGGAAAAAGCTGGAAGGTGCTCTCATCGGTGAAGACAAATTTTTTCCAGTCTGAAACAGACCAAGAACGACGGGTGCGGCACCAACTCATTCGATCGGTAGCCAAGAGAGCACAACTTTTCTCTGATCCTAGAGGAGCTCATTGAGGTTTCAGTTTCCGCAGTCAATTGCTGCACAAGCTCTGTACTTGAGAAGCCGTGCGATTTTTTATGCATAAAGTGACGAGACGTCTTGTGCCTCGTTCAGTGAGATTTTCTGGCCTACCTGCTGTTTTCCTGTGTTGCACATTGCCCGTCTCTCGGTACCGTTTATTCTGCAGGTTGTTATGAACATTTTCGTCAAAAAATTATTGTGATTTGATGAAAATTGCCAAAGTTATGAAAGTTTAACTTTAATAATGTCACCACCGCTGCAGTTCTCGGTATTGCAAAAACATCTTTTACCGTAAATTTTTGGAAATTAATATCTCAAAAAGTATTCAAGATATCACAATAAAATTTTATATGGTTAATAAGGATGGCAAATAGAACATATAAAAAAATCCCATGGGATTCATTTTCATCTTTTGCTGGATGATTTGAAATGGATTGGACCCCAAGGAGAGTTTTTGAACTCAACCACTTTTTAAAGCAAGTACAACATTTTTCGGTTTTCTTAAATACTCTACTATAAAAAAATGTTTTGCAGCTACATAGTTTAAAAGCTGGTAAATAACTATTTATACATGACGGGAGAGGAAAGTCCAGTTTTAAATATAATTGAAAATATTGCAGTGTTCCCAACACATAGAGTACGTTTTTGCTTGGAAAATAATAAAACGATAACGAGATGAAGGAAATTATTACTGTATGTCCTTTTTTGACAATCACAAACTTGTAGATTTAGTTTGCGATAAACACAAGGACAATGTTTATTTCTATTTACATAATTCGTTTCTGGACAAAAGCCCAATTTTTGTCGCAAATACCTGACCTTAAATTTTCTACTGACACTTTTTTATGAATGTCTCCATGAACTTTTTACATATCTTACAATTTTTGCCTCTTTAACTGTTTTTCTCAATTTTGTTTTCATTATTGCCCAGTACTTTTCCATCGAGCGGAGTTCCGGCACATTCGGGGGATTGAGCGACTTTGGAACATAATATAACCCGTTATCTTTATACCACTTAACTGTAGTTTTTGAATAGTGGGATGGCGCTAAATCATGCCAAAATATAGTTTTGTTTCCGTAAAAAGGCGCTTTTGGAGGCACTCTTTAATATATATGTCCGTGTTTTATTGTACCTTCACAGAAGAACGGTGTACTTCTAAAATCTCCGCTGGCAAATAGCTTGCAGTATTAAAAGGTTTTTCCCAAATTTTTCACTTTTAATAGTTTTGCTACCAATAACATCTCCAAGCAATGTTAAGTAATGTTAAAAAGTCCATTTGTAGGCACGTTTCGTCGTCCATCACAATGCACGTGTTTTTTTTTGAAAATTCTTTCTGTGTAATTTTCTAGCCAAAGATATGTTTATCGGTTCGATTTGGAACTTTTTCTGCTTCTTAAAAGTACGTCTGGTTATTATTCTTTTTTTTTTTTTTTTTTTTTTTTTGATTTTGACAATCATCTGTTGGGAAATTCCGGTTTTTTTTATGCAAGATATCGGATAGACATGCAGTTATTGCCTTTTATTAAGTTGACCACTTTTATCTCCAATTTAATGCAATGTAAATTAAACAAAATTTCAGCCGACTTTGGCCCTAATGTGTTCATGAAATTCGTAAGTTCATGGCTTGTAAGGTGGTTTTTGCTTGACCGCAACGATCGGACTCTTACAGTCCAAAATATGGACTCGTGGTCCACGGGTTATTTTCCATATATATACTTCTGTATTCTCAATGACGCGTTTGTATGTAAAAAAAAAAAATGTGTTGTGTAGATATACCATATAAACTGAGCCGTGAGTCACGAGTTAGAACTTTTAATTTGCTTGACCCCTCCCCCCCCCCCCCCCCTAACTGCATTACGAAATATTTGATGAAATTTTCAGGTCTGCGCAACTTCCACAAGTCTTCTACGTAATCTTCTTTCACTTATATGAAGGTTACTCGTCAAGATTCTTATAGCATAGAAGCCGTAAGACTAGAATTCGCAATCTATAAGTGCTAAAAACTATCATCTTGTAAGGGTGTTGCCCTTGGGCGGGCTTGATCAGATCTTCTTAGATTGGGAAACACTAACGATACGAGCAACTTGCTTTTGGAGTTTTCCAGTGACTAGAAGCGTCACTATTTGCACAAATTGTTCAACGCTCAGATGAAAGGTGCCTCTATTGCGCGTCAGTTGCTATCAACCTCTTTAAACTACGAAACATCGAAAATTTTCCAAAAATATTTGTCTTTATTACATTGAAAAAGTTCCCAATGGATTTCTTCAAAATTGCACCACAAAACTTTTTGAGTCCTTGAATTGAAAGAAATATTTTTCAAAAAAAAGATTGTAGTAAAACCATATCTTACTAGAATGTCCTGAAAAAATTTATTTGATCGGAAAATTTTGCCAGCCAGTGTATTCGTAATAAATGTTTATGTTATGTTAACATATTAGAAAACAGATTGATTATGCGGAATGATATATTTTTTAGAACCTAATGCCATCACGGGTGAAGACTGTGATTATAATCTCTCCAGCATAATCCTACTGTGAAGAAGCTATGGCATGGCATATGAAGAAGTATTCAGAGAAAAAAAGGGGCAATGAAGAAAGCGGTTTTTGAATGTAGTATTGATGATGAAGTGAATGCATTGTGCAAACTAAACTAACTAAATTAGTTGATTGAAATGGAATATTCCGAAACAAAAATCTAAATCTCCTATTTGATGCCCTTATTATTATTCCTTTCTTTGTTCGTGGCTTTAAAATCCAATGTTCCTAAAACTTAGTGCACGCCTTGCTTTGGAAATAACAAAACGATAACAAGTTAAAGGATATAATTGATGTATGTCCTTCTCGACAATCACAAGCCTGTAGGTATACGCTTGCAAATAACACAAGGACAATAACTTTCTAAATTTGTTTGTATAATAAGCTGATTTTTTGTGCAAATGAACCCTAATAAATTGAGATTCATCACGTTTCTAATAATTTCGCATTATAAAAGGTTGTGCTGTTTCATATTTTCAGTGCCAAAAACTCCGTGTTAAGAAATGCTAGTTGGTGAGTGAACAATGCACTGAAATACTGGAACGTAGTACTTTTCAGTCCCAAATATGAAAAATGTCAACGTCAACTGACAATTCAATTCAATTGACAGTTCCTGAGTTCTCATCAATTTACCCCAACAGCGGTTGGTAACTTTCCCATTTTTATCCCCTTTACCAGAAGATTTTTAAACACGCTTTTTCCACAGAACAGACAGACCTAATTCAAAACACACTTGAGTGAAAATTGATCTGATAATACAAATAGTGAACACGGAAAGTTGTGAAATGCTTTCAGTATCCTTTAGTGAGCTCGAATTACCACTAGTGTTCGTGAGGAAACAGATCTAATATGTCAGTGGCCAAATTTGGGAAAAGTAGCGAGTCAATAGGTCTGTTCTCTAACGAGCACTAGTGATAACTCGTGCTCCTAAATGACACTGAAAGCATTCTACTACTTTCGGTGCTCGCTATTTGAATTGTCTAATCAACTTCCCCTCTTTTCATCACTGAAAATTTTCTCAGTGCAATTAGGTCTGCTTCTTTACTTTTGCAGCTGAAAACTCTTGTGAGCTATTTGACATCAGCCGGTGACAGTAAGGAAAAGTAAGGCAGTTTAAAGCTATTGCAAATTTCTGAACTTTTCTGCAGGGGGAAAGCGGTGTTATCAGCAAAAATCTGCTGTCAAACTGAGTACGAAAATGACTTTTTGCAGTCTCCTGCGCGGGAATTATAATTCCTGCAGGTAAAGAAACAGAACTATTGAGGGCTCCGTTGTATGAAGTGTCAATTTATTCATCATTGAAAAGCGCCCTGCGTTCCTCAACTCAGGGAAATGTTATGCCCACCAACTAGCACTGAAAGTAAGGGAACAGACCTATTGCGTGTTTTCGAGTTTGCACGTTAAAACCGCATTAATTGCTTCCAATACGGCTGCTGACTCCGAGGGTCAGTGTTCGTGCTTTTGTTTGACGGAGTTAAGAAACGCCAACTCGAATATGACGGCTGATTTACACAAAAATATTGTTGCATTAGTTAAAAAATTGTAACCTCGCCAGAATTTATTTTATTATTTAAACAGAAAGAAGCAAATTTATCAATATAACTTTGTCAAAAGAATTCTGCGCAACGTTTTTTCAGTTAATTGCATGTGTTTCTTCTAATTCATGTCGTTTCCTTTGGGGTCATCGAAGCTTGCGCCAGGGACATAAGGTAGGAAACTAAAACACGAGTTTGATGGCTCCGGAGGCATGAGTCACGAATCTGTAGAACACGATTTTGCCATTAAATGTTTTTGGAGTTAACTCCGAAGCAAACTCAAAAACACCCATTGAGTCTTACACTTCGCTTGGTTTCCTTCCTCTTAACAGTTTTAAATTCAGCAAATATTATGTGCACTTCTGTGAAACCGTGTAACTGCGGTTCGAGTTCGTGTGTACGCATTCTGACCCTGTACTCTCCGTGTGATATTCGCCACGCGCCTTTTATAGAATATTGATATTTTGTACAAGGGAAACCTAACCTTAGCCGAGTACTTGTAACACGGAGTCACCGAGACACATTTAGTAAATTATCACGCTCATTGCTTTACCTAATCATATAATTTATAATCAACGTTAAGAATATCGTCAGACAAGAAAGGTTTTTTTACTGAAATGTACTATTTTTGATTTATTTTACACCAAGAATCAATTCAACGTAAATAAGCCTTTTATAAGTTAAGATATTGTTTCCAACACATGGAGCACGTTTTGATTTAAAAACTAACAAAACGATAACGAGTTAAAGGAAATAATTAATGTATGTCCTTTTCGACAATCGCAAGCCTGTAAGTTTATGCTTGCAAATAACACAAGGACAATAACTTTCTAAATTTTACATAATAAGCCTACTACCCACCTTGTGTTCGATAGTTGTTTGTTGATTTTTGTCCAAATGGACCTTAATCAATTGGGATCCATCAAGTTTCACTCGAATACGTTTGCCAACAATTTCAGCTGGAAATACAAGATCTTCTAAAATCGCATCATAAACAGCAGTCAAAGTTCTTGATCTCGGTCTCTTTTGCTTAAGAGGGTTGCGTGTCTTCCTTGTTGGTTTGGGTAAGATTTTCCTTTCACCAATGAACACAACATGTTTTCCAGAAAATTTCTTCTCTAATTCACGAACTAAACGTGTTTGGATCTTTTGGAAAGCTTTTTGTTTTGGAATCGGCACATAAATAATAATTGCCTACAAATTTCGGGGTTATAAGTAAAATTGTTTAACAAATGTTACCATAAAACATACCTTCTTACTGTTAAATTCAATTTCCCTAGCACGTGTAATATGCAAGTCCCTTAATTGTGGCTTTAATTCTGAGTTCATCTCTAGTTCAAGCAGTGCTTGACCAATAGACTTCTCGAATTCATCGGCCTCCCCGCCACCGGGTTTCAGTATCTTTGTACCAATCATCTAAAATATTGTAAAATATTAGCACTTTATTATTAACACTATATACAATTCGATTCGTTTTATGTTTTATTTAATTTACAATGATTTTGTGAACAAATTTTCGGAAAGCAAGAAAACAAGTTCTTCCGTGGCTCCGGACTAGCAAAATTCAATCCGGAAATATCACTCATTTTATTTGTCATCGGGCTTTGAAATGCGTTTTAAACAATAAAAATCGAGATATAGTTTTCTCTCACTGGTTATTTTATTAAAATGACTCAAGAAAAACTACTATATAACAAAATTTTCACAAAATTACCAAAAATCAACCCACCTTGGCTGCTAGTCTGACAGAAAAGGAAGAGAAACATGGCACTGAACTGAAATTTCAATTTGTCAAACTAATGAATTTTTACAGCGGCTTCTCAAATTTGATTCAAGAATTAAAATTCGTCCTAATATCTTATCAATTAATAAAATTATGCATTTGACGACATAAAAATGGTAATAAAATACATTAAAATACAGAATATTATATTTTATAAGATAATTTGTTGAAATACTGTTTCAATTCAACTTTTACAGTAAAAATGTCAGTAATTACCAAATAAAATTTAAAATAAATTTAATTTATTGTTTTTTTTTAGATAAGAGATCTTATTTAGTTATATTTGGTAGTTGAAAATTTATCAATACGGCTTAGGAGCAACATAACAGCTCCGATGTGTAATATATGACAAACTGGATTATATAAAATCACAACTACACGTAAACGAAGGTTACTACTGGTCAGTAAACGTTCAAAAAATAATAATGTACATTTACTGGAAAGATTACTTACTATACCCTGAGGTTTGAGTAAATTAGGAGCCCTAGATCCGGTAAATCGTCGGTGGAATAAGCGATATCGTATCCGCTTTCCAACTCGCAGGTCCTAGGTACAAATCCCATTGGTGGCGACCCATGGTTATTTTCTGCCGAAAATATATCACGATAAAAAAAGCCATTGGGGGTTGCAGGGAATATGCCAGTGGTTCGGAATCCACTTTAAATTGTAGGTCCACTTGTAAACGTTGTCTCGAAATACAACATGGATTAAAAAATACTCTCCAAAAGCAGACTAAAAAAACATGCACGCATAAAACTTTACAAGTTTTTATTGTTTAAAGAGGAACGTAACAGGTTTTTGGTATAATTTTTTACAATAAGCGCAAATAAACAAGTAACATTAGAATCACACACAATGCAAATTTCAGAACTTTGAAATATTATACAGAAATATAGGAATTAATAAAATCTAAAATCTTACAAGAAACAAAATAAGAGAAATGTTTGGTTTCATTAAATAAAATGCTTTGGTTTCAGATAGAATGTTTAAAAAGTCTGGAAAGGGGGTTTAATCCGCTAATGGCTATAATTTTGAAAATCCACTCGGATTAAGACGCTGCCAACGCCAAGTGTCTTCGCACATTTCCTTTATACCACGCTTAGCCTTCCATCCTAATTCTTCGTTGGCTAGAGAGGCATCTGCAAAGCTTGTTGCAATATCACCGGGACGTCTGGGGGCTAGTTCATATTTTATTTTCTGTCCGGATGCTGCTTCAAATGCTTTAACAACATCAAGAACAGAATAACCACAGCCTGTTCCAAGGTTAAAAGTAACGAAGCCTTTTATGTTGCCTGTTTTTAATTTATCAAGTGCTTTTACATGCCCCTCAGCTAAATCAACAATGTGGATGTAATCGCGTACACCAGTACCGTCTTTGGTGGGATAGTCAGATCCAAAAATTTTCAGATAAGGTCGTCGTCCAACAGCAACTTGAGATATGTATGGCATTAGATTGTTGGGCTCGCCATTAGGATCCTCACCAATGCTTCCGCTTGGATGTGCACCGACAGGATTGAAATATCGAAGTGATATTACGGACCATCTCTAAAAGAAAACATTTAATACATAGAACAAATTGGGAAAATGTGTATAGTACATTGTCGGATAAGCATAAATCTTTTAAAATTTCTTCCGTAAAAAATTTACTTTTTCCGTAAGGGCTGGTACAGTTTCCAGTGGGATGAGATTCCGTAATAGGCAGGCTTTGCGGTTCACCATAAACAGTTGCGCTGGAGCTGTACACAAAGTGAAAAACACCTGATTCCGCCATCACTTCTAAAAGGATACTTGTCCCTGTAATATTGTTTTGATAATACTGCAAAGGATTCTTGCATGATTCACCAACAGCTTTAAGTGCCGCAAAATGAGCAACGCAATCGATTTTGTGCTGGAAAACAACAGTGTTTTATCAAATGGCAGATTTTAGAAAAATTGTCTTAATTCTATAAGTAAAAATTTATTTCATTTCCTGCTTAAAAAGTTAGAAAAAAATCTCCTCAGAAAAGCTTGTATCATAGGATTGTTGTTAAGGGCTATAGATAGCTTTGAGCTGATAACTGAAAGCTTTTCAAGTGAAATTGTTTATGAGAAAATCTGACAGGAATTTGTGCTTGCTTGTTATCAGTAACAGATATGCTGTTGAACAAATTCCAGAAAGATAATTAATAAATTATTTTTAATTACCGACAATGCTCCGCGTAAAAAAGTATTTTTCTTATTAGTCTGAAGGCGAATTTAAGCAACATACCTTTTTAAAAACACTTTTAAGATCGTCTCTATTCCTTATATCAACTAGATAAAAAGTTATTTGTTTTCCAGAGATTTCCTGTACTCGTTTTAATGCCTCCGGAAGTTTAGAACCATTCTCACTGTATGCGTTACATAGATTGTCGACGCAAATCACATTATATCCAGCATTTAAAAGCTCAATAGCCGTGTGGGAGCCCACGTATCCAGCACCACCTGTTACTAAAACTGTCTGCGACATCTAAATTATACATTTATATATCTTCAAAGTAATATACTGTTCATGCATTTCAAGAAAAGAACTCATTCATCACTCACGTGAGCTTACCTTGTACTTGCGAATATTTCAAAGCAGACTAGCACCAGACTGAAATATGGTTAGTTTAAGAAGACGTGCTTTAATTAAATGTTTCTCCCTGCATTCCACTTTACTCGGTTTAAAGCTAGACCGATGTGGCTGGAATGAGACTGATAACACGTCCGGGCTCAACCTCTTATCTCTGCCAACAAAATCTTGCTAAGATAGAACACTTCAGCTTACTGCACTTGGTAAACTGCTGAATTTACGTTTTCTTTAAAAATGTTCATGGCTTTTTCTCATTTTGTCGTTTGTTTATACAGAGTGTCGACGGATTTACCGAGCTAGCACGGCCAGCGGAAAAGTATTCTTTTTGCAAAAAATGTAAACAAATGGAGACATGACAGCTGAAAGTTTGTTTTAAGCGATGTAAGTGACATCTACCAACAATTAAGGAATAAATGGTGGATGAAGAAAATTTTATGTTTGTCTCGACTAATTTGTATTTCTCTTTTAATGCAATGGCTCATTTCGTTATAGGAAAGAAGAAGAAACCCGGATGTTTGCTTTCGGAAGTTGCTTTCCAACTTTAATGCTAAGTGATTGATTTTCTTAAAACTGATTTATATTTTGTGGCTGTAATAATGTCACAACGCAAAAATACATACAATTTAGTTAAACCTTAATTGATTAAGAGGAACAAAGATATCTAGCGGTTAAGAGGAACAAAGATATCTAGGCTGGCACTATTGTCTCTTTTGAGTCTTACGTGTTTGTTAACGTTTTATTTAAAAAATCTTGCCACTATTGTAGCCGACAAGTAATATAATTAAACGTAAACCATCACCGAAATTGTAATACATCTCTTAGGCGAAAACAAAATATTTAATTTTTCCCCTTATGAATTTAAATTCGATTGTCTAGATTTTTTTGCGACAATTTTGATTAGTTGTAATTCTTTTTCCATGCAAACAAGTGTTATTGGACAATTTTGGTAGGTTGTTACAAATCTTATAATATCTAATTTAACGTTTTCTGTGCGAAAAAAAATCTAAATAATTGAAATAAGTGTGGTTGGTTTACATGGCGA
The DNA here is from genome assembly GCA_964036015.1 of Leptarthrus brevirostris. Lineage (NCBI taxonomy): Eukaryota > Metazoa > Arthropoda > Insecta > Diptera > Asilidae > Leptarthrus > Leptarthrus brevirostris. The sequence goes on from OZ038372.1 coordinate 149,985,864, forward strand.
GTGCTAACCACCAAGAAAAACACTCCAATTAGCACGTTCCGCGCCGTTTTGATGCCACAACCTGAGGAAACCCGGTAGTCAGTCACCTACATGTCCTAGGCAGGGGGTAGTAGAATATTGTCACTCCAACAGGGATTTAGGCCATTGTTAGATCCAACTGGAGGAGCTAAGGAATTGAGCTAACTCTTCAATCTTTACTCCTGAAATTGCCTGAATATTCTCCAGAAAGTAATCTCCCAATGTCCTCTTGAGCTGGATTTACGTAGAAGGTGAAGCACGATTTCTTTTTCGAAAACATTGCGCAGCTGCGACAGTGTGTATTATAACGAGCGCCAAGTGTCCTGTGTACACTGCAACTAATTTCGCGATTACAGCCCGAGACCTGCCAAGCAGCTCCGACATTATATTTTTATGACAGCTTGGCCATGGCGTTCTAGAGATGGCACAGGTTGAGGACGCACTCCATCTAAGGTTAGCTTTAGCTAAGAAGTGTTGAAATAGTTACATTTTAATACAATTAAGTGGGATATGAACGTCCTCTGCTCTAGATGAGCGAAGAGCAGAGCAATTCCCCGCCAGTTCATCTGCCTTCTCGCTCCTGGAATGTTCTTATGACCATCCAGAGGATGCTGATGTTGAGTCAACCTCCTAGAGACGCTTGTTCTTCTTTACTCTCTGACTAGCTTTGAAGAGGTTATGAGTGACTCAACCGCCTTAATGGCAGCCTGGCTGTTAGTAAAAATACAAGCAAGCACTTCCGCTTGAGCTGTTCTGCAAGCTATAGGACCACGATATATTCAAAGTTTCGGAGAAAACACACGCTTTACATAATAACACTTATTACTGGAAGAAATTTACCCGGTACTAGGATCGCCAGGTCATCGGCATATGCAACAGATCTCATTCCGTCCTGGTTGAGTTTCGGCAGTATTTTGTTTATTAACATTCGCTGCAACAGAGGAGATAGAACTCCGCCTTAATAATTATAATTTGGACTTTAGAAATTAATTAAGAACTTGTGGGTGATATGGTCAGACGAGAGGAAAGATGGTCAGACGAGAGGAAAGCAAATAGATTTTATCAGTATTGGTCTGGGCTGCTTCAGAAGGGTAGGTGTACGCCCACTCTCGACAATTAAAGTAATATTAAAATTCTTATCAAGAAAATATGATTTTCCGCCGCGATGGAGATCCCAAAAACAGATTGTATTAGAATGGCCCAGAAATCAAAGATTTATTATAATAAAGTGGCCTATTTAGAGCCTCGACGACATGAACCCATAGAATTTCTATAGAGCTTTGTAAAACGACAGCAAAGGCAACTTAATCCTCCAAGTAGGGTTAACGAACTTTGGGTCAGAGGGCGCAAAGAGAATGGATCAGTATAACCTTGGATGTTATAAAAACCTGGGTGACTCAGGGAAACTTTAAAATTACGAGGATTTCGGATAAAGTATAATAAAATGTGAAAATATTTATAACTTTAAAAGAGCGTGCAGTAGTGTACATATGAGATGGAGATTAGTTAAGAAAATATGTCATATGAATAAAAAATGAATTACTATTTAGTCGAATATGCACTTTTAAAATCACAAAAAATAATCCCATTTTTTCATAGTGCTAAACGGAACCGAAATGTCTGAAAAACTCGAATAGTTTTGCACCTCAGTGCATGTTACATCATTTGTTTAACTGATATAATTGTGTTGATTTTATGTAAATTAGACATTGTACGTAGTAATTCGCTTTAAAAATCACGAAAATATATATTATCGTCTGACCCCACTTACAGTTTTTCCCACCAGCCGCCACTGACGAAGTGTTTATCTCTTTCGCACCAAGACACTACAGTTCCGACCTTCGAAACTGGTCTGACACTCTCTTCTCAAGCGCAACCTGTTTAAAATACAACTTATTAACAATAACGAACGTAGAGGGTGTGGAGAAGAGGAGGAGGCAATAAATCACTTCCTTTGCCAACTTTAACAAGTCTAATTTTTCTAGGTCTTCATTTCATTGCCGACTTACACCTGAAGCGGAGCCGGGATGATAGCCAATTTACAACTTCCCTATTGCAACAGCTTAGTAAAATGACTGAGGAGGTTCATTCGTCCACCCGTCCATCATCCGTTTGTTAACCTCTTTGCAAAAAGTTTTATGGTTTGTTACGATTGTTAAAACGCTAAGCCTCGAGAACTTCTGTTTACAGGCGGAAGTAACCATGGTTTTACATATTTTGAATTTATTATACAATTCAATTTCACAATATCTTCTTTATGTGCATATAACTGAACAGGAATGGGAACTGATAGTAAGCTAAATAGTTTCACTATAGTACCTACCAAGTATAAAGTTTTATGTCGTACGATAGAAGCTTAATATTGCTTATACTTGTCTTTGTAGGACCTTCAAGTACCTAGAAATGACCAATAAAAATTTAATAACAATGTCTGACAAATATTTTTGACGGGTGACAAAAAACCATAAATTTTCTGTTAACCCTCGTCCACGTATTAACTTGAATAAGACTACCGTACGTGGACCATAAAAGTTCGTTAGGGAAACTATGAACAACATTGAAACTATCCACGTCGGAGTGCAAAGTGCTTTTGTGATTACATGTTATTGCCAAGCTTGAGTGCCACAATAATAATCACATGCTCGACAGTAAAGCCGTAAGTTTTTGTCGAAGGACTGAAACAGGTGGCGTACGTCTTAATCATTAAAAGTTCCAAAGGATGATCCTATTCTCTGTAGTCGCAATAAACATGACGATGGAGCTTCTGTCTACCCGTTGAATATGGGTTTTAAGAGAGAGAAAGCTTTTTTCCAGTATTCCAGTGAAAAGGTGCTTGGGAGATTTTATTATAAAAAGCACTGGAAACAACTCCGCGTTATAGGCATCTTTCCAGAAATTTGTCAGTTTTTAGCTCAACAAGTGTGTTCTTCAGGTGTCACTGTTGGCCTATGCAGAGAGTTGTTCGGTTTGTTTCCTTCGCCTGTTCCATAGAGGATGGAAGTAAGTCACGAAGTAGTACCTCGACCTTATAAAACTCTATCAAGGATAATGGTATCTTTTAAAGTCTTAGTAGACAGGCTTCCTATTTAGAATACAAGGGAGGGGGGGGGGCGCTTAAAATCGCTTAAAGTTTTGCGTTTACTAAAGACAAGGGTAAATCGTTGGAAAACTCTCCTCTTGCTGGGTTGACACAAACATTTATGGACACAATCCTGAATTTTGTTTAGTTTTCTAGGGCCTACAAGAAGGAAGGTACATGACTTTGATCGATTATGGCTTTTATGGTGTCCCTTTTAAAGACGATGCTGCTGACATACGATTTCCGTTTTAAACACTTTCCATGGGTCCGTTTCTCTCTAATTGCCGGGGCTTATGAATTCTTAGCAAGAATAACGACTCTCTTCTGCCAAATATAATAGAATCAACCCAAAAGTATTGATTACACTACACTACCGCAAATAGTTGCTAATTGGGATGTTGAGATGCCAAGGAATGGGAGATGCAAAAGGATAATGGAAAAGTTTAAGGCTACAATGTTGTGCGGTTTTTCTTGTTTCTTAGATAATACCCAACTAAGCTTCCAAAATTTATTTAAGAAATTAACCGTTCCACAAATTGCTTTAATTTCGTCGTTCCATTTTGTACTCTTATTGTGGTGTCGACACGAATCAAAGCCGTAAAAAGGGGTTAACCTGGAATAATTTCAGCGGAAGCAAAGAAGGATAAATTAGTAATTAGAGGGTTTCGACATAAAATCTGCTGAAAGGTAAAGTTTTCTGTAAGGACGTCAAAAGAACGTTCTTCAAAAAGGGGTAAAAGTATTTTTGGAAATTTTATGATGATTTTGATGTACGCTGTTGCCTCAATGGGAAAGTTAGATATTTCAGACTTTATTAGATTTATTAGATCCCCTTTTAATTTAGTTTGTCAGAAATAGATACATTTACATCGCCTCTGGCTTAAATCATATGTAGATAATTTGTTCGAAACTCTCAGTAGGCCGTTTTCACTACTTAATTTTAAAGAGGTTTGAAGGCTATTACTCCATTAGATGGCTATAATTCCAGTTGTTTTAAATTACCTTAAAGATATGAACAAACTTTAGTACCCAACACCAAGTATTTTTTTTTGGCAACGAACTCTAAGTCTACAAAACTGCATCTCACTTTACCGAAAATGAATAGCTTTTATAAGGAATTTGAGATCTAAACTGGTTGACTAATATAACTAAGCCTAAGGAATTGAACCCAAAATTGGGAGATTGTTTTAAAATAAATCAGGAAAACGAAAGAGTTCGTTCACTTTATTTATTTACGACGAATTTCGTTACCTTTTTACTGAGATAGCATTAGCAGGGGTTTTCGCTTTCGCCTGACGGAAGAAATCAATTATTTTATAGATATTTTCTGATAGATTTAAGAATTTCTTTTATAACTGCAAAGGGTATTTGTGGATTTTCTAAAAATAACACAGGTACAAACCACTTGTTCCACTGTTCAGGTACCCAACAAATTTATTTTGTAATTGTGTTATTATGGATTGTTTTCATATTTCAGGGGTTTCGTAAGCAAAAGTCTAAACCATAGAATAAATATTGAATAGAAGAACAATTTTCTAAATTTCCCTGTTCAATCGTCAACGAAATAGTCTGGCAATGCTGCAGAACATTTGTTTTGAAAAATTAATTTCAGCTGTCAAATACTACGTTCGTCTTTTCAAAATTAGTGAACGAGAAAACATTTCTTAGATCTCAGGAGAACAATTTCCCTTGTGGTCGAGTAATTCGTGTAGATGGACATATGTGTTTTTATAGTTGTTCGTATAGATGGACATATGTGTTTGTTAAATAATTGACAGCTGTTTGGCTCACATTAGCTGGTTTCATTACTATTTTCAGAAGCCGGAATAATTGAAGTTGAAGCACAAATTGCTGCAGTTTTACGGACGATGGTTTCGTGTCGTCCTTCTCTTCGGCTAATTAATGTGCTTTATTTTTTATAGATGACCTCGCTTCCTTTGACTAATCGCAGAACTGTGTTATTTTGAATGATCAGGGAAAGCTTTTCGACCTAGTGTTTTCTACTGATCTGGCCGATACATTAGTCAGGAGGACGTTTGGTCCCGCTTGTTCCGGAGTCGAGTCATCATCCTGCACAACACACTATTCTGTTCTTGGATCTGGGTTTGATATCATCGTATATACCAACTAACTTTTGTTATAACCTTAAAAAGGATAATTTCTCTTTAATTAACAACTGGCTCTCTGATTTCGATTGAAGTGGTGAAAGGTGTCCTCGATGATAGCCATATTAACAAAGCCATGAGCTCTTTCTATAGCTTATTGTCCCTCTGTTTCACCCATTGTGTTCCAAGGTACACAAGGTACAGCTTTTTGAGAAATTTAAAAATTATCAAGAATATATTTATTAAATTTATTTGTACGCTGCGGTATGTTCCCAAACGCCTAGAATCTCTCTCTTATTATTCCTTTGTATAAACAAGGCGACAAGTGTGATATATTAAATTACAGACCTATCGCTAATCTTTCCTGTGTCCCTAAGATTTTTGAGGCCTTGGTTTGTGACGCTCTTAATTTTCATTGCAAATCGTTCTTGCAGACTTTCCAACATGGCCTCATGAAAGACAAATCTACACCACCAGCTTATTGGAATTCTTCAGTTTCTGTATCTCTACTATAGCTTGTTTTAAACAAGTTGGCAATCATCTGCTTTTGTCGATTGGTTATGTTCGTATCTGTCTGATCGTACTCAACGTTTTGTTGCAGCTCTCGCCGAGCCAATCTTTAACACTTCTGGGGTACCACAAGGTTGACATCTCAAACCATTGCTATCTATCATTTACATCAATGATGTATCCTTGACTCTGCCTCATTCTAAAACTCCTTGCTACGCTGACGTCGCAAAGATTTCCCGTATCATGTGGAATGTTTCTGATGGTTTTCTACTAAATTCTGTCTTGCCTGCCTTCCATAGCTGTTGCTTCATCAGCTGCCTCGCTCTAAATATTAGTTAATGTAGATCTATGTCCTTCTCTCGGAAAAGGCATCCTTCAAAGTTTAACCTCACCATTTATGGCAAAATCTTAACATCGTTTGAAAATACCAGGGATCTGGGTGAATGCTAAATTTCAATTTTTCACTCAACGATCACTTTAATGCCATAATTAACGCCAGAGCGTCCTTGGGCTTCATTAAGCTTTGGTCAAAAGAATTTGATGATTCACACATCACTAAGTTTCCCTACTTTATTCTGGACTTACCCATTTTGGAATATGCCTCTTTTCTTTTTCCACCATTCTACACTACACACATCAATCGCATTGAGGTAGTTCAGCGAAGGTTTATTCGTTTCGCCCTGCGTGGTCTACCTTGGAACAATTCCCTTATTCTACCTCCCTATGTTGGCCGGCTTGGGCTACTTCATCTCGATTCTTTTGAAAGAAGACGCTGAAACCAGGTTCCATTGATTCTCTTGAGCTGTTGGCTTCTTTTAACATATCAACTCCTGCTTGCTCTTTGAGGAATGACGACTTTTTGCGTGTGCCTTATCATCGCACTAATTATGGCATATGCGCATCGACCTCATCGACGATACGACTACTTACTTTCTCTGTTGACTCCATTGAATCTCACCTGCCTAAGGGCATTTTGAGGAATCAGCTTTTTTTGCTTTTATTATTTTTATTTTATTACTATGCTGTTGCTATAATGTAAGCGGTACTTTATATTAGTCAGTTCATTTACGAAATTTGAATTTTAATAAATAGGAATTAACTTTTTCTAGGACACCTCTCCTACGTTAAGCTGCCCATATATACTCCTCGCGACCAACGCAGTCAAACGCTTTGTTCACATTGACGAACATTAGATGTAAAGGCGACTGAATACGAAACCCTCATATTGATATAAATAAAAGAAAATACTCCTCTATGTTTCTGCCATTAATGACTAAGTTAAGTTCACAAATGTCCTTTTGACAGGATCTTGAAACCAAAAAATTTTTAACGCGTTTTTGCTATTAAGTTTCAGCTTCAGTTGGAAAGTTTGCCTTTTAGCCAGTGTTCATCTACATAAATAGGAAAATTTACATGCCTTGCTGCTTTGTTGCTGGAGGGTAGTGCAAGTGGTTGCCCATTTAAATTCTTTCAATTTTTGTGGTTCCTTTAATCCCATGTGGGGCATAGGGCGTCTGTTACACCGACTCTCCACCTGGTATATGTAGTTCTCCACCGACGCCTTCAACTGTGGTCACGATTTGTTGATGTGGGTACCTTCCATTTCGACGGATTGTTCTTCGCGATCGTACAATTTCACGTCATCCTTGGATTCCGTGGGGATTCCAATCTAGAGCCTGATGCTGTGCGATGTTGTTTAACTCTTTTCCTAGTGTGTGGCCTATCCATTGTCACTTTCATCTGCCAATACTAGTGTCTATCCCAGAAAGAGATCACAGAAAGACCGCATCTCCAGGGTTTCAACTATAACTTCCAGCTCTTGTAATTGGTTATGAAGCCTTGAAGTATGCAGAGGCTTTTTACTATCTATGTTCGGCATTCAGATCCTTGATTTTTTCGGGATCTCCTCGTTGGCATAAGCCTAATCTTGGATACATCCCATACGTTGCTGATTTAAGTGACATAGTGCTTCGGAAATCTGTAAAAAAATTATTCTCGGACCAGAGTACCCAATCTTTTGACGACTTCGGAGTAATAAAAACGGGGTTAATGTGCACTCTAGTTAGATAACAGATAAATCTATGAGATCTCATCTTGAGACATATGGTATTTTAGATTTCTGAAGATTTTTAGTTATTAATATACCATTGTACTACAGTAGCAGTAAGATTTGAACATGATATGATACGCTTGGTCGAGTTCATTGACATTACCACTAGCTCTATTCTAAGTGAACTTTTTCAAAATAAACTGGGTCTTGCAGCACATTTTTTTGAGAATATTTTTTCTGCTTTGGTTTGCTACTATAGCTAGTGATCGACTCATTGACTGTAGTTTGCTTGCTTGAGTGGCATACTTGTAATGAGGCTAGTAATGTTGGTTAAGGTCTTCTGGTTGAAGACCAAAATTCCTTCTCTGGCGAATAGGTGATTCCATTGAAGATGGAATAAATGTTTAAGATTTTATTGCTCTGGAGTTTATATAACCAAACTTGATCGGGCATTGGAGGGACCGGTAGAGACCATTACTTTTTAAGCACCTAGTTGCTATGCAGCTCTCGGCACGGCTGCCTTAACGCTTTAACTTAAAAGTAGATTTTCCACCAGGCTGGTGTTTAAATGTATCATATAAAAGTGGACGTTAGAGCAGCACTTTTCGAAAGAACAGGATGTTTAAGTTCCCACCACCTTAACCCGCCTGCAATACCCTTAAGAATTTCGTTTAATTTTTCTAAGAATTTTGCTCTGTATTATGTTGTCTGCTTTTCTACCTCTAAAACAACAACCTCAAAAAAAAGTAAAACATAACATGTAGGAAGATTGGAAGGTCGGGTGTTAAAAGAAATTGCAATAAATTTTCTAACCTTCAATAAAGACACGTCAAGGAAAATCCTGGCGTACAATGTTTGCCATAATACTGTGGAGGGCACAGGATTTAAAAGGGTGACAAATTGCTACATTTTACGATCTTACATAAACTGAGACCCAATGAAATCTTGCAAGGATTCTTGGCCAAGGTAAGCTCTCTGTTATATAATAGAATCTGTCACAGTTTTACTCCAGCGGAACCAGCAGAAAGGATTTTCGATTTGGCTCGATGTTATATAGTTGAAGAGTGGATGTGTCAGTGACACATATGCTGCACGTCGGTAGAACACATCTGGGACAGTTTTAAATAATGCCGAAAAGTACTGAAGGGTTGCGATTACATTTTGCGGAAAACAAGGACAAGACAAGGAAATGAATTTACTTAAGTCCACGAAAATTCAAATTAGTCGCATTGCTTTAAGGTGCGAATAATTCTATCGGAAGTTAAATAAATTTGTTAAAAATTCCTAAGCTATTCGGTCCGATCCGGAAATTGCTGCAACTTTGGACGTTTTAATTTAAATTAAAATTGCTATTCAGTGGAATAATTTATGGTAATTTCGGGAATTCCAAGGCATGTTTGACTCGAAAATTGAACTGAGGATAAAATTTCCACAATTCGACGGAGACCGTTTGTTTCCCCAGGACATTCAAGTGACGGGAAGCTCGGTATCTGGAAGAGAAATTAAGTTAATTTTTGGTCTCCTTGTGCTATTTACCTTGGAACGCCAGGTAAAGATTTATAGAGGTTCTCTTTATCCTCGAGTTGACTCATTTTGTCGTTAATTTATTTACCTTTAGAATTTCAATATATTCTCTCTGTTGTCGTCCTATGCATTCCTGTACTGGGCAAATATTTTAGAAGGTTTCGATGAAACTTGCAATGCAATCATCTTTTACATAAAGTGTATGGCTGTCACTAGAATCGTAGTGCAGGCACCAGACAAGATCCTGGTCCCATGCAATTATTTTGTTTCGCCGAGCACCAGTATACTATTCAATTTACATCCTTCCCAACCCATACAGCACGTGAATTCGATTGTGCAATGAATTTCCTTAGTATCTTTTGAGTAGAGATGAAAATCTCATTAAGGTTTCAATTGAAGTTTACTAATTTGGATTATATACTTAAAAGTTCTTTATATTGTATTGAACTTTCCTTTATTTAATTTAGACTTAACCTGAATTAATTTATTAATTTCTGTAGTTTCTATTTCAATGGAATGGGAAAAATCGAAGAAACTTTTTTGCTTTAAATAATAGTTTTGAGGTTTTCATTGTTTTTCCTCGAAATACCTAAATTAACTCAAGTAACTGAACAACCTTATTAAAGTTCTTATAAAATTAGAGTGGTAAGAAAAGTTTGTAATTTTCATATTCCCTCAAAATAAGTATTGGCAAATTAAGTACGCGACACACAAATGTATTTCAAAAATATAAGCAAATAACATAAATTGAATAAATTTAATAATAGTTTGAAACCTTTTTATAGAATTAGCGTCTTATGTAATAATTTAAGTTAGTTATCGAGTTACAGAGGCTCCAACGGACCCGTTTTTTCAGACCTAGGATTCCAATTGTAACCAGGGCCCAGGGGTCAAAATAAAGCTTCAGCTTCTTAAATCTCTCATACAATAACAGCTTTTATATAAAACGATTCGACGACAACAATTTCAAGTGGACCTAAAATTTAAGGTGCATTCTGAACCACTGACATTACTCTGCAACCCCCAATGGCATTTAATGGAAACCTGTTATCATAAACATGGGACGGCATTGATGTGATTTCAACCTGGAACTTTTATGAGGGAAGATCAACACGTTATAATTTACTCCATTGACAACTTTTGTGCACTTGCTGCAGATTATTGTTATTCTTTATTTATTTATAAACCTTTTTGTTTACGATATTGTCGAAGCCTAGGGGACAACCCTTTCATGCGTTAGCATCACTTTGGCCGAAAGGGATTAGGGTAAGGGGAGTGAGGAAACTTGAATGTCTTGTACTTCATAAAGTAGGAATGCAACCAAGTGATATTTTTAAAACTCTGCATACCCTTGGTATAAGCCAAATGTTTGTGTATCGGGCTATTGAAAGATTTAATGATACGTCTGAGTAAGTGGCCGTCAAAGAAGTGGCCGTTCGCGAACTACTCGAACACCTCAAGTGGTTAAAGCCGTGCGCGAGAAAATTCGCCGTAATCCTCTTCGGAAACAAAATATTTTATCGCGTGACATGAAAATACCCCAAAGAACAATTTCACGTATCATAAAAAGTTACTTGGGGTTAAGTGTTATCGTAGATCTACCAGGTATTTACTAACAGATTCGTTAAAAAAAATAGAGCGGAAAAATCAAAACGATTACTTTGCCGGTACGCAAACCAAGAACACCGTAAAATGTTGTTTACGAACGAACAAATTTTTACTGTCGAAGAAACATTTAATTAACAAAACTATAGGGTTTATGCTCGTAGTGCCAGACAAGCTTCTCAAGTTGCCCAAAAAGTTCAAATAGGTTATCACCCAGCCTCAGTAATGCTTTGGTGGGGTGTTAGCTACAACGGGGTGATAAAGTTGCGTTTTTGTGAAAAGGGCGTCAAAACTTCTGCCAAAATCCAGCAAGAGTCTGCACCAGGTCATAAAGCGAAGTCAACCCAAAAATGGCTTGAAGGAAGTGTTCCAGATTTTATTAAAGCTGAAGATTGGGCTTCCTATAGCCCAGATCTGAATCCGCTGGATTATCAATTATGGTCTGTCTTAGAGCAAATGACGTGCTCTAAAAGACATCCTAATATTGAATCCTTAGAAAAGTCTCTTACATATGCAGTGCTTCCATAGATAAGTGGCCTGCTCGATTAAAGGCTTGTGTAAAGGCAAAGGCAATCACTTCGAATAACTTGTTGCAATTTCCGTTGTTGGTTGGTTGGTTGGTTTTCGAGAGGGGAAAGATGTGTGTCTTCCATGCACTGAGGCCTATAGTTGCCCGTTGTACGCCCCCTGCTCGGCAACGTACCCTAAAGTCCCCAAAACGCCTTTGTGTGTCTGGCGAAATCGGATCCCTCCAATTTTTCCTTGTGCCTCCTCGTTACCCATTCCATGGTTTCTTTTTAATTTCCCGGATGGGTATGCTCAGGTTGAACATTATTGGAGTGTCCTCATTTGCGCCTCTCCGCGCCAGATCATTTGCTTTTTCATTTCCTGGGATACCACAGTGCCCCGGTACGTATATTAGGGTGACATCATTTTGTCTCCCTAGCTACGTTAAGGTCTGTTTACATCCCTCTATCGTTTTGGATCTTACCACGGCGTTAGTAAGAGATTTGATGGACGCCTGGCTATCCGTGCATATTGCAATCCTAGAGGATCTTACTCCCAGTTCTATTAGCTGTTTAGCTCCTATCTCTATCGCTGCGATTTTACATTGAAGAACCGAGGAGGAGTCGTTTACCCCTCCCCATAACTCCAGGTTAAGTTCGTTTTGAAGTCCCAGCAATCTTCTTTCTGAAACAGTCTATTGATCGTATTACCATTACATACTCGGTCGATCTTTTCATGTTGGGTTTGCATTCCCCTTTTCTTCCACAGTTTATTCATACGTTAACGTATAGCAGAGTTGAGTGCCACTTAACGTAGAATTCTAGTGGAGTAATGTTTAGAATGACCTCCAAGGCCTTTATCGGTGTTGACCTGGTAGCCCTCCGTTATGCCTCAACAGCACATACGTTGGCCCTGGTCCATAATCTTCTGGTTTCTGTCCACCTCCATCGCTTTCCACCAGACTATCGCTCCATGCGTTATCATGGGTCTGAAAACGCGTGTAATGGATAATGTATAATAGAGGGTGATAGTCCCCATACCTTACCTATCGAATTTCTACACATCCAGAAAGCTCTTACCGCTTTGTTTTTCTTCTCGTGTAGGTGTCCAGCCCAATTTAGTTTCTCGTCTATCAGCACACCCAGAAATTTGGCCTCGTGTTTCCCATGAACGGGGGTTCTGTTCCGTTGTTAACAATGCCTTGAATAAATAAACAATGATTTTTCTTTTATTTAACAGTGCTACAACAAGTTTGTAACAGTATTTATGGCTAGATTAGGTAATTATGAGACACCTTCGACATTTTGTTGAAACAAAAACCTGATGAAGCAAATAATTAGGTACATAAAGTAACACTATTTCGAAGTTCGTTACATTTTGATTAATTTAAAATAGGCAGAGTCAGTTACTATATCCGCTAATATAGTTCTAGTACCTTAAGCTGCTTCCAATACCGTATAAAACGGGAAACTTAACATATTTTGCAATTTGGTTCATTTTTTTAGGGCACTTCTCAGCTGTGCCATGTTAAACAACAGCATGGATATCCTGAATGTTAGTACACGCATTGCATTAGAAAAGGCTAGACAACTCTAGGCTACACTGAGAGAGCTTCATCTTAAAAATAATCGTCTTACCTGGAAAGAACTTGTCCCGTATTTATTTTATTGTCTGCTTTAGAATTCCTCCGAGCAGAGGTATAGAATTAAGGGCTGCGAATGTTATTTTAATAATAAACATGACGGAATGTGAAATATGTCGAAGGATTTTCCATCAAAAGACTTTATTACATTTTTGAAATTTTTGATAAATATACAGTCTTGAAAGAAACAATGTGAGTGGGATTGTTTCGGTACATAAAAGTTCACATTAAGTATTATGACGACAACCTGTCACTAAAACGATGACGTGAATCCTGTCGAATCTTACCAACTTAAAAGGAGTATTTGATGAAGGACAGTCTTCTGTTCAATAATAATTCTAGACGTGAATTGAAATTATGTTCATTGTACATGTGCTGTGAAGTGAGTAGTTACTCAACCGGCTACAAAATTTTATAGAAATGTCCGCCCTTCGTTTATAATACAATCAAGAGAAATAGTCCACTGTTTACATTATTACCATATTACGTCAAACAAGAGGCAGACAGGAACTGGGTTTGACAGGGGGCGGAGTTGATGAAAGCAGAATTACTGCACTTTCACAAAGTTCAAAAAACCAGGGTTGGTTTAGTTTCCGGCAGAATTATTTCCAATGTTTTCTTAGGTTCGCTAAAAATTGCAAAGTTTTCGACTGCAATTTAGCAAATCACTGGTATTTTTAACGGAGCCTTCTGGGTAACAATATTTCGGTGGAGAAAAAAAACTTTTGCAGCTGTGCCCATACATTATGAAGACCTGGTTTCCTTCTAATCCCTTGTTTGCTCTCTATAAAGTTCCAACCCTTGGCAATACATAATTAAAAGTTATTCCATTTAAAAATTTCCAGAAAAACTTCCTAAATCCTTGCCATTTTGTGTCACAGCAAAATATCCAAATCGAAGCATTTCCTTTTTGGGTAAAAACTTTTTCGTCGTGAGCTTTCCTTAAAGTTCTTAATAGATTTACTGTATAAGCGGAAAAATATTCTGCCGTAGGGGGATAATATCTTGCAAAAAGAGAAAAAATGAGCAGGAAAAATTGTACATATTTCAATGTTTTTTTTTTTCATTTTTACTATGCTTTCCACTTCCATTTTGCTTGCGACTTCTGGTTGATGTTTCCTGCTATGGAAGAAAGAGCTTAAAGAACGTTCAGCTTGTAGGAGGCATAAGAAATAGAAAAAGTTTCAGGTTATCGCCAGCCTTTTGGTTTTAATGAAAATGTTCGGGTCACCTGTCTTACCTTCTATTCAAGTTTATAACGTGGAAACTGTGCGAATCATTTCAGCTCGGAACATAAGTACAGAAATTGCTGAGTCGGCAAAGGAGATTTGCAGGGCAATGAACGACCCTATCATTGAAGAAAATAATTGCTGGGAAAATAAAAGACTTGTTGAGGCGTTAGGAAACTTGTGATGCTTGACTTATCAGAAAGCAGTTACATATATGCACAAAACTATCCAGGTAGAAGAATTTGTTGAGGTTATACTAGCAAAGGAAACTAGGTCAGCCTAGTTCTTGGAGAAGAGCTTCATCCGATTCGATGACAAGTTGCAAGTGGACCTGCAATATAAGGTCTAATCACTCACATTACTTTGCAACCGACTCTCATTAGGTAAAACAAAATACGCCATCTAGCGCTGTTCTGGTACGGTCACGTTTGATATAAACACAGCCTACTCTATATATCATAGTTCGGCCATTTCACCATCAAGCGTTTCGTCATTATTTAATTTTTGTTGTACTACAGATAAACTAATCCTTGCACACAAAAATAAAACTGCACACTCTCGTAATCAAAACAAAAGAGAACCGCTGATGTCATTGACGCATTTTAAGCTCAATACTTCAACAAAACGAGCACAATAGAGTTTTCCTTTTAAAACACATGAAAATTGTATAAGAGAGACACTTTTTATCGTGTTCACATGTTCAAGACATTTGTAGATTAACCTCACGTAAAATCCAATTTAAGATTTTAAATATGTTGCGAGAAATACTATGAG
Organism: Leptarthrus brevirostris; assembly: GCA_964036015.1. Classification (NCBI taxonomy): domain Eukaryota; kingdom Metazoa; phylum Arthropoda; class Insecta; order Diptera; family Asilidae; genus Leptarthrus; species Leptarthrus brevirostris. The sequence continues at coordinate 150,000,907 of OZ038372.1, forward strand.
AAAGTACAATTTCCTTTTCCTTTGTCTACAGTGGCAAGTTTTGGTTTGTTTACACCACCAATGCTCAGCTGTTAATATCAGCTTCCGGGCTTGTGTCTAGAGTAGACTGTGATATAAAGCTGACAGAAGATTTGGAATTATTGACTCCACTTTTTAAGCAAACCTCGAAGCTTGCTTAAGTGCTAAACCGTTTAAAAGTATGTAATGAATGTATTTTGGCCTTTGGTCCTTGTTTTAAAGCTGTGAGGAATTTTCGTATGACTTTCATTATCCTTTTAAGGTGTGTTCTTTCACATGGAAAATTTCTTCATACAAAAAGCAACGCTTTAATTTCTCTGCTGTTGAAAAAATATTTAATTTAAAGACAGTTTTTTACATGCAATGTGGCATTGTCTGGAATTCAAACAAACAACTTAACTGGTAGATTTTGGCCTGATACAGAGAGCTGCCTAATTCAGCCACGATACTCAGTTATATTTGCTCAACTCTTTTCGGAGTAAACACACGAAATGTCTTCCACTTCCCCGAAATCGTTAAATATTTACATGCTTTACAAAATTTTTCGTCAGAAGTGAGATCAACGAAACGTTGAAATTTTTTTTCTGTTCACCATAACCTTTTCAAAACCAGACTGTAATTTTGGATTGCTTTACGAGTACAAGAAGTTTCATGGGAATAAGGATTCAAAATTAGCAACATCGGCAAATGCTTACAAAACCAGAGGAGAATAAGTAAAAGTTTCTATTGTGTTTTGTGTACCTTTGGGGGAAAGGTTTTTTTGTTCAGGAATTTAATATGAGACTTTAATGAAGCTTTGCTAAGAAGACAGTTTGATTTGATTGAGATTTATGTCTAGTTGCCGTAACTCCTTGTGGGAAATGTAGCTGAAAAAGAACTTCATCCGATTAAAAAGATTGCAAGTAGACCTTCAATTTAAGGTGGTATCCGAACCGGCGATAACACTCTTCCACAACCAGTGGTATTTGTAGCGTAAAATGTTAACAGTTAATTTTGTAAGACCGGAAACCCCGTTTAAAGTAACGATGAATTACTGTAGCCTGTAGTCTTGTCCCCTGATTATAGCTTTTTGGTGCGGGATTGCGGTACACCCTTTTTTTAAGTATCGATTGACAATTAAATTTCGTACTTGCCATGGGCCCCGGGTTCGTGACCAGATCTCCCCGAGAGCTTTTATTAAGAAATTAAAATAATCCACTCTGTCTCTGGGCTGTTGTCTAGCTCGCAGCAATGCAAAAACAAGACTCAAGTTTCCTCACTCCCCTTACCCTACTTCCTTCCCTTCCGGCCAAAACCATGCTAACGCATCAAAGGGTTGTCCCCTAGGATTTGGCCACATCGTATAAAAAAAAGACGAGTCATTGATGTACGATGTCGAAGTTATTCACTGCTTTCGCCTATAGGTAGCATTTGAAACTAAAACTTTTATTAAATTAAAACTAATATTACTATAAAAATAGAGTTTAGCGTACTAAGACTTAAATTTCCCGCATCTGATTTTGTTATATGTACATTAGTAAGAGCAAGTGAAGCAGCATAATAGACTAGGTAGAAGACTGCTGCTGGAGTTTAATGGATCACGCCAGTAGTTTCAATACCAATTTTTTCCAGCTTGGTTTAGTTAGTTGATTATATGACTTTACGTTGAAGGATTGCTCTTTAGCCCGCTGCCCAATATCTCGCTTCTAATTCCTTTTGAGATTGACAACTAAATACCTTTAGTTTTGTAGAGCAGGAGCGCAGTTTTACTCTGATTCACGTCCAGTCCTAGTTCCCCAATGATTGCTTAGTAGAACTTCTTTCACGTCAACGACTACTTTATTTTGTCAAACTTACAGATTACTATTTATGAGGGGTATGTGCCCACGTTGGGCGCCATATTTGTAAAGCAGCTATCGTTCTTGCTACCCAACCTAACCTCTTTGATGTCAACGACGACCTTATTATATCAAACTTACAAACAACTTTGGTTATAATGGAAATGTGGTATGTACCCCACGTTGGGCGCCATATTTATAACGCGATTATCTAGGCCAAACAACCGGATTTTGAGCTCTTTTTTTTGCTCCTAAATTGAATGCATAGTTCTTGCTACCCAATCTAAGGCACACGTACAAAGATGTTTGGAGGTAGAAAAAAATGGTGAAGGCAGCAGCTCATTCGAACGTCTGATTACCTGGAAAACATATAATTCCCACAGATTAAATTAAGACCGTACCAAGTCAAGGCCACTTCTTAGTATTACATATCAATATCGCAATGTACTTATCTTGTGACTGCCGGTAAAACCCTTGGAACCAAAAAAAATTATTGTTACGCGGCGGCACTTATTCTCGCTCTTCATATACCTCCTTGCAGGTGCGGCTAAGCTCAACGGCGTGGTCTTAGGCGAAAGGGAAAAACCTCAATAAGTTGTTGACAAAAAAAGAAAAAGAAATTTTTAGGAAACGAGAATAACCAAAAAATTCACCTCATTTCTGTGAACAAAAGCAACGAAGGAATACAAATTTTCTCCAAAACCTAGATAGATTTAAGATAAACAAACTTTAACTAGCCAATGCCACCCAACCACTTTTTTAGCATGTTAACACAGCTGTTTTCCAACATTAAAGCCGGCTAAAACAAACAATACAATTTTGTTATGATTCTCCTCACTATATTTATTACGTGAAATTCCATTCGACTTCATATAAAAAAATGGTCCCTTAAAAAGTATTCAATTTTATTTGTTTTCCAACATCATCGAGTTATCACCTGAACGCGAACCCGGTATCCCTGATCTACGATTCATGGCCACTCTCTCTCAGCCAATTGTTCTTTAATCCGACTTGGGCCTGCAGGCAAGTTAAATGCCTTAAATTATACAAATAAATCGTAGGAACATAGGAATTACATTTTAAACACCAATGAGGCACACTATAAGATACCACTATCGACGCAATGAGAACTTCGGCAACTCGTGTAGGGCATAGGGCTTGTAGGCGTCTGGTTTCCAATGTTTTTGCCAGATTTTCACGTGTACCCTCAACAGGTATTCTCCACGTAGTGCATGGTCGTCGAACTTCACGTCTTAAACTGCTGCACTGGATTCCAACCGAGGCTTTGCTCTGTTATTTTGATCCTTGCATAGTGTGTGACCTATTTACTGTCATTTTTGCTGCCAGATATAGTTACCTGTTGGCCAGGTCTTGCAAGGAGGTCTTCATTAGAAAAGGTCTTCAGCCTATAAATTTGAAAGATTCACCGCAGATATTGACTGGTTCACGAAGGTTTGCAATTTTGATGTTATATATTGGGTCACCTTACATGTCGAGGTACCATACAACAAGTTCAAGCTTCAAGTTTATTACAAAGATCTCGTGTTTGATGCGCAAAGAGATGTCGCTTTGACATTAGTATTGCTATTTTCCAGTGCCTAAAGCCGTACTTTACGCCTACATATCTCGGAAAAGGATTCTTGGATGACTTTAGAACAGACGTATTAAGATCCCTAAGAATGACGTACTACTTAACGAACTCTACTCGTACGTACTATTTAAAGCTCGCTACTAAGCCACCTGCGTTTAAATTTAAGTTTTTGTTATCATAATGCCGAAGCTCAGATGATGCCCTATGATGCTAAAACACAGCATTGGTAGGAAACGAATTAAGGTTGAGGAAAATGGTTTAGCTATAAAGCTAATTATAATGATTGGTTTTCTTGGAAAAAACTGAAAAAATTGTCACGATAAAATGATTAAAACTAAAATCTCGCCCACCTTCGTCACCTCAATCTCGTTCTTGTAATCGCACTGTTACCAATGATATTGGTCTCGCTGGGGGTGCCGGTCTCGTGTTAAGACCGACATCGACAACGAAAATTATGTCGAGTATCTTGAAGCCCTAAGCGCAGAAATTTGCTCTCATGCGAGTAGCAAAGTCAGATTGGGTGCAGTACACTACTCTTCACAGCTGACTGTCATTTTCAAATAACTCGATCTTGAAAGTCATAAAGCTGCATACATTTAAAGCAGGAGAGGAAACGTTAGCTTTGAAGTGATCTGAGATTTCTGAAAGGACATAAAAAGAGCCGAGAGGAGTTTGGCTCAAAGAGTACAGAAAGCGCAAGAAGTTTTCTGCTCTTTTCTCAAAAAACACAAAGCAAAGCACAAAATCGCTCTTTTGGGCTCGGAGTAGCGTCAACGAACTGACCTATTGTTTTGGGATGCACGCGGCATAATCCACGTCGATTACCTTGAAAAGTCGTTGGTGGAGTACGTTATAACGTGTTGGCCTACTAGTCCAGGGGCATCAGGGTCGAATCCCACCGGCGACCCATGGTTGTTTTCTGCTGTCAACAGATTACGATAAAAGGGCCTTGGGGGGTTGCAGAGAAAATACCAGAAGTTCGGAATACACTTTTAATTGTAGGTTGCAGTCGTAGGGTGTACGGGAACTAGAGAGATTATGCCAACTTATTGGATCATTTCAAGTATGCTATGATGCTCTGTCATCAATACAATGCAGGAGTGCACACTTGTGTCTTCACAAGCTAGCATACGAATTCTTTCCCCATTCACCATATTTGCAAGATTTAGCCCCCAGTGATTATTTCCTCTTTCCACTGTCTCATAGCCAGACACGCCGATAGACTCGGCGCGCCTTTAAACGAGTTTTGTAGAAGTTGTCAAGGAGGAAGAAGAGACCATACTACACCTCCTCTGCAATCGCTCGGCTCTAGCCAACCGCAGGAACCGGGTTTCGGGCTCCGTCTTTTCTAAACAGTTAATCGAATTAGGCGCCACTGATGTCAGGGGTCTAGTTCGGTTTATTAGGAGCTCTAAGTGGGTCGCGGCTACGTGATAGGGCTAAAACATTTTTAATTCAGCCAATAATATCGATTGACTCCCGGAGACCTAGTTTTCACTGGCGACAGGGATCTAACTCGGTCTACTATAGAGCTATAGGTGGGTTCTCCTTTTCCTTAGAAGTTTATGGGGTTGAGCAGACAGCCTCCACTATGGTATCACAATGGGCCTCTTTGGCCTAAGTGTGCCTTTTTATAGATGATGACATGTCCGTTAATATATTGAGTTGTAAATTCACGAATCGTTTTCTTACTCTTACAGATCCGGAGGGAAAATAGTTGGCGCTATTGTTTAATCACGGAGGAAATTTTGTGAGAACAATAAAAATTTAAAAGGACAAATTTTGTTTAGTTTCGTATTCATCCCAGTACTACTCTATAAATATTAAATATAAGCATTGTAAGTACCAAATAACACACAGTGAAAGCAGTTGTTATTTTTAGATATTTTTAAATTCTAATCCCAGATTTTCATAACGTGCTTATTTAAGGAACCATTCAGCAGCACGATGCTACGGTAAGAGGCTTAACGCATTACTTAAAATTTCATTTTCTTTGGAAATTTGGTACTCTGAAAAATATTTCACATTTTTAAAACAAAAATAATACCACTTAAAACCGCTTCAGATGTCTGCCAAATGCAAATCGGACTTGAAATAACAACCTTAGAAATAATTATATAACAAAATACTACATTTGCCAAGGATTTCTTGGAAATGAGTATAACTTAATTTACCACATCGAAGCAACTCTTATATGGAATAAACCATGATATAAATTTAATAGGGAATTCCGCGTACACAGAAAACCACGAACATAATTCTCATAAAATCTTCAAAGCTTACAAGGATCCTTAGCGAAATTTCGTAGTTAATTAAAATTAAATCCGCTTATTGAAACTGTCAATAACCACTGTCATGTACGGCGGGAAAGTGAGCACAGGTAATATATTTTAGAAAATACCTCGGAGGCGCAGTAAATATGATTAAATACTATCTAAGATTCCTAGATGGTTCCACGTTTAATGGGGAAAAATTATCAAACAAATCTAAAGAACCGCTTCAAAGGACCCAATTAATCCTAATTTCCTACCGTCTATGTCTCCTGGAGTTTTTCTAACTAACCTGCTGCGAGAATACTTTTGCCGGTGTTTGTTGTGATTTATGTTGGCTGCTTCTTTGGTATCCTTAGTTAAAGTTCAGAAGTTCTTTCAGAGACTTGACGTGGAGGGCACTTAAAAGTTGTTTTCTATTATTTCGTAATTATTATTATGAAAATTTAATGAACAATTCTTGTTAAAACTTTAAAAATTCCTTTGCATAATAAAAAGATTGTTTGAGTTTGTTTGTCAGTTGAGTGGAAACTTTTAGGAATGTTTCCAAGGACTTCCAATTATTAAGACTTGGTTTAAAAAATTTAGATTTGTTTGGCTACGTTAGGTGGCGGACTTTTTAAAATTAAATCAAGTCGCGTGACTGGCGCGACCCTTAAGGTCCACACGAACAACTTCCCAATATGAAAGAGAGTGATATTCATGAAAATCAAAAAATTCAGTACGGCGAAAATAAGGGCTGCTACGCTCTACCCAGTTGGACACATGGAAAGTACCAAAAGATGTTAGATGAACTCGTAGTCGATGCTCGCGCTAGATCACCGTAGGTCATTGCTGGCGACCTTAACGCGTGGGCTGTAGAGTGGGGTAGCAGAGTCACGAATGCAAGGCGGCGCACTCTCATAGAATCGCTGGTTGTGCTCGATGTAGAGATAGATAATGATGGAAGGAAAAATACCTTCCAAAAGGCTGGTCGATTATAGACCTAACTTTTGTAAGCAGCTCCTTACTCCGGAATACAATATGGTGGGTGTTCGAGGACTACAAATATAGCGACCATCAAGCCGTTATGTTCGAGATAAAAGAAGAAAAGAACTCTAGCCAACCAAAGACGCCCTAAATTAATAAGGCCAAAATGGAGAGATTCGTTGTTCGACAAGACATTCGAAGAAGTAGTGAATGCGTACCAAATTGAATTGGGATCCGCCGAAAACGGAACGAAGCAATTGACTCAACTGATGGATAGAACATGCGATGCAGACCAGACGCAAAGTTCAAAGGTCGAGAGGTAGACCAGAATAAAACCCGCTGTTTCGTGCCATTAAAGAAGAAATAAATGCTTTAAAAAATGCCATCAAGGACAGTAAAAGAGAAAACTTCAAACGCCTTTGCGAAGAGGCTAGTATTGACCCATAGGGAACCGCCTACAGAGTCGATATGTCGAAACCAAAAGGACAAAAATCTCCCCAGATCGCATGCCTAGTAATGCTGAGAGAAATCATAAGGACGCTTTTCCCGCAGCGTCCAACGACGTAGAAGAAATTAATATATATTAAATCCCGACAGTTACGGTGGAAGAGCTTCAGTCAATGCTCAACAAAATAACAAACAACAAAGCGCCGGGGCCGGACGGGATTCCAAAAAAATCCCTAAAAACGGCGATTCTCAAAAGACCTGACATTTTCGTAGAAGTTATAAAAAGATGTCTAATAGAAGGCATGTTTCTGGAACAATGGAAGCTGCAACATCTGGTACTGCTACTAAAAGGTGATAAACCACCTGAAGAACCATCATCCTACCGACCAATTTGCCTCCTCGACATAATGGGGACAATATTGGGGTGAATAATATACAGCAGGTCACTCCCGATAGCTGAAAAGAAAGGTGATTTATCAGCATACCAATTTGGATTTCGAAAAGCGCGCTCCACCGTAGATCCAATCAAAATGGTAGTGGACATCGATGTTTCTGCCACAGAAGGTAAAAGGTGGAGATGGCGAACCAAGGAACACTGCGCAGTGGTTACACTAGACGTCAAGAACGCCTTTAACTCTGCCAACTGGGAATCAATAAAGAATTCCCTCGTTAGAATGGAAGCCCCGACATACATCTTTAAGATCACATCAAGTTACTTCAGAAACAGTAAACTTAGATATAATAGTGATGCAGGAACAGAATACTATAACGTCTCCGCAGCGGTACCACAAGGATCTGTCCTAGGTCCCCTTCTTTTTTGACTGCAGATCCCCCAAGAGACGAAAATAATAGGCTTCACAAACGACTTTGCGATCGTTAAAACAGTGAAATACATCAACCAAATAGAGGGAGCAACAAATGAAGCCATCGGAAAAGGTTAAGAACTGGCTGGAGTCTGCAGGTATCGAACTAGCAGAACAAAAGACGGAGGCGGTCTTAATCACAAGCCAGAAAACGGTGGAATACATCAATGTCAAGGTAGACAATCAAACAATCACTGAAATATGTTACATAGGAGAAATGCTGGAAAAAAGGCTAAACTTCAAATCGCATCTGGAATATATGAGCAAAAAAGCTTGGAATACACAAGCGGCTCTTTCCAAGATGCTGCCAAATATTGGTGGTCCCAAACCAAAAAGAAGAGCTCTGCTATTAAGAGTAGTGAGCTCTGTGATCTGCATGTCTCCCCAATCTGGGCAAAAGCATTAGCGGTGCAATAGTCAAGAAGAAAACTTTCAACAGCTACAGACTGTGTGATAAGAGTACCTATAGAACGCTATATGATAAAGCAGCTTGTGTCATTGCTAGTATGATTTCGATCGATATCCTCGCGGACGAGATGAGACGCATTTATACGAGAATCGCAATGAGCCAGGGAAACCTAAAAAAAAGGAGATTAAAAAGGAAGAGAATCTCGATGTTAATGTGGCAAAACCGATTGGACAATGCTTCGGCAGTTCCGCGGAGAGAGTGTTTGAAGAGGAATTGGTGGGGGTGTTTTAGCGCCGCTGCATCGTGACCTTCAAATTTTAAAATATATTGAAAACTACGATTTCGATTTTCCACCCCATTACAATAACCTCCCTATAACTTTTAAGTTTCTAAACTGCGAAGTTTAAAAGTCAGGGGAACCTTATTGACTAAAATTGCTAGCTATTTTTTTGCTTAAAGTTACTTCACACGATATGATCAAATTATATGAGAAGTCAAGTGAATTCTCCTATGCTTTGACGTATCTAATTCCATCCCGTACTGTGTTCACACTTATGTGAGAAGCCTTATCAGTTAGCTGTCAAAATAAGTAAAAGCAAGCCACAGCGGCCAGAGTGGATGAGAGTGTGCGATAGAGTGACGATCACTGAGATATATAATACTGGAGTGACTGGTGCCATGTAATTTCTTCTAGAAAATGGTATCACTTTTCGCTAGTTGTCCCTTTCTGGGTAAGCATCTTTTTTGTCAACATGGTTTTCTTAATTGCCAACGTCATGTCGCCTATTAAATGCAGGCGTTAGAAATAGATGACAATATTCACAATCATTTTATATCTCTTTCTGGGTAAGCATTTTCTAGATTAGAACCTTATTTTATTCTGCTCGCAACAGCTGCAAATTCACAGTAAACATTGGAAATTAAAAATGGTTTTCCTCCACTGAAAGTAAAATTGTACCCATATGAGATGGCTTATAAGTCACTCCATTTTAATACATCTCAGTGGTGACGATAGTGAAAATGAGTATTTATTTTGTAGTTTGACATATCTCCGAGCTGTAGGTTTACATTTGGATCTTTTATTTAAAATATTACCCCCGCTCCTTGAGTCCAGTAGTGCACATGTTTTTTCGTTCGAAAACAATCATTATTTGGCGAGAATCTTTGCGTGCAACGTTGGAAAAAAAGTTCTTATTTGCAAACTCGACATCCTATTTTTCAACAAAATTCGACGGTCCAGCTAGCAGCTCGACAAGCAATTTAACTCCGGAAATGCAAGGGAAAATGCCTGGAAAACAGCAGAACCGAAACATTTCCTTTATGCAAAAAACTCATCGCAATAGGAAGGAGAACTGGGAGAGGATTTGAAAAAAAACTGCATCTTTTCAGTGAATTACTGCGAAATTGGTTGGATAATTTTAAAGTTGAGAAGAGTACTGAAAACTGTGACTTCAAAAACGTCCGAATTGAAATGACAAACTCAAGAACAAGCAAATATTTATCCAGAATTGCAGAATATATGACTTTTCGTGAACGGCGACAAGCTTTGCAAGCGTTTGTAAAAACAATTTATTAAATCAAATCATTTTTCAAATAAATGTTTATAATAATATTTGTGACAGATCCTTTCGGTGAATTTCCATAAACCCACTACGATATTAATACTCATTTCCACTCTCGTCACTCTTATATACTTCTCGGACGCTCTTGTCCACTCTTATCCACTTTATCGTACACTCTCGTTAACTCTGGGGAACTTTGGTCCAAACAAAAAAATATATATATATATATATATATATAGGAGTTGTGTTTTTGACCTTCCGTCATGGATGTCCGTGGTGGAAATTGCAAGTACCACGGTGATGATGACCAGCTTGCACTTTCGGTCGAAACATCCATCATTTCTTTGAGCGCTCATATTTTTGAGCGATCACCATCCTAAAAAAAAATTTGCACTCCAATTTGTGGAAGGTAAAACAAGTGCTTTTACTTTTCGTTTTTAAATAAATGACTTCCACCAAGTGTTTACTGAAAGGAAACTTTCTGATTAAACTTTGGTCCATTCGCCGAGTTAATGGACACTTCCAAATAAAAACAAATTTTAACATTAAAAATGTTAAAATAACAGATTAAATGGAAATACTTACTTTTGTCGTTTTAAACATCGTTCAGATGAGTGGCGTACAGTATGCGTCGTGCTTGTGATTGGTTGAAATTTCGTTGGTTGCTTGGCTTAATTTCCCAACTGAGAAGTGAGCATGCAAGTTTTTTTAGTTTCGTCTATGCTGTCGTTTTTACATTTTTGGCCGCCATACCAGCGCTGCTAGGAGTCTTATATTAACCTGATTGGCCCAGAGGTCCATATAGGGCTCTAAGTCTTTCCGAATAGCCGTCGGCATATCCAGAAGTCCACTGTACCTTCTTTTTAGAACGACTTCCAGCTGAGGGTTCCGGGTGGGTTGTTGATTAGGGTTATGACTACGTATATAACCTCTCTGGAGAATTTTAACTCTATTTCCTCAAGGGTGGGAGTTGTTAGATTCAGTTTCCTCTTCCTCGTGAACGGAATGATAACTGTTTTTTCGGTGTTTGCCAATGGACTTAACCTTCGACGATGTAACGGTTACTGAAGACATTTCTGACCTGTCAGATTGCTTCTCGAGCGATCCTGATAGCATTTCTGCATATTTCTTGAAAAGGTGTAAATCGTCTCTTGCCCACGTTCTTTCCTACCTGTTTAACCTGTCTTTATTTTTTGGTTATATTTCACGTCTGTGGAAGGATTCTGTGATAATCTCTCTTCATAAAATGGGCAATAAATGCGATATTTCCAATTACAGCCCCATCGCAAACCTGTGCTATGCTGCGAAAATTTTCGAAGCTTCAATAAATGCCGTGTTTTGCTTGCACTGTAGACCTTATAATATTATTTCAAATTCTCGTTCCACGTTATTCCAAAAAAGATGTGGTAACTGCAGCAAGACATTTTTTTCTACTATCAAAATTGAAAAAGATGTGCTTTAAGGGGGGACCTCACCCTGAAAGTTAAAAAAAATCAATTTTTTTTGCATAAATCTATTTCTTATAGTGTCTAGAATAACCTTCTAAAATGGTTTATTGGTATTGGAAGACATTGCAAAGATACAAGAAGAATTGTGGAGGCCTTTTGCTCGAAACCACATTTTTCAAACTGAGTGCCGCTTTTCCTCGGGAACCATTCAATGAAATCGCTTCAGTCTTTTTCGACAATGTGTAGAACTGTTTTTTCTACATAGTACATGTATACATGTAGCATAAGATTTTCTTGATATTTTAATTTTTCGTTTTTTTATGAACACTTTTGTGGCATTTTTTTCACGAAAAATGGAACTTTTTTTTCAAACTGCCATAATTTTTGTCATTTTTTGAATTTTCAAAAGATCCAGTTTTATATAGTTTAAGGAAATCTAAAAGATTTTGTTCTACCCTGTGTCAGGATTGATCTCGCCTGACACTACTAGAGGTGCCTTTTTTTTGCACATCTCTGACGCTAAAGGCTACCACGGCTCCAATTAACAATCTTTTTACTCAAAAAAAAAATTGTAATACAGTTGAAAATGCATGCAATCATATAGTAAAAACCCCAAATGATTCGATGGTTTTTTAACCCTTAAAAAAATTCGTGGTAATTGCTGTTTTTTTAAAGCCGTCAGGGTGAGGTCCCCCCTTAATACATTGAATGATAGCTCCTCACATGGACTTTTGAAGTGATTTAATACACTGAATACACTGACACAACTCCGCTCGAGTTATGATTCGGTCACTCCGAGTTTTGTTTGCTCACGTGATTTATATAAACCTTGTCCGCTCTACTCCCGCTAAATTCAAACTTCACATACCCGACTAAACACAAACTTAAACGATTTTGATTTTACGGTTCTTACATGTGCGCCTTAATGCTATCTCGAAGATGACGCGTCGAGAGAACACAATTTCTTTCTGAGAGGTATTTTCTACTGATCTTCAATTTCGTACACATACATTATAAAAATTAATTATCAGATAAAATGTCATATGACATTTTTTAGAACACAGAATATTGAGGGGAGGTGGGTTCGCCCCCCCCCCCCCCCCCCGTTACTACGCCACTGCATGGTGACCTTCCAGCACGGCTTCCCAAGAGAAGGTCTACTACTACCAACCGATTTGCATTCATCCATCTCCGCTTGCCTTGCTATCGGTCAAACAAGTTGATTGTTTATACACGGACTTTAGTAAGGACTTCGATCAACCACTGCATGCTTTTTCACGAGATATCGTTGCTCAGGTTTCCTCCTCGGTTCGCAGATTGGTTGTCTTCTTACTTGTCTCATCACACACAACGTGGCTTGTTTAAGCTTGCCCTTACAATTGAGATCTCTGTTTCTTCTTTGGTACCACAGGGCAGCATTCTTGTCCCACTCCTTTTTGATCTTTATATAAACTACGTTTCACTATTTCTTGGCGATTCCAGAATTATTTGTTATGCGGACGATGTTAAAATATTTCAAGTCATTTCTCGTGACACTGATTATGTTTTTTTTGTGCTTAACTCTCGCCTATCATTCGAGGATTACATAGACTCTATTTGCAGGGCTTGCTTGACATTGGGCTTTGTGAAATAATGCTCCATGGAACTTGATGATCCTTACTTGTTAAAGCTTCTTTACTGCACGTTCGTCAGACCGATAGTTTTAAGGCTCGCCTCTTCAATGGGAGCGTCGCTTATTTTGACTTTAACTCTTCCAGGCTGCAGGTAAGGAAACAGTAAGTATTAGTGTATTAGATTCTAATGTATTAGATTTAAGTGTAAGTTTGTATATTTGCTCCTAATGAAAAGTTCCCAGTAGGACTCAAAAGGTCGAGACATTATATAATAAAACAACAAGAAACAAGACTTCTTAGACTTGTAAACTTGATGTAGTAGTCAGCTTTGACGAATCCGAAATAAATAAAATATGGTCAGCGGATAGAAGGGGTTTCAAAAATAAACGATTCAGTTGTTTTTGCTCGGTTGAACCCACGTAATAAATAAAATACAAGCGTAAAAATAATTCTGCCATTCTATTCCAACAAAGAATCTTACAAGGCCAGGAAAATTAAAGTTCTGCCCGTTCAATTATAATCTTCAACTCATTGCGACCAAAAATACATTTTCTAAACCGTACTCAAATTTGACACAAAATTATCGGCAAGGACGTTTTACTAGTATCGTATAAGATTCCACTTCAACACAAATTTCTATAAAGAAAAGGATAAGCCCCAACATATCTGCGGTTAGTGTGGGCTGACTGAGTGTCTAAAAAGCCAAGAAAAAACCATTTCGTCTGAAAAGGTAAATACGAGAAACATGAGATATTTTCATCTTTTCAAGAAAGAAAAACAAAAAAAGTACGAATAGTTGAGAAATATGATTGCTGACATATTCCAGGATAGCACGAATTCTCTCTTACCATCGCCCCCATTTACTATTGGGAAAGAAAAGAAAATAAAAAATTATGCGCTCGGAAAAATGTTTCTTTGAAGAAAAATTGAATTTGTCAAACTTGAAGATTTTGCGGATCCCTTGCCATGATATGAAGCATCCGCTTCAGCGTGTTTATCGGAAAGCAATCTAAAATTAAATCCCCACATCGTCTTACTTAAAATCCTTATCCAATTTAAAAAAAAGGAAATATTTCAAGAAACTTAGGTCGACATTAATTTCGAGTCCTGTACGACTTTAAGATAGGATGTAATTATTTGTTGAACCACAAGTTGCTATCGCTCACGTCACCTAAGTTGTCAAACCATCTATTCGTCATTCTCCAAAGAACGCTACCATCAAAAGCCCAAAAAAATTGCTAGAGGATGCTATTGACATCTCCGAGTACCTTTTTGTTAAGCTCATTTCGAAGTTTTCGCGTTTAAAGCCAAAATGAAAAGCGAATAGCGTTCGTCTTTAAAAATTAGATTCCAAAGTGAATTAAATTTGCATAAGTAATTGTTTGGCGCAGTTCCCCGGGAAACAATGGGGTCTGAAAAAAAACTGAGCGAAAAAAGGGATTCTTGCTGTGTTTTTGAAAATGAGATTCTCGCCCTCTTTTGATGTCCTTAATTCAGGGAAAGATGTTGTATAGATGGATTCTTGATTATCCTTTATGATGTCAAGGCTTCAACGTGGGGGAGATGATAAGATGAAATTTTTTTTAGCGTTTTCCAAGGGGTTGATTCAATTCGTCGGGTTCATATCTTCTACGCTTTTCAGTTTAACTGAAATGTCTAAATTTATTGTATTGAAGGATTTCTCTCTGTCTAGGGTAAATGAACTTGAGAGCAAAATCAATAGGTATCGTTTTATTGTTTGGCACAAAATTTAATAAAGGAAACCTGATACCAACGGAATATCGTTGGAAAATGCGTATTTTATACCTATTTCGTATGCAGGTGAGGTTACATGTTTCTGTTGGGGATTGTTTGTTAGTTGAATATTTTTTCTACGTAGAAGAAATTTTTAAATGTTTGCTGAATTTAAAAATTGTTTTGTATTAAAAAATCTATTCTTTCCTATATTGCCGGTGACAGATATATAAATTGCTGCTGTCAATAATAATTAGAAAAAATGGAAGGCTTTTTCAAAATTTATTTAGGATTAGTTGGAAAAAATTGATGCTGAAATTGAAATCAAAGATTTTTTGACTAAAATCTGATTAGAGTAGAAAAGGGTCCGCTAAATAATGGCACAGAGATACACGGAGTTTGGAAAATATATATTTTTAAATTCTAGGCTGCGTAGCTTAATTGGGTTCAATCCATATGTATTGGTAAAATTAAATAAAAATACTCGATTCTGGGAATCTCCTTCCAATAATAAGTTCTGAGGATATCTTGCGTTTCTTACTAGAAATATTCATAGGAATTTAAATGCTAACAACACTTAGTTTTCCTTTATTGGATATTTTCAGAATTTTGATATTGTTAAGGTGTAAATACGACTAGATCGAACAACTTCCAATGACCGACAAAAATTCGCTATCAAATAGGCAGTCAAACATCAGACAAAGTTGGAACACAATTGCATTGGCAACGAATTTCAAAAATAAGGAAAATGAATTTCAAAAATTTTTGCAATCTATCTCAAATTATTTGGAGCGGGATTAACTATGACTCTCTTAGATGCTTCGGCGGACAGCTGCCTTGGTTTCGGTAAATATATACATGATGGCACCGGTGGGTGGAGGGGGTAGAGACCACCTTAAACAACCCCATAAAAGTATTAGAAGTTGGGGGTTACGGAGTGGTGGCACAGGGGGTGGACGTAAAAAATCGTTTATCGACAGATTATTTTATACTGATGAGTAAAGACAAATAACGCACAAAATTTGTACAAAAAATCCATCACATAATGGTCTTTGTTTAGCAAAATCAAAACATTTCTTAGAATGTTTCGATGCACAAAAAAGATTGAGAGAATTGAACCAAAACCGCGTGTTTAAATTTTTTTCAAGATAGACATAGTCAAGAAGGCACAAATTCACGCGATTTACAATTGCCAAGTTACCTGAATCAAAACAGTATTTACCTTTAATTGGTGCTCATTAAGAACTTAAGTGTACTTTGATGTGATCCACAGCTGATCTCATGCACTTAAGCGTCGTGTAATTTTTGTCTTTCAATTTGTAAAAGGAAAGGGAGGAGGAACAGAGAACTATTACAATGTGATAAAGTTCTAATTTTGTGGGCGATCTTCTTATCGTAAGGGGCAGAAAATGGGTATCATTAAAATTTTCAAGACCTTTCAGCAGGGCTGAACTTTCACAGGAAATTGTTCGAGTTGTCTTACACATGCTTTAATTTAGCAACAAAAGCATTAGATGGGTCCGCTTGAATGTGTGATGCAACACCGGTTGTAAATGAATTAAGTTTTAACCCAGCAAATACATACATAATAGTCAAAAACAATGAGAAATGCCGCCGAATATTTACATTAAAACGTTAAAAAGTCGGAGAATATTTGGTGTCATCAGAAGAGGTTCAAAATCATAGTGTCGCAGAAAAAAATCAGTCACTAGGAAGGTATTCGAAAACACCAGATTTGGTGACAAAATCACTGAATTGGCGTCACTGCACTTGATAATGGCATAAAATCGCGCGATTTACAATCTGACGCGCTAAACACCCCCTTCTACCCTCCCACCACACTCACTTATCTGACACTCAACAATGGATATACAAATTTATGTTTCACCTCCACCTCCCACGCCTTCAATTTTCGACCCCCCACTTTTTATCAGTGGGGATGAAGTCCTTGTTCCTTCTCCTGCTCGGCTCCATCCAGCCCCCTCCGACAGACGGTCTCATCATGTATACATTTATATCTTTCCTGGAAATTCTAGAAATGTTCTAGCAATTTTGTATGGAAAAATAAATACTAACTGTCAAAAATCAGTGAGCGAGGATCAATTTTGTAACTCCTAGAAGAGAAATTTCCCCTTTCGTCGCTTAATTCGTATAAGCGTACATATGTGTTGGTTAAGTAATTGACAGTTCTAAAAATTCGTTACTTTAATATCAAATTAGTCCGTAAATCTTTTTCAGTTCTTTCATTAAGTGTTTTTTTCTTTCGCGTGACTGTGAAATCTCTTAGTTTACATCTGAATGGGACAGGTTCACAATGAACCTCTTCAGTTTACTCGAACGAAATTAAATTTACAACTACATACAAGATTGAGAGATTTCCCATTTAGGTAATTTTCTCTCAGCGACATTACAATTTAAATGAAATATGAAATATACTATGCTTTTTTGGTCCCTGGGGTTGCCAGCCCTTTCGAAATTTTTAGTAGGTTAAGTTAGGTTAAGATTTTACATAGCCACAAGAGTAAAAGAGAAAAACTGATAGGCTGATATTGTGCCAGCCTGAGATATCAAAAGAATAAATGAGAAGGTATGTGTCATAATGAATGAATACGAAAACTGTAAATTGAAAATGTATATAATTCAGCTCGAAAAATTTATATGTATTAGAAAATAACATACCACCTAAGTTTTCAATGTATATAAATGCATTCTACTTGTTAGTAACAATAAAGATATTGTCATTGTCACTATCTGAAATTATTTGATATTTTGACGAAAGTGTATTTACTCGTACCGTAAGATGGGGCGAATCTGGCAGCTGGGGCGAATCTGGCAAATTGTCACGAAAAGGATTCACTTAATTTTTAAATAAGTTTCTTCTAACAAATACCAAAAGCATTAAAGCAGTATTACTTGGTATAGTATTAGCTTTCATAAAAAAGCTTTGACTAACTTCACTAATCATTATGACGTGACGTGAATTGAAATATGAGGGCATCGAAATTTCATTTGTCAACTTTAATTGATTGGCGCGCTAAGTAAGTACAATGAAACATTTTTTCTGTTTTGATATTAATTTTATTATAAATTCCTAACAAAAATACGGAATGATATTTATAAGAACCGTTTTTATTTATTTATTTTTTTGATAGCTAGAAATCAAGCCAATTTCTTGCATTGTTTGGGGCGAATCTGGCGAGTTTTTTTTGTGTCCTCGTAGCAAACGAGGTATTAGTCTTGCTCCTTCAGAACGTTCCACTTAAACAGCAATAATTGAAAGCACGTTAGAAAACCCCAAAAGTGCTGAAGAAGAGGAGTTACCTGTGAACATGCCTCGAAAACAAGGGCAACCAGCAAAGAAACCTACAAAATATGCTTCCAAAACGGGGGCCAGCTAAAAAAGCAAAATAATAAAATTAAAAATAATTTTTTTTTTTCATTTAATGTATTACCATTCATATTTTATCATTTTTAATAAATAAAGTAACATAAATTTTTTTGGCTATTTATTCAATTTGACCGATTTGCCCCATTGTTGAAAATGCCCAAAAAAGCACTGTTTTTGTAAGAGAAAATGTATTTTTTCAAATTTTTTTTTAATGTTATACTTATATTTCGATAAACTGCATAAACTGAAATGTAGAAGTAAATTGCTTAAATCTCTTTTCACACTTGAAATCTGCCATATTCGCCTTATTTTACGGTACATGTTATTTACGAGCAAGATATTTGTTATTTTTACGTTTTAATATTCATTTTTTACCTATTCGAACTCAATATTTTCGACTTTGGGGGGGCAGAGGTTGTCCAACTTCGTAAGCGTGGACCAATTTGGATGATTCTTTTTCTGACGTATAAGGTGTGCTCCTCTATTGGTACCACAACAAAATTTATGAGGTGGGTTGGGAGAGGGGGCGCAAGCCAACTTCTTAACATGTAGACCGATTTGGATAATCATTTTTTTTATTTTAAAGAGTATGATACAGCATTGATACTATGAGGATAAAATTTTACCTAACGCAGATGTGGGGAGAGAGATAGTCTTGTTTGGATAATTCTCATTTTGAATCAAGGAGTTTGCTCCATGGGTAAGATTCGGCCGGAGGAGGGGGCGGAATTCAACTTCATAACGATTAGACCGATTTGGATGATTCTTTTTTTGTTGTATTAGAGTATGATCTTCCATTGCTGCTATGAGAAAAAATTTCGGCCTTGGATGGGCGAGGGGGCGGGGGCAGAATAAATTTTTAACGTATGGACCGATTCTTATGATTCTGTTTTTTTAATATGTCCGCCCATTGGTAGCTTCTTAAATATGTTATGGTGGAGTAAGGGTGGTGGATGAGTGGAGCATAACTGCGAATCCCGTAAACCGACTTGGATAATTCGGTAATTGCTGAATATAATATCTTGCTCCGTTTGTCTCATGACAAAAATTGTGGCTTATGTTGAGAGTCGGAGGAGGAGTGGAACCTTGCCCTGTAAGGTAAATATTGATTTTGATTCTGTTGTACAGAATACGTTTCCACATTGGTAAATGATAAAAAATTGGAAGTAGTAGGTACCCTTACTTTATAATGCGCGTTCCGAATTTAATGATCCCTCGCTGTACTAGCGCCACGGTAAACATTTTTTATGTAAGGTGAGGGAATGAAAAGATGGTCGCGACTACTTAGTTGTTGTTTTGTTTGTTTATTTTGCACCGACTTCAAAATGATAGATATAAAATGAAATAATATTTGACGCGTTTTAGCGCTTTTTGTGAACGCGTTTTAACTTTTTTTTAACAAGTATTGAGCTCACTAAGAGTTTAATAACTAACTATATAGGGTAAGAAAATTAAAAGTACTAGTTTTAGTTGAGGCAATTGATCTGGTTTGGATCGCATTTTTAATTGTAATAGTTAAGTAATTCCAAAATTACACCTTGGAAGTATCAAATTATTCGTTCTGTTAGATCTTGCAAATTTCAATATTTCGTAAAGATAACTATTAGGTGTATTGACATTTGATAACATTAGCTAAAAACTCACGTACCGAAAATTTTAATAAACAAAAATGCTATATCCAAAATTGGGTTTCTGAATCGAGAAATGTGACAATATCAATAAGTCTAGAAAAGTACAACTGCGTGTCATTGACATAAAGATGTAAATTAGAGTGTTTAACCTGAGAAAATATGTCATTAATAAGGACTGAAAATAATAGTGGACCAAGAATAGATTCCTGAAGTACTCCAGAGTTTACTGGAAGAAATGTTGACAGTGAGCTATTACAAAATGCTGCCTGCAACCTTTCAAACAAAAAGTTGTTTATAAGTGTGGCAGAGTGTATTAATATCTTGAAGTTCGTAGACAAGTGCATGGTCATGGGAAAAGTCGGCGTAGTGAAGCAGGTATTAAAAATTTGAGCAAGGGAAGGTACAATATACGGCATACATGTTCTTATAAATCGAGAATTAATATTGCCAACACCAGTAGTACAGGACTTGATATCCTCTGTTGTAATCTGACCAAAACTGAATAATGGAACTGAACGTGAATGATATTTAATAGAAAACTGAACAAATTTACAATTAAGAATACCAAGATTAATTTTAGTGTTTTTTTTTCTGGGATGGGCTGAATCCATTCCTTCGTAAATTCTTTCACAGGATTTTAGATAGAAGGAGAACATTCAATTTGGTCTCGTAATACCATTTTTTAAAGATGAAATGAAAACCTGCAACTTAAATCGCTTTCATATCTTATAGGCAACGTCGCTAGTTAAAGTTAGATAATAAATAAAAAGACTAAGCCAAGAGCATTGAGGATTTAAAATAGTTTTCCTAACCAAAGGAACGTGTTTATTATGCAAATAATGAAGAGCTTTGGTAAAAAAGTTCACTTGGTCGTTCCGATTACACATAAAGTATACAGAATCTCAATCCAATTCCTCTGCATAACACCGAAGCGGACCTGAATTAATAATACCATAATTAAAATATGAATTACATATTCCAGGAAAAAAAACTTGATGATCACATAGCCCACCAATAATAATGTTCTGACGTTGCTATATTTATAAGTTCATTAATAAATAAATCAAGGCAAGTACAATTAGGTGGCTTATAAATTGCATTTAACATTATTTGACTGCAGTTCACAAAAGATATGTTGTGTATTAGTTTTTTTTTGTACGATGTGGCCAAAACCTTTGATGTCCGGAAAGGGAAATTAGGGCAAGGGAAGTGAGGAAGCTTGAATGTCTTGTTTTTGCATTGCTGCGAGCTAGACAACAGCACAGAGACGGAGTGGATTTTTAATTTCAATTTTAAAATCCCACGGGGAGACCTGGTCTCGAACCCGAGTACCCGGGCATAGTGGTCGCACCGCTCAACCAATTGATCCAACTCCGTCTCCAGTTTGACAGGGTGACGCGATAAATTTGTTTTTAATAGATAAGATATAGATAAGATAGACACCAACATGGTGGTCTATACGATTATTGCACCTTAAAAGAAATTGCAATAATGCGGCCGAAAATTCAGTAGGGAGCGTCGTAAAATTCCAGCTGCAGCCCTTCTAGGTGTTTTCTTATCGTGTCCAGAATTAAGCAGAACAGACCTAAAGTTAGGTCAATTATATCCACCTGATCCTCAGCATCTAACTGCAATCAGTCCCAGCATGTCGATGTTGTAGAGGATCATTTTCCCCTCAAACTTATATTTCCACATTCGTCCCAAACAGTTCTTACGCTTCAAAATCTAATCGTGGTTCGTTTTCCAAGTCAGTAAGATTCCCAAAAAAAGGAGTTCCAACGGATTAGTCGCTCAGTGCTCCGATTTAGAGATAAGTTTTTGGAACAGTTTCCAAGGGTCCTGTCTTATTGCTCAGTATTGTTCCTCTGCAATCATGGTTATAAATATTATACTGTTCATCCTGTTCGTTTATTGTCCTGCTTATATTCCTATTTTCCATTGCTTTACTTTTGCGTTGTTTCAATTCTAAGCTGAAGCTCAGGATAAGTTAAACTTAGTCCGTTGCTTAAGCTGAGCTCAAGCCAAAGTGAGTTTCACAGTGCTGGAGCTTAAAATATTCCTTTTTTTTGTTATCACAACACTGTGGAATTAAGAACTGTCATACTAGCAAGCGAAATATAAATATTACAACGATTAACAGAAACTTTCATTGTAATATTAAACTAATTGTTTTCTCAAATCAAATTATTTTGGCAATTGTCTAATCGGAACATTTAAATAAACTGAGGTTGTATAGTCTTAAGCTTAGCTTAAGCTAGCAAATTGAAACGGTGTAAAAGAACTAAGCTACATCTTAAGTTTAAGCTTGAACTGTGTAATCGACCCTAAATCAATTACTATTTTATGGAATGCTTCTACCTACCATAGTTTTGTCGGACGTATTCTAGAAGGCACTCAAAATATAGATTGCATTTTTTATACGCAATGGAAACCTTTTTCATCAAAATCAAATCAGTTTTCCGAGTTACTTGCAGAGGAATAAACACACAATTTCCATCTCATCCAAACATTAGAATTGCAAAGTCCCACAACATAACAATTTAATAAAGACTGTCTAGGTTTTTCCCGTGGAAAGGCACCTGTAGAGCTTTCCTAGATTAAGTGGAAAGCCAAAGTCTCCTGAACTCTCCAATGTGAGCATAATTGTACTGGAATGGAAGGTTTTCCAGCTTTCCAAGCTAAGCATCATCCGAATTGAATAAGAATAGAAGGAACAACTCGAAGAGCCCCAGTTCTATGTGCGTTTCGGAGCTATACGGTTCGGTCTGTAAAGGCTTCTGAGTGCAGTACTTTTTATAAGCACCAAAGAAAAGTGCAAACCCTCAACTGCTTAAGGGCTTCACTACTTGTTGCATGCCCTGATTGTGTGAATCTTTAGAGAAGAAAAATTCTCAGTTTTAAGGTGCCCTTATGTGAAGTGAAAGTTGTGAAAATTCAAAAAGAAAAAGTAAAAATCAAGTGTAGAGTGAATTACTTTTCGAAGTTGGTGACAAATGGGTTTTTCTTCCAAGCGATATCCTATTGCTAAGTACACTTTTGTGGATTCTTAATTATCGTCAATCACGCAAACTTCTTGTAAAGAATTCCTCGGAAAGGTCAGCCTATACGAGAGTCTGGGTAAGGAGTAAGTGGTTTTTAAGAGGGCCAATATCTGAGCGACCTGCCGAAATAGAATATTGCACTTATACTGGGCCTTCTAACTCTCGTTTGGCAGGCTTAATAACTTGAAAGATATCTGTCCGGTACAATTGAAAAAATATTTGTAGCTGAACTCGCTTGCCCGTAAGAATCGTAGTGTCTTTGTTTCGGCTTATATTTTGTTTCTACCCTTCGATAGGATTGTCGCTAAATGCCTTTTTCCTACCTATTCGTGAGGAGGCCTTTCAAGCCACCAATAAACTCTGATCGATACTTTGTTTACTTTCTGGGCCGTTGTGGTCGGAATACAAATTTTACGGTCGGCTTTCAAATAAGGTTTTTTACAGCTTAGCCATATGGAGTATTGGGCCCTTCAAGGATATTCTGACGAAATCGTCATTTTCTTAAGATCGGAATAATACGACATTATAAGAAGACCTTGTAGCGGCATCGAAAATCTTCTTATGTCCCGAATTGTTCGGCTGCAATAAATGAACAATTTATTGGGATCAAGTGACCGCTTCCTTTCATAGAATAAGTACATTTGGGACAGACCATGATGCCTTCCAGATGCCCGAGGCAAAAATATAATAAATTTAAGGAGCAACAGTTGTATCGACGGATAGTACTTCTCCATAAGAGGATTTGCGCGTTTTATTACCATCATTTTTTCCCATTGTCCGTACTAAGAAGGATATAGCCAATTTCTAGGGACCCCTTCGGACGTAATTCATTCCAATATAATTAGACTATCTTTTTTTCAGAAAATGGGGTTCCGAAGACATAATTCACCAACGTAATTTGGTAGATGCCGCAAATTCTCATGCGACAATATCTTTACCGTAGGACTGGAAATTTTAAAAGCCGATTTGAGGATAATGTGGTGGGTTGGGTATTGGTGGTAATAAATAAAGATGTTGATGGTTTGGGGATGAGGCCAACAAATTTAGTTTTTTAAAGGATTTTGTTGTTCGCTGAATTATGGGAAGAGGGATTTACGTGACAAAAAAGGAATTTACGCAAATCTTTGTAAGTAATTAGTAGAAGGATTTTATATTAATTAATATTCTTGTGAATTTCTTCTTCTATACACTGTTCAATTTTAGGCTTCTCAATTTCGTTAGCAAAAGCTATAGGGGACCACATTCGGTAGATAGGGCAGACTTTAGGATATTTTGATTTGTTTCAAGTCCAAAACTGTATCACGATTCCAACTTAATCAGTCAACGTGTTATAGTATAGTAGAAAAGTATTTTTTGCCACTGATAATTTTGCTTTGAAGATCAGTAAGACGATGATTATAAATACTCTTAAAGCTTGTCTCTGTCGTTTTCTTCTTTTTAAATATAGCAGCCAGGCTTAAGACGTTGACAAAACCCTATCGTGTTTCCTAACTGATTTTGCTTGCTTAGGTACTGTGTGTTACTGCGTCACCCTTCCGTTTTCCAAAGATAAAAAAAAAATTTTAAGGAAAAAATATACCTCAAACTTATAACCTCTCGTTTTAAGGAACTCGGTTACTGCAGAGTCACCTAAGTTCTGAGATTCTAAGTGTTGCCGTGACTTCATTTTTGGTCAATGCTACTTCGTTGCGGCACCGCTTCGACACGGCTGCGACATCATATAGGCTCAATGTCCTTATGCCACAATTGTCGATGTGGCACCGATGTGAATTTGCAATAACGAATAATATGAATTGTGATCATTTTACGGCAAAGTTGTGCTCAAGTACTTACAAGTAGAGTGACATTGCGACGCAGTAGTCCATGCAAATCAAATTTTAGTTGCTGCTGAGCCGCTTCGGCACCGCTGTAACACCGCGTCAGTCAATCAGCCAGGTAGTCAGTGTATGTCTATGCGTGGTGGGTTAAGAAATCAGGGGGATGGATGTAGCTGACGCTAAATCCAAAGGATAAGGTTTAAGAAGTGAATGATCTCTTTAGTTATTAACCTTGAGATCTTCAGGCTATTGAAACAGAAGCTACCTAGTGCTCGATGTCTGTCTGAAGCGAAAGCCGGCCCTCTGCGGAGGAAGTGAACTAGGGTTTCCTTCTCGATCTCGTCCCTGCAGAGGCGGTAGTATGTGTTGAAGGGGATACGCAGTTTAGCCGCATTGTCCCCATTGTCCAGTGTTCCGTGATTGTTGAGATCGCCCCAGCAGTATCTCTACGGGACCTACAGATGAGTTCACGGCTTTTATTCGTTTTGAAACGCCACATTGCCTTGGATATAGTGGGTAAGCTGCTCTACCTGGAGTTGGCTGTGGATAAATAGTATGACGAATATAGTTCAATGAGAAATGTAAACTCTTTCCGTTAGAGAGCTTTGGAAGGCTAGAACAGGCACTGCTAGAACGCCGGTCCGTTCGTTAACTTATATGCCCTGTGACCCAGCACCTAGAGCAAGGTTACTTCGAGGCGATCACAAAGAGAGATAAGCTCAACACGGCACTGTTTGACTAGTCTGGAGGATATGATAGCTGAGTCAAGAGTCTTGATGGCGGCCTGGCTGTTAAAAAAATGCCGACTGTTCGACCGGGAGTTAGTGTTTTATTTTGCAGTCTGATTGTCAGATCACTCCATCTGCACTCGGCGAACTGAACAGTTTTCTTTCGATATCTCGTTTTACTGAAATTAGACGCCTGCTAATTGAACTGTCTGTTTGTGAAGCGTTCAGCTGCGAATCTTCTTTCGCCAGAACGTCGGCTGCACCATTATTCGTCACATCGCTATGACCGGGCACGCGGCAGAGAATACCCTTGTGTAAAGCCTTGTTGTAAAATCTTTGGAGATAGGTCGGGCCCACCAGCAATGATTTAATTAACGTGTTTGAGTCGAGTGTCTTGATGCTGCTTGATTATCACTATCCAAACAAATTTTACTAAACCATTGTAGGTCCTTGAGCGACAATAATACTCTTGTCGCCATTTCACTGACTAGGACCTTTGCTTAAAACACACTGCAGTGATTCGGCAGTCGATACGAGTTTCGTAAGCTGGCGTTAGGAGAAAACCCTTGCTTCTACCCTGATCTACTTTTGCGAACCTTCCATGAACATCGCTATACCTACGGTATTGGCAGCCTAGTACAGAAGTTTATTGTAAGAACGGTACAGTCAGTGTTCTCCTGCAGATGATCACCCGCGTAGGACATTCGTATACTGCTGTGTCTGTAGTATTTACATTCCTTCAGTCTAATGGCATTACGAGTAGCTATACTTTTACCGTGAATCTCCAGTGGGCAAGATAAGGCATTGTCTTCAGTGCAGTTGGCATTGTACTTACCGCTCTTGATATGTCCAATCAGGCAGCTCTTTGAACTTTGGAGAACTTCTTAAGGTTACAATTCTTTTCAAGAGCATACCGCCAAATCAAGATTCCGTAAGTCAGGATTGGTCTCACTATCGATGTATACATTCAGTGAACTATACGATGACTAAATACTTAGGGTTTCTTTGCAGGCATATAACGCTATCGAAGCATTTTTCACGCGCTCCTCAATGTTGACGCCCCAGTTTAATTTAAAATCTAGAATGATCCTCAAATATGTCACATGAGTCTTTACCGTTAAGGTATTATCCCCAAGTTTAGGTCTTTCAGGGGGTCCGATTCGTCTTCTCCTTGTGAACAGCACCATTTCAATCTTCCTGGGGCTGCTCTCTCCGTTAGTTCGTTTATGCTGCTTAGAAATCTCCCTGATACCAATATGACCAGGTCGTCCGCCCGTGGGGTTCCCCTATAGACTGTGCGTATAGCCTTGTGGTTTCCTACATAGTTTCTCGGGTATCTGTCGGGTACTCAGCATTACCTCTAATCAGACAGAAGTATAGGTCTACTCAATGGGATATTAATGCATCGCTGGTAGCCTCAGGTTGGACGTTATTAAAGGAATCATCTATAACCAGAGAAGTTCCCAATGTTAATTCCTTACATCTGAGTGTCTTTTCAATGGTGTCTATCACCTTATGAAGCGCAGTTTCCAATTCATGTAAGCGTGTTGAGCATTGCTACCACCGCTGAAAAGGGCAGCAGCGCATAGGTACTATGATTTTTTCCAATGTTTTTAAAATCAAAAAGTAAGGCTAATTGGCCTAAAGTCCTTAGCCATTATGTGCCCGTTCCTCGCTGCCTTGGGGATAAAGATTACTTTGACCTATCGCAAAGCAAGGGGATATAGACGTGGAGTAAGCACATTTTAAAAATCACCAGAAGCCAAGGAACGCTGGTATGTGCAGCATATAGGGCATAATCCCTGTTACTGGCGATTTTAAGAGTTCCAATAACTTAGTTGTCCATTTTTACTCTCATGGGGGCATGGGGTCGAGTTACCGGAAAAGTGCGTTCGTATTAGCAATTCTAGTGTCTCCTCCATCGATTCTGTGAAGGGTCCATCACTTTTTTGATGCAAAAAGATGGTACACTCCGGTTGCTTGCGCAAATTTTCCTGAACCTGGCGGTTTCGTTGGTTTTTCATCAATGGAATCGCAGAATTTCCGCCATGATGTACGTTCGGCTCTCCGGATTGCTTTTTGATTTCTTTTTGGCTTCCTTTGAATGTGGCCCAGCCCTCAGTTAGGCTGGTAGTTTTAGCCTTGTTGAAAACCTTCTGCTTATATTCTTGTTCCAACGTGCAGGATGAGACTTCCCGGATGATCTACTAATCGTACAGCTATCTCTGAAGGCGTTTCCGATCTATTGAACCCTCCGTAGTTGGTCAATACTTGCACCATATCCTTTGAAATTATCCGGGTTGGTTCTGGCTGGTTTTCTGAAGTGTTTGGCGGGGTCTAAGCTGATAATGTATCTTATAATAACCATATGTGATTACTCAACTCTCGGATTCTTCGAATTCAGTATAATCTAGGCAGCAGAAGACATTGTAGTTGATAAAACAAAAGCTATATAACGAGCATTATTGAGAATGTTCATTAAACTAATTTAGCCGAACCGTGTCGAGTTTAATTGCACACCATAATGGCGATATATGCATTTAAAAATTTATTCACGTGAACTAAACTTGTACTCAATATCTTTCTAAAGCTCAGAAAATTGCACCGTGTTGATGTTGGAAAAAATATGTGTTCCCCGTTTGAATTTCATACCTAACGATTTTTCCATTAGCCCTAATTGGTTATAAAACTCAGGTGATATACCGCAGCGTTTGCTTTGTTTGAATTTTGCTATTTGAGCCCCTAACCTCAATTATGAAATTGAGTGAGCTTCAATTAGCAGATAAAAGTATTTTCATTAATTTTACTAAGAGCTGTTCACTGTCAAGTAGACACTACTCACGCTTTCATGTAACTCCTGCAATATAAGTGCATAGTAAAGCTATGCAACCGGAAGTAGGCCATTTATTACCAACGTTTTTTCTATGCTTCTATGTTTATCGTTGGGCGCTCCAAAAACAACTTTTCTCCGCAATCAACAACCTACACGTGCCGGTACAGTAGATTTAATTGTGCCTTTCATGAACTGAAATGACTTTTTGCCCACAAGGTTGATTTCCTGCAAAGAGTAAGCCGATGCGGAAAGGTAGGGAAACGCTAATACATTGCTTCAATTAATCTCTATTTTACCTGAACTTAAAAATTATGTTGTCAGCTGAACTGCACCTTTAATTAAAACGAATTGCAGCAACAAATAAACAAAATCAACATAAAGTCACCCAATAAACTTCTATTCATTTCTGTTAATTGTTATTGAAACCATTCACGATAGGACTCCAGTGGGCTTTATTTATTTCAAGGAGCAAACTCTATCACTTTATGTCTTTGGACAAAAATTCCTTGAAAGTTATTTCTTGTTTAACGATCTAAAAGATACCACAGTAAAGTTCTGACGGTATCACACCCTTAATTGCATCAAACCAAATGTAACCTCAAAATTTATGTAAGAGGGGTTCGCAACGAAAATCTGTGGGAACAAGGACAAAGAACGTACGAAATTTTCCATAAATTGCTGGAGTACATGATAAACTTTTGATGTTATCGTCGACCTTCTATGAACCATGGACGGTTTTGGGAGGATTAGGAATTTAGTTTTTCCTTGGGATTAATTCATATTGAAATTGTATTTAGTTGGTAGCTGTGGACGTATTATAATATTTAGGTATTGGCTCAGTAATAGCGTATGTCCCAAAACCATGGCTGAATTGCGGCCTTAGTTTTGAGTTTGTTGTCTTAAGTGATATTCTTAATAGCGTTGCCGTTAGAGCGCAGCACTTTCTGTTTATGAGAAGGACTTACATGGAGATAAGTTGTTATGTGGTATTCCTAAGGATTAAATGAGGTTCAGTTATTATTATTTGTGGCCAAGAATTGGCCTATTGTTGAATTTATTCGGGACTTACTCATTTATTTTTATGAGGATAATTGTTTTGAAAGGCTGACATAATGTTGACATGGATGGAATTACTGGTTGAGTGCTACTTAATCTGAAGAATTGAAACAATGTAAATTTGGTTACACTTGTATTGACAGTATAAACATTTTATTTGAAAATAAGAACTAACGTTGTATTAAATTTACATGTGGCCATGGCTTACTACTTGAGAAACTTAAAAACTCCTTTAATTTCAGTAGCTATGCCGTTGCTGTTATTAGTGTTTTTTTGTCTAGCCGATGCCAAAAAGTTAAAATAAATGATACACTATCCAGTGCTCGACCTCCATTGCATGGCGCACCACAGGGATCTATACTAGGTCCATTACTGTTTAGTCTATTTATTACAGACCTACCGAGCGTGGTTCACGATGTGAAAATTCATCGCTATGCAGACGATGTACAAATATACTTAAGCAGATCCAGCGGCCTTCTTGATGCCTGTATTGTACGTATAAACTCTGACCTGGACAGGATATATAATTGGTCAAAGAACAATCATTTGTTATTGAGCCCTGAGAAGTCCCAATTTATCATGATCTATAATAGTACCGTTGATGTTAATTATATTCCTTGGATATGCCTAAATGGAATCTTTTTGCCTGCACTGATCAAGGTGTCCAACCTCGAAATTGTCTTGGGTCGTAATATGAGTTACTGTGACAATGTAAATATGAGGCTTAATAATATTTATGCTGGGCTACGAAGATTTTGGCTCTCGGCTAATATATTGCCCAGTACTACACGACTAGCACTGATAAAAATGTTAATATTGCCTCATTTGACTTTCGGAAGCTTAGATTTCCCTCGATTGGACAGCATATGTACACGTAAGTCAGATATTGCTTTCAACGATTGCATAAAGATTATTTTTGGGCTCAGAAGGTTCGACCATGTCTCACCTTATCGACATTGTTTGATTGGTTCTCCTCTGACTTCTTATTTAAAACAAAGAGCGCTAATATTTCTATATAATCCACCTAACTCGAATAACCCGGAGTGCCTCAGAGTTCTGTTTCAGTTAACAACACCTCAACACAATAGAAATTTGCTTTTGCTGCGATTCAATAAATTAGTCATGGAAAGATCCTATCTTATCCAAGTGATTCGCTTATGGAATGATCTTCCCTTTAATATACACAACGCAGGCACTACTGTCAATACATTTAAAAAGTTTATCAATGCTCACTTAACATGATGAACTTTCACCGGTTTTTCTTTTCCCGTAAAATTTTGTCATCCCTGTACATGGATAACTTTATATTGTACAGATTACGAAACATCCAAACAAAGATTCTTTAAAGACACAAAAAACACAAAAGTAAGTAAAAACGAAAACGACGTAGACTCGGACATGTGTTCACTGAGCTTTTTGCCTTATAACGGGTTCTCCAATCATCTCCTGCAATAGGGTTATTTGTTTTACCCCCTTCCCGAGTATAAATAAGAGTCGTCCATTATTGTACGCATAATGAGGCACGGTCGGGCTGAGGTAAAATTCTATTTTGCCAAATGCCAGCCCGCTGCAGGCACATATTAATAAAAAACGCACGAAATTGTCCAAACCGAGCACGGTATGCTCAAACTTTATCTAGACTAAAATTTCAAATGAAAACAATAAAATTATATTCGTAGATTAACTCAGTTAAGACCGACATCTATGGTCTATCTATCTCCAGAAGCCGGAAACGTTTGTGCAGTTATAATAAAGATTAACTGAAACTGGACAATACATATAAGAATAAAAAAAAATTTTAGGTAATTGTTATCAATATTATTGTCATGACTCACCTTGTGATTCATCGGCTATTGGGAACAATTTTAATATCACGTGGCCGATGAAACATACGTTGAACACCGCCTATACGGGTGAGATTTTGCAAGACCCACATGGTGAATCACTGATCGAGCATGTGTTAGTTCCATAACAGTAACGGAAGCGTGCGTACCCGTGTGGCGGGTGCATTTTTAAATTTTTGTGCCTGTAGCGGGAGCGTGCATAATAGTACGAGGCGCATTTGTTCGGTATGCGTGGTAGCAACAGATGCATATGTATTTGGTGAATATAGCAGCTAAATTATTTTTAATCGGGCTCTTTCTGCACTTCCTGCACTGTTAGCAAAATTGCTGTTAAACGTCGTTTGCTTTGTGCAAACTCAGCGCACACTGACAGTGGCAGTGTGACAATGAAAGTGGAAATTTTTACACTTGCATTGGATGCAATGGGTGCAGGCAAATATTTGCCATTTGTTAGCTAATTGTCAAACATAGCCGGTCTTAATTGAAGTGATTTAAATTAACTATCAGACGAGTTATACGTAATTTCTGGCATTAAAATCGTGAACATAATATTTTCCGTTTTATTTCTTTGAAATGTAGGGAAAGGGAAGGGGGAGGGGAGGTTTATAAGCCGATCTTATCGATGCTCGCTAACGATGAGTGGAGAGGTCAACATTATTTTCACGAGTGCTTATTCAATTATTTATATTATATTAAATTTTATTTTTCTTATGCTACTAAGATACAAAAGAAATTCTATTACCAGAAAACCGCCCTTAGATAAATAAATGAATGAACGATAACTGGAGATCAAAATAAGCATCTGAATTTAGCCTACTATTAAGTCGTGTCTCCATTATTCAATTTGCTATCGATTTGTCTGTGATTTATAAATTCATGAATTCAAGCAGCCTAAAGCTTTTGCAAATTTAAGAATAGAATCATTTCTTAAGCTTCCAAGAAATTTGATGCTTTTAAAGGATAATGCTGGTTAATGGCAGAATAAGTAGGTCACTGACTCGGACTGCTTTTCATAGTATCTATTGTATATTTAGGGCTAGTTCTATTTTGGTCAGATGAGCCCTAAACGAAGCGTGTCTTTGAGAAGATGAATACCAGAGTGCTTATTGAGGTTTAACTTAATTTAAAAGTTTTACTGTTACGGTATTGGACTTCGATAACGCCTTGGTTCTTTTGTTGTTTTTCATGAGCGTATATTGATAGTGTTAGGATTCAGCAGGACGGGAAAAATCTTTCACTCTTTTTGAGATACGGAAGTACTAGAAATAAATTTAAAGAACTAATAAGAGTTAAATTTGATCGAAAATACCTTTTCTGTTTTCTGAAAAATAATACAAAATTTGACTTGGCTCAGAAGGAGGCAAAATCAAATAGTGCAGTCCAAAAGAAGAGTTTTTTTATACGACATGGCCAAAGCTTAGGGGACAACCCTTTCATGCGTAGGGGACAACCCTTTCCACTTGGTTCATTTTGTCTTCCTCTTCTGCCGAACCCCCTCCCCTTTTAATTTTATAAAATATTGTAACGTAGCGTGGAAAAACTATGTTGAGTTATAATTTCCGCTTCCAATATATATACATATTCTTGATCAGGATAGAGAACAGTACAACTAAAAGCTAAATTACAAAAGAGAAAAAAATAATTGTAACGAAATTACAAAACCTGTCAACAGCACCGGAGGAGATAAGAATTTTTAAGCACCGCCAGACCCCCTCCGGCACTAATATCGTTAAACCACAGCAATTACCGCTCCTCGCAGCCGCCACGAAGTTATAAAAGGCCCCAAAACCTGTTAACAGCAGGGGACTAAACCTGTCAACAGCAACGGAGGAGATAAGGGTTTTTAAGCGCCGCCACACCCCCGGGGCACTAATATAGTTGAAATACATTAATTCCCCACTCCCCGCAGCGGTAAAACACCATATTTACCCATTAACACCGTGGGAAATTGAGCACTTCGAATGCCGCCGGAGCACTATATATCAGTTAGTCACCGTCGACCGGCTCAACCGAGCACATCAGCCAGGAGCACCCAGTGGACCAGAATAGGAAATTGGTAAGTGGCTAAACCGACTAGCCACTAGGAAGGTAAAGTTTCTTTTCCGGGAGCTCTGCGCCTAGGGCAATATAAGTGGTCCCATTGCTGTATCGCCGTCAGTTGCAGACCAGCGATCGGACGGACCACATCAGCCAGCGAGGGAGATCTCTAGTATGTAGTATCATACCGGCAAGTATATTAAGTTGGCAGCCGGCGAGTTCCCCGGCTGCAGTATTTGATCTGATTTGATCCACCGGTGTCAGGTAAGATTTAGGTATTTATTTCTTTCACTTCTGTGGCGGCCAGTTCCCCGGCATAGGACACTCTTGAACCGGCGAGTTCCCCGGTTGTCTCAGTTACCCTTGTTGCGGCGAGTTCCCCGGTGCAAGGCACTCTCACTCACTCCTATAGCGGCGAGTTCCTCGGTATAGGACACTCTTGAACCGGCGAGTTTCCCGGTACGATGAACGATTGTAGCCAGCGTATCCCCTGGCATATATGTGAGTGATCGTCTCTCTGAACTAGTATTCATAGTTAGGCCTTGCTTTGTTTATTCGGAATCATCTGTCCCCGTCTCCTTCCCAATAGGAAGATATCCGTCACCGCCGAAAGAGGATTTCGCCCCGGAGGCAAGGCAACCAGCTATCCGTCACCGTCAGAGTCGGACTACCCGTACGAGCATCCGCATAATCCAGAAGGAGACACTAGAAAAACCACCCGACGAACGCTTAAAGAGAGACAACACCAGAAACCAGTCCGACGAATAATTAGTGAACATAAGACAGTGAAAGATAGACAATTGATAGAAGACCGTAATTTTATTGTGAATAGACCCTAGTTATAAGAGAAAGATAAAACGATCGTGTGAACGAGTGAACTGAATAAACAGGCATTGAAGTGAGGAGCAGGTTAATTTCTTTCAGAAGCCCTTGATCCTGGAGCCGGCGAGCTTATCCCTTGGAAGAAACTAGCAACCACCCACACTACCGAGGAAACTACGTTACAGAATAGTAGAATTCAAAAATTATTATAACCTAAAATAAATTTCAAAAATCTATCGACGCACACCTAGAATGCCACCTCCGAGAGTCCAGCAAATACACTTTTTCTGAATACTCCAACTGAGTCCAAAGGTTGACCATCCAAGAGGAGGGAGTTCCATAATCGAAAAACCTGGACAAAATAGAAACGCTCACCAATCAAGCCATTAAAATGCGGCAACAATAAATCGAAGCGCCTTACTGAGCGTAAGAGACACATAAACTGATAATGGTACGGAGGTTCCTTTCTGTTGATTATCTTATGAAGTAAGCACAGCAATCTAAAACTAAGGTATGAATTTATTGAACAGCCCAGTATGGAGGAACGGTAAAGGGATATGTGATCATGCCGACGCAGGGATAGATTGAATTACCAAAGGTAAAAAAGGTAAGATAAGTGCTTTGACTAATCTTATTCGGGTTGAAATTCGAAGCAATGAAGCGAACATATCTATCCTTCTGAGTGTACCATATACTTTACTCAATAAAGCTGTGACGTGATCACAGCATGTCATGTCCTCATTGAGCCAAATAACCAGATTTTGAGACTTAGAAAGACGAGCCAACGGCATTTGATCCAGTGTTATAGAGGGAAAATCCGAGACATTTGTGTGCGGCTTAGCAATGATCATTTAATTGGAATTTGTCGGATTTAAGCTTAAATCTTTCTGGACCACCTGTAAATACGATCCAAATCATCGTTCAATCTTCAGTCAATCCAACGGGTCTGGTAATATAGAGCTGAACATCATCAGCATACATGTGAATGTGTGAGTCTTGAATGACAGTTGGCAGATCGGTAATACATAGACTAAACAACAGCGGACGAAGTATAGATCCTTGTGGGACGTCGCATCTAATAATAGCTGCTGAGGATAGCAAATTATTAACTAGTTGCGTTCGCTTTGATAGAAAGCAGTAGATAAGTCTAGTGGCAGCACGGCAGATTCCGAAATTATTCGATAGATAGTCTAGAAGTTGATAGCCTTAGTCACAAAACACTTCCAGAAAATCTATCGAATAATTGGAAAAATGGAGCAAAGAAAGATAGCAAATTTCATTTTTATCAACAGCAAAGTGTATATCACTTGTTACCTTCAACAAGACCATTTCACAACTGTGGTGTTCTCGATATCCTGATTGCCACTGCGTGAGAAGTCTGTTTCTTTCTAAGTAAGCAATCGACTTGATATCAACTTTTCCAGTGCTATAGCCAAATAGCATAGTATACTTATGGGTCGGAAATCGGACGAGCTATTAGGAGAAGGGATTTTAGCTATCTTGAATCGTTGTTGTGATTTTGTGTAAAATGATGATCTGGGTCTTAAGATCTGTATTGATCGTGTACAAAAAAACACGGTTAATATAATACAGACATATACTTCTAGATGATACCCTCGTATATTTTCACCTCACTTATTCAACAGAAGATCCAGTTGATCTTCACATTTTCAATATTTTTGTGTAACCTTATTATGTTTCCCACGATTTTTACTCTCGGCAAGATGTAGGATACGTTCAGAAAATGACGTATCGTGTGACATTTGGAATTTATTGTTGTCGCCCGAAAGTGGTGAAAATTTGATTTTTATACAAAAAATTGCCGTGTGTCAAATCCTTTAGGCTCTTTTAGTCAAAAACTAAGAGCAAATTTTGAAAAATTGCCCAAAATTTAGCAGCTTTGTTAAAAAGACGTTACACCCTGCATTAGCGTTGCAAAATAATAACTAGTATTTCAGCACTCAGCTCAATAAAGGCGACAGGTAGACACTGCAAGTATTAAGGAAACCACGCAACAAATTTTTTAAATTTCTGAAAGTTTAGGAATGGTTTTAACTTTAGTTAAAAGATCAAAAACACCTTATTCTCTGGGGATGTTTTTGCACCTGCATCGCTGTAAATATTACATCTTGCCCCATCATTGAATAGTGATGAATCACTTTATTCGTAGCAAGTTAACTTTACCTGTCTAAAGCACCTGTTAAAGTTTGCTTTAATTGAATTAACATTTTTATTGTTTCTCTCTACCTTGGTGGATATATCTCATGTCGAGACGCTCATCTTAATCAAAACAAAAAAGTTCTTGAATGCTTTTGACTAATTAGTAACCGTCTTAGAAAATTTATAAGTGCTTGAGATCTGAGTGATTTACATGAAGATGAAAAACGAAGACAGCGCACTTGCCTTCGTTTGATGTGAAGTAAGGTGCGGTATGTGATAAAGGTGTAGACAGCGTTGCCATGTTGATAAATTTAATGAATTTTTAATCGCAAACGATCAATACTTGGAAAATTCTGTGGGGAAGGTTACTGATTCAAAAGATGAAGGTAAAATTTACATGTATATTCTTGCATAAAAGTTTTACTGCGTCTTCTCATAAAGAAAAAATACTTATTAGTTGGAGGACAGATTTTTGAGTTTATTCAGTTTAGCAAATAGGTAAAAACTTTATTCCGATTCAAGATAAAGAAAAGTTACACTCTGAGGAGTGAATTATTTAATCCTTTGTAAGTACTTAAGCAGAGATTTCAAAGTTGCTATCTACGTCGATTTAAGAAAGTACCACCTAAGCATGCATCAAAAAAGATTACTTCAACGATTGGTGCAAAATAAAGATAAGTTCAACGTTATTAAATAAAAATAATAATTAAATAACTTAATTGTGATTCCTACTTTGTGATCACCTGAAAAATGCGAATTTTTAATTAAATTAAGGTCAATCTTTCTCCATGGCCTTTCAACTTTAATCTTAAGCTCGGCTACTCTGGAAAACTACTTTCAATTGCGGTAAACATCGAATGCCAGATTGTTCCAAAGATTCTATATTAGATTCAGACTTTGTGATGGTCAGATCAAAGTGATAAATAAGATATTTTGTGAATCCAAATTTTTTAGCAATTCTTTCTCCGTTGGTGCTTATTTTACCTGCGATATGAACAAGAGAGAACGCTCCCAAGATGATGAAACAACCTCCTCCAAAATTTCGACTCATTCCGACTTCTTTTTCTTCCGAATATAATGCCAGGAATACGGTCAGGTATCTGGCCCGTCCAAATAAAAGTTTCTTTCGTCATTTATTTATTTATTTATAAAAAAATTTGCTAAGGCTGGCTACTACAATTGTGAAACATATTAAGAACTTATACCCAAGATAAATATAATCAAAGTTCGACGATTTGCTGAAGTTGGGATTTCAGCTGCAACTGGGAACGTCCGAACTCGATGTGGGCCGCAACCTCGTTGAATAGCCGGGACATAGAGGCGATGGGCTCGTGCATTCCATACAAGGTTCGGTGGTGAGGCACATGAAGGTATTCATGATTCTTCAAGGTCTGGGCCGGGACGGAGATGCTCACATCATTAAGTAATTCGCCAGAGGTAATAGACCCCTGCAACAGATCATATATAAAAACCAATTTTGGAGACCTTGCGTCTCTTTCCAGCGTGTCAAGGGAAATCAGACTAAGTCTGGCAGGATACGAAGGTAGGTAGGTCGGGTTGTGCTAGGGGAGGCCGCGAAGAGCGAACCTGAGGAATCTTCGCTGGACTGACTCGATTGGGTTAATGTGGACCGTGAAATAAGGATCACAGACCGGACTAGTGTACTACAGGATAGGTCTGACGAAAGTACATTAGAGAAGCCTCGTCAAATAGGGATCGTCAAGCTCCCTAGACCATCTTTTTATAAAGCCAAACGTGAAGTTCACGTGGGCCTCGAAGGAGAGATGGGAGTTAAGAAATACCCCCAGGTCCTTGGTCAAGTTAATCCTGCTCAAGGTGCAACCTCCCATGGAGTAGTTGAAGGAAATAGAACCAATCCTACGTGAAAAAGACATAACAGTGCATTTGCTGGCATTTAGTGGAAGACGATTATTGGAGTACTAAGTCTCAAAAATTCCTATATAGGAGCTCAACAGAGCACAGTCATCGTCGCAGGAGACCGCGCGGAGCAGGAATAACGAAACGTCATTGATGTAAATTATAAACAGGAGGGGGCCAAGGATGCTTCCCTGGGGCAAACCAGAGGTGACCGAGATTTCGGTGAATAGGGCGCCATGGAACAGGACACGCTGGTAGCGGCCGGACAGGTAGGATGACAGCCGCTATAAAAAGAGCTGCAGAGAGCCGAGCATGTAGCACTTATGAACGAGAATGCCATGGTTAATTCTATATAATCAGGGTTTAGGCCTTCGCAACGTGTGACAAATTGGCGATGGGTCTGTAGTTGGATATGTCTGCCTTGTCGTCTTCTTGTGCAGAGCGATTATCACAGAATCTTTCCAAAGCTTCAGGAATCGACCACAGCGCAGGGACACGTTAAACAAATTACAGAGGACAGGAGTGACCGTTGAGAGGCACCTTCTCAACAACGACGCAGGGACACCGTCAGGACCACTTAAAAATATGGCGGGAAGATTCGACAGATAATTGGAGATAGCTGTGTCATCAAGTACCAAAGGGGGCGAGAGCCTTGTCAAGTGAGAGAAATCGGTAGAAGCGAGGTCACAGTAAGGACCACAGAAAGCGGTGCTAAAGAAGTCAGCGAATGAGTTTGCCACCTCTAGAGGGTCATGGTTCTCGCGGTCGCCCAGCCTCAGGGAGTAAGGGTATCCGCCACTGTGTCACTTAGAGCTGAGGAACCTCCAAAACTGCCTGGGATTATTGAGCAAAGTGGATCTCGATTTGGACAAAAATCTACTGTATGAAGCCTGTAGATCAAAGAAGAACCGCAGGTGAAGGTCATAGTAAACGAGATAGTCTTCATCGCGCCTAGAGGAGCAGAAATTTTTCCATTCTTTACACTTTAGATTTTTAAGGTGTCTCAAATGGTCATCGAACCAGGATTACGACGAACTGGAGAAGGAAGAAGGGAAAAAAGAGATCGGAACGCACTGTGTGAAGCAAGTATAATGAGCTTTGTAAAAATAATGGACAGCCAGGTCAATATCCGGCTCAGTAAGGACAGCAGTCCAGTCGTAGTCCGAAAGCCAATCATTGACAGTGGAGAATTCGGCAGAGCTGAAGTTGAAGGAACAGCCATGCAAGGTGGAGGTGAAGTTCTCGACAGCATCGATACAGAAAAGGATCTGTACAGCAGGCTGAATGATCCAGGACTGGTGGCAGACCTAAGGGGGTTTAATTCGTAAAAGTGGACATTTGTGTTGGTTAAATAATTGACAGTTTTTTTGACTTAAACGAAATGAACATTTACAACTCTATACTAGTTTATGGAGAGTATTTCCCAATTCGGAAATTTGAAGTTGACGGCATTTCATTTTTAAGGAAAATTTTTTAAATTCCCTTGAGTTTGATACAGAACTGGTTCAGCAGTTTGTATGACGAAGATCTCTGTATAGCGCATTAAAAGAACCTACCTACTATAATCTATATAACTATGAAATGTTGTTTCAAGGATAAGATAAGGTAATAAATTTCCCTCCGTTTAATGCAGATTTAAAATTTCAATTTAATAGCGTTCCGCCCTAAATCCACATTTTGCTTTCTATAACTTTTCCAAGATGCATTACTGAAAAATATAGATGAATATTCAATTAGTAAAAATATTCAGTTGGTAAAATTTGATATGTTCAAATAAATGTGTGTTCAATGGCAACGAAAAGTTGTCCAGCTTTCTGAAATTTACGCCGAAATTTAAAGTTGAATTTTTAACACAAGGTAGAAAACTCTTGAGGATAAAATTAAAACAATTTCCAAGTATTAATTTTTAAAAAACTTCTAGTTGTTGAAGAAGTTTCAGAGCTGCGAAATAAAGTTCAAGGGCGTCCCGACCTGAAAGTTTTTTGTTCTTATCTTACCCATTACCTTGGTTCTTCGTCGAATCAATAACACTCCACCTAACTTATCAGCTTAAGAATGCAATCAAATCCCTTTCATACGCGAATCATACGATAATTAATTAAAACAGACATTTTTACCTTTTGTAATAGGACACTATGATCCACTTTTATTGTGATATTACTTTGCGAAGCTATAAAATGGCCTACGAGTTCGTTTGGATTGATATTTTCTAATCATAGATTTTCAAGTAACAGAAATTTGTTGATACTGAGTAAAAACTAATTCAAAATAAGTAACAAAATAGGTTATTTTATGAGTGAAAATAATAAATGTGAGTGTAAATGGCGTGTCAAAGAAGTCCACCATCTAGTCCACGGGCTCCGAAAATTCAACAGGAATCCTGGGATGATTGTGGAACACCACCGATAGATTTGTTTGATCCAACACAACATAGTTCGCCAAGATCTCCATCAAGAAATCAACCTGCTCCTCCAAAAAGTCCAAAGTCTCCAAGGTAAGTGAATTGCTATTGATTAATTAAAAAATTTTAAAAATCTTTTTTTTTACAAATTTCGTCTTTTGCAAGCATAAACAGATCATTTCCTAATCATTTACTTTGAAAATATATTATAATACTATTACTTTTAGAATTTTATCTAAACATTTAGTGTTTTTCGTTATAATAACATTAAAATTAAGGAAGTGTTGAGGCTAAAACTCTAGACACACATCACTCTTAAATTAACATTTAAAACTAATTTTTACTAATTGTGTACCACATTCTAATCATAATTAGAGTTTGACTAAAAAGTGGATTGACGACACACACTAAACACACACTAAATTAATAACTAAAGATTTTTTTTTTTGCTAATTTAGAATATTTAGATCACAACAAAATAGTCCCCTATGAGCCGACTTATATAAGTCCTATGCTCCACAAGAGGTTAAAGGAACCATAGCAAGAGGGTCCTACATGGCATGGTCTAAGCCAGCTTAATAACACAGCCATAAAAAAAAATTGTTTGTTCTGGCCGGAATATCAGACTATGTCTTCTATATGTTTTTGGGGCCGCTGAATTCTAAGCCGGGGTCCGTTTAACCCCATCACATCAGAATTGGGACATAACCAAAAAAAAATATTTTTTTTTCGCGGTCTGGGAGGCAGACCACATTTTTTGTGTGTTTTTGGGGTCGTTAAATTCCAATATGGGGTCCGTTTAATTCTACTGCATCAAGATTTTGACATAACCTCAAAAAAAAAAAATTATTGTAGGATTTCGGGATTATACTTATGTTTTCGGGGTCGCTGAATTAGAATCCGGGGTCTGTTAAACCCAATCACGTCAGGATTTTGGCATAACCTCTACTTTAACAAATATGTCGTTTGGAATATAAATAAATATTTATTTATATAAATAACAAAAATTAATAAATTTAATAAATAACGAATAATACCGAAAAATAACGTAAGTGTCGTGCATATAAAATTTTAGTCGTTCCCTTTTTTTGCACTATATCTTAAGAGAGATGTAGAAACAGAAGGTAAAAAGCGAAAATCTCTTAATCGGTTTTCTGATGAAATCTCCTAATCGGTTTTCTGATTACAAGATTTTCGCTTTTTATTTTATGTTTGTATATATCTCTTAAGATTCCAACAGAAGTCTGCCATCATATTTACATCCCACCTTCCTTGGTAGCGAGTTTGCATAACTTTTACATCTTGGTGAAAGCGTTCACCTTGTTCTTCGCTAAAATGTCCAAGATTATCCGGAAATTTATCCAGATGAGAGTGCAAAAATTGTTATTTTTTTTTTAAGTTGATACTTTTTAAGAGGAATCTATAAAAAGTCGCCAATAAGTAGCCTTGTAAGAATTTATTTTTAATTCATTAATAAGCCCTTCAACATCAGTGCGGAAAACTAGTGATAAATCATGATCCTTTAAGAAACTTAGTTTTTGGTTCTAAAAGACTTTTCGCCTTAAGGAATGAAGCTAAAAACTCAAAACCATCTTTTGGTAAACCCGAGTCTCGAACAAGATCATTTAACTCCGATTGGCAGATCAATGATGGAACCGCTGGTTTTTGTTCTCTGATGCATATTCCGTTTTGCTATCATCGTTGTCATTTCTCTCTGATTCATTTTCTTCAATGAAAGCTTCATTAATTTCCTTTATAGACACAATCGGTTTCAGTAGAACACTTTTTCGTTCAACTAAAACTGGGGCCGTTACAGATTAAGTGATCATCCATACAATTTTGTTGTTATTCTTTGCATTGAAACCTTTAATTTGGTTTAAACAGAAAAAGCATTCTTCCTCGTGACTAGGATTACTCCAAATAGCTGGAGTAGAGTATTTTATATCTTCTTTATTTTCCCATTTTTTCCAAGACGATAGCATTTGTCTGCAAGAGTTGCAAATGACGTGTGGAACCCAGGTGTTAACCAGATCCATCTTTAATTCTTAAACTTCCTCATACACTTTACGTATATCGTCATCAATGGGCACTCGCAAAGAAGTTACCTCGAATCAAGAGAAAATGTAGCATGTCATGATTTACATGACAACAATGAGTTTTTGGAACCATTTCAAATGGTTTTCTTGTAGTATATTAAACACTCTACATTAGTCAAGTCCCCAACTAATGTAGAGCTGCGGTCGCATGATGACGATGCTTGAGGTCCCGCGTTCTCACCCTGACCAGCCGCCGATACTGGGGTTCCGAATTCTTGAATCGTAATAGGTGCTTTATCTGTGTCTGCCATGACGGCATAAAAGTTATCACCCAGGGTCTCTGCTGGATAGTGAGACATCTCCGTTGCCCGCCGTCACCGTGAGGAGGTGCCCTATGGGCAGAAAAAGATAAAACAACTACCCGTGAGGTAGAGTTTGTTGAAAATTTGAGGCTTAATGTAAAATGCCTTCATTAGTTTAAAAGTTTAAGTCGCATGCTTATTTTTTGTTTTTTGAGGTTATGTTAAAATTCTGACGTGATGGGGTTAAACGGACCCCGGATTCGAATTCAGCGACCCCAAAAACATATAGCAAACATGGTCTGATATTTCGGCCAGAAGAAAAAATATGCGTGGCTGTGTAATTAAATATGGTTTATCACCTCGTGGGATAAGGTGCAGGACTAATATGGATAGATCTCTGTCGCACTATTTCTAACCACTTTTCTGAAAATTGTAGGTCTCTGCAAACCCGATTCATATTCAGAGTATAGTTTGCATTTACTTTATTAATTTGAGATGCTCATAACTTCACAAACTTAATATATTTTAATCTCGAAACAACTTATTATAATTTGTTATTTAATTTCTGTAAATCTTACTTTGATGTTTTACAATATTTTCAGAAAATTCAACAAGCCAATCAATTTTAACTATTACGAGCCACGCAGTCCATCAACATCAACGCGTTCGTTTAACTATAATAACAGTCAGCGGAGCCCAAAATATGAAAATCCACCTCGGAGCCCCAAAATAACGACTACTTATGCCAATGATGATGATGATGATGACGATGATGGTAATGATTGTTCATCGTCATCATTTTACCAAAGTCCGCCAGGAACGCGAAGTCCAAAACCATCATCTACCACAGCGTACTACTATGAAAATCATCAGTCACCCCGTCGCAGTCCGAAGTCACCGAGAAAATTTGTATTTGATGCTATCAGCCCTACTTATGAGCAAAAAGGTAATTTTCCAACAATTATTATTTCCACCCCAAGCCCCATTCTCTGCTTATCATCCCTATTGTTACGGTATAATTTAAAATTCATATTAATTTTAATTGAAGATTACAAGAGTTTTGATTGATAATGGGCTTGAGTGATTTTGTGTAGCCTTTTGTGGTTAATAAAATTTCACTCGAAAATTTGAAATGATTCTAAATTGCAGTAGTTCTTGCTATTACAATGTAAACAGGTTGATGAGTCCCAGTTAAATTTAAGCCTGCTTTATATGATACTATGCCGTGGAAATATAAATAAGATATTCTGAACCACTATGGCATTTAAAATGATGTGCAAAAGCATACAGAGCATAATGCAGGA
This sequence comes from Leptarthrus brevirostris, assembly GCA_964036015.1. NCBI lineage: Eukaryota > Metazoa > Arthropoda > Insecta > Diptera > Asilidae > Leptarthrus > Leptarthrus brevirostris. The sequence goes on from OZ038372.1 coordinate 150,044,926, forward strand.
ACCATTCTATTATTGCGGCTGTTATAGGTCTTTTAAGTAATGGAGGGACAGAAATTTCAATTAATTGAAAATGCATAACAATTACAAATTTAAGGAGATTACATTAAATATAAAGGTACGAGGCTATTGCTATTAGAACTCTTAAATTTAAAAAAAAATTTTATTTCAAATTAAAATGATATTTGAGGGTAATAAAAATAATTTCATTTGTATTATGTAATTCAGCTTGGCTGGGTTATGAACCCTGACAGTTTTTCTTTCGACGTCTTTCAATGCAAATCAAATTAAGAAGCAGTCCCAGGTTCGAGTCCCACCACCGGCGGTCCATGGTTGTTTTCTGCTGAACTTTATGAAATATTAAGTTTTCCATTAATTTTCTTGGTGTGAGAGGTGAAAATCTTCCAACTTTTTCTGGTACTGTGAGATTTTTACTCACTAGAAATACCTCTCTAGGGATTAGACACTTTATTCGGGTCCCTACCCCTTGTCATCTCAGCGAGAAATACCTGAAATAATCCAGTTTCTTCCCTCGCCTTGATTCCTCAGGTCAGCGTAAGCATTTGCTAATAAAACACCTCTCCTATTCTTTTAACCTTCATCCAGTGATGTCCCATGAGTCTCCTCCTTCTGCTGGCTAAGGCAGGACACCGGCACACTATGTAAACCTCTTTCTCTTGCTCCTTTAGGCACAGCCTACAGGTATCATCCATAAGTATGTTCATTTTCTTTAGATGACACCTGAGGTTTCCATGTTCTGTTAATAGTACCGTCAGCCATCTCAGAGCCCTTCGATCCATATCTAGAACCCTCTTCTGTTCAGCACTTCTGGGCGCTACAGTCACCATCTTAGTTTCTCTACACGAGTCCGCGATGATCCACTGTTCCCAGTGCTTTCTCAGCGCCTGATTATCGAGTGATTTCTTACCCCTCACCCGAATCTCTAGCAGGTAATCTAGCTCCAGCGCATAGACCAGAGCCAGCAGCTCCGCCTGATAGACCGACCCCAAACTTAGATGGGTATCCAGATTTAGGTCCTCACTGAAGATTTCTGCGCCTGCAATGCCATCAATTTTGGATCCATCAATGAAAATTGTGACATCACTTAGACTGTTTTCAGTGAGTTTGCTTATGTAAAGGCATTTACAATTGCGGTATCTTATTTTTAACAAGATCCAGGATTTTCGTATGCGCGTGGTTATCACGAAACCTGTGCCAGTTTGCATTTGGATGCATGCGAGGAACTGCTGATGATGCAGTTATCTTCACATATATGTATGTTTAATGGCAGTAAACCTATCATCATCTCTAACGCCGCGGTCGGCGTGGTTCGAAAGGCACCTATTATCCCCAAACAAGTCTTACTCAATTGCCTTCTTACGGTGGCCTTTGAAGCACTTGCCCACCATACTACCTGGGCATATGAAATAATGGGTCCCACCATCATAGTGTAGATCCAGTATGCGGTCCTAGGCGAGATACCCCTCTGTCGAACACACACCCTCCCACTTTGATGTAGGGCCATGTTACCTCTTTGGATTTTTTTCTGTACATGTCATTGGAAAGTAATTTTTGAGTCAGATACTTTGACTAAGCCCCAGACAGTAAGTTCTTTTCCAAAGAGTTCCACTAGTCCGAAGTCTAGATTCTTCCTTTTCCTTGTGGAAATGATGAAATCAGCCTTCTTTGCATTAATGAAGAATTTCTGCTCCATTCATCATTTCTCCACTACCCTACCTCCTTGTGGTGTCTGCTCCGGCGCGTATGAACTTAGCTCTTGCCATAATTGCAAAGTCATCGGCATAACCCACGTTGTATATGCTCTCTTCATCAAGGTTGCATAGTAATGAGTCGACAATAATGTTCCACAGAATAGGAGATATCACCTTTCCCTGTGGTCATCCTCTGCCTACCCTCCCCTGCAATCTCGATTCTTTTCTTTGGATATTTACTGCTCTCATCTTGAGCAATTAGCAAACACTCCTTTAATGTTCATTGTGGCGTCCGTTGCTATGCCTTTGCTATTAAGGTCCTCTTCTGCTACTCTCACCACTTGGTGGATTGCCATTTATGTAAACCTACCAGGACAGTAAGCGTGCTGGTTCCTACTTAGTGGGTATCTCACGAGTATCGACCCGGTTTTGTTAGAAGTATGACCTTAGCCTTTTTTCACGAAATCCGGACGTACCCTATTGCTAAGCATGCTTTGATATGCCCCTGCAACTGAAGTAGGGCATTGAATATACCATCAAGCGTGCTGCCTTGAACGGTTCAAGCTTGTTTCCTCAGAAACTTCCCAAAAAGTAAGTTTTCAGCAGGAGCTCATTTGTTTCATCCCTGGTCTCCGATATCTTTTCCGTTCTATCTCGAATCAGTCGGGTCATTTGAGACCATATTCTGAAGTCGGCAGACATCAGAGATGTTTTGCGTGTTCGTTCCTCCCCGACTTTCTTTCTTTTTTACATTGAGTTTCTCTTTATTTAAGAAAAAAATTCAAAATAAACTTTTTAAAACTCGAGTGACCTAAGATATATAACAAAATTTCTCAACACGATCAGCGTTTCTGATAAAGAAAAACTAAACTCCTTTGGCTCTTCCTCAATAGCAGCACCAACAGGTTAGTTTTTCTTTAGCTGCTGGACGCTTTCACACGAAACCGAAACTAAATGTTAAACCAGCCAATTTTAAACACTGATCTGGACAACTGAGTCTTAACAAATTTATTAGGAATTTTTTTTTGCAAATTCACTCGGGTCAAGTGTACATTTTGTGCATCTTTCTTTAAGGCTTTGTATCTGCCCCAGGCTTCCACATCCTATTTTCTTATGGCTCGATTGAAAGACTGTCGGCTCTCCTTCTTCAGTGCTTCCAGCTCCCTGTTCCACGAAGGTTTTGAGTTTTGTTCCACTAATTCAATTGTAGTGCAGGCTTTCCGATACGCCTCCTCTTCAGCCTTTCGTAGAGTGTATAACTCTTCATCTCTTTCTTTAAGACTGTGTATCTGCCCCAGACTTCCACATCCTGGCTCCTTATGGCTTGATTAAGAGCCTTCCGGCTCTACTTCTTAAGTGCTTCCAGCTCCCTGGCTTGCCAAGGGGTTGGGTTTTGTTCCACTACTTAAATTGTAGAGTTTACAACTGTCTCTCAACATGCACTGCATTTTTAGGTGTTTTAGGCATCCATGCCATGTCAGTTTTTCCTTTACACTATATACTATACTTCTGACTATTTGTGTTTTTAGGGAACCTGATTAGCCTCTAACTACACCTCTCGAATGCCAAAAGTTATGGCTCTATGGTTTCAGATCGTCACAAGATGAGGTATTCTCCAATCGAGTACTCTATCCAACAACTAAGTATTGCTAATGGTTACATTAATAACTTTCTCACGAAAGTTGGTTCGGTCCCTCCGTTTGTGCTACCCCACACTGTATTGTTTGCATTCGCATCACAACCTATTACTAGCCCATCATAGTTGTCCTTGAAGTATTTCACCAGAGTCTCCACCTCCCTCCCTGGGAAAGACCGATGAGTCGTCTGGCAGGTAGCCCGAGGATAGGACACACGAAGCACAGCAAGGTCTGAGGGCTGAGCTGTGGCAATAACATTCCCTGAACTCCACGCCTGACTAGAATGCAGAATGGAGTTGTGCTATCTGAGTTAACGCAAAACAGATAAGCGATTCTCTCCGGAAACCCTCTTATTCTCTTTCTGAATATCCAAGGTTTCTGCAGCAGCGCTATGTCCAGCTTCTCTTCTACAAAACATCGGTAAATCGTATATTATGTCGTCTTACTGTGATACAGATTGAGTTGCCAGACTTTCAGGTTGTTCCCACCCACGTATCTCGGTACGGCTGGGTCCACTATTTTTCCTTAATAAACAAGTACTTTAGAAATACGGTTTTTGTAATCACATTTTTAAAACATTACTTAACTGCCGTGTTGGTATGACGTTAAAGCATTTATCGCTGGTGCAGTGGTCTATCAATCTAAATGGCGTCCCCTCCCCCCTGATGTTTTCTGTACTTCTGAAGTTACACAGAAGTTTTCGCATAAAACTAATAGGCGGAAAGATAGAGCCGGATTTTCAAAGAGACTCAGATGATGGTTAAACTGAATAGTAATACGTTCTCACCTTATGGAAAGTTCCGTTTCTTTATTATCGAACGGCGCATAGGATACGGGGCGCAAGGGTTACGCTCAAAGCTTAATGGAGTGAATGAGTCAGAAGAACATGCAAATTTTTTTTGCAGCTACAATCAGGGCCGTGCACAGAATTTGCTCCTAGGGGGGGGGGGGGGTTATCTAATTTCATATACATTTTAGATTATTTTTTTAGTATTTCAGTCAAATTTTTCCTATTAAGACTTTAAACCCCCCCCCCCCCCCCGTGCGCACGGGCCTGGCTACAATAACTACATCCCCTGAAAACGAAAAAAGGTAGTAAAAAACGTTGTCAGCCCCCAGTAACCACCGCATTTTAATGCTCGGTAACGATTGTTGGGGGGGGGGGATAATTCATATTTTCAGAGAGATTTATTAAAAGGGGAGGGTTACGACAGGGTGAGGGTTGTAACAATCCTCCGAAGGGGTTGGAAGATCGCATTTTTGTTTTTATTTTCAATCGGAATATCGAACAGGTGAAATATTTTTTCTTCTTTTTATTTTCCTTGGGCATACTTGAATTTTTTGGTAAAGTGTTCAAACATTCGTGTTGTTCTGAGGAAAGATTCCCAAATTTTGACAGTACGACCAAATTTGAATTGGAAAGTATAGGGGAGACCAAATAGTGGAAGATGTAGAAGCAGAAATAAAGTTATTTGAGAAAATTTTAATAAACATTAAAACCACTATTTGAATAAATCTCTTTTAAATTTCTAAGAGTTTTTTTCTTTTTACAATTTCGTAACAGCATCATCTGGAACCGCATTTGAAAAGCTGGTGAATAGTAAAGAGGGTTCCACATCATCACTTTTCAGCCTATAAATAAAATAATTCCTACAAAGAATGTTTTCCTGCCCACTATGTTTTGATTATTCAGAGATGGCCGACGTAGGTTTTTACGTTTATTCATATTCCAAACTTTTCGGAATACCAAGGCAGAAGCATATACATCCTTCAATCATAGTGGAATAATATGCAAAAGCCCTTACCCTGTTTTTTCATTTATTCTGCCCACTTTTCCCATAAATTTTAATTGGAGTGAACACAGTCACTTGAGTTAAAAATATCGAAATAGGTTTGAGTAGTTGAAGCAAGTGGCAATTAGGAGGTGAAATGAATTAAAAACCTTTCGAAGTTTCATTTGTAGGTGAATTTTTAATTTATCATAATAAGTAAGATAAAGGTTATTGTATGAGCGTAAAATATTAAATAATTAAGTAATTTCAATTTATTTATGGTAGCAAATCTTAAGCTCTTTCCCTCACACTATTGTTCATTGAAAAACTGCTTATCCTTATTGCATCGAATACGTAATACATACATACCTACTACTTGTATTTAGTTAAGCTTGCTTGAGCTGTATCTGTGTCTGGAGACAAAGCCGATTACCTTTAATACATTTGTCTTTTCGGATTCACTTTAATTGATCTATCGAACTTAGAATACGTCCTTTGCCAATTCATCCACTTAAGTCAACAATTTTCACCGGAATGGGTTCACTTTGGCAACAATTTAAAGGAAACTAAAAGCCATATTAGCATGAGTAGTAAAAGCCCTACCTGAATTTGTACATCTCCAGTTACAAAACCCATTAATTGGATTAATTTCGATTTTGCGAGGGATCGTTATTGGTTCGCTTTGCTTCAATGTGTCGGGGCGCTTCGCCCTAATCCATTCTGTCGATTGTTGTTATTAGGCACGACCTGGAAACAAGAGTTGTACCCATAAAACTTTTGGGCTAATTTGAACTTTCACATCCAACAGGCTACAGTACATCTGATCCAAATCCCATTACAACAGTTTCCAGATAATTATCTCAATCGCCCCAAATTTATTGCCCATAAATTTGTGGGATCGTTGCCTTTGGAATTTTATCCGGGTGTACCTACCTGCTATCCCTCTCCCTATGTCCGCTACATTCACTGTACGTAGACAGCTTGCCATGTTATTACTCGCTTTACTTCATATTCTTGCAATTTTGAAATATTGATTTACATAGTTACCATAAGAAAATCATTAATCACAGTCAACTAACCAACAGGTAAAAAATTCGAGTACTATGATCCCTTGGGTTCTGATGATGAAGATGGCGGCAATCGAAGACCCGGCAGCTATATCGAATCTCATCATTCCCATTCCCAGCAGGTGGTGCCGCATCAACCAAACCCGAGCCATCAAGCACACAACCGCAGGGGATCCAAAAATTTCAAGTCACGTCATTCCCCGCCCGATGTAGGATCTGGTGTCGGTACCAAAGGTAATAGCACTAGGAACGGGAAGGAATTCAACATAGCAGATATGCAGGAGAATATAGTCACCACAACTACAACCCATCATTACAAGCAAGAACGACATCACCTGGATGAATTTTCTGGCGGTTCACGGAGTAACATATTTGTTAAGCGAGACTCCTGCATGACTGAGTCGACCCAACTATCTGGTGATTCCTGTGAAACTAATGCGACAGCCCTCACGACTATGACAACCTTGACAAGTTCAATGGAAGAAACGGGAAATTCATCTGCTCTCACCTCAACGGGAGTTTCAAATTCAATAGTTGCTTCTGGCAAAGCCTGTGATAGTGGGCCAAATGCTTTGCCAAATTGTATCCCTGGAAACGGAACAAGTGCAGGAAATGGACCTTCAGGGAGACGTGATGGGCGAGGACGACGGCACGCAATTAACATAATTTCCAACCCTGGCTATCAGGTGAGTTTTAATATTTCCCTTAGCAGCCATCAATTTAATCTGTTCCGCTTCCTAACTGTTGATGACTTTTTAATAGCTTTTAGATGTTAACCTTAAATATTTGCTCTCTCAGCAGGTATTACACAGCTCCCACATTACCCTGGATAGAACTTGTTCCGACAGTATAGTGTCATTGCGGTGCCGCAAATCCACTAGTGATTTAACAGATGTAAGAGACAGTGCTGCTCCAGTTGTTCCCAAGCCCAGACGTCGCGGAAGCTCAAAAGGAGGACTAGCCTACCTAGCCAGCAGACGCAGTTCCAGAGAATCGATTAAAAGTGCATGCTCAAATACATCCATTTTTTCCAACGAGGACATCGGTCCGCTTGCATTCCAGTCATCAACTCGAGGTCGACAACGGAGGACATCAAATTTCCTTGAACTTCCTGGTAAGTACTACGAAACCCTATCATTGGACGTCTCACATCCCTCCATCAGTCGGACTTCTTTGCTTCAGGTATTGTCGGAAACAATCTCGCTCTATCTGTGAATCTATTTCCATAAATTATCGTAAGGACTCAAGCCTTGTGCTCGACTTCCTTTCGCGTGTTATTTTAGTTTTCCGTTTTGTAGCCAAAACAGAGCTGAATAAAGCGAAACGTTATTAGTATGCAAATCGGCAAGAGAGATCAGATTTACTTGCGATTTTGTATACAATTTTCGGGCTTCGATTACTTTGTTATTTGACTCTCGTTTGAGGGGATTAGAAGGCGCCTGCAGGATAAAATATGGCACTTGGCCTGCTGGTGTAGTAAATTTTAAGATAAATTAGATCAACATGTTTTCGGGAACGTTGTAGAGGTTTAAGGAGATTTTATTTTTCGACTTGCCCTTTGTGGGTGGAAACGTAATCGATTGTACCTATGTCGAGTGAATTTTTATGTGAAGTTTATTTTTAAGAGGGCAATTTAAGGAATTCTCAAGTTACCCTTACCACTTGGGCCGCAGCATTGATTTTAATTGAGTCGAGTTGATATATTGAATGAGATTAATGAAATCAAGAGCAGATTTACATTTTAGTGAGCTTTATTTCAACCTTGAAAACCGATTAGCTATTGAGTAATCATCTTGCGCTATTAGGTTAGGTTAGTCAGGTCAGTTGGCGGCTATTGTAAACCTGTCGGCTTCACATAGACCTTAATATGGTTCGTTGTGGTACCATTTCGCAGGAACCTCACCTCTACGGTGAATAATTGAACTAGCTGCATCGATTGAAAAACCTGGTTAGGTCCTTTAGCTCGACGCTGGCGAAATCCTCTAGTCCATTAAGGAAGAGTTTGCCAAGGGCCTCCGACAAACTAACGAAAAGGCAGTGACTCGTTATAACCGCAGCGTTAATACTGAAATTCCGCCGGCTTACCTCAAATAAAAACACCATTTTGTTTTTTAGATTCTTCATTTTGAATGAAGAACGAAAATATCAACTGAAAACAAGTAGTTTGTATTTGGAAACTAAGAAAGAGATTTGTTTATTTACGAGATTTCAGATGTCAACAATTAGAGTAGCTTATTTCATTGACGGTTCGAGATAACATTACCGGTGGGGGCTTTTCTTGCATAGGGGGTGAACAACTTCTAAAGACACCAGTAGACACGATTATCTTTGGTGGTGTCAAGTTTTTACTCACTAAAAATACCACTCTAGGGATTTGTCGATACACACCACTACTCCCGGGTACCTTTTCGTCCCTACCCCTTGCGATCTCAAGCGATAGAGACCCGGACTAATCCAGGTTTCTTCCCTCACCTCGATTTCTCGGGTCAGCGCAAGCATTTACTTATTACACACCTGTGCCACTCTTATTTCTTCCATCCAGTGGTGTACCATCAGCTTTCTGCTTCTGCTAGCTAGTGCAGGGCACTGGCACACTATATGCACAGCCGTTTCTTGCTCCTCCTCGAAAATGTTCATCAAAATCAAATCTCAGAGCCCTACGATCCATATCCAGGATCATCCTCTGTTCAACACTTCTGGTCACTACAATCGCCATCTTAACCTGTCTACACGAGTACGCTACGCTGCACTGTTCCCAGTGTTTCCTCGTGGTGCACGTCTCTAACAGGCCGATTGCCGTCACAATTCAAAAGTGGCGCTAGACGAGTTATTTTGACAACAAACAAAATGCTAAATAATTATTAAAAAAAAGAAAGAAGAAGAATAGAACAGGAAAAAAAGAATACAATATTTCAAATTAATTTACATACCTACGTTAGATGCTTCAGTGTAGATAGACAGGGTAAGAACTATTCAGAACTGATATCCTAAATCGCGGTACTAGTAAATTTCTGTTTCGCTGAGATGTTGTAAATTGGAAGTATTCACGGAGGTATGGTGGTTTGTTCCTTCTATTCAGCAGCTTGAATAGAAACAGCCACGCTCGTCGTTTGAGGTAAATATCGAGACTGTACCCGACAAGGCTTAATCTGAAAGGTGTTATATGGTTAAACCTTCGTAGTTTGCAAATAAACCTAAGACAGTTGTTAAAGGCGACCTCTTATCGATGGGTACACTACACTGACTATATAAGTGAGGAAAAACCAAGCTCCCATAGGTGAAATGGAGCAGTATTAATGCCTTCCCCAATTCCAGACGAGTACTTCTCGGAATAATATAGGCTGAAACCTGCATAACCCAGCATATATCTTGTCAATCCTCGCACTTACGTTTTCACAGCAGTTCATTTTTTGCCCCAAAATAATACCGAGATTAGTTACTTTATTTAGGACTGGCAATGGAGAACCATTTAAGACTATATGAGGAGCATTACTTAAAGCAGGAGAATTGAGATTTTCTGGGCTTAAAAGTAATCTGTTCGCAATTAACCAATCATATATTCTACCAAGATCGGCTTTTATATGTTCGATGCAGTCCTCAAGGAGCCCGATAGGCCTACCTAAATAGACCTGAAAATCATCAGTGTAAAGATGAATTTTCACATCATACACCACACTTGGTAAATCATTGATGAAGAGGGTGAATAAAAGCGGTCCCAGTATTGATCCCTGCGGTACGCCACGTAAAAGAACCAAATGACCAGAAATTACGCCATCGATCCAACGATCTGACAAGAAACATGCTATCATAGAGACAGCACACGAGCTAAAGTTGAAGTACGTGTGTAATTTGTGAATAAGTAAGCTGTGGTCAACGTAATCGAAAGCCTTAGAATAATCAAGTGATGTTAAAGCTGTGAAGTGATCATTGTCCAAGGCTTTTCTTATGTCAGTGGATACCCTCAAGACAGCTGTCTCACAACTACTTATGAAAAGATCTGAAAGCAGACTGCCAACAAGACAGCAATACATTCCCCTCGACATAAGCCAGAAGTTGCTTAGACATAATCTTTTCAAGCATTTTCGAGAAAAAGCACAAAATGCTTATTGGACCAAAGTCAGATTTCGTTTGCAGAAGACATCTTAGCAATGGGCAACCCAGTGATAGTCTTCCAACTTACAGGAAACGAAGAGAACATTAAACATGTGTTCACAAGGTGGAGGATGTAATCACAAAAGAAGTAGTCCCTTAATAAGACGGGACTATAAGTTGTCAGGTCCAATTGCTGTGGATTTAATTAAGCCCATCATGGATAGTAATTCATCTAGATTTACATTTCGATAATAAAACGGGTAAGCAGAATTTCAGATTCACTGAGGCATCGGGCAAGTTCGCAGAAAAAATACTTGTTGAATCCATGGGGTTCACATTGTCAGAATTAAGTTCATCTGAATCAAAACGGCATTGAATCTTTTCCTTACCATGAATACCAGCGTTATTTAGAATAGCTGGGGTCGGGCCGAGGTTAGTCTTAAATTCCACACTAAAATAGTGTCGTTTAGCCCATTTGATTACTGCGGTAGCTTTATTACGGGTGATTTTGTAAAGCAGACGTGCCTCTTCGAATTTAAGGCGTTTGTAGCGTTGGAATAACTATTCCCGTACGGCGATTAGAGCCTGAACCTATTGTTTAGTTTTAAGTGGGGAACATATATCAAGTAGATGCGATACACGGGACCATGCACACGGGGCGGGAGATGGGGTGGTGGTGTGGGGGCGGTTGGGGGGGGGGTTACATTTACTTAACTTCTTGATTAGGAAAAATTTGACTGAAATACTAAAAAAATAACCTAAAATCTATATGACCATATTTTTTAATTGCATAGCCCCTTTATTTTTTATTTAATGAAATTAGATAAATCCCTGCCGTCGCCATTCCTGTTTAGTTCTATACACATTTCAAGGCTTCCGTGACCGACGACCAGACGACCAATTTGAAAGTTTATCTATTCCGACCATGAATTCGTCATTCGCTGGTAGTTAAAGTTCCAATTTTGTAGATTTTATTCGTTGGTCGTCGTAATTGTGGTTAATACTTTACACCACTAGTTCGCCCACGTATCAGTATAACAACCTCTAAATAACTTTTCTTTACAAATTTGCTAATTACCATACATATAACCCTTCCTTCAACTTTTTATTCATATCCAAGGTAACTATTACCCCATTCCGATTATATCCAGACGGTACTAGCTAAATATAAGGATTTATCAGAAAGGCAATCTTGACTTGCTCAAAATTTCTTTCGTCCTTAAATAAGTAAATAAAATCGCATCAAAGGAGTCTAATTCCACACTGATGAAAACCTTTTATCTTCGCGTATAGGGTTGAAGGTTGGTTAAAGTAAAAGGATCCCTGACTGGATTTAAAGCTTAACGAAACGGTAAATGGATAACTTATCTAATCGCAGAAAACGTACCATGAAGCAGGACCATTACTTCTGATTTAATTAAACTTTTCAAGAACATTTCAAATAAATGCAACGATAAGCGTGAAATAGTTTCAAATCAGAGCTAAAAAAACTGTATAATTTTGCTTCCGCCAAGGACTCTCGACCGTTGGAAGAACGAAGTCCTTGCAGTGCAACAACTATCCGTACTTTCTATGAATTTCAAGAGCACATGAATATGAAAAATGCTTAAAGTTTAAAGTAGAAAAGTAAAACGTGGGGAGGAAAGTAGTCGAATATCCTGTCTCGGACAAAATGTCGAGAGGATATATACGACGAGAGGCAAAAGATGGAAGGACCATTTGTTCTGTTTGTAGTTGGTCGGTGCAAAAATATTTACACACAAAATGTGTAATTAAATAAATTCACAAGCTTTACCAATCGCCCAAGGTACTGAGGGATTTAATAGAATTGCCTTGGTTTCGGGTGTCTAGTAAGAGAATAGCTCGAACACGTTTCAGAGTTCAACTACTCGAAAATAAGTCGGGCACGTGTTCAGTTTTGTATAATATTTCTGCGAAAATTCACTAACTTCTCGTTTTCGATTGTGTAAGATAAAAAAAGAATATATATTGCTAAGCGACCGTTCAGTCAAGTACATTAATAAAAATAAACATTAAAAGAAAGCTTCCTGCATTCTTTTTTATATAAGTTTATCAACTACATCCTAGGTCTATGCTTTATTATAAAAAGATGACTTCATTCTACTCTTATTGACATTCGCAAAAAACCTTATTTACTTAAGACCACTTTACAATTTCATTACAGACGCACAATTCAATTAATTTTCAAAATTAACAAAAATTTCTTTTGAAGTTTGAATCCCCGTCCTCATAATAAGATCCATCCATCCATAAGGACGGGGGTCCTCATAATAAGATCCATCAAATATTTGCTCCCTTCAACTTTTTGATAAAGGACACGAAATATTTGGGACTTTGTTTATGTGTGTCACGCAGAACCCTTTTGGTCGCTACAGGCAAAGGTACTCATTCCATTAATAACCCCTTGTGACGTCATTATTACTTTAATTAACAAAACTCTTGTACAGTCGAAGACAAAATTTAACTAATTGCAAAAGTAATTCAAGCGAAAAATTTTATTTGAATGGACGACCTGTGCCTTCTCTCTTTCATAAGTTTCGGCATCCTTAGAAAATGGCATTACGTGTGTATATCGAAAAACAAAAGTCAAAAAATATAGGTACTCGTATAATACGAAAAATATCCAAGAAATTTTCTGCTTTTAATTAAAGTTTTACGCTGAATCACTTTTCGGTGGATTCCCTTCCTCAAAGGCAAATAATGTATATTACATAGGCACTTTTGATGTAAAGATAATTTCAGATCTTCCAGGCAGAAAATTTTGCGAGAAACAATCTTCTCGTGGATGAGGGAATTTTGGCATTTCGCTTTATCTGTAAAAGATAAATTGTTGCGGGTTGAATGAACATGAAAAGTTGTTTCGATTTGAACCCTTATATTCTTGGGATTAACATCAGCTGCTTAATGCTGGCTACAAACTAATAAACTTAAAAGCGCTATGAAAATGAATTTTCCAAATGGAGCCAAGGTCTTAGTTTAGAGGTGAATGATGCTACCTATATCTATAGGTTATAGAGACTTTGTAATACGTTGTAGGTACGTTACGTAGAGCAGCCTTTCAGCGAAATTAAAATTTTTAATGACGAAGTTACTTTGAAAAAGGATACCTTCATGGATTTCTTTGTAGCGTTCGACAGAGTTTTGAAATGAGGGGTATACATCGGATTATATGAAACCAAAATATAAAAAATGGAAATTTATACCTACGATGAAGCTAATGAAGCTGAATTACGTTTCTTTTTGGATGACTAGTAAAATGCTTTCCGAATTTTCAAATATTCCGAATAATTGGAAGAGAGAAATTCAACGACATTAAGTGAACCACCAAACAGACTATCTCTGCAAGTGATATTTATCCGTAAGCAAGCAGACTCTTAAATTTGATTTAATTTATTCAGATTCATCAAATACTGACTACTACATCAAAATAACAATATAATTACATAAGAAATAGAAAACGTAAAGATACCAAAGCCGATTCTTCAATTGAGGTCTCGACAAGTGAAAACCAATAAACTCAAACTCCAAATGATTACACAGGTCTACAAAAAATGGGGTGATGAGTGCGCTTGGGCAGCTGGGGGTCATTTCCGAAGTTATTTGCTGCGCAGAATCCGAATCCGAGGTCAAAATTGGACCATCACGTCAGTATTTTGAGAAATTTGCGGTTATGTACTCAATAATGGGGTTTTATTTTGGCTATTTTTGAGGTTACGAGATGCAACAATTTTATTTGGTCTTTTTTTCCTAATTGCGTCATATAATACTACTCTTTCACTTCAAAATAAGCTATGAAGCGGCCACCTATGATTTTTCCTTGCAAAGTTACGACCATTTTTAGTTATGAAGTTCATAGTTGACGGGCTGAGAGTAAAAATGACCTATTAATAAGGTTCGGGCAAAAGTAGCTTAGAAAATGTTCCGCGCAAACACGAATCGCGTGAGATTCCGGGCAAAAACGAATCGTAGAAAATTTCCGGGCAAAAACGATTTAACTACAAAAAGTAATTTAAAGTTAATGCAGTTAAGTAATTAAGTTGTTTTTGGCCGGAAATTTTCTACGATTCGTTTCTGCCTGGAATCTGTTATTCAAAATATTTAAATGCACTCCGCGCTTGTCAAATGGTTGGTCATATATGACAGTAATTTTCGCAAAATGGCGTCCATCTAAAACGCTTGTACAGACCTTGCATTCTCTAGACTGTTGTTGTGGTGAACCAAAATATTCTGAATAGGTTGTAAAGATAAAAACTTTCTTCTTTACGATTTTCCGCACCTTGTTTTTAAAGAGAAGACTTTCCTTTATAGTCTTTTCGTTGAAGTATTAAGCTTGAAAATCTCCATGTCATGAGTATTTTGTTCTGGTTCTGGTTAAGAGAGTGTGCAGTTTTAATAGTGTGCATGGAATGGTTAATCTGTGGCACAAAAAATGAAATAGTTACGACACATTTGGTGGTAAAATGGTGACGACTGTCATAATATCCGGAAATGTCAAAATTTAAGGTACTATAGTAATACCGGAAAAAGTACCAAAAAATAAGCCCTTTTTTAATCATTTTTTTCTCAGCCGCTTTATTAGATATTATCATGAAATTATAACATTATTAGTCCTTAAAGTTTAGAAAAAAATTTTTATTAGTTAATTTCTATTTTTTGCCTTATTGGTAGTGGGCGCTGAAGTCAAGAGCTCGAAAAAAAGATAGTCTGATGAGTGAGAGATAATCTCAGAGTTGAGAGGTCTGAAACAAAAAGTTCGAACGGAATTTTATAAAGGAAGGTTTCTTACCTTGTAATTTACCACAATTAGTAAAAAATTTAAAAAAAATGGCGAAAGTTGGAAAATTTTTTTTTAAAAAATTGCATTTTTTTCACCCTTTTTCTCTTGCCAATTTTTAATTTTTGTCTAAAATGTGGTAAATTACAAAAGGGTTTACCTTAACAAACAAACCGCACCCAGGTTTAATAAAATCGGTTGAGTAGATCCTGAGATTAACTCTCACTCAGTTGAAAAAATGTCATTTCAAGAAAAACGCGTTTAAAGTTTTGGTGCGCTCTTTGGCCTCTTACCCATCTTTCCTTTATAATACGGACCCCATTTTATTTAGATATAAATGCGTTTGGCTACGACCAAATTATAACTTTACACGTGTATGAGAAACAAGAATGAATATTATAAGTATAAAGGAAACCGGTAAGCTGGAGCGCGCGAGGCAGCTGCGGAGAGTCGAAATCACGCTACGAAGGCGGTCGAATATAAAGTGCTGTAACTTTTTTTCTATTACGAATTTCGTTATAAAAATTTAGTAGGTTATTCTTGATAGTATTATGAATCGAAAAATGAAAAAAACAAAAATTAAATTTTTTGAAAATTTTTCCGGTAGTAGTATACCTTAAACAGGCTCAGTACATAATTTATGATCATCTTTCCAGTAGTTTTTAATGTGTTCGTAGGCAATTTTTACGGAACTGAATCGGAAAATTTACGTGACTCATAAAAGTGACGTTTTTTTAAGATGTTGCGAAAGCCTAGGGGACAACCCTTTGATGCGTTAGCATAGTTATCCGGAGAGGAATTAGGGTAAGGGGAGTGATGGAACTTGAATGTATTGTTTTTTAATTTCTGTCCAGAGGCGGAGTGGAATTTTTTAAATTCCAATTAAAAACTCGGGGAGACTGAAGCCCGAACCTTGGAATCATGGCACGGTGATCATGCCACTTAACCAATTGATTCAACTCGGTCTCAAAACTGTGGGATTTGAAAAAAATTAACCGCGACAATTTTCCCGCAGTAACCGGTAAATTTTACGGTTCTATACCGTGATTTTACTGATACACAGTGCTCATTGTTCAGGAAAATTTACGGTGCTGACAGTTGCAACAATATTATCATGTTTAGTAGGCTGTGAACAGCTGTAACTTTGACATATGAAAAATAACGCGAAATTTAAATTAAATTCTCTTATCAAAAAAGGCACAGCAAAACGTCTTGATTAAATTTTAGTTTAGGCTAGGCGTGACGGCTTTGTTGCTTATTTTTAATTTAAAAATTATTAAATAATTCGTTCATTGTCTTACTTTAATTACAATTACATCGTCATCATGTTATTGAATCATATTAATTTAAAACTCCACCTTAAATCGGTTCTTGGATATTTCCGTTCAATAAATCTCTTTAATAAATTGGCTGCACTTGAAAAGCTCCCTTACGAAGAGCCTCTTAATTCCTCGTCTCCACCCAGATTTTGTATACATAGACCCCCAGCAGTTAAGTCAATTTCCGACCGATGTAACTAAAGTCATCATCCCACATCGAAATCACCTTCCGATAAGAAAAAGCTACATGGGTGATTCTGGTGTTTTTGTGAAAAATTGCGTTAGCCTTGCTTTCTAGAAACACAATGAGAAAAATCACTCATTTCCTGCTGAGTCTTATACTATACGAGAATGGGAAACTCAACACAACACTTTTCCACTTCACTCAACGATGACATTCACTCGAATCTGTTGGTTTCTCAGCGGAGCACAATAGGAACGACCCCACAGCCACCTTTTGATGAAATATTACAGAAATCCCTGAATATTTATCATGTTGAGATTTTCATTACTCACAGTTTTTTTCTTACAGTTCCAGATCACATACGACCACGTGTTTGCTCCTTGCCAGATCGGCCCTACAATCCCCGTGTAAGTGATGATTTATACCGGCTACGACATTTTTCTATTAGCAAGGGAACCGTTGTGAATTGCGGAGATTCCATCATTTCGAGGCGGTCAAGAAGCAATACCAGCGTTAACTCAACAACAAGCAGGTGAGTAGAGAAAAAATCCACTCAGATGAAGTTCTATCTCTCTAATTCTTTAATGGACCATAATTTCTGGTAATCGGATGGCAAGACAAATTGCTGTCTGTTCTTGTTTTTGCAAGGGTACGCCGGTCTAATGGGCATGTTGTTAAGGAAAAACAGCAGCAAACTGAGATATGATGGGACATTTTGTGTAAAATTAAGTGAACAAATAACAGACAGATTATAGTTATAATTTTGGATCGAAACTGATGGCGTCATCATTTGGTAATTGCAAAAAGGAGGAGAATAATACTTAGAACTTAAAGTTAAGTCCATAAAATTTACGACTACTGACGAAATTAACCATGTGTTTAAGCTTTCTGACACCTCTGGAAACTTATTACGACATTACAATCGATTTGATCGTCACAACAATGCCATTAGTTCGAACGAACCCCAATAACCACAAGTAGTCAACGTCGTCAAACTACTTTGTTCCGTTGAATTACGATGGATATTTGTGTGTCCACGTAGATCCTTATCTCCCCCAAATTCTAATAAATCCCACCAATGTAACTTTTATTAGCTCAACGTCTTGGGTTTTACCAAAAGGTCCTTTAGAAGGATAATTCAATACTTATGTAGTCCCCGTATTAGCTTAATATCGACAGAAATAAATCACCTCCCCTGATAGAGTTATTTCTTGGACTATTCATAAGTTTGTTTCCGTGCCAGTCTTTTCGCCAAATGGACGACAAATCCTAAGTGCGTTTTGGATGATACCAAACTTCCCAGGATCTATACATGTGTAGTTGCAAACTTTTGGTTTACTGCAAACATGCGACCGTTTGGTTTCTGAAACGTAAAAGCAATAAATCACTTAGTTCTCATGATCTACAATTTAACGACATATATGGTGGTGGGGGAAATAATCGTCATGACAAAGGACAGTAATTCGAACATTTTTGCCGGTCCTGAAAGCTTTGTTTGTTGTCCTTCAAATTATAGACAAATAACGTCCTCTCAATTAATTGCCCAAACTTACAATGAAATGTCCAAACTATATCACCTGGCTCGAGCGAAATTGGTCCTCAGCGAAACACTTGGGGCTATTTTTGGAGCTTTTTCCAAATTGATTGATGGACAAAGGTAAGCTAACGTTTTCGTTAATGACCAAATGTCACGCATATCCGTAACCCATGGGAGTTTTTACGTGGAATTAAACTTTCCTAGGGAATTCGCTAGTTTCAACAGTGTAGTATGAGAACGCAGATTTCAAAATCATTTTCTCCTTCAATTTGATTAGATTTCTTAATTTCGCTCAGTTTCTTATACAAAAAAAACTTTTTAAGATTTCTAGCAGCTCTGTTTCTCTGAATGCTTTGAAATTCTTTGGAAAATAAACAGATACCTAACCTCTTTGTGTTTTTGAAAAAAAAAAATTTGTTTTTAATTAGAAATTTGTCTGCGAGATATTTTGTAGAAAATGACTACTACGCAAAGATTGTCCGAGTTGCCTGAAATTCAAAAGTCGAGATCAAAGAAAAAATTCAAGTCATCTCAGATTATTTGCCAAAACAAGAAGAAAAACAAATTGAAGCCAACGACATTGGGGCAAAATGAATATTTGAACGGAGTGCTTTAGATTGCATTTCACTGTGGACGGGGGTGGTGTCAACAGCAGGACCCATCCAATGTTGTAGAAGTCAAATGTTTTGAATTTATTTGGATAACAAACAAAGAAGGGAAAGACGGGATAATTTCTGAATAGGAAAAAATAAATGAGATTATATTAATCTTCTTCTTCCTATTTCGAAGTAGATTGGGAGAAGGAAATTTTGTATTTTCATGTTTGGGGGATCAACATCCTAAATAGACAGGATATGGTACTGCGTACTGACAATACATTTTGTTACAACTTCTCATAATATATTTTTTAAGCAGCCTTTAGTTTTTAAAGTCCATTAAGACACATCATTTAGAAGAGTACGTGCGAACTTTAACCGCTTTGACTATATGGAGAAGCCATTTCACTTTCCTTTAACTCCCGTTACTTCGAGTATTGCCGTTCTGTCTGGGTAACTGGATGATGTGCAGACTGCACTTGCGGGTTTCAATCCCGCTTCGTTTCCCTCGACGGACTCCTCTCCCTTGCTGCCTTTCTTTGATGATGTTCGTCGCTGCGTCAAGCAAGTGAAGAGTGATATTAGCTCTTTTTCCTCTGCTGTTTCGGGCAACTGTGACGCATTGTCCTCCATTTTCTCTGATGTCAGAGCTCTCTCTGTCCGCCTTGAGGGTTTGCCATCTTCTTCTGGCTCGACTGAGGTTGACCTACCGCTGTCCCTGCCACTGGCTGGTCCTGAGCACCCTGTTGTTTCGGCTCCAGGTGATAAACCTGGATCTGGTCCTGAGCACCCTGTTGTTTCTGCTCCTGAGTCCGGGCTTAATTTTCCTTCCATTCCCCTTTCTCAAGGGGCCCGTAGTGTTTCCGGGCCTGCCCTTCGCGAATCCGTGCGCCGTGGTCGAGGACGCCGCGTTGCTTTCTGGCCCGTTGGTCGGTGGTCAGCCTTTTGCCTTCCCTGCTCCTGCTGTTCCGGGGCTGGACGTCTCTCCTATTCCACATCTGTTTCAATGTCCTTCAGATGCTGTTTTGTTCCTAAGCTATCTACCGGTCCTCTACCGAAATTGATTTTTGTCTTTCGACTTACACCTGGGACCTCTTGTGAGATTAGGTTATATCTAAGGGTATTGACACGTCTGAAGTGTCCTGTAGGAAGATAAGTGGTACTTCAAGGCCCTACATATCTTTCCTGTTGTCTGCGCCTACTCCAGTGGCTGATACTCTACTTGGTGATAATTTCTGGCCCGTGGATATCTTTTGTAAGATCTTCGTACCCCATTTTCGCCGTGCCAGGCCGGTAGTCGCTCAGTCTCCCATTTTAAAAAACAACTCTACTATCAGAATTTGAGAGGGCTGAGAACTAAAACTAATAATTTTTATTTCTCATCAGTTTACTGTGATTTTGATTTGATACGTGGTTACACCGGGGTATTTCGGATGCCGAGCTGTTTAATGACTCTTCTCAGGTTTTCCCTAGGAACAGGCATGCTGTTTCGTCTGCACGGGTAGGTGGAGTTCTCAACGCATGCAGGCATTTTCTAAATAATAATTTAGTGGACCCTCCTTCTTTTTCCGATCAACTTGATCTGGAAATAGTAAACGAACGTATATATATGTAGATCTCCATTCCACTCTAGCAGGCAGCTTGTAAGTATTGAAGGTTATATCTGGGACTCGATAATCCGTGTCGATCTTGCTATCGATGCTGCCTAACTTATAAAGGATGCTAGAATGCCCGTTCACCCCCTACTTTCAGCATCCCATACCTATCAGTTTGGCTACTCTTGCCGCTGTCATACTTCTGCAGTATATTTCCAGTAACAACAGGCCCAGCGTGACCTCCAAAGCCGCTGTGGCATGGTAGACAGACGGCCAGTTATTTCCAGACCGGCTACTCTCCATAGTGTCTTTAGGTTACAGCTCTTATCCAGAGTTGTCCACCAGACTAGTTAACCATATCAAAGAAGCGGTCTGACTTTGGCCGTGGGAGCCTAAACTCCTGTATTTTCCTCTTTCTAGTGAAAAGCATAAGCCCGTCTTTGATGCGTTAGCATGGTTTTGGACGGAAGGGAATTATGGTAAGGGAAGTGAGGAAACTTGAGTCTTGTTTTTACATTGCTGCGAGCTAGATAACAGCCCAGAGATGGAGTGGATTATTTTTAATTTCTTAATAAAAGCTCACGGGGTCATCTGGTCTCGAACCCGGGACCAATGGTATGTTGGTCTTGCCGCTTAACGTATTGATCCAACTCCATCCTGTGTGTCCTGTGGTGTATTCTCTGAACACCAGAGATCCTTCAATCACTTATACCACTGCATGCAGCTTCTCTTAAGTATAGGCATGCTGGCTTTTTGAAATGTGATAGCCCTGGCTTACAACTGTTATGCGCCCGTGTAGCCTCTCCAGCAATTTCAGTATAAATGATGAGAGACTAATTGGTTTGTAATCTCTTACTGATAACTGGCTTTTGGAATGAAGATTATCTTCATCAAGCTGCGGGTATGAATCCTAGCCAGTGATAGTCGTGTTATTTAATAACTTAGTGCCCTCTGAATCATAATTAGCTGAATCCCATCATCAAGGAATTTTAGGGGACCGAACGAATTTACTACCCATGCTAAAGTTCGTTCATTGAGTATGGGCCTTATAAGGTTTCAATCCTTCGTTCTGAGCACGATCCCCGCTCCTGTTGCAATGAGTATGGAGGAGTGTATTTAACAGATCCTTTTTGGTGGTATTCTATACTCTGTTGCCCCTCTTATTGAACACAGAATAGGTGGATCTATTAACAAGACCCTTCTTAGTCTGAATGCTTCGGCACTCGCTTCTATAGATGCGCAAAACTTCCTCCATGATGACCTTTTTGCTAATGTTATCGCCGTATTAAAGTCCAGATAACTAGACTAGTCTATTTGATACCTGCTTTTCTTAGCCTCATTAAAGAGCCTACGCGATTGTACTCTAACCTTTACCAAAATAATTCCAAAATAAATTACATTATATATGGACCTTTTAATTTTCCGGACAAAAACGAGTCAGAGAAAACCTCCGGGTAAAATCGACTTAACTACTTATATGCCTACCTTGTAGATAGGTAGTTTTGGTTTTCAGCCTGTCAATTCATGATCGGGGGATGATGAGGATGATGTGTGGTATTGTGTGGTATGAAGTCAGGTAAGACAACATATCTAGTTAGGTATGACTTCGATAGAATTAAAAAGATTCCAAAACAAAAAATGTTAGAAAGTAATCACAAATATATTTTGAAAGCCGCCACGTAAGGGGCCATTCTAGTATTATGTAACACCATTTTTAAAGATTTTTGACCCCCCCATTTAAACGCGCCATAACATTTCGTGTTGCCCCCCCCCCTTAACGTTACGTAACACTTACATACCTAAAAATGTCAATTATGTTGCGAAAAATACCGGAATAAGAAATGTAAATTAAACGAAATTTCAGTCCACTTTGGCCCTAATGTGTGTGCGTGAAATTCGTAAGTTCATGCTTGACCCCCCCCCCCCCCCTATAACGCACCGTAACGGTTTCCAAGACCCCCTAACTGCCTTACATAATACTTGGGATGTTCAAGAGCTAACTGCAATAAAAATACGATTGCCACGCTTTGCATATTTAAAACCAACTTTAACTGCTACAGGGCCATTCAGAAACTTCGCACCAACAGAAATGTTTAACATCGTTGACGCTTTGTTCTTTGGATTTTCCGGAAAATTGTTTCAATGCATTTGATCCAATAGTATATTAAAGTAATTTCGCACCATCTGTGGCAATGTTTTTTGTCATCTCAATTTTCCGAGGAGCAATATTTCAATGTGCAGTAGGAATAAAAAAAATACGATATTTCTCTCAATAATGAATTTTCCTTTATCCTTTTCCATTTCAAGAGCCGATGTTTTATTTTCCCATTCCTATTTGTTCGAGAAATCCCATAAATCACGCCTTTAGGGTCCACTTTTATGTTCTATTGCCTTTTATCAGACAAAATGTATTCGTCGAGCAAGTCTGAGTCATCTTGAGCGTCAGAAAAAAGGATTTCCAGAACACGTTCTGCTCCTATAGTCGCACAATTTTTAACTTAGCGTAAAGCAACGAACCTATAAAAGGTATCCCATTTGCTCCCCAGCAAGGAAAATATATTCACGTTTTCATTGAAAAGAGCAATCTAGCCCAATACGTTTTCAGATTACAGTTGACTCATAAAAGAAGTATTAAAAGCCCTCTGATTCCCTGAATTGGGACAGAAGCGAAAAGCATTTCTCCCTTTGTCATATACCTTTCAGGAGGATACCTTTTCGGGATATGATTTCCAAATTTTGTATGAAGCTAGTTGGGAAACGAGTGGAGGATTATTGACCAGGATCGTAGTAAGGCTTCTTTGAACAATTGCAAAATTGTTTAATCCCCACTACAAAATTTAAGTTTGAATTAATTAGAATTTCTCGCAAGTCACGTAATGAGTCTTTACCTTTTATAAGAAACGTGCTCTTCTACGACTTTAGAAATTTTTAAGTGGCTGAGCGAATCTCATTAGGGCAAAGATTTTTTTTAGCTTTTAACCAAAGCTTTGTTTTTAAACTATATTTGCATCAAAGACGTCTTTGACTTCTACATCAAAATGATCGTTAACACAAGGCATCTCCCACGCAAAATTCACAAAACAAAAAAATTTAAAACATCTGCTTCGAGCTGCCATACTTCATGCCTTAATTTCTCCGAGGGAATCCTTTTTTTGAGAAGAACTTTTAAGCAAAAAAATGTAGAATTGGTCCATTTATAAAAGCATAAATGAATGTCGTGGGGTAGGTAGGTACGTCAAAAGTATGCTAAAAACGTTTCAAAAAACGAGCGAAGTGCTAATTCATTTCAATATTTTTCTTTTAACTTTTCATGCTGAAAGTATGTTCGCAAACCCTGAAAACACTTTACTCGTAGATATTTTGTCGAATTAAATGGCAAGGAATGACTTGTGAATTAAAAGAAATGCTAATTCCTGGCACGTTTCAAAGTGGTTAATGTGAAATTTTCAGTTTTAGTTGGAAAAGCTTCAGTTTAAATTGAACGAGAACAAATTTAATTACAACGTCCCGAAGGAGGAACTATTCCGAAAGTCTTTGTACATTTGTTCAACTTTTATTTCTTGTGTAACTTGTCCTGTTTAGGCATGGCATGGAAATTTGGGAGGAGCTACCAGGAATTTACTTAAACTAAATTAGTTAGAAGGCCTCCATTTAGTAATTCTTCCAATCTTCCAAATTTATTTCGTCGCAAGTTAAACAAATGTTTAAATACTTGAAGAATTTTAGTCCTTTGACAAACACAGACTTTGATGTTGAACTAAAATAAGAACATAAATAGTTTCTTAAGTGTAAGGAAGTTTTAACTGTCTTATTGGCTTTCAGTTTAGGTATAGGACTGAAAACTTCGTCCTTAAAATGCAATTTAACTAAGGAAGCTCTAAGGTGTATTTTAAAATTTTTTAATTTAGGTGAGCACCACAGAGCATATGCTCATAGGTTTATTTATGAAACGTCAATATGTAATTTAGCTTAAGGTAAAACTAAAAATTGAACTTTCGAAAGTTTGACTTATTCATAATAAGACTAGACAAGAACGAACATTGTCCATGCACCGATAGCTTCGTACTTAAACTGTTCTACTTTATTACTTTACTACGTAGTTCTGTATTCTGCTAAATAGTTAATGGAAATACCAACATTCAAAAAATTTAATGAAGCAAAACAATTGAGTGTTAATTAAAAACAACTTAACCATATAAGTCGTCGGTGAATTTCTTTATTTACAAACAGATTCGCCCAAACTGGCTACTACAACGAAAAGCATTCACTTAGGAGGTGTGACATCGACGCAATTATCTCATGCATTCCGCAATGTATTCGGTAGAATGGAACATGGCAAAAGTCGGAGTTCCTCAAGGACCGGGCCGGGATGGAAATACCAACATCATTTAGAAGTTCGGAGGAGTTGATCGTCCACTGCAATAGATCATACAAAAAAGTGATTTGAAAAACCCTGCGACTCATCTCGAGTGAGTCGAGCGATCTCAGTTCGAGTCTAGCATGATAGGGAGAAAGAGAAAAAGGATCGCGCCAGGGAAGGCCATGAAGAGCAAACTTAAGGAATCCTGACTGGACGGCCTCGATACGGTTGATATGGACAGCAGAGTAAGTTTTGCATACCACACAAGCTTATTCCAGAAGGGGTCTTACAAAAGTGCAATAGAGGAGCCTAGTTAAGTAGGGGTCGTCGAGCTCCTTGGAAGAAATCCACGTGGTTCTCGAAGGATAGGCGGGAATTAAGGACTGCCCCCAAATTCTTGACCTTATCTGGCCTGTTCAGGACGCAACCGTCCAAAGAGTAGTCGAAGAAGATGGGAAATCTTCGGTGGGTAAAGGTCATTACGGTGCATTTGGTAGCATTAAGGGGGAGACGGTTTCTGGGGCACCAGTCGCAGAAAATCGGATATCGGAACTTAGGAAGGCACAATTATCGGCGCACAAGACGACGCGAAAGATTTTTGCATCATCAACGTAACACAATATTCTGGAGGCAGTCAGGGGTAATGAGACATCATTAATAAAGATGATGAAGAGAAGAGGGCCAAGAACGCTGCGCTGGGGTTACCCGGAAGAAACAAAAATTTAGCACCGCAGAACAGAATACGCTGTGTTCGTCCGAACAAGTAGGAGGACAAAAAGTAGAGGAAAACCAAGAAGATGAAGCTTGCAAATGAGTATCTCGTGGTCAATTCTGTCAAAGGAATTGCTGAAGTCAGTGAAGATGCAGTCAAAATGAAAGCTTGACTCAATCAAGGGCAGACAATGATGTGCGAATTCGAGCAAGTTGGTGATAGCGACTTACCGTTGATGAAGCCATGCTGAAAAGAGCCAATAAAGTATCTGCAGTGAAAGCGAAGCACGTTACTGACTTAGGCCTCGAATACCTTCGCAACATGGCACAAGTTAGCAATGGGTCTATAATTTTAGATGTCAGACTTGTCGCCCTTCCTGTGAAGAGGAATTATCGCAAAATCCTTCCAACGTGAGGGGAAACGGCCACAGCAAAGAGACAGGTTGAACAGATAACAGAGGATATGGGAAATCGAAGAACAGCACTTTTCCAAGAAAGACAAAAAAAATATTCAGCGATCGTGGCGTCGTAGAATACTAAGTCCTTGGGTTCAAGGGAGGCGTTTGGAAAACCTACTCAAATGGGTAAAATGCGGAAAAAATGTATCACAGTCAGAATCACAGAACAATGTAAGAAAGAAATCGGCAAAAAAGTTAGCCACAACATTGGGGTCGTTGCTTTCGAGATCGCCGAGCCTGAGAGAGGAAGGGCAGCCGTCAGAGTGTCACGTAGAGTTAATAAAACTAAAAAATTTTTTGAGGCTAGAATGCAGAGTGTATCGAATGCTCGACAGAAATCGGTTGTAGGACGTCTGGTATTCGCGAGAGTACCGAAAATAAAGGTCGTGGTAGGCCTGGTAGTCCACGTCGCATCCAGAGGAGCAGAACCTTTTTTTTTACACATTGGGTAAAGCATTTATAGCTGACGTTATAAAATAAGCAAACAGCCTGTTCGATAAGGATATAGAAGTCAGCTGCCTTGAAGAGAAAAGAGTAGCCGCCAAGTAAAGAAGAGGAGCAGTTAGGGGCCTTGAAACAGAAGAGAACCTGGAGTGCAAGATGATGGTAAGACTCCGGGGATAAGGGAGACTGGCACCTACTCTCGAGTCGTTAGCGACGTCGCTACACTGCGTTAGACCAACTGAGGGACAGGTGCCCAATAAGTACAGAACATGTGGGGGGGGGGGGGGGCACGAAAAAGAAGGCAACAGATCTCCGGGCTCAGAGGAACCTTAGGGCGACCCCCGCCAACTGGAGCACATGAATCGAAGTGGCGGTCACGTGAAAAAGCTCAGCGTCGGAAATACCATTGCATAGCCAATTCTCAGTCAGACGAATGGCGTCGAAGTCAGAGGAGCAAGAGATGTGATCGACGATGTCACGTTAAGAAGTATCGGGGTTGATCCTAGAAATGAAGGCGCATTTTTGGCGCATAGCGGGCCTGAGGGAAACAGTCATGAGAGAACGAGAGTCTTCAGAAGCAGGAGCAGAGCTAAGAATGGGGGCGCCCATGCAATGCTCGGAATCAGCAGCAGCCTCAGAAGGGCGATGAGGTGAGGTGCTATCCTGAAGCACAGTGGCTGGGAAGTAAGTGATAACGTGTTGGCATACCAATCCGGAGGTCCCGTGTGCCGCATAGACACGTAAGGTTCAGGTTCAGAAATTATTTGTATTGTAAATCATTTTGCAGTTATTTGTTACCATTGTTAATAGAAGAAAGTCAGTCGAGCCAGTGAGCACCGTCAACCCAAACGTACTGTTCCCTCGGTTTTTAAATAAATTTATTATCGAAAGCATGTGGTTTCAGTACTCGCATACCTAGCACCCACATCACGATAAAAAGGCCATGGGATTGCAGAGAAAATGTTAGTGGTTCGGAATCCACTTGTAGGTCCACTTGCAACCGTTGTGTCGAATCGGCCGAAGTTTTTCTTCCGTCCCATGCCATACAAGGGTTTACGGGAATAAGAGTGAAGCTCTCGATAAGTTTTTTTTTAATTTGTAAAATTTTTTGACAACCGTAAATACATATTATGAAATAGTTAGTACATACTTTCCATATTTCTGTTGCTAGCTGTTAAGTTCATTCACAGGGTGCTCAATCAAATTTTTGATTTAAAAAGCAGTGGATAAGAAAGAGACAACAACAAATATGTGAGCCAAGTTTCTGAAATACAGTGAGAGTCAAAATTATTCGTGCGATAACGTTCGATAAGTTTTCCAATTTAATCAATTAGGTGAGGTGGGGCAGAACCTGGTACTGTAACTGTTTTTTCGATTGTTCACAATTCGGAGCTTTACAAAAATATCAGTTTCCAATCTATTCTTTTTCGACAGATGTGGATAACCAAAAGATAATTCCTTTTAGCTCGTATAGAGTATGATCCCCATTGCTGATATTGAAAAAAACTGCCATCAATTTGGAGACTGCAGTTAACAGACAGATATCGCTCCAATTGCTACAACTTTTCAGGATGCCGTTTTTGGGAATCCTCACAATTGCGCCTGTTTTTTATTCACTGGGATAGGTCTTGGTTTTCCAACATTCCTGTATTACGAGGAGAAGAATATCAGCCGAAGCAATGGAGTAGCCTTAAGTAGCTCTACTGGTATTCCACCAATCATGGGCCTTATCGAGGTCCATCGACTTTATTGCGTCAGCAAACTCCAGTCTTGTTGGATGATGGCCGCAGCCGGCGTTATTTAGGCTCGTGTCTAGAGGTATTCGACAATCCGAAAGTGTTTTTAGGCCTTCAACAAAATATTCTCTCCCGCAGTTGTTGTTCCTCAGTGACAATAAGGGATTCATAGTATTTCTTACAGGATGTTATGTTGTAAAAGTGTTTCCTGCCAGTTTTTTTTGGCAATCTTGTAAAGATCTCCACTGTCACAGGCCACTTTTTCTGCCTTTTCTGCTAGATCGTTGATATAGTTGCGCTTGAAACGTCTTACACTTCTTTGGACACCTTTCTGTAGAGATCGGTATGCAGTTCTGAGATGTTGTTTAACTGTAACGTCGGTAGCAGAATTGATGAGGTCTTCAATCTGCTTCCGTTCCTGTATTATGCATCATGTGGCGTGACTGATGCATGGTCATTGTCCACTCTCTAATCGTCCCACGTGTTTAGTACCGCAGCTCACGAATCATTGTTTCGTCCTTTTTTGGTCGATGGAGTCATCGGTGTTATGACTCAGTGCATCAGTTTTTCGGTCATGTGCTGCGGATGATCGGAGTTTTAAGCCTTTGCTCATTGAGCCGTATTATAGTATGTGTTGTGTTACGTGGGCGTACTGCTGCCGTACATAAGCGAAACTTATCTGTTATAATATGGTGATCGCTGCCAATATCAGCGCTGCGCTTAGACCTTACATCAAGAAGAAATTTTCTCCAACTTTTCAATTCTCAGTTCGGCCATCTGGGGAAACCCAGGATGTTAAGTGGCACTTTTTGTATTTAAGTAAGGATCCAACGATGACAAGTTGCCGCGAGTTACAAAATTCAACAAACAACTCCCCATTTGCGTTCCTGTTCCCGAGTCCAAACTTTCCCATTACATGTTCGAGGCTGATGTAGTTAGAGCCAATCTTAGCATTGAGATCTTCCATGACTATTTTGATATCACCTTTAGGAATCTTATCAAAGCTGCCGCCAAGGAGCTGGTAGAAGACCTCCATAGTTGTTATATTCGCTTGTTCGCCCGGCGCGATCGGATATTGGTGACCAGTCCAGTAGTGATTGGCGGGCAAGCTTAGTTAGCAACAAGCTTACACCTGCCATGAGTGGTGTATCTAATTCTTCCTGGCCACTGTATAGCAACACGGTTTTAGATGTGGGTGATGTAAACTTTCCACTTCCTCTCCATCTAGTTTCGCCTAATACCAAGATATTTATTTTATAATGGGCCACTGTATAGCAACACGGTTTTAGATGTGGGTGATGTAAACTTTCCATTTCCTCTCCATCTAATTTCGCCTAATACCAAGATATTTATTTTATAATGGGAATTTTTCAGCTCCACGTCCATGATATTTGTGTACCCATATTCGCCCCCCAGAGTTCTCACGTTCCATAGCTCCATCGGAGTCTGTTGTTTATAGACAAAGTTCGTCATCATTGGAGACGGACTTGGATCAATTCGCTGAGTGGCACCATTACCATGCCATGGGTCCCGGGTTGAGACCAGGTCTCGCCGTGAGTTTTTATTAATAAATTAATATAATCCACTCCGTCTCTGGGCTGTTGTCTAGCTCGCAGCAATGCAAAAACAAGACTTCAAGTTTCCTCACTTCCCTTACCCTAAATTCCCTTCCGGCCAACACCATGCAAACGCATCAAAGGGTTGTCCCCCAGGCTTTGGCCACATCGTTAAAAAAATCACAAAATCTGTCCGAGGTATCCGAGGCGTACTAGATGTTTCGTGTGTATGTATGGTTTTTCAGATAAGCGGGTTACAAGCCTACCTATCCTATCTCAGAAGGCGGGTTATTCCGTACGGCGTATTGGGAGTCACCGAGAGTGTGTTTGTATACCGCGTAGGTACTCTGTAAGCCGAGGTGTTCTGGCTGGCGTGTGGGTTTTCCTCATCCTTTCTCAACCGGGCGTATAGCTTTTCTACCTGGACATCTTGCGCCTTTTTTGAAAGGTAATAATAGAGGAAATTTTATAAAAAAAAAAGAAAATTTTGGAAAATGCTGAATTTTAGGTAATGACAAAACATTTTTTTTTCACTTTTTACAGTGAATATATCTGCACTGGTTACTGGAGTTAGGTCAACATTGTTGACAATGTGGGAAAGGTCATTGTGATAGTAGTTTTTGGCGTAGTAATGTACGTACCATGAAAATTGCAAATTTATGAATCACCCTACCCCCCCCCCCCCCCCCCAATTCAATTTTGCGTTGCTGGTAATATGAATGAAAAAAGCTGCGAGTGCAGAGGGTTAAATGTTAATTGAAGCTGTCCAATTTCTATTAAAAACCCTGTATAAATTCGTTATAAAAATATAGGGCTTCACGATACTCGAGATAACTCTTGCTGCCGGTATCGGTCTCGACACAATACCGAGACCGGCAGCGAGACCAATATCATTGGTAACAGTGCGATACCGAGAGCGAGATTGAGGTGACGAGAGTGGACGAGACATTAGTTTTTATCATTTTATTGTGGACAATTTTTTTTACTTGTTTCAGCTTTTATGTCGCTCCGAAAAATTTCAATTGTGTGATTTATGGGGCTCTCCTCAATCGCTTCTTTCTACAATATTTCCCTCTTCAGATATTTGCGCTTTATCCCCAATAGTAAACAAGAGCCTTTGCTACCGTATTTTGGTGATGGGAATATGAAGAAAATGCATATATACATAGATATATCACTTGTCCTCGCTCCCCGTTATCCCACCGAAATACCCTTTTTTTATCTTGCCGAGAGCGAGATCTCACCGAGACTGGCCTTTATCTCGCCCAGATTGCTAGGAGACGAGACCAAGACCGAGATCTGCCAAAGTCTCGCTCTTGTCTCGGTGCTGCGAAGCCCTATAAAAATACATCAGTTTTCAGTATTCCCAACCCAGGGGTCGTATGTAAAATGTGAAAAGTAAATATTTTAATTAAAAAATATTACAGCAATCAATTTATCGCAAATCAGACTAAAAATGTGTTTGCAGATAAACTTTTTCACGCATCAATGAAGCTCTTCATAAAACATACTAATAAAGATAAGGAGAGGCAAAATTCGCAAAATGAAACATGAAAACGTCAATAAATCCCACCATAATGAAGGTCAAGCCCGAAGAAAAGCAAACAAACGCCTTTAATTTTCCTTGATTTCGTTGATTTCCCTCAGTAATTAAATTCTCGACTATACCATCACCCTATCTGGAATAATCCACCAAACCAAGTCCTAAGTGCCAATTGTCACTAATTAGGCCTCAATGAGGCTATTTGACGTTATCATAAGCCCTAAATTGAAGGGGGTCGGAATTGTGGTGATTTGGTTCTCTGCTAATTCCATCGCGAAATTGAAAGTAAACAAATAAATAAAGATTTCTCGAAATCTGAGTTCGACTATGTCGAAGTGCTGCGTAGGTGGTTATATAATAAAATAATCAAATTAACAATAAATACTACGATTATTGAAGATTTGGCAATAATTTAAATCGATAGCGGCTAAATCCTTTACGAGCTAAAAAGTGTCGTTTCTGTCAAGTTCTTAACATGCCAAATTATGTCATGTCCCAAAAACGAACGAACGTGGCAGGAATACGAAATCTCGATTTTCTGCATCGAAGGACTTTCACAGAATTTTTTCCTCGTTTGGACGTGCTTTCTGAAGATTTGTTGATTT
Organism: Leptarthrus brevirostris; assembly: GCA_964036015.1. NCBI lineage: Eukaryota > Metazoa > Arthropoda > Insecta > Diptera > Asilidae > Leptarthrus > Leptarthrus brevirostris. The sequence goes on from OZ038372.1 coordinate 150,076,642, forward strand.
TTCCCCGTAATTTCTATGATTTGATTTTTTCTGTTCATTGCAGAGCCAGCGAACGGTCTCCGTTCGAAGGATCGTGCTGTGGTGGCGGATACGCCAATGTGGATTCCATGCCGCCATCTCCGACAGACAGCGAGCCGCCACCACCTCCAAGGTGCGCCCCAAATTCAATTACCATAATAGCGTACAAAGATGACGAATGAACATTATCTCTTTTATTCAGATACAGGGTTGTGATGCTGGGCGAAGCGGGAGTAGGTAAAACGGCTTTAGTTTCACAGTTCATGACATCCGAATATATGCACACCTATGATGCCAGCTTAGGTATGTTACTTATCCATGATTTTTTTTTTCGTATATGGTTTGTCAATATTTAAAGTGTTTTTATCAATACTTTTCTCACTTGTTAGCACATGAAATTTTTTATTTTTATTTAAACTTTCCTACTTGAGTTATAGATGATGAATTCGGCGAGAAAACTGTCAGCGTTTTACTAGATGACGAGGAGTCGGAATTGGTTTTTATTGATCATCCAAGTGTCGAAATGAGCGTAAGTAATAGCAAATAACTTTCAATAACTTTTTTGGATATAACATTTAATTATAAGGTACTGCAATAGATTGGTTCGTTGGTTTTTTTTTATACGATGTGGCCAAATCCTAGGCGACAACCCTTTGATGCGTTAGCATAGTTTTGCCCGGAAGGGATTTAGGGTAAGGGAAGTGAGGAAACTTGAAAGTCTTGTTTTTGCATTGCTGCGAGCTAAACAACAGCCCAGAGAGATTATTTTAATTTATTAATAAAAGCTCACGGGGAGACCTGGTCTAGAACCCGGGGCCCATGGCATGGTGGTCGTGCGGCTCAACGAATTGATCCAACTCCGGGTTAAGCGGTGAGCGTCGCCATCATAGTAACACTCCAATTAGCACTATTATAGCGCCATTTGGATGCCACAACCAGTAAGACCCGGTTTTTTCTTGGATTCAGTTCACTCCCAACTCTGATGATATCATAGTTGAAGTCTGAGTTTATTATCGGAAAAAGGAACTAAAGCCAACCGGATGAATTTTGGAAACTGACTATTTCCTTAATTTTTATCCCCGAGATGGCCTTCAGGATTTCAAAGGAGTACTCCCCTATAGCACTAATTCTGACTTTTGCAAGAGCCGGTCATTTACAGGGAAGGTGAGTAATGGTTTCTCTTTCATTCACGTCGTCACAACTGCGACAGTGTGTATTTTAAGGGAAGTCCAGCCTAGCTGCATGCTTGCCTAAAAGGCAGTAGCCCGTACAGACCGCCGTGATTTTTGCAATAACAGCTCTCGGTCTGTTGAGCAGATCGGATGTCTTACTATAATATAACCCAGGTTGACCAGGTTGCCCTGGATGTGCTACATGCTTTCAGGTCGCTCCATCGGCCAGCGCTTAGGATTGCAGAAAGATTTCCCTCGAGCCTAGTAGGATACGAATATCTTCAATATGGCCACGTTGTAGACCTGCGCCCTCTCTGTGAAGTTTGTCGGCCATCTCGTTCCTTACAATGTGTCTATATCCGGGAACCCAGAGCAAGGTTACATTAAGCAGACTGCCCTGACAGTCCTGCTCCACCCTAGAAGATATCGACGCTGAAAATCAATCTTGTCGTATCTTGAAAATGAAGGTTTACTGTAGAGCTCTTTAACCAGAGAAGATAGAAGGGTACTTCTTCTAGTAAAAGTTCTGAAATAATCGTCATTAGATAAAAAAGATGAAATTATCTAAAGTAAGTGCAACATGGATTTAATTGAAATAACCCTTCTAACTCAGAAGGCGCACTTCACATGCAGAAGCCAGGAATCAATTGACCTACCCACCAAAATACACAAAACATTAAGGTGGATGAGGCTCCCACACCACATGCATAAAATCATTAGTAAACAAAAGCCAAAATACACAACAATCAGGGATGCACAGGCAGCTTAAGCCAAGTCATTACAAAACATACAAGGAAGGAAACTTTACGCCTTACTAACAAAAACAAAGACAAGTGAGTACAACAGGATTGTTACAAGTTATAAAGGCTCCTCTTTAATGTTAACCTGTTCACGTTAGTGCTGAAAACATCACCAACACCATTAGCGAACCTACACATGCGATTAACAGGCTCGAACATACCGTAACTAGTGCCCGAGAAAGCTATCTGACAGCTCGAACGGTTTCGAAGGGAATAGGACAGTTCTCTAGGTGATATTTTGGAAGAAAGTTCCGCACTGTCAATCTTTCCCTGCAGAAGCTGGTGTAGAAAAATTATATCGGCAACCAAGCGACGCTTCTCGAGAGTAGCAAGATGTAGCAGTCCCAACCGATCACCATATGGAGGTAGAATAAAAGGGTCACTCCACGGCAAAGCACGAAGGGCCGATCTCACAAATCTACGCTGTACAGATTCAATACGTTTAGTGTGAGTTCCATAAAACGGAGACCTAACCGGACTAGCATACTCCAGCAGTGGTCTAACAAGGGATGTATAAAGACGGAGTCTTATGTGAGGGCTAGGAAATTCCCTGGACCAACGGAGGATAAAACCCAGCATAGAGCTGGCCCTGGCAACGATATTATTAATGTGGGGGATGAAGTTAAGTTGTCTATCAAGATACACACCCAAATCCTTCACTCCTTCCACCCGTTGAATACAAGTATCTTCAAACTTGTACTGAAAAGTACAGCAGTTCCGGGACCTCGAGAAGGTCATAACCTGACATATACCGATGTTTAATTTAAGATTATTATTGACACACCAGCCATAAAATAAGTGCAGGACCGACTGCAAGATCTCGCAATCCGCAAAGGATTTGATTGGGAAATAAATCTTGATATCGTCCGCATAAATAAGAATTTTACTTCTTTGAAGCAAATAAGTAATGTCATCAATAGATAAGATAAACAACAGAGGCCCAAGATGACTACCCTGAGGAACGCCGGAAGGAGCCACAAAAGCATCAGAGAGCACGCCACAAAAACGCACTCTATGTTATAAGTCCTATTGTATAAATACGACTTAATCCATGCAATGAGTGGGGCCGGGAAACCCAACCTGGCCAATTTGAAAACGATAATAGAGTGAGACAGTTTATCAAAGGCTTTACTAAAGTCGGTATAAATGCAGTCAGTCTGCCAACCTTACAGAAATCCATCCACACTGCCAGACACAAACTCTAACAGGTTGGAAACCGTTGACCTACCCTGAATGAATCCATGCTGCCTGCTAGAGATTAAACCCCTACACCCAATAGACAATTGGGACTGGATCATCAGTTCGAAGAGTTTTGGAATGCAAGATAGTTTAGCAATAGGTCTATAGTTAACAATCTCTCTCCTATTCTCACTCTTAAAAACGGGGATTAAAAATGAAGCCTTCCAGAATGTAGGGAAGCGCCAACCAAGAAGGATCGCCGGAAGAGTAAAAGTAAAGGACATAATAACACCGAAGAACACTTCTTTAAGACAACAGCAGGAACCCCGTCAGGGCCATAAGAAAAGTCTTCCGGAAGATCCAAAATATGCTTGTATAAGCTCTCCTCCGTGATAGATGGAATAGGTACGGGGGATATATTACTATTACTGATACTAGATACAGCATAAATTGCATTTTTTGTAGACACGACAAGATTGTTTTTCAGCGTCGATATGTTAACTGAGTCACTGGCCGCCTGATTATCTGTAAAAATGGCGATGTTCTGTTTCGTTGAATGGATACACAGAAGCAACAAACACACCTTTATAATCGCAAGCACTTCCACCTTGAAGACGCTCGATGTATTCGGTAGACGATAAGACTTCGACATATCCAGTGTCTCAAAAAATAATCCTGCACCAACACCTTGTTCCATCTTAGAACCATCCGTGAATATTACGGTATCATTGTTGCTGGCTGGTTGCATCATTCTCCATTCTCTTCTAGTTGTTTTTTATATATGATGTTGCCAAAGCTCAGGGGATGCCCTATGATGTTAAAGCACAGCCTTGGCAGGAAAGGAATTAGGGAAATGGGTTAGGAGGTTGACTGAAGGAGGTGTCGATGTATGCCCCGTTTGAAAGTCTCAGGCTCATAAGACGAAGGAAAAACAGAAAAACTGTTCCACATTCGTGTTGTTCTGCTTAGAAAAGATTCGCGAAATTTGACGGTTTGTTCAAATTTGCCCAGGAGAGTATAAGGGTGGGAGAGTTTAATAGCCTTACGCTGGACTTTGTCTAACGCGGACAATGCGGTGTGTCCGGCCCAAATATGGGAATTACATTCAAGTCTAGGCCTAGAGTGGGACTTGTAGATCAGCGCTAAGTCAGGTGGGGTGAAATATTTCTTACATCTCTGTTAAAAACCCAAGCATTTCATCGCACTTTTAGCGATTGCAAATATATGATCAGTCCAGCTTAGATTGCTGGATATCTCAATACCAGAGATGTTTAGGGATGGCGAATTGGGTATATTCACTCCGTCGACTGAAACTGGTTGGGGTGGGTGGTTACACTGGGCGTTTTTTAAGGGACATTAAACAGCATTGAGTTTTGGATGCATTAAATGTAACACAATATGCTCTGCCCCAAGCGAGGACCATAAAAATGTCGTTGTTTAATGATCTAAACATGTCTTCCCGATTGACTTCTGTAGCATTTTAACGTAAATTCATTACAGAATCAAAGGAGTGCGCGAAATCAAGGGTGCTTTCGTCGGCGAAACTATGAATAGGATTGAAAGTAAGGGATAAGGGATCATTAATAAAAAGAAGAAATAAGGTTGGTGAAAGAACTGAACCCTGAGGTACACCGGCATTTATTTCGTAGGAATCAGATGTAACTCAGTCAATTACTACACGGATTGAACGGTCTGACAAAAAACTCTCTATCCATTTAATGAGGGTAGGGTGCAGACCAAATGTTTGAAGTTTGGCTAAAAGGGTAGCATGCCAGACTCTATCAAAAGCCTTTGAAATATCAAGAGCGACGATTTCGGACCCACCAAAAGTATGGAGACAATGATTCCAACGCTCCGTTAGAGCCGTTAGTAAGTCTCCGGTTGAGCGGCCAGCGCGGAAACCACAGTGGTTGTCTGCATTTTTATAATGACACACTAATCTCTTGGTGGAGTTTAGGTTATTAGGTAGATGGAGAATTGGGCGGTGATAAGACAATGGTCCGAATTACCCAAGAGAGCAGTTACCGAAACCGAGTTGCAATCCTGACACTGAATCCTTATTCAAAATTTATGACAGGCGTAATGTAGTCAGCTGAGACATCGGCCAGTTCTCTAGGTGCTAAACTGAGGTGGTTGTTGTGGCCGTAGGGCTTAGGAAGCCAGATTCTTTGTTTCTGCATGAAGCCTGGAATTCGATCAGGTGATCAAGGGGACGTACATGCAGAAGCACATTGAGAGCTTCGGTTGGGGTGGAGCGCATGGCACCGGTAGTGCCGATGCACAAAACCAGTGAAGCGTAGGTGAGAATTGGACGCACCACCGCTGTATATAACAACATCGTCATCTTAGGTTACAGTTCCAATGTTTTACTAAAGGTACTTTTGGAGGCATAGAGGGCTCCTCTATTTTTAGTTACCAGTTCAGTTTGGGATCTAGGATTAAACCCAAATACCTGGCACTAGACGATTGTGAGAGTTGAGTATGGTACCTTGGTTTTTGTGGTGAATAGCATAAGCTCAACTTTTCCTGGATTCACAGTCAGTCCACAGTTCTCAGACCAACTGCTCACCTTCTTCAGGGCTGTCCCCCCCCCCCCCCCGTCCCTTGATCAAGTCTCCGCAGGACCTTGCTCACGACCATTAGCTGTAGCAGAGGAGAGAGAACCTCACCTTAGGGGGTATGCGGGAAACGTGCCTAACAGCCCGACTGTTCCTAAATTCGGACTGGATTATCCTTGTCTTCAACATAGTAGTTATATTCATTGACCAAGAAATTGCTCTACACCGAGCTCGGCAAGAGATTCTCTGATGATTTTAAGGATTAATTAAGGCATTTATTTTCAATCACAATTATTTACATTCTTTATTCTCTTCACTTCACAAATTTATTTTACAAATTCGTTTACAATTTTTCTTTGGTTAAATAACAACCAAATCTTCAGTTTGTAAAAATGATAAAAATTAGATTTTAAGTAGTAGAAAAATTTATCAATAATTTTTTTTTAAATAGACCAATCTTTACTTTTAAAACAGGTGGAAAATTCACTTTCAACATACGAACCACATGCCTGTGTCCTTGTTTATTCCGTCGTGGACCGAAACTCATTTCGAGTGGCTGAAGAAGTGATGAATTACTTGTGGAAAGAGAACGTAACAAAAGAGAAGTCTGTGATCCTCGTGGGAAACAAAGCAGACTTAGCAAGATCTCGCGTTATCACGACGCAAGGTAAATAGATTATATTTTAGTCAACATAAGCCATCAAAGTCAATTCAACCTTAATCCTTCACCCTTATTTTGAAGCAATATTACGCCATAAATTGCACCTATTGATTTACGTTTGTCCTTCATTCATCGTTTTACCCCAACATAAAACAGTTTCGCAGCATCCTTACCTGCTCCAGATCTATCCCAAATTCGCAATAAATAAACTCCTAGAAATGATTTATATATGAGAAAAGATTGATGTTGGCAGATATATATTTCAGACTAGCTTTCAGATGGGCCACCCCCCTCTTTCCTGACAAGGATAAACTCGACGAAGTGATTCGAATTTAATGTATGGCCTCAATCGATATAGTGCCGTACAAGCTCATCTGGACTCCTTGCAGCGAAGTCATATTAAATTCAGTCTTCTGCTCCTTCTATTCCGTGCGCTAGCAGTGTGTCTTACGAATAAAGTTGAAATCCTGACCACGCGTCTTGTGGTTTGACGAAGGACTTTTCAGCTTGAAGGCCCTCAATTTATTTTTGTTGTTGCTAAAATTCCATAAAGCTTGAAAAAATAATTATTTATTTATGAAACAGAATTATTTATCATGGCCACCGGATAGCTTCTACCACTTGTACGAACTTAGTTTGAATTTGAACACATTTAGTTTTCGGAAATGGTTTCGTTGGTGAGGAAGTATTTCTCGTGAATTCTCTACCGTAAAATAGACGAGTTTATAAATAATTAAAAGCGGATAGAATTTTTTATACTGTTTCCGATGATTCTCAGATTAGAGAGCTTAACTTATGAGGCATATCCTTTGTGGCTTTAGCAACTACCATTCAAGTCTGAATGCCTAAAAATTTATCTTATCAAAGAATAGGATCCGAGGTCAATTTTGATCCGTTCGTTCATGGCAAAATTGGATTGTAATAGTTTAAAATTTTCGAATTGCAGAAGGAAAGGCACTGGCAGCATCCCGCGATGCGAAATTTATAGAGACTTCTAGTGGTATACAACATAACGTTGATGAGCTTTTAGTGGGAACCTTAAAGCAGGTAATTAATATTCTGTTTTTTTTTCAAAATGTACACTTTTGTCTACTATTTGTCTAATAGATGCGCCTGAAAGAGAAGCGTGACAGGAAGGCAGCCCTGAACACTTCAAAAATGAAACACTCCAGGACACATATGTCGCTGCATTTGGCCAAAGAAATCCTTCAGAAAATTTGTTTAAGTGATATCAGTAAATCAAAGAGCTGTGAAAATCTCCACGTTCTCTAATACGCAATTGTTTTGAGCCTTCAATTACTTACCATCTGAATATTATGGAAATAAACCGATGACAGTGGTAATATACCATCTTTGGTTAGGAGCTACAAAAACCTAAAAAAATGGAATTTTCTCTAAATAGCTCTCAGTTTTGCTGATCCAGGACTGCTAAGAAATTCGTGTCAATTTAATATACTTCGTCGTATGGTAGATTTATGCTGCTACCATATCCTTCCGATAATCTGACTGTGGACTTTTCTAAAATTTGCTTAGATATCTTAAGGATTTAAAATGAATTTTTAAATGTTCTTGTTAATCCAATCTACTTAAAACGTAACAAAACAAAATATATTTTTTGTATTAATCCAAAAATATAATGTTGTTAAAATGAAAATGAGTAGAATATCGGCCTAAAATCTGTAGCGTTGTTTAGGTGTCTTCTTCCGTTTGATATGGAACTAGCAAACGTTTAAATGGAACAATTATAGGATCTATTCTAGATAGCTATTTCGGATATGACTGCATCTTGTTAAGAGAAATGTTCAAGCCTCCAAACACTATTTAAATCAAGAATGTTGTCATATCCCAGTATTTTTTATGGATCATTTTCATTTTAAGTGATAAATTCTCAGACAAAACTGTATTTCTTTGAGAAATCTCTACGTGACTGACAATCAAGCTGATTATGCAAAAGATAAATATTTAAAATTGAAAAAACATTTTTTCCTGTTTGATGTACTGTGAAAATAATAAAAATACAATTAAATAGGAATGTTTAATTTTATTTATAGTCCTTTAAAAGTCTTTAAGAGGAAGAAGAGAAAATCATGAAAAGTAAAGTAGTAACATTTCTCCTTTCATCACGAAATACCAACACTTCTCATCAATGGTAGTATTAAGGTTCAAAAAGTTACACATTTATTTCAATTTCAATTTATTCTATTTAATACTGCATACACAAGATTTACCTATTGTTTAAAAGTATATTCTACAGCATAAGGAAATTCATTTCTTAACATTAAAACTAAAACTCTAGAAAGTGAAAAAAAACAAAGCGTGAGTAAAGCTAGGTATGTATGTCGTCGAATATCAAACGTTCCTTCTGATAAAAATTAAGATTTTAAAGGAATCTTCAACAACTCTTTAAACTCGGATGTCCTTCCAGGCTTCCTGACACTTTCGAGCAGAGAATTCCAAAGACGAGAGATTACAGCAAAATAAGAATGCCGCCCAACCAAATATTTCATCCGAGGAATGAGAAAGGTAGAATAATGTAATACATTGTTCTTACTGACTAAATGACTTATGCAAATTGCTTACCGTCGGTATGGTTGTTGGATGATGAGAAACAAACCTCGTATCTGTCATTGCTGCTTTCATCGTGCATATATTTGCAGCCTACTCTAAACACAAGCCCGGAAGCTCACACGAACAGCTGAGCGTTGGTGGTGTAAACAAAACGTAACTTGCTACAGTAAAGAATAGGCAAAATTTGGGGAATCTTACTTTATCATAGTATTTCTCGCATTATTTTTAAGTTGTCAACTTGGAATTTATTTGACGTGAACCTACAAATGTTCTGAACATTTGGTTGCGATAAAAAAGTTCTCAATTACAATATTCATGTGTTTTAATGGGAAGTTTCTCTCTTGTGTTCGTTTTGTTGAAGTATTGAGATTAGAATGCGTCAATGACGTCAGCGTTTCCTCTGATTTTTGTTAAGACAGTGTGCAGTTTTATATGTGTACAAAGATTGATTAATCTGTGATACAAAAATAAATGAAATAATGACGACACGATTGGTGGTAAACTGGCCGAACTATCACATTTTCCGGGCTTGTATCTAGAGTAGGCTGTGATCTATTACAAAAGTTGTGGCGTCATTCGTGAAACACGTGTTTTTATATTCGTCGGTTTAGAAAACTTATTAAATTAATTTTAATTTAAGGTAAGTGTTTTCCGAAGTGAAATTTCTGGCTGAAGACGAAACTGGTGTTGTTTTAATGATAAATAATTTCCCTTTGCTTTGAGGCAACATAGTGCATTCCGTTGGGGGCAATGTACTGCATTATAAAAAGCATCAAATGAGCACGTCAGAGCAAAAAAGCTTAAAAAACCGGTTGCAATCATTCCTGAACCGTTTTCGTGTTTTTATTGCACCCGGAACACAGTGCAATACATTGCACCACACATTTTGAAACGTCGCACTTGCGCAAGGTTCAAGACATTCAAGTGTTCACACAAATATGAAGATGTTTTTGATATAATGTAAAACTAGTAGTGACCTTATGTGAATATATGTTATAAGTGGATACCCCAGAACAGTGTTCCTGCTGAAAGCCACTGTCATTTTACTGAGGCACTCTGCGGTCATTTTACTGAAGCACAATGAATGTTAAGGATGCCCCGGAGACACCGGTTGACAAAGGCCTGTAGCTTAGATGTTATTTGTTAGGTCACTTTTCATGTTGAACAGTCGTACAACAGAACAGATTTTACGTTCGACCAGAGGATCGGGAGTTTTGTGCATCTGGAAATGTTGTTATTGCGCCCGATCTCAGGAAGAGTATTAAATGCAACTCAAGCCTTACTGACAAAATTGATCTACTTGCTTTATTTGCTGCTATTCCAGATAAATTTCATGTTGTCTTGGAGTCCAAGCTTATAAGTTTGGTTTTAGCAGCATTGATCTTAAGCCCTGCTTTGAGACCTTCTCTACAAAGGCTTCGGACCGTATAGCTAGCTAGAAGACCCTTTTGACCCAATATTAATAGGGCAGATGTCCGCCCTCTAAATAGACTTTTGGAAGATCCGATAAGCCTAAGCTAGCTCGGTGAATTAAGAGGATTCAATATAACCTAGTTGTTAGATGACCACATCGAGGCGTTCGTTAAGTCATTGTTAACTTCTTAAACACAGTCCTTCATTAAGCCGAGTGATTTGGACAGATATATTTGCACATCGTTCGCAACATTCACATTTTCGATTACGTCTGGGAGATAATTTTTATAGAAAAAAAAAGAAGAGGCCCTAGGATTGAGCCCTGAGGTACTCCACTGACAACACTGACTGTTGGTAAAAAAAATTTACTCGTTAGCAGAACTGGAAAGATTAAACATTTAATGCAGTTTGAATAAAAAAAACTGTGATTAACCGAATGGAAAGCTTCGGAAAAATCAAGCAGTACTAGGAATGTCATGAAATTACGGTGTAAGGTAAAACAGAAGTCGATGGATATGTTCAATAAAGCAGTTTCGCAATTATGACCAATAGGAAAACCAGATTTCCACATAGATATGAGATTGCTATCGGAAATATGTTGGAGGATTTGGTTATACATTAGTTTCTCAAAAACTTTGTCGATCGATAGTTGCTAGGTGAGCCAGCGCCAGACATTAGATTAGAATAACCACTGCGTTTTTCCACACACATAAAAATGTGAAAATGTTAGACATGAATTAAAAATGAAGACCAAAGTCGTAGAAAAAAGTCGTAGACATCTGCACCCGTTGCTCTGGAACTGCACGAACAACTTCATCTAGATAGGCGCATCTAAAACTGAAGCCGCCGCCGTTAACTTGGAAATGTACAACATGAGAAGAAAAGATTTTCCGGTGAATTTGTACTTGATCCAACAAAATATCTATTAAGAACATTGGCATTACACCATTACTCCTAAGATGTGACCACAATGTTTTAGATGTGAGAGATGAACCAACTATTTTACTGAAGTAGCTCTTCCTAGCCTTCCTGATTTCAGCGTTGACTTTATTCCTAACTAACTAATGCTGTACAGGAACACTCTCCAATTTAGAGGATTTGTATCTACCTCTTTCTGCAATTACCTGGTGAATCTTATGAAAAAAAAACCGGGGAATAGAGTGTTTAGAGTTTCCAGGCCTTCAGCGAGTTTCTTATAAGCATTAGAAAAACTGGCATCCTGGATAGCAATTGGCCAGGTCATTGGTGTATAGAAACTTATGATAGGCGAGGTCTGTGAGGTCTAATATACAAATATATGTGGTAAAGAGCAGTGAAGAGAGTACCGAACCTTGTGGTAGGCCGTTATTGAGTATTTTTATGGAATGGAATATGGAACATGGAATGGAAACGCATTTTAGTAACTCTACGTGTCTTTTCAAGGGAGTGGAGCGAAATCAGGCTGAGGCCAGCAGAAAAAGATGGAAGGAATAAAGGAACGGAATCTCAATCGCCTCAATCCGATTAATGTGGATAGCGAAGTACCGATCCCATACCAGACAAGCATATTCTATTGGGTTTAACGAATGTTCAGAAGATGAGCCCAGTTAAATAGAGATCGTCAAACTCCTTGGACCACCCTTCCACAAAGCCAAGGATGGAATTAGCCCTACCCACCACGAAGTCTACATGATCTTCGAAGGATAGACGGGAATTAGGAACCAGCCCCAGTTCCTAGACGCTGTCAAGCCTACTAAAAACACTTTGAAGTAAGTTTTTATTGGTAGATTTATCCTTACTGAAGCCATGCTGGAAGGATCCAATAAAGGGCCTGCAACGAAAACGAAGCATGTCAATGATTAAGACCTCGAACGCAACATTGATAAGTCTATAATTGGAAGTGTCAGACTTGTTTCCCTTTATGTGAAGAGGAATTATCAAAGAATCCTTCCAGAGCCCAGGGAAACGGCCACAACGCAGAGACAAGTTGAACAAATAACAAAGAACAGGACAATCGATGAGCAGCACCGTTTCAAGAACAACGAAGAAACATTGACGGCAACATCGTCAAAAACTTGGTTGGAGGGAAGTGCGGGGAATCACAGAACGAAGTTAGAAAAAAGTCGGGAAAGAATTGGTCACCACATCGGGGTCGTAGCTCTCGCGATCACCAAGCCTAAGAGAGGAAGGGCAGTCGCTGCTATGCTGTTTAAAGTTAATAAACCTCCAAAACTGTCTAGGGTTGGAATACAGTGTGTATCTCGTGTTAGATAGTTGTAGAACGAATCTAACGGGATCAAAAACCGAAGGTAGAAGTCGTAGTAAGCCTGGTAGTCTTCGTCGAATTTAGAGGAGCAGAACCTCCAGGCCTTGCTCTTTAAGTTTTCAAGGTGTCTTAGACGACCGAGGGGAGTCAGAGAAGGACACCGACACAGACTGAGTTAAATAGGTATAGATCATATTATATAAGGTGCCTGGTAAATTTCGGACTCGGGGAGTGTGTTCGTCCAGTCATAGTTCAGAAGCCAATCATTGAAGGTAGAGAGGTCAACCATGTCGATGGACGCAGAGAGCAAGTCAGATATACCTGAGGGTAAGCCAGGGGGTATTTAGACATTGGAAACATACAAGCTTCCTTGAGGGAACTTTAAGGAGAAGAAAGGCTCCAGGTCATCGGAGCAGACAATCTGCAAAACTGAACGAGGGATGCCGGCTCAGCGCAAAGCACTCCACCATCAATCGTAGCACACAAATCTGAGTGGCGGTTGGTTACGGCGAAAAATCTGGAACACAGGTCCAAAGAGCTCGGTATCACATATGTTACCAACTAGCCAGGTCCCGGTCAGAAAACTGACATCAAATTCAATAGAAGAAGTTGCTGTAGAAACGGAGCAACGACAGTCTGATGTTTTTGTCGCAGTTACTCTGGATCTCAATTCCGAATTCTACCATAGCCGTGAGCGTTTCGCGCTGTCACGTCTTTAGGTATACTGTCTACTACAGTAGGTGTAAAAGGTTGAAAGCAATGAGGCGAGCCTGCGTTATGTGCTTATTATTTTCTATTTAAAAGAACAGATTTAGGCGTTAACTTAATTTCGTCTTACCTTTGAACATAATATTGATTCCGCTGTGGCTAAGTCCGATGTAGCTTTGAGTTTGGTGTTTGATAATCTGCTCATTACTAATTTGTTCTGCTGTATTTGCTATGTGTTTTGGAATAGGCTATCTCGGTAATACCACCTTTCTACGTGGTGCGGGATTGTCAACTCGTATTTGGACAAATTATGTACACTGTGTAGGTTCTTTTCAATATTTTGATGATGGTTTAGTAAATTATAATTATAGACTATACAAACCTGTAACATTACCGGTAGAAAATTATTTTCCACCTATTTTACTTCCGAAACTATAAAAAATTTGCCAATTGTGTAGGACCCCAAAAATTTATGGCCTGACACGTATCCTAATCCTATTTCTTTCGATAAGGTCATCCGAAATTTCCTAAACTAGTTCAAGTGGATAATACCCCAGCATTAGCAAATTTTTCTCAATCGTAACCCATGCGGAAAGCGTACTTTATGTATTTATGGCGGGTTTCATCTGTGCCCAACCAGCGAAATACCTTAGCAAACCCATTCGTGCGAAGCATTTGCACGTGTCCTAAGAATCCGTCCATAGCCTGCAACACTTCTAGGTGACGGGACTCGGAAGTGACAGAAAACTTTTGTAATTGAATTTTCCGCAATCGATTTACCTTCATTTAAAATCATCCTGGGGACTGTAAACATTAAAGCTAATTTGGGGATTCCCCTTGAGTGATAATACTTAATGAGTTGTTAGTACTTTGGTGTTTGCCTGCTACTTGCAGGTGTGGTACGTTTTCACCTAGAGGTTGGTTGCCCGTCGGCAAAATTTTATTAGAAATTTTCACAGATTTTCATTTCTTGCGCTTGTGTCGGTATATCGAAAAATTCCTGTGATGTTAATTACTAAACGCAGGGGCACAATTATTATGCCTTACTTATTAGGTTTCCTAAAGTTCCTGTTGGCAACAGACCTTGCTTTAGTATAAATTTCACAATTTGGAATTCTAGTGAACAGAACATTTAGAGGATTCTGTCTATGTATCAAAAGTTCTTTGAAGCTAGAGAGATTCTTCCCTCGGGCTTGTGCCAAATGAAACCCTGGTAAAATCTCTAATAAAGTTCCAACTGTTTAGAATGTCGACAGTTGATTTCAAAGCATATCAAAAGGTGACGAAATATTCAGGTCTGTATTTTCAGGTCCTGTGGTGCTTATTAACTCATATTGGGTCCCTTAACATCTTATCAGGATAATTACGCCGCAGAGCAAACAGTGAGCAGGCAACCATAATACCTTCTTGTTAACGAAGTTTTACTAATCAATTTTGTAATTAAATTTTAATTAAATTGATACGTTCATGCGGTAGAAATAAACTTCAAAGGAAGTGCTTTAAATATTAACAAATTAATGGAATTTGCTTGTTTTCGTTTACGTTTCTTCCTTCGTTCAAATCAGTTTTAGCCGTACGGTGAATGGTCTGTCTTTCCAGTGATACGAAACCGGGCAAGATTTTCTTATTCTTTTAGGCTTTTTCGGACGGCAGTGTCTATTTACTACCCTCAAATTGTCGTGTTATTTCCGTGTACATGGAAGCACATGGAAATCCAAGGAAAGTACAAGGAAATACACGAAAAGTACACAGATATACACGGAAAGTACACGGAAATTACACGGAAAGTACACGGAAGTACAGGGAAATAACACGGAAGTACAGGCAAAGTACACGAAAAGTATACGGAAAGTACACGAAAATAACACGGAAAGTACACGGAAAATATATGAACAATACACGGAACGTACACGGAAGTGCACGGAAAGTACACGGAAGGTACTCGGAAAGTACACGGAAAGTACACAGAAAGTACACGGAAGTCCAAGGAGAGTACACGGAAGTACACGATAAGCGAAAATAGTCATTTCTAATCAGGCTTTTAGTTGCTTTATTAACTGGCAGTGTCTCACAACAGTTTGTATCTAGAACAGGCTGTGATAAACTATTACCAGTAGTATGAATATAAAACCAGTAAGATGAATAATTCTCACCATCCTACCTTTGCTTCACAGGGCTTAGCAGACTGACGGCGAACGTCGGAGGGCCGAAGTCTAGTAAATGCCGACCACTTATGTCAGCAGCGCAGGCAATCGTTCTATATGGGGCTGAGGTATGGGCGGAAGCCCTATGCACAGACTCCTACAAAAAGAGATTGTGCCAAGTGCAAAGGTGCGCAGCACTGAGAGTGGCCTTTGCATATCCCAGCCAGCCTAGTTGCTGTGATACCCGCCGAACTGCCTTCAAAAGAGAGAAGGGCGATCTACCTTAGGAATATGTAAGTAGAGAGGATAGCCACGAATAGAGAGAGAGAGAGACTTCATACTCTAAAAAAGTGAGAGCATATGGGAGAAGGGCAAGACTTATTAAAAATCGCTCTGGGTAGACAAAAGACATGGTGAATTAAACTACTACTATACACAGTTGCTAAGCGTTCACAGTACTTTCGGACATATCTTCAACTTCACCACAGGGAAAGACAGTCTTGACAGGGTGCATGTACTGCCCGTGAAAAATTGACAAAGCGGATCACACCATTTTCGAGTGCGAGAAACAGGCCTCGCAGAGAAGAACCCTAGAGGCCGCTCATCTAGGAAGCACAGTTTCTCCGAAGATTATATAGTGGAAGGAATGATTGCCGGCGAAGCAGCCTGGAACAATACAATCAGGTATGTGGTAAAAATTCTTAGACTGAAGAAAAAGAACCTGTATCAGCTGATAACTTGTGATAGAGTAGACACATAAGAAGGGCCTAGCCCAAAGTAGTGTGTCCCGACGACTATGTCGGAAAAGTTGTCTTAGTCGGTAAACTTTGACCCAGGAACCCGACATTGTTAAGAAGTAATACCCAGCGTACATAAAGCATTTCATTGGGAAGTTTTATTAAATCGAAATAGATTAAAACAGTTTAACTACAGAGTTATACAGTAGTATCTACTTGTTTTACGTCAGTTAAACGTCTGTGTCTGCTCATCGATTTGGCTGGCTGAATATATTTTTAGGAAAACTGGCGAGAAAGAGGATTTTTGAAACCTTCTGTCAGGTCTGCTATACAAGAAAAAAAAGAGAAGCAAGAAATTCAGGAATGGTGAATCATAAGTCTATACGATCGTCTGTCTAAGCAAGAAAAGCAAACATAAAACTCCTTACTCCCTCTGCTCTTCCTAGTAACTAACTCGACTCAGTCCTGTCTTAGATTCGGACGCAGGCCGAGAATTAGGGTAATAGAAGTGAGGAAACGTGAAAGTCTTGTTTTTGCATTGCTGCCAGCTAGACAACAGCCCAGAGACGTTTTTAATATAAATGATGAAGGGTAACGGTCCAAGAATAATGCCCTTTGGAACACCTGAGATGTTACAGATAGTGTTAGAGAGAGCGCCCTAAAATAAAACTTGCTGTGTACGATGACACAAGAAGGAATGCAGCCAGTCAACAAAATGCGCGAGAAACATGAGGAGATGAAGTTTGAGTGTAATAATCCTATGATTCTGTCAAAGACCTTACTGAATTCAGAAAATGCAGCCAACTTGTCTACCAGCCTCACTTGTCTACCAAACTCAAGTTGATTTCCCTTTTATGGAACGATGTTGAAAAGAGCCTAGAAAGGAAGTAGTGAAAAGAAGGCAAATCAACAATAAAGGCTTCACATAACTTGGAAATACAGCACAGGTTACATGCCTCCCTTTTGATGCAGAGGAGTAATTACTGAAAACCTAGAAGATGTTTTAGGAAATACGCCAAGACGTCATTTCAAACCGTGGTAGAAGTGCCGTCGAGGCCGGCTGGGAAACTGTTAGCTAAGTGGGAGATCTCCTTCAATACCGGATCTTCGCCAACGATTAGGTCCTTCGGTTCAAGAGATGTTGGCGGCAACTTCGTTAAGTGAGTAAAATCCTTAAAACTATTTTCCCAGATTTCTTCCAATAACGCAGTTTTATAGTAACAGTCAAAGAGGTTGGAAATCGTAAGAGGATCACTTCTACATCTGTCACCGAGATGTAATGTGAAGGGGGTAACCATTAGTTTTACGTACGCAGAACCTTCTAGAGCTGTCTCACAAAGCCAACTTCATATGAGAAATGTACCCATTGTTTGAGAATACCAATGCCGAATCACGCAATACTCACGCAAGTAAGAATAACTTAGGTAATCCGCGTCTCTCGTCGAGGAGCAGAGTCTTCCTTAAGCCTTTGTTTTCAAATTCTTTAGATGCCTTATGGTAGCTAGCATCAAACCAAGGTAAGCAGGACCACAAGCTACAAGCCCGGAACATGAGCATAGAATAATCCAATAGCTTCGTTAACGTTACTCTTCCCGAAAACAATACCACAACAATAAGTTGAGCAACAATCGTTAAGTTTAAAAAGGTCAGCTATTTTAAAATTGTAACAGAGAAAATTAAAGGTAATTGGTAAAATAATAGGATCAAAAATTAGTACAGCGCGAAGAGCAGGATGATGACGAGATTGAGAAAGCACTGGTAAGAAGCAGCGTTTAACCACGAAAACAGATGGATCCGTAGAAAGAACAAGGTCGAAGAATCTGCCATGGTCGTTTGCAAAAAAATAAATAAAAATAAAAAAACTTAAATTTCTAAAAATTATTTATAGAATTTTATACATCTCGGTTTGAAGCAGTATACAGAGCCAGCAGAATAGACACTGCAAGGAAGACTATTCTAAATTCTAGTGCCAAGCAAAAAGAGCAACAGGGAATTCTGTAAGGACTTTAATCAACTGACAACAAGGCAAAACGCACGGCCTTGTACAGTGCAATAGTTTTGGTTGGTCGCCATGTTGTGCGACATTACTGGCCAAAATGGCCTCAAGCCTTTAAGACGTGGGGAGTGAACTGTAAGGTGCGATTTTAAAATAAATTTCTTTTTTAATATTTTGAAGTAAAGAAGAATTAATTTTCTACGAATGAAGTGACATCATAACTCGTTGGTGAGTAAGTGATGACGTAAGGGCTGAGTTGAAATTGCTCATATAATTTCTTATATAATGTATAGGCGCTGTCAAAATAATTTGAACAGAATCCGCATACAACTGGAGTGCGGAATATAGCAACACTTCTGACAAATTATTAACAAAGATAAAATAGTAGTGGACCAAGAATTGAACCTTGGGGAACACCGGAGAAGCAGAGAAGATATTGTTTCCCTGGACAATTTGCGATATTTCAGTTCAGTAAATCTTAATAAGGGTAATAGAGAGGACGCAAAATCAAATTTACTGTAGACTATGGATAATAGAATGTTAAAATCAATGGAATCGAAAGGCTTAAAATCCAATGGAACCAGCAAACTGCCGTGTTTACTATCCATGTTTATGCGAATTGACTGAGTCAAATGTAATAATGAAGTGCAGTGCTGTGTTTATTATTATTCCTTCAATTGATTTAACCCGTTCGAGAATTTTGGCTTAACTTGAAAATACGCTTTTGATTGCCACCAGTCTTTTTCTAAGGAAACACGGTCGTGGTAACTAGACTTAAATAACTAAATTGCCCATCAAGAGAAACATAATGAAAAGTGAGCCCATCAGTCCATAGCGATTTAGAAGTAACAGCGTCAAACAACTTTAGTAAATTATTTAGATTGTTCAAACCGATAGGATTAAAGTCACATTCCATTGGGGTTAGAGAACAACCCAAGTTCACATATGTTCCTCCACAGAGTTCGGATAGACAACGAGCAATTTATTTTTCTTTCACAAGCACGTTTTCGATCTTTGAATGGCTTTAGTACTTTTATTTCTATATTCTTGATATTATTCTACAAGGTTAAGGTCAGGAGTTCCTTCTACAGGTTGTAAGCAGAATCCATTTCAATCATTAGTCTTTGTAGTCAGCTTGCCATCATTGCAGAGTTTACTACGAATTTCCTTAACAAGAACATGCTTGCTGAATTATTCGTGGAGCACGTGTAGATAGAAACCAACGCATGCAGTGTAGAAAATTGTATTTCATGGAATCCATGGAAGATCAAAGGACAAACCCTCATCATTATTAGAATAACGATAAACAAATTTATGTTTAATTGCGTTGTTGCAGGAAGCTCAAGGGCTGAGTCAGTCAGTTAAACTTTAAAAGGTTACTATTATTCTTTATTGCTAGATCTAATAGGGATGACCCTATACAATGATATCGAGTGGGCTGGAGTTAAGAATGGAAGTGTTCAAGGCTTCAAGCTCATATAGAAAACCAGATTTTAGAAGTTTGCAAACCGTTTTAAAAAATTTAGATTTCAGGACCTGTTATGACCTTTGCATGATGATATCTTTGCCTCTTTGTCTAGTAATCTCTTAAGACAAAGAAGGCTTCATGTCCTAGCGTCTGGTCACCTTCTAACAGCTATCCGAAGATGCTAACCCTTTTAGTAGTAAGTCGGACAACATCGTTAGCTCTATTGAGTCTCGCCAATTCTGAAGCTGTCTTGATTAAATCTAATGGGATCAATTTTAAGTTCTCTAGCCTCATTGCTTTTGTCGAGCTCCAAATTGCCGGCTAGTCATCCTCCTCCCCTAATAATAACTTCACTCCAATTATGCCTACCCTAACGTCTAAGAGGTAACCTTGAGTCCCTTGGCTCCCTGTATCCAGAGACCCTGAGCTCATTTCTTCCGTGCCGACGGAGGTTAGGTGATTGGACTCCAATGTTTCTGCTAATGCGGATGGGCCCCTTCTGAAGTCTATGTCGCGGGAGATTTCTTTTACCAGAAAAGGACATTGCTGTGATCATATTTAAGGGGAGACAGTTAATAGAACACCAGTCGCAGAGGGCGTCGAAATCCGAGTTCAACAGGTGGCAGTCAAGATCATTAGAAATTGAATGAAATATCTTCGCATCATCAGCGTAACAAAAAATACTCGAATGTGATGGAATTAAGGATACAGCATTGATGTAAATAATGAATAGTAAAGGACCAAGGTGACTACCCTGTGGCACTCCAGAAGTGTTGCGCATCGCATTCGAAAGAACTCCAAGCAACAAAACACATTGAGAACGCTCAGATATATACGAGCAAGGGCAGAGAACAAAACTCGAGCGAAAACCAAGAATTAACATCTTATGAAGGAGAATTTCATGGCGAATTCGATCAAAAGCCATAATGAAGTCGGCGAAGCTACAATTATCTTGCTTACAATTTTCAATAGAAGATATGCAGTAAATCGAGAATTCTAATAAATTGGTTGTTGTTGATTTCCCTTTTATAAGCCGATGATGGAAAAACGACATGAAGGGTTTACAGTGAAAATAAGGAACCTCACATACCAGGACCTCAGAGAGCTAACTAGGCAGGAGATGGTTGCCATGGGCCTGTAATTAGAGATATCACTCTTTTTGCGATTTTATGCGTCGGAATAATAACAGAAGGTTTCCAAGACTTGGGAAAAATGCTACTATGCATATATAAGTTAAATAGGAAATAATGAAAAGAGACAAGCGACATACCACATCTTTTCACAATTACAGTAGGAATGCCATCAGGACCATTCGAGATACTGTCAGTTAGGTTCGAAATATGTTTAGTAACAATAGGGTGTTAAAAATAAAGCTCTTGGCTTGAAGAGAAGCCAGTAGAAGCTTCGTCATATAAGTAATATCACTAAAGCTAATATCACAAGGGTTATCCAAGAAAGCAGCTTTAAAAAATCAAGGGTCGTTACTTCTCCTGGATCGGTGGCATAAGGTAAAGGGGTATCCGTTAGAATTACGCTTAGAGTTCACAAACCTCCACAACTGCTTAGGTTGTTGCGGAAAGTTTGTTTGTTAGATATTGTGCGAGGCACTGAGGTCTGAAATATATTTTTTACGCCAATCAGGGTAGGACAGATAATCAGAGTCGCACCTTGAGGAGCAAAACCTCCTCCAAGCCGTAAAGACCTATTAAGTCATAGTAGTGAAGTACAGGAGCCATTTGGCTTAGTAATCGGGACATACTGAGTGAAACATAAAGCAAATGAATTCACAGCGGTGTCTATGTCAGGTTTATTAAAGACACTATGCCAGTCGTAAGTCGAAAATTAATCACTTAGTAATGATGAGTCAGTTGTAGCAATACTCGTCCATTAACAGGACGGTCGCAGCGAAAGGATCGAAGAAGAAAACAGCAGTAGGGAGATGAGATGAATCAGGCAGCAGAAGAGCATTACAGTGCCTCACCTGAGTGACCATAGGATAGGTGGAAAAAATAAGATCCAAGAATCTACCGGAGTTGTTCGATATACCGCAAATCTGCGTCAAACCAGCAGAAGCAAAATACAGCAAACCCAGGAGCGGAAGACAATGAAAATGACAGCAATCGCTGGTCGTCCATGCTCACTCCATCCACATCATCAGAGAGTAGAATGTTGTTAGAGAGGTCATCAATAAATGTGCAAACTTGATCGTAGATCACAGAAGATGAGCCAGGAGCGATATAAACCGTAACAATATAGATTTTCTTACGTGGAAGCCCCAGAACAACGCAAATTATCTCCAAGCCGTCAAAGGAGGCTACGACAATGACATCAGACATAGCACATTGCCAAACGGGGCACAAAGTGCAGAGTGACGACCGCGACGAACGACCATGAAACCAGGACCGAAAATCTCAGATTCCGCTATACCACAATACATCCAGGTTTTCCTCAAACAGATCACGCCAAGAGTTGCTCGTGCCCATAAAGAGACGAGCCGTCTTAGATCTTAAAACTGTTACATTGGTGTAGTAGATGGATATCTCCTTGATAAGTTTTTTGACAAGAGGATCCAATGTGAGAAGCTTTAGGAATGAGTTCACGCACAATGGTATCACTTGGCCAGATCGTAGGAGAGTAAGTAGCTGCAAACTTATTGTCAGGAGGAAAAATCTTGAAGGATGCAGTGAAGGTACATCCGCCGCGACTTACAGGTGGATTGAACCTTCAGCATTCAGGTAATCATCAATCACATTCGACTCCAACATAATAGAAACAAAAATACTACGCGGACGCTTGGGAATCCACAGTGGGCAGGGAATCCAAAGTGGGCATAACATACACTGGGCGTGATGGCACGTCGTTAAAATCATGTGTATTAGACACGTGAGGAACCTGACCACCCCCAGATATGAGACGGATGCAGGATCCGAGTTCGGGACAATTTAGGCGGGAGCAACACACTTATGTAAAGCATTAGTCGTCTAAGACTTCTAAAGTCAGATGTGATTGTGCCGATTAGTGCAGACTTAGCCGAAAAAGGGCCAACACTGTGTCTCCTTTCTTTCTATTACTTTATTTTGTCTTTTTCTTCCTATGCATGCTGGTGTGGAAGCCTCACTCCGCCGATTTGATGGTATAGGTTAATTTTTGTTGCGTCCTACGAAGAAATGCTCCTTTTGTGTTAGAAGGGAAACTCTATAAGAGGTAGTGCCTAAACTGCAATTATGTCCTATGCTATTACTCATTCTTTTTACTTAGGGGCTGTTCAAGTATTACGTAACGACGTAGTTAGAGGGGAAGGGGGTGGTCTTCGGAAACGTTACGGTGCGTTATAGAAGAGGGGGGGGGGGGGGGGGGGTCAAGCAACGCGTTACTTAAGAATAAGTTTATATGGTACACTACGCAAATTACGTTTACATACGAAAAGAGTAACGTCACGTCAATTATCTGAGTGTAACGTGTGTGTGGGGGGGGGGGGGGGGTGACGCGAAATGTTACCCCGCGTTACAGGGGGAGGGGGTCAGAAATCTTAAAAAATGCGAATTTTTGGACCGGTAGCTTGGAATAATCAATTTTGAACCGGGGTTGGGATCGTTTACAGCGGAGTTCCTACAATACGGAGCCGTACTTTAGATCTTATCACCTTTAATGGCAAATCATTCACAGGGAAATTGTCTCTTACATATGCGATATATTTACTATATACTATTGTGCACTAAGTAAATATTTTACAAACTTTGTGTATAATAATATTCAGATGCGACTTTTCCAAAACCGTACGCTCTACTATAAATGTCAAATAAAAACTCCGATCCAAGCCTGACATTGATAGCCCCAAATCAAAACTAAGAGTTTCTAAAAAATCGATTGTGTCATCTTTGCACACAGTCAGCTAGAAAAGACTCTACCCCTATATTGCCAAAGACGTTCATAATTTATTTGAATGCTATCACATCATCATTTCTACTGATTTAAGGGACCATTAAAGACGAGAATCGCAATATCCTCGTATGAGTATCCTGTTTTGTAAGCTTTTCCAGAAGGGTTTGTATCATGTACTCCATCATAGTAGTCATGATCAACACTCGCAAGAGGATGAAGGGTACATCCACCTTTAAGAGCTACCACGTTTTTCTTCTCAATTCGATACTTTACAATTTAATTCATTTTTGCATGACGTAATAATTTCTATTGGCCTTTGATGGGTATAGCTGCGGTATACAAAATGTTCTCCTTTGTTGATTCAGCAATCCACGTGAAAGGGAGCCCGTCGTATTGAAAACTAATGACTTACCTGTAGTACCTTTACAAGCCGAATCCGTTCCACGTATGGAGCAACAAGGGGTAAAGTGCTGAATGAGTATCTAGAGTCGGTCTCAGAAATGGAGTAATGAACACATTTTGCACAAACTAAGCATATAAGGGATATAGCGCATCCCTTGTACCGCAGGTGTTCTTTAGTGATAGGCAGGTTTTGTATGAGTAGCACTAAATCACTGAGGCATGAAGTTGTTTACTCTACCAGCCGCTCTACAAAATATGCAAACAGAGGAGGAACAGACGACCTCCAAATGATAAATAAACAGAAAACTGCCGCATAAAACGGTTTTAGGATAATTACTGATTTGAATATATAGAACCTTGGGTAAAGGTAGGGAGTGGCAGTAGAAGGGGGATGTTTTGTTAGATAAAGATTTTGAAGCCCTATCTGTAGAAGTACCTTTAAATCAAATACATTTCTCCGCGATATCTGTTCATATATTCATTTCGTAAAACGTCTCATATATCAGTACTCGCTGGGCTTATCAAAATCCAGAAGTCGTCAAAATTCATGAGAAATATTAAAACACCCCCAATTCATGTCAATCCCCATTCGTGAAGGTTTACTGGTGTCTTGAAAGTGCCTCAATATGCCGTCTACTTACATATATCTAAAGCCATCATCCATTAGTGATGTCTTCAGAAACATCGCTATAATTTCAAGATCAAGTCATTCGTGAAGTTGTGGCTTTATGTAATAAAGCGCGAGCTCCCCTCGCCTAAAGCTGACAGAAATTACTTTTCTTTTGAAGGAATGACAGAAGGCATCTCGGAGACATATTTTTGTTGTATTCTATGTCATCCAGTGCGCCTATAAATCTCGCCTTTTACTCCCTATGCAGAACGCTCGAAAGGAGTCTGCTTTAGGAAAATCCATAATATTTCCAGGAATGAATGTATCTTTTCCCGAAGTGAAAGCAGTTTTCATTTCAGCAGTTTGAAGGTATGTATGCCCTCCATTACCTTAAGACGTGTATATTTCCACATTTCTAGACAACATTTCTGAAAAATTTAAATCCAAATTGAACTGAAATCAAGATCAAGAGCAAGAATTGAAGATTTAAGGGGAACGGAACCCCGGATATATTATTTGCGGTATAAACTTCGATCCTTTCTGAGGACTTGATTTATTTTGCGAAAGGTTTTATTGCGAATTCCGAAAGGGACTGGAAATTGTAAATAAATCGAAAGTGTCCTGTCATCCTGTTGTATTTCCGTCACTTTGAAATTACCCTAAACTGTACGTTAAAACTTACCCTTCTAGTAACTGTGGTACAGTCCTAACTATAATATCCTTTATTCCGGAAACCAAAGCGTCAGATTTCCCAGGACAGTACAATCGCCCATATTCCGAATCCTAGATTGTGTTACCTGTTGATGTTACTTTTTCCACGAGAATTGAAATATAGTTCGTTTTGTAACTGATGTTTGCTATTCTTGTTATCCTTTTCCTCCCGAGGGATTGCACCAATTTGATGAAATCTGAATTTCAAAGTCTCATTTGATTTAGCTTACCATAATATCCCGAAGGTAAAACAAATTTTCCATGGGTCGGTCTTAAGGGAGATGGGAGCCCGTTTCTGTTTAATTTTAGAGGATTTAACGAAAATTATTTCAATTCTAAATGGATGAAATAAGCCAATGGAACATGAACGGAATCGATTCCGCGTATTATAAATTTGCTCGTGTTCAATTTACGGAAACCGATTTTAGCTTTCCAGGCACGTATTTTGTTTACAAGGTAGCATACCTTGACGTGATTACAATGCCTGGGTGTGAACGATTAACAAAAACAATTTTGCATTGATTGATTGCTTTAACAAATGTTTAAAGTAAAGACTGTCGTAACAAGTGACTTTAAACGCATTTAGATTAGACGCGCTTTATTACTTTAAAAAATTAGTACAAAACATACTAGTTGTTACCTTAATAATATGATGATCTTTAAATTCAACATCGAATATTTCTCAACACTCCACCGATTATATCAGCACACGTCAGGAAGTAAAGAAAGAATATAGTAGAGTGCGCCGTAAAGTAAAACGAAGAGTTAAAGTGAACGTGAACAAATAAATATTCAAATACCGCCTCCCTGTTTGACATCCATTTAAAATAGAAAGCAATTTAAATCGCTGATGAAGTGGCGGGTGCTGCATATTTAATAACACCATATCTAATAACTTGATGATTTCAAAAGGAAGGAGGGCAAAGGCTGATTAGGTAATAAGCCTTTACCCTTAGTTATGACGGCCACTCTGACCTCCTTCATAGTTTAGAGATACAGCAGAGCCTACTCAAGTTCCAAGCCCGCAAAACATGACAGTTCGGCTATTTTATCACCAAGCGTGTCGTCATTATTTCATTTATTTTTGTACCACAGATTAACCAATCCTTGCCTACATATAAATTTGCACACCGTCTCAACCAAACCTAAAGCGTAATGCTGATGTCATTGACGCATTCTGACCTCAATACATCAACAAAACGAACACAAGAGAGAGTCTTCCCATTAAATATTGTAAATGAGAATTTTTTTATGGCAACGTTCACGTAAAGAAAATTCCAAGTTGAGACTTTAAAAGTACTACGAAAAAAACGACGAAAAAGTAGAATTCCCCAACCTTTTCCTATTCTTTACTGCAGCAAGTTTTGGTTGGTTTGCACCACCAATGCTCAGCTGTTCATGTCAGCTTCAGGTATTGTGGCTATGGATACAGCTAAGCTGATAGCTAGCTCTATATATTTTGAAAAAAAATTGGCAACATATCGTCAATTCTTTAATGCAAAAGCTGGAAATATGCCGTCACACACCGGACGGTTTGTAGGCTTTAGAGGAGTTAAGGGCCTACTTTACTCTTCCAGCAGAGAAGAATTTCCCGTAGAGACTTCTTAGTCGGCGTGTGAATTAACAGCTTGTGTTGGTTGAATGAGTCACTGTAGGTTCCTCTATTTCTGAGCACTTAGGGAAATATGTTTCCAAGAGTAATTTTAACGTTTCCTCTAAGTTGATGGTGTACGTATCATTATTCCTCTGAACTGCGCTTCTCTATATCACTTCGACCACAGTAAACTTAATGGAATCTGACCCTAACTTACTGAGCCCAGTCTAAGTCCTATAGTCGGTGGAGTAAGTGTAGGCCTTTCAACCCGGAGGTCCCATGCTCGAACTGACAACAGACCACTATAAGAAATAACACACAAAACAGTTCGGAACCCACAAATGTTGCTTAGCTCCTTCTTTTTCAAGGCGGTCCGCAATATCGTTACCTTCATTGCTTTCGCTTCTTTAGTACATTTAGATAGTCCCAGACCAGCGTAGACTCAAGGGTATGAGCCCTTAGTGCTTGAAGTGCTGTCTGACTGCCCGACCTTATATAAATTTTGGCATAACCAATACTTCGATTGAGTGTTTCGTATGTGCGGAGTTCAGTAGAATGTATATCTGCTTAAAAAATGGTTGGCACAAATTAAGGAACTTAAATTTCTGTAAACTTAATTTTTGATATCTATACTCCTATTCGTATACCATATAAGGGAGCCTCATTCGAAGCAGTAATTATTTGAGTGCTGTAACTCCTATGACCACCTTGAATGATTTTTCGAAGTTGTGCTCTTTCGGCATCATCCAATATTCGCTAAGTCATCTATAAATTCCTTTCGGATACTTCCATACTCAATCAAATTGTTAATTAAATTAATAAGACTGAGAGCCACCCCTTTCCTTATACGGATGTCCAGGGGGAGAAGGCTTCTAAGGCTGAAGTTGGGCAGGTGCGCAATGCGCATGGCACGGGTTACTCCTCCTAGATATGTAAGTCTTTGCAGGCGTTGTAGTTTCATCTGTGCTATATGAATCCGGGTCTCGGAATCCGGTTCATCCCGCCTCGTGAGCGTGTCTTTGCCCTTTTTAGGGCAGTAATTGCCTTAATTTCCCTTTTAAATAGCTTCCATGTTAAGACCCTTAGTTCCTGATCTTGATCCTCGACTTGCTCAAGGATCTCTTCTCTTCTTCAGTTTCAGGCTGTCCGGAAAATAGTCAACAAGCACTTTAGAGCGAGGAAGTTCAATTTTTTCAACTGTTTTTAATTTGGTTCGCATCCTTGCTTTCTCTCCGATATTTTGAAGGTCGCCTTGCGAGAGCGCGAGCTGCTCGGCCGAAAGTGCGTCTGAGGAAGTTTTTCCGGAGGGATGCTCATTCGCTCTCTTGCCAGCACTTCTTAATAGGAGATGGTCATGGAAGCCTTGCTTCACTTCGCGGGTGGCTTCTGCTTGCCTTCTGTCTTACCTATCTGAGTTCTTCATTTTTAAGCCTTCATAGGCCTAGGAGCCCTCAGAATAATGGGCACTATTCCTGTTGCAAAAGCTATATTAATTGTTTTTGACATCACCACTAAGCTTTCCTCTCCTCATCTGGTTTATCTACCGATTTCATAACATCGTTATCGGACATTAGTAATAACTTCAATAGCTCAGCAGCACTTATGACAATGTCCTGTTCGACAACCATGTCTTCGACAAATTGGGCGTGAGCCTTTGAAGTTGGCATTTTTAAAGTGATGCCACCATCTTTGAAATTACGAAAATATGATCTACGAGTAGGAGAGAATAGTTGGTCCACTGTGACAAAGATTCCTAGTATCACAGTAAGGCCAAGTTGAGGAAGGAGGTCGTGCGGTATTCGGAGTTCGCATACTAACGACCAAGCATTCATTATTTCTTGTTCACGCCCCCTCGGCGTATGTTGTTCCACCTTGGATTGGGGTATGATTCTTAAGTAAGTATCCTTCTCTCCGCTCGATCAGAAGTACCCAGTACTCCTGGCAGATATATGACCATGTCAGAAGTCTGTTTCGAGAAGATTGTAGACGCAATGCGATCAGTTCATACTGTTGCGGTACATGCGCACAGATACGGCACCTACGAGGGCGATTCAATAAGTATCCGTGTTTGTCATTGCTAACGGAGAAGGAGTTGGATCAATCGGTTGAGCGGCACGTCTACCATGGTTGCTTAAAAAATCCGCTGTGCCTCTGGGCTGTTATCTAGCTCGCAGCAATGCATAAAAAAGACTCTCCTTCTCTTTCGGCCAAAGGAATTTGTTTTTTTGTTTTTAGCGGGAGAGGTGAAAATCTTCCAAAAGACACCGGGAGCCCGTGCCCTCCGGTAGTGTTAGATTTTTACTCACTTAAAACACCTCTCTCTGGATTAGCCGAAACTGATCATATAGAGTCGGGTCCCTTTTCGTCCCCTCCCAGTCTCCCTGAGTGGGGGAAACTGAGTATCCCGTTATCCTACTGTCGCCACTAACCTCGGTTTCCTGGGTCACTGTTAGAATCCTAGCCTATCTGCAGGAATTCATGTTGTCCCACCGTCTCCAGTGTTCTTTCTTGGTCCATGCGTTAATTACAACCTACTTTCACCCCTTCTCTACCTACGGCATTGAAACTAACACTTGAGAATGTCCAGATGAGGATCGCCGTATTCGAGAAGACTTCAAATCGTTCGTACATTCTCCAGCAACCCGGCCAAAGCTATGCTAACGCGTCAAAGCGATGTCCCCTACATGGTAAAAAACAAACAAACAAAAAGAAGTGGGTGTTACTATCGTGTGGCGCTATCTGTTATATGACGCCAAAACAAAAATGGCACTGATTCAGAGGTTAGTTTGGATTTGGCAGTCATTTAAGTTAGCTGTGAAACGAGATTTTCGCTGAGATGAAAAAAACGCAGTATCGTTCAGTGATTCGATTTTTACTTTTGGCGCGGAATTGCGCGAAGTAGCACGTAGTAGTAGTAGTAGCAGTAGTAGCAGTTGGTGATAAAAAAGTTGTCGGCTCGATGGGTGCCGTGATTGCTGGTGGACAACAAGCGGGTGGTGCGGCTTTCAATTTCGAAGCTGTGTTTGGATCAATTTAAGCGAGATCGGGAGGACTTTTGGTGTCGAGTTGTCACCGTCGATGAAGCCTGGATTCATTATTATACCCCGGAAACCAACTAGCAATCAAAACAATTGGTTGTTTCCAGTGAATCTGCGAAAACGGTCCCATCGGCCGAAAAAGTTATGGGGACTATTTTTTGGGGTGCGAAGGGAGTCATACTTATGGACTTCATAGGAAAAGGAAAAACAATCACTGGATAATACTACAGTGAGATATAGGAGCGCTTCGATAAGAAAATGAAGGAAACACTGCCCCATTTGACGAAAAATAAAGTGCTGTTTCACCACGACAACGCGCCGCACCCCATATTTGACCAACCTGGATCACTCCCCTTTATGGTGTTATTATACTGGCCTTTCATCTCAGACGTCCCAGGTTCCAAGTACACCGGTGGCGGTCCATGGTTGTTTTCTGCTGTCAACAGATCATTATAAAATGTCGGAGGTTAACAACCTACTTTAACTTGTTTGTCCGCCTGTAATCATTATCTTGAATCGAGTGAAGTTCTTCTCTCGTCCCATGCCTCCGCACACCTTGTGGAACTAAAGACAGAGAGTGAGAGAGAGCTACTGGACCCAAAGGCGAACCTTGTGCTATCCTACATTATTTACCAACGTAATTTTAAAGTTCTAAACATACTACAGCAAACGTGACTGTAATAATTCTAATTAATTGACTTTTTCAAATATTTCTTTACCACAATTCTTGTACCATTGAGAGCAAAATTTGATTGGAACAAATTGTATTTGTTGAAGTGCTTATTAATTTGAAAATGGTTTCAAATATTTTCACAGATTCATTGCGAAGTACACAACTTCTAGAAACTTCTTAAAAGAATTATTTGTGGAACTCATTCTACTTCTCCAACAATCCTTTTATAACTACTTAAATTAATTATATTAAAGTTGAGGTACAATTTCAATCTTCGAGTTTTTCTCCACCAGTTTCAAGGATACATTTTTCTTGGAGTTGTGCAGGTTGCTAGTTTATTGATCCGTTTCCATGCCAGCTACAGAACAACTTTTAGGATGGTTTCCTCAAGTAGCGCCATGAAAACTCTTGAAATATTTGATCAATCATCAAACGGTTCAGAAATATTCTCCAAAGTCGAATCTCTATTTGAGCGGAAGAGCAAAAACACTCATCCATCAAGAGGTGATGGTGGGCTGGTAAATATCTTTCCATGCCGTACGATTAATAGAAAGGTTTGTCGAGATAACCCTTAGGAGGAAGCTTCCTAGCCACAACCATTAATATCGATTAATCCTGGTGGCTACCCTCTGTGTAATCAACAAGTGGCCTCTACCATGCGTTTTGGTGCGAGTAAAATTAATTTAAATTTGTTGGGTAGGCACTTTAAGGCCGAAACGGCGAACATCAAGCCCAGTCGGAAGGTCTAATAATTTACTTAATCAGAAGTAATTTAAGGAAACCTTAGGAAATTTGAAAGTGGTGACCTCTCTGGAGAAAATCTGTTTGATATTAAGTAGATCCTTTTGGGCTTAATCAAAATGTAGGAAATGGCTTCCTTCAACTTTCTGTTAACTTTGTGTTGAAGGAAGAGAGGTTTTCTTACGACCTCAAGACGTAATTTTCCTGTTCACTGAAGATAGATTTTCCCTCAATGATAACGATGACGCCTGCGGCTCACTATTAAAGTTGTGCAATTCTCCCGACACCTGAACTAAGTCCGTTGACAGTTTAGCCTGAAGGATTTTTGCAATCTGCGGCAGCTTCAAAGGGTTTTAGATTTCATAACAAAGAGATTTCAAATGTGAGATGATATAAAGTAAGTGCACGTGCATTTATGTACCTATATAATTCCGCAGGTGTGAGCTATTACTTACAAGGGATTTAAGAGTCGCGTATTTATGGCGACATAATACAGAAATGTAAAGTTTCTCTAACGGCTGGAGACTCTCAATGGACACATATAATCTTATTTTATTTATTACTGACTCCTCTGAAAGCGGTTTAGCAGGATAATGACTGTTTTTCAAGGACACTTTTATAGACTTTGTTTTTATAAATTTAAGAGAGAAGAAGACAAACAGAAGGATTTTGCACCAGCTCTATTTTTTATTATAATTTTGAATGATGGCGAGGGAAGAGTATTTTGAGATGATGGATTTCAGGTCCTTAATAAGGATTTATTTTACTCGTTGGGTTGTCTCCTTTTTCAGTATTAAGGTTCCATTACAGTTTGGATTTTATTTTGACTGTAGGGTAATGAACTGTATGTAGATGTTACGCAGTGAAAGTTTTCTCAAGATTTTAATTTATTTAACGAAATTTCATCAAGACACTTACTACCAAAATGTGCATAACATTAATAAAAAAAATAGAATTAAAAAAAGTAAAGTAACCTCAACAAAGCTCTCCTCACTCCTCACATGATTTCGCGATAGTTAAAAATCAACCGATATAACCTGCTCATTTCCCGCCATAAAGGTACCTAAAAGAAGCTGTGATACAGGAGAGTCAATAGAGTTATAGTGGAGTTACAGTGTCTCTTAGTAATATTGTCGTAAGAGTGTACACTGATGGCAGTGCGACTACAATCTTCTCGTGGTGGCGGATGGAAACAGACTGCTGACACGATCACGTCTCTGCCAGGAGTGTCGGCTCATTGTTGTCGGGCGGGCAGAACGATAGTATCTTAAATAATATACCCCAATTCTAGGTGAAACAGAATGCGCCGAGGGATACATGGCCAATGGGGAGCTTGGTTTTTAGTATGCGTACTCTGAATATGTGTTTCTCTTCAGTTTTAATCAAGACTTCTCGTATCAACGGGCTCAGCTACCGGTGACATCACATGGATTCTAACGAAATCAACAGAGAACCCGATACAGTTCTATAGTATGAAACTGTGACCAGACGAGTCAACAGTTCCGACGAGTAAACAGTTCAGTAGCCAGCGGGTTGCAGTTTTCTGATTTTTCGGCTTAAGCTTTTGGGTGCATTTCTGGACCCCCAAGACTTGGTGAAGAAAATTGCTACTACTTCGTCAGTTCTCAGCCGTATCGGACAGGAACTAGTATTTGGGGAAAAGTCCTCGGATATTGAGTCCGCTTGTACTCTAATGCCTGACGTGGCGAAGTTGATCCGGAGCAGAAGAGTCCATGAGCACTATATGGGAAATCTAGGTCAACCTGCACTGTGCCAAAGGAGTATGAGGAGTTTTACTGATCGATCAATAGTTAAGCCTGGCATCAATTCCGAAGCTGTGGGCTTTCAGTAGCCAAGTCCGAGGACTCAACATCAACTCTTGCAAGTTGGTTTACCACAAAGAAGAGGATAAGTCACGGTCGGCCATCCTAATTGACGAAAAATTTAATCTTTTGCCCATGAGGAACTTTATTTCCAAGAACCTTATGGCGATCCTGGCTGAGATCCCCATAGTGGATGGTATGTAGGAAATTGTTCTGGCAGTGGCTTACTTTCTTGCAGACAGCCCATTCGCTTCATCTAATGAAGTCTAAGAACCCATCAGTTACTGTCGACGGACCACACGGTTTTGGGCAACATCAAGAAGTGAGCACCTGTTAAAATACCTCATCGACAAAAATGTTAAAATAGTTAATAGAGGGTGCAAACCTACCATTATTACTGCAGCTAAAGAAGAGGTGAGAGTCCTCACCATGTTTATAAGGAACTGGCGAGTCTCAGACGAAGCTTCTTTGTCGGACCATCAGTATAATTGATTTGAAATTCCGAGCTGTTCTGAGATCTAATCTATTACTGTTGCCCCAATAAAGAAACTTGGATAGCAATAGAACTCTTGTAAGCCCGAAGGCTGATATGCTGGTCATCGCAATCAGCTCGCTTAATGAACTTGAAGTGGCGGCTAACCACCTGAATGACGTGCCCATCTCCTTCTACCATGCCAGCATCGTTTTAGTCTCAACCAAAGCGGTACGTAGGGTGCCCTGGTGGAGCGAGCAGCACACTGGACCAATCACCTTCACTTCACTTTACCCAGCCTATACAAACAACATAATTCTGCTAGTAAGACTGAGACAGCCCTTCATCATACAGAAATAGCTTTATGTGCTTTACTTGACGTAGAAGTTGCTTTCAACTACACCAGGTATTGATACATATATAGAGCTCCCTTACTGCATCCTCATACTGTAAAGTGGGTGGATGCTATGCTAAAGAAGCTAGAAATTACATCCACCCTGGGTAACACTTCTGTTTGCATTAAGGCAGCTAAGGATGCCCTCAAGGCGGTGTACTGTTGCCGTTGCTCTGGTCCTCATAAACGAGCTATATGAGCTGTGTTATCGGCTTCATAGATGAACTTGCAATTATTACTACAGAGAAGTTCGACG
This sequence comes from Leptarthrus brevirostris, assembly GCA_964036015.1. Classification (NCBI taxonomy): domain Eukaryota; kingdom Metazoa; phylum Arthropoda; class Insecta; order Diptera; family Asilidae; genus Leptarthrus; species Leptarthrus brevirostris. Next base: position 150,110,905 of record OZ038372.1, read on the forward strand.
CGGCTGTTACTGATTTAATGAAATCAGCTCTGCGCACGGTTTATGCCTGGTTCGCAAAAGAAGAGCTCACTATTAACCCTGCCAAGGCTGTTCTTGTGCCGTTCACTAGAAGGTACCATTTGGACCTTGGTCCAATTTCGATCCAAGGCACGGTCATTACGTACTCCAAAGAGGTCATTACGCTAGATAGAAAACTTAACTGGAACTCTTAACTTGAGTCTATCTTAAATAAGGCTACACCAGTAGTTCAATCTATTTTCTCTTTTATTGACGGACTCCGCATAATCCGTCCGACACCAGATCGTCAAACTGGTTCCAACTGAGGTTTCGTCACCATATCTGTGGATCGGAGGCATTCTCCACTTAAATGCGTCTTTGATACATTGATTTTGGTTTTTCAATTTATCTAGTAAGTCCGCAGGTTCACCTGGAACAAAGATAATCATTCTCCTAATGTCTTTATGAACATTCATACGGTCCACCGTCAAGTTAGCTCCTTAGAAAGGTTGGTTAGCCTTTAGACAATTTCACATTCGCAGATCTTAAATTGTTGATTAACACATCTCAGTGTTATCAGACAAACCTCCAAAGTTACCTACCGAGTTCACCCCTATGTTCCCAGAGTCTATAGCCTTCAATAAGGCCTCGTTATAAGCCCCTAGTAGTACTATCCCCCCTTCCATATTCGCATACATACCTCAGGCGCAGGTCATTCGCCGCAGGGTGAAGGTTAATCTTACGCTGGTGGCGGTGGCGTCGCTGAAACTTGAACTTTTGACTTCTGGACTACCACAGACTTCCTTGACTGGACCGGTCTGGTCGCTTTTTGCCTAAGGTTATGAGTGTCCTCCCCCTCTTATTTGGTTCAGTTTGCGCTTCTACACGTCGTACGATGAGGCTCCCATCTTAATCGTCTGGCTGCAATAATCTTGTCATTTTGGTTGAAGTTGTTGGTTTTACAGTTCCAAGATCTACGCTTCGGGACCGTTTGGCCGGACCCGCATCTTCAGGAGACGCGTCGGCCATTTCACTGGCCTCCTGATTGTTTGTATCCCTAATTGCGGGTTTTCGACGTTTTCTCCTTTTCAGTCTTCTCATACGCGTGCGAGCTTAAGTCTCAATGCCAGATCAAGGATAAGTACCCTCTTCCAGATTAGCTGTAGTTGATTTTTCAGAGTGCAAGCCTGAATCTTCTACTGGTGCATGCACCGCGGAGTTAAATAACTCGTTAGGGTCTATCATCTCTGCCACCGTCGCACCTGAGGAAGGCTAGTTACAATGTTATCACTGACACCTTCTTCCAGGACTGCTACAGCACTTTCAGCAGAAGCAAGGGCGTATCGTGGAGATAGTCAACCTGTTAGGGTCTCCCATCACATGCACTCCTACCTGCCTGGGTTAATTCTTTTGGGCAGGGCAGCTATGTTTGGTTGCCAATCTATGTGAAAGCTTAGATCATAGCATTTTCAGAAAGTGCACTAACATTATCAAACAGTGCTTGAAGGCCTCATAGGTTTTTTTTTGAGAGAGGTAGGCACCCTTTCCTAGTAGTGTTGGACTCCTGTGGCGCAGTTTACCAACTAAAACTACTCCTTTGCTTCCCGGACCCTAGCCTGGATCCGTTTTCCACATTACTTCAAGCTAAAGGAAGGCCGAATAATTTAGTAGATATGCTAGTGTTGGTAGTTAAAGAGGATAATTGAACAAGCCAGTTACAGCTATCTCTCGTATTTACAATTTGTTTTGGAACAATATTGATTGAAGCTATTTGTTAAGGTTAATTCTTCTTCGTATATAATCTTGAGCATTCAGTACTTCATAATTCTTAAATAAATAAAAATTACTTAAGAAACGCTCACTTTGAGCCACCAAGCAAGTTCTGTCTGACCAGAGTATTCTTATCCTTTGCGTCTGCTATCTCATTTCTTTTTCCCTCTTTCCCCAAGCAAAGATATCACAGCATAGGATAGAATAGAATGTTTTTAAGAAAGATTTCTTTAATCTATCAAGGAGTCACTCACATCTTTGATGAGATTCTTACAGACCACAAGGCGTCCTGAGAAAATCAATAACTTGAGCAGACCCTGATAAAAGTGAACACTTGGCAAAACACGCTACTTTGTGACTAGACGCTATGATGAAAGTACTCGTAAATCATTAAATAAACGAATTACCCCCGGGAATTTTCCATAATTTTCTAAATTCTCGTGGATCATCACTCATTTGCTTTTCATTATCTGCCGTTTAATGGGGGTAAAAAAAATTTTTTAGCGCAGAGCTGAAATCACTTAACTAAGAAATCGCTTCCTTGCCTTAAGTCGTCTAACTCGGCTGGAAATGGAATTAGTTCCGTCTTCCATTTTCCACCTGGCGAAATGATGTGATTAACAAAGGCCAGGCGGTTCCATAATGGACCCTTAATTATTCTGCAGTTATGTACGACCGTCCTAATTAGATCTGAAGTTAATAACATTTTGCTTTGCTTTGAATCCTAGACTCCACTGGGAATGACCGGGTTCAGACCAGACCCGGATTTTTCGAGTTCTACTGTCGGGGTTGATGTAACTCACTCGTGAACATCGCATCTGTCAATTACGGCAACGTTTCGCACCTTCCTTAAGATTTGCTGCACTAATTTAACACGAAGGCGTAAATTACTTTTTTGCTCCTAAGGCTTCAGGACGACAGACTGTAAATGCGAAATGAACATCCGCCTTGACCGGGTCTGATTGTTTTTCGGTCGTCTTTCTTTATTATGCCATTATATTGCTTTCGATAGCATAGAAGTTGGTGGGCGTTATAAAGGAGCTATATTTACATAAATACAGCCTAGAGCCTCTGCATGGGTTTCGGACCTTGGTAAAGACCTAAATCTGTTAGTAATGGAATATGTTTGCTATTCACCCAAGTTTTAGTTTGCTTCCGTCCTTTTGTACGTGCCGATTTCAATCACAATTTTATCAAGGGAAAGATCACGTAAAAAGGATTTCAACGTATTTTGCATTAATGAACAATTACAAAGCAAATTTTGTGAATAGGGCCGATGATGTTTTCTTTCGGATAAATTAAAATACCTTTGAAAATATTTCGTTTGCTTCTCATAATCTGGGTAACTCTTTTACCTCAATTGCTACTATTTTTTTTTTTAATTCTTTCTAATATTTCCGGGAATTTTCTTCATGGATATTTTCCAGGTGGAAGGGCTTATGTTTATCATTCCAGGTTTTAGTACAGGTTTTGGGGTGATTGTTTGTATAGTCCTACAAAGGGGTTTGATTTCTATTAAGTGAATTGTTGTGCTTTTCCAGCAATTTTACCTGCAATCACATTTCCTCTTACTCTTGAGTGTCCTGGCATCCACATAAAAGCTTCTTAATTCTCAATTAGTAGACTAAGAGAATTCCAGACTAATAAGTGTATGACATAAATGTTTTTAGGGCAGTTGTAGTAGACTGAGATATATCTCCATTGTCCTTTCAGGTCGCTTACATTTAGAAACAGGATAAATTACGGTTCTATTCACCTTAACACATTCTGCCAAAATTTAAGCGTCCGCAATCTAAAGCTTACGATCTTTTACTATGTTCATAGAAAATGTTCACGGAATAGCACCGTAAAATTTACAGACTAATGAAATATTTTGTGTGTGTGAGGAAAAATTGACCGGCGTATACAAGTATTATAGTTTTTCAACGTAATTTTCCCAAAACTCTTCGCTGATACTTGGTGCTTATTGTTTAAAAAATTTTACGGTGCTGTTTCGGCAGCTGACAGTTCAGAACCGTAATATTTACCTGAATTTTCGTACAAAAATTTCAGAGCTTTTCTTTCCGTGTCCAGTATTCCATTTCATTTGCATGCACTCGAAGATTTTTGGTCATGTACCTAGCTCCCTGAACAGGTGAAAGTTTTGTTTGCATGTGCCTACACCTGCATTTCCATCCATCCTAGTCTTTTTACCAGACTAGAGTTCTTTTCGTGATTTGAATACATCGGCACTTCAGTCATAGCGCTCCTTTAGTAAATAACATTAAAAAACCTGTCATAATTAAAATGTCTAGTCATGACATTCGACACTTTCATTACCACGTCTTGCTCATGAAATTATTGATTAATTCTTAGATCATTCAGCACATCGTAGGTTACAAAAGCAAAGCGATTAGCTTTTGTGACCTCCAATGTGCTGAATGCCACATTCTTTTTCTAATCTGCAGAGATGGTGAGAGTAGGTTCAGCAGTAGGTCAAGATCGCATGGTTCCTGTAATGAAGTTGAGGTTCTTCTGCTATTTATACCGCCTTGAACCATAATACCAATATTCTACTATTGCCGTTTTTATTCCACCGCTTTTCCAATTGATTTTAGTTATCAGAATGACTTCTAGACATTTTATACCACTAAATTGTTTTCCAGTCTGACCTAGTGAAGGGAAGGTATTGCCCACAATTTTATTCGTAAACGATATCACCGTTGCCTTGTCTGAATTGATAATCAGTCCTGTACATCAAAATTTCGATAATATGTTTGTGCGCCGCGAGAAACCATTACATTGGGCATACGTCACCTTCCTTTTGTTACCAACTGTTGCTGACGCACTTTTAACTAGACGGTGATTTCCCGCTTTCTTTTAACTAGAAATGACGTTTGGCAGATAGAGCGCAAGCACGATCTAGAGAATATAAGGTCCTTGAACGAAGATATGTTAAATAGCGTGACGTCATTTGGCAAAAAAAAGTCATTTTACCTTTGGCAGAACATATCCTTTGCAGTTACCACTAAACTTTTCTCTAAATTCTTCTTGGATTCTACATACAGGAAAGTGGAATACTATTGCCGCGTATACCTGTCATACAATTTTCAGTCACAGCTACTGCCAGGCCTTACTAGAAATTTTAGCAATCGAGTGTCCCTAGGGGTGCTAAAGGTATCTTACCCCACAGTATCTTATTCATCTCAGTGATCCCGAAAAATATTAGTCTTTTTCGATTATTCTTACATATCAGTCCCTTCCAACCAAAACCCCTACCCCCACACCCACCCCTAGGGGTGTTAGGGTTATCTAACTTCCACAGAATCTAACGGTATCGGAAGTGCCATCATTCGTCTCAGCGACCGCAAAGCTCATGGATTCTACAACACACTGATATCTTTACATATCACTCCCTTCCCACCCTCATTCCTGTGCAAGCTATGAGTGTCTTCCCCACAGTATTATTTTAGATTATAATCACATCCATTTGGAGGATTTCGTAGTAACTAGTTACAGTTCCGAAGCGACTAGAATTCATTATAGTTTCGGTTGGTCGGTCCGTCCGTCCATTTGTCTACACGTCCCAGTCTTCCACCGTCGTTGGTCGATTGATGACCAAAATACAGAAATATAATTTTTTTTGCACCTACCCCCTCCCTCTTCCCCATTCTTCTATAAAGTGAAAAGTGTTAGTCTGTTAAGTTAATTAAAGTGGTGGAGTAGCAGAGGCCCAATTAGGACGCGATGTGGCTTTTTGATACCACAGATACTCGTGAGTCGATTATTCGAAGATAAAGTATAGTATAAGTAGTGAGAAAAGCGATCGAGAGGAGGTTATCAGGAGCCACCTTCTAACTTCCAAGAAGTGGATGACTTTTCCAATTTTCCTCCCCCGAATCTCCACCAAGTCACTAAAACAAAGGCTGCCGAATATCCGATATCTTGCTGTCGCCAGTGTAGAAAATTCGCACAGGAAGTGAAAAAGCTTTTTTCGTCCTTGTAGCTGCGACAATGTGCGTTAAAGGGGTTGCCAAGCCTTGCGACATGGTCCCCGATTGCCCAATGACTCATGCACACCACGTCCTTTTGAGTCCTAATTAGGAGTTCTTTCGTTCTTTTTGTGTCATAACTTGACTTCCTAAATATGGCGTAAGAGATTAGGCCTCTCTATCTGAAGTCTAACGTTGATAGAAAGGGTGAGAAGAAATTCCTTTTAATGGTCTTAAGCGGAATGTGCACCGCACTCCACACGGGAGCCAATAAGATCAGAGCCCGCCGAATCAGAGCCTTTGATTTCTGCGTATCCTGGGATCCAGATAAAAGTTATGGTGAATCGATCCCTCAGGCGGATTAGTTCCTCGTCGCATCTCTCTACCAATTTAGAGGTGAGTGAAGAGACAGCTCCTCTGTCTGGAAGACCCTGGCGTAGTCTGGAAGTTTGTATGACCTGGGGACCTTCAGCGATTCCTGTGCCGACTTCGCTGTCTATTTTGGAGCCGTCCGTAAATAATTCTATATCAGAGTTTCTCACCTCTCCGTCCTTCCGCACTACCCTGATTGGCGATAAGGTTTTTGCTGATACTCAGCTTTGGAATATAACAGTCAGTTTTAAAACATTTTGGATGTTACTGTGGCCGTATAATTTCACGGTCTAGCACTTAGATTCTCTGAGCTTAACTGTAATGATAGATTCGATAAATTTAATTTGTTGGTATATAGGCGGTGGAGGTGGTGGTAAGGTGTCGGCCTACTAATCCTGAGGTCCCAGGTTCTAATCCCACCGGTGGCAACCCATGGCTGTTTTCTGCTCACAAGAGATCACGATAAAAAGACCATGGGAGGTTCACTTGAAATCGTTGTCTCGAATCTGGTGAAGTTCGTCTTCCACCCCATGCTCCACAAGGGGTTATGGGAATTAAGAGAGAGGGAGAGGTATATAGGCAGAATGTAAGAAATCAAGTTCAAGGCGTCCGCGGTAACAGAACGGATGACTCCCGTGGTTCCCACCCCTGTTGTTCTCTTTATTCGGCTGAGTTTTGTTTTAATATATCCCACACTTACAACAGACTACCAAACTAGTGACTCATACGTGAGTATAGAACGTACCACGGTTATTTACATCCGCAGGACCATCTTTGGTTGAAGCCCCCACATTTTGTTAAAGGTTTTTTTCCAGGCATGGAAGGCTATGCACGCTTTCTCGACACATTCTTCCACGTTTAGTTTCCACTTAAGTTTTGTATATAATATAAAGCCCAGATGCTTTTTGCAAGCGCAAGTATTTTTCCATCTAACTTATGAAACGTTAAGTTCGGTATTTTGGTTTTAGTAGTGAACAACACTTGAATGATTCTAATCCTTAGTATGGATGCTATTCAATTGTGAATCCTTGGTCGAACTTCCTGGTCGACCAGGGATTCCTTAATTGACTCAATGCGAACGTTATTGAAAACCTTTTCAATATCGTAAGTGGATATCTAGGACTCATTCCAGGGTTTTAAGTACAAACAAAGTTAGACTGATTGGTCTGAAATCCTGAATTTTACTGCGCCTTGCCGAAACCTTGATAATTTTGATATTATGGCAGTAATCCATATTCATGTCATCATTGGAAAGACAATTAAAAATTGACAATAGGGAGTGACGAAAAGCTGTGGGGAAGTGAATTTATCACATTTTCTCATTTTGTAGATAGAAATATTTGTGCTATCACTTATGGCATAAGTGTTCCTTCCCGCCGTGGAAGCTGCCACTTTAATTAAACCTAACCCAGATAGATATGTTCTCAAGATCCATAAATTTCTAGTCTGAAAGATATTCCCATGGGCTAGAGCGGGTCTAGATATTATGTTATTGTTTCTTGCTTAACTTCAGGGATATAATACATGGCATTGACTATACCGTTCTCACTCCTACTTTGGTTTCGGGCATCCTCTTCACCTCTTGTTTAGATCAATCTAAATTTTTTTCTATTCGAACGTATCTTCACGAAGGACCCACCTTATCTAGTAATTATCTGGGGTCACGTGTTGGTGAACTTTCAAATGGTAGTGCCAATTCAAAATTGCGCAATATTTGAGGTGGAGCACAAGTACATAAATTGCCATTAAATATATGATTGGTTCCTCCTTTAAAATCATAAAACTGTTTGTCAATATTTTATACCTATCGTTACGTTGTCGTCAATATTTCCATTGCAATGTGAATTCACATTTATCAATTCCGCACCTTCATAGTGCTCTTAAAATTTTACCGAGAATGAGCTCAACCAGGTATTTACTCGACACCTTCCTCCAGACAAAGTTCAACATACGTAAAAGGACACATGGTGATCAAAATTAAATGTCATCAAAGTACAACAACCCAAGCCCATCCCAATGTCTTAATGGAAAATTCTGAAACAACCCTTAGATTGCAAGAAACATAAAAGTGTGCAAGGTAGGGAGAATAGAAGAATTATCTGCATGTGTTCCACCTATAAGCTGGATTGCAGCCACACCTTGTCTTTCAACTCCGTGCAAAAGGTAAAAATTGTATGTTATGAACAGAAGCTTACCCTCCTCTATCTCGTGAGGGATGAACAAATCTATCGTTGGAAAAGGAAGAGTTCGCGAAAACTCATTGTTTTAAAAGTTTTATCGTGTCCTAATTTTCCTGCTATATTTCAACTTTTATTGCTTCCCACCACTTCCTCACCTCACCCTCGATTCACCTTTGTTGTAGAAGAGTCCGTAGGTTGAGAAAACTCATATTTTAAAAATTTTCAACTTTTGACGAGTTTTAGAACACCTCGAATTTCCGCACAATTCGTTTTCCGTCTTAATCTGAAGGAAGAAAATGGTCTACGTCGTTACGCGATGGATTGCATTGTACATGCTGGTTATGGACGTGGAACCACAGCACAGGGTGATCATAAACAGAAGCAAATAAATCAGATACAAGTTAAAACAGATTAAAGCGAAAAGCAAACAGGATAAGTTCATTATTGTTTGGGGAGGAAATATTTTGAAATTTCGAAAGAATTTTTCTTAAGGAATTGAAAAGTTTTACTCGAAGTGAAAGTTGCCTCAATCTGCTTCCGAGGACCTAATTTAATTTGCCCGGAGTAAGCTGAACAGACGACTCAATGGTGGAATTTCGGCGCTATAATGATTACAGTATCCTAAAGCAGTTTCTTTTATTGCATTTAAACCTCTCAAAAAGGAACAATCTCCAAAATACATTATGAATGGAAGTATTCAATAAATCTTAGAAGGGGAGGGGATCATTTCAAAACTTTTAAAAACTTCGAGAGAAGTTAGAAAGTAATTTTCTGTTGAACAGCGAAAATCGTTGGAGGTGGAGCAAACGTCGATTCAGTTAAGTTGGCAGTTTGTGGTCTACCATCTAATGAAAGTATCCGATAAAAGATTTCCCCCTGCCAAAAACATGCAACAGGCCTTTTAGACCTCGTTACGAGGGCTATAATCTTGAAATTTCCTCTCCAAAGTCATTGCGTATTTAATCATGTCATTCATTCAACCCTTGTGGAGCTGTTGGGAAAATAAACCTCAGGCATCCCTTGCTGGAAGCAATAACATCTTTAGCATTATATGCCATTCATTCGCGGGAATTGCTAGGAAAAACAAGAGAAATAGGAAAATCAGGTGAAATGAGAATCATTTCGACAACATGGTTACAGCTCATTCGATGTGATGGTCATGAAATTTTAGGTGCCAATCAAAAAAGTTGTAAAGAGGCTCCTGAACAAGAAGTGGTTTTGCTGACGAAGTGATATTCATTGCTCGACGGAACATCTTGCCAATCGTAAAGTAGTCTAGTATGTAGAACGTTTTATGTGGCAGTTACTGTGATAGCTCCCTTTAGGAAAGTTCCTTCCATCAAATAACTTCTTAGGAGGTACTTGGCATAAATTCCGAACGTGTCCTCTTTTAGATAATGGACGGCACCACCTCTTAAAAATCTTCAAAGTAGTCTTTGAAAATGTCTCTGTTAATAAATTTTGCATTTATGAATATTTTCATGATCAGTAGACATGTATTTGCGTGCATCACTTGAAAGGGTTCGAATTTAGAGTTGAACCTAATGTTTGATCAATCAGTGACTTCGGCACATCCTGAACATCTATTCATTGTATACGAAGACGTCCATAGTGGTACTCGCCAGGACTATACAGCCATTAGGAGTCCAATTCTGTAGGTTTAAATCCTTACACTAAATGTTGAATTGAATCGTAGTGGAATGCATGCTTATTCGTCGAATAAGAAGGAAACACTTCTGATAGGTAAATCGTGTCAGAAATTGAAGCATGTTTCTAGAAAACATCCAAGATGCTCGAAGAAATTTTATATTGTAGAACATGACTTCAATAGATGCTTTAACGTAATAAAAATATCAAACATTATGAAATTATTAAGTGATACTATCATTTCAGTCCTAAGTAATTCTACTTTTCTTCATCAAGCTCCCCTCCAGCAGCTATGCACTGTCGTTTTCCCCTGACAAGTTACCTCAGTGCAACTAAAAAAAAAAAAAAAGATTAAAGAAGAAAGTTGAATATATTTACGGCTTTAGAGTGTACAGACACTGTACTGCAACGGTTATGCTTTATGCTGCAAATGCTTTATCCAGCGTCTACCTTTTTGGTCTATTAATCAAACCTTTAGCATTTCGCCTTGACCTCTTTTGTACTTTCGGAACCTTCCACTTGCGTTATAATAGATGGCGTTGTCTCTGATTCTGATTCCGGGGTTCCTCAAGGTTGAGTGCTTTCTTCTAAGCTTTTTTTTAATTTTTGAACGACACCGCATTACTTCCTTCCGATATAATATGTAGCTTTGCAGGGTAGACACAGGTTTACAGAAATTGGGTCAGGATTGTTGTTGGGCAGCTGAGGGTCATTTCCGAAGTAATTTACTGCGTAGAATCCGAATCCGAGGTCAGAATTAAGCCATGACGTAAGGATGTTGAGAGATTTGAAGACTACTTTTGTGGTTATGTACAGGACGCAATAGATATATTATGTTTGTATGAAATATGAACTTCATAATTTAAAATGGTCGCAACGTAACTGCACTATATGGCCAAAGCTTGACCCTAAGCGGTCAAGAGGGCTCATCCTACTCGGACGCAAAATAATTATCATTACAGTAGCCGTAATCACGAGTCACTGCCTCATAGGTAGACACGCCGATAGGCTGGGCGTGCCTTCAAACGACTTCTGTAGGAGCTGCCACGACGAAGAGGAAGAGGAAACCATACTTCACCTCCTCGGTAACTGCCCGGCCCTATTCCACCGTAGGAACCGGTTTTTGGGCTCCCCCTTCTTTGAAGAAGTAACCGAGCTAGGCTCCACGGATGTCAGGGACCTGACTCGATTTATCAGGAGTTCAAATTGGTTCCCGACGACGAATTAAGGATGAACACCCTTCACAACCCAGTCAAAATTATTTTGACTTCCCGTGAACTGGTCCCACTGGATACAAGAAACTGGTTCGGTGCACAGGGGGCAACATGTTAACCCTCTTATTCCTTAGGTAATTCTGTGGGGTTTGTTAAATTCAAGCCTCAACGTGGTAGCACAAAGGGCCTCCTAGGCCTAAGTGTGCCTGCTTAGGCAGCCACTTTAACCTAACCGAACCTAATGTAACTGCACGAAAAAATCGTAGGTGACCTCTCAATAGCATATTTTAAAGGTTAGTATTGAAAAATGCAATTAGAAAAAACGACCAAAAAATGTTATACATACTGTACATAACCTTAAAAGTAACCAAAAACCCATCTTTCGAGTACATAACCTCAAATATCTGAAAATCTTGACGTGATGGCCTCGGATTCGGATATTAAGCAGTAAATTCCTTCAGAAATAATTTCCAGCTGCCCAACAACAGAATCTTGTGGGCCAAACCCAAATATGAATAATCTCTTTCAAATGCGCTTCAAATTCTTTTCTAAATCTTTTCGACCGTGTGAAAAATATTTTAAACTTTTATGTCCAGCTTTCTCAGCTGAAGTGAGTTTGCTATCGGATAGATCGACATGAAGTACTTGGGTTTTCTGCAGAGAAATGCTTTACCTTCTAATACCCATTTATAGACTGTCAGGATCCTCGGTAACTAAATTAAAATTCTTCCACGACTGTCAGATATCTCTAATTGAACTGATAAAAACAAATCGAGTTAACTTTGTTTGGATATCGGAATAGCAGGGCTTTCCTGGCAACGAAAGGGCGGATGCATTGGTTAGACAGGGCTCTGCTACTGGTATTGCTAAAAGAGTAATACGAAAAAAGATGTTTGGATATCGGAATAGCAGGGCTTTCCTGGCAACGAAAGGGCGGATGCATTGGTTAGACAGGGCTCTGCTACTGGTATTGCTAAAAGAGTAATACGAAATTGGACATACGAGAAGCACAAGTGCTATTGGCGTTGTTTTTCGGAGGCGATCAATATCAGGTTGGAGAAGACTCCGCCATATAAACGCACACGAAATTGGCCATGGATTCTCTGATCAATACTGTCACCAAAGTCATAAATGTAGCATTCTTGCAACCCTCGCCTATTAGTAGAACACATGGTAAATACAGGCTAAAAATTTTGTTTGTTACGTAGTCAAAACCAAGGGTACAACCCTATGATGCTTTTGCATGGCTTCAATCGGAAGGGCATTAGGGTATGGGGAATGAGGAAATGAGGGAACTTGATTGTCTTGTTTTGCAATTCTGTGAGCTAGATAACAGCACAGACACTGAGTGTTTTTTTATTTAAATTAAAAACTTACGGGAGATCGAGGATAGACCCCTGGAACCATGGCATGGTGATTGTACCGCGCAACCAATTCAACCAACATCGTCTCCAACCATTTGCAATGATGTCGGTTGAGTAAGTGATAATGTCCTTCCAACACGGAGGTCCAGGTTCGAATCTGACTGACGTTGACATGGTTTTTTTTGCAGATAAAAAGTCCATTGGGGGTTGCACAAAAATTTCGGTGGTTCGGAAACCACTTTAAATTGTAGCTCCAATTGTAGCAAATATTGCCTCGAATCGGGAGTAGTAGTTCTCCCAAGGAGTTACGGGAACTAGATATAGATGGCGGATCTATTAAAGTAAATTCCGAGACATGCCGAACTTCAGAAGGTCTTGTCTAAAGACCCGCCTACTCCGTCCTCAATAGGGGGAGAAATAGAGTATGAACTACCAGAAGTAAGTAGCTGTTAAATACTCTCCTGGATACTCCTTCCATGAATGTTGCCCAGGATAACGAAATGCTCTCAGTAGTCTTTGAAGTTGACGGGGATTGGGATCTTATGAAATCCATAGTCAGCGTAGTATAGTAGGAGCAGTAAATTCATTCGATTCCCTAAAATTCCAAGGGGTCGGCGGGCTATAATGGTTCAGAAGGTACTAAGTTATATAAGGACATTGCTGGTGTCGCTACTAAGGGGCTTTCGCTGCCTAGGGTACATACCCGCAGCTTGGCGAGAAGTGAGGGTAATTTTCATTCCGAAAGCGAACCATGTGACAGCAAAAGATTTCATACTAATTCGTCTCCCATCCGTCATGCTTAAAGTGCTATAGGTTACTAGAAGTGAACATAAGAGAGATAAGGCAGAGCTATTACACTTTAGAAAACCAGCATTCCTATATTAAAAGGAATCCGGTAGAGACAGCACTGCATGTTATAGCTTCAGTGATTGTAACATTTTTGGAGTTCAAGGATTAAACCCTAGGTGTCTTCCTGAACGTTAACGGAACCTTCAACAATATAAGGACAGAAGTCATATATAACAACCTGAGGAGGATGAGTATTAATAAGAGTCTATGTGACTGGATCAATTGTATGCTCCTCAGTGGAAATGCTAGCTGGACGATACTGAGGAGAGCAATATGCATGTGAACATCACGGGTGGATGAGGGGGGAAAACTATGACCAATCCTGTGGTTAGTGGTTGTGGACAAAATCATAGATATATTAGAAAATGGAAAGTTTCACAGTTTCTGAATATGCAGATGACCTGGCGATGTTGGTATCCGGTAGATTCATGACAATTATCAGGAAAACTGGTCCTCGACCAGTAGGTTGGGCGTCAACTCTTCAAATTCGGAGATTGTGCTATTAACTAGAAAGGGGAAAATTCCAGAGATGAAGCTCCTAATGCTGGAAGAAAAATCTAACTCTTACTGGAGAACCAAGGTACCTAGTGGTAATATTAGACTAACTTAACCGGAAGAGGAATATAGCATATCGCATAGCGAAAGCAAGTGTGGCCCTTTATGCGTGTAAAAGAACCTTTGGGGTAAAATGGGGACTAAGACTCAAGGTGGTACATTGGTTGTAGTCAGGCCGATTCTTTGCTATGGCTCACTGATCTGATGAGGAGCGCTGGATAGAAATGGAGCTTAGAAAGACTATCGAAATTACAGAGAACGATCGATCTGGGTATAACTGGGTGTTTGGGTACCACGCCCACAGCAGCCTTGGAGATCACGCTCGATCTGTTGTCACCGGACAGGATATATACTGTAGAAGTATGGCAGCAACATACGATTGAAGGTTATGGGGTGCTGGGACAACAACAGGATGAACGGGAATTCTAGCATTCTTTTGAAGTTAGATTGCATCGACAATAGGATATACATGGACTGCCTGCTCGAAAGAAATGGGACAGGAATGAAGTGACGGAAGTATCAGAGATCTACATCAATAAAAATCGAGTACAAGAGCTGGAAACGGCATTTGCACGAATCATATATACTGCCAGACAAATGTAGTGTCTTTCAGGCGGAAATAGCTGCGATACATCAAGCGAATCTGTCAGTATCAAGGCATATAGAGTTCAATGTGGACTTCCGCATATACATGTACTAACAATCAGGTGGGCATTAAAACACTGGTAGCTGTGGTGGTGAAATCGGGGTTAGCGCAATTGGACAAGAACAGCCTAAGCACCTGATTTCCAGTTGGCACAAGGTGATTCTACGTTGGGAATCTGGAAAAAGAAATATCCCAGTTGATTAGACATAGCGGATGAATTGATGAAGGAGGGTACTGAAAGGGATAGCTCTGACGCGATGTGAAAATTCCGATCAGCGCCCTTAAGTTCGGCATTATCAGCGATGCCTACATAAAGGCTAGCGAGTTATAGAGCAGTTCATTCCACGAGTTGTTGTATCTGTTTAAAGGGATTAGCTTGACCTAAGTAGTAAGAAGGTTCGCCACAATAGGCCTTCAGTAGGTACCTAATTTCTCGGTGAACCGTAACTTCCACTGTTGTACAGGATCGGAACGCATTGACAACGCAGTCTTGTCTGCTTAAAAAAATAATCCTTCTAGAGTAATATATACTTTCGCCTCGAGTCGTTTTCATCTTTGTTTCGACATTTATTTTCAATCTAATGTTAGTTGCGTTACTTTACATCTACGAAATGCGTTGTATGGAAAGTTAGCTGAAAAAATATAAAGTGTAAATAAAATATAAAAAAATATCCAAAAGCTGTAGCTCAACTGCTTCGCCAGTTTCTGAAATTATATTTCTTTGTGCTATGATGACTCAATCACTATTAGTCTCAAAGCTTTCACCAAAATTTTCGCATTTTAAATAAATCTTTATCACACACCCTTTGTTACGCAAAACACTTAAGCACCCTGTATACAATTGCGTTGTTGAAATGAAAATTTCTTTGTTGAATATTTCAAATAAATTGGTTTTTATTGTTTTTGGTCATGTTCTTATGTAACAAAGAATATAATTGTTGTATTTTTTACGAAATTCTTTTAAAAGTTATTATAAAGGCATGCCCTATGAGGGCAATAGAGTCCCTTCTTTAATACATACAAAATCACAAGCACTCTTAAAATCTAATTATCACTAGAAAAAACAAAACAAATTCAATAACAATTTTCCATGGCTGAAATTCTGTCGCTAAGCTTTAATAACTCGTTGGCAATCTCATGTGGTAAATCACTTCCGACTTGATTTTCAAAGTACTTGGCAATATCTTGTACTTCCTGTGTCCAGAACTCCTTGGGTATCGAGAAAAGTTCCTTTACATTTACGGGCTCTTTCAGATTATCCAGATTCAAGTTTCCGTCTGACGGCACTCGTCCAACTGCAGTATCTTTGTAAACTGGCTCGTCGTTAATTCGTTTCATCACCCACTCAAGAACTCGTGCATTTTCTCCATATCCTGGCCACAGGAACTTACCATTGGAATCTTTACGGAACCAATTGACATGGAAAATCTTAGGCACTTGACCTCGGGTTTCCATACTCAGCCAGTGTTTCAAGTAGTGCCCAAAGTTGTATCCAAAGAAAGGTCGCATTGCAAACGGATCGTGCATAATTACTTTTCCCTTATGTTCAGCGGCTGCAGTTGCTTCACTTCGCATAGCTGCTCCCACGAATACTCCATGCGCCCATGTATTAGCCTCATATATCAACGGTACACCTACAGGTCGCCGTCCACCGAATAAAATAGCAGTGATTGGAACTCCTTCAGGATCTTCCCAAGCGGGATCAATCATTGGACACTGTGAAGCTGGAGTGCAAAATCTAGAATTTGGATGTGCTGCTGGTGTTTTTGTTACACCCATCTTCCAGGGACGTCCCAACCAGTCGGTGATTTGTACACCCGGAGCTAAACTGCTTTCCATTCCTTCCCAGTAAACTCCACCATCTGATGTGGACGCCACGTTAGTGAAGATCGTATTTTTGAAGACTGTCTCCATGGCAATTGGATTGGTTTCATTCGATGTTCCCGGTGCTACGCCAAAGAATCCGTTTTCCGGGTTGATTGCCCTCAGTTGACCGTTCGAATCAAATTTCATCCAAGCAATGTCATCGCCAACACATTCAACTTTGTATCCGGGAAGTGATGGATTCAACATTGCCAAATTTGTTTTACCACATGCCGAAGGGAATGCAGCAGTAATGTACTTCTTTTCACCCTTAGGATTCGTAATGCAAAGGATAAGCATATGCTCAGCGAGCCAACCTTCTCTTTTAGCGATTGTACTTCCAATTCTTAGGGCAAAGCACTTCTTTCCTAATAGGGAGTTGCCTCCATAGCCAGACCCATACGACACTATAAGATTGTCGGCTGGTTTATGAAGAATTATGGTGCGTTCAGGATCGCACGGCCATGACTTTACTTCGACACCACCAACTGGTGATCCAACGGAATGAAGACATCTGACAAATTCCTCCTTTTTCTGCAGGTATTGCAGTACATCAGCTCCCATACGTGTCATGATCCTCATAGATGCGACGACGTAAGCTGAGTCTGTGATCTCAATTCCAATCTTGGACAATGGAGAACCAACAGGTCCCATAGAGAAAGGTACAACGTACATAGTTCTGCCCTTCATACAGCCTGGAAATCTTTCTTCAATCGCCTTGCCCATATCTTCTGGAGCTATCCAATTTCCAAGTAGGCCCTTTTCTCCTTCTTTTGGTGTTGGGATGGTGTCCTCTTTGACATCGGTACAAATGAATGTTTTCGATTCAACACGAGCCACGTCTGCAGGATTAGTCCGGGCCAACCAACAGTTCTCGTATTTAGGCAATGGCACAATAGTTCCCTGGTCACATAGCAGTTTAAGCAACATTTTATTTTCACGATCACTTCCATCACAAATATGAATATGTTCTGGTAGGCACAGATTGATAGCCTCCTCGATGAAAGCACGAACTTTTGGAGTCAGGATGGCCACATCTCCGTTTGTTACTGTAATTCCACGAATATGGTTGTATAGTCCAAAGTTGTTTGATTGTACCTTTTTGGCTTTTGCCGACGATGTAGACGGCCTGAAATTGAAAAGAAATTTCTTTGTTAGCTCACTCAACAGATTTGAAAATTTTCAAGATCAGTTCAACGTGGCACGATCAGTGTAAAATACTTACAAAGTTTGAGCTTTTTCAATGATTTCTGGCATTTTGTCTGCTGTTTTTCTGTTGTTTGCAAAATATTTTCAAAAGAACTCTTAAAACACTTGAACAAAGCAAATATTGCACGATCAAAATAACACGATCACTTTCATAATATTTTCACAAAAACTTCTGTTAATTTTCTGTTGTTTTTTTCTCTGAACTTCTTCTGGGATTGGAACTTGGTTTTAAGACTTCTCCACTTCCATTCCACTTCTCAAAATCCAGTCAGTGACTGTTGCCGATCTAGCCGTGATCGTGCTTTATATACAATCAGAGTAATACACGCCACTTACTAGTTCCTTCTGGAAAGCTCTGTACGCGATCGTTGATTGGTTCTTTCAAGGGGCTCGCCTTCTATCACCAACCAGCGCTTTCAGATTGATCGCGGAGAAGTTTTTTTTTCGTCACCTAGAATAGCGCGGATTTTTTATGTTTTTTTTCGTGTTTACATTCAAGCAAAATGGATCACGTGGTGTTGGCGGATTTTGCGATCGAGTCCGTTTTTTTATTTTTAGTGGATCTTGTTCTAAGCTATTCAGACTTTGATGTGTTTTGGTTTAACGCGTTTTTCAGAATTTCTTTGTGCAGTTTGTTTTGGTTGGAAAAACTGTTGAAAAGCTTTCGATCTTTGACTTTTGGCTCAGGGACAGATTTGTTACGGTAACGAAGTGTTTTTTTTTTGTGAATTAGTCGCAGATTAGGTACTTTCGAAATTGCTGATTATTGTCGCATTAGCTATTTATGAAAAATGATTTGTTTACCAACTACTTTTGTTACAATTCCTTTGAGCTGACGGAATTAGATTAGTTCTTACAAAAGATTTTATTTACGTTTAGTCATATAGCACTTTAAGAAAAGCTCCTGATCGATAGTGACAAAAGCGTTTAATTGAGAGCCGAAAAAAATTTAATTGCAATTTATTCTATCACTGACCTTTTATATATTTGTCACGTAGTAAGCCTTTCACCTATCGAATCTATTGTAGTATAAAAGTACCTTATGACAGTAGTAAATATGATCAATTGCTAGAGTGACTCATCACTGTAAATCAAAGTAAAGACCATATTCATAGTCATAGTTCTCAAAATATTATTTTCTTTGAAATTAAGGTACCCGATAAGGAGACTTATATAACAGCTGATGATAGGTGGAACTGAAATAAATAAATTGTAAATGTGGTAAACTGTATGGTTTTTATTTACTTGTAAATCATTTAAATGCCATATTTACAGCTTTTCTTTAAATACACCTGCCATAGTGTCATACCTTGGCTATTTTTAGTACCTTTCTGAAATGGGCCATTAAAAGTTGACGGTCAACATTTACCACAACAGGAATTTGATTGCTTTAAATATGAAACATGTTTAATTAAAAAATGATTTCATAAGCAGCATTTGCATTTGATTCTTCTTAAAATTCTTGGATTTAATGATGTTATTGATGGCGATATTATTTTTCGATACTTCTTTCGAGATTAACAGTATAACTGAAGGTTTTTAATTCGTTTAAGAATTCTTTGCGACAATATTCGTGTTTAAAACGTAAAACGCAACTCAATAACTAATTAACGAAGTTTTGGTAGAACATCTACATTGTACTATAGATATTTTAATAAAATATCGATTATAATTATTCTTTAAGTAAAGTATCGATTATAACAAACATCGATATAGTCCAATGTGTAGAAGGATGTGTATGAAAGAAATATTTGAAGTATTGCCTACCTTTGTCTAGATTAGTAAGTATTCAGTCAGTCAGTTTTGTAGAAAATCTCGTAGCCATATACTGCCAAACATAATAATACGAATCCCTAAAACTAAGCTGACGAATTACATTTCCTAGTTATAAACTTGAATATGTCATGTATACTGTATTACTATTTCAATAATTAATTTTCATTATGCCCTAATTTGACGACACCCTTTTGTAATTAAGCGCTTGTTGGCTTAACTCACTCTACATAGGCCAAATGAATCTTGACCAAAATCTTACCTATCATCTAATGACATATAATTAACTGAATTCTTCTTAAACGATTTTTCTCTTAATTACTATTCCCTTGAGTTATTCTGGTTACACTTAATCAGTTCTACATTAACACTATCGCATATTTTCTATCCAAATTCACCCAAATTCTGCTTACTAATTATCCTGACTTACATCCCTTTATAAACAGATTCCCGGTTTATTACCCGAGTCGTCTAAAAGGGTTTTCAGACCTTTCATCTTCAAAATGAATCATTAGGATGGCACCAGAAGAGATTTATTTGGTGTCAATCACTACGCATGTAAAACCATCAGATCCGGTTTGTTGGTTTGGAATTTATTTTTGTAAGTGCTGTTGTCAAGAATCGAAAAAACCGCTCTATTGGTTAATTACTCCCCAGTTTAATTTGCAGATTTTTTTTTAATTTGTAGCTTATAATAGTTTTAACTGATATGTACCTGCTATTATTTTATTGGAGTGAAGGGGCGGATCTAGATATAAATAATAAAACAAATTGTAAATGTAACTTTCTGATCAGACGCTCGATTTTAATTACGATTTTGTATAGGAAATAAACCTTTTTGAACAGAACTCTGACCGGAAACAGATAGAATTGAGGGTATGGAGCACGAATAAAAATAAAAAAAATTTATTATTATGTAAATATAAGCTTTTGAACAGACGCTCCTCAATTGGTATTAATAGAGTTAAGGCAACCAGGTGAAAATAGGTCATGCCGAAGCTGTGAGTTCAGTACGTAATTTTTTCAGAGAAAAAACGAAAAAGCCATTGGGCCCAACTCTGCTTAATACAGCGCGTAAAAAATAGTTAAAATAAAGTTGAATCGACTTTTCAGAAAGCGATAAAATTCATAAAATAATATGGGTGGTGGGGGACATATTCTGTACATTAGATTGAAAATCATCAAAATCGGTGTACAGCCCCCGAAGCGTCATGGTGCCCCTCCTCTCACTCCCATCCTAAGCCACCATTTTTGTCATGATAAAAATAGGTCTACATGATAAAAGGTTAGGCTGCACTCCTCCATCACCCCACCCCACCTCGAACGTGTTTGTCGTGGTACCAATGGGGGAACATATTCCATACATCACAAAAAGAATCACCCAAAACGGTTCACATGTTAGGAAGTCAGCCCCCCTTATTATACATCGAAGTGTTTCCTTATAGTAGCAAGAGAGGATCATACTCTGTTCAACAAAACATGAATCGTTGTAATCCCTTCCACCATGATAAATCCAAATTATTTTTTTACATTAGCAATTGGGAATTATAATGTATTCAAAATAAACCATTCAAATCAGTCCACTCATTACTGAGTTAGGTTCAACTCGGACCCCCCCCCCCCCCCCCCCCCCGCAAACGAAACCGAAAAAATCTTTCTCGTGGTTCCAATTGGGGAACATACTCTAAATAACGAAAAAGGAATAATCCAGTCCCCTTCTCCCTTCCTAGGTTCAAATTTGTTCTCAATTGTCGCACATACAAAAGAAAAAAAACGTGTCGAATTTATAATCTCCCGTTTTTGGAAAGTCGGTTAAAAAACGAATTGAAAACGTAATTTAGATGACGCCAAAGAAATAGTAGATTCGCACATAATTTTTTTTATTCGTTGTGGCCGAAGTTTAGCAGACAATCCTTTGATCCGTAAGCAAGGCTTCGGCTGGAAGGGAATTAGGGTAAGCAGAGTCAGGAAACTTGAATGTGTTGCTTTTGCATTTTTGGGAGCTAGACAACAGCCCAGAGACAGAATGGACTATTTTAATTTCTTAATAAAAAATCACGGGGAGACTTGCTCTAGAACCCGGGAACCATGGCATAGTGCTCGTGCCGCTCAACCAATTGATCCAACTCCGTCTGTTCGAATATTCTAGTGGCAGGTGATTTTCTCTCTCGATCTCTCTGGTTCCTTAACACTTTGTAGGACAAAGGGCGCCTACTACACCGACTCTCCACCTGGTCTGATTCTGCTCCAATACCTTCAACTGTGGACACGATTTTGTTGATCTAGATACCTTGCCGCTCTACGGATCTTCTGCATGTGTTGCGCGGTCGGCCAATTCGGTGTCTTTCTTGGGTCAGGTGACTTTAATGTATATGTATTACTAGTTGCTCTCTGTGTATTTATTACTAGTTAGCTCTCGATTATTTTTTCACATGTCATCCCTTTTGCACACACACCCCTAGATAGTTAATAGCACACAGCATCTAACAAAACCGGAGTGTCATTATTCACCTCAGCGACCCTTAACACTATGAATACGACACTAATTTCGGTTGTTTTCCATTATTTTTACATGTACTTTGCCTTTGTTTAAACCTCTAGGGATGCTGGCAAATATTCTTCGGACGGAGAGACAGAAATTAAATTCTTCTTAAATTAAACTCCCCTTAACCAGGGTGTTATGCGATTCCACGTACACTGCATGGTTTGCAGCCATGGCTGTCTTCTAATGGAGCCTGCTTGGTACCTGCCACCTCAAGTATAGTTAGCTGAACTTTCCATGAATGACTACCCTTTTCCCTACTAGCACTTAACCAGGAATACCACCTTGTTGATAAAGTGGTTGATCATGAACATGTATCATTATGAATATTAACCTTTCCTCGGATAAAGCTGTACCTACAATCACCTCACCCACGCGGAAAGGGAGGCTTCTGCCGTCAAAGTAAACCCGTACCATGGGGTAACTGAAAAGTCTTCTGTGTAATCCACCTGTTCTAAGGCTCCTCTGGCCAGCACTAATATTTCCATAACGAAATGTAGTGCACCCCTGCATTCAAGGCCAACAACACAAGATGTTGCCGCACGGTTCCTCTCACGTCCGAAAACCCTGCGCATGGTATTGGACTTTGGCCACCAGTGCGCCTTTGTGGACATCTGAATCCACTACAGCTACCTTGACTGTAGGGAGAGACGGACTGCCCATAAGATACCCAGTACACTTGCCGTCGTCTTTCAAGAGAAGCTTTCATAGAAGGACAAGTCGTTCGTAGACCGGGAAAAGAAACTCCTTGCTCAAAACATGACTTCGGTCATAGTAGCTCTCCCCCAACACTGAAAAGACTTCGTGCGCCAGCTGAGAATCAGCCATCATCTAAAAGGACAAAAGTGGCTCGCCCTTTTCACTTTAAAAGTAAGTCTCTTAGCGATGTCGTGAAAAACAACTTTAACCGGGCGGTTATAAACCGAAGCAACGATAATGGAACCATCGTACCGAGCAATTGAAAGTTGTTGGAAATCGCGTTGCTAAGGGTCCAGTTCTCTCTCTGAACTCAGACCACTGCAGCCGAGATCCTGGCTGACACCAAGGTTGTATAAAGCTCGTCGCCTGCTTTACAGCCAGGATCAAAGTCTGTTCAGGTTCTAGAATCGAGGCTGTTCTAATATACCAGATCCCGAACAGACCGAAATCTCTCAGCCAAGAGAAATCTTGGATTTTATGCAATTATGTAATCCTGGTCTACCTACTCAAGATATGGAGAAGTAACGCTAAGCGCCACAACCTTTGTTGAAACATCATGGAGTCACGGCATGTTCAGGCTTAGCAACTCCACTGTGTAGTCCACTTTCGGGATGATGGGCGAGTTCCTTCTTAACTTAGCTCTCGTCTGTTGAAGAGGACGTCTGCGTCGAAGAGGAGGATACTGACGAAACAATAATCTAGGAATCCTCCCGAGTTGTAGCAATGTTGAGGATGGTGCAAATTAATCTTCACCATTACAAGGCAGCTTCACCTGTTCTATCTACTCCTCTTCCTGTCAGAAAAACCAGAGGATTTCGTTCTCATCCAAGAAACTTAGTTCGTCAGAGATAGGGTTTGCTCAATCTACTCTTTTGCTTAAAGCTGCTCCCAACTGTATACAAATTCTGTATTTTTATAAAAAATGATATTAATGGTGATGCAACATGCCATCTCGAAACTATCCTCCAGAAACATAAAGTGTGGTCTGATCATTATAAACCCGAAAAAAACCGAGTTGATACTCTTCTGACGGAAACATAGAGTTCCTCCTATCAGCTGCCCGACATTGAATTTGTGAGAATGAAAAAATAAATATCTAGCCCTTGTTTTGCATAGAAAACTTAGCTGGAAACCTAACATCCAAGAAAGAGTACGTAAAGCAACGGTTACGTTGTACTCGTGCAAAAAGGCAATAGGCAAAAGATGGGCATGAAACTGCGCATTGTCTACTCTGTATTTTGGAGAAAGTCCAAAGGATGGCCGTACTACTAATTAGATGTATCCTCGGAACAACACCCTCTAAAGTCCTTAATACCATTTTCCACCTTTTGCCCGTGGAAATCCTCGAAAGCAAACCGCATCCTCGACTATCATTAGGCTCACTTCAGTCCAGATTTGGACGTGTACCAACTGCGGATATTTCAAGATTCTGGAAGGTAGGATTACAAATAATATCGACTAGATCATATCCAAGCCTTCTCTCAACGTTAAATTCGACTCCTTTGTTTCTATTAGGCAGGAATAGGGGGATCTGGCAGATCTGGTCGATCCTCAACGTAAAGCGGTCAAGAAAGCTTATCTGTCATTTCGGGACACGGTAATAGACTCGGTGTGCCCTCAAATGACTAATGTAGAAGTTGCCAAGATGAGGAGGAAACCACTCCTCATTTACTATGTAACTGCATATTTCTTGCAGCAAAATGCATAACTTGTTTAAACCAGCATTGCTGAAAATGCCGAAATGTGTCGTACGTGGAGTTCCCCAGGGATCGATTTGGTAACCGATAATATTTCAGAAATATTGATCCTAATGTCTGAAAATGTCTGCGAAAAATTCACCAATGATTTAATGTACAGCAATGGCGTAGATATTATTGACGATGTCCGAAATTATACTAAATACTTAGGTAAAGTTATGTGTGATAGAACCTTCCCAATACTTTTTACATAATCGTATTGAAAATCGACTATTGGTTCGTGGATCTTATGCTTGATTTACTTATGTTAATAAAGTGGATGATATGCTTAACTGAACGGACAAATGATATGGAAAGATTCAAATGCCACGAAGATGTTTCTTGATCCTGCTTTTTATTGCGGTTCCCAACATAAGTGGAACAATCACTTTAGAGAAGTGGGCTGGATTTTTAGGCCTGACCTTTAGAACTTTCTGTAAGGTAAAATAGTCGTATTTTGAATAGAAAGAGAAGTAGTGTACATTTTCAAAGCCCGAACTTATGTCTAGGACAAAATTCGAGATCCACTTCACCAGTTTTATCCTAATAAAATAAAATTGCTTTTTGTGCTCTAATGCTCTTGACATGCTAAGGAAATTCATTTATTTTCTGTCAATATCGCAGCCTATTTCTTGAAAATGTTCCTTTAAAACATTCATTCCTGTTTTTATTGATAAAAAACAAAGTCATTTCCAGAACGTCTGCCAATATAAAACAAAAGCACTTGACAAACGAGCCACTTAGGTGTGCCATCCAAAGTTCCCAAAAGAACTCTAAATTTATTTTTGAACTAGTTGCTCATCAAACTCAATTTCCCCCCCACCATTGAAAAATTAAACAATCCACAAATCAGCATTTTCTTGGAATTTTGCTACTTTTAATGGAATTTTATCGCACATCGCAAGTATGCTTTACACCTGTAGTCCGAAGATAATTTTTTCGCGATTACCAAACTTCCCGTCCCAGTCCACTAATACTGAATCCAAAGTACACGCGCTAGTCGAACTTTTTGTTTTGATACTCGTACTTATCCCAATTGTTCTGGGGTTTTGTAATAAGACGTCCGTCCATTCGTGATATATATGATTAATACTCTGGGCCTCCTAGGAGAATTGATAAGAGACGCACAATGGCACTCAAGTGTTATTTTCGGACATCGATGTTAATTCCGTCGAAACGAAATTGAACTGAGAAGTCGGAGGGAGGGTCAGATACATGTAGTAAGACTTTGGAATTTGTGGCCTATATGAGATGAGAAAAGATTAAGCGGCAAATCCCTAGGTATCGAAAGTTGAATTCAGGCTCTGGGTATTCATTTCATTCCTGATCTACTTTATCCCCGGAACAGAGTACACCGGAGTTAATAAACAGCAAATCCTGTAATTTATTTTTCGTTTCAATATTGCTTTTCTGGAAGATTACGTAACTGCTCATCGTTGCATAGGGAAAAAATGCCTATGCATATAGGGAAAGGAAAAATAAGGGTAGCAATGGAATTGCGATTATAAGACGTTTTATGGCAATTTAATTCCACAAAAAATTATATTTCTGGAATTTTTGGCAGATTAAGGAATTCGTGTAAGGAAGGATTCGTTTTGAATAGGGTCGCAGCTTACTCTAGATATAGCTCGGAAGCTGACACGAACAGCTGAGCGTTGGTGGTGCAAACAAACCAAAACTTGCTACAGTAAAGAATAGGAAAAACTTGGAGAATTCTACTTCCTCGTGGTATTTCTCGCAGTATTTTTAAAGTCTCAACATGGAATTCACTTGACGTGAACCTACAAATGTTCTGAGCATTGTGGTTACGATAAAAAATTTCTCATTCACAATTTGCAACTGTTTTAATGGGAAGGCGCTCTCTTGTGTTCGTTTTGTTGAAGTATTGAGGTTAGAATGCGTCAATGACATCAGCACGTCTCTTTAGTTTTGGTTAAGACAGTGTGCAGTTTTATATTTGTGCAAGGATTGGTTAATCTGTGGTACAAAAATTAATGAAATAATGACGACACTCTTGGTGGTAAAATTGCCGAACTGTCATGTTTTCCGGGCTTGTATCTAGAGTACGATCGAAAACTATTTATTTTACACCAAATTGCTTAAGTCATGAAAATATTGTTAAAAAAAATTAACTCTGAATCCTATAAATGGTAAGTTTTACAATTTACGAAAGTGAATTCGTCTTAAATATTACAATAATTTTATTGTTATCTGTTTATGTGGAGATTCGTATGATTTACAACTTATTCCGAGAAAACTTGTGTATAAGGCGGTAAATTTTTCCTAAATCTTAGTAAATTTTATGATTCACGTAAATTTTACGGTGCCGCTCCATAAAAACTACATATGAATACATTAAAAATTACTAAATTAGGGTCGTAAATTTTATAGTACGGCTTCTTAAGTATCGGCGCAATGTGCCACTTGCAATACGATTACGGTGAGTAGAACCGTAATTTTTCCTGGAATTTTCTCCCCATGTTACAATACACAGCAATTTATTTTGGAAACTTCAAAAAGTCTGATCTGGACGTAGACATATTTCTTCAATCGAAAGATTAGGAGGAGACAAAACGCTATGTTATTCGCATTAGTTTTAATAATAAGTAAAAATACATATTCTCATGGTTAATGTCATAAAGACCATAACATGGACTTATGTTTGCATGCAACTCTCTCAGCCGAGTTCTATTTGATTTTCTTATATTAAACGTAGCTCAGTTTACATAGATGCTATATTTGGATAGGCGTTACTGGTTAGACACGTGATATGTGGTGATGTCTGAAGTAACCCCTGAACATACTTCCAGACCTTCTGTCACGCTACTTACACATTAAGAACTTAACATTTTGAAGTGAAATCATGTTCAAGGAATCTGTGTGCTGGGGTGCAGAGCATCCTGGTTTTGGGGCCAAAAGAAGTGGCTACCTCGCCTGCTGATTACATTACTTCAAATGGTTGGTGAAGTAAGTGATAACGTGTCAGATTTCCATCCCGGTGGTCCCAGGATCGAGCCCCTGCGGTAGCAAGCATGGGCTTTTCATTAAAGAAAGTACCTCTTAACCTTACTGACCCTAGAAAAGGTCGGACATTAGCAAAGAAAGCGTACAAACAACGCTTTCTCGTTCACTACTCTCCAGCTCCTATAGTGTGGGTTGAAAAAAATGCCTAGCCTAGCAACATTATCCCTAGGTAGCCTGTGACCCGTAATTGTCGAAATTCTAATTGGAATTGCTTTTACGAGTCCTGTGGAATTACAATATTTTGTGGAACAGGTTGTTAAGTCGCTCCTCCTGAAATTAAATCTTCGCAAATTTTTTTGATATAGAGAAAAAAAGTGGCAGGTCAAAGGTGTTACCCTGGGGCACTCCTCAGGTGATAAAGATTTAATTCGAAAGAGCCAAGTCAAGTGAAAGCGAAATAAGTCAGTTTTCAGGGCTTCGAAAGCCCTCACAACGTCACATAAGCTAGTAATCTAGACGGGTCCCGGGTTCGAGACCAGATCTCCCCGTGAGCTTTTATTAAGAAATTAAAATAATCCGCTCCGTCTCTGGGCTGTTGTCTAGCTCGCAGCAATGCCAAAACAAGACTTTTACGTTTCCTCATATCTCTTACCCTAAATTCCCTTCCGGCCAAAACCATCCTAACGCATCAAAGGGTTGTCCCCTAGGATTCGGCCACATCTTATAAAAAAAATCGGTCGGTAATTCGAAATATCAAGGTTACTACCTTTTATATGTAGAGGAATTATCAAAGAAATCTTCCAAAGCGCAGGGAAATGGTCGGGCCTGAAAAAGTTTAATAAATAACAGCGAGCTGGAATAAGAGACGATTGGAATTTTTTCAAGAAGGATGCTCGAATTCCATCAGGCCCCCGAGACGCCGTCAGACAGATAAGATAGCTGTTCAGCAACAAATACGTCGTCGAATACTAAATCAACTCAACTCAACGGAAGTAGGCGGGAGCTCCGTCAAGTAGGTAAAATCTGAAAAGAAAATATCACAGAAAAAAATTGACAATTATAATGGAATCGTCACTGTCACAATTACTATACCTCAGAAAGGAAGATAGGCGGCACAGTTTTACTTCGGAATACTTTAGTGTCGGTAAGCAACTTGTATCTCTTGTTAGACATACGCATAGGAAACCTGCATCCGAAAGGAAAAGTGATGAATATGACAGACTCGTGACTTTTTGAGGCACAAAACGTCTTCCAAGCTTTACCCTTTAAGTTCCTCAGATGCCGTCAAGCCAAGGATGAAGGAAATTAGAAGATCCCGACTCTGAAGAGTCGATATGAACACACCGGACAAAATAAGCATAACGATCATCAAAAAACGCGCACATCTACATCGACATCACTCCACAAGCACGCTCGATCCGTCACAAGTCAGAAGCCGGTCATTGACGGACGAAGAAGCAGCCCATTTAAAGTTAAAAAACAGTCGTCAAGTGAAGTAGAAGATGCGTTGGTAGTATCAAAACATATGAGAACCAAAGGTGCAGGATAATGACAGGATTCAAGAACCAATGGGGTGAGAGTGAGACATCTTCTCATCATCGTATCATAGGGGTCGGGCTTTTTTTAAAACTTTGAAAAATGTCAAAACGTCAAAGACAAACGGCTGATCGTCAATCATTAATCATTAAAGATATTTATTACTAATTAGTAGCATCAATAAAACTCAAAAACATTTCATAAAAAAGTGACGTTTAATTAAAAGTACAAAACATATCACATGCAAACCTTAACTAGCGGGAAACAAATTATCTCTTAAAAGTGTCATATAATGTCGAAAAACTTCTTAACAACAATCATCTTAACAGTCAACAATCTTACATAGACCCCACACGAGTCTTAAGATTAGCTAGCTCTTTGGATATTTCCTGGGGTAAATCCTTTCCCACTTGGTTTTCGAAATATTTCTCAATATCCTGCACCTCTTGAGACCAAAAATCTTTCGGAATTTCAAACAACTCGTCAAAATTTACTCGAGCCTTCAAACCGTCAGTTCTTAAAGCACCGGGTGCTGGAACTCGCCCGATTGGTGTATCCTTGTAGCATTTTTCATCATTTACTCGTCGTAAAATCCAGTCTAAAACTCTTGAATTCTCTCCAAATCCAGGCCACATGAATTTTCCATTCGCATCCTTGCGAAACCAGTTTACGTGGAATATTTTCGGCACCTGTCCCTTTTTCTCCATACTTAACCAATGCTTAAGATAGTCACCAAAGTTGTAGCCAAAGAATGGACGCATTGCAAACGGATCGTGCATTATAACCTTTCCTTTATGTTCAGCGGCTGCAGTTGCTTCACTTCGCATGGCTGCCCCCATAAATACTCCGTGCGACCAATTGTTAGCCTCGTAAACAAGTGGAACACCTTTAGGTCGTCGACCGCCAAATAGTATGGCACTAATAGGTACACCTTCTGGATCTTCCCAAGCAGGATCTATAATCGGACACTGTTCGGCAGGTGTACAAAACCGAGAATTTGGATGTGCTGCCGGTGTTTTCGAGGTTCCTTTTTCCCATGGTTTACCTAGCCAGTCAGTAACTTTAACATCCGTACCTAAGTCGCTCTCCATACCTTCCCAGTACACACCTCCGTCAGAAGTAGCTGCCACGTTCGTGAATAGTGTGTTTCTGAAAATTGTTTTCATGGCAATCGGATTTGTTTCATTTGATGTACCTGGAGCGACTCCAAAGAATCCGTTTTCTGGATTAATAGCGCGTAACTGTCCTTTTGAATCAAATTTCATCCAGGCAATATCGTCTCCAACGCACTCAACTTTATACCCGAGCAATGTGGGATTCATCATTGCCAAATTGGTTTTACCACAAGCTGATGGAAAAGCTGCAGCAATATACTTCTTCTCACCTTTAGGATTGGTGATTCCTAAGATTAGCATGTGCTCAGCTAACCATCCCTCCCGTTTTGCTATTGTGCTTCCAATTCGTAACGCAAAGCATTTCTTCCCCAGCAAGGAATTGCCACCATATCCAGATCCATACGAAACAATCAGGTTTTCTGCAGGCTTATGGAGGATTATAGTGCGCTCAGGATCACAGGGCCACGAAGGCATTTCTATCACACCGTTAGCAGGTTTTCCAACTGAATGAAGACATTTTACGAATTCGCTTTTGTGTCTTAAATGTTCCAAGACTGGTTCCCCCATTCGAGTCATGATTCGCATTGATCCCACAACATAAGGTGAGTCGGTAATCTCAATTCCAATCTTCGATAAAGGTGATCCAACTGGACCCATTGAAAACGGAATAACATACATAGTTCGCCCTTTCATGCATCCAGGAAATCTTTCTTGGACAGCTCTTTCCATGTCTTGCGGTGACATCCAATTTCCAAGAGTTCCTTTCACACCTTCCTTGGGTGTTGGAATTGTTTCCTCTTTTCGTTCTGTGCAGATGAAAGTTTTCGACTCCACTCGAGCTACGTCCGCCGGATTTGTTCTGGCCAGCCAGCAGTTGTCATATTTCGGCAAATTTTGAATGGTACCTTGGTCCTGGAGTAGTTTCAAAAGCATTTTATTTTCACGTTCACTACCGTCACATACGTGGATGCTATCGGGCTGACATAGAGCTATTGATTCCTCCACAAAATTCTTTACTTTGGACGTGAGTTTGATTGAACTTCCACTGATGGTGGATAATCCACGGAGGTGATGTTGCAATGCATGCCGGATTAGTGGTGCCGATGTTACATTTGCTGCAATAGGCAATCTGAAAAAGAAAAGAAAAGTTTTTCATGAATTTGTTTACTTTCATGTGATAATTACATCTATAAAGAGTGACTGCTTAAAATCATTATTTAAAATTAGCTTTAGCTTACTGTTAGAGTAAACCTCCACATCTGTTAGCATATTGGAAGCGCGATTCTAGAAAATTATCACTTTGGAGGAGTGAATGAATATTGCGTCTGTTGACAAAATTATTTATAGAGAAGATTTCAAAAATAGCCCAACCCAAATTTGCTGTGCGCCTTTCGAATGCTTAGTATCTAACAAATGAAAAGCTTTAAAGGGAAAAGCTCACGTTCTTTTTGTGTTTTAATTATATTGTTATGTTTGGAGTTTCGGTACATTTTGGTGGTATCTTTACCGAATACCGAGTACCACAAACTACGCATTTGACTACAACCTTTGTGATTGGTATCATTCAGTCATGAGGTTTCAGGACTGCGAAAGCAGTGTCCCTCTTGTTGACGTTAATCTTTGCGGTAACGAATGTTTCTACTTTTTGTGATTCCTCCAGTAACATATTTGCCTTCTATCGCTGTTGCTACTTGGCTAGAAGAGCTGAGCCTTGGACGAAATAACTTTCACTGAAAATCTATCTAGACCGCCTTATGAACGCCTCTGACAGTGTTACTGTGTACCTGCCTGCGGTCCTTTAGAAAAGTGTCTTGTAAATCCAAGTAGATCCCCCATTTCGCACCCAAATCAAGCCCCTAGCCGTTCTCATTAAGAACACCATAGAAGTCAAATTTGGTCGTACTGTGAAATTTCGGGAATACCCTTTAACCACAGCTGCGGGAATCTTGAACAGTTTGCCATTTTCTGTTCTCACCCGTTTTATGCCTACGCTGTCGTTGTGCTTTTAGAGCAATGTATGCCTCTGACTAGGTGCCTCAGGGTACAATTCTCGGTCCTTTCCTTTTTATTTTTTATGAACACGATGCTTTTTGCCAATCCAATATTTTCACAACTATGACCTATATAGATACATTTCGTGACTTCGTTTAAATACCTGTGGACTGCAAAACCCATCCTGTATCTTTTTAACTACTTTTGTAAGCTCAAACATACCCATGCATCTCTGGCATGACCGAGAATTAGGGTGTAATTCTCATATCGCACCTATCCCCTGACGATATAGATGATATCTGTGGTAAGCCAAACGAGAAGTTGCATTTGAAAATCACCCCTATGTAAACATATCAGCTCCTGATCGCTTGCTTCTGTATTCTATATGGAGTGCAAAAGCCAAAATCATTAATTACTACAACCTTTACCGAAAACTTCTATCACTTCGATTGAAAATTGTTCAAGATACAGTAAAACGCTAATAACCTTTTTTGTATATATAGTAAGTATGTAGGTATTGGTGGCCGTCCAATGAAAGCATACAGTCAGGCCTTTAATAGGTCCATTTTAATGGCACGGGTATTAGATACTGCACAACTTCTTACTGGAACCACCTAAAGCTGTTAACGAAGCCCCAAAGATCTCTTACGTCAATCGTCTCGAGATCGCAGATACTATCCAAAAAATAGTTACCTGGGAAGGCCTTCCGAATGCATGCCAAGGTAAGACACGAGAAGATAAGATGCTCCTCCTCCTCCTGCCTGCAGCTGTAGAAGTTCCTTCTAAGTTAGAAGGCGCACTTCTGGACTGGGTGCCGGGAATCAATTCACCTACTAAGATCAATTCAGCATGCAGAGATCATAAGTAAGAAAGAAAAACAATTAAATAGACAAAACAATTGAACAAGAAGAAAGCTAACCGTCAAATCGCAATAAATGTTTCTTAAGTAATTGTTTTAAAAAGAAAGAGGTCAAAGATATTAACACAATCGTTAGCAAATCTACACATGGAACTTAGAGACTGCCCGTAATTAGGTCGTAATTAGCGAAATTAACAACTCAGCAGACACACGCCTAAGTTTATGGTCACATTGTCTAAAGGAGAATCGGCGAAAAGGTCCCTCGTAGTCAATCTTAGATAATATTAGCATCTTTGCGTCGTTTCTCGAGAGCAAACATGTTGAGAAGCTGTAGACGATTCATCTAAAGGCAAAAGCAAACCTAAGGAAATTACGTTGAACTGTGGATCTGAAAGTACGGCGACCATACCGGCGACGATGCGTACTCGACAATAGCTCTGATTAGAGAACAATATAAAAAAGTAGAGGTATTCACATCAGAAAATTCCCTCGACAAACGTTTTACGAAGTCAAGCGTGGAATTGCTCTTAGAAACAATATAGATAATGAGAGAGCCGAAATTCAAATTCCTATAAAACACAAATCCTAGTGACGGACGGACGGGTCCGTGCGATGAACCACGGTATTTGAGAAAGTGTAAGAGAAGTAAAGAGAGTCGCAGCGTCTAGAGTATGTCATAACCATGCATTATTCGAGATTAAGCAGGAGTCCATTGTTGAAACATAAGCCCCAAAAGACGGTGAGATTATCTATAACATGGATACAATCGCGAGCATTCCTAATTCTTAAGAAAATCTTCATGTCATCTGCATATATTAAGATCTTACAGTTCTTTAGTAGGTTACTAATGTCATTAACAGATAAAATAAAAAGTAAAGGTTCAAGGTGGCTGCCTTGTGGAACCCCAGATGTCGCCCTTATTAATCTTGATGTAAAATTGCGAAACAAAATTTTATGTGCTCTTTCAGTCAAATACGAATGAAACAAATTGATGACAGTAGACAAAACCTAGGCTTGATCAACTTAAAACGATGATGGAGTAAGGAAGCCCGTCGAGTAAGGAAGCCCGTCTTTACCGAAGTCAGTCTAAATGCAATTAGTCCGTATACCCCGTTCAAAACCCGAACCGACCTTCGATGTTAACTCGAGAAGATTAGTTACGGTAGATCTGCCGGGCACAAAGCCATGTCGATTATAAGATATTAGAGCTTTACACCATAAAGAGAGGTAAATAATCAACTCAAATAGCTTTGGAATGGAAGAGAGCTTAGTAAGCGAGCTATAATTAGTTATATCTATATCTATATTTTAACCCCTATTTGTGAATAGGTTTAATAAACGAATTTTTCCACTGTTCAGGGAAATACCCTCTGGAGATTGATTTGTTACCCAAGAGGACAACCAAGGTGTCCGAATAGGCCTTTAGGGTCCATCATTTCTTCTCTACAGGAATCTGGCGCACAGACATTTTTGACGAACTTGATACAGACAATGCTAAACAACAGAGTCATCAATGCCAGTTTAACGGATTTCTCCATTAGAAAAACAGCTAATAGTGGAACACCACAGGGAGGAGTCTTATCACCCCTGATTTAGAACAGCTCTCTAAACAAAATTCTTAAAGCACTCGTCAACAAGGCATTAAAACGATAGCGTACGCAGATGACGTAGTCTTGCTGACAAAAGGAAAATTCGGATTACATGAGGCCATAATATGATTTTAGAAAACCTTTTTCCGTCACCATATCTTATAGAGAAGACTGAAAGCACCCTGAAAATATCATCAGAGGAATTCCAATCTTCACGGACGGATCGAAGACGTGGAGGCTGGTTGAAACTGCAATTTTATCGAAAGCGCTGCAAATAGTGAGTCTCATAAACTCACGAAAGATTGCAGCAATCTTCCAAGCGGAAATTTACGATATTATAAAAACAGCACTAACTGTCCAAGCAAAACAGATGTCGGCAAGCGCGATCACTGTTTGTGTAGACAGTCAAGCAACCCTCAAGGCTTTAAACTCCCACCTGATAAATTAAAAATGCGTCGAAGACTGTATCAGAGCGTTAAGAGACTTTTCAGAATCCGCTGGGTTCAAAGACATTTCGGCATAGAAGGTAACGAAAAAGCCTAGAGCTGGCCAAGAAAGGTTTAAATACAGATATAAACATGATCATAGATAGGGTTCACCCTCCCCTTAACGTAGTCAAATCGAAAGATACTATTCCATCAAGAATTCCATGTCCAGTTCTAAAAGAGCGACGACTTGACTGTTTGGGAGTAAGGTTCTTTGATAATCTGGAAGACTTAGCTAAGATAGCAGTGGTGGATTTAAATTAATTCTTACAGAGATCTGGATGTTTTATGTTCTGAGCATGCTGTCTTATTTTCTTTTAAGGCATTCACAATGGGCCTACATGACCTCCGAGTGGACTTGGCCCGGCCCGGCTAATCAACCAAACCACGATTTAGTATTCTCAAACTGAAATTACTGATAACTTTTAATGCCTTTGGATTACGAGATTCAATTATAGAATGAATTTAGCGCATATCCTCTTCTTGAATCTGTAAAATAGGAGCTGTAAGAGTATTCGTGCCACCAACTACTTCACTAAATAAAAATGTAGGTTTCTGTCGTTATGAAGATTACAATCAATGGCTTCAACCCTAATTGATAAATATTATTTTTCCAGAGAACTATTGCAATTCTTAAGTGTTATCGGAAGTCTTGTTATCTGCAGATAAAAATTTATTTACTGAACTCATTCAAAAAGTCCAAACGAAATGTACTACCGGACTGAACCTTGTCCTCCTAAAAATTTCTTGCTAATTTTTAAGTTGTCACGATTGACTAGTTAGACACAACACGGATGAGTCGCACCAGCCCCCGATATCTTTTTATAAATAATAATATTAAGCAAGCGTGCCAGCCAGTGAATAAATCGGTTCAAGGATTGCGATAACATTAAGCAATTTCAGTACTACTTTATCTTACGTAAATTCTCTGTAATATTCGAAAATTATTGTTTACTATCTTGCATTTTTCAGCAAGACAATGCGCTGTGATAAATGCAGATATTACCTAATTGCATCGACTGCATTGCAGCTTCTCTTTATAAATAATAATTTTTTTAAATTGAACAATAAATTAGCTTATACCGATCAGATTTGGAAACTATTTTTGTCCAAGTCAACTTCCTCCCACGATACAACATAGAGCACTTAGCGAATTTTATTCGGCTTACAAGTTGCTTTTGGTTAAGCCAAGATTGCATTTTAAGGCGAGTGAGGAATGTCTGATTGCCGCCACGCTAAACCTGATTGCAATGACCGACTAGCAAAATAAGAAATCCAAAAGTACGAACAGCTGTTGGAGCCCCAACAGGAGATTGAACCGAGTCTGACTTAAGAAATAATGATGCAAGATTTCATCATCATCCCGTCAGATCAGGAGATTCCGTCTTAAATTTCTTTTTTTTCCGGGACCTGTTAACCTGTTTTTAGTAGGAAGTCAATATGTTTACTCCTTGGAAAATGAGTTCTTATCAGCGTGGGCCTGTCTGGAAAGCCGGCGTTATCTTTTTCCTTATAAGGTAGACTTTAACTTGTTCTTTGTCTTTCAAGTGGAAATTTATGGGGCTCGGCAGAAAAGCGTGTCTGGCTTGAACAAGTTTTTGCTTGAGCTCCATTGGACTTTGCTCGGCTTTTGTGTTTAACATTCGAAAAATTTCGTGGCTTGGACTAGTTTTTTTTCTTGATCGCGAGGATTAGATTTTCTTGACGGCATCGAGGTTTGGTAACTGATTTCGGTGAAAGTATTGTTATTATTTGCAATGTTTACATTCGAGTGAAATACATAGTCGCCTTGACATTCGTACTAGTTTTTTAACGGCTTACGCAATCTGGTTATTTTTGTAGTCGATGGGGTTTGGCCCGTTTTCGCTTTTGGTCTCAATCCGTCATCATCAAGATTTAGAGTTGGGTTGACATCTACATCTAGTTCGACACACGAAAAATAATAATATTCTGGTTTTATTTTATAATTCTACTTACAATTAGGTGTCTACATATGTGCTCAGAACGGGAAAGGCACGTTTCTTAAAGGTAGCTTTTCGAATTTCGTAAGAATTTTGCGTATATTTGATCAGGTGTAACATTCTATAGCTTATGTTCCTGATAAGCCAGTACGTATTGGAAAGCTTGCTAAGTGAGTGACTTATCTCGTTTTGTATCAACATGAGGGCTGCTGCGAAATAGTAAGAGAATGTGTAATTCTTAGATAATTGAGTTGAAGGTAATATTTTTAATACTATAGATTTATCTCAGGTGCTGAGGTAAGAATCTATTTACGAATTTTGTAATGTTTTTGTATGACGCCTTTCGAGAGTAACAAGCGAAACAGAGTATTTGAAAGTTACTTTTTATTTTATCTTCTTCGGTAATCAAAGGCAATCACAATAAGTAGGTCACATATTACACAATAACATCATTCAGCAGGCTCTAGAAACCTATATACCCATACCCAGTGAATGAAAAGATCCAAAACGGTCAAATATCTCGAGAAATACACATCGGATCGAAAAATAAAAGAATTGATGTTCAATATTTTTTCGAAAGCTGTCCAGTGAAATCAAACTTGGAGACGGAGTTGGATCAGTTGGTTGAGCGGCACGATCACGACGCCATGGTCCCATGGAATTAAATGGAATTAAAAGAATCCACTCCATCACTGAGCTGTTGTCTAGCTCATCTAGCTCACAGCAATGCAAAAACAAGACATTCAAGCTTTCTCGCTCCCCTTACCCTAATTTCCTTCCGGCCATGCTAACGCATCAAAGGGTTTTCCGCAGGCTTTGGCCACATTTTAAAAACAAAAATTAAAAACAAATTAACCCCCCACCACCTGTTATCTATGTCTTTGGCGTGCTTGATTAATGGTAGTTCCCTCGCCTCCCACCTCAGGGCGCTTGAATAACTTTTAGGTCCAGAAAAGAAGCTTATCGTTATTAACATCAAGTGTACGATCATAGTCATCTTCTATTAGCTCTTTACTAGTTTGATTTGATACGGATGGTATTTATGCATCTTCATAATCTTTAGAACTGAATGTTGACGACGTGTTGAGCAACTTTTCTGCTCGATATATAACAATTTCATTGAAATGTAATAACACTTCCAAAGACTTATCATCATTTGTCGCTGTTTTAGTTCTTCCAGATCTTCCGTCGTCTTTAACCCAAAAAGTTCGTTGAAAACGATGAATTATCTGACATACAATAGGTTTAGAGATAGCCTGATGATTTGCATAAATGCACTCTGCTGGTATGATGTTTCTTTATCTCCGTACCCCCGCATCCTTAGCAGAGTTATTCTTTCTCTTTCTGAAAGAGACATCGCAAAAAAATTTATAATTGGGCGATAAAATCTAGAATCTTCAAGGATTCATCTGGTGTACCACAAGACAGTCATCTCGGCTCTCTACTATTCTTTCTTGCCACTGACGACATTGTCCTCGTGCTCTAATATTCTAATCTACGCTGATGACATGAAGATCTTATATTAAGGATGGTGGTGACACCTCCCTTATTGAAAAGGACTTAGATACATGTCTGACGTGGTGTGAGCACAATGGTTTACGTCTAAATTTTGAGAAATGTAAAGCTATGACTTTCTCTAGGAGCCCTAATCCACAAGTTTTTGATTACAACTTTGAGTGGAATGGTCTCCGTCGCATGCTGTCCATAACCGACCTTGGGGTAAAACTTGATAGCAAACTTGACTTTACTCTGCATATTAACTATATCGTGTCCAGAGGCAGTTTAATCTTGGGCTTTGTTAAGCGTCGTTGGTCCAGAGAGTTCTCGGATATACCAACGTCGATTCATTTGTACTGCTCCTTAGTTAGACCTATTCTAGAGTATGCATCTCAGGTCTGGTCGCCATACTACGCTGTTCATTCTAAGCGTATCGAATCGGTGCAGCGTAATTTTCTTAGATTTGCGCTTAGAGGGCTCACATGGGACGATTAACTTAGACTCCCGCCCTACACCGACCGCCTTCGGGTGCTCGGTTTGCCTTTGCTTGAGAAAAGGCTCGAAGTCGCTGACTTGGTCTTTATTCAAAACCTCTTGAACTCTAATATAGACTCAGGTTCGCTTGTTAGCAAGGTTTCCTTCAGACAGTCCCAACATAACCTTCGAAGACTGCCCTTGTTGCATGTTGAACCATCCAGATCAAAGTATGGCATGCATGAGCCAATTAGTCGTTTATGTAGGGTTGTTAATGCATGTCCTAATTTTGATTTAACTCTTAGTAAGGTGTTGTTTAAGATCTATCTATTTTCTGTGCTCCCGTGACTCTCTGTTTGCATGGCGTGTGTCTGGGTTTCCTTACTTGTTTTCTTTCTCTTACTTTTTTTGTCTTCTGCATGCTGGTGTAGGAGCATCATTTCATCGTTCTGATGGAATAGGTGAAATGATTCTTGGCTCCTTGCCAAAGAAGTGCGCCTTCTGTATTAGAAGGGTTAATTCTATTAATTCTATTACTACCACAAACTCAATTCAGTAATTCGTAGCAGGAGCCAGATGGGGTATCGGCGTAATAAACGCTTCCATGCCCGATTACAAGTTAAAGGAAACAAGAAGAGATTTAAAATTTGAAATTTACGCATAGAAAACAAGACAGCAAAGGCAAGCCAAAAGAATCGAATATGCATGCATGAAAGCCAACCAAGTCTCTGGGTTGAAATCCACACTGTGCCATAGGAAAATGCCGGCAGAAATTGTAAGTATTAGCACAGGACGGAACCACGTATAGAACCAGTGTGGTAATGCTTAAAGGAAACATTAAGAGAGAGAGAGAGTAAGAAAGTGTGATGATGATGCACTTGCAAATAGCTATGGTACTTTAAAGATCGCATCGGAACTGATTTTAAAAAAACGG
Organism: Leptarthrus brevirostris; assembly: GCA_964036015.1. Classification (NCBI taxonomy): domain Eukaryota; kingdom Metazoa; phylum Arthropoda; class Insecta; order Diptera; family Asilidae; genus Leptarthrus; species Leptarthrus brevirostris. The sequence goes on from OZ038372.1 coordinate 150,150,698, forward strand.
CTTAAAATTGAGAAGAATAAACCAATTCCTGTAAAGCAAAAGAAAAGGTGACAAGTGAGGCAGATTTTTAAATAGGCCTGACGAGAGTGCAGTAGAGAAGAATATGTCTCTTAACGAAACTAAAAGTCGCATTAGCATTTAAGGGTTTCGTAGAAAAATAGGAATCCTTATACAATGCCGTGCGAGTTTTCTCTTTCTCTATAACTCCTTGTGGGGTATGGGGTGGAGAAACAGTTGATCCGTTTTGAGAAAATGATTGCAAGTGGACCTACAATTTTAAAAAGATTCTGAACTACCGAAATTTTTTCTGCAAATGGTATTTTTATCGTAATCTGTTGTCAGCAGAAAACAACCATGTATCGCCGCAGGTGGGATTCGAACCTGGGACCTCCGGGTTGGAAGGTCGACAGATTATCACTTACTCAACAGACAAGTTCACCCTTTTACCGTGCAGATTAATTGGAACTGAAATTGTTTTTTCACTTATTCCATTTATTTGTTATATTTGGTGTCAGTTACAAAAAAAAATGCATTTCCAAACTAAAATTAATAATGGCTTTGACCTCCTTTAGCTTCTATAACTTCTTTTACTCTGTTCGGCATAGACTTGATGAGGTTTTCGCAAGTTTCTTTGATTTTTTCATCATGATAAAATGATAAAATGACCATAAACTTATGGTTTAAGTTGTACAATTTATTTTCGAAATGCGATTTTTGCATAAATTCTTAATAGGATTCACGACGAGTTTCCATTTTATTGTTATTTTGTTGTTCCTTACAAATTTTTTGACATGCGACTAGGAGCATTGAAAAATGGCGTCGTTAGAAGGGCAGACGTTTGTCAGCTCGGTAATCACTCGCCGCTCATGAATATCGATCAACTGGTCCGACTTCATCATCCCTATTGAAGGGATCCAGTGACGTGAGATGAAAAACTGCCACAAAACATTTTCTTAAACGAATCAGCTATGGTGACCTCTTTTCAGAGGGCGCATCTTGTACCAAAAAGACTGCTTTATTTTACAAAATGAACAATTTCATTACTAATATTTAGTCATTCACTAAACGTGAACATACATATACTACATATCCAATTTAAATAGCAAATGGTGAGTTAATAACAGAAATACATTTCTCCATGACGGATATGGTCGTCAAACTCAGCAAACTGGTTAATGGGTGCTTAACTCTCTCAGGGGCGTATACAGTCTGACTCCTTGTGGGGGTCATACAAAAAACAACTTTTCACGACCAACTTTTCCTGACTTTTACCTACTTAACGATTCTAGATCTAAATTTTTCTTGACAGGTGGGAGAGGGGGGGAGGTGGGAGGTGGTAGTAGAATGTGAAAAATCGGAAAATTTTCTGACTACTGAAATTTGTCACTTTTCACGGGTATATATAACATGCAACCCAGTCAGCCCAGGTATATATCGATATCCTAGTTATCTTAAATCTTCACGTTTCCATTTTGCAGTCTACAATCCTTGTTTTCGAGACATATTACAGTTGGTCTTCTACCTTGTTGGTTCCAGAAAATCGATATATTTTTTTGCATTTTTCTAATTTAGAAGGTGTCAGGAACATACCCTGGAAAAACGCTAACGCTCCATCGCGGCAGCGGAAACTTGTTTTACGAGGACATACCAAGGACATCCGACACGGCAAAATGGGATTAGATTGAACAACGAGAACCGCATGTCGCACAACGGGAGTTTCTTCTTCAAGAAGCAGATGAACTCTGCGGTCCTGACATTGCAGATTGATCGTAAGTAACTTATCTTCCAAGGTTCATGCATGAACATCTTTAAATAAAATTTGCCAAAAGTTGCGTTTTGCAACTGGTTGACATGATATTATCTCGAAAAATAATTCATCGATTAACTCAAATTTTTTATCAAAATCTTTGAAAAGCGTGTCGCTATCGCCTGACGAATGCTTTTTGAAAATTTTTCATTTTAACAATATTTACAGCTGTTTTTTGACACTAAAAACCTGAAAAAACACTTTTTTTTAAATGTCGACTATTTCGCGAAATTTTTGAATTTTGAAAATTCTGTTCGTCAGACGATAGTAAAACTAAATCTTTTTCGATTTTTTGTTTTAGACTACTTTCATGAGCTGAATCGTGTCAACCGTTTTGATATGAGCTTTTCTATGGCGTATTTCAAGGTGGTCGAATAAAGGTCAGAGCAATAATAACAATAGAAACAATAAAAATTAAAAAAAAAATTATTTTCAAAGTATAAGAATAAACGAGTTGAACCCAAAAATCCGCATATCAATCGCATTATTGGTGTTCCTATGACTTATCCCCGAAAAACAGTATCAAAAACGGGGTCGTAAGGTAGAAAACCCCACTAACAAACACTTTCTTGATTGCAAATTCTTTAATTGTTTCTTTTAAATATTCGAATTTTACAATAAAAAAAATTATTGCATAAAATTAAATATTATTAACAAGTTCTGGGACTCCCTGTATAGGAGCTGACATAGTTTGTCTTTGTTTAATGAAGTTAGTAGAGAGATACAATATGGCCATTCGAAGTAAAGTCAAATAAATTTTTAACCGACTTCCCAAAGACGAGAAGGTTCTAAGTTCAACGCGTATGTCAAGCAGCTAATCATCATAATATAAAAATTTTATTCAAAAGATTTTGCTGAAAATTAATTAATAGATAGTGATTTGAACTCAGCCAATCTTCATCTGACTACTTTGAATAACTAAGAGACGGAGTTGGATCAATTCGTTGAGCAACACGACCACCATGCCATGGTTCCCGGGTTCGAGACCAGTTCTACCCGTGAGTTTTTATTAAGAAATTAAAATATTTCACTCGTCTATAATAATAATTCGTCTCTGGGCTGTTGTCCAGCTCGCAGCAATGCAAAAACAAGACATTCAAGTTTCCTCACTTCCCTTACCCTAATTCCCTTCCGGCCAAGACCATGCTAACGTATCAAAGGGTTGTCCCCTAGGCTTTGGTTACATCGTATAAAAGAAAGTTTGAGATTTCCTCATAATATCTATTGTATCTCTTTAATTCTTGGAGGGGGCATGATCCCGTGCCCCCCCCCCCCCCCCCTTACATACGCCCCTGCCTTCTCTCCTGCAAGTTGGCTGGAGAAAGTTGTTCATCATTCGATAGTCGCAGGAACAATACTGAAAACTTTCAAACCTTACAAATGCGCACTCCTAGCAAAACAATCAAGCTTTTTCGAAAAACCCTATATCATTTAAGAAAAACAATTTTAAATCATTCAAAACTTCTCAACTTACTCTAAATAAAATGCCAAATTAAAAAACAGGTGAAAAGTTTGTTCTAAATGATTCACGCGGAACTGTAGTTTCGGTCTGTTCGCACAACACAAACCTGCCATTCTCTTATTTATACTATTCAGATGAAATTTGATATACGGGTGTAGCTTGATGACCCCCCTCCCATAGTGTAAAAAGTGTACTCAAAATTTTGTTTTAAGGGTAATTGAGTAGGGTGCCTTTAAATAGGTCTCCTAAAATACAAAAAAAAAGTTATTCAGTACCTTTTGATTTAATCCCCTTCACTCACGAGATATTTGCTTTCAAAGTCGTTATCAAAGCGCCCACTATCTAATTCCTTAACTATTGATGCAAAATATCTGAATAAATCCTGAATGCAGCCTTTAGTAACTACTTTCAATAAAAATTATTATGAACGCTCTAACAAAACAAGTTGTTGAAAATATTTAAAAATAACTGAGGAACCCAGTCGTCTGCTTAACAGATCTTCCCCAATTTTTTCCCTATGGTGTCTTAGTGGTCCACGAAAGAAGAACAGGTGTTTTTCAGGGGACACTAAAAAGCAGCCATCTGCGGTGAATATAAAGTTGTTGAATGTTTTTGAAAAGATGGAACACATGGCTGTCTACTTACCGGTGTTTAAAAGTAGGTGGTTAATGAAAAACACTAGTTGTGAAAAGTATTTATTCAAGTTAGCATTAAAGACAATCGAAAATTACGAAAGCCCTTGGTGTAGTTAGAATAACAAAGTATATATGTTTGGTTACGAATTTAAGCAACACCATTGATGTAAATAATGCGAAGCAGTGGTCTAGTATGGCTGCCTCGTGGCACACCAAAAGTATTCAAAATTCTTTTGGACAGATTTTTCCGTAACGAAACGTATTTATTACAATCAGATAAACACGAGTGTAATGAATTTAGAAAAACCGGAGGAAACCATAGAATAGAAAATTTGAGGAAAATAATTCTTTGATTTATTTTATCCAATATCTCATGAAATCAGTAAAAGTGCAGTCAACTTTTTTACCACGCTCAATAGCAAAATTACAGAAATTAAAGGTGGTCGATTTACCTTGCACGAAGCCATGAAAGGTTGTTGTAACAGTGAAAAACATCACAATAGAAAACCTTTCAAATGGAAATGTGGAACTACAACAAAAGATTAGCAATCGTTCTTTAATTCCATTATATTGATTTGTCTGCTGAAAATGATTTGATTGGTTTCACCAACAATTATAGAGTTCCTAAGGCATTGATTTATTTAAGCTGAAAGAAAACACAATTGATTCGCGTTAATTTCTTTGTTCTTAGAGGGGTCAAAGTTAAAAGGTTATCTTTTTGGCATTTAATTACTGGGATTTTCATAAAGAGGAAGTTCTTTATTTATTTTACTTATCTTTCTATATATGAAAGCAAAATACCATTCACTCACTCATCACGACATTTTCGCAGCTATAAAGCCTATAAACTAGAAATTTAGCAGATTGGTTTCTTCGCAAAGAAAGGATTTTTGGAAATTTTACTCCTATAAAGATGAAAGAGTGAGTCAAACTTTGTATAGGAATTTAGAAATAATAAACCTAACTTCGTAACGCATTGACCCTAGCTGATTCTGTTTTTGCTGTATAGAGAATTTTCCTAGGCCATTGGCGGGGTGTGATAGGTTGGGGGAGGGGCTAACGTGGTATCGGGTGGACAGATTTTTTAATTCTTTTTTGTTGTTTAGAGTATGTTCTCCTTTTGGTATGATGCTGATTGATATAATGGCGGGGTGGAGCTTGCGGGGGGGGGGGGGGCTAACTTCATAACGCGTACAGGGATTTGGATGATTTTTTTTTGAATGAAAAAAAATGGAAATGGAAAAAAAATACGAACAGCTGTTCATTGGTAGTGTAAACAGCCAGCATATCATATTTTTCTAGGTGTTGTTTAAGTTTTAAGCTACATTACTTTTTGGTTTTGATTAGGAGAGTGTGCGAGGATTGGTTAATCTGTCACGTTTTCCGGGCTTGTATCTAGAGTAGGCTGTGTTAGAACACTGCTTACAGAATACTCTTGTGGGAAGTCCCAATAGTCAATACATAATATATCCATATAGCCACGTATTGAATAAATTAACGGAAAAAAATAAGGGATTTGTCTGGATAGAAAAGGTAGAAAACGGTTTTAAAGCTTTCCAATGTACCTATGGAAACTTATCCAAAGGCACATATATTGGATACCGATGCGAGTAATGATGGTATTAGTGCTGTGCTGTCACAGGAAGTAAATTGACAAGAAAAAGTGGTGTCATACTACTATATAGTAGAGCTTTGTCGAAAGAAGAAAGAAATTACTGCGATACAAGAAAAAAACTATTGGCTATCGTTGATTTTACGAAGAATTTTCATAAATTCCTTTATGGTCCGAAATTCACCCTAAGCACAGATTATGCAGCGCTGAAGTGGGTGATGCAATTTACAAATCCTGAAGGGCAAGTGGAAAGATGGCCGAAAAGACTTCAATCCAATGATTTTGAAATTATGCACAGGAAGGGTAGATCCCATGGAAATGTAGATGCACTTTCCTGTCTGGAAGGAAAGTGGCATGATGGGTTAGCATGCCGTTATGCATAGTTTCAAGAAGCAAATTAAAGGATGTTTTGGAAGTGTTTCATAATTGTGCATCGGGAAGACATCTTGGCGTCAATAAAGAGAAGATAAGAGAAATATTTATTGGTTGCGTATTAGAGAGGACATTGAGGACTGGTGTCGTAAATGTGCTGTTTGTACCTGTAGCCAAAGGAATTTACATAAAAACAAGGAGAGCGATGCAGCAATAAAACGTTGGAGCACTTTTCGATAGAATTGCGATTGACGTTTCGGGATCTGTTCTTGAGGGAGATCGGTTCAACCGGTTTATTTTATAAAGAGGTAATGGATTATTTTAGTAAATGGCCAGAAGTATATCCGCACCCAAATCAAGAAGCACAGACAGTGACAGAGGAGTTAGTGAGGAGTTGGATCTGCAATTCTTCGTGAGCTTCATTCCGATCAAGGACGAAACTTTGAAACTCAAATATAAATATTCCAAAAGGTCTGCGACTCTCTTGGATAAGGAAGACACGGACAACAGCACTTTACTTCACCCACAATCTGACGGAATGGTTGAACAATTTAATGGAACAGTGATCGAACATCTCAGAAAAGCAGTCGACGAATCTCAGAAAATTAGTGGATGAATCTCAGAAAAGTAGTGGAAGACAAATTCGACTGCCAAGTCATTGAAACTTCGGAACCCCTGAAAGAGAATCCATTTCTTAGCTCTAAGGAGATCAATTGTCCTTTTGATCGAATAATTCGTATGCGCGGTGATACGTATTTGTTAAATAATTGACAGTTCTTTTGATTTGAGCGAGATGACATTTACAACTCCATGTTATTTTATTGAGAGTATTTCCCATTTGGGAAATTTTCTCTCAGCGACACTATCACCTTAATGAAAAATGGAAGCCTATCTGCATACCATTTATATCTACACTACAGAAAAGTAAGTGGAATTGACCCAAGTAAATAAAATTTGAATATTTTTAAACAATAATCATATCAGTTGTGCTTATTTATTTATTCATTACAGATTCATCAAATACATAGATTACCACAATATATATCAATTTAAAAATAAAGAATAGAAAACTACGGCCAAAGACAATCTTCGGAACAAACAGTCATCCAGACAGCGATCACCACATCAGCCAAGGCACTGTCTTAGCAGACACTTCAAACACCGCCTAGAGATGTCCAAGTCTGTTTAAGTGTTGATTGAAGAGGCGGGACATCGACTTGATAGGTTCGTGCATGCCGTAAAGAGTACGGTGGCTTGGGACTAACAGGAAGTCGTAATTCCTCAAGGTGCGTTGAGGGATAACAGCCTCCAGTAGTTCCCTGCAAGAGATCGAACATAAATACTATATTCAGCGAAATCAGTGGAGACGGAGTTGGATCAATGCGTCGAGCGGCAAGACCAACATGCCATGGGTCCCGGGTTCGAAACCAGATGACCGGGAGCTTTTGTTAAGAAATTAAAATAATCCACTTCGTCTCTGGGCTGTTGTCTAGCTCGCAGCAATGCAAAAACAAGACTCAAGTTCCCTCATTTCCCTTACCCTAATTCCCTTCCGGCCAAAACCATGCTAACGCATTAAAGGGTTGTCTCCTAGGATTTGGCCACATCGTATATATAAAACAAACAAAAAACCATCGGCACAAGAGGGAGCACCCAATGATCATTTCAGGAAATTCCGCGTATGGCAAACCTAAGGAATCTGCGCTGCACCGCCTCGATGCGGTCGATGTGAACGGCGAAGTAAGGGGACCATACGAGGCTACCATATTTCAAAATAGGTCTAACGAAGGTGCGGTATAGAAGCTTGGTCAAGTAGGGATCATCAAGTTCCTTAGACTAGCTTTTAACGAAGCCCAACATCGAGTTATCCCTACAAACAATAGAGCCAATATGGTTCTCGAAAGAAAGACGAGATTTGAGGACCACTCCCAAGTCTCTCACCCTGTCGACAGGATGACTTCAACGGGAAAAGGTCATAATGGTGCACTTGCCTGTATTTAAAGGAAGGCGGTTACGTAGACACCAGTCGTTGAACACCGCTAAATCTGGGTTCAGGAGGTTAATGTCTAACTCATGAGAAACAGTGCGGAAAATTTTAGCATCATCAGCATAGAGAATTCTAATATTAGGCAAATGAAGCAAAACATCGTTAATATATACGAAAAACGGGGCCCGTCCAAGGATACTACCTTGAGGCACTCCGGAGGTGACAAGGATTTAGTCGTAAAGGACTCCATGAAGAAAAGAATACATCATCGATTGTGATTTGTATTTCAAATATTTAATAAAAATGGACCTAAGATTAAAGAAATATTAGCAGCTCTGTCAGTTGCGTAAAAATGGTGAAGTCAAGAATGGCATAAAATGGGTTATCTAACTATAAGCAATGTAGATTGTTTTAGGTAGCCACAGAGCGCTACATGGGTTCTATGATTTCAATGCGGACAAGGTAATTTATAATATTAGAAAAAAATCTTATTATTTTGGATAATTTAACAAACTTACGTTGCAGCTATTCCTACGCATCACTAACAGCAATTTATTTACAGAATTTTTCGTTACCATTATCTTCCTTAATCACGCAATTATCGACAGTGCCTCATTCGTGGAATTCATGGGGCTTCACTTTAATCAAGTGAAATTTTTACGAGCTCCACAAAAATTTATTTTTTAATTTATTGCTATCAGACTTGGTACATTTATTGAAATGAAATCAATAATTACAGGAAAAGCATTAATTTGAACGAAACGCATTCTGTTGGCTTTTTTCCATATCAATTGTTTCAAAAGAATGCAAATATTGATTAACTTTCATCAATACTGAAATAATTCATCAAACAGATTATACCGGCTGAATGCGAGCACCAGTTCAGATGGACTTTTAAAATACTTAATTTTATTTATCGACAATTTTAATTTATGTTACATTTGTTTTACTCTTGAAATTTATGCGATTATTTTAATGATAATTGTCAATACGTCCTTTAAACTTTTTGGTTTTTATATTAATTAACAGAGCTTCAGAACCTCTCACGTATTAACATTGGTACACAATTCGTAGGAATATGTATATCAAAAAATAGTTAACTAATTGAAGGTGGTTGCTTAAATTGATTGAGTTAAAGGAGAAAAATTATTATTTTGTAAAAGGGAATGATCACTTTAGTAGACGAATTTTTCGAGCAACCCAAAGAGATTAACTGCAATTTAACGACAGCAAAACAACATTATTTAAGGTGGGCATCCGTTGTTATTATAAACAAGTACTGCATTAATTTAATTATCTATTAGTGGTGATGCCAATTTGTTTACCTTTTAAAATTGGAAAAGCTTGAAAGTAATTAAAATACAACAAAAACCACAAAATTCAGGTAATTGTGTAAATTTGTGGTATTATTGAATTTGATATTTATTCAAGGCTTTTGCTTAATTAAATATTTAACTTTAAACTTTATTAAATAAATTGACAAAAAAATTGAGATACTTCTCTAAATTTGATGAAACCTTAAGGCCAGTTTACACGTTTCAAATATTTAGAAGAATGCAAGCCTTTAGTTAGTTAGTTATAGTTGTGGTCTACATAGTAGTGGAAGCCAAATTTGCATGTAATGTGCAGCTTTGACACCATGTTAACTCGTGACTCGATTATTTGAAGATATACGATATAAGCGAGAGGAGGCTATCAGATCCATCATGTAGCATTTAAAAAAGTGAATGATTTCTCCAAATTTTCTCCCCGAGATCTTCATTAACTCATCAAAACGGTCATTCGCACAGGAAGTCAAAAATAATTTTTCTTTCCCTCATCTTTACAGCTGCGACAATGTCCATTAACATAAAAGGGATGCCAAATCTTACCTCATGTTCCCGATTGCCCAATGACCCGTGCATGCCGTCGCCACCTATTTAGGAGTTCTTTTGATTTTTTTCGGTCAAAGGATAGCATATCTTTCTAGGTGCAGGAAATTAGACCTCTGCCACTAATAGAAAATGCGAGACCCACGGAATATTCAACAACTTCGTAAGATAACCAAGAAGCTCAGAGTCCTTCTTAACTAGCTCGTCATTATCCTCATTCCCGGGACCCACATGATGGTAAGCCGGTTGCCCAGACTAGTTAGTTTCTTGTACAATCTTCCACCAATTAGGAGGTGACAATAAGTTTCGATGTTGAAATCCAAAACTCCAAAGTATTATGTGCCATCTAGGTTCTTGATTTAACGACAAACGGACGCGCTGGCGGTGAAGGCCCCTACAACGCTATTTTGCTGAAATAGTTTACGTTTCTGTGGAAGCTGTAAGGTGTGCCTTTCTGTCACGCTATTTGTCCGTTGCTAAATCCAGATGGTGCAGACATATCCAAGGTGGTGTAGCCTTCCTTCATCAGAATTAAAAGCCTTGCACTCATTCATAGGTCGCATAGGGAAATTGCTAGGGCGGTCTCGGCAATCACAGCACACTGCAAGCTAGACTACGTATCCCCTATAACACACTGCAGGTGCGAGGACGAGAACGAGATCGAAACCTTCACTTCAACCACAGATTTCCCGCTCTGGCTTCAATAAGACATTTTCTTTTCTAATGATCTGAATAAGGTCACAAGGCTAAGAATTAGAGAAACCATCAACTGTCTGAACATTACGGATTGGATTTAACGTCAGTTACACCCATCGTGTACAGGCATACACTGACTACCTGGTCCACTTTTTGTAGTACGTAACAATTGTATTGAATTTGTCAAATGTCGTTTTCTAAGATTCCTTCCTCATGGGCTCATTTGACTCATGGAGTAATCCTTTTATACCGGTTTTACTTTTTGATCATTTAACTAGCGACCTCTAGTTATCAATCAGTGACGTTCATAGCTATTGCGCCAAAATCGAAAAAAAAAATTTCGTTAACATTATTTAATAACCTATACTGTGTCTGCCTGTATCTGTCGTGTTTCACAAAAGTATATTGTTTGCTATTTGTCATATTTACTAAAGAACCATCGAATACTCCTCACAATGATGTCTTGCTTCTGACTGGCTGACCAATGAAATCAGAGTTTGCATATTTTTTGCCCTTTGTTTAATTTTAGTCAATGTGCCATTAATTACTATTTAAACTTACACTGTTTGAAGTAAGATAAAGTAAAGTACTTTCTTGAAAATCCTTTTTTTTTAAATTCTAAAAGAGCTTTTCCTCCGTTCTCTGTGATGTTCCTCAGGGGTCCATATTGGGACCATTGGTTTTCGCAATGCTTGCGAACGACACCTTTTCTGGAAGCAAAATGACAGTGGAAAAGTCATATATTAAAAATTAGTGGAAGCAGATTTGCAACTAGTCCAAATTCCCCAGGTAGAATAGCAGTATAAAATGCCAAATTTTATGGTGCTGCTTTTTGTTTCATTATAATTTCCATGTTTGGACTTCTAGAGGATTGCTTAGCGCGTATTCATGCAGATTTTGATAGAATATGCGCCTGGTCTATTGACAATGGTCTGCAACTTAATCATGTAAAATCACAGTTTTATAATACCTCCTTTGATATGTCTGACGTCCCACCACACCACTGGTAGAGTTCTCCGCTGACTCTGGCTCTTGGCTGATATTTTACGTTGTAATACTGTACTGGTGAAATCGTTGAATCTACTTCATTTTTGGAAATGTTGTTTTTCCGAAACTGCGATTGCGTAGATAACGTTTCCCCACTTCGGTATCGATTACTTGACTGTTCTTTCGAATCGTTTTTAAAGCATCGAGAGGTTATTCTGCTGTTCGATATATTGCGGTAAAATAAGCCGAATTATCTCAGGGAACTTTTGAAGTCTACTAAATCTCAACGAAACAGAAACGTTGCAATTCCGCGTTTCTATAGATCAATTATGGAGAGTTCTTACCTCGTCCAGATTATCAGATTATGGAATAATTTACTCGTTGTTATGCAAACCGCAAACTCTGTCACTACATGCAATACCCAGATTTGAACTCACTTTGTATAACCCTTTTATAGATTAATAGTCCTAATTTCTTCTTGAACTAAATTAAGTTAAACTAAACTATAACTACTAATTATAACTCTATTATAATTCTTTTTGGACTATTTAACATAACGGATTCTTATTTTTGTTCATAGTATACTGTCACTCTCTCTGATTCCTTTAACTCCTTGTGGGGCATAGGACGTCTATTAGACCGACTCTCCACCTGGTCCGGTTCTGCGGGAACGCCTTCGACTATGCCCACCATTTGATGATCTGGGTAGAGTTTCCAATCTAGAGCCTGCTGTGCGATATTATTTGGTGTTTTTCTTAATATGTGGCTTATCCATTACCACTTTCGCTTGCGAATACTAGTGTCTATCCCGTCTTGGCTTGTAAGTCTGTGTGGGTCTTCGTTGGTAATGACTTCCGGCCAACGGATGTTATGGATGCGCCGGAGATACAGGTTGACAAAGGCTTGTAGCTTAGATGTTAATGACAGGTTACTTTCCATGTTAAACAGCCGTATAACAGAATTGATTTTTCGACTTCGACTTTCGAGATCCGGAGTTTTGTGCATCTGGAGATGTTGTTATTGCGCTAGATCTCAACAAGAGTATTAAATGCAACTCGAGCCTTATTGATTCGAGCCTGTACCTCAGCTTCCCTCCGCCGTCTGCTGTAACTATGCTTCCGAGATAACAAAATTTATCAATTTGCTCTATTTACTGCTCTTCCAGATAAATTTCATATTGTCTCCAGGCGTCAAAGCTCATAATTTTGGTTTTAGCAGCATCGATCATAAGCAATGCTCTGCGACCTCTCTCTCTCTCTCTCTGCTCAGGGCTTCGGACATTTGGGCTACATAACTCCGCTTGTTGGATGGGAGACATACATCGTCGGCATAGTCCAGGTGCGTAATGTGGTTAAAGAGTTTCCATCTAATCCCTCGGGATGGGTGGTCGTCTTGGGTGCTGCACAATACGTCATTAATAACAATTATAGCATTATTGTATCACTCACTGTATTTTGCACCATGTGGCTTTAACAATCCATAGTCATCATCCGCTCTCTAATGGTCCCATGTGTTCTGTACGACAGCTCGCAAAACATTCCTTCGCCCTTTTCCAGTTTTGGTCAATGTAGTCCTCGGTGTTATGATGCAGTGCATTAACTTTTTGGCGCAATGCGGTGATATATGCGCTGCGGATGTTCGGTGCACATAGAGCTGTGGCTTATTAGATATTGTGCTACGCTGTCGTACATACATATGTGAATCTTAGCTTTAACAAGATTGTGATCGCTGTCGATACCAGCGCCACGCTTAGAACCTACATCGAGAAGACACTTTCTCCAAATTTTCTAAACAGCAATATGGTCAATCTGATTCTGAGTTCTGCCATCTGGACAAACCCAGGATGTTAAGTGGAATTTTTTGTGTTTAAATAAGGATCCACCGATACCAAGTTGCCGTGAGTTACAAAATTCAGCAAACAACTCCCCATTTGCGTCCAAGTTTCCGATTCCAAACTTTTCGAATACATATTCCAGGTCGACGTTGTTAGAGCCAATCTTAGCGTTCAGATCTCCCATGGTGGAGGGTCTCCTTAACTGTTATACTTAACTGTTATATTCGCTTATTAAGTCGGCGTTGAATTATAGAGATGTTACGTACCCTAGTCCGGAATCTGGTGGTCATAATTCGTCGGATATTGGTGACCAGTCCAGTAGTGATTGGCGAGCAAGCTTGATCAGCAACAAGCCTACACCTGCCATGAGTGGTGTATATAATTGCTCCTGGCCAGAGTATAACAGCACGGTTGTAGATGTGGGTGATGTAAACTCCCCACTTAATCCCAAGATATTTATTTTATAATGGGCCATTTCTCGCTTCACCTCCATGATTTTCGCGTATCCACACAGAGTTGTCACGTTCCACAGCCCAAACGTAGTCCATTGTTTATTGTCAAAGGTCGTCATCACAAAATCAGTCCGAGGTATCCGATCTTTTTTAAGATAAGCGGATTACAAGCCTACTTATCCTATCGCAGAAGGAGGGCTGCTCCTTAAGGCGTCCTAGGATTTGTAGGTGGATTTGTATATCGCGGAGGTACTCTCTGGCTGGCGCGCTGGGTTTCCTTCCTCCTTTTTCAACCAGGGTTGAGACCGGCTATGGCGGAGTTCTTTTGTTTTTTATAAGTTTGTACTTACAAATAATTGTAAATCATGTGTAAATTTATAAGCAATAAATTTGTTTATTTATTTATTTACTATTTATTTGAACCAATTGTTTAAACTCTCTTTCTCTTTGGTTTCTTCAACCCCTTGTGAGGCATAGAGCGCCAATTATTTAAACTAATTCACGAACGTAGAAATAACGAGTACGAAAGGAGGAAATATCGCAATACTCAAGAAGTTTTCATTGCTCATTTAACCTCCTGATTGTTGAATATATCAATGTCACCGAAAAGATAATAAACGGGAAAAAGGAAAGATTAGCAAAATTTCCTGGTTCCACTGAGGTCGAAATGTGTTGCTATCAGTTACGACATAAGATCTATCGAATCCACGCAAATAGTAGAAATCATTTCTCTTCGTGAAGTTGAAATTAAATTTAAAATCATAACAAATATAGTATTTTGTATAAGGAAAGATTGATTACGTAAATTGTACGAAATTTTTAATTTATTTGTGAGAGGGACAGGGGCCATTTTTGAGGGTGTGTTTTAAAGTTCTAAGGAAGTGACTTTCGTCTAATATGTCAAAGCAATTTTATTTGTTATCATCAAAATATCAAAACGGCCATTATCTGCAATTATTATAAAGTAGCGTTTTATTTAATTGTTTTTAAAATATAATTTCTCTGTGGAAATTTACTACGACTGGGGAAAAATCTGTTTTGAAACTTTTCCACGTGAGGTCAGTAGTCACCGACAAGAAAGCCAAAGTCGCCCGCTGACGATAGTAGCGACATTATTTGTTATCTTGTGTAAGTTGGAATGGTTGACAATAAAACTCGTAAAAGTTCAAATTCTAATCAAAACTGATAAACAATTTTAATTCTAACAAACAAAAATTTGAACAACAAATTTAATGTCGTAAAGGGGAGTGAGAGGGCATATTCATTTGGATTCCCCATTCTCGCCTAGTGATCAGAAATTTGGTTTCTTGTTACTAAGTAACTGATAAGCTACTATGGGGGCCCGGTCACATTTGATTAGAATCGAATTCTCTGAACAAGTTAAAGTCGCCTATCACTTTTGATTTTCAACGACAGAATTAATGTAAACAAAGCAATAATTGCAAAGACTTTCTGGCCTTGGGACTATGAAAGTTGACAAGAGAAAACTGGAAAATCACGCTCCTTGCTTGATTCGGTTTAAACTGGTTTTCGATACCTGATTGGTGATAATTATGCGGAATTCAATTGATTTGTTATGTTTACTATTACCTGGGACAGGTGAATTAGAATTGTCACTTCTATTGGAGTGTGACTGTAAGCTGACGTTTAGTTCATGTAGAATTTTACAAAACAACTATGACGCTAATTGGAATAGAAAACATCAACGCATATTTGTTGTGTGGAGCGATTGAGGGTGGAAAGAAAGTCTAGATTAATCGGTTATAGATGCGTAACCTCTCGGTTTTTGCATTAGTAAATCTTAATTTATCTAAAATTGGCAATCTTTTCTTAAATATTTACTTTGATTGCAAAATCGGGAGCCTTTCTCAGAATTTTTTTTACGATGTGGCCAAAGCCTAGGGGACAATCCTTTGATGTGTTAGCATGGCTTTCGCCAGATGGGAATATGGGTAAGGAGAGTGAGGAAACTTTGAATGTCTTGTTTTTGCAATACTACGAGCTACAGGCGAATTGGATTTTTTAATTCAGATTTAAAAACCCACGGGTAGACCTGGTCTGGAACCCGAGAACCATGGCATGGTGGTCGTGCCGCTCAACCAATTGATCCAACTCCGTCTCCTTTATCTGGAACAGACCTCTTTTCCAACAGCTCCCAATGAAATATAATTTCTTGCATAATTCTGGTGCATATCTTAATTAAATTACATAACTTTTTGTGACTATCAGGAGGCAAACGCTTGAATACCTGAACCGGTTTCATAGTAAAGAATCTAACAGCAAGTCAAAATTTGCATTGTTTTTGAAGATGACTTTTCACTTCCCCTCCACGCTTGAAATTCTTCACATTCAAGCGCGAACCAAATTTAAAAAAAAAACGTGACATTTTGAATATTCTAATATCGTCCAAAAATAAATCTTTATGTGGGGTGATTCGGGTGGCCTTATCACTTTTGCAGCTTCTTCAACCTATCACAAGTTTAGAACAAAGACGTAAAATTTGTTTGTGCCCACGGAATCATTCTGAAATTTATTTTTCATAAAAAAAGTGGCAATAAAAACTCGAAGAAATTTAATTACGTAAACGCTATCAGATATTCTGAGCGAATAATTTTTGAGAGTTCCACTCGAAATTTTAAGGTTGTAGTGTATATTTCTGTTGATGTGGTTGCCCATGGTGATTGCACCTTTATTTTTATTTAATTAGTAATTGATTAGGTCCTTGAGAAATGTGTAAAAATTATCAAAATTATTTTATCATGATGTGAATATATAATATATTGAAGGTAACATCAACTGTTGTGTACTATAAAATTGAGTTTACGAAGGTTGCGACTATTAGCTTTATTTACAAATATTTTTTTTATATTATACTATTAAAAACAAGAAGATACCTTAAGCTAAAATAATTATACATATTTACGTATTTTTAGCCACGATTAAAATAATTGCTGTAAGCTTAATAAGTTTTTTGTTATAAGTAATTAGTTATCTTGCTTTAAATTGCGAACTTGGTAAGGAAGGTAACTTGTACACGTAGCTTTATAATCATTCAATTTTGGGCTGCTGTGAATTGAAATGGTTACGTATGTTATTGTTTTTCAATCTGTTTGTATACCACTCGTACTTTAAGGTCAAGAAGTAAAGCGAATGTAAGTTCTTATCTCAATGAAGTTCGCGCATACTTAAGCCATTAATAAATTAAAAAAAAAATTAAGATGACAACACATTCATATAATCAATAAGCTGCTCATCGAAATCGCAATTTTCGTTGGTTCTTTAAACCTCTTGTGGGGCATAGGGGCTAATTAGTGCAATTGTTTAAGAATAGGAAAGACATTATTTCGAAAAGAACAAGCCGACACTTTACCGCGTACTTAAAAACAACAATAATCAAAAATCAGATCTGACGGAATCATTATCTCAAAAATTTTGGAAAATCCGAAATCGTCACTTTTGACATCAGAAAAGCTTTGGATAGAGGGAACCCTTATCAAGCCGTTCAATCCGTGTAATAATAAATGGAGTTACATCTGATCGATACGAAATAAATGCCGGTGTACCTTAGGGTTCAGCTCTTTAACCAACTTTACTACTTTTTTATTTTAATGCCCTTCTATGTCTCACTTTTAATCCTACTTTTCACTAACGACTGCAGCCTTGATTTCACGTACTCTTTTGATTTTATAATGAATTCTCGTAGAATCTCTACAGAGATCAATCGAGAATTAATAGTTGGATCATTTAATCACAACACTTTTACGATCCCGTCCGAGGCAGAGCATATCAGAGAATCCGGGACGGGTGGAGAATACAATTCTAGAATCTTTAACGTCTGTTATGAACAATCGCAATTGCCGAACGGGCGATATCTCCTCATATTCCTCCTCCTCCGCCGAGGAGATCTTACGCCAATTCAGTGGAAAATTGGCAGGTGCGTTTTGACGGGTCACCTCGGAACCTATCTGTTGATGACTTTCTGTTTCGAGTTGCTAGAGCAGAAGGGGTAGGCTAAACTAATCTTCTCTATGCCATTCACCAGCTTCTAAATGGTAAATCAGTTACCTGGTATTCAGTTCTGCCGTAAGTACCCTAGGGCGAATTGGTATCTGTAATTGCTTACGCAGGTATTCCAACACTGACTTTGAGATTAGAAAACTACCAGGGAATAGTAACCGCAGGGGAGTTTCGGTGATTTTGCGTTTGGAACTTAACGGTTTTGCTCTGAGGCTCCGCGAACTGATGAGCCAAATTTTTTTTAAATTCCTAGTTATTAAAAATGTTTGAAAATTTGCTCGGGTCATGTGTTTATTTCGTACATTGTGTACATGTTATACAATGCTTTTCCCTGACCATATTTTATCTTATCTAGTCGATTCCTTAGCAGCCATGATATTTTCTATAGCTTATTTCTGAGTTTAGTTTTTAGTAAGGAATATGATATAAGATTGAAGCAATGTTTTGATTTATTCTCAATGCATAAATGGACTTGCTGCCTCCTTCAAGTGTGCGTCCTAGAAAGAGACACTATCTTCGTTTCTGCAAAGTAAGACGCTTCAAAGCGAATAATCTAAAAACTGTCATAGTCTTAGACTTGTCTAGGTTTATTTGAAAGAAGTTGAAAAACGTTTGCACTGAAGATTTTGAAATCTTTTAAATTCTTTGCTTTTTTGTGAAAGCAAATTAATTAATACACAAATTTCGTTAGCGGTAAAAAATACCACATTTTCACAATTATTTCCTTGACAAAGACAATATGTGCCATTTAAAAAAAAATTTGTCATTGTGCCACATTTAAATAAAAAAAAGAAAAATGTGTCACAAATGGCACATTTGTGTCATAGTGGTAACGCTGAAAGCGACACGCAAAGAACTTTTTTCTGCCATCATCCAAACTGAGAAGGATGGAAGACCGGTTATGTTTAATGTATCCAAAACTCAATGTTTAATGCCTCTTAAAAGACACCCACTTCACGGTCACCCCCTTTCGGTGGACGGAGTGAATATATCCAATTTGCGCTCTCTAAAAATTCTGCGAATTAAGTATCTAGCAATCTTAGTTGGACCGACCATATATTTTTAATCACTTAGTGTGATGAAATGCTTAATTTTTACAAAGATCCCTCGGACATGACGCGGATCTCCAAGTCCTACACTAAAATAAAATTCCAATATTTTGATAGATGCCGAACATATCGCTCTATCTGCGATGGAAAAAATTGAAGGAAGTTCTAAAAAACTAATTGGCGATGGCACAATCTTTGGTAACATAAAATCTCTGGACGAATGTCGGTTGTCTCTCATTCTCCTGTCGCTATTTTTATTTTTTGTATGTGTAAAAGGGTCGCCGTCCGGGCACTCTTAGACCTCGAATAGGTTCGTTGTGATGCCACGGAAGTGAGATACCCGACAGCTCCTTACTGAAACTATCTAGAGCTGTCTGTCAATGAAGCGCTTACGCCAGTCCTCTCGAAATCGCAAAGACAATCCAAGTTATAGTCCCGCAAAAGGATTCTCGGTGTGTACTCCAAGGCAGGACACGAGCAGGATATAACCCCGTAATTGCAGAATTTATTTGAGAAGAGTCCCAATCTCTTCGCGTGTGTACCTATAAGGCAGTGGCCAGTGATTACCCCTATGACTATGCCTAGGCTGATTCTGTCCATCGAAGCTAGACGGTTTTAGCGCTTAAGATCCAGCTTAGGTCAGATCTACGTGGTCCTATAGCAAATAGTGCGAGTTGCCTGCCTATGGTTTTCTGGTTTAGTTACCTATACAAATTTAATTGGGTATGATTGGCAGCTGTATATAGATTTTGAAGTCTATGGGCAGATCCCTAGAGCTCCGCGGCTTGACTGTCCTTCAGAATATAACTATCCATTTCAAGTATGATATATTGCTTCTCTTAAACCAAACCATGAATTGCCGTTACTTCCGCTTGCAACACACTACAGTGATTCGGAAGGCGGATGAATAGTTAATATTTAGTTTTTCTGCGAAACGCCTCCCCCCTATCCCCTGCAGCTTTAATTTGTCTGTGCAGATCTAGATAGATTCACCATAGGGCAATGTGGCGTTCCCAATCTTGCCTGGTTGGAATCGTCGATCTAAACAGCTTGACAAAGATAACGCTGCGTATGATATATTCAAGGTTTCCTGAAGAAAACGATAAGGAGTTCAGAATTGTGGAGTATCCGGCACTCTGATTCTCAATATTCCCTAGAATAATAGGGCTCTTGGCCTGGTCACCGTATGGTCACGCTATACAGCAGGGTTGCCCTAATGACTGACACATAAGGCCAGTGGGTTATCTTAGGATGAAAACCGCATTTCTCACTAAACCTTAAAAACGAAAGATCTACATTAGGAATCTTATATTTCCTATTGAAAGTGATGGGTAGTCATCTAAAGAGCCGAGTGTGGGTACTTTGTGTGGGGTAGCAAGTACTTTGCAGAAACAGCTATAGCGATGTCGTTCGCATAAGCAATTACCCCGCAGCCTTCCAGGCTTAGAAACAATAATAACAAATTTTTATTTACTGCAAAGAAAAGTCAAATAATTTAAGAATAATATAAATTACAAATTCAGTGAAGTGAAAAGTTCAAAGAATAAGAGTGAGGGAAAAAATAAAAATAATAAAAAATCGAAAAGTAGTTCATTCACTATCAGGTACTAAATAAGAGGAGACAGCCTCTCACAGCCTTGTACTGCTACTCCTGCCTTGAGTAATTTGACTAATCAGCCCCATCAGCTATCAATTAGAAATTAATTTGAATGGAAATAATTGGAATAGAATTGTGATGGAAGGTCAAAGGAGATTCGACAAAAGCCACATAAAAAAGCATAGAAAAATACAGTGGAGCTCCAAAATGTTTGATGAGGAGGTATTTATAGAAGTACTGAAGGAAAGCTGTATGCCAAAGGGAACCGCAGTGGAAAAATCTGCGCATATAAACGAAAACATTAGTAGGGAATTTGATGCCTCAATACCAAGGCATAATGGCGGTATTCGCAAGAAGTCAAATTATTGGTGGAACCATAAAATCAAAGAGTTGGATCAATTCATTGAGCGGCTCGACCAACATGCCATGGGTCCCGGGTTCGAGACCAGATGAAATTAATATAATCCACTCCGTCTGTAGGCTGTTGTCTAGCTCGCAGCAATGCAAAAACAAGACTCAAGTTTCCTTACTTCTCTTACCCTAATTCCCTTCCGGGCAAAAACCATGCTAACGCATCAAAGGGTTGTCCCCTATAAAAAAAACACTATGCGCTTAACTCCTGCAATCCAGGTAGCGATATCAGCAAACCAGAGTTAGGGACAACCCTCAGGATGGCTGCCAAAGATATAGAACCGCAAGGATGAATTGTGGGAAGCGATCCACAAAAGCAAGCGTGAAAGCTACAAAGAGCTGCAATGAGGCAGACACGAACTCGTGGAGCGGAGCTTATAGAGCTGTAACTTCGAAGCTCAAAGAAATTCGTGACCACGCTTTCCTTTTTCCAATAAGGATGCACAACCGCTATTAAGGAGGACAGGGGACAGAAACGATACCTGCGATAACAGCAGAGGAACTCTTTCGGGAGTTCGCAAGAGTCGAAAACAATAAAGCGACAGGGCTGGATGGTATCTTCAACAAAGCCCTAAAAGCAGGTAATAAGGCGAGGCCTAATGTGTTTGTCTCCTATTTTAACACATATCTGAAAGAAGGGATAGTTCCCAAGCCATGAAACCCTGTTATAGGTGCTGCTCCCGAAAGGACAAAAGCCACCAGGAGGACCGTCCTCACGTCGGCTAATATATTTGTTGGACACACTGTGGAGGAGGTCTGTCAATAAATCAATATGGATTTCTCGGGGGTTGTTTCGCCATTGATGCAATTGAAAACTTCGTTAGCCTGGCTGGAAATGCAATAGAAAAAAAAGTAGATATGAGGTGCGGCGCTGTCATCATGTTTGATGTAAAAAATACTAACTGAAAGCACTAACTCTACTACCTGCGAGATACCTGCAAAGACTGAATGGCCCAATGTTTATTATGCGGTTTATTAAAGACTACTGCACAGGTCGAAAGCTCTGCTATTAGGCAGAGGAAGGCCCACAGGAATACGGTATAACAGCCGAAGTGCCGCAGGGATCGGTGCTGTGCATATTGCTGTGAAATATAATGTGCGATGACGCTCTACGAGTCACCTTATACGGTTTAATACGGTTTACACGATTTCCTCTGCCAGTTCTGTGTTTCTTCTTATAGGTCTTAAACTCATTAATATGGAAGACAAAACGTCTTAACCTCGTTTCGAAAAGATACAACATTTATTAGATTTAGAGTCGCGTTTTAATTGATCCGATCGGGCAAGAAAAATTCAACTGAACATCATCAGCATACATGTATATCAAAAAAATTATTGGGTGAAGAGAAAAGATTCATAATAAAATTAGAAAATAACAATGCCCCTACAATTGATCCTTGTGGAACTTCGCCGCGGACAACAATGGGTCCCGAAATTTTTTGTCCAGACAAAGTTTTTATCTATTACGTAGATTAGACAAGTTTGCAAGCTGTTATTGTTATTTAAATAGCTGACATTGTAGCTTTGACAAAAACGGTTAAATAAAAAATGGGCGGTACTCAACACTTTAAAATCGTTTGAGTATCGGTGTAAGGTTGAAGAAGTTTCAGGATTTAACAAATGAAAGTAAATGAGATGTTATTGAAAATTTAAGTTAGTGTATTGAGAAATTTAGGAGGGAGGCTATCTAGACTGCACCAATATAACTTAATACTTCACCTTTACTTATCAAGGCTACTGAAGACACAGTGACATTTGTCGTTCATATGCATCGGTCTGCAACGTCTTTGTGGAGCACACTAATAAACAAGCAGTAGTTTGTTACGATAAGAAAAAGTTGCGGCACCAATTAGCTACCTTGTGCAACACAATTTTATAGCCAATGCAGAATTCTGTGATAAAGAGTTCTTATTATATCAAATATTTTTTTAGTGGTGAACAGGCCGTTGCATCGTACAAAATGGAAACATTTCTAGATATTAATTATTTTCTAATTGAAAGTCCATTTCACTTATTTTAAGGTCCATGAAGTGCTAACAATGGCGGATGGACAGTTTTATTATGTGATTTTATTTCATTCAGATATTACACCAACTCCTTGGATGTTGATCTAATTTTATACAAATTGAAGATTTTTTTAATTTGGCTTATATGGATCTCATTTAAATAAATTGAAACTAATGTCGAACTCTTAAACCGATTTTCCCGCCAAATTTATAGTGGAATTACAGTCAAAATAAAATATTAGTTTTTATATAAATGACATTTTTTCCACTCTATTTTTAGAATTCTGGCGATTAACTATACTACAAACGAGCTCAAACAAAAATTGAACTTTGAGTTACTTTCGAGTACAACCAATTGCAACCAACAACTACCAGTTTTTAATTAAGATTTGTTTTGTTTTTAAAACTCAAGCTTTCTCCAGTAAACAAATTACATAAAACACTTTAAAACTAATAAAAACTTATCTCATACTTAAGTCGTTGATATTGAATTCATTAAGTTTTGTTTTGAGTTTTTACTCAAAGATAATGTGACCGTGCTCGGCTTGTTTTTTCCACTTCAACGTATACAAAAACAGAAAAGCTTCGACTCATATCAAACAAGTAAGCTGACGTTCGTATCTCAAGCTGCTTGTTGCTATGCAAAAAGTTAATTTTTTCCAATCGACACTCCTCCAAGACCCGAAGTTCGATCGAGGCACGCACGTTTTCTTTTAGTTTGTTTTGGTATCCGAAAAATTTGCTAATTAAATTCTCGACGACGAATGCGCATGACGGAACTCCATTTCATATACTCGTTGTGTAGGATCTAATCTGATTACTACACGAGTGTTAACGACCTTTGTGACACTTCTGGATAGAGGAAGGCTAATTGTCAAACTATTTATTACAAAATTGCTTTAGTTAACTTGTTTTCAAAATTACGTCAGTTTATCAGAGGATATGACGCAACATGTCTTTGAGTTTAATGAGATCAGTTTTAAAAATTCTCTTATCATACGGAAGAAGTGTCATAAATTCAAATAACGACACTTTGACTTTTGTTTCTACAGTAGAACGTTTCCAAGCAATAAACAGATATAATATATATATTAGTACTTGATCGTCAACACCTCGCCGCCAGTTTGTCGCCAATTAAACAATCTACGTAAACCAGTTCAGGCCAAAAACAACAGTATTCTCGCTGTCGAAGTATAGTGACATCAGAAATAAGAAAGCAGCCGCAACAGCTGATCGTAACACGTGATGCAGCAATAAAAGCTTTACAAAATTCACTGCGATACTGTCCCGATTGGGGGCTCGCCTCGTCACAAGGTTATCTGATTGGTCAGCGTCAGAGTTTAAAAACAGCTTTTTGCTAATATCGTTTGGTTTGTGTTGCTGAGATCGGGTTTCGTCTGACGCTGACCTGATCAACTGATCTTTGTCATCGTTGTCGTCGGTGCTGTGCCGACGCTGTGATTGTTGTCAACCAGTCGTTTTACTGAAATGGGGGCTTGCCATTATTATTGTCGAGAAGTTATTTTTAAAATTTGTGGTAAAAATAATCTTTTTTTTTTTGCGTAAATTCTGATATAATTTTGCTAGAGCGTATGAGACTTCTCCATTAGTCCATTGTCATTTCAGCTGAAGTTTTTAGATTTATTAAAATAAAAGAAAGCGTTTGTATTTTGGGAGTCCTGGTTGACACTGTTCTGTTCTACCGATTTCGTGCACAAACTTTCCGTGTAAATTCGTACTCATATGGTGGGAGAAAAAGTGTCGAGGGAACATGTTTCATGCAAACTCGTGAAATTTAAGAAGAAGAGAATACACAGAACACACAGAATTTATTTAAACTGCACTTTTAACTATAAATTGTTAATCTAATAAATTTTAATCAACAAATTGTCCTCCATCAATAACTTCATTCAAACAATTCACTACAAAACATGCACTCAACCTAACCTCACTTTCTAAACAAAAACACCGAACAGCTGTTTGTTGTTTTGCAAAAAAAAAGATGGCCGATCATACATGAGCTAAAATTTTGGGTAAGTTCGTGTAGCAGTGGTATATGTGACGTCGATTTTTTCTCCCTAATTTTGCTGGACCAGAAACGCGATGGCACGCAAACTTGGTAAGATTGTGCACATGTGGGTCCTTCCTGTTAAAGTCTTTAATCGGTAGCTGCTTTGAGATTCTGCCCTTAGCTGCTAAAGCGATACCCACGCGTATTGAGGAACTTTGACTGTTTGAGATGCAACATTGTCCCCAGCGCGACGTTCTTTCCCTAAAAATTCGAAGGACGTGTGCTTCAACCTGGAGAGGCAGGTTTTCTTGTCTTAGTTCATCGAACCATGATGCTATGCAGCAGAATTGGTCGCACCGTATATACCCATTCCGTGATGATGTGATTCAGCCATACTTTCTACCGAAGAGTCTTATGCGGTCGAAGAAAGGTGTTTTGCTTTGGCAATCCTGAAGAATATAATTTCGGTCTGGATTGATGTCAAGCCCCTTGGTTTTCAGCCAGGAAATAAGTTTCTTTAAAGCTCCTTCGACCTTTTCACTAATCGTGCTCAAATGCTTGCCCGCCACTAATATAGCTACATCACCGGTGTTATACCCCTACTCTTAGGCGTTACAAGAATGTCAATCTTAACCAACAGTTGTTGTTGTAGTCACTGGTTTTAGCATGACCGCACTTACTCACTTTCGTGATAAAGACTATGCGTAAGAGATTCCAGGACTCGGGAGCATACTTCAGTCTATAATAACCTTTAAAGATCGCTGTCAACCAAGCGATTAGTAACTCAAGCTCCCGGTTGATTTTTTCCAGATCCAAAGAGTTGATTGCTCATCTGATCCTTCTCTGGAAGATAATTCATTAGCTGTAACTCCAGTTCGTAGCGATGCTTTTCCCTGGAATGGTTACTGCATTCTTGCAGGCAGGGAAGTGAGTGTCCAGTAGGACCTTTAGCGTTTCGGTAAAGTTATCATCGATATTTTTCTTGTCTTTAAATTTAAAATTCCTATTCCGTTAATCCTTGTTACATTAACTGATAAATGAAATTAACTTAAAAAAAATAAAATAGGACTAGCAGAGGTCTTACCCTTGCTAGTTAAGGGCAGAAATAAAAATAGTTTTTTATCATCTTGGTTATATATGTTTATATTCCAAGTCGTCTGGCAATTTCATCATGAATAAAGACACTTTATTACTAAATGTTCAATTTTTATACACACCAAGGATAATAGTGTTTGACGAAGATCAGGCCCGGATAAAGCCCGGAAATTATGACAGTAGTGGCATTTTATCTCCAAGCGTGTCGTCAATATTTAATTTTATGTACATTTCTTAAAACTACACTCTCTTCAGGGGCGGACTTACGGGCGGTGAGGTGAGCCCCCCCCCCCCCTCCTCCCCTGAAAATAGCAAATTTTTCGTTTTCTTAATGAATATTCTGAAAAGATGTCATTGGTTAAAATATTCTAGACATTGAACGTATAAGTTTTTCATCAACAACATTTGAACTTCTCGCCAGAGAGACGCTTTCCCATACTTATTTTTTAGAAAGTAGTATTAGAAGCCTTGTTGGCCGCAATCCGAAAAAAACTATACTCTAATCACTATTATTTATTCATAGGTTCAACCAAATTAGAAGTATATTATTATTAAGTACTGTTAATAAAGCAAGCAGTTGTCGTAATAATAAGTTTCGATGTAAAAATTCAACCCTACTGCCCCCCCCCCCCCCACACCATTCCATGATAAAATCCCAAGTCCGCCACTGTCACTCTCCTAACCAAAACCACCAAAGAGAAATTCTGATGTCATTGTCGCATTACAAGCTTAATACTTTAGGAAAATGAACACAAGAGAGAATATTCTGTTTAAGAGCAAAAAATGGACACTTTGGTTTTTTTCCGTTTCTTTTAGCAGATAGCGTACTAATTTATTAAAATTTTTATAGATTTAAGCGGGCGTTTAATCTTAATTTAAACGATTTAATATTAGAGGACGTTGAACTTTACTTTAAAAAACCAAAGAAATTATAAAACTAGAGATAATTTGTTACGCAATGACTCTCGGGGAAAAAACAGTTGAAAAATAGAAAGAAGGCAAAGTTTAAAAAAAATACGAAAAGCGCATTTTTTGGAAACTGGAGGTGGGCGAGGGGCCGGGGTGTGGATTTTAAATAGGGTGGAGGCTTATTACAAAGTTGACAATTTCTTTCTAAAGTTTGTTCAAAGGTTCAATTCGATAGCTCGCATTTGTTTTTGCTGCAGGGTCTTTACCACTTAAAAAAAAGTTTTCGAGAATAATGCTTTTAAAGTTTTTCTCTTATCATTATTATTATTAAAGATTAGATCAAGGACTAACCGCATCCTTTAGTCATTTCGACCAATTCGATCTTTTGTGACCTGATCCAGGTTCAGTATTAGGCCGCCCGGTCAATCTTTAGTTCCCTTATTTTCTGGGGCTGCCTTGGCTATATCTGATGTTAATGGGAAAGCCCCACCAAGGTGTCTAAGTCTGATACGGTCGAGGGCCTCACAGGGACAGAGGATATCTTCCGCTGTCTCTTCCTCTTCTAAACAGCATCGACAGGTGTCATCATCAGTTAGTGTTAGAAGTCCTGTTATCAGCCTTAAATCTGGTCTGCTGATTGAGAGCAGCTTCTTCGTTTTCTGTTTTGAGTAGATTATAAAGCTCTTTGCTTGTCTTGATCCTGGGATGTTTGTCCAGTGTGAGTGCTTACATTCATCCTCCCATGACCGGATACGCATTGCTATTCGGCTTTTTGAGTAGCCACAGAATGGCTCCGGTCCAATAAACTGAGAATCCGCACCTTTTTTTCCTAGGTAATCCGCATTCTCGTTGCCTTCAATGTCCTCGTGCCCTGGTACCCATGCTAGCGTGATGCTGTTGCTCTGGGCCAGTTCTTTAAGAGCAGTGAGACAGTCCCAGACGATTTAAGACTCAAAGGTGTAGGATCTCAGAGCCTTAAGTGCCGCCTGACTGTCGGACATGATATATATTTTAGCACCGCGTATTCCTCTGTTGGTAATTTCACATGCGCAGATTTCGATGGCATGTATCTCTGCTTGAAAGATGGTTGGTGTAGAACCGTAGTAGTAGTTTTTCTCTTCATTTTTCTGTGAAAAAAGTTATAACGACAAATTAAGCTTACGTATCTTCAGTTTGCTATACCTGGACAATCTCTTTCTAGAACGACTTTTAATCACCTGATTATCCCTTGAAAATTTTTGATGCAGTTGATAACCAGATATTTTGTTTAAGCAAACAAAACAACTACCCAACCACAATTGAAGATAATACATAAAACTACCTGAACGGTTTAGCTCACGCGATCATAAGGAAGGACGATTAAATACTTTTGTTGTAGTTGTTTGGTTTGTTTGATTTCCACCGACTTTAAAATGTCGTAATTATCTTTTTATATCTAAAATTAAAAATTATTTTATGCTTTTTAGCGCTTTTGTGAAGAAGGTTAAATTTTTTTTTAAAAAGCTATTTTATTTTTCACTCTTTAGGGTCTTCTATCCGGTACAACAAAAAAAGAACCATCCCAATCGGTCCACGCGCTAAAAAGTTAGGTTCAACCCTCTACCACCACCCTCATCCCCCCGAACATTTCTTTTCGCGTGGTATCAATCAGGGAATATACTATACCCGACAGAAAAATAATCATTGAAATCGGTCCACGCGTTACGAAGTTATGCCCGGTCAGTCATAAAAATAATACACGTCGAAGTTAGAACCTCTTTGTTTTTGGGAAGTCGACTAAAACAAATGTCTACGTTATACGGATGTCGTCGAAAAACTGACTAAATATTTGTGTACAAATATATATATATATATATATATATATATATATATATATATATATATATATATATATATATATATATATATATATATATATATATATATATATATATATATCGAAAAATATATCGAATATCGATCAGAAGGATCTTGAGGAGATATTGGTCGATTGTTTGAAAACAAACACCCTTAAACACAGCACTTTAAATAAAAATTGTAAGAAAGAAACTTTTTATCGTTATCACACATTCAGAACTTTTGTAGGTTCACTTCACGTTAATTCCAAGTTGGGAAATGAAATCGATTTCAATGGTTTGCTATATTTATACCACCAACAAACAGCTGTTCGTATTTACTTACAGGATCGCATCTAGAGTAGATCGTGTATTGAAATGAGCTTGAAAGAACGTGACTTGTTTTTTAAAATGGAAATCTATACCACACCTGAAGATTGATTTTCATCCTTACAATAAATGATGTTGAATGTGTCATCAAACACTCAGAGCTGTCCATTTATGCTGATGACATGAAATTAATTAAACATATCTCCTCCACAACCATCTATCTATCTCCAAATGCCAGTCCATCTCTTATTCCCGCAAACGTCTTACCACCACCCCGAGAGTCTACATGTTAACCGACGTACCAGTCCCTATCGTTACCTCTTTGTATGACCTAGGAATAATCTGTGATAGCGAACTCAATTTCCGTTCCCACATTGACAGTATAATTAACAGAGCTAATGCCGCGCTAGGGTTTGTGAAGCGTTGGTCTAGAAAGTTCTCCAATTATTATGTTTTCAAATCTCTCTTTATCTCCTTCGTTAGACCTCTACTTGAATATGCCAGGCAGGTATGGTCACCTACACAAACAACCCACATTAACAGGATTGAATATGTCCAGCGTAGGTTCATTTGCTTCGCTCTACGTGAGCTTCCGCCTTATAAAAATCGTCTAAAACTGATCGACTTACAACCCCTAAGTAAACGCCGTGATGTTTCCGATATTCCTTTCATTTATCAGCTACCTTAGGTCCTTAGGTCCTACCTTAGGTTCACTCCCCTTTTCCGACCCGACCGCCATCGCACGAACTACGGTCAACGCGAACCAATTACCAGGATGCTACGAAAAATCAACGACCTTTCCTCCTTTGACTTTCATCTGAGTAAATCATCCCTTCACAAAGCCTTATTTCTTGATCCCGCCCATCCTGATCTCCTTTCTTAATTCTTTTTCTTTCCAGTTTGCATTTATTATAATTTTAGCTCATATTGTAAATTATACTATTTATTACTTTATGTTCTATTTTGTTATAGTTGGTATTACGCTTAAATAAATAAATACGGAGAAGATTTCTGGGCCCATGTTTTCTCCAGATATGCAGCAGTGAACATTTGTTTTTGCATCCTATTCGGTCCTTGCATAAATGCGTTAATAACGGAATTAACCCAATTCTAAGAAGATCTTCCTTCTTGTGATGAGGCAGAGCTCCGTTTTTCGTGATAGTCAACCTTTTACGCGTGCCAAGACTTCGTTTTATAGCCATACGAAGTAATAAGCCTGCAGTTGAGCGAATTCTACGCTTTAAATATTTACAGGTATGTAGAAGGAAAGCTTCCAACAACTAATCGAAACATGAGCTTTTAACGATCAATTTTTAGTTGAAACTTGTTACTTCAGTAGAAAAGTTCGAATAAGCTTTTTTGATCGCGATAAGCTTTTAAAGATCGCTCATATAATTACTATTTGTGGAACTTAAGCTCAATTCAAAATAATTTTGTAGTCAAAGCTTAATGTTAATTTCTACTGCTAACATTATTATAATAAATTATTTCCATTCTGTAAGATTCTATGTTAAATGCCGCTTCGTTTAATGTTGGAATTAGAGCAAACGATACGCCGGATCCGGATTGATTTGAAACTTAACGAAGGAATTTTTTTATTTTTACTTTTTTGCTTAGATTGCATTTAGTTTATCAATAATTTTCAATAGTTTTCAGATACTTTCCCGTGGCATTAGTTAGTGCGGAGCATTTGCAAAGACCGTGGAGGCTGATCTCTTCTTCGGTCAGATCATCCCAACTACGATAGTGTGAATTGAAGACGTGAGTGAAAGATGGTGTTGTTTTAAAAATCTAAACCATTAATTCCTTGGACAAATCTTATGTGTCATTGAGTTTCTTAGAATTGTTATGCTGCTTCACAAAAAATGGGTGCCTAGCACCTTCATTCGCTCACGTCTTCAATTAGCCTGGCTGTTCACCTATCAAGCAATGGCCCCTGACACAAGAAAGAAGGCAATCAAGAACGACGTCGGCAACTGCAAGACGAGTACTCCCAATTTCATTGGCATGTAAAGAGAAGCGACTGATGAAAGGCGGTAAATAATTGATCTTGCGGAAAAAGCGGAAAACACAGACAATAGTAAGATGCTGTACCAAATAACTAAACAGCTCTCGCCAAGAAACATGCCGGAAAGAGTGTGGATGAAGACAGTACAGTGAGGAAGAGCAACTCCAGAGATGACAAGAACAATTCCTCAATGTCCTAAATGGATCCTTCCTACAGACGTCCATAGGAAGAAATACGCCTATAAGAATCAATACCCGCTTTCAATCCAAGACAGAAATAAGAACCGCAATTCATGCAACGGCCAACCGTAAAGCAGTTGCTAAAGATGGTATCCCGCCCGAAATGTTAACAACCGATTTAAGCCTCTCAGCAGATGCACTACACCTAATCCTGAAAATAGCTTGGAACACCTGTACCTTTCCGGAGGATTGGACGGAAGATGTCATAGTAAAAATATCGAAAAATAGGAACTTAACTGTGTGCGATAGCTGGAGAGGCATCTGTCTATCATCAATTGTGGGTAAAGTCCCATCCCATATAATACTATCTAGGATAAAGGAGGCAATAGATCGAACGGTTAGAAAGCAACATGGCGCTGGATAGCCAAGACGTGGAGGTGATTGAAAAATTCCGTTACCTCAGCAGTGTAATTACGAGACGAAGTTGGATCAATTGGTTCCGTGGCACGATGACCAAGCCATGGATGCAGGTTCGAACCTCGGTGTCATTGTGAGATTTTAATTTGCAAATTGCAAATGCAAATTGCAATTGTAAAAGCGTCATATGATTGTTCCCTGCGCTTTGGCTACATCATAAACAAACAAAATATGGTGAAGCAGAGGAAGATGTCAGTTCCCAAATAAACAAATGGAGAGTTCCAGCGGAGATCTCATTCAAAACTAAACTACGACTATTCAACTCCAAAATAAAGGCGGTATTTTTGTACGGTTGCGAAACATGGAAGATCACTCAGTCTATAACAAGACGCCTTCATTTCTCCTAGTTATTAATTTCTTCCCTGCCAAGGCTGTGGTGTAGCATCATAGGGCATCCCCTAAGATTTAGCATTATCATAAAAGAAAACAAAGTTATTGTTTTTTTTTTCTTTTTTTAACCGACTTCCCAAAAACAAGAAGGTTCTTAGTTCGACGCGTATTTTTTTGTAATTTTTTTATTTTTTTTTTGTACAACTGGGCATTATTTCGTAACGCGTGGGGCAATTTTAATGATTCTTTTTTCGTTGGTCAAATTATATATCCCGATTGGTATCATGTCAGAAATTTTGCTGGTGGGGGTGGGAGTGGGAGTTGAACCTGACTTCGTAATTTTTTGTTGTAAGAGTATGATCCGCCATTGCCTGCATAATGGAAAAATATGGTACTTCGGTGGGAGTGGGGGAGGAGGGTGTAGTCTAACTTCCTTACGCATGGATCGATTTTGATGATTTTTTTGTGATGTATAGAGTAATTTCCCTTATAGGTACCACCATAAAAATTAAAGGGGAGGGTGCGATGGGGTGGGGTGAAGTTCTGCATTTCTTAACACATAGTGTCTTTTGGATGAATCCTTTTTTGAACCCCCATTGCTACTATGAGAATAAATATTAACTAAACTACAAACTAGAAGCCGAACAACAAATTGATCAGCGACTGAAGGACAGCGGTTCACACCATCTACGACCACTCATCAACCAAGACACTGTCTGAGTATGCCCTTCAATTGCTGCCTGGAGAGGTTCAGGTCAAGATTGGCGAAATGTTGGTTGAGGAGACGAGACATCGACGTGATGGGCTCGTACATCTCATACAGAGTACAACGACCAGGGACGTGCAGGAAGTTGCGATTCCTCAAGGATCGTTGCGGAATAGAGATGTTCACAGCCGCCAGTAAGTCGGGAGAATTTATTGTACCCTGCAATAATAGTTTGGAGATGTAACGCCTCTTTTCAAGGGTGTCAAGAGAAATCAGCCCCAAACGATCAGTATAAGAAGGAAGCAACCAGGAATCAGTCCAGGGAAGTCCACGAAGGGCAAACCTAAGGAATCTGCGCTGCACTGCCTCGACGCGGTTGACGTGAACGGCGAAATAGGGAGGCCACACGGGGCTGGCATATTCCAAAAGCGGTCTGACGAAGGTACAGTAAAGAAGCTTAGTTAGGTAGGGGTCGTCGAGTTCCTTAGACCATCTTTTAACGAAACCCAGCATCGAGTTAGCCCTACCAACGATCGAATCCACATTATCCTCAAATGAATTGAGGACCACGCCTAGGTCCTTCATCTTATCAACCCTGCATAAGGTAACGCCATCGACGGTGTAGGCAAAGAGGAAAGGACGTCTCTAACGGGTAGCGGGGTAGGTTTGAATAAATGGTATTGACGAGTACAGTTTTTTTCGCATTTTGAAAATTGCGCGCCTTGTACAGTGAAAACGTCTGAAGTGCGGTCAACAGGGCTCCTACAACTACTTTCCTAAAAAAAATAGGAAGAGCTTCTCTCTGGCAAGAAGTTCAAATACTATTATTGATGAAGAGTTTACACGTTCAATATTTTAAATGAAATTCTTTCAGCAATGACATCTTTTCCGAACATTCATTAAGAAAACAAAAAATTACGGTCTTTATAGGGGTTTAAACTCGACCCCCTCCGCGTATATCCGCCACTGGACGAACTCATCAATATTCATTTAAGGAAAATCTCAATATTTCTTTACAATTAAAAAACTAGTGGACACATGCAAAACTAGTTTATCGAATTTAAGAAGCTCTCAAGGATGACTGAAAAGTTCATTAATTCTTTTCTTAATTTATTCAATTTAAACGAAATTGATTGTTGCCTGCATTCCGTCAATTCATTTACGTTCGCGGAACAGCGCATGCGGATGCAAAGTACAAGAGAACTTGAACATAAAAACATTGTCAAACGTGCGTTAACATTTTCTTATCATTAACGAGCAAAACGGAAGCAAAACAAACAGCAAAAGAACGCTATATTGGTCATACTAGTAGCATTATAGCTAGTGTGTCGTTATCACAATTTCAGAGCTTTTCCGTGACCTCACAAGGTGACCAGTTGTATTATTGCCACATACTCAATTGTGAAGATTTAATTGAACTAATTACACGTACGTGGACGGGTATGAAGATTTAAAGACTCACCTCTTAGCCAGAAGTACCACAAATTTCGTAACCATGACGATGGATTTGCACCGGCTCAACTGAACAGCTGATATTTTATAACACAAATCAGTTATGAACTGAAAGTCTCTTTTACTTTGCGGTATACCTTACGTGACACAATCACTTAATTTGCTTAACTAACGACCGGATAACGAGTTTACAGATGACTTCTTATTGTATTAATGCGGAATTTTTCAAAACCCGATTCGAGTTCAATTTATTACGGCGAAGCGATAAACACAGCTGTGGAATTTTGCCGTCGTCTTACTAAATAACTGCCAGACACTGTAACTGAACTGGTCTCTATTCAATGCTGACATTATCAAGTGATAACGTTCCCGATGTTCGTTCTCGTTGTCAGCATTTATTTGAGAAAAGTTCCACCGATATTTATGCTTTCGGAGATTTCTCTTGAAACTCTTCAACCACGCGGGTTTTGGTATTCCAAACCAAATATTCTTCCTCTTTCCTGTTGTGTTTACTATATTTTCTGCGGGAGTAGAATTTCACCGCCTACAATTGTTTCATTGTTTACTATAAACACATTTCACTATTCTGCCGGATCTTAGATAAGATTTTGTTGTGTTTTGAGAACCGCAAAGCTCTGTGATGGCTTGTTATCGTATGCCGTGCGATGATAAATTAAACTAAAGGTGACCTCTGATAAGAAAACAATTTAAACAATTTCTACCCACGCTAAACTGACTTCAGGGAGCTTCAGCAAGTACTGATAAAGTTCACATCTCCCTCTTCTTTGCTCGAGGGAATTAGACTATTCATGTATTGCTAAACTGAACTCGATTTTGGTCACTTTATTTGGTTTGTTTTCCTATTGAGATAAAAGTTAAGTTAAAAAAGTTTTGTAAATATTTATGACAATAGTAAAGAAATTATTCAAGGATTTTATTTCTTGTTATTAAATTATTTTTACTAATTATTATATTTGAATTTTGTTTAATAGGTCTAATTCAATTCAAATTCAAAAATAATTTATTAAGACACTACACTAACAAGATTATACATCTTAAAGTTAAGTGTAGGAAGTAATTATAAAGCAAAAAACTTAACAACAGGGTTCAAATTCAAAAACTGCGGTTAAATACAAATAGAATACTTAATAATAATGAAAACTTAAATAAAATATTCCAAATATTCAGTTCAATGTAGATTTTAAATATTCAAAAAGATCTTCTTGAAAAATAGTTTTTAAAAAAAAAGTTGAACCGACTTCACAAAAAGCGCTAAAAAGCATAAAATAATTTTTAATTTTATATCTATTACGACATTTTGAAGTCGGTGCAAATCAAACAACTTCAACAAAAATATTTAATCGTCATTTCTTATGATCCCGTAAGCTGAAACGTTCAGGTAGTATTATGTATTATTTTCAATTGTGGTTATGGAGTTGTTTTATTTGTTTAATTTGCACCGACTTCAAAATGTCGTAATAGATATAAAATAAAAAATTATTTTATGCTTTTTAGCGCTTTTTGTGAAGTCGGTTCAACTTTTTTTTTAAAAACTATTTTATTTTACACTTTTTAGTGTCTTCTACTCTATACAACGAAGAAAGAACCATCCAAATCGGTCCACACGTTAGACGTTTGTTTTAACCCCCTACCCCACCCCCATTCCACTAAACTTTTTTTCTCATGGTATCAACCAAGGAACATACTCTACCGAACAGAAAAGGAATCATCGAAATCGGTTCACGCGTTACGAAGTTACTACCCCTCCCCCTCCCCCACCACCACCATAGGACCAAATTACTCTCCTATTAGCAATGGGGGATCACACGCTATACAACAGCAAAAGAAGCATCCAAATCGATTCAGGCGTTGCAAAGTTAGGTTCCACCCCTTTTCTCCCACCCCCACCCCAGCAACATTTTTTTTCTCGTAGTATCAACCAAGGATCATACTCTACCCAATAGAAAAAGAATTATCCAAATCGGTCCACGCGTTACAAAGTTAGACTACCCCTCCCCCCCACCCACACCTTTCTCCATAGGACCAAATTATTCTCCTATTAGCAATGGGGGATCATATTCTTTACAACAGAAAAAGAACCATCGAAATCGGACCACGCGTTACAAAGTTGGGTTCCACCCCCACCCCCATCCGCCCAAAATTTTTTTTAACCTGGTATCTCCCACTGAACATACTCTACCCAACAGAAAAAGAATTATCCAAATCGGTTCACGCGTTACAAAGTTAGACTACCCCTCCCCCGCCCCCCCAAAGCCAAATTTTTTTTCTCCTGTTAGCAATGGGGGATCATACTCTGTACAACAAAAAAAGAACCATCCAAATCGGACCACGCGTTACAAAGTTAGGTTTCACCCCCACCCCCCACCCCCACCCTACCAAACATTTTTTTGACATGGTACCAATCGGTGAACATACTCTACCCAACAAAAAAAGAATCATCAAAATCGGTCGACGCGTTACGAAGTTATGCCCGGTCAGACATAAAAAAAAAATAAAAATAAACAAAACAAATAAAAAAATACGCGTCGAACTTAGAACCTCTTTGTTTTTGGGAAGTCGGTTAAAAATTACGGCCGTTGCTGCTCCTTTTGAGTTCAATAGGAAGAAGGTTCCACAGCCTAATGGACTGAACGAAAAAATGGCGTTCGCTAGGTTGAGAGGTAAAACGCGGTTTATTTAGTGAGAAAGTTCTTCTAGACTGAGAGAATTCTAGTTTGCTATACAAGTAGGATGGCTCTTTAGTTAGAATTAAATTACGTAGAAACATTATTGCACGAAAATTCACGTACAAATCAAGGGGACAACTCAATACAGCCTTAGAGAAAGCAGATACATGATCAAATCGTCGTAGTCCAAAAATATACTGCACAGCGGAATTGAAAGCTACATTCAGCTTCACAACCGTATGAAAACAACGGAATCAACAAGGATCTCACAAGCAGACGACGAGTTGTTTGAGGCGTATAAGCTGCATATAAGGACACGACGACACTGCTAACGAGATGTGACCAGCTTAGAGACCTATTAAATATAATTCCAAGATTTTTAACTGAATCACTATAGGGAATTACTACATTATCAAAAATAACACTTTGGAAAGAAGAAATATCTAAATTAGACTTGTATATTATAATAGCGTTCGATTTTGAGGCATTAAGATTTTAACAATTTCTACCAGCCCATATAGATACATTCCTCAGATCATCATTCAAACGACAAATAGCGTCCTCCACCAAGCCCAGCGGTCTAGAAATATACAGATGATAGTTGCAGTATCGTATAACAGTTCGAAGATCATTAATAAATATTGAAAATAAAAGAGGACCGAGGATAGATCCCTGAGGTACCCTGCTTTAGATAGGAAGATAATCAGATGACTTATCATTGCAGATAACCGTTTGCTTGTGTAAATAACGAACCAAGTTACCAGTACAAAAATCTGTGATTAACTTTGTCAAAGGCCTTCGAGAAGTCAAGTAGAACCAGTGCTGTAAAATCATCATTGTCACAGGAAATTCGTATGTCATCACTGATGTTGAGCAAGGCCGTGGTACAACTGTGTTTAGTTCGGAAGCGTGATTGAAAATCTGACAATAGGTTGTTGCTTTCAAGATAGAGAGAGTATAATCTGCGCATGAAGAACTTTTTCAAAAGCCTTAGAAAGAAATGGTAGGATAGATATCGGATGATATTCCACAGGATTTGTAGACTTCTTAGGGATAGGTACTATTTTTGAAATCTTCCATATCTTTGGGAAAGTTGATCTAACTAAAATATTATTAAATAGATGTGTAAGACTGGGAAGAATGATTGGAAGCAGTATTTTTATAAACCTTGGATGCAGGACATCCAATCCAATTGCATTAGATTTTATAGACATCACTGCAGAACAGACATCAATATCAGTAACTGGATTAAACGAGAAGCCTTCAGAAGGGTCACGACCATCAAACGCATTATCAAGATTTGTATATAAACTTGTACCAGAGGAACCGATGGACGTGAAAATCCTATTCAAATAATTTAGATCGTCTTCTATAATGCCACCTCTTGTCTTACCAATACCAACTGTTGACAAGTTATGCCACAGTTTTTTAGTAGGCAGCCGAGGATTAAATTTAGAATTATGATATTGGGTCTTAACGTGAAGTGTTTCCCTATTTACAGTGTTGCGCAAAGTACGGAAGTTTTCCCAGAACTGTGCAATTCGGAACCGCTTCCATCTCCGATATGCTTTATCTCGTTCCGCAATAAGCCGTCTAATCCTTTCGGTAAACCATGGGCACTGCGGGTTAAGAATACGAAGGCGTTTTAACGGGACAAGGCAGTTAATAGCTCCCTCCAAACGAATAAAGAAATGCAACCAAAAAGAACGCATTCTGAACGTGCCGGTAAGTATGAGCGATGTTTACAAAACATCGATATTGACATCGATGTCAATATCGATCACTTAATATTGATGATCGATAATAAACGATCGATCTAAACATCGATGTTCTTTAATATCGATGTTATATAGAAGAGGTTTATAGAATGGCGGCCAATGGCGTAAAAAGACAATATACTTGAATGTTCTTTTTTTATGATGTAGCCCTAATCCAGGGGGTAACCCTATGATGCGTTTTTAGCATGGCTATGACCGGAAGGGAATGGGGTAAATTGAACATCTTGTTTTTGTATTGCTTCGAACTGGACAATAGCTTAGAGACGGACTGGATTTTTTTATGAAAGGAAACCCCGTCAGCAGGCTGAGGCTCGAACTTGCATCTAACCACGTCTTCAATTAAAACTCTATGATTTTTCCGCCCAATAAGAAGGTCGATAGGAACGAAGTAACGGACTATCGACCTGTTGTCAATCTATTTGGAGTTTGCAAGGTCTTTAAGCCAATTATATTTGTTTCTTGTTTTGTGGGTGCCTTCCAACATGGTTTTTCAAAAGTCTGCAACTGCCAATTTATTAGCTTTTCTTTGATCACCACATTTCGTACATGGTTAAGAAGGCAAATGCTGATTTGGGCTGAGATGGTCTCGTGACTTTGGTGATACTTTTGTTAGCAAGATTTATTGCTCTTTTGTTAGACCGTTATGATAGTACGTTTTCCCGATATGGCCATCATTTTATTCAGTTCATATTAATCGGTTCGAAAGTTTCTTAGATATGCCTTTCGTAACCTTCCAAGAATATATATTTCCTCGCTACAAGAATAGGCTTAAGCTTCTTTCCATGGACATGTTAGATAAAAACGGCTCTGGGATTCTGCACAATTCAAATTGCATAGCAAGCTTGTTTAATGTAATCTCTTTTTTGAGTTTTTTATTTATTTGCTTTTGTTTTTATATAAAGGTAGGTTTTATTCTCCTATAATTGGCAACGAATGCTGGTCTTCCATTTAAAAAAAATATTCAAAATATTAAATTAAGTACGAGTCGGTTTTTTTTACCAACATCGAAGATCGATGTTCTGTTCTTAACATCGATTGTGCGATATTCTATATTCCTCAACATCGATGTTAAAACATCGATAATTAGTCTCTCAACATTGAAGTTTCGCGAACATCGATCATCCCTACGCGCCGATGCTAATAAAAATATACGGAACATGGAATATTGCGAACGAATAAAGAAACACATTAGGTGCTTTCCAATCATTCGGAATGAATAAGGAAATACACCCTGTCTGTTCCTTTGATAAACTGTCTTCAAATTTCGATAAGATTTATCAAATATATTTTTCTTCGGAAATCGTTCTAGCTGTCGATTCCAACGTCAACAACACACCGTGGTTTCGGCTTTCTTCCATCACAAGTCCATCTGCTGTCACGGCGAGTTACTAAGCGAGTCATTTTATCTGGAACAACCAGTTGAGTGCAGTCATGGCCTTTATTTGAATTAGTTTTCATACAAATAAAAATTTAAGAAAAAAACTGAATAAAAAATTATTAGAACAAATTTTTGATTTTAAATTTATTTTAAGTTACTAGCAAATGATTATTTCTTATTTGGTGCTCCTTACTTGAATCTTAAATAATTATTTGTTATTCGTTCGTACGTTATTTGATAGCCAAATAATTATTCGTTATCTGATAATTATTTGATATCTCCTCTGCATCCTTGACAACCTCAAATTGTGTCATTTAGAAATTAAAATAATGTAAATTTAACAGACAGGAATATAGTTCGGTATTTTGGGACGACCTGTATTCATCGCACAGTATGTTCTATTACCGTATTCATCATAAAGTTAAAAGTGAACGTACTACAGCCTTGTGCATATCGGCTCACAATCGGATGACTGCAGCGATTAAGAGAGCTAAGTAAACCGCATTATTTCAAAAAATTTCTGAATTCTGATCTGTCTTCCAAGCAGCTTTGCAAATGTAATATTTTAGCCGTTCAGAAGAATTCATCTCCGATTGGCTTAAATTATATTCACCTGATTAGTCTCTTGTCTTTCATATCTAAAGTCACTGAAACCAGGATATCTAGAAACAAATGAATTTCTGTTTTCCTTTGCACCAACTTCAAAATGTCGTAATAGATATAAAATGAAAAATTATTTTATACCTTTGAGCGCTTTTTGTGAATTTGTTTTTTCACTTTTCAGTGTCTTTGTATATACGACTCGAAAAATGCTGCTCATATGAGCGAACCAATTTCAACAGTTACAGAGCTAGTGCACTCTAAAGAAAGGAAATCCGGTGCAACATATTACGAAATTAGTAACGGTCACCATTTCATACCCTTTCCTTAGATACAAAATTTTTGCCATCGCACTAGTGTGCCACCGTACTCTATACGGCAAGAGAAAATCATTGTAGTCATTCTAGGTACAAATTTTTTATCATTTACCAATCAGGAAGCGAATTCTGTACAACAAAATCATCGAAATCGGTCCACGCCTTACGAAGCTAGGCGCCACCCTTCCTTCAACTCTCACCATAAGTCACATTTTTTGTCATGACACAAAAAGATACTCATTTAAATCAGTCTACGCATTACAAAGTTAGACTTCCCCCACCACAACGCTAGGTCAGCATTTTTCCATATAGTTGCAATGTATACATCAAAAAAGAATCAACCAAATAGGTCTATCCGTTAAGATGTTGGGTAACGACCCCTTCTCACCCTACCCCGCCCCACCCCATAAAGTTTTGTCGTGGTACCAATGGGGTAACATATTCTACACATCAAAAGAAGAATCATCCAAATCCAACCCCACCGTTTAAAATTTTGTCTCGGTACCAGTGGGGTAACATACTCTATACATCAGAAAAAGAATCAACCAAATCGGTCCACGCATTACAAAGTTAGGTTTCACCCCCCCCCCCCCAGCCCACCCCCACCATTCTTTTTAAGTAGTATAGAGTATTTTCCTCTATTGTTATTAGGAGAAAATCTTTGCGCGGGGGCTATAGTTCAACTTTCTAATGCATGGACTGATTTGAGTAATTTTTTTCCTAAATATGGTATGATTCCTCCTTCCACCCTACCCACATACACTGACCCTAGAAAGTTACAGGTGCGGGCACGAGCTAGTTTTTTTCCGATGAAAGAGGAGAAAAATATAAGAACAAATCGGCTATAGAAAAAATAGGTCGCTAAAAGTAGAAATTCCCGGCATCAGGAATGCCGTTCTGTCTTTTGAGTAGTAGGTATGGGCAAAACTAACGACTCATGTCTGGGATTTAGATATATTTTTCTCCCTTTTCTCTTTCTGATTGCGCCACTGCCCACCACCCCCAGGGTGTACTTGAGTATAACTTAAAATATAAGCTGTTTGGAAAAAAATTGTTTGAGACAAAATATATACAAGAAACCGAATATTTGATAAAAACGGGAATCTCCCTACCACTCCCAGGGGTAGTGGGGGTAGAAAAATGTTGGTCCTAAAAGATGCCCCCTCCAAACCAAACAATTTGTGTTCGAAACATTTTTTTCCGAAAATCCCTTTCTCTCTATATATTCGCCCCCGTAGATAAAAATGGATCACCCTGTATATTCAAGTGGAAACTAAAACTAAACTGGACGAATTTATGTTGGATTTTGCAGTTGTTTTATAAATAAGTAATATGGACGAAATTTTCCTTTTTTATTATATACTAATTATGATTATCTTTTAATAGAGACTATTATAGACTATAGTGCACGGCGTTGCTCAGATTTTTGGGGAGTGTCGTTTCCGAATATTTTTACATGTCACGCCCTTCTCATATGATGCTAGATGTGTCTTAACCCCATAGTATTCACCGACATTTGGAGTGTGACCGTTCATCTCAGTGATCCCGAAAACTATGAATTCAACATTAACTTCAGTCGTACTCCTATCTTTATTTATCTTGATGACCCCGAAAAGTTTGGATTTGGAACCAATATCGGACGTTTTCTATGATTTTTACATCTTACCCTAAACTATTTATACGAAAATACTGAAAGTGAAAGTCCCATCAAAATCGGATTAGCGGTTTCCGAGATCAGCCCGGACAAACAGGCAGGCTAACAACATTTTTAAAAATAATTGAATGGTTTTTCATATCACATAAATAACCATATGAGCTTATAAAATGACAATTATTTTAAAATTACAAACAGAGACTCCAATTTTATTAATATAGAAAAGGAAGATAGAAGAAAGGTTCGTAATTTCTTATTCATCGGAACTCCAAAAATGACGCATGTTACTTTAGAACTCTATACTATCTGGTGTTCACCACGATGATGCGCCCGATCCTCACTTCCAAATTATTCCTTCAATGTGTTAAGGATGAGGCGGGTAGGATTTCTAGAATAGCAGGCATTGGTACTACCTGCACTGGACCCAGGGTCGGAGCCGTACGTTCGTAGTCCGTGCCACCCCGCCATCAAAATTTTCTCGACTATATTGTATAATAATGTTTTATTTAGCACGAATTAATTTTATGGTTTAATTGATCATAATCGCCTCCCCCGCCCTCCTACCCAATACAACAAAATGCACACTTACAATTATTTATTTATTTCTCTCTCCTATAATTTAAAGTGGATTCCGAACCACTGACATTGCCTCTGCTACCCCCATGGCCCTTTTATCGTAATCTGTTGTGAGCAGAAAACTGCCATGGATCGCCGTCTAAGGCATT
The DNA here is from genome assembly GCA_964036015.1 of Leptarthrus brevirostris. NCBI lineage: Eukaryota > Metazoa > Arthropoda > Insecta > Diptera > Asilidae > Leptarthrus > Leptarthrus brevirostris. Next base: position 150,193,964 of record OZ038372.1, read on the forward strand.
CGAACTTGGGTCCTCCGAATTGGCAGGTTGGCACGTTTTCACTTACTTCACCGACGAGTTTATTTATTCTTCCCAATCATATGCCGAATTAGAGTTATCGGAAACCCTATTGGTAACGTCAATTTCCAGTTGCTAAGCGAGAGGGGTTAACTCCAATAGATTTTCTGTCATATGTCTAGAGGTTTAAAATTTATTATTAAAATTCACTTTTCATTGGAAATTGTACGAAATTCCCTTTGCAAAGCCCTTAGCACACTGTGCGCCATCTAAAAGCACTTAGGCGGTCCTCGTTTGAATTATTCAACTCCTTGGGAAGATTTTGCATTATGGGTTTAATTTTTTATTACTCCTGAAACGATATTTATTCTCCAAGTCCGTAAAAATTAGGTAAAAAAAAATCCCGAATTACTTCACTTGTTGCAGAGGCGGGCATTTTCATGAAACCCTGTTTTGAGGATTGATAAAACAAGGGAACTTTCATTGTCTCCGCGCGACAATAGCAATTTCGCTATAACGAGTCCCTCCTCCTCGTCAGCTCTAGCCTGGCTCAGGATTTCACAGCACATTTTCATCCCGAATCGGGCGGTTTTCGATTGTTCTGTTCTTTTTCCTATCATTGTCTTACAAGAACGAGGAGCATTGCTTTCGAAAGGACTCCTGAATAGAAAGGTTCTGTCATCTGAGGATATCCCTTATATAAAATTTTAAGAATTTAGACGACGTCCGGAGTGTTATAGAAAATGCTTTTAGTCAACGTTTGCGTGGATGTCAGCCCTTCCGTCAAGACACAATGAAATTTTCAATTTCCCAGGAGTTACAGCATCTCCAGGTAGAAATTCATTTTAGATGCTGTAGAGAAGCTGCACAAATTGAGCTTTGGGTATAATAAACCGAGTCCTTCCGAGAATTGGAGCTGTTAAATTGACTCGAAAACTGTTTGCTGCTTTAAAGTTCAACGAAATTATAATGTTTGTGGGCAATAAAAAAAATGGACTGGGTAATCTTTTGTTTAGTCTTCGAATAGTTTTCCCTCTAAAAGGATAAGCACGGAATACAGAATGGAACTGATTGAAATTCTATTTATTTTCACAAATCCCAATCCAAGAAAACGTCGTCATCGACAAGTCAATGCAACATAAACAGTGGTTGCTTAAAGTGTTTTTGTCCTCCCTGCATACTCCACCGTCCTACGATTGGGAACAATTATCGGCCTTGTACGTAGTGTAATTAAACGTAAAAATCTAATCCTCCATAATTAATGTCACCACCTCGTTATGAATTGAACAATTCTTGTTAACGACTAATTCCTGTTCACACCTCTGGGAAATCCTTTTTAAGTACCCACTTAACTCCAGTGTGTAAAAAAAAATCATTAATCGCTTGACACACATTTCACCTGCTCCAACCTGCCCGTTATCCATTGTACTTAGTATGTCACAGTCACCATTCACTACCTACAATTTCTACTTTTCACTTACAGTCGGGTGCACTTACGTGACAGTTTTTATCCTTTGGTGGTGGGGGGTAGGGCCTTCCTGAGAAGCGACATGAACTCTAATTTACTTTCTTTTTAATGCTCATTGAAGCAAAAAGGTCATCTCGGCCCTCTTGACAGACATTTACCCGCAAACTATGAGTAGCTATCCAGAGTGTTACTGTTGTCTTCCTCAGGCTTTTGTTCCTCAGTCCACTGAACCCAAGCTCCTTGAAAAATGTCCACCACCTGAAAAGAATCATTCATTCGGAGCAAGCCAGGCACATCTTCAATGACACTTTGATAAGAGGATAACGATGAGAAATGGATGGTTCAATTAGAGCTAATACAGGTGGATCCCTTCCCTGTTCCAGTTCGTCTCCGTTTTCTTATTATGACTACAATTGTTGCTGAGGTTTTAATGAAATAAAATGACGATGAGATGGTATTATGCGAAGGTACTTTGTCCAAATAGGATTTAAAATCTCTTGCAGAGAAAATGGGATTTTTCATTTCCTCTACTTTGATGAAACGATCTTTCTGTGGTTGTAATTATTGGTGGCTCTGTGTTGTTTTTAGAGTTTCTGGAAGTTACAAGTTGGTATTTGGTTTGGGGGGTTTGAACATATTTCATCATAAGTCAAACACCTTGCGACATAAAAGGAAATGAACACATGTTTTGTAATGTGCTAATGGAGCCCTTTCATATTATACCCTACTTGACCTAGCAACTCCACTTTAGAATTTTGACCCCCCCCCCCACCTCGGTTGCAAAAAAAAATTAAATATTTTCATTTGTTAGTTAGTTAGGCAAGAATTATTTAACCATTAAAACCATTCCAAATTTCCAGTCGATAGCATTAGTAGTTCCTAATATAAGCAGCTGCGACAGACAGACAGTCGAAGTCGAACCATTTTTACCATTTTCGTTCGAAACCCTAAAAGGGAAGGCGCCGGTAAGATTTGCGCGGTTGAGAGCGTCCCTAATGAGATTTTATTTGACGGAATCTGAAAAAATACAGAAGGGGAATACCAGGTCAGCGTCATAAGGGCCCATCACTTGCATGGAATTCTCTGAAGTAAAATCATGTCTTGAAATTACTAACCAATTTACCAAAATATTATTGTCTGTGCCGATATGAATGTGAATGCCCTCATTTCTAACTCTGCGGCTGACCACCTCTTTCACCTATGTATATAGTACACTGAACCTGAAAGTAATTAATCACCTACCTACCTATTTTAATACGAGTAGTCCATCACACGTTGATTACATTGTTATTTCAGATGAGGAAAATTCTAGCTACCAATCCAAGTATTCCTAGCTATCTGCTTAAGGCAGATGGTACTTGTACCTAATCAAGCGTAAAGTCTCTGGAGATTCTCTTGAAAGTTATTTTCCAGGAAGCCTGGGGGGAGAGGGGTTGAGATGCTCCTCCTATGTAACCTTCCTCCTTCTCTCGAGCTGGTGGATGTGATTACGGAGTCCAAAGTCCGGTAAGCTATAGAAATTTTCATGCCGTTAAAGTCTCCGGGTCCTGATGGTATTGTTCCTGCCGAGCTCCAACGCAGCTCCGATCTTATACTGAATTGGCTGATGTCATTATATAAGGGATGCCTTGCCTTGACTTACATCCCGGGACTGTGGAAATGAGTCAAGGTGGTGTTTACTTCCAAGGCGGGCAAAAGCTCGCATGCCACTCCTAAGGACTTTAGGCCTATGAGTCTATCATCTTTTCTTCTCAAAACTTTCGAGAGACTAGTTGATATTCATCTACGCTTTAGTATCCCTTAGCATCTACTATCGGCATCCAAGCATAAGTACTGTTAAGGGAAGTCTGCAGAGTCTGCTCTGCATTCTCTCGTTCGTACTATAGAGAAATCCCTTGATTGCAAGGAGTTCACTCTAGTGGCCTTTATTGACATTGAGGGAGCTTTTAGCAATATTAGTCCGGGGGCAATCATGGATGCACTCGCTTCGCTGGGTGTGAATGCCAATCATATGTCGCTGATCGATCAGATGCTTCATCAGCTCAAGGCTGGGAGAGGCTCATGCTACCAGGACTGTGAGTACGGGCACACCGGAAGGGCACACCGGAAATTCTTGCCTGTTTTAAGGGATCTTATGCAGACTGCCCTCACTAAGCTCACCAATTGGGCGGTGGGGTGTGGGCTTTGCGTTAACCCTAACAAGACCGAGATGGTCATTTTTACTAGGAAATATAAAATTCCTCATGGTGAACCTCTGTATCTGAATGGCACCCGCCTGGCTTTTACCGTGGAAGCTAAATATCTGGGTATCATCCTGAATAGGAAGCTTAGCTGGAAGCCTAATATTCATTAGAGGGTCAAGAAAGCAACTGTAGCTCTATACTTCTGTAAGAGGACCATCGGTGGGAAATGGGGTTTTCAGCCCAAGTTAACTCACTGGCTCTATGTTGCAGTTATTAGGACTATCCTGGTGTATGGTGTGGTTGTGTGGTGGCTATCACTGGACAAGGCCACTTACCTCAACGTTTTGAGGAAGGTACAGAGGTCGGCCTGTATCTGTATCGCCGGAGAAATATGGACCACTCCTACTGATGCTCTGGAGATACTTTTGCATTTACTTAAATTAGATCTGGTGGGTAAACAGTTGCCTGCTAATGCTGCCGTTCGACTAACAGCCACATCTCAGTGGTCCAATAATAGAGTTGGGCACTCTACAATTCTGGACTCCTAGTCAAGATACAATCCCGAAATCCCGCGAAAAAGTAGAATTCCCCAACCTTTTCCTAATCTTCACTGAAGCAAGTTTCGATTTGTTTACACCACCAATGCTCAGCTGTCCGTGTCAGCTTCCGTGCTTGTATATAGAGTAGGCTGTGCCGTGAATGAGAGGATATTAGGTATAATAAGCGAAATAAGCAAAGTAAGGGTTATCGAAAGACAGCACGAAACTCTAATTGATCACTACCTGAGAGATAACTGACAGACGCCACAATTTGCATAGATGGGCTCAAAACTGACGGGAAAGCCGAAGCAGTTTTCTGGAGTACGAAATAGAATATGGAATGCCACCTAAGTCTGGGCGAATGTCATCTAAGTCTGTGCTGGTATGTTGACCCTGTTTAATGCGCTGGATTTCTTAAGAGAGGATCAGGTCTTGGACAAAAATGTGCTCTGGCTTTAAAATGTATTCTCAAATTCAATGAGTGGGCCCTAATAAACAGGGTGACACTGGTTTGGGTAAAAAGACATGAAGAGATTAAGGGCATATAGCCTCCTTAGGCGAGGAGCAGACTCGAACTTTCAAGGCCCAAAACCATATGTTGCCTTAGGAAGAGGTAAGATTAGAGACCTGGTTGAAAGGTATGCCATGGAGGAACGTTGGTGACAGTAGGATGAAGTGAACTATTGTAGACAGGCCAAAAGGCGTTTGGTTCGTCATGCTCTGCTGTCTAGTATTTTAAGAATGTGGATCGGAAAACAGGACATGGTAATTTCGGGTGCCATCTAAAGAAAAAGGAACTCATTGAGGATGGCAGCTGTAGATTGTCCGTAGAAGATGTTGAGACGGCATTACATATAAGAGAGAGCAAAGGTTGACGCAGTGACCTATGTATAAACACACGATTGCAATAACAAAGGGAATTGAGTTGAGGATGGCGAACTAGAGATATCCAGCCAATCCTCGTAATTGGCTTGGGCAAAAAATGAAAAAGGACAAAATTAGTGGTCCCACACGCTCATTGGTACGGGCCTCAATGTCCTTGGAAATGTCCACATTGAAGAAGGTTACAAAAGTAAAAAGTTTCCCTTAAAATTTAACCAAATTTATTTAAAAACTCAACGATAATTTTTTGCTAAAAAAACTGAGTTATAAAAATGCCTTGAGAATTATTCAACTTTTGCTCTTTCTTTAAGAATATTTTTAATAGTCTCCTCACGCTGTTCAAGTCTCTTCTGTAACTTATCGACTTCTTCCAGATGACGTGCCTGTAAACCTCGTAATTGTGCCTCTTTGTGACGCACAATCGCCTCAAGTTCCTTCAACTCGTCCCACGTATTCTTTACCTTTTCTCGACCTTCTTCTAACTTCTGAGCCCATTGAAGAGCCATTCGAAGCCGAGCCTTCAATCTGTCTCGAGATTCTTTTATTCGCCGCGAATGCTGCTTTAGAGCGACGTTTTTCTTTTTAAGATCGTCACATAATTCGTCGTGCTTTTCGCTGGAAGTCTTTAGGATTGCGTTCTCTTCACGTAGTTTGGACAGTTTTTCTTCTAAATCGGCCACCTGTTTTCGACACTCACTCAGTTCAGTGGAGATTTTCGTCTTTTCATTTCCATGTTGCGATTTAAGTTCTTCGAACAGACGCTGACATTCCTTAAGACTATCGACAACCATTTCAGGCTGTGCATGAATGTTCTTCATTGAGAGTAGATCAGTTTTAGCTCTCGAATAGGCGTCTTGAAGACGCTCTAAATCCAAAGCCTGAGCTTGAACTTTTTGCTCGTAGCACCGAAGTACATCAACGAGTTTCTCCTTAGCCAAATCAGCTCGCCTTGTTTGTAATTCGGCCTTACTACGGCAAATTTCTAATTGCGCTTGGAGTCTTATGCGTTTTTCTCTCCATCCCTCTTGTCCTTTGCGAAGCTCATCCATTTCGTTGTGAAGACGTTCGTTCTCCTCAACGATTTCCTTAAAATTACCTGTAAATCGATTAATTTCTCGTTCATGTTGCTGAATTAAGTCGTCCTTCTCCTTGATCATTTCTTCGTAGGAATTTAGGAGTGGTCCAAGTGTATGACTATTCACTGGGCCCCAATTAAATCTTCCATCACGATCTTGACTCAAAAGTGGTGAATCAGAGTGGTAACGACTGGCAGTTTCAATCTCCTGAGCTTCTGCATCCGGTAGAGATTTTCTCAATTTATCTTGATAGCGTTCTAGTTGGACGTTCAGACGATAGACCAAAGTCTTCATCATTGACACGTCATCTTTAAGGTTTCGGTTGGCAGTACACAAATTGGTTTTTTCGTTTTCCCATTCCGGACACACTGAGCAACCTTGATTTTGAATTTCTTTAATTTTTCTACTCATCGATTGGACGGTTTCAGTTAGAGCCGTTGTCTCGGACTTAAGACGATTGTTTTCTTGTGCAAATTGATTGTTGTACGTATGCAAGTGTGATATTTTTTCAACAAGTTTTTCAATTTGGTCATCTTTTGATTGAATCTGAAAGAAAGAAAGAGTATTGAGTAGGTTAGGACTAGAATTAAAGTGAGTAAATTATACTGAGGTAAAGAGGAACAACCTAGTCTTCCAGGTTCCAAGCTGGAAGGTAAAGTGAGTGGAGGTATCTTTTTGGAACACCTGGACCTGGGAATTTCCTTTCAGGCTGAAATCATGGCTATAAGCGCTGCCTACGGATGATATTTTTATCTTCTCAGATACTTAGGCTGGTATTAAATCTCCCACGAGAGTGTATACGACCTCTAAACTGGACTCTGAACAACATAGCTGAGCATCTGAATGTACGCCTCATATGGGTACCGGGTCATAACGACATTCCGGGTAACTGTAGAGCTGACGAGCTAGCGAGAATCGGTACTAATTGTCTCGAATCGGACATAAATTACCAGCTTGGTTACCCATACGCAAGCTGGAACACACCTGCTTTATTACCCAGCAGATCTGGCCGATTATCGACCATATATAGGCATTGTCATGTCTCTCATTTCGATCCATTGCATCATAGGTAGACAAGCCCACAGGTTTCGCGCTTTCAAATTACTTCCGTAGGAGTTGCCAAGATGAAGACGAAGAGATAGCCATCCTACATCCGCTGCAACTGCCCGGCTCTAGTCAATCACAGTAACCAGTCTCTGGGCTCCCACTTTTTCAAAGAATTAACCGAGTTAGGTTCTACCGATGTCAGGGACCTAATTAGGTTTATCAGAAGCTCTTAATGGTTTCCGGTTAGTTGACAGGGTCAGCTCGTCTTCCCGGCAACAATATTTTGAACTCCACGAGAACTACTTCCTACTGGTTACAGAGCTCTAGCTCGGTCTATCAGAAGCCCCAAGCAGCTTTTTTTCTGTCTTTAGGGGTTACATAGGATTAAGTCGATAGCCTCAACTGTGGTGTCACAATGGGCCACTCTGCCCTATTTCCTTCCAGAATAGGCAGCCACTTTAACCAAACCTAACCTTAGTGTCTGGAGAGCATGAAGCATTTCACCTTCCTTAAAAGAATGTAAAGTCAACACATTAGTCATTGGTTTTTTCATGTGATCCTGATGATATTACCGCGTCCTTTATTAAGATTTTCCTAAAGTAAAAGTAATGATGTATGTACGACCTATTACTAACTTGTGCTGAATTAATAAGCTTTAATTGGTTAAGCGTTGGCTGGGTTATTTGTAGGACGGTTTTCTGGAGGTATAAAGTTACCACGACTTTCATCAATTTCTTCTCTTCTTAAGATTGATGCAGTAAGTCATTCGATGAGGTAAATAACACAATTAATTCATAAATTGACTGCCCTTGAAAAGAATCTGCCATATTTATTAATGGGTCATTTTATGAACAAATATTTGTTTATAGTATTTCTATTTACACTAACTTGGAGCCCTTTCTTATGTTTCAAGGAACTCTTTTATTCTTGTCAACACCTTTCACAGCACAGTATACTTTTTATAGAATTAACCCTTCTAACACAGAAGGAGTTGAGAATCAATTGACCATAAATTTCATCAAAACGATGGAATGAGGCTCCCACACCAATATTCATAGGAAAAAAACAAGCATAAGGAAGGAATCTGAAGAAAACAAATAAGGAAACCGAGCCTACAACATGCATAACAGATAGTCACGCTAGCACCGAGTATGGATAGTACTTAAGAGCCTCCTTGCTAAGAGTTAAATCGAAATTAGGACATGCATTAATAGCTATACAAAAACGGTTGATTGGTTCATAGATGCCATCAAATTATTATCTGGATGGGTCAACATGCAATGAAGGCAGTCTTCGGAGATTATGTTGGGACCGTCTGAACGAAACCTTCCTAACAAGAGCACCCGAGTCTATATTAGAGTTCAAGAGCTGGTGAATAAAGATCAAGACAGCGACTTTGCGTCTTTTCCCAGGTGAGGGCAAGCCGAGGAAGCGGCGGTGGTCACTGTAGGCCGGGAGTCTAGGCGGATCGTCCCAAGGCAGCCCCCTTACCGAAAATCTGACGAAATTACGTTGCACAAATTCGATCCGCTTGAAATGAATAGGTCTAACTAAAGAGTAGTACAAATGAATCAATGTTCGTAAATCCGATAATCCGAAACTGCCTCTAGACACAATATAATTAAAATGCAGAGTAAATTCAAGTTTCCTATCAAGTTTTACCCCAAAGTCAGTTACGGACAGTGCGCGACGGAGGCCATTCCCCACAAAGCTGCATTCAAAAACTTGGAGAAGGACATAGCCTTACAAAATGAGATGTAAGCCATTGTGCTTGCACCTCACCAGGAACGTGTCTAAGTCTTTTGAATGATTTCATGTCGTCAGCATAGAACAGAACATTATAGTGCGAGATCAGATGGAGAATGTCATCGAAGAACGAATAGTAGAGAGCCGAGATGACTACCTTGTGGCACACCAGATGAAACTCTGAAAATTCTTAAAGTAGAACCACGGAGCGACACACGATATGTCCTGTCTCTTAGATAGGAATAAATCCAGTCGAGAAGAGCAGGGAGAAATCCCAGCCTCTTGAGTTAAAACATAATCACGGAGTGAGGGACTTTATCAAAGGCTTTACTGAAATCCGTGTATATACAGTCTCTCTGCATGCCTCGTTGGCAACCTGAAATAACGCGAGAGGTGAACTGTAGCAAGTTAGTAGTCGTTGATCTACTGGGGCAAAAACCCATGCTCATTAAGGGAGATTAAACATCAATAACTTGGGTTAGCAGGATAACTTTGGCATTGGTCTATTATTAGTTATAATATTCTTATGGCCCTTTTTATGAACAGGGACTATTAAGGAGCCCTTCCACAATGCGGGAAATTTACCAGCTTGAAGGGACTTATTAAAGATAGGATAGTTGGAACTTCAAGCCCACTTTTTACAGCCTTTAAAACATTTAATATATTTATATTATTATTTATAATTTGCTCATATTTAAAGGAAATATAATTATAAAGGAATAGACAAATTTAAAGTCCTTAAAGTACCCCAAAACTACAGACGAACTAAAATAAAATTCGTATGACACAAATTTGGACATTCTAAATCAATAAGAACTTAAAAAAGTAGCTTTGTTGGTTAAATTTATGAAATTCGATTTAAATTACTTAATTATAATAACAAATTACTCTCTTTACTAAATTTAATTAAAACTAACTAAAAATCAAACTTGCGCACCGCAGTATACATATGAGCACACTATTTCCTTTGAAAGTACATTGCCTACCTTTTGGCGTATGATATAAATAAAATTAAAATAATCCAAAAAAAACACTTACCAAAACCTTTAAATATCCAACTTCGTCCTTTCCTCCTTGCTTAACACCGCGATTGTCTGCGCTCTTGCTCCTACTCACAAAATTTCCGGAAAAATCTTTTAATTCCTTCCGTTGCCTATGGCGGTGGGATTTATTTGACTTTGAAGGGTTTCTTCTCGGTTCATCTGATTGATCTAAATCGGTTATAATCTTTGCTACCGCTTCGACATTACGACGAATCGGTAATTTGGAAGCCATTTTCACAACCAATTTACAGCTGTGCTACGAAAACATGTTGAACCCCTTAAAATGGTTAGGTGTGGCGGAGCGAAAAACAAGCAGAATTTTTACCCATTTTCACGTTTTAACTGCACTTTTTTCGATTATTTTATTTGCCCGAACAATTTGGAAGACTCTTTTACTTAATTTTTCCTAAAATTCACTTCAGAATATTCTTTAATTTAAGGTTGAATTTACTTTAAAAGTCCCGGACTTTGTTTACTAACAAATCACTTGCGCCATATGTAAACAAAAGGTTTTGACAGTTGTTGCCTAGGCAGCAGTAAAAGCTTATGAAGCTTTATTTTTAGGAAACTTTAATTATTTATTTATTTGTTTTTTACAACATTAATATTTAATTACAAATGTTAATTAGTTTGGAGATCTTTTACATGAATGTTATCCTTACGTACATTTTTCTTGAAAAATAAACCGGAAGCTGTTAAATTTTTACTTTACTTATCTTTACATGCGACATCTTTCGGAATTCTGAAATAACATACTGACAGCTCAAAACGCCACCAAAGCCAAAACATCAAAAGTGTCACGTTAGCTTCTTCAGTAATTTTAATAAATTTGCTCAAATTTAAGCATGTTAAAGGCGGTAATCTTGGTTGGAGGTCCCCAAAAGGGTAAACTAAATATTACTTAATAACTTTTCTCATTATATTAGATAGTTTCTCTTCTTAAAAGGAACGCGATTTCGACCCTTATCTCTGGACACTCCAAAGCCACTTTTTCCAGTTGCTGGCCGTCCTATCATTCAACATCACATCGAAGCTTGTGTTCGTCTTGAAAATCTTAAGGAAATTTTAGTAATTGGATTCTATCCATGCAGTGAAATGGAACAGTTTATTACCGACATGCATAATTTATACAACGTTAACATCAGGTACAAACAAAGCGAAGCATATAACAATACGCCAGCAAATTTCTGTACTTTCAGATATCTACAAGAGTTTACACCTCTTGGTACAGCAGGTGGAATGTATCACTTTAGGGATCAAATTCGAAGTGGTAATCCAAAAGCATTTTTTGTGCTAAACGGTGATGTATGCTCAGATTTTCCATTAAAGGAATTGTATCAATTCCACGAGAGCCGTGGCGGTGATGCCGTTGTTACTATAATGAGCACTGAGGCCACTAGACAACAGGCTGTGCATTACGGGTGCTTAGTACTTAACAAACATACTGGAGCAGTTTCTCATTACGTAGAAAAGCCCAGCAGTTATGTTTCAACTTTTATTAATTGCGGGGTCTATGTATGCTCGCTGGAAGTGTTTTCTCGAATGGCAACAGTATTTCATTCTAGGCAACTTGAGTATACTGGAGGTCTTAATGGCAATAATGGACGAGATCAGGGACATATCAAATGGGAACAAGAAATACTTACTCCTCTTGCAGGAACTGGAAAAATGTTTGCCTTACCGGTAAGTTAGTTTTTGATAAAATTGTAGTCATTTTAAAATTGTATTCTTTTTGCTTAATTTCAGCTTAACAATTGGTGGTCTCAGCTCAAGACGGCAGGGTCTGCAATTTACGCTAATCGGCACTATCTCGGTAAGTGAAGTTTTGCATATTTTCTTACTTTTATGGCGTGTAACCTTCCACTTCATTCTGTACTAAATCATTAAAAGGAGTTCATGTAAGAATTGTTAGAATATTTTTTCATATTGGTTCTATTTTCCTGACTTCCTCCTATGGTTATTTTCCCATTGATTTTATCGAACAATTTTCCTACCTTCCTCCCTACGGTCTATCCATCATCTTCGCCAAACTGTTGGGAATTTCACTCTTGAGTTTAAACCGAATTGCCTTTCAGAACTCTATCGTTGCACTCACCCGGAAAGGCTGACAAATGCTGGTATCAAAACCGAGCAAGATGATGGTACTCTCGTGTGCAGTATAATTCCTGACGTATACATTCATCCAACAGCATCTGTGCATCCTACAGCAGTTGTAAGTAGTTCGGGAATTATTTTGCGCATATCTTAAGTATATTTTCTAGTTGGGTCCGAACGTTTCAATTGGTCCAGGCGTTACAATCGGTCCTGGTGTCAGGATTCGTGAGTCAATAGTTCTCGAAAATGCAGTTATAAAGGATCACACACTGATTTTGCACAGCATAAGTAATGTTTCTAGTTTCTAAAACTATTTGTTAGTTTGTAACATTTGTTATAGTTGGCAGAGGATCCGTTGTCGGATGCTGGGCACGTGTCGAAGGCACACCTAGTGATCCAGATCCTAACAAACCTTTCGCCAAAATGGAAAATCCGCCGCTTTTTAACAATGAGGGGAAACTTAATCCGTCTATCACTATTTTAGGTGAGAAATATTGCAGTTTCTGTAGCTTTAGCGTGGGTGTTTTTTCACTTTGTGATATTATGTCACAAGGTTAACAAAATACTTGCGTAGAGCCTAGAGAATCCAGTGGTTGATATAATTTGAATAATTCCATGATTTGTTTTAGGTTGTTTCGTTATTGTGCCATCTGAGAAGATTCTTCTCAATTCTATAGTTCTGCCGCATAAAGAATTGAGTAGGAATTTCAAGAACGAGATCATTCTTTAAATTTTAATTTATCGTTGTGTTTACATTGTTGTTACACGGTAATGTTTTTGTTATTGTCCCAAAGATATATTAAAAAAATAAAGATTCTCCCAAGACTGTTATCACATTAATTTTTTTTTAACGAACGAACACTTGCTAAACTTAATTAACGAACTACTACCAGTGAAACAACGAGGGACAAAAGTGATATATACGTAGGTCATACATTTAAGAACAATAAGATTGTCCAGGTTACGTTTAGCTTGAGGCCATCGTGTAATCGTCTCATAAATGACAGGCTAAGAGTAAAAGCGACCTATCTACAAGGTCCGAGCAAAAGAGGTTTAGAAAATGTTCCACGAAAAAATTATCCGCGTGACATTTCGGGGAAAAACGAATCAGAGAATAATTTCGAGCAAAAACGGCTTAACTACTAAACTGCATTAACTTCGCATTACTTTTTGTAGTTAAGTTGTTTTTGCCCGGACTTTTTCTCTGATTTGCTTTTCCCCGCAATATCACGCGGCCTGTTTTTTGCGTGGAACATTTTCTAAGCCACTTTTGCTGGGACCTTGTAGATACGTCAGTTTTTACCCTCATCCTGTCAAGTTAGGGGACTTGGTTGGTTTGCAGGAGGGTTAAAATGTGTGTTTTCCTTGCACTGAGGCCTTTAATGGCCCGGTGTTGGTCCACCAATCGGCAGCGTACCCTGAAGTCGACTGTTGAGCTAACTGATCCCCGTAACGAATGGGACAATTCGATTATAACCCGATTCGCTGTAGACTGTTCCTAAGATTCTAAACCTTAGGACTGGGCATTGACCGAGAACGTGTAATACGGTCTCGTATTCTTCTCCTGCATAGACTGGAGTTCGCCACTCCCATTTTTATGGCATGAGCCCCTTGTCTTGCTTCACAAGACCAACAAGAAGGTACAGTTTGGCCTTGTTAAGCTTAATAATCTTGGGCCTATTCATAAACGTAAGTTTGCACTGCAGCTGCGTAATTCATCAACACAATTTGTTCAGCTGAATTGTGCAGATGATGCGTAAACCTGCGTTTATGAATGGGCCCCTTTTTAGATTCATGTGCATTGAGGGTCCCCGAAAACTCCTTTCTATGTCTGGTGATGTCGGATACCTCCCATTTTCTTGTGCCTCCTCGTTACCCATTCTATATTTCTTTTTTGATTTCCTGGATGGATATGCTCAAGTTGAATATTATTGGAGTGTCCTCATTCGCTTTTTCAGTTTCTGGGATACCGCCGTGCCCCGGCACGTACACACCTGTGCAAAAGTTTAGCACAATTCAGAAAAATTTACATTGAATCAGTTTATATGCATTTTAAATGGACACACCTACACAAATTATTGTGCCTGCATTGAGTAAACACGAGTGAGTGAAAGTATCGGCAACAATACGTAAAAACTAGCCCAAAGAAGCGAGTTCGCATCGAAGTGCTTCATAAAGAAGGCTATAATAATAGTGAAATCGCGCGGAAGGTCAATTGTTCTCGTTCTGTTGTTTCTCGCTTAATAAAACGGCTGAAGTAAGAAGGGAATATGTATAGAAAGGAACGATCAGGTTGTGTCCGACTCTCCAGAACTCGCGAAGATAGAAAGGTCATAAACCTATGGAAAACAATCATTTTAGTACATCCCAGGAGTTGACCCAAGAATGGAAAGCCTTTACGACGGTAGATGCAAGTGCAAGCACTGTTAGGCGACGGCTGTGTTTTGCAGGTTTAAGATCCTGCCGACCTGGTAGAAAACCACTGCTAACCACACGACTAAAGAAAAAACGCTTGGCATGGGCAAGATAACACTCAACATGGACAGCAGAGATATGGCGGAGTGTTCTACTTTCCGACGAGAGTCGATTTTGTCCGGGAACTGATGCTCCACCACACGTTCGTCGTTCGAAAGGAGAACCTCTGCTGCTAGTAGAGTGCCTAGTTGGACCAGTAAAACATCTTGCTTTAGTTATGGTTTGGGAGGCCTTCTTATATTTTTTTAAAAAAATTTTTTTTATACGATGTGGCCAAATCCTAGCGGACAACCCTTTGATGCGTTAGCATGGTTTTGGCCGGAAGGGAATTAGGGTAAGGGAAGTGAGGAAACTTGAGTCTTGCTTTTGCATTGCTGCGAGCTAGACAACAGCCCAGAGACGGAGTGGATTATTTTTTTATTTCTTAATAAAAGCTCACGGGGTCATCTGGTCTCGAACCCGGGACCCATGGCGTGTTGGTCTTGCCGCTCAACGCATTGATCCAACTCCGTCTCCCGTATTACAGACTTGGACGACTAAAATTCATAAATGGAATAATGAACAGTGTTAAATATGAAGAAGTCATAAGAATGGAAGTCGTAGAATCAGCCAGATAGATTTTTGGAGATACAACTTGGACTTTTCAACAGGACTTAGCGCCATGTCACACCTCCAAAAAGGTTATTATTCATTTCATCACGATCTCTAGTATTAATAACGACAGTCTGGTTTAACATTCAACGTTTTTTATAACTTTTTCTCTTTTGTTAGGTCCAAAATGTATTCTCCGAGCTAGGAATCAACGTCCTTACGTGGCCTGGAAATTCACCTGGTCTCAATCCTATTGAGAATCTATGGCGAATTATTGGCAGAGCACTAAGTAAAATTCATCTATGAAAAGGTAATATAACGAAATACTAACGTCATTTTATATTGATATTTTCCTTGCTCTTCCTTGATGGACGCCTGGCTACCTGTACATATTGCAATCCTAGAGGATATTACTGTCATATAATTTTGGCAGAATAATATTTAGAATGACCCTGTTATGCCTAAACAGCACATACGTTGGTCCTGGTCCATAATCTTCTGGCTTCTGGCCACCTCCATTGCTTTCTACCAGACTATCGCTCCATTCGTTATCACGGGTCCGATGGGTATATCTATTTTATAATATAGGGTGATAGTGTCCATACCATTTCTACACGTCTAGAGAGCTCTTACCGCTTTGTTTTTCTTTTCGTGTAGATGTCTAGCCCAATTTAGTTTCCCGTCCATCAGCACACCCAGAAATTTGGCCTCATTCTTTCAGGTTAATCTAGTATTGTCGATACACTGGGGAACTATTATAGGACTTTTTACTGATAGTGTAGGCTGCAAGCTTTAATGACATTTTTGAAGGGCTTCTGATCTTTATCTAATAATGCATCAAAGAGCAAGTTTCCTGAATCTTGTAATCACGATGTTTCGTTACTTCAGCTCCATTAGGCGATTGAGTTTAAAACCACAATATCAATTGCAAAGCTGTCGCAAAACAAAGCATAGTCCTTTCGAATAACAAATGACTGGGGTAAGTAGCCAATGCTCAGAAGACTTAAATTATGCTGTTCACTGGAAGAAGACGAATCGAACCTTTTGAACCACCCAAACTTGGGGTAGCACCTTAACGATAAAGACCCAAGTGAAGTATTTGGGTATCATTTTTGATTTCAAACTAAACTGGGTCATTAACAATGAAGAGCGCGTAAAAAAACTTCGATAGCGTTTTATGCCTGCAAAAAACCCTAGGGAATAAATAAGGAATTTGTCCCCGTGTAGTTCACTGAATGTATACATCGATAGTGGGACCAATCCTGACTTATGGAACCTTAGTTTGGTGGGGCGCTCATGAAAGGAAATGTAACGTTAAGAAGCTCACCAAAAGTCAAGGAGCCGCGTAATTCCATTAGACTGAAGGAATCCAACAGTTGAAAAGCTTCGGACTATCTATTCATCTGCAGGAGAGCACTGACTATAGCGTTCTTACAATTAGCTTCGAGAGAGCTTTCTCTACTAGAATACGTTGTAAGGAGGAGCGGGAAGGATGTCAGTGGCAGCCAATGCCAGGTATACCGATCTTCACGGATAGCTAAAAAGTGGGAATAGGGTGGGAACGGAAGTTTTCTCCGACCGCCTCAGCATACGGAACTTGTATCGACTGCCGGACCACAGCAGCGTGTTTCAAGCAGAGGTCCTGACCATCTAAAGGGCGATACAAGTATTGTTGTCGCACAAGGAGCTACAAATGCGTAGCGAAATTTGTTTGTATAACGATAGTCAAGTGGCCATTAAGGCGCTCGACTCAAACACGATTAAATCACTGCTGGTGCGCAAATGCCGGACCGGTCTCGAAAGCTTGGGGGCTCTGCACAGGGTAATTCTCTGCTGGGTTCCCGGTCATAGTGATGTGACGGGTAATGAGGCAGCCGAAGGTTCGCAGATGAACGCTTCAGAAATAGACAAATAAATCGGACGGCCTTTAATCTTAATTAAAAGAGAAATCGACCTAAAAGCTGTTCAGCTTACCGAGCACAGGTAGCAGGAGTGGAATAAAAAGAGAACTTCGTTTCTACTGAAGGGAAGCCAACGGAATCTCCGAAATATCGCTGCGGTTATAACAGTGCCTTTTTGGTAGTTATACAATCCGCATGCGTATTCCTGGCAATGATTTCTGTCTGTTAGACGAGGAATAGGTTCAAAGCATTTGCTATGCGAAAGCCCTGGACTAGCCAGGAGAAGGTTTCAGGTCTTTGGCAAGCACTTCCTTAATAACTAGCGGAGTTTAGCAGCGTGGAGAAGGGCTTAACCAAGTTCCACAATAGTTGCGGCTCGTTCAATTAATCACTGCATGGCAGTGCTACAGTGATCCAGGATTAGGTTCCTTTTGTAGTGGTAACATAACGGACCACATCAAGGTCTATGTGAGTTCGACTGGTTTACTACCGGTAGCCGCCAGCCAAACTAGCCTTCAGACGATACTGTCAAGAAAGGTTAGAGTGTTATTATCATACCAAATGATCATACCAAAAGTGTGTTATCAAACGCGCCGACAGCTCAGGATGCTGTGTATTTTCGTCAAATTGTGTTACTACCTGCAGGGAAGAAAGAAATAAAAATTAGCCTCCGTTAACCAGTCTGAAATTTTCTTGAATGCATTAGAGCAAGGCGTGCACAAATACTACGATTGAGTCCGCATGGCCTCCTTGGGAAAAGCTATATTTTTTCGGATCGCGGATTAGAGAGTATGATGTCAAACGCCGTCTTAAATAATACCAAGACACCTTTAATTCTTATCAACTTTAAAAGATCAACATGAACCCTAATTCACTCAATGGAATACCTATCAGCAGTATTGTCATTATATCGCGCCTCTCATTTTTCATTTCGTACAAAGACAAGTTTGCAATATTCCATTATTCTCGATATCTTCGTTGTCACAAAAGACGAAACATCAAACATTTATGCTACTCTGAGGTCATTGATTTCGGATACTTTCACTTTTGCAAATTTTTAGCCGATTCACGACCCTCAACTGTTCACGTGAGATCGGAGTCCACTGCACCGAAATAAATTAAGTGGTTCCACTTGCGACAAAATTTGTTCGGCTCTTCTCGAAATAATGAAGCCAAATATTGCCCCAAGCTAAAACACAGTGTAAGTTCGATGGCATTATTTCGAAGCGATTGGTGTAATGTTTTTCCGGCACATAGCCAAATCGAAGTGGCAATAAAAATCGAACCCGGGCATTCCTTGAACTTTAGATAGTTCCATCGTAGAAAAAAGGTGCATTCAGTTGCTTTTTGTTGCTATTTATCGCTGCCAATTTATTTTTTTATCAAATTTTTATCGGAATTAATGTATAAACTTGAGATTAGAGTTATTAGCTGTGGCATCCATTAATTTAGCGCGGTTGACGTTTCCAGCGCGATACAATGATTTCGGATCCCCAGTGTGCAGTCATAATTTTAAGCTAACTAATATGTTGGCAGAAAGTTTCGTTACTTCAACAAAATTAGAGTTTTGTGCAAAAAAGTGAAAGCACCGGCTCGCGGCGGGTCAATAATCTTTTGGGTCATGATACAATTTTCGGAACACGAAGAACATGTGCAGTCTCTTGCCATTTGGATTACGGAATTCTTTTTAAAATGTGAATGGAATGGAAATTCCGTCCTGATTTTTGCTAAACTCAATTACGTAATAGATGTGCAGTAGGTGCTACAATCACATTACGACAATATGGGTATTCCCTAGTTAAAACCACTTTTAGTACTTCTTTAAGGCAGTTGGATCAATTGGTTGAGTGGCAAGATCACCCCGCCATGGTTCTAGGGTTGAAGCCTCGTCCTTCCCGTGAGTTCTTAATACAAAATTAATAATCTACTCCTTCGCTGGACTGTTGTTTAGCTCACAACAATGTAGAAAACGAGACCTTCAATTTCCCCCATTCCCCTTACCCTAATTCCATTTTGGCCAAAGCCATGCTAAGCGCAACATAGGGTTGTCCCCTGAATTTTGGCTACATCGTGAAAAAAGCAAGGTTGGAAAAGGAGTTGTGTGAGATGGTAAAACCATAACAGGTGATTTTCTCATTGAATTTATGCAGCCAACCTAGTTGTTACTTTAAGACTGAACTGAATCCGACCTTAGTTAAAGGTGCAGATGTGAAGTGTTGAAGAACTATTGTGCCAATTCTCCCTACGTCTTAAGTAAAGCTGGTCCTCTTTAACTTTCTGGGGTCGAACAAGGATTTCAAAAAGGTAGATATTCTGCGCCTGGTGATGGCCTCCTCCAGATATACAGTCTACAGGTGCGGTCAGTTGCTATTCCGATTTTCGCTAAGTGCTGTCTGCCAAGTCTAAGAATGTCCTTACCTCTACATAGTGATGGACCTGAAATCAAGCCTTTAGAATATGTTTGGCTCTTGCAGAATTCCTAAAAGCATTTGTTCTTCTCAATTGTGTACAGCCCGTTTAGCAATGTCAATCTTAATCCCGAAAGCCGGCTCAAGACTAACATGTATTATAGCAGTGCTCCGTCTGGACTGGACTCTTTTTTCATTACCTGGAAAACTCCGATGCTCCGATATCCAATTCAAATTGTTTCCATTGTTCGTCCCGGTTTATCCAGATCTTTTCATCATTCCCACACCAATTTTGATTTGTTTATGCACGAGCCGATTTCTTTGATCACCGACTGATTATTGGAGAAGATTTATATGTTCCTGTTTAAGTAAGCCCTCCTTGGATTATCGTATATGTACAATGCCATTATGGTATAAACTTCAGCCTGGAAAACAGTGGCAAGTTTATCTAGTGGCAATGATGTGTTGAATTGAGCTGACTCACTCCAGATACCCGCACCCGACCCCGTATCAGACTTCGAACCGTATATTTACCGGACAACTTCTCCCTGGGGGATAGGAAAAATATTCAGGCTTCACTTTTCTACACCCTTATTGTGGGTGGTTTAAATGTTTGGAGCTTGCCCGGCATGATTTCGAAGGCCAAAGTCAGCTCAGGCTTTCTCTTATAATTGTAGCTCCTTCCGAACTTTCTGCCTAAGATACCTCTCCTTTTTATCCTATAAGTAGCTTATCACCCACCTTAATATGAAGGGATATCTATCCGACGTTGAGATCGCCCCGTAGGAATTCATGTGACTAATTACCGTTGCGTAAATCCAGTACGCAGTCTTGGGCTTCATACCATAGGTACCACCATAAGCTCTGCAAGAGACCGAAAAGGTTTTTTCGTTCCAGGGAAGATGAGTTTAGTTCGTATGCTAATTTAGTGAATACGGCGAAGGCTACAAATTATGTCTACTTAAGAGATTTCAATGTAAGAAATGGAAAATACTAAGAGCTGCCTGAAGAATTCGACTTTAGTCAAAGGTTAAAAGTTGCAGAAAATCGAAAGACCAGGTGATGAATGTAAAAGGGGACAGATTTCTGGAACTTTGTGATGACTTCGGTTTATTTCGTGTTGAATGGAAATACTTATGGAGATTTTGACTCCAACTATAAATATGTAGGTGGCAATGGGGCATCAGTAAATGATTTAATTGCAATGTTATATGATTTCTCTTTTAAAATCCATAGAAAGATATAAGTAAAAAGTTAGTGAAGGATGTGAACATTATTTGTTAGCAGGTACTCTTGAACTTGATACTTTGGTAGATATAGCAAAGAAAGGTGCGGTTCAAACCACAAAAGTCAAAGTCTATTATAAACAACAAGGGAGTCTATGCAGGCTAGGAAACTTTCATTTAAATAGCTTAATATTTTTCGCGAAACAGACTTACAGCTAGCTCGAAAGAAATATCTAATTGTTAACGTCCATTACAAATCCGTCTGTAAAGCTAAAAAGAGCGGAACAGCAAATCATCGTGGAAAGTTGCCAAAAGATTGAAGGAATGACTAGCTCTGTTATTGGGATAAACTCATTTAGGATCTACTTCCAATTCTTACTCAATCCTGATTATGTGCAAGCTCTGATTTTATATGGTATTATGATTCCTTGTTAGACAATGAAATTGATATGACGGAACTCACAGAAGTTTTAAAGAATGTAAAGCTGAATAAAGCACCCGGTGTAGATCGAGTTCAGTATGAGCTCCTGAAAACTGCCTTGCTACAAGCTTCAACAACATCTTTGCAAGCGGAAAAATTCTTCGAGATTAGATCTATTATCTTCCCTACACATAAAAAGGATAACATTGAACAGGTTGAAAAGGACCGTGGTGCGTGCTCAACTATAGATAATATTTTTAATCTCACAAGAATAGTTAAAATCAATCAGGAACTTGGTAAGAAAATGTATACAGGGTGTTTCAGATCTGACGTGCCGAAATGGGGGTGGAGTGATAGGTCTCATCTAGCCAAAAAAAAATTGTTTGTCTCAACCGTTTGGGAGTTACAATCAATTCACCTAACCAGCGCAACGAAATCTAATATAAGTGAATGAACTCTCGTTGCGCTGGTTAGGTAAATTCTCCTACTTAATTGATAAAATTAAATTGATGCTGAACTTCTGCCGACGCCGAGCAGCAAATAATCACCATCGTGAGGCAAGACCCTGAGACGAGCACGAGACGAGTCGCAAGACGATTAGGAGTGTCTTTATTTAAGGTTTGGAGTGTTATTCATAGAAAGGGATTACGTCTATATCACCATCACCCAGTCCAAGGACTAATGGAAGGAGATTCCGAGAGAAGACTGGAATTTAGCACTTGGCTTCTGGAACGCGACATTGACGACAGGTCGTTTCTGGACCGAATTCTGTGGACGGATGGATCTCAATTCACCAGGGATAGAATCACGAACTTCCATGCTTGGTCGAAAACTAATCCAAACAGAACAAAGGCGACCTTATTCTAGCAGAGATTCAGTATTAATGTTTGGGCTGGTATCATCGGCAACCATTTGATTGGACCATTCATTTTGCCGCAAGTGCTTAATAGTGAAATTTATGCGGACTTTTTGGGCAATACACTGTCAGATCTAATAGAGGAGATTCCTGTGCATAATCGAACGGACATGTTTTACCAACACGATGGAGCACCAGCACATACTGCTAACATTGTGAAGGTAATACTAAGCAAAAAATTTCCTAACCGCTGGATTGGACAAGGTGCACCAATTCCTTGGCCTCCTATATCTCCAGACTTTATCACATTGGACTTTTTCTTTTGGAGAATATTGAAAGATGAAGTTTATTCAAGCCCTGTTAACACTAGGGAGCGACTTAGAAAGAGATTGTTAACATGCATCCAAAGTGGCGGTGGATATTTTGAATAGATTTTGTAATATACTAAGATTAATTGTAATACGGTTTGAATTCAATAATAATAATTTTAGAGTTAATATGAGTTTAGTTTCTTTAAATTGCAGATTTTAAAATATT
This sequence comes from Leptarthrus brevirostris, assembly GCA_964036015.1. Lineage (NCBI taxonomy): Eukaryota > Metazoa > Arthropoda > Insecta > Diptera > Asilidae > Leptarthrus > Leptarthrus brevirostris. The sequence goes on from OZ038372.1 coordinate 150,216,454, forward strand.
TCCCGATAAGTTTTCTACTTATAAATTTCTGCACCCTTTCTCTACCTGGGTATGTTGCATCTTCTTGGAAAGGTAATAATATTGGCAATTCAATTAAAATAAAAAAGTGGTGTACTAATTACATGAATTTCGGAGGTGGAAAAGGCTGAATTTTAAGTAATCGCAAACCATTTTTTTCACTTTTTAAAGTAACTGTACCTGCAGTGGTACGAGTTTGCTCAACATTGTTGACAATTTTGGAAAGGTCATTCGGATAGTAGTTTTTAAGCATTTGCTTGATGCCGCTGTGTGTACTGTGCATACCATGAAAAACTGAAATTTATGAATCACCCTGTAACTCCCAAACGGTTGAGATTGCCCCCCTACCCCTCTCCCACCCTGCCATACAATTTTTTGTTTGGCTAGGTGAGATCTATCAACCTACTAATTTTGGCACGTCAGATCTGAAACACCTTGTATGCTTTTTTTCTTTATTCTTTAAACTGTACAACTATGGTTGTTCATGTTCAACCAAGGTAATGAGAGTTTACAGGGACTATATAAAGAAACAAAAGTACAAATGTGACATGGAACAAATCTCTTAGAGGAATTTTCTACGTCTTGTGGAATAAAGCAAGGATGTATTCTTCTTTAGTACACTCAAACTCTCTTCGCAAGCTACATTTCTGGGTGTCATATTCGACTCCAAACTGAATTGGAAACGTAATATAGAAGAAAGGATGAAGAAAGTACTTAATGCATTCTTGTCATGCAGCAGAAAGTTTGGTAAGAAATGGGGCATAAAACCGCATATTATACACTGGATGTACACAGCTATCGTCAGGCCTATCCTTACCCATGGATCCATCGTTTGGTGGGGTGTAGGTAACAGGCAATCTTACCTTAACTTTTTAGTAAAGGTGCAAAGCACAACAGGTACAATAAAATCCGCACCACTAGCTGGTTTGGAAATAATTTTAAACATTTAACCGATAGAGCTTCACGCAAGAAAAGTGGCTACCTTGTCAGCTCTCACACTCAGAGAAAACAGCCAATGGATGCCATAAAGTATTGGACACACAGTCATACTGAATTCTCTTAATCAAAACGGATTACATGAGGCCACAATGTGATTTTAGAAAACCTTTTTCCGTCATCATACCTAATAGAGAAGACTGGAAGCACCCTGAAAATATCATTAGAGGAATTCCCATCTTCACGGACGGATCGATGAAGAAGAGGCGGGTTGGAGCTGGAGTTTTCTCAGAAGCGCTGCAAATAAGTGAATCTTATAAATTTACGAACCATTGCAGCATCTTCCAAGCGGAAATTTACGCTATTATGAAAGCTGCGCTCACTGTCCAAGCAAAACAGATCTCGGCAAGTGAGATCACTATTTGTGTGGACAGTCAAGCAGCACTCAATGCTTCAAACTCTCACCTGATAAAATGAAAATGCGTCAAACACTGTATCAGAGCCTTAACTTTTCAGAATCTGCTGGGTTCCAGGACATGTTGGCCGACGAGCTGGCCAAAAAAGGTTCAAATACAGATATAAACATGATCACGGATAGGATTCACCGTCCCCTTAACGTAGCGAAAAGTCAAATCGAGAGATACTATTCTATCAAGACTTCGGAACAGTGGGAAAATATTACCTATTGTCTCACAACACGAAGACTTTGACCGAAACTGAATTACATCAGAACTACTAGTCTGTTATCCTTCAATAGAAGGCGCATCCGAACACTCGTTGGCTTTATCACTGGACATTGCCCCATAGGAGTTATGGCGATGAGACTCGGCGTACAATCGAATGAGTTCTGTAGAAGTTGCAGAGATGAGAAGGAAACTGAATCCATAGTGCACCTACTCTGTGAATGTCCAACTCTAAAAGAACGACTCGTCGTTCTTTGACAATCTGCAAGACTTAGCTGAGATAGCACTGATGAATTTAAATAAATTCTTCAATGGGCCTACATGGCCTCCGATTGGAATTGGTGCTTCGGCGCCAAACGGCCGGACTAGCCAACCAACCAACCAAGGATGTATTCTTAGTCCCTTGCTCTTTGCTCTTTTTTTAAACGATGTAGAAGAAATCCTGGGAAGGGGATTCATGATTGATGATATTGAGTTTCTTTGTTACGGATCACAAGTGTGGGATTTCATGCATGGATTAAGTGAAAATCGAAAGGGAGAACTGGAGGCAAACTTAGCTACTCCACTAAGGTCAATTATTTTATAAATGAGTTCAGTTTGGAGAAGATCAGTTTAAGAATGAAGTATATGTCTGATCTTGTCAAATTAAATTCAAGACCATGGAGAAATGATGATAGAAGTATGTGCTCCTTATGTAATCTCTCTGAGGATGAAACCTTATTGCACTTCCTTGGTATTTGTCTACAGCATTCGATTTTCGCAATTTCAGAATTTATTTTTATAGTTTGTCTGTGCATAATCTTTTAGAAATAATATGATGTGTATTTATGTACAGATTACATTTATTAATTATTTGTCAACCTCGACAGACGGTCTCGGTACCACAGTTGTAATTTATAGTTTTGTTTTGTTTTTTATTTTAATTATTTTTTTTACTTTAGTTTTATATAAGTATATAGTTTATTTGCACTTTGTTTTTAATAAGCTCAAGTCAAGAAAGAAAGACTCTTATAGTTAAATCGAGAGAAGATATTCAATGTGTTATTGTTAAAAGTCTGAGAGTCTCACAAGAAATCTAATATTATTATTATGCGATTGTTTTAGCATAGTTTTGAGCGCTAGATACTTAAGCTGATCACTGAGGGTTAGTGTAGTCCCAGCAAGCCATGTCAACTAACCCCTCCAAAATCATAATCCTGGTGAAAGGAATGAATATGGTTTTATCGGGGTTGATTTTGAAGTCAACCTCTCGCCATTATTCTTCAACCATATAAAGTGTTTCTTGCATAGGTTCGGTAGTGCTGCTAGCGTCATCTCGAATTGACACGATCACAATGTCGTCAGGGTAGCCTTTCGCGAAAGAGTTTCTTTCATTAAGTTGGGCAAGGAGATTATTAATCACAAGGGACAATAGGAATGGAGATATAACCAAACTCTGGCATCAGTGTCCGAATCATCCCTCCTAAAAGGCTTGTTGTGAATTTGCGTGAAATAAGCATCGTTTCAATTCGTCGAAAGAAGTTCACGCTTATATTATTATTATATTATATATTTCGGTCGTTGACGACGCTACTTCACTTACAAGCTTAGAGCTAGTTGTTTATCAAAAAAAAAAATAGAATTAACCCTTCTAACTCAGAAGGCGCACTTCACAGACAGAACCCTGGAATCAATTGACCTATTCACCAGAATATAACATATATTGAGCTGAATGAGGCTC